>CM022394.1:38196418-39561719 GCA_011833715.1 Carcinoscorpius rotundicauda
TTCCAGACTCGCGGTTTCTTAACAGACAAACTATAAATATATTTATTATAAGAGTCTGTGTATTTGAAGTAGTGCATCCAACAAATAAAATGTATGGAAACTACCAGAAAAAGAGAAAAACAAAGAAAATATAAACATAGCAGTAGGCGTTCACATAAAGAATTATATCGATGCTTTGTAACATTAAAAAGGTGCAGTGTATGTGAATTAGTTTAAATTTTACAATAACGTTTATTTCTGACTATCAGCGGGCGCTGTTTAGCTTTCATACTAAACGTATACATACATCTGAAGTGTGTCACTATCAGAATCAATATATATATATATATTTATTGTTTTCTTCTTGCGAGATTATTTGGATAATGTTGAGCTGTTACTGAGGTAAACTTGAAAATCGTGTGACCAGGAAGCTGTTAAAATTACGTTTTCTCATCCCTTCGCTTTATTTCGAAAAAAGACAATACAAAAAATGACTACCTCCAAAAGATCGGTCTTTTAGCAACGGAACTGTGAATACAAATATTAAAAACGTCATTCACAATGGTCCTCCAGCAACATATACTGCTAATCAAAATCTTAAGGCCGATGAACAAAAAGCTAGTATTTAGGCTAAGTTCATAGTGTTCACATTTCCTCTACTAAATGCCAAAAAAAAGTTTTATTTTTATCGTCCCTTTTCTTATTGTCATTTTTCAAAGCTCTACTCAAATAAGTGGTTGAGTCTAACAACGCAAAATGCATTTTTTTTTCTTTATGTTGGTTGACCTTAAGATATTGGCCAGCAGTATATCTGTGAATACAAACATTACATACGTCACTGACTGAGGTCCACTTTTTGAATATGCATATATGTGTGTGTGTGTGTGTGTATATATATATATATATGTTGTTTTTTATTTCATACCTAATATCTATTGGTGTTCTCAATTTTAGAATTTGAGAAATTTAGAATCTAACAGGGATGTCGTATTATATTGGCTTGCATGTTGCCAAACGACTGTCACCTAATAAATGAAAATGTAGGGTGCTTTCACATGACTTCACAAGTCATATGTTTGAAAATAAAGTTTCTTGAGAAGTTTACTAACACGAACATGTCCAGCATATATATATGAATATTTGTGATGATTTGAATGTAATTTATATAAAGTAAATGTTGGCAAACCATTTAAATCTTATCTGTTGCATTCCTTCACGAGATAAAATTATATTCCGTACTGTTATTATTTGAAAAAAAATTGATTCTATATACAGAATTTAGAAACTACACACACACATGTATTGTCTCATTATTGAACACCAGGTGACTCTTTTACAGTAGTTTCGTTCTCCATTTTCAGGTGTTAAAACTATAAGGTAAATATATGATCAGAAAATGCTGACCTCTGTGAGGTAATAAAAACATTAAGTACTGTAGAGGTGTCCATAAGATAGCAGGCCCGGCATGCCCAAGCGTGTTAATCTGAGGGTCGTGGGTTCGAATCTCTATCACAAAATATGCTCGTCCTTTCATCCTTGAGGGCGTTATAATGTGACGATTAATCCTTCTATTCGTTTGTAAAAGAGTAACCCAAGAGTTGGTCTTACACTACTTAATTAGGGACGGCTAGTACAGATAGTCCTCGAGTAATTTTGTGCGAAATTCACAAAACAAACAAACAAACAGTCATAAGATAGCTCTTTGCATTCATTCGTTTCGCTTTAGTTGTGCGCGTTCTCCTTCCGTGATGCATGTATATCGATTATGTATATATATAAATACTCCGAATAAATTTGTTGTTTATTACATTTATATTTTCGGGAGTGACGTCACTGAGTCTCACTGGTGTTATTGGTATTTCTTTTAATATATCTGATGCGTAGTTACAGTTGTTACATTTGCATTTAAAAGAAAAAATAAACTGTTTACTTAGGTCCTATTATGGTACAGCGGTAAGGCTGGGTTTTATGATGTTCAATTCGGGATTCGATCCAAACAGTGCTTACGGCGCAGATAGCTTTGCTCTGGAATAAAACAAATAACTTAGTAAGATATTATGTTTATTCCGAATTCGCTAGGCCCGGCATGGCCAGGTGGTTAAGGTAATCGACTCGTAATCTGAGGGTCGCGGGTTCGAATCCCCGTCACACCAAACATGCTTACCGCTTAAGCCGTGGGGACGTAAAATTGTGACGATCAATCCCACTATTCGTTGGTAAGAGTAGCCCAAGAATTGGCGGTGGGTGGTGATGACTTGCTGCCTTCCCTTTAGTTTTACATTGTTAAATTAGGGACGGCTAACGCAGATAACCCTCGAGTAGCTTTGCGTGAAATTCAAAACAAACCAATCAATTCACTGAAATAACACACTTTCAAAACTTAAATGATGATATCGATATTATGACAATGAACTTAGAGTATTTGTGTACATAATGATACCATTTCAGAATGTTATCAGGAAAACATATACAATTTCGTTACAACAGAAATTCGTCTCATATTAGGGTTTTTACTTGAATTATGTAATGTGTTATGTTAAATCAGCCGTGGAATTCTGCCGGTACTGAGTATAGGAACTGGTATTTCAAAAGCAGTGCTAGTGTCAGGACATAGTTTATGTTAAAATATTCTTTTTCGAATGGACGTGCGTTCCATTGTTTTCTACTAGAAAGCATTTTTTCACTGACACATGAATAAATTTTTTATGCCTTCACATATTTTGTTTTTCCAAAAACAGGTCCACTTCACCCAGCTGATTACCTCTACTTTTGTCATTTTGTTGAGATGTTTCACACCTATATTAAATGCTGTTAATGTGTTTTGACTATTGGCTTAACGTAATTAGTGTTATGCTTTATGTACAGGAATCAAATAGAGGTAAATTACGGCAATTAATATCTTTCGCCTTTTGATGTGATAAAGTTTACCAAATGATTAGGAAGATTTTCGTTAGTATTGCATATTTCTTATCATTATAAAGGAACAAATTTCCACAAAAACTACATTGTAGGAGGGGCCATAATGACAATAGTTTCGGTTCTCTGTTCTAGGTGTGTGCGACTTAATTTAGGTTCTTGCAATAACAATAAAATGAAAAAAACAGATAACTTGAAATACAAGTTTATTATACGTACAGACACTTCGGGCCGCCTGGAGGGGTCACCTCTTTTAAACACTCGCACGACTATACAATAGTGTGTTGTCTGTCAGTCAGTCAATAGACACTAAAATTATGTTACATATTTTTTGCAATTTTTACTGTCGTGATGTCAGTAAAACATTCATATGCCATGAATTACGAGAAGAATTATGAACTCTGTAGGCTACAGCATAGTATGACATATAAACTTCTTCAAAGGCAAGTAATAAAAATATTTGTTACTCTTAATTTTTGCTTTTATTTACTTTTGAAACAGAACACTTTCGGGGACACTGCAGAGTAATTCTAGTAATATATATAAATTTGTAGAATCGAACCCGTGCGGTTGGTTTGCATGTCAATCTGTGAATCTAGAGATTCGTGGCTTGCGCTCTGTTTCCGCAGAACTTGTTTCACACTTTGGTGAACTTAGGTTTGCTTTAGGAATAACGGTCAAATTCTACTGTTCGGTCTAACAAGAGTTAGGTGAAAGTTGTCGGAGAAACACAGGATAAAATAGTGATGAAATAAATAAGCAACCTTTTTTTTTTTTTCTATCTGAAGAATAAAAACAGTTTCCAAGTTAATTTATTCTGACAAAATTTGTCTTCATTTGAAGCTTAAATATTTGGCAAAGGGTCCACATGTGTAATATAAACAGTGATATTCTGTGAAAACAAGAGCTCGAAGACACAAGGGTGCCAACTTTGTCGTGTTTTTTTCTTTCTTAGTGTAGCTGAAGTTGCATTGTGCGACAAGCACGTGTCTTGAATCCTTCACGTGTGTTGGCAGTGTATCACTCAGCAGTTAAGGGAGGTGTTTTAAGAGCTGGAACACGTGTGAATCGATTCCATTTCTCTGTTCCAAAAGAGCTCTGAGATCGGGCTAGTAGGGAACTATCTTTCTCTATCTCTCTTGCTCTGTCTCTTAAATGACTTATATAGTTCTTGCATACATGTTTTTATGGCAGATATTACATGAAACGTTTCAGCACTGTAGATAGTGAAATATGCACAAAGTGTGTGTGTAAGTGTGGCTGTATATGTTTGTGCGCGTTAGTGTGAATGTATGTATGTGTGTTTGTAAGTATATGTTTGTGTATGTGTGAATGTGTGTATATATATGTATGTGCATGCAGGTATGAATGTGTGTGTGTTTGTAAGTGCACATATCCACATACACACGTCTTCCAGCACTTAAATATGTTAAAACCAACTGAAATATTGATACATCTGATGTTATTGGTGGAGTGTTATATTCAACTCTTACTAGGGTTCGCATTTAAAAACAACAACAACATTTGTGCATCAAAACATTGAGAGAGCCATATTTTTATTGTTTACAGGGCCCCTAATATCACGTGTTCAAACAGTGCATAGAAACAAAAGAAATGTAAGCAAAGTACCATCAATATTACAGTTAAATTCCACTATTTCCTCTAGAGGTTTTAGTGGGTATTTTACATATAAAAGAAGTAATGTCACGAAATGTTTTCACCACTTCTTTATACTCTGTGTTTTGTGTGATACATAAAACATAAAATCATCCCAAATTTGGAATTTGCGGTCACTCTCTTAGTTATCCGTAGTAATTGGTAAGAAAACAAGTCGGTAATTTGATGGTTAGTGGAGGCACTGAGTGGCCACTACTAACCTTTTATCTTTACGTGTATAAGTATAAAAAAGAATTATTATCGATTTTACTTTTATTTTATTTAAACGTATGTGTAAATATTTTAAGATGAAGCACTAAGAGAATTAATTCATTAAATTTCAACCCCTCCAGTTTATTTGCTTTTAGTTCCTTAGTCCCATTCTTGGTATTTCAGAAGTTGGTTATACAGCAATGTGTTGTCTCTCTGTGTCAGTCAGTCAGTAGACTGTAAAATGTCGTTACACATGTAACGTTTAACGTTGCAATTTGTATTTTTATGGCGTCAGAAAATCGTGCGCATGCCATGAATCACGAGACGAATTATGCTTTATATAGGCTACAACATAGCATGATATATGAGCTTCAAAAGCAAGAAATACAAATTTATTCTCAGTTTTGGTTTTATTTTCTCTGGAAACAGAACCGTTTTGGAGACCCTGCAGAAGTATAAGTCTAGTATTAGAAAATGTTACGTATTATAATTTCTGTTGGACGATTTTGTGGTTTATTATGTCATGTATTACGATTTCAAACAGCCAGAAATTTTAATTTTTAAGTTAGAAGTTAATTGAATTTCGATATATATGAATTTTTTCTAATTTGCCAACAAGATTGATGCACACAATTTTCTTTCTTAACACAAATTTATTTTACAAACAACAATACAGTTTATAATAACGAGTATTACAAATAGTTACTACAAATGTTGATTTATATACAAGAGTTTTACAAACTTGTGAACTATACCGAGCCTTCTATCTCGTCTAGAACAGAATATTTTGTTGATGGTCCAGGCCCACCAAGAGAGAATTAATTCTGAGTTGATATTCTTACACCTCGCTTAAGATAGTTACCTGTCTTTTCTTGGCTGGCTTCACACCGTGTATAAGCTGACTTTTTACCGATGAAGATTTTTAATGCCCTCGTAGTAACGCCCGAAGTTAGTTCACAGAAGTACGCAGTGTTCGAAACGTTTAAACATTCTTGGTCAATTATCTGTAGTTTTCCGATGAATAAGCGTTTGTCACAGTTATAGCTTCAGAGGCGTATAATATACTGACTGTAGCGACAAAAAAAAAGATTCTGTTTTGTCTCTCGGCACGTCGGTTTATATAGTTTAAGGAAAAATTCTGGTGTATTGAACAATGTTCGAAGACACGTGTGTGTTTTCGTAAACCATATATTGCTCTCGAGAACCTTCTACATATTTGGAGAAAAGGCAGGACTTGCGCAAAACACATCCAACGGCATAAGTTTCATGCATCAAACTGAAACAAACGTAGGTATTGAAATAAATGCACAACAGTGAATCCGTTACAAAAATAAATACATGTAGTGAACTTCACGTTTCTATACTGTTATTATTATTTGTAAATTATTATTTTTTGATAAGGTTAGTACCTTCTGAAATCAGGTGCGAGTCCTAGTGAAACAGCTGTCTCTAACAGACTGTAGCTGTAATAAAACTGGGCGTTGCGTTTTCGATGTCTCCAATGAAAACATAATTTTTTGTTATATTTATTTCCTTGCAGAAATAAACAAGATGAAATCTTCAATAATCGCGGAACTTGAAATTATTTTATGTAGTATTGGACCAAATTATCTGTAAGACCTTTTTTTGCTTTTTATTGTCTGTCTTTTTGTGTTCCAGAAGTACCAAGCTTGGGACACGCGTAGACCTGATTAGATTTTGTTACTCATCAGGAACTCAACTAGCTTACCCTCAAATTGGAATTCTTTTAGGCAGGACTAGCGTTAATTAATTTATGAGACCTTGAGCGTGTTGAAATACGCCAATCGAGAGGGTTTGACCTCCTAAGTATAAAACTGTAATTATATCTCAAATCGTCCAAGACGTGATGGAGCTCTGAGCTAAAATTTGTACTTGAAAATAAAACTAAAAAAACACGAGGCATTACATGAGCTGCTATGTCGCGGCTAAAAATATGTGTAAACAAATACATGTAATGGTCTGCAAACAGCACTTTGACGTATAAAAAATAGGTTTCTACATCATTTTAGAATGGTTTATGATATTAATAGTATCGTTGAGATAAGTATACAGAACCACTACTTTGGATTTCTAGCCTAGGTAACCTTTTATTGTGTCATCGGTCGTTTAACCCTAAAATGTCTCTGTAGGGTCCGCATGTAAACACTAGTTTTTGGTAATTATTTGTTCACACAGTATAGATAACTGCTAAGCGTAAACTGCATTTGGTAGTCAGTTAATCTCCAAAACAGCTGGTCACAAGGTACTAGTTAAAATGTGAAATACTTATTAAGGACGCTTGTTACAGTTACATAATAGTTATTGACCTACTTTTACCAGGCTTAGAAGCCTTGAAACTGTTGATAGTTACTGACATGCTTTTACCAGGCGTAGAAAGCCTTGGAGCTATTGATAGTTATTGACCTACTTTTACCAGGCGTAGACAACCTTGAAACTGATGATAGTTGCAGACATGCTTTTACCAGGCGTAGAAAGCCTTGAAACTAGTGATGGTTATTGACCTACTTTTACTAGGCGTAGACAGCCTTGACACTATTGATAGTTATTAACCTATTTTTACAAGGCGTGGATCCGGGAAATCTAACGATACCATGGTGTCTGTGTCTGTATGATATGTGAGCACCTTTTAGTCAGGTTCTTCCCTGGTTCCACCACCTATGGTGTGTGTGTGTTGTGTCTGTAGCACCTTGTGGGCAGGTTCTTCCCTGGTTCCACCACCTATGGTGTGTGTGTGTGTGTCTGTTGTTTCTGTAGCACTTTGTGGGCAGGTTCTTTCCTGGTTCCACCACCTATGGTGTGTGTGTGTTGTGTCTGTAGCACCTTGTGGGCAGGTTCTTCCCTGGTTCCACCACCTATGGTGTGTGTGTGTGTGTCTGTTGTTTCTGTAGCACTTTGTGGGCAGGTTCTTTCCTGGTTCCACCACCTATGGTGTGTGTGTGTTGTGTCTGTAGCACCTTGTGGGCAGGTTCTTTCCTGGTTCAACCACCTATGGTGTGTGTGTGTTGTGTCTGTAGCACCTTGTGGGCAGGTCTTTCCCTGGTTCCACCATCTGTGATGAATGTATTTATATATGTGGACCATTTTTTGGTGAGATCCTACGCTGGTTTCACTACTGTTTATAGTGTGTGCGTAATACATGTATGTGGACCACCTTTTGGTGAGATCCTTTAACTTATAAATTACCTTCAATTATGTTTCTGCTTCTTCTCTTCTCAACGCTTTAAGTAATTAGAAGGTGGAAGTTTTTTAGCCAGAATTACTGAGTTTTTTTTTGTAAAGGCATGCTTAAACGCAATATGCTAGTTTGAAATTGTTCTATACAGAAGCATTGTGTATACAGTATAGTTACGTAGTCTAAAATTGTTCTGTATACAAACAATGTGTATACAGTACAGTTACATACAATTGTTAAAGCTGTGTTTAATATGTACTTCTGGATCTTTATATATCGTTTGTCTACCTGTTTACCTATCTAAGTTGCCCGTCCGTGGGTTGGTGCATAGTGTGTGAGACTGAGGACTGAAAGTTCTGACACTGGAAACGTCAAAACAGTTGCATTCTGTTGGCTGGTTGGTTGTCTTTCTTCCTTTTTAAAGAAGTGATGTTATTGTGCCGAAACTGTGGGTTCTCTGGTCTGGCTGTGTAGCCCGTACGTCGCATGAGATTTAATTTATGTTCTGTTTTTTTTTCTCTTTGGTACCTGGTTGTTTGTCCAGCTGTTTTTTTCCTTATTTGCTTCAATTTGTTTTTATTTACTATGGTTTACTGTTAATGTGATATTAGTAAAAGTTGTAAGTTTCAGGTCTTAACTTGGTATTTTTTATCATGTATTAATATGTGAACCTCGAAAATATTTATATATTTGTGACTTTCGTATCGTTTTTGCACGTGAAGATATTTTATATTTTTAATAGGTACCAGGTGGCGTTGTTCGCTTATACTGCTGTTGAATGTCGTCTTAACTGCAACCATTTAAAGTGGTTCAGTAGTAATGTTTAAAAATCAGAGCTCGATTTCGCAGTTGATACAGCGAAGGTAGCAGCATATCATGTTACTTTGGGCTACGAAACAACAACAAAATAAACTTGAAGGAAGTTGGGAGTTTCTGACACTAAATTTATATTTGTTCAGGACTTTTACCACTACCTTTTACCGCATGTAGCGATAAAAGAAAATTAAACATTTCTTTTCTAGCTTTTATAAAGTTTCAGATTTTTATCATTGCTTGAAACATTTCAGAAGATGCTTAATTAGAATGTTCACTCGAAAAAACTGAAATAAAGAAGGAAATGAATTATCATTTACCAACTAAGTAAGGCCTGGAATGGCCACGTGGTTAGGGTGCTCAACTCGCAACCTGTGGGTCGTAGGTTCGAATTCTCGTTCCACCATTCATATTCGCCCTTTTAACCGTGTGGGTGTTATAATTACGGTCAATCCTTCTTTTGTTGGCAAAATAGTAGTCTAAGAGTTGTCGGTGGCTGGTGATGACTAGCTGTCTTCCTTTTAATGTTTTACTAACGCAGATAGCCCTCGGGTAGCTTGCGCGAAATTTAAAGCAAACCCAAACCTAAGTTAGTATTTTGAATTTGAAAGGGGATAGGGCCTCAAATTTCACTTTTCTCCACAAGGTAGCGCATTTCTAGGTTGCATGGGGCAACAGAATGCATCTCAAACGCTTGAACTTAAAGTTTTTTTTCAAGAACTTAATTTAAATTTATAAATATTATTCACACTTGTGTTCTATCTATACAAAAATGCAGTTTAAAGCAAAGACAATATTTTATTTCATATGTCCGAAACGTTGTGTGTAAATTGCTTTACTCTGTGACGATTTTAACCGGTTATTTGCTTTATTGGAGTTAAAATTTCATAGTATATGATCCCTCCGTAACTGAACTGAATGCAGTTACAAGTGTACAGACGAGAGAAAGCATTTGTTATCATCTACCTGAGATTTTGCAAATTACAGTGATTTGTATAATCATATCATTTGTTAGATAGGCGCATCTTCCCACCATCACGGAATGCTACATGTGGTACTTTGTTCGTGTGCAACGATATATAATTCCGGTGTTGTACACAAATATCCAGGTCATTTTTGCACATTAGAAGAAACCTTGCCGACGATTCCCAGTATTAGGAAAACTTGTATTGTTTACTGTGCATTCTTCTTTTTCGTTACAGATATCAGTGTGTGATTGTCCATGATAATTTATGTTGTCGTTGTTGATTAGCTATTTTCTCTATTTTTTTAATGTTTCGAACATATGATACAGCGTTTTTTATTGGTTGTTATCTCCAACTGGTTCAAAACCGCTAATGGTTCCAAGTTCCACTTTCTCTTTTCTTTTTGCTCCTATTTTCTTTTATTTGTATCTTAGGGCAAAATCACATAGGGCTATCTGCTTTGTTCACTGCATGAATCGAATGTTTTAGGAGAATTGTTCCTGTCCACAGATGGCTTAACTTATCACAAATGGTTGTTAATCCAACTTTTTGTTGTTACTGTGCCCAGCTGGATTGGATATAAGTAGTTGTTGAAAGATTATTAATAATTATCCAGTTCTTCATTCCTGTCTCCAACTAGCTCGAATTTCTTAAATATTTTCCATAGGTTGTGTTGTTCAAAAATGAAAAAACAACAACAAAACGTTATTTATAGTGATTGGTTTAAGTGTTATATATATTGGGAGTTAGTAGGTCAGTCCTAGGTAAGGCTGGTTTAATAATTTCTAACTCGTTACCTAGGTGTTGGTTTGTAACCGATAAGTCGTGAATAATAGGTTGGTCCTTATTATGTCAGTTTTAATGGCTCGTCTCGAACGTATGAATGCCACCGCTTGGATAGCGGAAAGTCTTCGGATTTACAATGTTAAAATCAGGGATTCGATTCCCGTTGGTGGACACAGCAGATAATCCAATGTGGCTTTGCTGTAAGAAAAACACACGAACATATAAACAGCGTGGTCTCAAGCGAATTTGGTTTGAGTGTTACATATCGTTATTTGTTGAACAACCTTAGTCTTCTTCTTCATGCTAATAGATTAATACCTGTTTTTGTTGACCTGTACATGATGAATTAAAGGAACTCGTTGCTGTGTTCTATTTATTTATCTTTGTCGAAACACAACACTAAAACACAAAAATTGTGTCATCACATGTTTCCAGCCCACGATTTTATCTTATTTGTCGATGTTTATAAATTGAGGTTATTAGAAGTTGGTAATATTGTAACCAAGTCTCACAGATTGTTTACACTTTTCGTAACTTCGTGTGAACGCTGTTCGACACTAGTGTTGTGCTCGATGAGAGTAAAGAAGAAAATGATTTTGAAAATTTAATGGCATTTTTCATCCATTGTTGTTCATTGCAAAATTAATGAAATCGTGCTCGAGGAAAAAACAAACAAACAAAAACGAGCCTCTATTACACTGATTAGTTTTGTGTGAAGAGCTGTAATTTTGTATCCTCTGGAGATTACAAGTTTTTTTTTTACAGATGGCGCTTTTGTTTATATATAATATAAACGTCAAATGTAATATTCAATAAGTTTATGTATCATAGTCGGTCTAGCAGGCATTACTGTATAATGGGTATGTGTTTATCTTCATAGTTAACGATTTTGTGTTATTTTATAACGATGGAAAATATAATGTAAATTATAATGATATGAAACCGATATTAGTATTTACAACTTGTAATAATAAACAATTTAATAAATTTCGAAACCGTAATGTGAAATATAAAAGTGTACCGGCGCTTGTAACACCTCAAAGTTGAGAAGTATGTGTTTGTATGTGTTTTTTTTTATAGAAAATTCACATCGGGCTATCTGCTGGTTGAGAAGTGAAATAATTAATTTAGATAACTAGAAATAACATTTATTTATCATTGCTCTAAAGACCACCACCAGTAGCACAGAGACATGTCTACAGACTAATAACGCTAAAATTCGAGTTTTGATACCTGTGGTGGGTAAAGCATAGGCAGCATATTATGTACCTTTGTGCTTAACAGCAAACAAATAAGTCTTCGGATTTATAATGCTAAAGTCAGGGGTTCGATTTTCCCTCGGTGGACACAGCACATCGTTCGATGTGACTTACTATAAGAAAAAAATTCAACACACACAAATAAACATTGTTTTGAACCTTTCTTGTTCTGCATATTTTATAATATACAATAAAACCCGACTATCAATCGAAGTACTCGCCAAAATGATTAATAATATTTAATGAAGGGGAACCCCTTTGTGGCCAAAATACAACTATGAAATCATATTGCACGAAAGATTGAACTTTTTTTACTCGTGGAGGGCAGAATAGAGCTGAATGTGTAGCTGAGATGTTTGCCTGATAATGCTAAAAATCAAGTTTCGATACCCAGTGTTAATATTAGTAATGAAAGTTTAACGGATTATAGTATATTTATAAACCAATTACTCTAAAAAAAAAAAAAGTAGATGATGCGCGAAAGGTTTCAGTATAACATCTTTTAAGTTTAAAAACTTAAGGCCGAATTACTTTCTTTATTGCCAAAGTGTTCCAGTATAAAACTAAATTCTAGTTGGATTCCTATTCTATTCCTTTAATCAAATTGTACGTAAAACTTGCACCATGTCGACAGAACCTCACAATGACAAAGATACACCCTTACTAATACCCTCTTATAATAGTCATGCAAGGCAATCCAGATACACTTTTTTGTGTTCTTTTTACGATTCCCATCGCCAAGTGGCAGAGTGCCTTATAGCGTTTACAACAGCTTGTTGTCCACCGAATTTAATAGGTACTAATTTATATTAGTTGTGTCTGAATATCATTAGTGATTTTGATTATACGGTGGGCTTTAACGAGTTCGTTTCTGAAGAGGTCCTCAAGGCTTACAAATTATTTATTATAGGGCGTGTTTTTTGTTTTTCTTAATGTTTAGCAGTGTGATGAAATATTTCTTTGTTTGGCTTTGCTCTTCGTTACAGCTTGTAAGTTTGGTTGGAGAATTCATTGAGTCTCTAAATTATATACATCTCATCTACTCTCTTTATTAGGCACAATATTTTAGCTTACATGTTGTTTCATGGGTTGTTGCTGTGCTTCCTTTGGGTGAAGAAAAACAAGTGATAAGTTCAAACTGGGCATGGATTTGAAAGAACCTTTTCTTAGCCCCATTCATTATATGTTATGTTTAATTGAGTTGCTTGTGTCCTGCAAGATGGACTAAACCACTTTCATATCACCGACATTCTGAGGCCATGCTTCTAAAGTGATCTCCTACTCTGTTGACTCTCTCTCCTTCCATAGGTGTAATGGTTACGGTGTGTTCGCGCTCTCTATTTTGGTGCTCGAGCTCTAAAGCACCATTTGAACGCATCTCTAATCAACATTGTTTGGACTCCCAGAGTCATCGCTAGGAAAACGAGACCATTTAAATAGTTCACGTTAGTCGTTTAGCAGACAGTATGTTATCCAAACATTTATTACAAATTCACGCCCTCAGGGGTTATTAATTTATGTGTTGACATAGTTTGTAATTTAATATTTAGCGCATCTTGAAGCTCTGCCAGTGAATACGGAAAGCATCTAATGTGTGAAGGAAATGGAAGTGGTCGCTATATTTTAACTTGACAAATATTCCGTTCGTTTTCTTATGGCCAGTAATCATCATCTCTCCAGTGGCACAATGATATGTCTGCAGACTTCCAGCGCTAAAAACCGGGTTTCGATACCCGTGGTGGCCATGCACAGGTAGCCCATTGTGCAGCTTTGTAATTAATTCCAAACAAACATAAAAGAATAATTTGCAATTTCAGAATGTCAAACTACAGTGTTTACTTAGAGAGAGGCGTATAGAGCACATGATAACTTTTATTAAAGTATTTAAAAACATGTTTGAACTAAATATAAAAGACTTATAGACAGGTGCTGATTTAGGGATTGAAACAATTACTTTCCTTTCTGGTTTTTTATTTAGTAAATAAAACAAAATTATTTTTAGAGGTTTTTGTTCATGAAAGGAATCATTTAATGTTCTTTTAGGGATGGCTGTTTTAGGAAATAAAGCCATTAACATTTTTTCAAGCTTTTACTGATTTAACTGATTGTTAAGGTAGAAGTGAAGTCGATACGAGGAATATGCAAAGTCTGCGTTTCATTACGTAGTATCACCAAATATAAAATTGTTTGATAAAACTAAAACTTTGTCAATAAGGGATGGATATGAAGTTTAGACTTTCTCTATTCCTGGTATTTCGTGCTGTAAAATGGCTTAGTAACACGACTGGTTTTTCCATGCCATAAAAAGGCGTAGTAACGTGGTAAGCTGTATCATATCATGTATCTGCGTAAAGGACGCATCTGTGCTATAGCTTATCTGCAAGCATATTACTGAGTATTTGAACAGCTAGTTAAAATCGTCACATAGTACACATTCCCAATCAAATTATTAATATTTTACTTTATTTCATTATTAAACGCGCGACGTGAGGTTGTATCTGCTGTATTACTCTGTCTCAGACCTTCGCGTAATTGATTGAAATTAAACCATTTAATATGTTAAGAATCTAATTAAGGATTAAGAATCCATTTCCAATTATTATTTGAAGAGTTTTGACTTGGATGATTTTTGGTATAATGTTGTAATGGTTTTCGAAAAGAAAGTACAGTTGTCTGAGTTAGAAGTTGCTGACAGTAATTTTCGAAACGAACTATAGGTAGAATGTATTTGGCTAAAGGCGTCATTGAAGTCTGAAACAAGCTTAAATAGATGTTCGTAGCACGCTGAAGTTCCTTAAGGACTGCAGGCGGTGTTCCTGCTGAGACGTGCTTAATAATGCAATCTCATCTTCGTTTGGATGCACCTCATGTATTTATATTACTGTTTAATATATAGTAAAAAAAATAGTCGGTTATATTACTGTTTCATATCGGTTCTTAAAACGTGTTGTTTTATGTTTGGTTTTTTTGTTGAATAACGAAAGAAAATTAACAAAGGTATTATTAGGACATTTCAAAGGAAATCCAGACTTTATCGCTCGCTTCTGTTTAAAATAATGAAATTTAATAATAGTCCTCATTGATAAATAAGGGGAAAAGAGTCTAGATTCCCCTCTTCAGTTCATACCAGAATTTAGCTACAGACATTTGTTTTCAAGATTTTGTCACACTGCTTCCGTGTAACAACAATTGGATAATAAGAGCTGTGGCGGATCTGTTTCCCTGAATAATACAGCCGCACTGATTTGTTTATACATTTGTTGTCGCGCTGATACATTTCCGCGAGTATATTATTGTTCTGATGTGTTTTCGCTGATATTCTACGGCACTGATCTATTTCCGCGAGCAATCTGTCGCGCTGATCTCTGAGGATAAAAGTAACTTTTGTATCGGAATTATAGGTACTCTTAATCAAAGCTGTGTTAAACATGTGTAAAGTAATGTTTACTCTAAAAAGTGCAAGCCGATGAACACTGTCGATGTACTACGTACTGAATTACCTTTAACTTACGAGGGAAATAGTCAGCCATAGCATGGGTAGTTTTCTCCAGAATATTAGAGAATATTAAGTTACGCAATACTCGTCGTCTTGTGTCCATGATTGAGACATATAAACCCGTTATGGCATCTTATGATTTCTTTTTTTTTGTCATTTTTAAGAATGATTTACATGGGCAAGACGTTTAGATAATCAATTATGATACTGAAGCCTCTGTGTGCACGTGAATTCGTAACATTACACATTGAACTGGTATAACTAAGCTCACGAATCGTTGGACAACAGTGGACAAATGGCGTGTCATTTCCTTTCTACGTTTTTAGCACCACTGGTGGACGTGTTGGTTGTAAACTGGTGTGGAAGGCCTGTAATAAATAAAAGATTGTTTTAGTTCCACCTCCGATACTCCAAAAGTAATGAAGTCGTTATTGTCTTAAGTTATTGTTTTTTGTCGTCTTCTTTTGTCTTAGTAAAAGTTTCGAATTCTTGATAGTCGGTTTCACAAAAAACGATATACCGAACACGTTGCCACGTGATTTAATCTCTTCATTACAACGGTTGTCTTTTCAACTCTGTTCTGATCTCGTCAAAATATAATCTACACAGAAATATGTCCATTATGTTCGGTTTATGTAATTTGTCCAGAAATACGTTTTTTTTATTTCTGGTATATGTAACCTACCCAAAATTGAAGCCATTCTGGTACATGTAACCTACCCAAAATTGAAGCCATTATTTCTGGTACGTGTAACCTACACAAAATTGAAACCATTATTTTTGGTACATGTAACCTGCAAAGAAATTAAAGCTTTATTTCCGATACATATAAAGTATTCACAGAAACGTAACCATCATTTCCGACATTCTTAAACTACAAACACAAAGACACTAGAACCGTTTCAGCTTAGTATCTGTTTTGCAGTTTTTCTTAGATTTCGACAATTTCCATTATTAAAATGTAGTCATGTTACAATTTATCTTATGTAGTATCGTGATATGCCCAAACTCTGATTTATACATGTGTGACATGTGGTATTTCAGTTCTAGGAGCTACATATTCATACTGCTATGAGTACTTTTACTGCTGGGCATAGTGCAACTGTATATAATTTTACAGGTTTTTTTACTGTTGTTGTTTGCGCTTTCTAAATGGTTGCAAGACAACAGTCACAGCGTGAACTATCAACTATAGACTGTGGACGTGTTTTGGACCTGTTGTTGTTACAGCCCGAAGATGTGTTTTAACTCTGTTGATATATAGCCCAAGGACGTGTTTAGGCTATTTTAGTGCAGATATTATGGGCGCGTGTGTATTCGTCCTGTTTACGAAGAACGTATCTAACAGAATAACAGGAATGTAAGGAGATAAAAACATGACCCCGAAGAAAATAAACTAGTAAAAAACAAATAGCCCTGGAAATACGTTTCACATTATAGAAAAACTTCGTAATAATTAATGTGAAACCTGGACATTACTGTTGTAAATGTCACAAGGGTGACAAGTTCTCCTAGCTCTAAGTATTACTTTCTTTTCTTTCCTCCTGTCTAAAATTGCGTTCTTCTTGTCGTAGGTAAAAACTAATTCCCTGTTTTTAGGCCATTTTTCCTTCCCCTGTTTCAATTTTTTACAGCTTCTGCCACCCATTGAAACTGCCAACAGTGGGGTGTGTTCGTTCCCTTAATTCTTCAGGAATATTGTTGATTATGTGTTTAAATATTCCTCCCACTCGTCTCATTTCTTCAGCTACCCGTGTGAAATACTTGCGTTAGTTCACCCTAATCATCTCTAAATATATAATTGTTATATTTATTTGGTTAATTGTTATTTTTCGCGGTTCATGACTTGCACAATTCCCCCATGTCTTTTTAATTAGAACTGTAACTAGAGTGGTGGGGAGATCTGACAAAGCTAGTGACTGACATCTTGGTTTCTGTAGTTCTTGCAAGTAGTATATCACGTGCCAAACTCTGGGAGATCTAGTAGCAACCACAAACTGTACCCGTGAAATTTAAGTTTCTTTCTGAATTAAACATGCCAAATTTGACAGTTTATAGTCTAGGTGTTGAATCTTAGTAATAAAACTTGATTTCATTTTCGTTTAAGAAATTATTGTGATGGATGTTATTAATCATTGATCGATCTCTCTTGAGGGCTTATATTAATAAAATTCGGAGTTCAAATTTACTGTGGGTACAGCGGTTATGTCCGTTATGCAGGTATGCGATTAATTAAACAGAAACAAAGAGATAGCCTATTTATGTTCAGTTATCTTATAAATATCCGTCCGTCTATATAAGCCCCCCAGTGGCTCAGCGGTTTTATCTGAGGACTTACACGCTAAAATCCGGGTTTCGATACCCGTGGTGGGCAGAGCACAGATAGCCCATTGTGTAGCTTTGTGCTTAATTCAAAACAACAACAACCGTCTATATGGGTATCTTTCCTTATCAGTAGCGTATTATATGCTTCAGTTTTGTTGTAACGTGTCTCGTGCGCTTTACACGTGTGTGGTTCAAGTGGAAGTACATAATCTGTTGTTCCATTAAGCTTACCTCGTTGGGTTACAGTTTCTTATAAACACCATCTTCTTGAGATCTCTACAGCAAGTTTGAAAGTTTACAAATTCGTCAGATGTACGTCTTTAATACAAAATAAATGAATATCAGTGAAGTATTCACAGATTCAAGGCTTCATCAGTGGTAGCATACCCTTCCTGGATGTTGATTTTTCACACATCTTGACAAATTCAAGACTTTTTCTTAGGGGTACCAAACCTACTCTGGGTGTTGATTAGCGTGCATAACAAGACATTTCCATCCTTGGCGATCAGTTGAACTGAGGTAAATGTTGAGGAAAACATAACCCTGTCTGGTGAGATAAAGCACATTTAAACAGTACTTATAATGTAGCTGTTAAAGAATATGCACTTGTACCTAAATAACTCTGTCAGCTGAGCTGAATTACTTTATTAATTTTTAATAGGGATTCTTGGAACACGTTTTTATAATCTGTTGTGAAATATGCACCATATTGGTTTTGGAACAACGTGATTAATAATTAATTATTTTATCCCACTAGCTAATGATTTCGTTCAGTTCTTTACACTGTATGTTGCAATAGATAATAATATAAAATTACTAATTGAACGTAAGGGGTAGATCTAACCAGTAGTGACGCATAATAACGAACTAGTAATTCGAGGATTGATCAAATGTCGTATGAAACTGAGCGGGACGAAGGAACCATGAAATAATTTCTACTGAGACCTACTTCTGGTGGATAGACATGGTTATGGGATCAGGGCCTTCTTTGTGAATCTTGATTTTGGAATTTGCCATTTAAAGTACAATAAACAAATACAACTGTTATAAAACAGCAGGGAGAGATCACCATTCTTGTTGTCAGGAGTACAAATAGAGGGACGATTTTGATTAATGAAAGGTTACCTTAGGAGATTAAAAGTTACTTCTCATGTTTGTAGTTGAAAAAATAAATAAACGCGCCAAGATGCCCGTAAAATCTGAGAAAAACAACAACACAATAACAGTTTTGGTGAAGATGCATTTACATCCTGTGAAGTAATTACATGAAGTATAACAGACAGTGATGTTATATTTATATAGATAAGTAGTTATATGGACAGACAGCACTATTATATTTATTATAAATATCCCGCTCTTTAAGCTTTAAAGTTCTTCCCTTCACACCACTCTTCCTGCTTAACTATCAGCGCCATCTGCTATTACTGCTTACGTTCTTCACCTGGCCTAAATCATGCGTTATTTATTAGATGAAAAACGTTACTTGCAGAACAGAAGTTAAAAACAATAGTTTTGTTATGCAAGTATTTTGTTCGTTATTCAAATGCTTCCATTGTTTATTTTAATACTTTCGTTATTTTTATTTACATCAATAATCTTTCTTAACTGAAACTTTAGACGTGCCTAGATAATATTATGATCCTCGGATTGTCTAGTTGAGTAAGCTTACTTTTATTTTATGGTCGAATGAATATTACTTCTCGACCAGATGTCTAAAATTATTTGTTTTTAGTTTTTATTTTTTTTTCTATGTTGTGTTTCTGTTATTGTTGCTGCTATTAGTTTTCTTTAAAATGTTGTTAAAATAACTTTTCACTGTCGTATTGTAAGAAAAAAAGATTTGCAGAACAGAGATTCTAACGCAAGACAAGCCTGTCAACCTCCAATTCATACTTGGAATTTTGCCAACGTTCTTGAGCTGACACATTTTTGAAAGTGTAAAGTGAACTGCTCTTCATGTAACAGAATGAAACTGCCGGCCTTTGATGTCATTGAGAGATAATTGCGGTGTGGTAGAGTCCTTCCACAATCATCACCACTGGGTGAATGTAATTATACATTGACACCTGTACGTCTCCTAGTAACATGTATATATGGACGATGTGTTTTGGCACATGTCAATATAATTATATTCCAATGTGATATAACGTTTCGGACCTTTATGTGTGTATTTACTTCATTTCTATTTACTCGCTTTTATAATCGTTTTCTACTTTTGATTAACTTGTTTTTGTTGATTTTTGTTGGGAAATTTCATGGACACATTCGTCTCCTAGATTACTAAGTCAATTTCATGGACACATTCGTCTCCTAGATTACTAAGTCAATTTCATGGACACATTCGTCTCCTAGACTATTGAGTCGATATTATTCATAATTTTTCATGTAGTCGTTTTTACTTTTGATATTGTCTCGTATCTGAGAAGCCACCACTTATTGTTCAATTTTTCATCCTGTTATTTTCACCGTACTGTTTATGATTGGCTAATTTTTATAGAGAATTTCCCAGTAATAGTTTTACAAAAGTGAATAATATTCTTTACTTTGGGTGTTTTTTTGTGTTCAGTGGAATGTTTCTATGTATCTTTTCTTTGAGTGTTTTATTGTGTTTAATGAGTTGTTTTTATGTTTCTTTTCTTTGGGTGTTTTATTGTGTTCAGTGGAATGTTTTTATGTTTCTTTTCTTTGGGTGTTTTATTGTGTTCAGTGGAATGTTTTTATGTTTCTTTTCTTTGGGTGTTTTATTGTGTTCAGTGGATTGTTTTTATGTTTGACTCATCTGGTCAAAAGCGCCCTTGCCTTTTTTTTTAATACCAACAACATTTAATTCTGTTTCTAAGTCACTAGTTACCAAGTCGTAAAGAGTTGGCAGCATTGAGGTTTTGTTTCACCTATTGTTATTTTATTGTTTCTGTATAACTAGATAGAAGATTTTTTGCCATAGGTTGATATCGCGAAAACACTGAACATACCAAATCAGTATATATATTATATCCGCACATCGAAAGTGTGTATTCATAATTTACAGTGGAAATGATACACGTTTAAATTGTTTTATTTTAATATGTATTGTTTATTGTTGCTGTTTTATTTAGTACTCTTTATTGTTACTGTTCTGTTTTACAATGTAGATTGTAGATAGCTTTCTTTGGAATGTGTGTTCTAATTTTTTTTCTTTATTGTATATTTTGTAAGATGAATCATATCGGCATCATTTTAAGGTTGTATTGTAGTAGCATTAATTCAAGGTGTGTATTGTAGCAGTATTGCTTTAATGTGAATATGGTAGTGGCAGTACTTTGAGATGTGTATTGTAGTAAGACTATTTTAAGATGTGTATTGAAGTGGTTTTACTTTAAGGTATGTGTTATGTTAGAATTACTTTGAAGTGTGTATTGTAGTAGTATCAATTTAGGCTGTGTATTTTAGTTTTATTATTATAAGGTGTGTATTGCACTGGCATTTACTGTAAGGTGTGTATAGTAATGTTATTACTTTATAGTGTGTATTGCAGTGGCATTTAGTTTGTAAGGCGTGAAATAGTTTGTGAGGGACGTGGAGTATGAACTGTTTGATAAGGTAAACTGTACTCCTTGACTTCATTATTATTGTTATGAGAGACGTGGAGAAGGGGTTGTTTGACAGGGTAAACTGTACTTCCTGACTTCATTATTGTTGTTAATGAGGGACGTGGAGAAGGGGTTGTTTTACAAGGTAAACTATGTTCCTTAACTTCATTATTATTATTATTAATAGTAATTACAAAAACAAAAGTGAAACCAAAATTAGCCTGATACGTGTAATAGAATCATTTTCACATTTTTTTTTAGCTACTAAACAAGTTTGAGAGGCCGCCTTTAAAGTTACGAACGAATCTTCGAAATTTCAATAGTATTTCCACAATGGACCTGTTTCTTTATCAGCAGGATCTTTGTACGTGTGTTTGTTGTTGTCGTTTTTATCTGGTGTGTTCAAGTATGGTGTTTCAGTTTTAGAATTATGTGTGTTAGGTTTTGTTTTTCCTCACCCTGATAGTTCAACTGTAACCGTACATAATTCCAAAACTAAAATTGTGGCTCGATTCCCTGTGATTGACAGAACGCAGATGTTTTATTATGTAGCTCTGTGCCGAAACGACAACGTTGTTATTTCCATTATACACTAGTTGTAATCTTGCCAGACTGTGTTGATCTGATCTCTGACTACTTACACCGACATTAATTTTCAGCAGATTCTATTTACTGTTTAGTTCTATTCATATCGATGAATTTTACTTTAAGAGGTAAGGTTTTTGAAGGGAAAATTGTAAGTAGGAGAATCATTATCTTTTATTCTGTTTCACATTTATATTCTATTTTTTGAAATAAATTATATTGACATGAATAAACATACGCGCTCGCAAAACATTAGCGATTAGTAGGAACTATTTAGAGTATTTTAATTTGCTCGTCTCATTTGAATGATAACACAATTCAGTTTTGCCATATTCGTATTAGTGAAATGCAACAACGTAAAATTTCTGCCTTTTTCGTACTTTTCAGAGGACAATTAGAAATATCAACAACAACAAGAGCCGGGATCATATGTTATTCAACTGCAAATCTAAGTCAGGAAAAACAAAAACCAAGCAAAGGTCCGAAAAAGCCATCAAAAGCATCAGAAATTCCCCTAGTCAGGTAAGATGACAGTCAGTTACGATGTATGGTTTTTAATTAATATTAATTGACAGTCAGCTATGATGGATGGTAGTTGATTTATGATAATTAGTATCCACGATGGTTAGACACTATTATGTTTTTTTTTACAGTTCTTATCAATGAGTTATTGAATAATGTTGCAAAATAATTAAACCATATTTTACAATATTTGGAAACGCGTTTGGTTGATAATTGACTTGCTCTGAAACGATAGAACTAAACTTTTTCTTTCGAGTTTTATATCGAGAGTTTCCCCTTAGCAAAGCAACGCCACCTAGCGTTTTACCCGGTAATTTCAATAAAGATGCGTGTAGTTTTGTCTATTTATAAGTTAACTTGCTATTGAATTGAAGTTAACATACCGCTTGACGACTAAGTGTAAATTATTCAGTGGCTAAATCAGTTTAACATTTCTGAACTAGGTTTGAAACAGCAACGAGCATTTCAAGTTTTAGTTGCAACTGTAACTGGTTCTGAAGAAGTTTGTTACTGTTTTAATTAAAACTAAGGTCGAAAGTAACCTGATGATTCGTAATGCATATTTAATAACTCGCAAAAGAGGCAAAACATGTTGTTTTAAAATGTTCTGTTAGGGGCGTGAGGTTCTAACTCCCCCATAACTCATCTTCATCTGAAATACAGTTTTAAGAATTTAACGTTATCTACATACAAACACCAAGTGATATAAGAGTGTTACCTTTTCACACACCCCATGCCACCCTCCCCAATAAAGAAAATCGTAGAAATGCCGCTGTTGTAGTAACTCTTTATTTCTTTACAAGTAAATGTTCCTTACCAGCTCATACTTGTTAAACTTTGATAAAAAAAAAGCTATATAATTGATTTGACTATACAAGTAAAATTTCCCTACCAGCTTATATTGGCATTTCAAACCTGTAATAAAAAGTCTATATAATTAATTTGACTATACAAATAAAAGTTCCTTACCAGCTCATATTGACACTTCAAACCTGTAAGAAAAAGTGTATATGATTAATTTAACTATACAAGTAAAAGTTCTTTACCAGCTCATATTGGCACTTCAAACCTGTGATAAAAAGTCTGTATAATTAATTTAACTATACAAGTAAAAGTTCTTTACCAGCTCATATTGGCACTTCAAACCTGTGATAAAAAGTCTGTATAATTAATTTAACTATACAAGTAAAAGTTCCCTATCAGCTCATATTGGCACTTCAAACCCGTGATAAAAAGTCTGTATAATTAATTTGACTATACAAGTGAAAGTTCCCCACCAGCTCATATTGGCACTTCAAACCCGTGATAAAAAGTCTGTTTAATTAATTTGACTATAAAAGTAAACTTTTCCTTCCAGATCATATTGGCACTTTTTCAAACTTCTAATAAAACGTCTAAGTTGCTTTTCAGACCTCTGGTAAAAGCCATGAGGGAATCGTGTCACTGGAAGGAGAAACGTTGTTTTGTTTATCGTGGTATATCAGTTAGTGAAATTCTAGCCTCGTTTATAACGAATTGTATTTGGCATTTAGCAGTGACATTACATTATTTCTAAATGTGTTGCGTAGAATGAAAAACGTTGTCACTTGCATACAGAAGCATGTTATACCTGTTCAATTGTAAAGTGAGAAGCAATGTTCATAAATATGGGAAAAATCTTGTATTGTTTCAACATAACAGTATTCCGAATAATATTTTCCATCATTCTTATGAATCGTTGTTTGTCGATTTATCATGATGCTACTGTTACAACTAAGTTTCGCTATGAATACTGTGTCTGAACAATCTATTAAAGAATAACTAAGTTTCACATTAATTACTAAATCAGCCATCTATTTGAAATGCTGTCCAGTGGCTCAGCAGTATGTTTGCGGACTTACACGCTAAAATCCGGGTTTCGATACCTGTGGTGGGCAGAGCACAGATAGCCCATTGTGTAGCTTTGTGCTGAATTCAAAACAACAACAACTATTTGAAATAGGGGGGTTGAAGAGTGTGACATGAACGTTTGGTAGCGTATTATACCCTGAATCTAAGTCGAAAGTTCGCGTCTTATTGCCGAAAAAATAGGGATTCGCATTCAGAGTCCATTGATACGTTATAATAGTGACGGTGCCAAGTTTTTTTGTGAAGTAGTTAATGCTACAATTCGGAACACAATTTTAACTTTACTTACATGCCCCGCACTAGTGTCACCGCAGTATATCTGCGGGCTCATAACACTAGAATCCTGATTTAGATACCCGTGGTGAATAGAGCACAGATAACCCATTGTGTTTTCTTTACTACCAACAAACTTCACTCATTAAAAGAGTATCTGACATACACACTAGATGGCGCGGTCAGCAACAAAGTAATCGATTTAAAGTGTAAAGTGGTTTGTTGTTGAAGGAAAATTATTGTAAAGGGTTTATTTACATCTAATCAGAATACGCTCAGAATATTATCTGAAACCATTAAATAATTTTGAATTGTTGAAAATACTGACTAGTTACTTCTGGCTATCTGTTCTGTACCAAATTGAAATTCTGTATGTATGTTGTGGGGGGCATACATAATAAACATTGCTCTTTTGCGTAAATACGAAATAAGAAAAATTGTTAAGGAGAAAAACAACACATAAGCCTAAAGAAAAAAAAAACGATTTTTGTAACTTCTGTATTTGTAAAATCCATGTTTATTTTGGCACGACCTTTATTTAATACGTGAGAGTATGTTTTTAGGTGTTTTACAATTAGACACGTAAATTGATACAACACGTTGAAAGATGCAGTACTTGTTTTATAATATGACGCGAAACTAGCAGGACTTGTACTGTAATATGACGTTAAAGTAGAACTACTAGTTCTATAACATTACGTTAAAGTAACAGGACTTGTTCAGTGATATCCCATAAAAGTAGCACCTGCGGCATTTACAGTTTTTACATCTCTAAACAAATATTCATTTTCAAAGTAAGATTAGAACTCCTGAGCTGAGTTGATTCTTTCTTCGCAGTATTTGGAGTTTAGACATTTGGTGAGTGGTATCTAACTAATTTTTAATAAAACATACCAAGCATTTTATGTTGTAATTTCATTTTCCTCGGAAGCCGTGCGTGATATTGCCGTTAAGATATTCCAAGGTGTTTTTGTAATCAAACAGCACATGAGTTATTATTTAACGTGATCAAATGAATTTATGTGCTTCGTGAAATACGTTGATCATCTTTGTAATACCGTATTCCCCTTTTCTGTGTAAAGTACAGAAGGGGCGCCTTAGCAGTAGTTATTTTGAATATTTACAGTATTAGTGGTATTTCTTGTTTAACATTTGTGATTCAATTTATTAGTGACTCTGAAAATATCAAATTATGGACTCAAACAGTTTGTTTCGTGAATGATTTACGACCTCCCAACCCCACCCTTGGGGACTCTGCGGCAGGTCTAAGGATCTATGTCACTAAAATCGCATTTCATTATCCTCAATGAGCAGAGCATGGATAGCCAATTGTATAGTTTTGTGGTTAACATGTGGACCATGATTTCCTTCAGCAGTTCTAGGGTTAAGCTGGTTTACAACGATAGAGGTGTAGCAGGCTTTCTGCTTCTTTCTTTTATAATCATTCATTTATTAAAAAAAAAAGAGACTAACTAAAACGACCTCTATCGTTAAATAACTTGTATTTCCTTTTTTTTTTTTTTTTTGCACACAGAATGTTTACAAACCCGAAACACTGAATACCACGATATTGTTTTTTAAGCAGTCCATCAACGTACAAAGATGTAATCGTTTTTATTATTATTATTATATAAGTAGTAGCTTTATAATGTACTGACTTAAAATATATCTCAGATCTTAAAGGGTATGATTAAGTCTAAGGTTTCCAAAGTAACCGAAGCGTGATCTCCTTAAATTAAACTGTACGATAACTTGTTAGAACTCTGTATGTCTCTACCCCCCTTTTTTTGTTTTTATTTGAGAGGGGCGGAAAGGGATGTCGACCACGTTCACTTGATGCTGTTAAGTGTGATCAGTAGTAAGTATGCCGACTCTAATGACCAATAATCTTTGGTTTTTGTTCCTTCAAAATCGCCCCGTAACTATGGTTTAGCGTTATAGGAAAGGCATTGTGTTAAAACAAAATCGTTAAAAAAATTTACAAACGGTTTTTTTGAAATTATTTTCAAAATATAAACGTATGATCCTTTCTCTTCAGTATCTGGAGGATTTTTAAATATGGAGTTATGTGTTCCTGTTAAATTTTGAAGTCAATTTTTATGTGAATGGCAAGGGACTGGCAACGTGACAGAATCTTTTTATCAGTGAATTTTCTACGCTTTACATTTTAGGTATCGTTAAGGTTGCCAGTTAGAAAGGTTTAACATTATTGTTCAGGTTAATTAAGTCTGTAATTACTGATTGTATATGGTGTATGTAATCTACCGAACCTGCCAATTACAAGGTTAGGGTTACCAATTATGTAGGTTTAACGTTATTGTACTGGTTAGTGCTGTCTGTAATTACTAGTTGTGTAACATGTATGTAATCTTCCCAATCTGACAGTGACATCAGTATTAACGTTCTTCTTCCAGAACATCTAGAGACACAAAATTAAAGATTATTTCAAAGTTTGCATTTTTTTACTGAATGATAGATTGTGTTCTCCACAGTCTCGCCTGGACTACCATAGCCTCAGGCTGTTGTTACTTCTACTTTCAGTAGTTCTTCAACTTTTTAAATGTGAAATACAATATATTTGTAACCTCAAAGAAAGAACAATGCTCGTTGTTTTTTAAACAGTCTTTTCTGTCTAAACCTCTCACCGCCAGTTTAATTTTGTCACGATCTTCTGTAAACAACCTTCTCTGTCTAAATCTCTCGCCGCCAGTTTACTTCTGTTGGATCTTCTGTAAACAACTTTCTCTGTCTAAACCTCTCACCGCCAGTTTAATTCTGTCACTATCTTCTATAAACAACCTTCTTTGTCTAAACTTCTCACCACCAGTTTCATTCCGTTATAATCTTCTGTAAAGAATCCATTTTGTTCATCACCATATTTTACAAACAACTGTTTTTTTCGGACCTCTACCGGTAAAATGCTCGCCGTAATCGTCTGCATTCAATCTGCCAGACTTTTACTATCAGCTTAGTAAAAGCCCTTACTGTATAAGCAGTGCATTTCTGTAACACTTATCTAGCTAGGCCTTCCAATAATTGAATACCATGAAAGCACATCTGTTGTTGGAAAGCTACCGACTTAGTGCGCATAAGAAGATTTAGTTTTATTTGAAAACCGCTGCAATCGAAAACTTTTTTGAAACTTCACGTCAAACAAACCAAAGTAAAAAGAGTTCTTTTCTCGAACAACAGCGCCATTCAATTTTGGTAGTTTAGTAATTTAGAGTCTTCATATTTTGATAGACATAAAAGAACAGTTTATTTAATGAAACGTAGTGCGTTATTTAAAACTCGATTAAAAAAAACAACACCTTCGCACGATTTGATCTTAAATGACCGCAGAGTTCGAATTGTAAATCATGTGGTTGTGAATAAAGAAGTCACAATAAGACTCAACGTTCAGTAAATGGAGTTGGCTGTAAAACGGGGAATTGCATACACTTCATCAGAATGCTAATTGGAAACGTATAAATGCATATATGTTCTAAAAGATTAATAAATAATTCATGTTAGACGGTTGAGTCGGCAAGCATTAGCGCACAATTAAGAGATGTAGTCGTTTTCATGATAAATATACTTTACATGAATTACTTATCAACTTATATTTTGAATTAATTAGACCAGCAGCCGAGTTGTAATTTCTGAGCACGCTCTATTGAAAACAAAAGAACGATTCCTCAATAAACATGTCGTGCGAAAGCCTGATATTACATTGTTCCCTACTGAATAATAGACAACATGCAAGCTCACATACATATGCCAAGAATGTTATTAGTGAAAGAAAGAATCATAAGGCAAAGGTTCGAGTTCTGAGGTGTAAAAACTAACTTAAGGTTATCCAGTCACTTCGAAGACAAAGTTAAAGGTCTCTAATGATTTCTGGCCTGGCATGGCAAAGTGCGTAAGGCGTGCGACTCGTAATCCGAGGGTCGCGGGTTCGCGCCCGCGTCGCGCTAAACATGCTCGTCCTCCCAGCCATGGGGGCGTATAATGTGACGGTCAATCCCACTATTCGTTGGTAAAAGAGTAGCCCAAGAGTTGGCGGTGGGTGGTGACGACTAGCTGCCTTCCCTCTAGTCTTACACTGCAAAATTAGGGACGGCTAGCACAGATAGCCCTCGAGTAGCTTTGTGCGAAATTCCAAAACAAACAAACTCTAATGATTTTGAAGACAGTTTTGACGTCCTTAGTTTTGAAGACAAGATTAAAGTAATTCGTACACTTCTACAAACCAGAAGCCCTCATGTAGCTTTGTGCGAAATTTAAACCAAACCGAACTATGTGGTTTGTTAGTTCAAACTTAGGGGACGAGTGTGCGCAGGTATCCCTTGTATAGATTTGAGAAAATATTCCAAACAAATAAAAGAGATTTGTGAATTTGAAGTAAACTATGCAAGTGTGCAGCATATTGTGAGACTCAGTTAAAGTTTTGCAGAACAGTTGATAATTCATTTACGAATTGGCTTGTTGAGAAACGAAAAAATTGTGAACGATTGATAAGTAACAAGATGTTAATGATTCAACATGATAATGTCTACATACTAGCCGTGTTCTGTCTATGGAATACGTTCAAAAGAAGTGTATTGTAATATTCGGTATAATTAAAATAACAGAACTATACGTGTTCAATAGTCTCTTAACATAACTGCGTTATGCTTTGGAATACATGGGCTTCATTCGCATTAAAAAGAGCTGATATTGTGGTGCGTCTGTGGACTGACACCGGTAGAAACCGGGTTTCGATACCCGTGGTGAGCAGAGCACAGATTGTCCATTGTGTAACTTTGTGCTTCATCTCAAACAAGGAAAAAGCTGATATTACACGCATAAGGCACATATAGTAAATATTCAGGCTGGTTTTTCGATTTTAGTGTGACTTGTTGAGATTGGTCATGTGGTTACCTCGCGTATTTCACGTTTAAATTTGTGACTTAGGTTTCGTAGATTATAAAAGTATGTGGGATCCATTTTTACTTTAACACGTGCCCTCTTCATTTTTTGTTGAGGAGAACGGGCGTGGCCCAATGAGTTAACACGTGCAGACTACGAATCCACAGTTTTATCTTTTGCGTCTTATTGTCATAAAAACGCAACCCGCACGTTGGAGGCCAGAGGTGCGTTATAAATGTGACAGTCAAATCCCACTATTCAGACTGACAGGAGTATCCCAAAAGTTGGCGATGAGTGTTGGACATTATCTGCTTTCCTTTTAGTCCTAACTAAAGGAAAGCTAACGCAGATAGGCCTTTTTTAGGTTTTTGTAAAATATTTTCTGTTGTGTAACAACTAAAAAACAAGTGGCGGCTATGCGCAAATATGTTTTTTTTGCAGCTTCTCGCAAAATCTATTAAAATTAAAAAATGTTTTTCCAAACCCTCCGTCCAACCAAAACCTAAACTGACATTATAAAATAACTGCTGCAAGGAAGATTTGATTGGTCAAAACTTTTGCCACGTTTCAACCAAATCATTTAAATAACAAGTTTGTCATAGAATAACACTTAACCAGTCCTACGACTGTATTCGATTGAACATAATTTTTTGCACGTTTACCACTTGATAAATGTGTAATAATATTGCATTGAACTGTTTATTACTAGATAACAGCACACGACACATAAGGCGCTATTATACTACAATAACAATAACCTTTTAACCAATTCCTTTTCTTTCTTTCCTTTTTAAAGTTAATTTGTTCGTTCAAGAAGTGTTTTATTTCTTTGAATTATGTCAGGTATTATTGTCGTTGGTACACGGCACACTTAGTATTAAAAACAACAACAAAATTTTTAATAGGCCCTCTGTGAACTTTCCATGTGCATAACACTCTCATCAAATATAGACTTGACAGCGTATCTTTTCCTTAAAATTGGCAAAATTCCAACTACATATTCTACAACTGAAACAAAAAAAAATCATTCATATTGATGGGTAAGTATTAAAAATAGGAATTTTGTTAAAACTAGATTTTATCCTTTTTTAAAATTAGGCCTAGGTTTTTAATTTAAAAAAAAATAATCAAAAATTGGTAGACGAGCTTCAAACGTTTAAGAATCACTGGTCTAAGTTATAGTACAAATCCCACATATATATATTTCAAAGTAACTGTAATACCAAATCTGTGATAATAACAAATCTGATAATTTTGTGTTTTGTTTTTTGAAAACCGCGTTGTCCTAGAGGTCGAAGTTGTTTTACATGAAGATGTAAAATAAGTCTGAAATACATTGCTTTGTTTTGTTTATGTCATGTATGTGTAATAAGCTGTTCGAAATATCACGTTTATCTGGAAATATAGACCAGGAATATATATATCTGTGTGTGTAAGGTAAGATAATCATGAAGGTAAAAAAAAACACGCCCGTAAATATATTTTTTTTTAATTTCGCGTGAAGCTACACGAGGGCTATCTGCGCTAGCTGTTCTTAGTTTAACAGTATAAGACTAGAGGGGAGGCAGCTAGTCATTACCACCCACTTCCAACTCTTGGACTACTCTTTTACCAACGAATAGTGGGATTGGCCGTATGTTATAACGCCCCCACGGCTGAAAGGGCGAGCATGTTTGGTGCGACGTGGATTAGAACCCGCGACCCTCGGATTACGAGTCGAACGCCTAACCGACCTGGCCATGCCGAGCTTACGCCCGTATTTAAAATAACAGTAACTTACGAGAGATAAAAAAGTTTGTACATGGGTCAGAGTGTTGCCATATCCCATTATACCAGAAATAGTTTTTCATGGTTTGTGTCCCTTTGCTGAGAAAAAAACGTTTCTTGTTCTCATCCATGGTTATACTTCAGTTGACGGTTACACTTCTCCATTCGTTCACACAAGTTGGCAGTAGGCGTTTAATAGCTGCTTTCTTCCCTTTAGTCTCGACCCGGCATGGCTGCTTAGGGTGTACGACTTGCATTCTGCGGATCGAGAGTTCAGATCTTTGTCACACCAAACATACTTGCCCTATCAACCATGGAGGCGTTATAACGTTACGGTCAATCCCACTATTCTTGGGTGAAATAGTAGCTCGACAGTTGGCGGTGGGTGGTTTTGATTACCTATTTTCCTTCTAGTATATCTTTGCTAAATTAGGGACGGATAGCCCTCGTGTAGCTTTTTCGAAATTCAAACCAAACAAACTGTGGTTTACTAGTTCAAACTTAGGGTATGAATTTATCTTTTGTATATATTTCAGCGAATATATTTGAAACAAATAAACGAGATTTGTGAATATGGATGAAAAGTGTGTAAGTGTGCAGCATATTGTGAGAACTCTATTACCATTGTGATATCTTCATATACAAATTGGCTTGATATACTAGTTGAAAATAACGAAGAGTTTTTTTAAACTTTTTATTATACGATTTTGAATTTTTCTGAATAAATTATTATTTTCAGTGTGTCTGTGGTGAAACTTAGCTCTTCTATGAGAAGTGGGATTTCTGTAATCACAGACATTTAATGTAGAAATTAGGGGCAAGAAATTGTTTTCAGAAATGACTCGTGAACAGTAATGTAGACACAGAAGAGTAAAGAGCGTGATAAATGTAGGGATCATTTTCAAAAAGTATGGGGCCTTTCCTTCTACTTAAAGAAGTTGAACAATTTACCTAAATGAAATTTTCACGACGAAAATACTCAAAACTTAAGAGAACGTTGGTTTTAACCTATAATAAGCTTCCAATCTGTGAACGACTCTTAAGAATATTAGGTTAGGCTACGTTACTGATATCGGTGATCAAATTGTTTGTTTTGAATTTTGCGCAAAGCTACACGAGGGCTATCTGCACTATCCGTTCCTAATGTAGCACTTTAAGACTAGAAGATATTTTCTACAGTTTAATTATAAGACAGAATGCGTTGTTTTTAATTGTACACCTATAACTTTTTCTACATATAAACGCCCACTGAACCTCTTGTTTTATTTCTCGGAATAACACTAATATTTGGTTTTTAATGAGTTCTTTTTTTGGTTTACTAAATTGAGGCATTTTTATTGATAATATCTCTCACATTGGATTCACTGTTAGTTTCGCTCAAAGCTACACGAGGGCTATCTGCGCTAACAGTTCCTACTTTAGCAACGAAAGACAGCTCGTCGTCACCACTCACCATCAGCTCTTTGGCTACTATTTTTACCAACGAATAGTGGGATTGATTGTAATCTTATAACGCCTCCACAACTGAAGGTGATAACATGTTTCGGGGAAAAATGAAGAATTCAAACCTGTGACCCTCAGATGATGAGTCAAGCGCCCCCTAACGATTTGGCCATACCTGTCCTTTCAGATTGGATTTGATTTCCATCTCTTTCACAGTTGTTGTACACATTTAACAACAACAACAACAAAGTTAGAAAGAAAAAAACGAAAAAAAAAATCCTCAAAGCTCTCGAGAAACCTTCCTCGTCGAGTTTGGCGGGAAACCTGCAAGCCTCGAGACAAAAGGCGCCATACAGCGGAACTTGTTACGATAATTCTGAGTTGTCTCAAGAGCCATTATTGTTTCTTGCCGCACTGATATCAAGTTATAGCAAGCCAAGTGGCGGTTGTTTCCGCTATTGAATCTTTTCTAGAACTGCTTGTCTTGATTTCTCATCCATTGTAGCTGAGGCCCTCTTCAGGGTTTCCCTCTACACACGTTTTGCTTCCCCAAACATGACGTGAATTTTAAATTGATCTACTTTATCTTAATTGACTGTTATTCTGACAAGTTTATAATGTCGAACTGGATTTCACACATTAAGAAAAAATGTTTGAAGTATGTTGATTAATTTTAATTAGTTAATACTCTGTAACAGAATTGGTAAAGCGTAGATTTTTGTTTAAGGGCTATTAAGACTTTCTTCTGTTATCAGATTTCATGGAAAAATCAACAGTGCAATCCATCCTTCTAGGCCTCGTTGCTGCCCGTCACACGAGTATATCGTAAATGGGAAAGTTCCATTCGATGGGGAAATAATTAGAATAATTAACATTTGCCTTAGATATTGTGCACAGGAACAACTAAATCTTGCCATGTTTATTTAATTTTTTAACACATTCATTTGCAATCCATATGGCCCGGCATGGCAAAAAAAAAAAAAACGTGTTAAGGCGTACGACTCGTAATCTGAGGGTTGCGGGTTCGAATTCTCGTCGCGCCAAACATGTTCGCCCTTTCAGCCGTGGGGGCGTTATAATGTGACAGTCAATCTAACTATTCGTTGGTAAAAGAATAGCCCAAGAGTTGGCGGTGGGTGGTGATGACTAGCTGCCTTCCCTCTAGTCTTACACTGCTAAATTAGGGAGGAATAGCACAGATAGCCCTCCAGTAGCTTTGTGCGAAATTAAAAAAACAAACAATCCATGGTGTACCAATCCATGGTACACCCATCCCCTACTTTCCCTCGCTAGTTTCACAAAACAAAAATTTGAATATGAAAAAAGTAGACGGATGAATTAAGACAAAGGAAGAAAAAGAAACTGCCATATAAAAGTAAACTAACGGAGAAAAATAAAAACTTCATTGATGAAAAACAAATTCAGCTGATAACACTGCCTGTAATGATCCTTTGTTAGCTGTTGGTTGATGTTTTTGTTTGGATTTTTCGATGCAGTTGCATCATGAATTTTGTTTTGTGTGTGATTATTTCATTTTACCTGTGTTTCACGTGTTGTTCTTTGTGTTTGATGATTTATTTACCCATGTTTCATGTGTTGTTCTTTGTGTGTCATGGTCTCTTTACCCTTTTTTCGCTTGTTGATTTCGGTATAAGCTTTCCTTCCAGTTTTAAGTTGTTGTTATTTCGTATTTAAACTCTGACAGTTTGATTATTCTTAGATGAAGGTAGAGATAGACAAGTATAGGTTGATGGATCAGTAGCTACCTATATACGTTTAAGAGACTAACGTCCGCCTGTCCACAGAAGTCATCCCACAGTTTAAATTTGATTTGAATGAAACTTTGCAGATTTTTCAACATAATAATGGGAAGTTCTTAACAAGTTTCATTGCAATTGGGTCTCTTATAATATAAAGTTTATTTAGTGTATGTAATAAAATTAAAACGTACCAAAGTGAAATAAAATGTTTATAGACTCTCGCCATATTTTAAAAAAAGTAGTAAGGCCTTTTGATCTAAATTGCTCCGTTTATGGAAAAGTTGCAATTTTTTTCTTCTTAATTATGTACATTAATTATTATCAACGAAATTGGTTTTTGAATAAAACTTCTATAATTGTATTAAAAAGAGCTTAATGCAGATTTTCAAAGTGAGTCTTCGTAGTGAAGAATCGTACATGGATGAATGAATAAACAGAGAGGGCTAAATGTGGATGAATATAGATGAACTAATTATGGATGAAGGAATAAACAGATATTTAGATAGGACTAAATATGGGTTGATGAATAGATAGATATTCATATAGGATTAAATATGGATGAATGAATAGATAGATATTCAGATAGGATTAAATATGGATGAATGATAGATATTCAGATAGGACTAAATATGGATGAAGGAATAAACAGATATTAAGATAGGACTAAATATGGGTGGATGAATGGACTGATATACAGATAGTACTGAATGTAGTTGGATCAACAAATATAGAGATAGGACAAAATGTGAATGGGTGAATAGTTATATAGATATACAGATAGTACTAAATATTGATGGATGAATACTTATATAGATATTTTTTTGTTTCTTGAATTTCGCGTAAAGTTACACGAGGGCTGCCTGCGTTAGCCGTCCCTAATTTAGCAGTGTAAGACTAGAGGGAAGGCAGCTAGTCATCACCACCCACCGCCGACTCTTGGGTTACTCTTTTACCAACGAATAGTGGGATTGATCGCACATTATAACGCCCCCACGACTGAAATGGCGAGCATGTTTGGTACGACGGGGATTCAGACTCGCCATTTCAGTCGTGGGGGCGTTATATAGAGATACAGATTGGATTAAATATGGATGAATGAACAGATAGTTATTCAGATGTTACTATATAAGGATGGATGAATAGATATACAGATAAGACTGAATATGGGTGGATGAATAGATACGTGTAGGGATAGAACTAAATATGGGTGGATGAATATACAGATTGGATTAATTGTGGGTGGATGAATAATAATATAGGACTAAATATGAATGATGAATGAACATACAGATATATAGGTAAAATATACCTGTTGGACTAAATATCGATGGAAGAATAGATAGATAAAATTTTATCAAAAATGTTTTGTGTGTGTGTGTGGAAGAGCTTTAAAATTCACGTAATTTTACCGAATTCCTATTGTAAATGAAAGTATTTTTATTTCTACTGAAAAATTATTTTTTACGTGAGTTTTAATGACTCATCTTTTGTGTTTGCATTGAAAAACAACAAACTTTGGTTGGACACCTAACTCTTTGTTACTGATTTTAGAAACCGGTCTCATGAAATTCAAGAAGACTTGGCGTTTTAAAATCAGTAACAGAGAATTAGGTGTACAGAATATGTTATAATTATTTGCAGATACTTATTGGTGTTAAGTTTTCCACAGTTTAATACGGACTGAGCTTATTGCTGTAGATTTATGTGGAGATTTACATGTTTTTATCGAGTTCAGATTTTCCGATCTGTGTAGAGAAAGGAAAGAAAGGGGGCGGAAACGGGGGTATATACGTGACGTTGAGAAAGGCTTTCAACTGCTCAGTAATACAGGAAGTAATTTCCAGTTGTTTGGTAATGGGAACTTTCGAGTGGCCACTTTAGAATGTTTAAACATCAATAAAAGATCTGACTTTCGGTAGTGGTCGAACCTCCAACCGGAAGATGGACGGAAGGCCTGGGCGTCTGACGGACGCTCCAGCCATATGGAACGGATTGCAGTTGTTTGATCAATATATATATATATATATATTCTTTTATATATATATATTTTTTTAGTTTCGCGCTCAGTTATTCACTCTCTAGAAAGTTCCAGAAGAAAAAAGGAGAAGAAAAAGCCATTGGTTTGTAAAGCGGGTTATGCATGCTTCCATACTGATAACGGAAAAAATAAATAGAAAATAGTTGTAGCCTTTCCTAGGAAAGAAATCGATAATTCATTCAGCCGAAAGCTCTCTTCTATTTATATCCATGTCACAAGGACATTATTGTCTCACGGTTTACTGTTCATGTTCCTCTAGTTCAACATTACAACGCAGTGTTTTGTTGTTGTTTTTAAGCTCTCAGGAAAACATCTTTCACACAGTGCTGATAAAAAACAACAACAACACTGAAGGCACGCGTTGAACGTTCAGTGGGATAGATATCGTTAAAAGAGTCGTTTGTATGTACACAAAAGTGGAAATGCGGTAGTGATCGTTTTCATACTTCCCCTTGTAACGTTTCGTTTTAAGCTAACCATGGAAATATCCAACTGAGTCTGAGGCTGCGAGTTCAGCTTGTTTGTTATTAAAGGAAAGAAAATCGAACAAAAAGGGAAAGAAAGAACGATAAAAAGAGAGGAGAAACCAGATTAACAACCTAATTAACTTTTATGTTTAATGTACCTATATGTGTATATTTTAAAATATTACTAGAGCCTATGAAACCTAATATATTCCAACTGAAAATACACATTCGTGTAATCTCTTAAATGTAAAAAAAAATATTTAAAATTAATAAACGGTTATTGATAATATATATATTTTTAGAGATAACAAAAAATGCAATATCTGCTGTAAATAATCATTCGTAAATGTATGCCAAAGTTTTAAAACGTTGTCAGTTACTATTTTGAATGTACGTCATAGCACATTTTGATGATAGAAGATATGCAATATACAATTTAATGAAACTAAAACTAAACTAAACTAACGTGGCAGGGGTTCAGTTTAGAGAGAGAGAAATCAGAAGAGTTCTCTCTCCAGCTGGGGTGTTCAGGAACGTTATGGTTCCTCTTCGTCCCCTTTCGTGAATTGTTATTAGGAATAAGTGTTGTTTTTTTTAAATAAATAAATTATTATTATTATTATTAACTCTTTGGGTGGAGGATGTCTCTTTAAATATTGTCTTGGGTGGAGGCAAAGGCAGCAACGGAAAGAATAGCCGGGACCTGTTCCGAAAGGAGGAAGTCGAGCAAATGTGAACATGAATCTAATTCAAATCAAATCAAACGGCAAGAATCAGGGTCTACCAAAAAAGTTGCCTGGGCTGGGATCTAGAAATCCAATGCCTAAAGATTTTGTTGTGGGGATATTAATGAATCTTTAAAACTAATACATATATAGCCCGAATTTTCCAATATCTTGTCTATAAGCGTTATTTATATTTTGTTTTTTAATTTACCTCCACCCCCCATATTGATCTGCAAAAATGTATTCTTCTCCACTCACAATGGAAAAGCGTTGTACTTAAGAGCTTACAATGGTCAAATCGGGGATTCGTTTTTCGCATTCATCACCTTGTAAATAGCCCATTGTGCAGCAGCTTTCCACGAAGGCAACAACGACGCTGGACATGGGCAGCGTTGCCAGATATGGGAGGCAGGGATTGGAAAGTGATGACGTAAATTCGTAGTTCCGTGCAGCTTACGTGATCAGTTTGTAAGACATTTCTTTTGTGACGAATGCTATGGCCATGGAATGTAACTTCTAAGTTCCGTGTGTAGAAACATATAACATCCACCAGGTGTAATAACGCTGTTGAAATAATGTAAAAAGACTTCGAAGAATAATAAGAAACGCAACACATCTTTGGGTGTTCCGTTTTTAGTGGCATTAGTCTATGACGCTTACTGATTGGCAGTACCCTCCCACTGTGTGTCCGTGTTATATATTCCTAACAATAGCGGTAAAATAACCAACATTTGTGGAAAACAAAATCTTATAACAAAACATAACATTCCAGTAAACACCAAATTTATTCACAAACTAGTTACCAAAATAAAGTCAATACTATGTACAAACTACACTGATAAACACAACATTAAAATTATTTACAAAATATAATGTAATAACTGCCATTACTTCTATATTAGAGAAACAAGCAGAAAAATGGGAATCAGATTCGAAGAACAACAACAACAACAACATTAGCTTCATACGTTTTTGTACACTGACGATCAAATAAACACAACATAACCATAAAAAACTCTCAGATACTAAGTAGGGAAACAAATATAAACAAACGCAAAATCAAAAGAATGTCTGCTTATACAACAACTAAAACTACGATTAAATTAATATAAAGGGACTCCTTTATGCCTATACTAATTAATAACCTAACATCTAACTGCAACGCCACCTACAATCCCGTACTCATTTACACATTCGTCCCTAAGACCTGTGCGGCAACGGTCAGCTGCAAACTCTCTCTTTGTTGATCTGAAGATGGCCTAAGGAGGTCGAAACGTTGTTCTGTGCTTTATTTTAATTAAAGTATCACTACTCATACCAGCCATCTTGAGAATACATTTTTATTTCAAGTGGATTTCCCGTCGTCACAAAGCAAATTTTTTTAAACCCAGTCTTTCCAGTAAAGCAAACATTTTGGGAAAACGACAACGACACGTGGGAACTTTACGACATATTTGCTTTCAAATAAAATTTAAGTTATTTATTTATTTATTGCTTTCTGTAGTCAGTTCTTCGTGGTTATTACTGGTGAGGAAAGTTTTAGACATGACGTACTATATATAGTTAGAATGTTATCTTTGTATTATATTTAACGTTACCACATTTTTACGAAAATTCTAAATATTTCAAAAATATTTTGACTCTTCATAAATACTATTTTTGGCTGTACTATTAGGAAACAGTAAAAGGTTTTTAGTAAATTCTCACTGATATCATTCGTTGCTGATGCTACATGTTAGGAATGGCTTAATGAGTTATCTTTGGTTTAAAGAAGTTCTAGGGAGAATTAAAGACAAAAATAGGTTACGTTTTTCAAATTTGTGCGACAGTAATACAAGCCAGCAACCAGTTGTTCTCTAGCTAAGTTATACCATGCTATATAGTATACTAATTTTCATTACTTTTAAGTTCGATAAATTACTTATTGCTATACTTTGTTGTAAAGACTGCTAACTTAAATCTCTTAATGTGGACAAACTTCTTTGGATATTGGGATTACAGACGAATATGAGACAATGCATTCTAATATTCATAAATAAAAACAAGAAAAGTACATTTCGTCACTTTCAATTATTAACGAGTTGATTTTCAATTTCGCGCTTAAGTATATAGCTCGCTTTAAGCGAAAGTTAATGTTGATAATTGTTTTTTAATGGAAGGAATTATTTACACCCATAGGATAATGGAAATGGTAACGTACATGGACTGTGTTTCAGAGAAAGTTGAATATAAGTTAAAAATAACATTTTGTTTCATGTTTTGAGTGTGCAGCTCATAATAATGGTTTCTATATTTCATATGCTTGTGGTTTGTTTTTTGCTACTAAAATTGTGGCAAATCAAGAGAGTATATTTGCTAAATTTAGAGCTAAGTTGTCCAATTGTTTGTTTTAGAATTAAGTATCATTGGGTTATCTGTGCTGTGCTCACCATGGGTATCGAGACCCAGTTTCTAGCAGTGAGTCTACAGACTTAACACCGAGGGGTTAAGTTGCTTGTGAGCTGACTATTTATGGTAGTAATTCTTAATTTAGAATTGAAACACTAGAGGGAAAGTATCCACTTAAAATCACCTACCGTCAACTCTTGAACTACCTTAGTAAAATAGTGGGATTGATTGTAACATTATAATGACCCATGGCTGAAACGATATGTTCGTTGATGGGATTCGAACCCGCGTTTTTCGAGTGTCTTAATGACCAAGCCATGCTAGGCTTAACAAAATGTTTTTTTACAGCAGGTTTGTGTTAGTGCAAAGCTGCACAACAAGTCGTGTGTACTTTGTCCATCAAGTAAGTCAACTCGTGGATTTCAACGTAATAAGTTCGCATACTTAACACTGACCCACTGGGTACGGTGTAAAAGTAAACACTGTCTTTTTTAGAGACAGCAAGTGTTTGGGCATAGAATGTCTTAGATGACAGAGTATGTATGATATAAGTTCACATTTAAGCTGATTTCAGTTAAAGATTTTGTATTTCGTTGTTGATCCAATTCGGATCTTACAGTATGGAAAGTATATGATAATCTTTTTGTTTGTGTGCGTTATCAGTTGTCTGTTATATGTCGTTGCCAACGTGAGTTTTCACTACCAGAACTTATCAAGCTTAGCATACAATTTTCTTACTGGAAAACCGTAGTAAGCCGGTAGAAAGTGATGTGATATAAAATAATGTAATTGTTAGCCAAATATAGCCGTGGTTGCTTGATAAGAATGACGGTTTTGAGTACTCACTGACATAGGAGTTGGCGATGGGTGGTGTAGATTAACTGTCTTCCCTCTAGTATATAAAAATTAGGAACTACTTGTGCAGATATTCTTATAGTAGCTTTTGTGTTAAATTAATCCAAACAATAGTTAAATTACTGAGTTATATCTCAAGTTTATTGTAATGATTTTTGCTAAATCTAAGGATTTATTTTCTTGGTAAGTTATTAAGGGAATCCTAGTAGGATTATACTACTGTAAGTGTCTTCATAAAATCCTCATACATGTTGTTGTTTGTAGTGTTTGTACCGTCTGTTATCTGTCTTTATAGCTATCTGCTTCTCTCGTTGTTTAGGCTCGAGACGGCCAGTTGCTTAAGGCATTGAACTCGCAATATTAGGGTCGCAGGTTCAAATACCCGTCACACCAAACATGCTCGCCCTTTCGACTGTAGGGTTTTCATATAGTGGCGGTCAATCCCACTATTGGTTGGTAAGAGAGTAGCCCAAGAGATTACGGTGGGTGGTGATGACTAGTTGCCTTCCCCCTAGTCTTACACTGCTAAATGTTAGGGGCGACTACCGCAGATAGTCCTTAGTTAGCTATGCGCGAAAATTCAAAAACAATGCTAAACTTTCGTTGTTTAACCTATTTCTGTGTGGATTTATTTTGGAATTTCTGTGTTCCTGTATTCATATTCAGACGTTGTAGGTTAACAACAAAAATAAAACCCCCACTGAGGTGCTGCTACTTCACTTCAAAATTTCACGCCAAGCAATTCCAGACGATTCCACATATAACCTTCTGAGAAGGTAGAGGGAATACAATTTCTCTCAACAGTGTCAATCTTAAGAAATAGGTTTTCTTCCAAACATATGTACATAATTTGTAAAAGAACTACAGTGGAATGGATATTCTGTATTTGTAATGTTTTAAATAATATTATATTTTACATTTTAAAATATATTTCAAGAAATTAATTAGCTCATGGCGTGATTATACTTTCGATTATATTATTTCTAGTAGTGGGATGTGACGACTAAGTTGCATCACCCATCCGGTTGCAGATCACGAATGCCTAAATTCTTAGTCCGAGTGTGAACAATATTTGACCTCATCTGAACTTTGTATTACTGCAGTTGATAATTTCTGATTGGTTTTAATCTGCGTTTTTAGTTTGTTTCCTAACGAGTAGAGTTAGATGTGCATAGTTGTGAAACGTTGTATGCTTATCTTCGTTTCTGACATTTGCAACGGTTACCGCAATCTTTTGCAGTACTGTCTATCTTCTAAATCTTTATTTATATTTGCGTTTATCACTGCCTATCTATCATATCTGACGAGGCGTAAGTTCATCTCTTTGTGTACGTTGGTCAGACCTCACAAGAGAAAAATGGTAAAGCCGTCCCCGCGCTCCAAGCAAACGTATGCAAAATAATCTAGAAAGATACCTGTCTAGAAACAAGGTCAGCAGGGTAAGTATGCGTTCACACCAAAACAAGACTTCCAGTCATATCTTTCATTCAGTGGTCGCATACCTTAAATGGCTGGTAATTGAAAAGGAGTTTCGTGCTTTTCCATACGAAAATATGATTGTCAAGTTGCCTAGCGCAACGCCTGTGGATTTTTGTGTCGATGAGAAGTGTTTAAACCGACCCCTTCCTACATGAGACTATTTGCCTGAAGCATAAGGTAAGAAAGGTATGTTTTGGATGTGACAATTTTACGACGGAGATATTTTCAGTGGAAACTACGCTGCAGAGTTATTGTCATGATGCATGGTCGTCATGTTGAACTTGACGACGCCTAACATTAACTACCTTGTTACCATGACAAACTGTGGTTTCAGAACGACCTTGTTACCGTGACTTGTTATGTAAAACATATATTAAACGGGTTTCAATAGATGGATTTATCTTATTTTCAAACATTTGAATTATCTAGATAATATGCATATAGAAGAATTGTGAAGAGAAGGCGATGATTTATCATTATTTCACACACATCCTGTGAAGACAATGACATCAAAACCCTTCCTTACAAAACTACATACCCTGTCCACTTACTTGGAAGATATTTTTGTCACTTCAAATATCAGATATGTAATAACTTTCACGTCAACGTATGAATGAAGAACAAATTTAATATAGTGTGAAACTCGTTACCATTAGTAACGCGTGAATCTGAAGCCTTTTCCATCCTTGACACAAATCCTTCAATTTGGAAATGGTTAAAACATTTTAACATTCGAGGGCTGGATATCCATTTCTATTAGAAAAACATTAATCTATAGTTAGTGAACTAAGCCTTTTCTACCCAGAAGCTATTTTAATCTACATCTCGAACAATTTTGTGTGGTTCGTAAACTTCAATATGCAGTTGTATGTTTGCATTTAACCTCAGGGGAAGTACAGAATGTCAAACGTTTCTACAAAAGTACGTCACATTTTATGTACGACAATAGACACTATGGTCATAAAAGTTTATCATCATAAGGTAATATTTTTATAAAGTTTCATGAACTTACAATATAACAGAGAATGTATATGATTTGGCTAACATTTTCATGATGCGCAAAATTCGATTTTTGCAGATTAAAAAAACAAAGCTTCGAAAGGGGAAGTTACAATATGACACATATTTTAACCTGTGGTTAATGTAGCTTAAAGAGTTTCTTCAAAAACTGTTTCTACCTTTAAGAAAAAAAAACATTTTTTTTTTAAATAGTAGTCCATGTTGGCGGTTGGTGCTGTTGATTAGATGCTTTCCCTTTGCTATAGACATTTGGTGTCAGCGTATTAAAAGTCAAGTTACAGCATTGTCCTTCGATGTAATTAACTGAAGAGGCGTGTATTGTAACATATACACACTCACATTGGTGTGAATTTTAATACATCCATAAACCTCCATCTGAAATTCATGAAAAATTTAGTGCTGGAGGGACATATCAGTCCATGTAAGTCCGGCGGTCAGTCATGGCTCACCAAAGAACTTTCTTCCATATTCAGTTACCACGTATCTGTCTGCAGGACTGTTTTATACCCAGCCAAAGAAACCCAACTGATTTGAAGTCGCAGTAGGAGGAGAGAAGGCTGGTGAATGTAATAAGCAGGATAGACAGAAAATGTATTTAGCTCATAGAAGTGTGAAGGGGAGGTTCTGGCCTCGATAGAAGGTAGACCCAGACAACAGCAGTTCTTTGAAACCCACACCCCATCATTAGGTCGACCTTCGCCTCGGGGAGTGGACGAAGAGAAGAGTAGACATTATACGCTTCATTTGATGGATGCCTTGGAACTAATTGTGCTCGTTTTGTACATTCATATTTTATCGCGAGGTGGCGTTTGTGTACCGCTTGCCCATTTACAACTCGAATACCGAGTGTTTCACCCCCCCATTCGCTTTTTAACGCCGGAGTATACAAATATACACTGGACGTGTGTTTAGTTTTCGCTTGTGTAGACGCCTTTGTTCTTGCTATACCCAGGGGGCGTTTCGATGGGAGAAACAGCGCCCCACTTTTGTATCCAGTTTGTAAAAAAAAAAAGGGGGGGGACCTGTTATCAGTGTATCCCCTTTCTTTTGTCGCTTGAGCTTAATTTATAGTTATTTTCTTCGGAACTGGCCCAGGTCGTTGTCATTTTCTGATTTTCGATAACTTTTTATTATTGTTATTACTGCAATGTTTGGAACTTTTAACTTTTTGTTGCACTATCTCTAAAACAGAATTGCAGTTCAAATAATTTAATATTGAGAAGCTTATTATCCACCCCTCGTGTGTAAAATAAAACTTCAGTGGAATTATCGCAACCGATGGCTTTTTGTTCGACGAAGTTCGTAAATATTTGAATGTATAGACAGAAAATGAGAATAAACCCGTGAAGAAAAAGAATAATGGAAGGTGGATGGAGGGGATAAGCAGCATTTCAGTATTTTCATTTAAGAAAATCTTTATGTGATAATCGTGAGAGTACTGATTTGTTTATGTAACGTACACTAGGGACGGTGTGCGTGTGCTCTACGCCTTTGAGTAATTTTACACTTATCTCCATGTAAGGAATGGACGTAAGACGTTGTTTTACACTCAAAGTACGAATGAGACCTCAGAAGTAATTGGTGGGCTTAACTTCAGTATTGGTGGCATTTTCTAAAATATTGACATTTTTGTAACTTGACCTGATGGTTATGGCACTGGACTTTATAATCTGATAATCGCAGGTTCGAATCCTCATCACTGAATATCGTGGGGACATTGTAGTGGTTCAATCAACCGTACTGTTTGTTGGTAAAAGAGTAGCCCAACGGTTGGCGGTGGATGGTGTTGAGTGGCTGCCTTCCTTCTAGTCTGCTCCCGTCTCATGTGGCACAGCGACATGTCTGCTGACCCACAATGCTAGAAACTAGGTTTCATTATCCGTCGTAAGCAGAGTACAGAATATCTTATTGTGTAGCTTTGTGCTTGATTACGAAAAACAAACCTTCTATCTTATCAGTGCTAGTTGAGGCCGGCTAGCGTGAATAACCCTCACGTAACTGTACGCGAAATTCAAAACAAACAAACACTCGTATGCTACTAGCGCTCCTGTAATCAAAAATTTTGGTGCCTAAGTAGATTTTAAAAGATGTATTTAAAATTTTGTATAACTTCGAAAATTCAGTAACGTTTCTAAGCCATAAACATCAAGAATTGTTTACCCTAAAAATACGTTTAGTGTAAAGCATAGGTAATAGTAACGTACATTATCGATACAAATTAAGGTGAAGCGATTTATTCTGAAAATAAAGGTTGCTCTAGTGTGTATATGAACAATACAGATGATAAAGGTGGCTCCAGTTTGCATAACTACAACATAAAAAGTACGGGTGGTTCCAGTTTGTATAACTGTAATACAGAAAATAAAGTTAATCCTAGTTTATGTACTCACGGTACAGAAAGTAACGGTGGCCCTAGATTGTGTAACTACAGTGCAGAAAATAAAGATGGCTGTAGTCTGTGTAACTACAACATAAAATATAGAGATGGCTGTAGTCTGTGTAACAACAGTAGAGAAAATAAAGGTGGTCCTCTTTCCATCGCAATAACATACAAGATTTAGCCGTTCGTCTTTCCCAGTACGATCTCTTTCCTTAAGTAGTGATATAACATAAAATCGTCGTGTTTTTTTAGTATGTTAGGCCTTCACAGTTTAATATACTGTAATAATAATGGAAAATATTAAATTGTGGGCTTTCTCAGGCAATTAGTTTTCAATCGATGAGGAAAATCTAACTTTTTTACTTTATTGTTATTGTGGCCAGGTAGTTAAGGTGTTTGAATTCCACACCAAATGTGCTCACCCTTTCAGTCGTTAGAGCGTTATAATTTGCAGTCAATCCCACTATTCGTTGGTAAAAGAATAGTTCAATGGTTGGCGGTGGATGATGATGACTTTCCGCTAGTTACGGACGGCTAACGCAGATAATCATCGTTTTGTTATGCGCGAAATTCACATACAAACAGAGGATATTTTGAGTGAAATATACATCTGTTTTTACTGCACGTAACTTATGGTACTTAAAAATGAAAGTTTTAATGGAAGAGCTAGTGAAAGATGGGTTTACTAAACGACGGAACTATTGAACTATATGACGTGATAGTCCGTTTTTGCCACTGTATGGCGCTACGGCCACTCTCTGCTAATTTGTTTGTTGTGAATGCTCATTGTGTGCAAAATGTTACTTTCATGGGTTTAACTTAGCATTTTTTCAAACAGAATAAAACCGAAATCCTGGTATAAATCTAAAATATTAGTATAAAACGAAAACTGTTCTAAGAAAAGGGAACTTTTCTTTCTATCATGGTTTACAACCTATCCTCCACAAACATAAATTACTTTCAGTTCCTCTAAGAGAAGTGAAATACGATATGGAATAAGTAAGAACTTGAAGCGTGCTTTGAATAAGTAAGTGGATGAGGTGTGCTTTCGAACAAGTAAACAGGTGAATTGTGGTTCAGGATCAACATGCTCGAGAATTAGGGTTTGAGTTAGTAAAGAGGTGAAATGAGCAACACAGAATCGAAGCAATCGAAACTCTGACAGTGGAGTGTTTAAGAGGGAAGTTAAGTCTTTTTTTCACTGTAATACCGAGAGGTGTCTTAATTTAACATACGGACGTTTGGAATATTTTTATACGACTAGTAATAGAGAACAGCACCACCTTCGAAAGTTAACCCAAACTTTTCTGTGTTCTTGATTTCAGTGGATTATAACAATATTTAGTGTATTTTAGTTGGATGACTCCCCATCACTATCTCTGAGATATAAAATTACGTTTAATGGTGGATTTATGAAAGTAAATAGACTTTTTTTTCACTCGTAGTCTTGTCTGTACTAACCTCCAGTAATGGGTGTTTGTCCACGCTTTGTGTAGATGCATGTAGCCATTTCGTAAGGCGTTTAAATGTGATTACCGTCCGGTTCGAGATACTCATATCCAAAGCTTTTCTAACACTGTCTAGGCGTGCTGTTCACCGTTATCTCGGGGCATCAGTTTCCGTGCTCATACGGGTTCTTCCGGGAAAGTAAGTAGTGGTCCGGTGAGTCTAATCTTTTCTCACGTAAGGCATCTATTTCTAGTCACGAGAAAAGGTAGGTATTCAAGACTACGAGGAACGAAACGTGTGCATGCCCGTAAAAGCACGAGGTCAGAGCCGTCTCTCATGGTGCGAAGGGCACCTCACGTGAGGGCGGGGTAGGGAGGGCGTGAGGTGGCGGAGATGAAACACCAAATATAGATAAACATCAGAGAGCGAATGATTAATGAATCGTGTTACCTCATGATTGATAAGCACCAAGTGCTTATTTGTCTATAGTTTTCTAAAGTAACTGCTTGCTGTATCGCGATTAGCGCTGCGTGATTTTTATGTCTTTCGTATAGATCTATATATGCCCACGCTTACTTTAATTTAGCACGGCTCTCAGCACGGAATTTTGTACCGTACGAGCCAAGTCGTGCTCAGCGTAGAGAGAGACAACTTAAGAAAATGACAGATTTTCTTTTCTTTTCTCAGGTTTTTCGTGTTTTAAGAAAAGTAATGAGATCCATCAGAGGAAAGTTTATACAGTCGGAATAAGTTTTTCCTGTTTTCAGCCAGTTTATCTCTCTGCTCTTATCACACTAGGTGGTGTATTTACTATCTGTGTTAGTAAGCCTTAAGAGATCGCCTGCTTTGGATAAGGGATGGTATAAAATTCTATGAATTAAACCAACGATGGAAAAAAAACAACAGGTGTATTTAATATGACAGTTATATGAAAACAAAGTAATGAAATTGGTTGTTAGTATGATGGTGTGAAAGGCTTTTTTAAAACTTAACAAAAGTGATAAATATCAATGGGGCTATATGTTTTTTTAATTACGTCACTTTCAATTAGTTTCTCTCCCCAGTGGCTCAGCGTAAAGTCCTAGGAGCTTATAACGTTAAAATCTGGGTTTTGATATCCGTGGTAGGTATAACACAGATAACTAGCTTATTTTGCAACTTCGCGCTTAGCAATAAACTGCTGACCGTTGGGGTGCTCATCTCGGAATCTGACGGTCATGGGTTCGAATCCCCGTCCCACCAAACATGTTTGCCATCCTGGTCGTGGAGGTTTCATAATGTGTCGGTTAATTCCACTATTCGTTGTACAAGGGTAGCTCAAGAGTTGGCGGTGAGTGGTGATGACTAGCTGCCTTGTCTTTAGCCTTTCTCTGCTAAATTAGGAACGATTGGCGCAAATAGCCTTTTTGTAGCTATGCGTGAAATTCAAAACAAACAAGCAATCATACTAATCTAATACAGTATTTGTATCCGAAGGATGTCAAAATTCTGATGTGTTAAAGTGAGCGAATTAAGACGGATGTGATAAAATAAACTGTTTAATTTCTCCCTTTCCTGAAGAAGTTTGATCATACAATTATATTTTAATATTTATTCTGTTTTCAATAAACAATGCATAATAATTCCATGAGGCGCTAATACTACTTTTATGTTAAATAAAGGGTATAAAGTGTTGATAAGGAAATTTTCTTGGAATCTTGGGAGTATGGTCCTTCAATTTGTGGTTAGTGTCTATTAAGCCACATGAACGTCGTACTTGTTGAAGTTGTCCATCTACCACAAGCGTATAAATGACATGCTGTAGATTTTCTATTGAACATCGAGAGGAAATAATAGATAAACTTTGGAGGAATGTTACTTAAAGGAAAATTAAAGTTAGGAGATAAATGTATGGTCAATAAAAATGTGAAAGATTGTATGTTGTTTGAAAAAGGAGAAGGGGAACATAAGAAAGGAAAACGAAATAGTTTATTCAAAGCTGGTGTTACAATTTGTATATTTTCGTGTTGCATGTAGGTTATAATCATGTTCTTTCCTTTGGTAGCTTAATGCCAATCAGAATGAGTTGGGTGTCACCAGCGATGACAACTTCCGGCTCAGAAAGGAAGTAAATGGTTCTCATCCTGTCACGCCTATCCTGCTGAGTGACGTAAGTATTGTGTTTTATATGGCCCTTTTAAAAGTAGTGCTTCTTTTCTATTCAACAAGTCACTTCGGAAAAAATTATGTAATAAAAATATCGATAAAACGTATTTGAATGTGGCTTGGGTAACGCGGTCAGTAATGTCGTTAGTAAAGAAAGAATAATGATATTGTTTTTGTTACATTTTATTGTAATGCGCATGCGGGCTATTTAAATGTTCAAGTATTTGTCAAAACTAATAAGATATATATATTCGAATAAGCTGTGTAATTAACGTTAATTCTTCGGTAGATTGCCCATGTTGATAAGTTACATAGTTTTTACCATTTTATTTTTAAAGCAAGGATGGATAGAGTTACTGCTTTCTAAAATGTGTTTTTACATTGAGTTTTTTCTTAGTGTCAGCTTATGGTTCAGGGCTAATAACGTGTGTGTTCTCTTATAGCAAAGCCACCTCGGGCTATTTGTTGAGCCCACCGAGGGGAATCGAACCACTGATTTTAGCGTTATAAATCCGGAGACATACCGCTGTACTAGCGGGGGACTCAGGGCCAATAGAGAAATGTTTTTAAACAAGTATAATCAGTCTTTTTTTAAGTATTGGCTCAATTGAAATTTAGCACAAGTTTATTTATAATTTTATCTTAATAAAATGTTTCTCATTATGATGCAAGGTATGTTTACTAGAAGTATTGTCAGTTTAAAAGACAAGTTCCATAAAAATAAACAATATTAAATAAATCATAAAACGTGTTTAATAGAGGTTTAGAAATCGTGATTAACACAACATTTCCTACCAATATGATACACTCAGTGGGTCAGAGACTTTCAACAAAAAATAGGGCTCGATTACCTTAGCTAGACAAAGCGCTGGCAACTCATTGTGTACCTTACGCTAAAACTAACAACTTTATTAATATTAAAAGTAATATTAACAACACGTTTTCTTCTAATATGATTCCTCGAAAGGGTGGGGCTGTGGCAAGGGGTTTGTAACACTTACAATCGAAACTCAATTCCTTACAGTGGACAAAACGTAGTTGGGTCTATTCTACACCTTTTCTCCTAAATGCGCATACCTAGTAATGTTTTGTTTGGCTTGGCACGCTAATTAATAAACAAAACTACTAGTATTGTAATAATGATTAATAAAACATAAGTTTAATGCTATATATTTTATTAAACTATCCACGTTACACTTGAAATGAAACAAAGAGTAAACTTGGTATTGTTTTCTAAGAAGTAGGTTGACGTAATGGGAATCCAAGGCTTTTCCAAAGGTTATCTATTTCGTTTTCTCTGAAAGAACACGGATCCTACTTATGTAGTCGATACCTGTAGGGCTCCATAACCTGACCTAGTTTATGTTACGTGAGAAAAGTATTCAAACTGTATTAACAGCTGCAGAGTAAATATACTGTGTTTGTATGAAGAAGGGTTTCAGTGATAACTGTTTGAAACAGACACCAGCTGTAGTTTATCTTCACTGTTTAAACCTGCTTTCGTCATCCCAAACTGAAAACGGCAGATGCAAGTTTTGACATTGACGAGAGGGTAGCACTTGTCAGTAGTCCATAACTACTAGTGTTAAGACTGACCACAGGGATAACACTTGTCAGTAACCCATAATTACCAGTATTAAGACTGGCCACAGGGATAACGCTTGTCAGTAGTTCATAACTACCAGTATTGACATTGACTAGAGGGATAATACTTGTCAGTAGTTGATCATAGAAAATATTTCTCTTGACCTACTATATTGCACTATTTTGATTGGCTAATGATTGTAAGAAGTAAGATATTATTTGAGTATTTAAATTGTTTTATTTTATTAGATATTTACTGATTTAAATAAATTGATTTCAAATTGACAAAACTGCAATAATTTGATTGATTAATCACTGAAATAAATTATTTCGAATCAACTGACTACATCAATGTATAGTTGATAAAAAAATCGAAAGAAAAATGCTATTTTTTAGTTCGACTGAATTGCAACGATTATATTGGGTGGTGGTTAAGGTGCTCTACTCCCAATCTGCGTGTCGTGTGTTCAAATCACCTTTCACACTAAACATGCTCGCCATTTCAGGCGTGGGTGCATTATGATGTACGTACGGTCATTTCCACTGTTTGTTGGGAAAAAGAGTAGACTAAGAGTTGACGGTTGTTATTGATGGCCTTCCCTGTAGTCTTCCATTGCTAAATTATGGAAACTAGCGCAGATTGCTCTCATGTGGGTTTGCGCAAAATTTGAAACAAACTAAACGTGACTGGTTAACTTTTTGAAACCACTTGTTATCAGTTTGATTAAATTGCATGTATTCTGATTAGGTAACCGCAGAAATAAATAAATTACTCCTGATTAGACTTGTTTGACCTCTTAGAACAGTAGAACATAAACATTGTTTAAATAATGTAGTAATTTCGAGGTGTGGCTTCCACCTTTTAGGTTTTCTAACTTGTAACTCTTATTTTCTGATGCGTGGGGCCAGTTAAAGCACCTTTTCTTCCATTAAAAATCCTTCAAAGAAAGCATCTAAGATTTACAGAATACAAATCGACCAGTAAGAAGATCGACTGTTTAATTTCGTTAAACTTTATTACTTAATGTGTTGTTGTTGTTGTTTTTTAATTTCGCGCAAAACTACACGAGGGCTGTCTGCGCTAGACGTTCCTAATTTAGCAGTGTAAGACTAGAGGGAAGGCAGCTAATTTTCACCACCTATCGCCAACTCTAGGGCTGCTCTTTTACCAGTGAATAGTGGGATTGACCATAACATTACAACGTCCTCAGGGCTGAAATGATTACGAGTCGAACGCCTTAACCTCTCTGGCCAAGTCGGGTCCCTTAATGTGTTTTTTTTTCTTACAGCAAAGTCACATCGAGCTTTATGCTGTGCCCACCATAGGGAATCGAACCCTTGATTGCAGCGTTGTAAATCCGTAGACTTACCTCTATCTCAGCGGGGGACTTATTACTTAATAAGTAGCGTAATTGAGGAATTATCAATCAATCTTAAGTAAATTTTAAACAAAGAGAAACGTTCGTTGTAGGTTTAATAAATAGAGGGTCGGAATTTTAACACTTATTTCAGTATCGTTGTTTCTTGTAGCCTTTGAAACAAAATCGAGCTGTAAATGACGGCACTTTAAGTCTTCACCCTGAAAATCACCCAACTAAGAGCTAAGTTTCCTAGGACAATACATGTCAGTGTTTGCCACCTGGGGCGCTCTCACGTTGGATTCAGTTGCATTTATCAAGATTTCGACCGGGAAACAAGAGTAGAATTTGGTCATATGGGAAGTTCTTAGTCTTTCTGTGTGACGTAGTAAGCTTAAAACGAGTAAAACTGTACAATAAATATGTATATTCGTATATGCATGTGCCCGCTCACACTCGTGTATGTTTATATGCTTGTATGCGTGTATATATATAAATGCATAATAAAACTGTCTAATTTTTTTTATCATATTGCTTCAAGCATTTATAAACATTGTTATACATGTTATTTGTCACGTGACCTTCGATTTAGAACGTTTTCGTTTACTGTTGAGCTAGAACTACTTGAATAAGTTCTAAAATTTTGAATCTACCACGATATATTATACTTGTCTTTGGCGGTTTAACATACATGTATTTTATTTTTCTTCCACTGTTTAAAAAACTTTATCTTTTACCTTATTTTCTAAAACTCAGGCTGTTATTAAATGCAAACCATAAAATTTTAAGCAGAAGATTTGTTGTTGATGTTCATCGCAAAATAGTATTTGGTATTTTCTAGAAACACAAATCTCAAACTTAACCCAAGTATCTGAGGAAGGGGCTTGTCACAGTAGCGTGAGTTGAAATCAGAGTGAGGACTATGAGGTACTGAATTAATACTGATAGCAAATCGCCGATGTGAAACAAACTGTGTAGTGTTTTATTTTATTCAAAGAGTTTGGGCTTAAATACTTGCAGTTCTTCAATACAAGTTGGACGTGCTAGAGCAGTTGTATTGTTTGACGTTCTGGGAACATTTTTATTAGTGTAGTTATTGTGGATTCTAATTTTCCTCTAATAAAAATATTAGATATATTTTTACACATGTGCGACCAGAAACTGATAAAGAAAGAAGTTAGTGGTGGAATATGGTTGAAATATAGTTGCAGGTAATTATTGTTGAAACAGACAGTCTGCTTGGTTATCTGGTCGTTCGCATCAATGAGTTCAAACGTGTCGATTTAAACGACTATCTTAAATTTTGTGTTACTTGATGGCGGAGCTTTTATAGTGGAAAGTGTTTTGGTTCTGTTGATCTGAGGGTTTGTGGTTCATAACCTGTTATTGTTCCGAAATTCGGAAACGTGGGTGCATTTTGATATTGTTGATCAAATCCCACAGTTCGGTTTGAGTAACGATAGAGGTGCGCAGTAGATGTTTTATATTTTCCTTTTTTTTAGTCAGTCAGTTCAAAATATTGGGACGGCTTTACGTAGCTCTTTGTACTTCGTGCCATAGTCAGAAAATAAACAGACACAATCACCGTGAAACGGATTAAAATTAAAACAAGTAAACTATTATGTTCATAAGGAATAATTTCATCTTGAGAATGGTGGGTAAAGCCCTTACATTTATTTTAGTGTACGTTACATACCCTATAAATATTTTAAAATATTTTGACAAAATATCTTACAATATAAATTGGCGTTTACTGTTTTCTTTTTCAAGTTCATTAGTTTTAGAATTGTATAATTAGCCACGCGATATTGATGATTTGTTTAATTATTGTTTGAGCTAAAGGCAAAGTACGAGTTGAAACGAATCACGTTGAAGTTGCGTGTTTGTTATATCTAATTACATGGAGATATTTATTATGATTCACTAAATTTATCCCTTTTAAGCTACCGTACAGCTACAGATATGATGTTATTGGATACCTGATTTTATATTCATATTGAAATACATGAATAATTACTTGATTAAATGCAAAATAATTATTGAAATACAAATTAAAAAATAATTAAGTGGTTAGACTTATCTGATGCATCAGCGCTTCCCCCCCCGGCGGTAAACATTACGTTTGGTTCCCTATTTTAAAGTGAAGCCCACATTCCATTAGTTTAGCCTTTTCTGATGTCATTATTTATTCATTTCCTTCATACGTTTCTAAAATTATTCTTTTTTTTGACATCGCAGTTTTCATGGATGTAGCGAAACTGGTTTAACCTTCGTAAAAGAACACTCCCACACGTGTTGAACAGTAGCCAGTGCTAAACGTCATCTTGAACACGATAATTTTACCTCACCATGTAGCTTAAACTTGTGTAGGGGATCGTGCTAATCTCAGAGATCCGCCCGTAGTCACTTAACACTTGAAGTGACCTCCTGTCATTAAACAGTACTCGTAGATGAGACCTTATCAGATACCATTAGTTTCCCGGTTTCTGTTGTTATTCTTCAGATGCAACCCTAAAATTTCGAAAATCGTTAAATCTGAATCGGTTTCAATGCTCGAGATGTAATCAGTTATTAGCTTGATACATCCGCTATACAGTTAAATGATGATAAAACTAATCAAACATGAACAATAACAGTTTTAGCTGGTGATAAAACTAATCAAACATGAACAATAACAGTTTTAGCTGGTGATAAAACTAATCAAACATGAACAATAACAGTTTCAGCTGGTGATAAAACTAATCAAACATGAACAATAACAGTTTTAGCTGGTGATAAAACTAATCATCAAACATGAACAATAATAATTGTGGCTGATAAGACCAATCAAGAATGAACAATGATTAAAGACTCATTAAATAGTAGCACATTTTCACAGAACCAATTTTAATTTGTCAAGCTAGTATATTAATTTGAAAACTTGGTGGGATTCAAAATTGTGACTGCTGTGTTTCCGATTTATTTGTGCTAATGTTTTATAATGTTTCGAGAGAGAGAATGGTTCCTTTTACTATTTTTGTGGCAGATTGTAAAACTGGGCCTGCTCGACATGTGATTCTGTTGAACACGCCCCATAATTTCATTGTTAAAGTAAATCTCTTGTGGAGGGCTATCTTTCCGCCCTCCTATAAATAGTTCAAGGTAGGAACAGCTATATTTCAGTCCTAGGGTTCTGTTATTTGTCCGTTTAGACTTCTAGTTCTTATAAAATGATTTTACTTATGTTATTGTATGTATACTCTTCAAAAAAAGAAACGCAAAAGGGATATTTTTGTTATTTTAGAGAGAAATATATGTAATAACGTTACAAGCTCAGAGTATGTGATGTTACACGTGTTAAGGCACTGATTGTCAAACCAAATTGACAATAAAAGTTGTGCACATTGAAAACGGAGGAAAACATCGGATTTTTCGCCAAAACTCATTCGTGTCCAATAAATTTGTTTGAGAGATCTGCATGTTCTGCAAGTGCAAAATCCCTATAAAAGGACGGGTTCTTGGTTTCCATAGCTCAGTGTTAAGCCACCGACACGCAATACAGTTACGCCAAGACTGACTGAAGCACAACGCAACAACGCAATTGGTCGCTTGGAAGCAGGCGAATCTCGATCAGATGTTGCCAGAGCTATAAATGTTCACCCAAGCACCATCACAAGGCTATGGAATCGTTACCAACAATATGGATCAACTTGTGACGGTCCACGATCTGGCAGACCTCGTGTGACCATGCCCGCACAAGATCGCTACAGCCGGTTACGTCACCTTCGGGATAGGACCACCACTGCGACGTCTACTGCCTCAATCATACCAGGGTTGTGTAGGATTTCCGATCAGACCGTACGCAACCGTTGACGAGATTCTTAGGCCCCATGTGCAACCCATCATGGGGAACGTCAACGACGTTTTTCAACATGACAACGCCCGTCCTCACACAGCCCGACTCACCACTGTCTTCTTGAGACACCACAACATCAACGTTCTTCCCTGGCCCTCCAGATCACCAAATTAAAACCCCATCGAACATCTTTTGGACAAGTTGGACCGACGTCTGCGACGGCGACAACCTCAACCGCAGACTCTACCTCAGCTTGCAGCAGCTTTGCAGGCTGAGTGGACAGCCATTCCACAAGATGTGATTCGTCATTTCATCGCTTCCATGGGCAGGTGATGCCAAGCAGTTATTGATGCTCACAGGGGCATACTCGTTATTGACGTTGAGTGACGTTGAACGTCAACTTGTGAGCGTGGACTTCGCCTTTGCAGACTTTGGATGTTCAGCAGTGAATTTGCAAAGTTTCACACATATCATACAAAACTACCCGGAATAAACTTGTTAACAATGTGTCTCAAATTTTGCCTTTTGCGCCTCTTTTTTTGAAGAGTATATTTTATTTTGGACTTTTGGAAATAATACCAAGGATGAGTGTCCAGTTTTTTTCTTTTCGTCATTGATGGTACACTATAAAATGAACTGGTAAAGGATTATTTTTCTACAGAGCAATTTCCATTGTAGGAGACTTTCGCACAACAGTTGTTCCTTTTTGTTTATATGGTTTCCAAAGTCCATCAACCGTGCACATACAACAGCTTCTGAGGACCCATTTGAACACCCCAAATGTGCAAATCTTTGAAAGGCTTATCATGAATTGACGTTTGCACTCGTATTTTGAGAAGAACTGGGACGTTGACTTGGACATGACTTAATATTTTGTCTTGATGGAGTCGTGTCCTATTGGCATCACGTTCATACATAAGATTGATGAGAGTAAATTGTTCGTTCTTTGTTTCACACAATAAATTAGATGCATTATTTATCCAGTATGATGACTTGCTTTTTTTGACAAGTCAGATTTTTGTACAGTTCTCCAAAGTTGATTTTCCATCTGTCTTTGTGATTTAAGGAAAGTTTATAAACGTGTTTTGTTTGTTCTTTATTTGTAGACTTAAATCCGTGTAAATTATATGTATTTTTTTAAAGTTCCAATGCTTACCTTTTATTTTTTGCTACCATTGGTGTGCGATTCGTAGCTAGTCTTGGAGTAAGTAGCCTGTTTATACCCTTTCTCTTGTGTTACCGGTACGGTTCAACAGTACAGGTATCTCTTTTTATCGAAGTGCTAAAACTACGCGACGTACGTGCTTTTTTATATGTTTTTGTTAATGTTTGTCTGAATTTTGTTTTATAGATATAAACGTACAGTAAACTGGTAAAAGAAAACGAAAGAATTCGATAACTATATCGTTTTTTGGAGGTTTTTTTGCGAGGAACAATTTATGAAACATATTGAAAATTTTATATATAAGGAACTTATCTTTTATTTCAGAGGAACTGATTTCAAGACAGCTGATTTTTACTAATAGAACAAGGCGTAATTTTATTTTTTTAATCTTATAGTCAGTTGAACTTCGTAAAACATTTTTGTTTTAGAAGAAAAGGATATATAATCTCTCTTCTTTTAATTTTCAACGTTCTGATTCCCAGTTTTAAAAAAAAAGGTGTATGTGTGTGTGTCTTTCTTATAGCAAAGCTAAGAAAATAAAAATAAAAACGTTGCTAACGTGATAGGTAAGATGTTAAGTGAAGAATACGCAAAAGTGAACGGATGAAGGAAAGAGGCTTGAACTAGTTATATTGTACAGACAAAGAGGTATATTTGTGTTTAGGAACATTTACTAACGTTATCGTATCAAACTATAGTTATTTGTTTATTTAATTGGCCGGTTGGTGTTTTGTTTATTGTGTAGATATAATAATCCTTTATGTTTTTTTTTACGGTAATCGCAAAGAAATTATAAAAATGTGTTAGTAAGTGTAAGATATTTTTTTCTTTCAGGTCAGCAACCATTCGAGCTCAGGAAGTGGATATTTGGTAAATATTATTGATACTTTTATATGTTCCTAGGTGTTAGGACTATCAATGGAATAAGCAAGTTTCATTATGTGTTAGGACTATTAATGGAATAGAGCAAATTTCTTTGTTAGAAAAATGCAATGACTCGTGATGTCCACAAACATTAAGTTATTATCTATTTGGAAATATTATTATTATTGTTTTCCATAGCTTACTCACAAGCTCTATTGCACTTCCAAATTCAGTAACCGCGCCATTAAACAGAGAATTTTACCTAAGAATTATCAGTGGGGATAAATAAGTCACGTTCGAATATTTTACGTCTCATGTTGCTCGTTGATCCATGAAGTTTATTACAGGATTCCAAATAACATACGTCACAGATGTAAACGGAAATAGCACCAATTAATCCCTCTCTTTACGGTTTGTGTTTCATATATATTTACGTAAGAAGTGGTTCATTTTATTCACTATTTACGATCGTTTCTTTACACCGAATATTGTGGCAGAAATTTAAATCTACTCGAAATGTTGCAATGTGATGAACGGTATGTAATCAAGTCGCCAGTTTGGAAGTTAACTGACGATATAATTATATTTTATATATATATATATATATATATAGGTCTACGATTAAATTTAACAGTACTTTTTTGAATACAGAATTTCTAGAATAATGCAAAAGAATTCTAATCGCAGACACTGAAATATAGAAGTCCACTTGTTTCAGGCCTAACATTAGTTAACCCTTCAATAAGTACTGTCTATATATGATAAAATATATAAATATACGCTTTAACGTGTGTGTATTTTTGGTTTAGGTAAATTAATGTTAAACTTTAACGTACTTAATACCATCAAAAAATAAACTCATAATCTTATTCTATGATGTAAAGTTAGACTTTTTAAAAAAAACTGAACAAGCTCTGAATACGTTATTGTACAAACTTTCTTCTAAAGTATATTTACATTTGTTGAAATGTGGACGGGCATGCATCTGTATCTCATTAAACATATTTGCTCTTTTAGGCGTTATAAGGTGATGGTCAACCCCAATATTTGTTGATAAAGAACAGCCAAACAGTTGTCGATGAGTGGTAATAACTAGCTGCCTTCCCTTTGGTCTTTCACGACTAAATTAGGGATGGTTGATGCAGATATGTTTTGTGTAGCTTTGTGCGAAATTCAAATGAGGTACACGTAAATCTAAACAATTGTTTTTAGACATGCTTCTCATGCCATTAACTGTCACTTTGCTTCCGAGCTGAATCCGGACTATCATTTTGTAACTATAAAGAGTCCTGTCGTACACTGGTTCATGTTTAAGTTAGATTATCGAATATTAATGCATGTTTGGGTTAGCTTATATGTTATAACATGTTTAGATTATTATGTATGAGTGCTTGTTAAGGTTATTTGGTCATAAATTAATGAATATGTAGGTTAGCATATCGTATATTAGTGTATGTTAAGGTTAACTTGTAATTAAAACGAGTTTTAAGCATTTCATCGTTACCAAATAACCCACTTCTGTAGTTCTAGCAATGCCATACTTACTGATAACTGTAATTTTTAGGTTCATATGTGTAGAAACTGCAATAACGGCCTGTTTGGACGAAATGCGTGCGTAGTAAATAAGGACATAGTTTCAATTGGGGGGAAATGTTTCCTGCACTTTATGAGAAGCGAAAACAGCAATAGAATGGGACGGTTTCCATCCTTCTGAACAGTTTTTGAACTCTGGTAACAACTTAGCCCACGTCACACCGAACAAGTTCGCCCTTTCAGTCGTAGGAACGTTATAATCTGACAGTCAATCCAATTATTTGTTGGTAAAAGAGTAGCCCCAGAGTTGGCGGTGGGTGGTAATGACTAGCTGTCTTCCTTCTAGTCCAACGCTGCTAAATTAGGTACGGCTAGAGGAGATAGCCCTCGTGTAACTTTGCGCGAAATTCAAAACAAACCAAACCAAAAAACAACAACAACAACAAACAAACTTGGCCTTATAAAGATCTTTCAACATGTTGCAAAGTAATCTCGTTAAAGAAGAAATACTCGGTTGAAAACTGCGTATTCTCTCTAAAAAGAGTAAATTTGTATCTGTCGATGTCTTTGGAAAGTAATCTGAAATTACATTTTTTTAAATTTAATATTTAGTTTATTTTTCTTGAACCAAAAACATCACCACAAACCTCTGTCAGTGAAATTCTAGGTGGGAAAATAGTACATCGTTAGCGAAACAAACATAAAACGTTTTCAAATATATTTTTGAGTCATATGTAGGTCGACACATACTATGCCCTACAAACAGCAAACTGAAAAGATAATGCTGTTGTTGAAGTGTGTAAGAGTGTGACGCCAAACTTCGTTGGTGCTTAGCAATGAAATGTTTAAAGTAACTTCACGTGCTTCGATTAGTTTTTCTCTCACAAGATGGCACCTTTGCAAGAAAACCGAATTCTTTGGCAATGATCATTAAATCTCACTGTGGGATTCCTGAGAGCTGTAGTGAGCATTCGTAAATTTCGGTACATATCTATTTACACGATTAAGCCGTTTGTGTAAACAGACAGGGCAATATTGTAAGTGAATAACTGTAATTTGTATTTGCGGGTGTGTGTAAACAATATAAAAAAACAACACACACACCAAAGTCTAGAACTACTTTGTTTCTCGTGTTAATCTTTCTTTTACGACGTGTTAAAGGGGGGAATTATTAAAAGTCAGAGGTAATACATTAAAATATTTTGGGTAAAAAGTTTGATAAAGTATTTGGTAAGATGCAGAACAAATTTTTTGTATAACAGTAACAATTCGATATCCTAACTTGGTGAGGTGGAATTACAGACTCGTGATTCTGTAACTTCAAAACAATAGATGCAGTAAGTGCACTGCACAAATCGTGACTCTTGTGATTCTGCCTATCCATCGTACATTGGTTTTTTCTTTATAACAATCAGTTCTGAACGTACGAAACTCTTAAATCTTTGCATTAAGGGTTCCAAAGGTCAGGCAACGTACCCTTGGAAACCGCAGGAAAGCGTCAAGGGGTCGTAGATAACACAGAATAGTATTAAGATAAACAGCATTATCTAGATTCATTGGGTTTGGTTTGGGCCCGGTATGGCCAGGTGATTAAGGTACTCAACTTGTAATCTGAGGGTTGCGGGCTCGAATCCACGTCACACCAATCATGCACGACCTTTCAGCTATGGAAGCGTTATAATGTGACGATCAATCCCACTATTCGTTGGTAAAAAAGTAGCCCAAGGGTTGGCGGTGGGTGGTGATGACTAGCTGCCTTCTCTTTAGTCTTATACTACTAAATTAGGGACGGCTAGCGCAGATAGCCCTCGTGTAGCTTTACGCGAAGTTCAAATCAAATCAAACCAAACCAATCACTGTGTTTCGTTCTGCAGGCAGAATGTGGGGGGTGGTTCTGAAAACCTTTTGGTTTATACAGTAAAAGAAAAGCTATCAAAAATCGGACACTTTTAAAAGTTGTTATATTCCATTCACTCCATAAGGCCTCTTTCATCTCAATTTCAGTCTTCTCCCCAAAGCAGATAATTACACATTTCAGTATACAAATAGTACTGTGTAGCTCTGTTCAAGTACGTAAAATTAATGGTGTTAAATTCTCGTTTAATTGTGTGGTTGTTATGTAAAACCGTTGGCCACGTATACGTCACGATGACAGAAAAAGAACGCCAGATGGCAGACGAAGAGGTGACAGGAAGCACGACAGTTTGAATTATACGTCATGTTGTAATCATCACTCAGAATTACACTCAGAAAACGCTTGGTCCGCTGGGTTTGGGGAAGAACCGATGGTTAATTACAATCTACGCAGCTTCACGTTTGGTGGCGTGATGTGGTTAGGCTTCAAACTGCCAGAAATTATTAATTTACTCCCACGGTGTAATCGCCATTCTCGTGCTTTAAAATGTGGATGAGTGTCGTATACCTGGATTATCTGTTTGTATCTCTGTCATAGACATCAAACCTGTTCCAGTCTGAAATTTTTTCCAAGATTACTCAGTTTTTGAAACATCTCTAGATGTTAGTTAACTGAAACAGTTGAACTTTGACCAAGATAAACCAGGTCTTTGACGTTGCCACTCATTTCTGGTTATCTTGCACGGAAATAAAAAACGGTCACTTGCAGTTTTCTCGTGAGTGGTTGGAGTTTTCTGTGTAGTAAGTGCTACATAAATATTTTGGTAAATAATGTATAAAAGTTGTCTCAGTGGAACTTTAGGCATTGCAGGTGTCAGAACTTTAATGGAATGCAGCTGATGAATTGTCCGTCTTTTTTTTAAAAAGCAGTTATACGAGGGTTGCCCGAAAAGATCATGGTTCGACCTTAAAACAAAATAAGCTGAAAAATATGATTTTTAAAAATAAATATTGAATTTGATTTTTTAGGAGTATACAACGTGTAACATCTAATTTAATGAGGTTATTTTCTCTTTGTTGGAATTTTGAAGGAAAGTTTGTTTGTGTTACGTTTTTTATGTGTAGATTGAACGCAACAGAAAGACACAGATAACAACTTATAAAATTTATTACAATAAACTATTATATATGTGACATATAAAATAAATTATATAATAACAATGACAGATATTCAGTTTCAACCTTCAAAATTAATTACAATACAAAATGGTACTGGCCTGTGTCCAATATAATGATCTAGAATGAAAGTCGAAAAGTCCAGATCAGAAATCCAAAATTCCAGTCTAGGGAGTGAATTTGGTCCCACGAAGAAATTCCGAAGTTTGCTCCGGTCTCCCCTAAACAGTCTTGTACGTGTTGACTTTCAGTATAACCACTAATTCAAATGAATCGTAAAGATTGACGAAATAAAATCACAGTTTTTGTAGATCTAGCTCTAGTCACAAATCCAAGTTGAATAAACACACAGCAAACGTTGAAAATTTCTCGAACAAAGACAATATTTCTTGAATCGAAATAAAAACGAATGACTGACTTCCTCTCCCATCTGTTTTTATACTAGTAGACTTACTGTGTCTTCGAACAATCGCGTAACTTCCACAGAGTTCCAGAGTAATCTGCGCATGTCTGTTTTTGCACGAGACTCGTCGTCTAGACATTAGGCCGCCATACATTCTATTTATAAACATATGATTGATCTACCTAATTCTAGAAATTTCTAAATGATTAATTCTAAATGAATTCTAATTAATTCTAAATGTTATTTTAAATGAATAAAAACATATTTTATTGATTTGAACTTCGAAACAATAATATAAATATGGAAGTATAAATAATAGATATGGAAATCCAAACACAACACGACATGGTTGTCGTTTACATAACATTTACATAACAGTTTGTTTGGAATTAAGCACAAAACTATAGAATGGGCTATCTGTGCTATGCCCACCAGTGGTATCGAAACCCCGTTTCTAGCAGTGCGAGTTTACAAATATTTCATTGTGCCACTAGGGGGTTGAAGAAAAGAAATGAGGAGATGTTAAACTTCGTGAATAAGATCGTTAGAAATATGATGACACAAAAGAAAACCATCAGGACATTGCAGCAACATTGGGAGAGGGCGTTGCAACATATTCAATAATGAAAAAGTGGTGTGTTCAGTTTAAACGTGGTAGACAATCATGCCAAGATGAGCCAAGGTCAAGTCGGATATCCAGCAAAACAAAACTTGTAGATAAATGTTATTGATTTGAATATTGATTATATACGACAGAAAGATTACCATTAGGAAGTTAACAGAAAAAAAATAGAATCGCTAAAAGTACTGTTAAAATATTTTCAGTGACAATTTAGCCATAAATAGGGTTAGTGTCAAATGAGTTACAAAAATGCTGTCACCAGAGCATAAACAGATATCGTCTGTTGAAAGCCAATGTTACTTCAAGTAGATTTCTAACTATGGATGAAACGTGACAAAAATGCAAAATCTGCAGTGGGCACGCCCAAGTTTCACCCATCCCAAAGAAGTTCAAGTCACAAACCTTTACTGGGAGGGTCTTGACATCAAGTTTTTAGGGATGCCGAGGACGTTTTACTAATTGATTATTTGGAAAGGGGTTATCACATTTCAGGAGATTACTATACAACCTCGATCAAAAATTTGCATCAAGAAATCACAGAATCGAGAAGAGGATTTCTCATAAAGAAGGTTTGATCTTCCCTTAAGTCGCTAATCAAATGTTGTTTTGAACACTATCTATGATACTGGCGGATTTATCTCCAAGTTGCTTTTTCTTTTCTATAATTTTAATATCTTTGTGAAAGTTCGAATATTTCGGAGAGATGATTATCTTGAACATATCGTCCAGTTATGGCTTGAGAACCAAGTAAATAAAGTTCTTTTGGATTGGCATAAAGGCATTAGAACACAAAAGGTACAAACGTATAGGCTATGGAAGAGATTATGTTGAAAAATAAAACATTGTTGAATAAGTGCCTCTCTCTTTTATCGGTCGCATCACGAAATTACGGATACCCCTTGTAGTTCGTTAAAGTTTTCAAACTCACGCGTTTGTGGGTGTGTGTGTAAGAGTGTAATTAGAGGCGATAACACTTCGCTTTGCTGTGGAATAAATATACTTCTATTTGTTATCCTGTCCTCTCTCCTATCATAAGCCTATGGATTAACAACACTAAAATCAGGAGTTCGATTCTCCTCGGTGGACACAGCAGATAGTCTGAAGTGACTTTGCAGTAAGAAAAACATACACTGTTTGTCATCCTATCTTAAGCCTAAAAATTACCGGCAGGATCCATGTGGATTCCATATAGTTTTTTTGAAAAATATTTTCAATATTATTTATTCATCTTCTTGCTTGTGGGTCCTTGGCTGTTTTGACACATTGTTTCAATAACATAAATAACAAAAAATAATGTAAAAAATACTATTAATTACAGTATTATAATATTAATACTGTAGTTTTTTAATTGATTGCTTTTAGAGTATTTTTATTATGCAAAAAAATAGAGCGATTTTTTGCCAAATTTTATTACATTTTTTGACATTGAGTGTTGTAACAAGAAGGTACTATAATTTAATTATTCAGTATGTGTAACTGAATCCCCACCGGTAGCGGACTATATAATAACAATTGGTATAGGCTATTTGATTGTTAGACAAATATCACTTTCCATGTATGCACTCACATTACTCTATTTTAAGTTTTTCATGTTACTGATAATATAAAATAAACTTTTTTCAGACAGAACATACGTCATTGTTTTTATCCGTTTATCAATGCCTGCATAGTCCTTATTTATTTATAAGATAGCCCCCCAGTAGCTTAGCGGTATGTCTGCGGACTTACACGCTAAAATCCGGGTTTCGATACCCGTGGTGGGCAGAGCACAGATAGCCCATTGTGTAGCTTTGTGCTAATTCAAAAACAACAAAACAACATTTGTAAGATAAATCGTATGAAAACTGGTAGAACTTTTAAACACAAATCACCAAGTCATTTTCTCACCAATTATTCTTTCTTAAAATCTATTCCTGGTTATTTTAATGAAATAGAAGGAAAACATATAATGAGTAATAATGTTGAAATACTTATGTGGAGTTATAGATTTGATTGATTAGGTTACTAGACTATATATATTTATTATACTTTAATCTGTGCTTTTATGCAAATAAATGTTGGGTTTACTTGTGTAACACATCCACTGCTAAGCTTGGATCTTCATTTGGTACGATATGTACTTTTCCTCATATTGTTAGTTACGGTTTGCAATTTTTCTGGACAGTGACTGATCTCGTCATCCATATTATTCTTATGAACAACGTAGGTGCTCTGTTGATTATCTTGCTCTTTCCCACCCCAGACCCCCAAAATAAACGACAACAGAAGACTTTTCTACGATTGACATAACAATTTTCCAGTTAAAACTAATGTACTTACTTACTTGAAGTAACTCTGGGAGTGGTGGTGGTGATGTTACCCTGATTAAACAGAAGACGAGAGAGCAAGTAACGTTTCTTGAGACAAATTACGTTTTGACGTGTGAAACAAAATTAACCATTTCAATAGTTGTTATTCTTTGTTGAAAAATGAAACATGTTTTTATTAAGCTCACAATGATTCAAAAACACAATTAAACAAACACATTTTTGGCGCGGCATGGCCAGGTGGTTAGGACGTTCAACTCGTAATCTGAGGGTTGTGGGGCTTTATAACTTTACAGTCAATTCCACTATTCGTTGGCGAGAAAGTAGGCCAAGAGTTGGTGGTGGTTATCGATGTCTAGCTGCGTTCCTGCTAGTTTGACATTGCTAAATTGGGGATAGCTAGCGCAGTAGCCCTGGTGTTGTTTTGCGCGAAATTCAAAACAAACAAACAATGAGAAGATTGCCTGACCTGTCGGGTGAATCTCTAGTTAGGAACTATGTTGAAAATGACGTAAAATATTCATAAATTTCAATAGAGAATAAAAAATACTGTATAACTCTATATAAATTATCTATATATATACGTTGGGGAAACTTTCGTTGCAATAAAACAATAGAATCTCCATATTCACAAAATACTGTCAGTTTTTGTTAACTCTTGAGTCACATTCTAACAGGTGTTTTCCTAAAGCTTTTAAGGGCTAACCTAATCCTGCGAGGTTTTGGCCTGTACTTTTCAATTGTATTAACTGTTGCGACGGCTTTGTTTCTTGATTGTAGTAGGACAAACTTTAGAAACATTGATATCACTATACAACTGGTTAGATTCACTAATGTCTGTAGCTTCTTCCAAGATAAGGAGTCACACTAAGGTTACATAATGTAATAAATTTGTCGCGTGAAGGTAAAAATACTTCGAAGGAGATCGACCGTAAAAATAGTTCTTTGAGGCATAGTGAGAACAATGTTGGAGAAGCGGTAGTACTGGAAAATTTTGGTCAGGGTAAGGAGTGCAATACTGGTAGCTTCAGTTCTGTGGGGAACTAGTACTGGTAGATTTAGTCTTGGGAAATATTAGTATTGGTAGGTAGGTTTGGTCTGAGATTGCTTTGTTTGTTTTGATGTTTATCAGTCAGTATGTGAAGCTTATTTAAACTGGCTGATTGGCGGCCGGCCGGCTGATCGAAGTACGTCTATTAAGCCAAATGTACCTGAAAACCTGAAAATTCCACCAAGGTGTATCTAGTACATATCTAAATATTTCTTGAAATGGCCAATTTTTATGTTAAATAATCTGCAATTATGATGAGTGAAACAGAATCAAACTGTGTTAGTAGTTCAGTAGTTGATTGATCATCATAGCAGCGAAGAAAGATGAACATTTACCTCTAAGATGGCCGAGGATTCATTGGAGAGACGTGAACCCTTCTGGACCATCCAAATGTCTCATTTTATGTTTTTACTCCATTGAATGTCACATTACGCAGTACGTAGGTTGATCACTGTCTACTTTCAAACAACTGACCAGAGAGAGAGAGCAACCAGTTTTCTAGAACATGCTGCAAGCACGACATTGGTTGTGATACAGATATTGTGCTTTAGCAGCTCAAAGCGCAGATCGAACATTGGACCTTCTAACACGGCAACTACCGATCCTCGCTCGATTCTAGCTCGAATCACAGAGTTGAAGCTTTATATTTTAATTTACAGACAGTAGTTCCCGTTCTTTTAATTGTAGTTTGTCTTTCACATTTTTTCACGTAATGTGTAATTTAGTTAAAATCGGTTGGCGTTTCGTTATGCAAGCCGAACTTTATGCACTCTCTTTCACTAATGCCTTTCATGGCTTCATTTAGAGTGGTTGTTACACTTAAAAAACATGAAACACGGCACAAAACTGTTACACTTCAAAGCCGGCCCCTTTACAGATGTAAATCATTAACGTTGATTTTGTTTTGTTGCATGAAAAAAAGAATAATAATAATAAGAGATCAACAAAACAAAAAGGGAGTTGAAGTGACCTAGCTTATTACGTTGTTTAAAAAAACTTCATGTTGTTCTCAAATAGGATTACAGATCTACCTTCTTTTCATACCTTCTAAAGCCTGATAAAATATGAATAGATCTTTACACTCAGCTGACTTGGATTCTTTTAATTGGTTAATCTGGAATGTCTCATCTTTTGAGGTGGAAGCTTTATTTTGAAGCACAGTTTCTGATCATTTCTAGGCACGCGCACTGTAGGTAGCCGAGATTAAACAAGAACATGCAAGAAACATTGTTTTGATTTTCGCGCAAAGCTACTCGAGGGCGATATGCATTAACCATTCCTAATTTGGCAGTGTAAGATTAGAAAGGAAGGCAGTTAGTCATCACCACCCACCGCCAACCCTTGAGCTACTCTTTTACCAACGAAGTTTTGACCGTAACACCATAACTCCACCACAGCCTGAAAAGGCGAACATATTTGGTGTGACGGGCATTCGAATTCGCGACCATCGCATTACGAGTCGAGCATTCACTTGGCTATTAAAGATTAAAAACTGCAACCTAAATTCTCCAAAAGCTTGGTCACAATGAGGCGACAGCATCTATTAATATCAGTCATGCATTTGGTGTTGGCACAGCTAATGATCGCACAGCACAGCGTTGGTTTAGGAGATACAGCCATTAATAGGAATAATCGAAGGCCTTAGTTGGATCAGATACTCGCCAAACCATGAGAGAACTTGCCAACAGACTTAATGTTTATTAATATATAGTTTCCTGACGTCTTGAATCAATTGCTAAGGCGAAAAAGCTAGATAAATGCGTGTGTACCTCACGAATTGACTGAAAACCATCAAACAAAATGAGTTGGAACCAATTTCAACTCATTTCTCCAAGAATTGTCATCTGTGATGAAAAATGAATTCTTTATGGCACTGCTCGACTGTGAATGAGAACCAAAGCCAGCTCTTCGTCGTAAGAAGCTTATGATCAGTATTTGGTAGTCGCTAGCAGGTGTGATCCAGTATTTATTCTTTAACTCAGGAAAATTATAACAGCAGATAAATATTGTTGGGAACTTAAAATTATGCATCAAAAGTTGTCTTTCCTTTATGCCAAACATGCTCGCCCTTTCAGCCGTGGGGATTTATAAAGTGACGGTAAATCCCACTACTCGTTGGTAAAAGAGTACCCCAAGAGTTAGTGGTGGGTGGTGACGACTATCTGCCTTTCCTCTAGCTTTACACTGCTAAATTAGGGACAGCTAGCGCAGATAGCCCTCGAGTAGCTTTGCGCGAAATTCCAAACAAAACAAACCAAAAGTTGTCACAGAAACATCCAATCGTAGTCAATTCCATTGGACCCATACTAGTTCGTGACAATGTTTGACCTCATATCTCACGAGTTACTGTTCAAAAACTAAACAAACTTGAGTATGAAATTTTACCTAATCCACCATATTCACCATGTCTTTCCCCTACAGGTTATTGCTTTTTAAACACTTGGAAATATTTGTAAAGGAAATAAACGTTTGCAAATCAAAGGCCAAATGAAAGTGCCATTAGAAACTTCATTGCATCAAAGGATGTCCAATTAGTATTTATAAACTTACAACTCGTTGGCACAAGTGTCGAGTCTAAAGGAGCTTATTTTGATTAAATAAATGAATCAACAAAAATATATACTTGTTTCACATTATCCTTTAAAAATCCAACATTTCATATGCAACAGCCCGATAGCTTATGAATGTATTTTCACTGTTCAATGCGGCTGTGGTCCCTGTTGGAACAGCAGTAAGTCTTCGAATTTACAACCATAAAATCAGGGTTTCGATTCTTCTCGGTGGATATGGATGATAGCCCCATGTGGCTTTGCTATAAGAAAATACACACGCACGATGCAGTTGTGTAGCTAACAGTTTGTTTATGTCTTTCTTTTTTATTTGATTTTTCTTTTTTTCCAGTTTTCTCATCCTTTAGAAGACAGAAGGCAAAACGCATTTTTTTTAATATAAAAATGTTTTGCTCTTTTCGTGTTCGTCGGTGGTGACATATTGTTCTGTTGTTTGTACTTGGTTTATTAAAATGAGATGAAAAACTGTTTTTCTCCGTACGCGTTTATCGATCGAACCAATTCTATAAGCTTATTTTATATTGCACCAGTTGCTATGGTTACATGACGTTTGGTAATAGCACAAAAGCAGTGCGGGACGACAACATTGTATGTTTGTATGTATACAAATTAATTTAGTCACTTACTAAAATTGATTATGATAGGAAAAAAATAAATAAAATGAGAAGTACTTATCTGTTTGGATCTCAAACTGTTGTCTATCAGGCCTCGCGTGGCCAGGTGGGTTAGAGCGTTCGACTCGTAATCTGAAGGTCGAGGGTTCGAATATTCGTCACACCAGACATGCTCGCTCTTTCAGCCGTGGGGCGCTACAATGTGATTGTCAATCCTGCTATTCGTTGGCAAAAGAGTAGCTCAAGTGCTAGCGATGGGTGGTGACGACTAGCTGCCTTTCTTCTAGTCTTCCACTGCTAAATTAGGGACAGCTAGCTTAGATAATCGTCGTGTAGCTTTGCGCGAAATTCAAAAACAGACTGTTGTCTAGAAAAATATATATCTAAAAACGGCTCGTTTGGGTTTAGAAAATATTTTACCAAGAGGAGCGGACAACGTTTCGACCTTCTTCGGTTATCGTCAGGCTCACGAGCCGTTTTTACATATATATTTTTCTCTACAAGTGGGTTTTCTCGACATCACAGACTGTTGTCTACCTGTCATGTTTGTTACCTGTACACTCATCTGTTGCTCATCAGTTTAATCTTCCTGTCTGACTGTCTTAATAATAATTAAGGAGACAGTGATTGACAAGTAGAATGTTGCGGGCCTGAAGAAAATAGACCAACAAAATCTGTCAAAACATGTAGTATGTTTAACCAAAAATAGACCACTCTATTACGCCTATAAAGTATTGTTTGCTTAATAATTACTACATTATAATGTGCCGCTTTACCTAAGTATCTAGTCTGTCTGGCCATTTATATATAAATTTCCTTGTCTGGCTGGCTGTATGTCTTCGGTTAGATATATATCTGTGCTCATCTGTGTATATCTGCCCATCCGTATTTTATTGTCTTTTTGTGTGTATATGTATAAATACAGAGGTTAAATATTCTCGTTAAAAGAATGCAGCAAACTTCTTAAACTTCATCATAATACATACCAACCAGTTGTCCAAGTTTAAGGTTAATTCCGGGCTCCACTCCCTCGGTCTACCCGGGGTTTATTGGTGCTTGTGAGAAATTTTGATAGAAACACTCCGTGCTTGTCAAGTGTTATCCTCCGTTCCTTCATAGTGTTTATATAAAGCATTACAAAGCTAAACCCAGCGGGGAAGAAAGCACAAGAAATTCGTAATATTGAAGTGGACTGACCATAAAGTACAGTAAGCACGTGCACGCTTTATAAGCAAATAACCAGCACGTATTCTTCTTGTCTACAGCTGTTTGTGATTAGGATGTGATAAACGGACATTCTTTGTTTGCCTAGGTGTTCAGTCTTAATATGTAAGGGAAGCGGCCCCTCTTCCCCCTTTGGGAGAAAGTAAGTGATTGACTTTCTCTGACGCAGCGACACCTCCTGGGAAATGTAATTGATTTTGATTAAATGTGTCATGTAGACATAAACACCTTACAGCAATGTTTTTCCATGATACCCATTCAATTAGTCTGCGCTTTGTTTAACAGAAAGGGTTTCACACTATGCTTCTAAATTCTTTCTGTCAACACGTCAAATTACTTGTTTCCACTTCAAGCGAAAGTCCTTAATTAATGAGAAACGCATGCTTGCTTGGCAGGTAAGCCTACTGAGAGAGAGAGAGATAGAAGGGGCGGAGCTTCACCGATCACAAAATATGCGTACGTGGTTGTTCGGGCTCGTGTAATAAGACACTGGCGGATGTAGGAAGAACAATATACGAGTTAAGATTCAGTTAATAGATTCGGTGTTTAATATCAAAACCAAAAGATTATTAAAAAGGAAATATTCCTAAGGGGACCGCTTGTAAATGTACACTTTACATGGCTGAATACTGTATAGAAGTGTTTTATTTAAGAAATGTGATTTTTTTATTTATTTCTTTTACTTTCAAACAGCTTTTATTTTTGTATTAATTGCTTCAAAATAACAAAATTAAATCCATTAATATGCGTCTTTTGTTTGTTCGATCAACTAAGGAAATTATTTATTGTACATTTTGTACACTGTCTTACCGTTCATTAGTTGAGTTAAGTGAAAGAGCAAAGCTTTAAAAGAACTTACATAATCTGTTTGTAAAAGTAATAAATTATAGCGAAGATAAAACACGCTATGAAGATAGTAGCTATAAGAGGCTTTGATATATCTGTTATACAAGTAGAGGGAAAAAAGTAATATATTGCAAAGTGAAAGCTATGATGAAGTTATAAAGATACGAGATAAAAGAAGAAAAAACTCAAAGAAGACAACGCAAAGATCGACTAAAGGATTCGAGACAAAGAAAAAGGAAACTGAATGAACAGCATATGTGGTACTTTCGTATTTCCTAGGAAACAGGCTATAGATTATGCAGAAGGCAGAATTGTTGTTTTATAAAACCAATATTAATATTATAACGCAATGTGAAGAACCATTGTAATTTTATTTCTTTTGTTACTTTAGGCTTTATGGTGCAATGGCGTATTTCTACGTATGCGTCGTGCTGTGAATATTTTGGTATACATTTTGGAACTACCCAAGAAAAACTGCATCATTGTAATAAAGCCCAGAAAAGTAATATATCGCACTTATAATAAACATGGTTGCCCCAGCTGTTGAAAGGGTTTAGTTATTTAGTTCAGATACCCAGTCTTGACGTTAAACAACAATGCTCTCAATGGAATGTTCACTTCTAAGAAAATACTGCAACGGTGTTGAACAGTGCTTAAGGAGACCGCTACCTTTTGATGTGTAATGAGACCGCTACCTTTTGATGTGCAGTGAAATATGGTAATACAAGATGTTTGTTGCTTGGTGGGACATCGGAAGAGAGTTTTCATTTTATATGATGATCCTCAAAGCGTTATGCTTGCTACCTGGTGAGCTTAATTGGAAGAAAGCTTATATGTTTTAGTTTGAAGTATTTTTAGATTACATGTCAGTAACAATTGGAAACGTTAAGATTATAAAAGTAGATGTACAACTTATGTAAGTGTTTTGTCACAGCCACCGTTGACTTTTGTGAAGGAGACAGTTTCTTTTCCAAAACATAGATATGCCAACGGTCTCGGGTAGGACTTAATTAGAATGAGGCAAAATAAAGACAACAAGAAATCATCTAATCTTTCAAGGCTATTTTTCAGTATCTACTCTTGAGAAAAGTTAAAATGTAAATCCTTGATTTCCTTTTAAACTTCTGTAAAGTTCGTAAACCCACTTCTACTCTCTGACTACTCATTCTGTAAATCAGTCATCCTTTTCTAAAGGTCAAACTGTCTACATTGTGATGGTCATTCCTACTATTAGTTGGTAGAAGAGCAGATCAAGAATTGGCGGTGAATGGGGATTACTAGCTGTCTTCCCTGTAATCTTTCATTGCTAAATTAGGTACGACATGATTACATGATCTTATTATGCTCACGTAATTTTCGCGAATTTTAAGACAAACCACTTAAAGGTTGTCGAAATTGAGTACTCCGGTTGCGCACCCTTTTCATCATTCAGTTTGTTTTTTGAATTTCGCGCAGAGCTAATCGATGACTATCTGCGCTAGCCGTCCCTAATTTTGCAGTGTAAAACTAGAGGGAAGGCAGCTAGTCATCATCACCCATCGCCAACTCATGGGCTACTCTTTTACGTACGAATAGTAGGATTGACCGTCACATTATAACGCCCTCACGGCGTTATACGATTACGAGTCGAACGTCTTAACACACTTGGCCATGCTAGGCCCATCATTCAGATGAGTAACATCATCATAGAAAAACAGAAACAGGTTACTAAGGCAAGGTTCCTAGTTGATGAATTCGAGATGGCTGTCTTTTGGTATCACGTTTCACTAAATTATTCTGCAAAGTATTTTTTTTTGTCGAACTCTCTAGAATTCATTTATACTCCATAAGAAAGACTAACCGACTGATAATTTCCACGGGAACTCTTTATAACCTTTTTAAAATTAAAAGTAATAACATGAGCGACTATTTTTAACACTCAGTTGAGGCACCTGCCGACTCTCTGTTGACACATCAAAAACTGAACGAGAGAGTTTGGATTACATTAATTATATATCACGCTAAGTATCGGGAAGAGTATCCAAACAGAATCGTTAATGGTAGGGAAGGAAGATAAACAATATTGTATCATTTAACTAATTCAACGTAAGTTTAATCGGCTTATTGTTTATGTATAATTAAAATTATTTTGGCATCTTTGTTTTCGGCCCTTTTTATTTTTGGTAGTCCCCAAGGAAAAGCTTCACGGTACCCACTTTGGGAAGTATTTCCCTCGTCTTCTAGATCCTTGAAGTATACTGAATAACATTCAGAAGAACAGATATTTATATATTAGGATAATTCAAGCGAACATTTATTGATCTGTACGGAGGTAGGGAAAATAAACCAAAATGATGTCATTTCTTCACACACGCACACACACACTTATCTTTATGCTTATATAGATCTCCGGTTCATATACATATGACTTTACATACAGTTTTCATATCCAAGTATTACGTGTTCCTTGCTATGTTATAAAATAACGTTAACTTACTCTGTAGTCTAAACATGAATAATGGATAGATGTCAAGCACGAATGGAAAAGTCGTAATGCTATCAGAAAAGAAAAATATCCATACTCTTTTTCCCTATTCGGACAAATACACTTGATGCTGTTACCATGACAACAGACAGTAAAACCAAAAGGAAGCTCGTATGAAACAGATTGGCATCTCCTCTATGAAGACCTTGGCTGGAGAACTTCTTGGTAGGCTTCTTAACGTAGTCAAACGTGCAGTGTATTCTTGAAAGTCGATACGAAGGTAAGAAATGAATAAATAAAATTTGTTGGAGCTTTTGCACATATTCAGAAGCAATTTTTTTCATTAGAATGTGTTTTTCTTTCTTGCCGTACATGTCATACTGTTGATGTGATTATTGCTTGCAGCCGTCTCCATTAGTGTACACTTTATGCACTAAATAATAGAAGTTTCACGTGCACTGGAAAGCTGGTGGCTCCAAGTTTCTGCTTTAATGTTTCTAACAAAAACAAACTTTGAATTGCGCGTAGTTGTTTGGATGTTTTAGACGTTTAGTGAAGGATTCGGTAGTAATGTACAATCATAAGGATATTGTCTGCGTTAAACTGTATAATCAGGGATCCAATTCATATTTGTTTTCTCCCTCGAGCAACAGTTGCAATATACAAAGGTTAATTGCTTTATTAAAAGGTTCTTCTCAAAAGTGTTGTTTTTTTCTACTGCATGATGTGGTCATACCACAAAAATATTTTACTTTGGGGGGTATACATCCCCACTGTACCGCCGTCTGCATAATACAAAAACAATTAACTTCAGGGGTGGAGCTCATGAGTCATTTCTTTTTCTATTTAATCTCGTGGTAACTATTTTTCAGGGTAAGCAAACCATATATATACTTTGTTATTAACATTTATCGTGAATAAAAATGCCTTTAGAAAACTAATGTTATGATATAAAGATTTTTAAAATGGGTTTAAGATTCAAATAAGCTTTTAAGTCTAATAATAAGTTTATAAAGAACGAATTTATAAGCACTGTAAAATGATTTATTTTTGAGGACATGCTATATGTTTCGACAAAACATTGGTTCGTCTTCGGTTTAAGACTACTGTGTAACAACTATATCCAGTATTTTGGACAAAGTAATACTGTCTCTGTCGACTTACGTTAACTTTAGTGGTGTGTAATTTAGATGATCCCCAGAGTTTATTGTTCAGTGGTAATTGAGTAATTTATCACGGAAAGAATGTGAAATTTCGCGTATTGTTGAATAGATGAATTTCGATATCCTAGGATAACCACAAATGTACTTTAAATGAGGCATTTCGTGGTGTACGATAACTGAGATTTATTTTCTAGCTACTGATGGAATCTCTAAATGTTGATTGATTTCGTTTGCTATGAAAAGTGAAATCTAGATGGCTGAGCAAAATAAAACCTGGTCATGCGCACTGCGTGAGGAGTGATCAGTGGAATATAGTCGTCGTGTACAAACATACACTGTGCGACTTCGAACTTTGTCTTCTCTATCGTGTCGACAGAACTGGAGATGTTATATTGTTCGCTACGAAACTTCGTCCCTTAGAAAAGGATGCGTGCGCAGTATCACGTGATAGAGCGTAACTGCTATTTGGAGGTGGATAGGACACAATAGGATTATGTTCCGCTCTCTTCACGAACAGCGAGACGACGGCCTGACCGCCGATCAATTGAAGCCGGGCGGGGCTTACCCCAATTTTCTGTCTTTTCTGTAAGAGTCATTGTCTCTTGGTGTCTGTAACAGTCACCGAAATCTTTTGGTATACTTCACAACGCAGAGTTTGGATATATTACTGTGTTGGAAATGACAGAAGGAAAGGTGAACACCAAGGTAAATAAATGTCTGGGATCACAATGAGCGCGTAAACAACAGTTTTAAAGTATTAGTAGAAATTCTTTAAAAAACAAACTCAAACATGTAGAAATATCCTTATACATCTATCTTTTCTTCTGTTCATTCGTCCATCCAGCTATTTTAATCTGTCACGCGTGATTTTTTAATGTGGTTTAACATGCCAAGTGTGTTTGTCGTAATATATTGAAGTTGATAACCGTTGTTAATGTGGTGTCTTGTTATTTTTTTTTTTGCAGTGCGATAGTGAAAGCGGAGACGACAGGGTAAGTTTGAACTTTCTTTTTATCTCTGTGCAGAAACTGAACTTAATAATATACACACAGAGATATTCGTTATTACATCTACTAATATACACACAAAGTTGTTCTCCATGACGTGTAATAATATACACATAGAGTTGTTCTCCATGACGTATAATAATATACACACACAGTTGTTCTCCATGACGTGTAATAATATACACACACAGTTGTTCTCCATGACGTGTAATAATATACACACACAGTTGTTCTCCATGACGTGTAATAATATACACACACAGTTGTTCTCCATGACGTGTAATAATATACACATAGAGTTGTGTTGATGTATTTTCGCTTTTGTGTTTAACAAGAAAGAGAAGAATCAGATTTGTTTGTTCCTTGTTTTCATTACATATTATATATAACTGAAAAGGTATTTAAATGGCCTTGGACTGGTCATTGTATCCACATAAACACCATTTTAAAAAGGTTAATGGCACGTCTCTGTCATTTCCATGCAGATGACAACAAAAGTTATGACTGGCATTATGGGATGTTATTAGTTATTAGTTACCTGTAAATACCTAAATTCTACCTAACTCACTGCTGATAGATCTAACGACACCCCTTCAACCTAGGTTCTGTACCTATTCCGGGTCGAATGTGATTGGTCAGTGAAGACAGTAAATAGCTTAGTGAATTATTCTTTACTGAACATTATGACCTTTTATCTGTGTATCTGTTAGCACAGCTTTGGTATATATGTAACATAATATAATATTTTACAAGTTTTAAGGTCACTATCTCTTGGCCAGACGTTAGAATCATCTATTCAAGTGTCTGATTTCATTGTAACTAACTTCATGACCATATGGGCACTGATCTTAGAATCAGGATTTATGGTCACTACCGTAATAGTCAGTCTTCCTCTGTCCAAGATTTAGGGGCACCAACATGTGTGTCAGTATTTAGAGTAACTCACTCCAGAACCAAGCTTTAGATTTACTGACCCTTATGGTCAGGATTTGGAGTTTATTAATTCTACAACCATACTTTATGATTATTAACTCTTAAGTCATAATTTTGCGGGCACTAGCCCCAAAGTTAAACTTTTGTTTACCCATCTCGTGATCAGGATTTGTAGATACTAACCCCAGGAAGATTATTGACTCCTAAAGTCATATGACTCAGCGTCACATTTCAGGATTGTTAACAATAAGATCAAGACTTAAACACTCAGGTTATTAAAACTGATCAGTGAACATACAGAGAGATTCATATTTTAATGTGATATTAGACAATTAATACAACTGTGAAAGTAATACAAGTATGATAGTCGTTTTGTTTGTTTACATTTCTAATCCGGGTAAAGGTAATACACACGACTGTATTATATTTATACCTTCTGTTTGTTAATAATTTATTTTTAAAAACTAGTTTTTCTGAAAGTTGAAGTTTTTCAACAAATTTATGATTTGTTGTTGTTTTGTGTGATTTGAGACAACTACCCACAACAAACACCCCTAATACATACGCATGTCTTATGAATAGTAGGTAAGATTTTCTTCCCACCCGTAAGAACTGACGGGGGTTGTGTGCTGTTGTTTCTTCCTATGTTCTGTTTCACTGTGGTGAATGGGGGGGGGACGAAACAGGGGGTACGGTTTTATTGAGAAAGTTTATATCATCGCTAAAAACAGTTCTCACATCGACTCTAGCTGAGCCGACATTATTATCGATTGGCCCCTTAATGTTCATGGTTCACACGCACACACGTACGAAGCGAGGTTGAAGAAGCATGCGGTGACAGGTCCCATACAGTCTTTTCATCCATCTGTCATCTGTTAACAAATCTCCCGTGCTCCCCCCCCAGAGAAAGCCACGGAGTCCATCAGAATGAACCCCCCCTCCTACATCTTATACTGCGCTTACACAGCTAAAGCCGATAGATCGAACGACATCGACCCATTCTCGTTAATGTGGGTGGAAGTGCCTGTAAGAAATGTCGGTGTGAACATTTCCGACGAAGGAAATTGGATTGATGCAACGTACGAACACAAGAATGTAACATCCTTTCTCTAACTTTTTGTTTTTCTTTTTTTCCCTTTCTTTTTCGATTTCTGTCTTTTTCCTTATTTCTCCTTATCTCTCTTCGTGAATTCTGGCAGCAGATAGTTCTAAAGTTTTTTTGGAAATTAATAGCGGTTCCTGTCAGCTGCCAATTTCGTTAATTATCTTGATATCTTATGTATGTTTCACATAGAATAATTTCATATAAAAATCTTTGAAATTTTACCAGAGCTGTTAAAAAACAAGAACAAAACATATCCATTATAATAGAGGTTTGATTTGGCATTGCTCAAACCACATGTAAAAAAAGCAAGGTATTCTATCTTGTTATCAGTATCTATCTATTTATGTATCTGTCTGTCATTTCCCACGTAAAACAAAAAGGACAACACTTAAGCGTAATCAGTATAGGCTAAATGCGGCAGTCACAAGGTGGAAATTATTTCTGTATTATTGTTGGTAAGATTGATACCTTCAGTCGATGTGTTTTTGTTCCGATGTTAGAGTTTATTCGAACTCTTTCTCAATCGCGTCTTTTCTAAGAATCTACTGAGTTATGTATAAATTAAGGGAGATTGCACGGTATAATAGATTGCCTGGTGTATTGAATCGGTAATGAACAATCCATTATCCATGGTGAATAGAACTGGTGACAGGCGTCTATTATGGATTTACTCACGCGGGAACAAGCAACAGAAGAAGCAAATTTAATAGAGTTTTGAAGCAATTTGTCGCCTTCGGGCGTTTTCATATCACGACGAGTTCATGAACAACAACGATTAGACAGTCTTTTATATTACGGACCTAATGTAAGTGATAAATAGTCACTCTCTGGAACTTTTTAATTTGGATAAAGAATTTGGGCAAGAGTGATTTGTTGTTTTTCATCCACTTCCACATGCGTGTTCATAGTGCAAACTCCAGTTAACCGATTTTATTACCTTTGGTTTGGACGTCGTGTGTTGTTGTTTTAGGGTTAACTTTGTATTACAAATTAGATGTTCTCTACTCGAGTCATTTGTTTTCGAACAGTTTTTAAGTTGTGTGAACTGTCAAACCATATTTCGGAATAAGAGTTCTGCAAATTCGAGTATCTTTGTTTTTACTGTTAAATGTAACATAATCTCGTTACTTTGTTCATCTTTACTTTGACTTGTATCTTGAGAATTAAAACACTACGTCAGTAACTTGTGATGAGTAAGCATACAGAACTTGAAATCGTAGTAAGCTAAGCCTAACTGTATAGAATTTTGAAATCTTAGTAAGCAACTTGAAATCGTAATGAGCCAAGTCTGATTGTACACAACTTGAAACCGTAATAAGCTAAACCTAACCATACAACTTGAAACCGTAATGTTAGCTTTATTTGAGCTGCGTTCAAATTTTTGGTATAATTATTTTCTGAGAGATAAGAGGAGTAAGTTGATAGATAGATGGGTAGATGGAAGATAGAAGAGTAAATGCATAGGAAGGTGGGTACATTAGTGAGTAAGTAGGATGAATACCACGGTGTATAGATGGCTTGGTGGGTAATAATAAAAAAGTGGGTTGATTGGTAGCTGGACAGGTAAATCGTTAGTAAGCAGGTGAATAGTTAGATGGTAGGTAGGAAAGTGTATATATAAATGGTATGTGAAAAGGGGGGGATGTAATGGATACAAAGATAGATGGGTGAGTTAACATGTAGATAGATAGGCTTAATTCTGATGTTACGTAGGAGCCTGTAATTCTGTAAAATAATATTTTATTTTGGTTTCTTGTGTATGTAGCATCAGTAAACTGAGTTAAGATGATGTTGCTTTAGTTTACTTGTGTATGTATGTATGTTTAGTGTAAGTTTTATTACTTAGTTTCTTTTACGGCTTAATATCTAATGATTGTTTAGTGGAAGACTTAAAAGTGTTAACTATGACGAATATTTGTTACGTAACTCTGTTCAACCCCTCGGTGGGCTCAGCAGATAGCCTGATGTGGCTTTGCTATAAGAAAACACACTGCTCAAATCGTACAATGTCTTTGTAATTACATTGTTGCCTGTGCTTTACTAATATTATTGACGTCACATTACTCGAATTTTCGTTATATTTCTTCGTACTTTAACTGAGTATTGTTAAATCATGGCGTCATGTAGTTTGTCGAGGAACAAACTATATACAGGTGACCGACCGTACGAGTGAAATTAAAGCTTGGTTATAAAATTATATAAAACGTGAACTTCGCCGGTGTGTGAATGATTAGCCATAACAGGCGATATTCTATAGTGAGTTTCACAGTTTAGTATAGGTAAGGAGAATAATTTATCTTACCAAAGGGGGCTCTAAGATACTTGAGTCCTTCTATGCAGACTTTGACAAAATGGGTACAGTTAATTAAGGTTCGGGATACAGCTGTGGTAACCCACGTGGTAAAGTAAGTAAATTATTCACTGTTCACCGATAAGAATAGAGAAAAATAATTCTTCTTGTTAACCGGATTGTTAAGTAATTAAATCAGCCTGATTGGATTTTGACAAGAAAATATAATTATTTATAGTTTGAGTTATTTTCAATATATTATTTTAAAACAAATGGATTGTGCGCTGTTAGTGTTTTGTGTGCACTTATCGTCAACAACACCTACTGTTGAAGAATCTTTATCCCACAATGTACGTAAAACCCTGTCAGTGTAGTGTAGATAACGAAGTTGTTACGGTTATGTTACTGCAGCTCAACTGTGTATGTTGCGTCATTAAAACTCAGTTATTGACATTTTATCTTGAATATATTGCGGGAGATACAACATTTCTGTAGTAAATAATTTACATTGCACAAAAGTTTGTACAAACATATTCTGCAGAGTCCACCATAAGTGTAATATCTAGTAAACTCAGTGATTTTTGTGTAGGTTGATTCATTGTGCAAACCATGTTTTTGTATCTATAACCAGAACAATAATACCTAGATACATTTAAAGATAATATGCTCGTTATAAGAAATCGTTTTGTGCCTACAGTTTAAAAATGTATCCGAGAACTGATGGGCCGTCCTGTCCTTCGAAAGAACTTTTTTTCTTTTCATTACAAACCCACAAGCAATCTAAGCTAGTTTATTGATAAAGTGTTCACTGTTTCATGTATACACGCATGTAAATATATTTATTATACGTCCAATACGTTTTCGAACTATATCACACGCAAATCTGCTATTATGTGCGCGCGTACGAAATGCAATATTGATACGTAAGACTTGTATATACTGGGTAACGAGCAATATTTTCTGTCGAGGTTTTGTTGAATTTTAACGTCTTGTTCTTCTTTGTTTAACGTTTGTTGAGGGATTTAGCTGATAATAGTTTTCTACAAATTCCGATTTTATTTTGAGCAATTGGCTGTCAACGTCTTTCTGATTATTGAAGTTTTGGTTGATTAGCTACCTAATGCTAACTGTGTCGGTTCGGTTTACTTTTATGAACTTTTGTAATGCATAATAGATGTGAGAGCCTAAGAAAATACCACAACATTACTTTTACGATTAGTTTAAATGGATTACAATGGATAAACTATCTAAGTTAAAGCAGGTCCATTCGAATACCTGAACTTTGTAAGATTATGTTTACAGATACAATCTTTCGGAACGTGAATTGTGAATTAGAATATAAATGGGTTGATTAGTTGGAACGTAAAAAACAAACAAACAAACTCGTTTTATTAAGAGTTGTAATGATTATATGAGCTGAAAGACATCGGAATTAGGTCTGATTATTCTAATATCTCTCAGGAGTTTAAAGAAGAGACAGTTATTAAATCATTGAATACAAGATCGTAACATCTTAGGTGTGGGTAACGTGAAATGTGTAATAGTGGGTGTAAAGTTAGCACAGAAGTTTTATTAGGTGAAATGAACTTGATTTCTGTTCGCGCTGTCCATGTGTGCCAGCAGATTTAGTGAATTTGCAGAGATTGTATTAAGAAGACAAGATTTGATAAGAGCGTTGTAGGTGTGTATATATATTTATAAATACAAACAAATAAGTAAAAGGATTAAAGATAAATGTTGAAAAGTTACATATATATATATATGTGATTTAGGTTTGTTTTGTTATAGAAAATAGGGAAAATCTTGCAGAAAAATATTTCTGGTGGGCATATGATAAAGCATTGTTCATATTTAAACTTCTGCAGCTAATCATTAACCACTTTAAATGTATGTGTAATCGTATATTTAATATATTTCAAAACATAAGAGTATGTGGGATAAAACTGTTTTATCCAACCTGAAATTACAAAGTGGACACTGCTGTCAATTTTACGTGTAGCAGCCAATTTCTGCCTTACAAATTCATACAGCGTTGTGTAAAGTGTGTGTTGTTTTTTTTAAATACAAGCCTAAACGCACACTCCTTAAAATTATATACTTTTAGGTACTTATTTTTAGTATATTTCTCAGAAAATATTTACGTTTACTAAACCATTGTACCGGGAACATTTTTAGTTTTTTTTTTGTATCGCTTGTTTGTCCCGTTATATTTACTTAATAATTGATTCGTAATTCACTGTACATTTTTTTGTTTCCAGTTTAACCAAGTGTAACATACAACTCGTCATGTTACATAGTGTTCGTCTAGTCATCTAACACACCAACTTTGTGTTCAGTCTAACCAAGCGTAACATACAATACGTCACGTTACATAGTGTTCGTCTAACGTACCTACTTTGTTTCCATTAACCAAGTGTAACATACAAACCGTTTCGTTAGATGGTGGTCGTCTAGTCATCTAACGTGTCCTTGTATAAACGCATAAAATTCTGACACGAGTTGGTGTGGGCACGTAACAGCGGCTGTAACCACAACTTTATCAGCGAAATTGTTTTAATAATAGTACCCATAAACTTTGGTCTTGCCAGGAAAGCACGCAGCACGTGCTCTCTTCAGCATAACATGTTGGGGTTTTATGCGTCATAACCGGAGAGTCATGCCGTAGCTAATGCGGCCGGGATTCCTCTAGAACGCATGTTTACGACTTTTAAACACTTTATGGAGGTATATCACAGTGCAGCGCGCGACTAACCAGAGTTTATGTGCGCAGGCCCATCTTAATTTTATTTCTATTTTTAGTTTACAACAGGCAATTCATAGAAGATTTACTTAAACTTTATGTGAACTCGATGTTCGCTTGTCTTAAAGAAAATTACGAAATTTCTCCGAAGTTAGCGAACCTCTGTCGATTAAACGATTTTCTTTTATACGTAGATAAGACTCGTTTAAGTTCGTTAAGTCATCTTTTACGGCTCAGAAAGGAAACACTGTTTCTTGTCTAGACGACACTCGTGGTCCTTTGAGGTACTTTATAGATACAGAAATTAAACGATGTTATTTCTTCCTATTCTTTTTAATGGTCGTCACTAAAGCTCTTAATTTCGCAAAATCAATTTTACGCATACAGAAAAGAAACGCTTTTTTATTTTATTTATTATTGTCATCACTAAATCTGTTTATTTTGCTAAGTCAACTTCATGGAAACAACTGAAACGCCTTTTTTTCTAATTCTCCCTATGAATTGAGAGATTTTTCCAGATATATGAATGAAATGCCGTTTCTTTTTTAGTCATTAGTTGTTATTTAAAATCTGGCCCAGCATGGCCAGATGTTTAGGGTGCTCGACTTGTAATCTGAGGGTTGTGGGTCTGAATCCCTGTCATATCAAACGTTCTCGCTGTTTTAGTCGCGGTACGATGTAATTTGATGGTCAATCACACTCTTTGTTGTGAAAATAATAGCCCAAGAGTTGGCGGTAGGTTTTAGTAATTACCTACCTTACCTCTAGTCTACACTGCTATATTATGGACTGCTAGCGTAGATAGCCTTCGTGTAGTTTTACGTGAAATTCAAAAACAAACAATAACTCTCACACCCATGTTCTCCCCGTCCTTTTAAAAACTGTTGTACGGGATAAACATTGTGTTGTAAGGTTGTTTATTTGTTGGGCGAGTTCGTTTAAAGTATTTCTTAAAAATCTTTCGAACTCCCAGTCCACGTAACGACAAAAATCAATTTCTTTCTTAACCTCTCTCTAATGTTGTTTATACTGTGTTGTAACTTGTAAGCCTAAGTTTACCAGTGACGTTCAATCGGAAATAGTTTTCAGATGGTAGGTAATACGACTAATGTAAAAGTAAATTGACTTAAATAGTTTTACAGTTAAGCGACAGAGCAACTGAATGGTCAATAATTAAAACTACATGAAGTATTTCATCAAATGACCAACATTCTACCGACTGTTTTACTATTAGCTAGCTAATCAACTGGTTCACTGGTATTTTTATTTAATGTCTCATTTTTTGACATTTTTCGAAGTTATTAGATTTTCGTGACGTTCTGTATAAGACATTCTGGATATTTTAGGCCTACATTTGTAAGCTTTTCGACCTTGAGAACATGTTAAGCTAACATGTGAATTAAATTATGGAAAATATAGCTCATAATAGTATCGTTGATATTATAGCCGTAAATATGGGTAACAGGGAATCGAACACCTGATATTTGCGTTGCAAATCTGTAGACTTTCTACCTTCCGAGGGGGGACGAGTATAGAGCATTGTATGTTATTACAATCATATGTTTCGTTGCATACGAAGGAAGATGCAGGATACCATGCATGCAAAAGCTAGCAAATTAGACGACATAACCAATTTGCATGAGATGTTATTGGAATTTTGAACGAAAATGTCACTGATAGCAAGGGTTCACAACTGATGAGTGAATGCAATCTCAATTTTATGAGTGAGAACAGTAAATTAACTTAGCTTATAATTATTGCTTAGTTAATTTTTAGTTAGGATTTCGCTTTGATGAGGAATTGATTATAAGTATAAAATATTAACATTAAAGTTACATTTACATTTTACGTTACTGTCTTTCTTCTCTAAACGTTGCACAATCAAATCTAAAGATAACAGATGTGTTGTAAATGGTAAATAAAATTACTTGTATCAGGCCTTCATTTGATTCACGATTAGCTAGCTAAATAACTGTTATTTTTATCAGATATATTACCTAATTTACTGAACTCGGCCTATTACTATAGCATACAAAACAAAAAAGAAATAATATTAACATTATGTATAGCGAAGTCTAGTCCTCACCATTTATGTACGTATTGAACTCGACCTATTAATATCGTAGACAAAAACTGAAGATAATTAAGATTAGGTACATTGAATTTTAGGCGTAATCCAGTCTATACCTGTATGAATTCGATCTATTAATGTCGTAGACGAAAACGAGTATAATTCATATTAGATACCATGAAGCTGAGGCGTAACTCAGTAGGTACTTATTGAACTCGACTTATTGATATTGTGCAGATAGTCAAAATAAAATGATATTAACATGAGGTACAAACAAAGTTTAGGCCTAACCCAGTATATACCTTTTGAATTCGACCTGTTAATTTCGTACACATACAAAAAAAAAAAGAAGATATTAATATTGAGTACGATGTTGTCTAAATATATCCTCAGTTCTGGGAAAGCTGTTTTACACAGACACAACGTGTTTTGTCTACTTTCACATACAACAATTTAATATCACAAAACTATAGAGCTTACTCGGCAGTGCGTGGAGAAAATAAATGTTGAAAACCCGTTTAGATGATTACTTTGTTAACGAGAAGTAAAGCGATTTTGTTTTTACTTGATGGCCACCTTTTATCACCAGTTAAAAGTCGTTATGAAAACAGAGACATGAACCATTTAACAGTTTTTTATTTGTTTATTCACGTATTTTCTTTTTCTGAACCAATGTAATAAACTATTTTACAACAAAGGAATGCAGAGCGTCAAAGCATGATCCTGTACGTGATCGTTACCGCCAAGTATACGACCTTATTTCACCAACCCGTACCGAAGATACCAGTTTTTTTTAATAGGGCTGTTTCCTCACCCAGGCATTTCCCGCATTTATTTTCTTTTTCTTCTTCCAATGCTGCCATTTTGTTTTTTTTTCTTCATGCTGTTACCGAGATGTTTGTACCCGTCCGTATCTGATGGACACAAACTTCACTATTTCTTTCAGTGATTCAGTAATACATTATTCTCGTGCTGTACAGTAATTAGCCCTAAAGTAAGTTGTAATATGTGTTCTGCATCCGATAATCCGTCATATGAGCATTAAATGTTTTGTAAGAGCTAATGCATTATTAACGAGGAAATTACGGTGGGTTAACGTGTTGTGGAAGATTAAACAAGTTAAGAACTTAAAATATCTTAAAGGATTGTTGTAGTTACGCACCTGCTGTTGGTCAGACCCGTTGGACCCCATGTGAGTCAGCGGCAAGTCTGAGCGCTTACAGTGCTGAAATTCGGTGCTCGATGCTCGTGATGGGCACAAAATAGATAACCCGTTGAGTATTTTTGTGTGTAATAGCAAATAGACACGGTGCTCGATGTTCATATATTAACTCATTTATATGTGACATATTATTAATATATGATAATATGACACATGATAATAATTTTACAGTAAATATTTATTCATTAGTTAGGTGGTCCACGTGTTTTTCTACCCACCATCATGCCCCAGACTGAACAAAAAAACGCATCCTGATTAACGAATGAATCTTTTTTTTTGTCCGCACCTTTTTTTTTCACACCTAAAATGTGTTTGATTAGACATGATGACTTTTTATCAATACACACCAACAGACTACAAGTAAAAAAGTGACACCCGATAGTAATCCACATTAGCTTTGGGATTGCAACTCTATATTATTTGGAACAGATTTTTACGGAACCAGACATATTCTTTAAAATATATATGGTCTTAATTTCTTTACCTCTCTAAAATTGTGTTAATAACTCCTTTGTAGCAACGATATGAATTTAGATTAACAGTTTCATGTCGTCACCCGCATGCACTCGGAACAGCCTTATAAAGCATTTTCATTTGAGTGTTTTATTTGTTGAATAATTTTGCACGTGTGGGCTGTATTTATACGAAGTAAGATTTCTAATTGTTCGTTGAAAGGATCTATCAGTGTATCAGATTTGAAAGAAAAAAAATCCATGAAAGTTAAGCATGTTTTTCTATCAAATAAATTTTCCACACTTTTGATAGGAAGAAGAAAAAAGTAATTTATTCCAAATTGGAAATTCTATATATCAGACATTTCTTTGCCTTGAAATTTGGTACGTGAAGTAAAAGACCACTAGAGCACATCCACTGGGGCCCGGCATGGCCGGTGGATTAAGGCGTTCGACTCGTAATCTGAGGGTCGCGGGTTCGAATCCCCGTCACACCAAACATGCTCGCCCTTTCAGCTGTCGGGGCGTTATAACGTGCAATCCCACTGTTCGTTGGTAAAAGAGTAACCCAAGAGTTGGCGGTGAGTGGTGATGACTAGCTGCCTTCCCTCTAGTTTTACACTGCTAAATTAGGGATGGCTAGCGCAGATAGCCCTTGAGTAGTTTTGCACGAAATCCTGAACAAACAAAGAAACATTCACCGAAAATATGTAATAATTTAGATTACCACAGTTTGAGCTGGTGTGTCTCCAAGTTGTTTTGGCCGCACGATGAACCGTGTGTCTTGGTGAAACAGTATTAAATACTGCACGTATAGCACATGATAGTATTGTTAATTTGAGTAAAGTTGTATCATACACATTGTTTATGTGGTTGGACCTGTATTTCGTATTGGATATGTAGCACGTGACAGTATTATAGGTTTATGTAAATTTGTATCACAGTCTGCTTACATCATATTGTATGAGTGGGTATTCATGTCACGATATTGTAGATATATTTAGAGTTATAAGTATTCTAGTATTTCATATTATCGTTTGTATATCACAATCGTGTCTTTCTGGTATTCCCTTTTGACCAAGTGGTATATAATTTTGGGAAAGTAAAACACCTGTTTCTAGCGAAACAGATGTATCTTGTTACTTGTTTAGAATAATTATATCCAAGCGTTTCATTTTACGTGAAAATGTAAAGACAGAAAACTAGAAGTTGCAATATATTCCGAATTGATTACTTTCATGTTTCGGTATGGTTATTTTTTTATCCCTTTGCTACGGGTAAAACTGGTCAAACTCAGATATTTGAATTTTACTTTTGCAGTATATTTTTTACACAATTTACATACAATAACGTAACCATTAGTTGACTAGACGGTTAAAGTCTCAATTTACAGACATAGAGGGTATGGAATGGCCAGGTGATTAAGGCGCTCGATTCGTAATCCGAGGGTCGCGGCTCGAATCTCCATCACACCAAACATGCTCTCCTTTTCAGTCATGAGAGCGGTATAATGTTACGATCAATTTAACTATGTTTTTAGTAGAAGGATAGCCCAAGAGTTGTCGGTGGGTGGTAGTGACTGGTTAGTTGCCTTTTATCTGGTCTTACACTGCTAAATTAGAGAAGGCTACAGCAGATAGGCATCGTGTAGCTTTGCGCAAAATTAATAACAGAACTAACAAACTAGACTTGTCAGACAGGGCTCAGGTGTGTGACTTGGCTTATGTCATACTACTGGCCTATTGGCTAAGTACTCTGATTAATGGCCTGTCTAAAAGATGTCTAAAGTCTTAAAGTGTGTTTCTTATATCTCTAAAAAACAAGAAAAGCGTTAAATTGATTTTCGTGTTATAACTGTATTGATTGTTTCTAACATTCTTTTAAATTTTAGGTTGTTTCTACTTAAGGCACGTAAACCTAGTTTACAATAATACTATACAGTCAATAAGTCATTTTTATTTTCATTTTATACACGGACGTTGCGTAATTTTAATTTTTGTGCCATATAAAAATCATGATCTCGAAGATTGCTGCGTGAAGTTGATAACATACATTATTAATTTTCCCTTCGTATTTTTCAAGTTTATTTGGTGTACACTACTTATAATCACTTTGGATAACTTAAGCGTTTCTAACGAACGTTAGGGATATTCTCTCTTGAATATGGTAATGCATGACTTCATGTGATAATTCTACGAGAAAATATTTGCAGTTAGAACACATTAGAATTTGTGAATGAGATAAGTATAGTATAAATTATTTACAGTTGTAATGTGTGGTTGTGATAACTATAGTATAAATTATTTACAGTTGTAATGTGTGATAGTGATAATTCTAGTGTGAAATATTTCAGTTGTAATGTATGACAGTGATAATTATTATATAAAATATTTTATTTGTGATATGTAACAGTAATAATTCTGTAAAACTTTATTATGGTAGTTTGTGAGGAAACACCAAGTTTTCAAAGGCAAAAAATGGTATTCAATTTACACGAATCGGGTAATCAGTCAGTTTAACTTTTGGGCTCTCAGTTATGGCGAAAAAAGTCATACACAAATGCTCACGGCAGCTGCAAGTTTACATAAAATTGCTTCCCATGTTCAAAACATTTCAAGTTTGTTTTATTAAACACGATTAAACAACGCAGAAATCAACGTGACAAACAAATGCAATAACTAATAGTGATAACGTAACTTCCTGCTTTGGAAATCATTTGGGTTAGGAGCTTAATTTGATGTTCCAAACATCATTATTGTAGGCTATAACATTAGTTATTGCTTAGCAAAAGGTTTTCAGTAATCTGTGGAATCGGTTAAATATTTCAGTATGCCTTTTAAAGACACCATTACCTGTCTGAAGTGGGAAAACGAGTGTTATTTCGGACGATACTTCCATTTTCAAGGTGCAGATAGCCTAGTTGCTTTATCGTCATAAAACAACAGGCCAATCCTTTTACAAACAGGTATGTTAGGCCAGAAGTCACAGTTGCCTCCTTAATTTAAAAGAAATTTAGTAGATGTAAAAAAAAACATATGTAAGGTATGTTTTCGTAGATAAAAGTTCGGCGGTTTGTAAAACGGTCTCTGTTTAGCAGCAGGGAATTATTATATACAACATACGAAATATTACCACGCGGGAAGAATCAGTTTATTCAGGATTTACATTTTTGTGCCGTATAATTTTATATCGTATTTGAAGAGTCAACACAGCTTTTATATGACAGTAGAATTGGTATTTTTCGGGTATACATAATCGCGTGAAGTAGGTTAATATTAGACAAGTGTTGTTTTTTTTTATACAGCTAGGTAATGTAGATGTATAGATGTAGGGATGTATGCATTCACGTGATATAGATTACCAAATTTCTGACAGGTGTATGTAGGCACGTGATGCATATTTTTAGGTTAACAAGTGATGCATGTAGTCACAAGCTGTAGGTTGTTAGATTAACTGATGTGTATGTAGAAATATCCGATTAACTAGTTGTGCATATTGTCACGTGATGTACAGTTGGATTGACTAGTGATGTATATAGTCGCCTGATGTAGATTGTTAGATTAACTAATAGTGTATGTAGATATATTTGATTAACTAGTGGTATATACAATCACGTGATGTGTATTGTTATATTAACTAGTGATGTATATTTTTAGATTAAGTAATAGTCTATGCAGATACATCTGATTAACTGGTCATGTGTATGGTCACGTGATGTACACAGATTACATCGTGCTGTATACAGTCACGTGATGTATATTTTTAAGTTAACTAATGCTGCACGCAGTTACGTGATTTATATGAGTAGATATAAATGGACTGGCACGTCTGCGGACTTGTACCTCTAGGAGACTGTTTTCGATACCCGTGGTGGGCAGAATGTAGTTTTGTGCGTAACTAGGAGCAAATAAAATATAAATATTAATATTCAGTGGAATACTTTAATGTTATTTAAAACAGATCTTTCTTACTCAGCCTTAGAGACATGTTTCTCAGGGTAATAAGAATATTCTTTATATAGACGAATTTAGTAAGAAAGAAGAATTATTTTATGACAACAATGTGGACGAAATTGTAAATACCAGTGAAAACAAATTTCACAAGGATATAATGTTGATATCAAATTTTCTGTTTTTGGCACCGAAAGGACATTTCGCAGAGCTAGACGAAATATCCCAAGGTATATAAAATTTCGCTGTTTTTTTGTGTGTGTATATTATATATATATATATATATGTGTGTGTGTGTGTAAAAATTCACACAATCTAATCGGAAAGAGAAAATTATGACTAGTAGACACTTGCAATTTGAGGGTCACGAGTACGAATCTCTATCACACCAAACATGTTTGCCCCTTTCAGTCGTGGGGGGCGTTATAATATACGGTCAATCCCACTATTTGAGTTGGTGGTGGGCAGTTATGACCAGTTGGTTGCCTTCCTTCTCGTCTTACACTGATAAATTAGGGACGGCTAGCGCAGATCGCCTTCGTGTAGCTCTTCACGAAATTCAAAACAAGCAAACGAGAAGATTGTATTGTGATTATTACGCTAGAGTACGTATTACATAATAATAAAAAGTAGTCCTGTAGTTGCCGTGTAATCAAAATATTACCAAGCTGTAGTACCATCCATAGTTTCCAGTTTCGGCTTTATAAGAAGAAGAGAGAGGTGGAACAGTCTTATCATTGATAGTTAATGATTTTAGTAATTAAGACGTTTCAGTTATCGCTTCGTTACTTTGGGGGCATTTCCCCCACTTGCTATTTTCTGATCATTACTTTCGATTTCCAGTTTTTGATTGGTTCTTGTATACCAAACGTAAATCTGATAAAACGGTTATAGCAATATGCATGGTAACTTTGTATTCTAGCGCATTCCAGTTTATCCGATGGGGATTTTATTATGAAAACAACAATTGTGAGGAGACTTCTGGGGAAGGATGTTCTCATAATCATTCCATCGAACCGTGATCATTTGTCGTACTGACCCTCAGTGACAATGTCTGCGAATTCACACCGCTAGAAACCAGGGTCTGATACCCGTGGTGGGCAGAACACAGATAGCCCATTGTGTAGCTTGGTGCTTAATTCCAAACAAGCACCTGCAGAATCTGAAGAACACCAAATTGTAGGGAAAAATGGCGTGGTTGTAAAAAAAAAAGAAAAAAAAGAAAGAAAGAAAGAAGGAAAACATTTCTGCAGTTTTTCAACTTTGTAATACGGCTAGATTTTTGTAACACGTCTGCGCTCGGTAGAAATAACAATATTGATAAAAATATGTTTGACAGATGAAACACCACGTGTTAAATTTCATTCCTAGGATAGTACCATGCACCTGCTCTTCTCTGTTTTCAACAGCATCAACAAATGCTCCAGCTTATGCGAGTACGTGTACTACAAGTTCGTGATATGCCAGTTCGTATCAGCAAGTGTGTTCTAACAGTCTAACTGGTTCAGCCTCCTTGTGTTCAAACTTCTCTATTTTCTTTTTGCTAGAAATATTCCAGAAAACAAACTTCATGGACGACCGTTCTTATTTTACGTCTTCATTATTAACGAATGGCTGTTCGAAAATTTAACTTCCATATTAATTCACGTTCCTGTGTGTTTGTTTTACTGTGAATTACTCCCACAGTTTTTGAGGTAATAGGACCAAATTGGCAGGTGGACTTAAGGTGACCCAGGGGAGGATGTCCTTATTTATATGGCATAGCCACCCTACGTAAGGGTGACTAAAACGTCTTCAAAGATTATTTTGACATAAATCTTTGAAAATGTTGTCATAGCCCCTCTCACTCGAGTACCTCGGGCATGTAAGGTTTTTTATGGGGTAAGGAAACCCTCCGGGTTACTACTGAAATAACTAAGTGTTCTGCGAATCAAAAAATTGCAGAGCGTGAGGATTTAACGCTATTGCCCTTCAAGGATAAAATTTTAATAAGTGGTTCCGTTAACAAGTGTTTTCAGTTACAATCTGTGAAGACTACGGAAGACATTGTGTAACCAGTTGTAAGCAAGAATGGGATTAGAGCGCCACCTATAGTAATCAGAAACAACTTATTTGCACGTAAAATTTAAAGCAAATTTGTTGTTTTTTTATTCGTTTTAAAGTGAGTTTAGAAGATGGGCTAAGCACGTGGACGAATGTACTAGAAGCTTCTACCGTTTTTTATGGATTGAACGAGAATTCGAAAACAGCAGAGGAAGAAAGAAGATCATGGAAAACATCGTCCAGAAGATCGTTATTGTGATGATGATACATTTTGTCCTGCGCAGTCAGGAGAAAACGGGAGCGTTATGTACCTCAACTTCATTATCTTTAGAACTACAAATACAATATTTAACACCATTTTATACAGTAAAAAAAAAATAAATTATATCATTTAAATGACGACGCTTCACCAGTAGATGCATAACACAGTTTGATTTTGATGTTGTGACGCTTCACTGGAAGATACATAACACAGTTTGATTTTGATGTTGTGACGCTTCACTGGAAGATACATAACACAGTTTGATTTTGATGAAGATGTGACGCTTCATCAGTAGATACATAACACAGTTTGATGATGATGTAACGCTTCACCAATAGATTCATAACACAGTTTAATTTTGATGTTGTGACGCTTCACTGTTAGATACACAACTGTTATGTAAATGTCATGTAAATGTTTTGTAAACGACAACATGTCGTGTTGTGTTTAAATTTCCATATCTATTATTTACATTTCCATATTTATATTATTGTTTCAAAGCTTAAACCAATAAAATATGTTGTTATTCATTTAAAATAACATTTAGAAATTTCTAGAATTAGGTAGATCAAATATATGACTATAAACAGAAATTTATGGCGGCCTAGTGTCTAGACGTTGAGTCTCGTGCAAGAACGGACATGCGCGGATTGCTCTGGAGTTCTGTAGAAGTTACGCGATTGTTCGAGAAGAGGCCTACTAATATATAAACAGACGGAGACGCGAGAAACAAGAAGAGTCATTAGTTTTATTCGAAGAAAAGAAGAGTCAGTCATTCGTTTGAGAAAGTTTAAGTATTTGCTGTGATTTTATTCAACTTGGATTTGTGACTGAAGCTAGATCTACAGAAGCTGTGATTTTGTCTCGTCAATCTTTGCGATTCATTCGAATTACTTACTGGTTGTGCTGAGAGTCGTCACGTACGGACTATTTAGGGGAGACTGGGAAAATTGGAAGGCGGCAAGTTTGAGACGTTCATCAAGAAGCACCGTAAAAAGAACTTCGTCATTCTCCATTCAAACTCGGTATTTCTTCGTGGGACCAAATTCACACCCTAGACCGGAATTTTGGATTTCTGATCTGAACTTTTGGACTTTCATTCTAGATCATTATATTGGACACAGGCCAGTACCATGTTGTATCGTAATTAGCTTTGAAGTTTGAAACTAGTACCATTTTGTATTGTTATTAACTTTGAAGGTTGAAACCAGTACTATTTTGTATTGTAATTAATTTTGAATATTGAAACTGAATATCTGTCATTGTTATTATATAATTTATGTTATATCTGTCATATATATAATAGCTTGTTGTAATAAATTATACAAGCTGTTATCTGTGTTTTCTGTTGCGTTTGGTCTACGAAAAACATAAAACAAAAAAAATAACAACACCGTTTGATTTTGGTGTTCTGACGCTTCACTGTTAGATACACAACGCAGTTTGATTTTGATGTTGTGGCGCTTCACTGGTAGATACACAACACAATTTGATTTTGATATTGTAACGCTTCACTGGTAGATACACAACACAGTTTGATTTTGGTGTTCTGACGCTTCACTGGTAGATACATAACGCAGTTTGATTTTGATATTGTGACGCTTAACTGGTAGATACACAACACAGTTTGATTTTGATGTTATGACAATTCACCGGTAGATACATAACACAGTTTAGTTTTGATGATGTAACGCCTCACTGGTAGATACATGACACAGTTTGATTTTGATGATGATGTGACTCTTCACCAGTAGATACACAACACAGTTTGATTTTGATGATGATGTGACGCTTAACTGGTAGATACACAACACAGTTTAATTTTTATGATGATGTGACGCTTCACTGGTAGATACACAACACAGTTTGATTTTGATGTTGTGACGCCTTACTGGTAGATACACAACACAGTTTGATTTTGTTGTTGTGACGCTTCACTGGTAGATACATAACACAGTTTGATTTTGATGATGATGTAACGCTTCACTGGTAGATATATAACACAGTTTGATTTTGATGATGTGACGCTTAACTGGTAGATACATAACCCAGTTTGATTTTGATGATGTAACGCTTCACTGGTAGATACATAACCCAGTTTGATTTTGATGATGTAACGCTTCACTGGTAGATACATAACCCAGTTTGATTTTGATGATGTAACGCTTCACTGGTTGATACATAACCCAGTTTGATTTTGATGATGTAACGCTTCACTGGTAGATACATAACCCAGTTTGATTTTGATGATGTAACGCTTTACTGGTTGATACATAACCCAGTTTGATTTTGATGATGTAACGCTTCACTGGTAAATACATAACAGTTTGATTTTGATGATGTAATGCTTCACTTGTAGATATATAACCCAGTTTGATTTTGATTATGCTGTTATGCTTCACTGGTAGATGTATAACACCGTTTAATTTTGATGTAGTGATGCTTCACTGGTAGATATATAACACCGTTTAATTTTGATGTAGTGATGCTTCACTGGTAGATATATAACACCGTTTAATTTTGATGTAGTGATGCTTCACTGGTAGATATATAACACAGTTGTTTCATTTTGGAATAACTGTATAAGGATATTGTGAAAATATTCAAATGGAAAACACATGTTGAACCCGTATACGTCTGCGGTTTGGCTGTTTAGTCCTGCCAGTTTTGTACAACATACGGCGTATCAGTGATGTATGTGAGGTCACACCCACAGCTTTTGTACAACTCGAGGTAGGAAAGAGAGGTACAGGTAGTGTCTCATTTCTGTAAAAACGTTAAACCTTTGACAATGGACTTGAGAATGTATAACACACTCACACCCTTTCATTATTTTATCAAACTGAAGTCTCAGTTTCTCAAATTTTATGACCACTACGACATTTTCGAGGGTTGGGAGGAAGATAATACGCTGGTGTGTTAATTGTTGTTTTCGGTATGTTTCTCACTCTTGAATGAGGTGATACTCCGTATTTACTGTTAATACGTTTGAAGAGGGGGTGATGCTTTTTGTGTCGTATAATACATTTCTGTATTATCTGTTTCTTTGTGTCGACCTTTTCTTTCACGTGAACGATCTCAGTAAATTATCTTAATGACTGTCAAAACATTGCCACTTCCGACTCCTACAGTTTTTCGTCATGCTGGGGTTCCGAAGTTGATAAATATCTCACCGCTTGTTTTCATCATATTTTAAAATTAATTGCCATAGTAACCACTTCGTAATACTCTGTAAACGTCATAGCTGATGAACGAATTAAGAAAAGAAACAACAAATGCATTTTGAAAATATGTTTCGATCATCAACTGTGGATGTCATGTTTATTTTCGTCTCAGTGTATATTCCCCACTTATCCACTCTAATGCATGGAATATATTGTTTAAGAAGTAGCCGTTATTGATATTCGAAATGCCTTTGTTGCCAGTGGTCTAACGCAGCCAGGAATAAAAATGTGGCTTTTAACACCCATACAGTAGGTTTTATTTTCATTTTTTCCGCATAACGAATCATTACAATGACCGAAGCATACTCTGTGTTTTTTGTATATATATAGTTACTGTTTGTTTGTTTCTCGTATAACTGCCCTTTTATGTTTTAATAAATGTCAATTTGTGTCTTTTTCGTTCTTGCTTTTATTGTTTTGCTGCGTCTTTTTGTGTGTATTTATGTGTGTGTATATATATATATATATAGATGTATACGTCTTTTTATATCTGGTTCTTTTTTCTTGGCAGTACGTCAATTCAGTATAAAATCTTAAAATAACCGTTATTGTTTAAGGCGCCATCTATGAGGAATATATGCAATACATCTTTTATACGATACCACTAGGTTGCAGTATGTAAAGTAGGCGAAGCGCGTCTTTGTTATAGAGCTAGCCAGCCATGTAGTTGGTTTGGTGGCGCCGCGCTGTTTTGTCTACTAGAGTTTCGAACGAAGCTAACCTCCATAACTTTAATGTTCAATACTTTGTGAACGCGTCTTATATATATATTTTAATTTTGTAACTGATTGTGTTGGTGAACAGAACGTTGCACATCACGATTACGCCACGTGATCACTGTTTTATATTAAGGTGCTCACGTCTACCTGGGACTTTCGCTTGTTGTTGAGTAAGGCTTAACAGCATAGTGTCGGCCTAACCCAACAACAGTTAATTTTTTGTAGAGCCGCCGGATTTGTTGTGGAGAAACCCTTGGTGCACACAGATTTGCAGCTCGCTCTTTATTCTTCGTTGTTGCTTAGTTTGTGTGTTTCCTTCATTTGTGGATTTTATACAGTTTTTCCGTAGCTGTCCTACGGGACATCTCAAGGAACGAAGTGTGGTCAAGAGTAGTGATAGAGACAGTAAAGGTAATGCTTTTAGTCTGCTATAAACGTGAATAAATTTAACAGATGGCTGACGATGTAACGATCTATTTTTACTATTACCAATTTTATACCGCTTTTATCTTATATCATAAAAGTAGTCAGTTCTTGTTTTTTTAACTTATCGTTAGGTGTTAGAGCTTTATATTTGTGACCTGGAACGTTCACATTTCGTTTCTTGTGGATCCAAGGGTTCATGTCTCGTGATGGTCAAATCCTACTCTTAGGTAACGACGTAGCTGACCTTTACTCTGTCCAGTCTATCAGTTCAAACGGGGATTCTCCCAATACGTACTCATGCTAAAGAATAACGTATATTATTATAATCGGTTATAAAATCTTCCACAATACACGACTTCCTTTGTAGTTCAGCACAGAACTACACAATAAGCTATCTATATTGTACCCTGATTTTTAATTACAAGCCTTTTCACTTACCGATGTGCCACGAGGGGGGATATGTACGAAGCATTTTATTTTTCAGTTAAAAACAAACAACAACAAAACATTCTAACAGTTTATAGGTGAACGTTTCTACAAGAGTTGTTTTCTACTAGGGGCTCAAATAATTTATCATATTAGGTTAACTTTTTATTTATGTATTACAGTCTGAAAAACTCACCTAAAAATAGGACTGGATCATTCATTTTACAAATAAAGTATATTCCAACATCAGGTACTTGGAATAATTGTAATATCGGTGGTAACTTTGTTTACAGGTTTTTATGCGACTGGTTTCTTTTTTTAGGGATCTTTTTCAACGAAGAAACTCGTGCATTGACAAACAACGAGGTGTAACTAATTTTTTTAAAACGTTTTAAACAGCTGGTACATCTTGATCTTACTGATATTTCTGTGGATTTTTGTAGAAAGCGCTTCACAGTTTTGGTGTAGGTTCATTTACTGAAACCCGATTGTCTTTAAATAGAACTGCCCAAACTATGTAATTGTTTGGGGGGAGGGAGGGAGATAATTAAAAATTGGCTAAACTGCTATTGTTTGTTACTGAAATAAAAAAATAGCGCACATTCGTTGATGAATAAAACAATTAATTCTATAAACCATATCATTATGGGCTAGTAAATTACATAGTACCTTAAGCCATATCACTGTGGGTTAGTAAAGTATTGAGTAACTTAAATTGCCCCTTCCCCCCCTTCAGTGGCACAGCTGTATGTTTGCAAACTCACAACGCTAAAATCCGGCTTTCGATAACCGTGGTCGGCAGAGAACAGATAGCCCATTGTGTAGCTTAGTGCTTAATTACAAATTAAAACAAACTTAAACCATATTGTTATTGACAAACTCTGTTATATACTTTCAATGTTAAAGTAATTGTCTTACAAAAACACTTATTTGAATTCAATGAAGGTTAGAACAACGAACACTCCCACGACTGCAGCATCTTTTAGCGCAATAGAAACGATGTCGTTTGGGGTAAACTGTATTACTGGTGTCATTTTATATACTTTAACCTGACCGTTGGTTTCGATTCGTTTGATACAATTTTTTTAAAGGAATACAAAATTTTCCCTTTTAAGGGTTTATTGAGTAAGCCCAACTGGTTTAGAGTTCGAGAAGTTGCTACGAAGTGTATTATCACGTTTATTTGGATTATTTTATATTTCCGTGAATCTTAAGTTATACTGATCTGGAGAGTTATTAGTTAATTTTTAAATTAAAACGTTCTTTTCTAAATTTCCTAGTAGATAATTTAAGTAACCTGCTTTGTGAATGGTTGTGATGGCTTAGTGTTCAGAAAGAAAAAGAACCTCGTAGTGTTCTTTGCTAGTGTTTTGCTTAGGCTGCGTAGTGTAAAGTCATAGGTTTAAACGTGATGTTTCTGATCACGCCTCGCTATGGGCGCGTTCTAAAAGTGACATTAATTTAATTCAGTTTAATTGTTTGGTTCCAAGAACCAAACAGGACGCTTATGCCAACCGATGTTGCTGGATGAATGCTATTTGTTTGAAAGTACTTCAAAATCAGGGACACTGAAACCTGATTGAATTATAAAGGTCTCTCTTGTAGCTGCGTTACCCCACGTGAGCACAAATTTCAAATCGAATGTAGATAATTCATGCCTCCTTCTGTGTTTAGTATTTGGAAAAAATAAATTAAGCTGTCATTTTTCGGAACAACGTTATATGCAGTTTGTGGAAGGAACTCTTTCGTTGCGCGAGTTTTTTGTATTATTTGGTAGAATTAATGCAAAGTATATTCCACTAAAAAAAAAACGTTTTATTTTTTCTATCGAAAGTTCTACAACTTACACTTGGGATAATCAAATTTCCAAATAGAAATTAGCAGTTGGTTGTTAATTGTCCTTTCGTATATATAGCACAAGCTCAACAGGTACATATATCACTCTCTAATTAACTGGTAATTAACTCACTTACTCTGACGTTTTGGTACAGTATATTTTCTTAAACTGACGAAAATTCGAAACATCACGTCAAATGTAAACACTTGAGAAACCTCTAGGTGCTACGTCATCAGTGGGTCGTGACAACTCTATAACATTACAGTATTATTCACAAGTGTCTTATCTTCCCCTTGTTCTGTGAGTTTTCTTTCTGTAGGCATTTCTTCCTCCATATGCTGTGACTCGTTTAACTGAAGCAAAGGTAGATTTTTATGCATAATTCATGATATACATACATATACACACAGACATGTTCACAATTGTGTAGCGCGTGCACACGAGATATAGGGTGTTGCAATGTTGTACTCAATTTTTCAAGAAATTATAGAAGTACTTATTATGTTGTTGTCACGAACTGTGAATTTTAAATATAACGGCAAACACGCTAGTTCCATTGCCATACTGTCCGTGTCTGTTTTGTATAAATATTGAAAGACCGGCATGCAGTCACGCGATTGGCCTATCATCCAAATGGCTTGACCTTAGGAATGTCCACATTTAAGAAACTCGAGGAATGTTTTCGAAATAGCGACACTAAAGAAATGTTTAAAATATCGATTTAGGCCTTCTTCACCTCTATTTTTCTTTTTCCTTCATAATCTTGAATTGATTAGAGACTTAAACCCTACAGTCACACCCCTCCCTCCTGCAGACGTATCATAACCGTTCTCTAATATATATATGTATGTATTTCTTCGGTGATTCCGCTATTTCAGTGTGGTAACTTTTTTATCCTGTATTTAAACCCGTCACTTGTCATATGCTGTGTCAACTGAGCTAAAGGGTTAACCCACAAGTGTTACTAGTTATCCACTCATTAACAACTCCAACTACCACATTCTTCCCCTATCACAATCAAGACCAGACCCAAAGTTTACGCCCGGCATAGCCTGGTGGTTAAGACACTCGACTCGTAATCTGAGGGTCGCGGGTTCGAATCCTCGTCGCACCAAACATGCTCGCCCTTTCAGCCGTTAGGGCGTTATAATGTGACGGTCAATTCCACTATTCTTTAGTAAAAGAGTAGCTCAAGAAATGGCGGTGGGTGGTGATGACTAGCTGCATTCCATATAGTCTTACACTGCATAATTAGGGACGGCTAGCGCAGATAGCCCTCGAGTAGTTTTGTGCGAAATTCAAAACAAACCAAACCAAACTCAAGGTTTAATTTTAGAGTGGGGGTGGCCACTGGTTGGGCAAGGATATGTTAATTCTTTCACTATTTCCTCACCTCGGGCTCCTAGTTGAGACTCGTGATATGTATGGTGAGTATTCCTTCATGTCAGCTAAAGTTTGCCACATTGTAACAACTCGAGTTATCTCTACAGTGTGATGCACTTAGATTTCTTCAGCGCTCCCAACATGCTAAATTACAATACATTTTTCTATGTATTAATTCGTGAATCCCACTGTAATCTGATCGGTGTTCCTCTTAGTTACGTTCCAAAACATTCTCCCTTCCTTTAGGAGTGTTTCATCACGACTAGAAGGTTAGTGGTAGGTAGGAGAAAACACCGCCCAAGTGACAAGCCCATTAATGCAACCTCGAAGTCTTTTAAATGAATAGATAACGATGAGAAATGACATAAGTGATAGAAATAACAGGTTGTCTTATTCATCTTGTTTGTTGCTTTGATCTGCCTCAGGCACTTCACGATTAACTCTAAAGAAGGAGCATGCTTAATATTCGCAAATACTTTATATATTGAAAATCGAAAGGATTTGCTGATTCTGGTTGCTTACTTCCTGTTGTATCACACATCAGTCACTACACCCCCCCCCACAAATATTGAATATCACGTGTTTACAGATCGTTATGTCGGCTTGGGAATGCCACGCTATAATTAGATATTTCATAATTCACCAATGGTTTCAGAGGCCAGCACACCCCAATTGGTTAGAATAACAAGTCACTTTGGAGCTGAGGTTCCTAAATTCCCGTCCCTCCTAAAAAAATAAGCGCTTCGCACTTTAGTGTTGTGGTTGCGTTATGAGAGTGTCTGTTGAACTTCACTATTCGATTAGAGTAACTTACGAGTTGACGGTGGGTGCTATTGACTGATTGCCTTTATCTAGTCTGCCAGTTCAGTATTAGGATAGCTGGTGGAAATAGTGCTCGTGTAGCTTTTGATAAATATCCGAAAGAAACAAGCAAAGAGAATCAAATTCTTGGTGTTTGTAGAACGTTATTTTCTGGGGGAGGGATATATTTCTGAAGTATTAACTGGATAATTCCGGGTTTAAAACGCGAATTGGCAGACGAGAGTTTAAACCACACAGGTGTAAACATTCGTCATATTTTAATTAGAAATGGTTCAGTAGCAGAAGATTTTTACTTCGAATCGATTGAGAAATTAGACCTGCAGTCAGATAAACAGATTAAATAAAATTAAAACAGATAGATATATACAAGTAAACAAATTAAGTAAATAAATGTGAAGAGATATAACAAGTAAAGAAACTGGGTAAATAAATGTCAAGAGATATACAAATAAACAGATGACGTAAAAGATAGGTAGATAAACATTAAAGACTGGGTTTGCGATTCTGTTAAGGTGAGAAAAACGAACAGTATAATATCTGCTTTTCGCTTTACTTTGTTTGTTTTGCAGTAAAAAAAACAACAAATACACCATAAACCACCTTAGAAAAACCCAAGAATTTCAGAAGGTTCTTTCTTCCCGAGTTGAATTCCTGAAGGCGTTACCGAATGAAGATGGATAAATCGATAAACAGATTAAACGAGTAAATGTGGACAGACGAGACTACATATAAAGACAGACCGTGAACAATCTATTGTTGCAGTATGTGAAGTTATTTATAATAAACACTAACCTTCTAGATAATGTAGAAGTTCAGTTTAACGACAGATAGGTTAAGTAAAAAAAAACATTATTGCAATTTCGGTCGTGGAATAGGTAATCCCCGGATTGCATGTTCTAGTTTATTTAAAAGTTGCGCTCTATCAAACTGAGGGCGTCAACATTCAGTTAAAAACAAACATGGTGACACGAAAGTGCCCGTGTTTTTCAACTAATAAATGTTACCTGGTTTTAGAAAGATTTCCTGGTGGAGGGTGTAACGCCGTTGTGCTTTTCACTGCTCTTGTAATTCTGTTTAATTTTATCGTAAGGTATAGACCAGGCATTACGTTTTAGTGTGTATAATGTAATGCTGTTTTGGTTTGGAAGTAAAATAACTAGTATATTTGTAATTCTGTTTAATTTTGTCAGTACCGTAGCAGTGTTCTGTGTTATATTTCTGTTTACTTTTTTAGAAATACACATTAAAGTCTAGTGTGTGTATATGCAATGTTTATATTATTTTTTACCTGTAATTATGTTTAATTTTACCAACAGGACTATATATACGTAGCGTTATATTTTGGGGAATATATCTAATTCTGCTCATGTTGTACTACTGATAAATTTCACTGAAAAGACTAGACGGAGCATTTTATTATAGTATGATGCTGTCTTGTAGCTGCCTGTATTGTTCGTATTTATTAATAATTAATACTGTATTAATAAAAGCACACTTCAGAAACATTTTACGCCCCCTTCCTCCTCGATATGAGTTTACCAACTGCATTGGTCAGTTTAGTGAAAGGTATGGTTAGTGTTATATGCCATCCTTGGTTTATTCCAGATACCAAATAAATGTAGGAATATTTTCGTATTGTGTGTATATGGAAGTGTACTTTTATATCTACGTACAAGTTGTATTCTTTTTATACCAGTATTTGGCCTGTATTTATATCGCAGAAAGTTTAACACATTATATTAAAACGATTTGAAATATACAAATTATGTCGCGTGAAAACCACAGAGGCATACAGTTGAAATAGAACAGAACTACATTGTGTCATTGTACAGCGTCATGTCATCAACAACTGGTCCATATCCCTTGTACGTAACGGCACTGGAAAACAAAATAATATGGATCAGCTTGGTTCATCAGGACCGCCCATAACGAGTGCTTCAACAAGTTGTACTGCAGTCGAAGTAAGCAAAATGTAGCGTTGTCGTGTGGTAGGTGAGAATCTACGAAAACAAATGTCAGAGAGAAATGCTGTCTAAATGTCCCAGTATGCACAAAATGAAGAACGAACGTCGTTTGGAAATGAGATCAACAAGAAGGGCACAAACTCATTCACCTAAGTAGGTTTACTGTCATACCTCCCGTTAAACTGTCGCATATTTGAGGCAACTGTCGAAAGGAAATTCACATTGTACAATATAAAGACATACTTGTCTTTTCGCCTACAGATTTTGCATGAAGCGAGTGTTGGGAAAGGTCGTCCTCGCACACTAGAAAATGCACTGGAATGATGTGGTATAACACACTCATTCTCCATACATTTAGTTTTTCCTTTTTATCCTAATAGTACGTTTTGATCTTGTAATGGCTCTCCTAGCGCGTTCTTAAATTATTCTTACCGTCGAATCAGTTACACGTTCTTACTCTGAAATTGCGTAACCCCTGACAAAGGATTTTTGTGTGCAGGTCACGGAATTAGGAACGCTGTAAATATCTGCTAAGCTCACGGACTTACACACGTGTGATATGCTGTGTCTAGACATCTGTAAGAACATAGTATCGCTGCCTAAAAATGAAAGCATGTGTTCTCTCAACAGCACTGACTATAAAAGCAGCTGTTCTGTTGCGTATAATTTATCTGGTGGATAGTTTGATACTCTATCTGTTGCGTAGAGAAAGAAAACAGATCAAACTGTCTTGTAACCTGTAGAGAATTTGCTCGTAACAAGTACATCTGTATTTGCAGAAAACTCTGTGACGAATGATCATCCTCTAAAGTTACAGGTGTCACAGGGACACGCCTTATGCGCTCCGAGTAACACATTCCCAGTGGGTGAAACACGGAATGAGCTCGAGGTGGGGGCTGCGGAAAGCCCAGCCTGTCTCGTTTAGAGAGTTGTATGTGTGTTACATTTGGGACATTGTTAACGAAAGTGTTTAAGTTCGTTGTCATAGTAACGAGGACAAAAAAAAAAAAAGTCAACGCTCTGACCCTGAAAAATGAACTAAACCAGCTTCGTATTTAGTGTGGACAGCTATTGACAAATTATGTGTTTTATTTAAAGCTCTTAGATTTTTCTTGAAAAAAAAAAACGTTTTTATGAATTTATTCACTTACTATTTATAATAAAATTGTTTTGAATAATACGAATCAGTGATAATTAAGGGCTATGCACCGATCCGGGAACCTTGTTAGTTACGTGTTTCTGGTAAGCTACAAACCACTTTAACTTTGTCTGTCTGATTTGTAACAAACCGTTTTACCAAATATGTGTGATTTGCTAGCTACAGGCTGTATTAACTAAGCATGTGTGATTAGCTACTAGCCGTGTTAACCAAGCATGTGTGATCAGCTACAAGCCTTGTTAACCAAGCATGTGTGATCAGCTACAAGCCGTGTTAACCAAGCATGTGTGATCAGCTACAAGCCGTGTTAACCAAGCATGTGTGATTAGCTACAAGCCGTGTTAACCAAGCATGTGTGATCAGCTACAACCCGTGTTAACCAAGCATGTGTGATCAGTTACAAGCCGTTTTAACCAAGCATGTGTGATCAGCTACAAGCCGTTTTAACCAAGCATGTGTGATCAGCTACAAGCCGTGTTAACCAAGCATGTGTGATCAGCTACAACCCGTGTTAACCAAGCATGTGTGATCAGTTACAAGCCGTGTTAACTAAGCATGTGTGATTAGCTACAAGCCGTGTTAAGCGAGTTCGAATGCCCGTCGCACCAAACATGCTTGTCCTTTCAGCCGTGGGGCTTTATATTGTAACAGTGAATTCCACTTTTCGTTGGTAAAAGAGTAGCCCAAGAGTTGGCGGTGATGACTAGTCGCCTTTCCTCTAGTCTTACACTGCTAAATTAGGGATAGCTAGCGCAGATAGCTCTCGAGAAGCTTTGCGCGAAATTCAAAAACAAACAAATACTGAATTTTGTAATGTTCGAAGTCTATAAACGTCTTGCTCAAATTCTGTAGTTTTCCTGTTAGTAAGCCTTAATCACAGCCACAGCTTTTGGGGCTTATGCAACACTGACTGTAGCTGTCCAATACTAATAATATTCTATCTAGGCTCATTGGGTTATATATAGTTTAGCGCGAGTTTCTAGAACGTTCAGCAATGTTCGAGTGCTCTAGTGTTTTCGTAAAACGGATATTCTTGATTCTTACTCTTCAGAATCTTCTACAAATATAGAAAACAGGCGGGACTTGCGCAGTACACGTCCAACAACATACGTCACATGCGTGAAAGGAACTATGCTGAAACAAACGTAGGTAATAAACTCAACTCTAACGGTAAATCTGTTACACGTATACGTTGCAGAGGTCAACCGCATAAAGATCAGCGACAAATATTATTAAGTTTTTTGTTTTCTGAAATTGTATTTATTTTACTGATTACGAACAACTTAGTCTGTAGTGGGATAGAAACAGAAATGTTGATTGTTGGTAGGACCTCTTCCATTGGAGATCTGTAGTACATTAAAATACGCTACATTGTGAATACCGTTGACATGAAAATATTAATTTTTTTTCTGAGCCTCCAAACTAAATCTTTGCCATCCAAACAAAAATCCTAGAAACGCCATTTAGTTATAGTTGTTGAAAGTTACTCAGTGGAAAGAATTGTCAGATTTGATGGTAGTTATGACCTTGATAACGTATGAAACAAACCTTTATGGAATATAACCATCAAACTATGTGAAAGGTAAAAGCCTGTGTAAATTTCTGTTGAGGTTTTCACACCGTAAATAGAAAATCTTTAAGAACCTTTTTCTAACTTTTGGCCAAAATCTCCACCACCGAAGGTGATGGAGGCTAGGTTTTCACCTCCTGTCGGTGTGTTTGTCACTAAGATTTCTTGAAAACGGCTGGATGGATTTACATTCGGACTATCGTCCAACTTAGAAGTGATTAGTTTTTGAAGACCAAAGATGAAGATCAGGAAAGTCCAAAACATCCGTTCTGTTAACGTGAGGACCGATTTTTCATATACATTATCCTCTAACTCAGTCAGTAATAATCGGATTTTGATGAAACTTGTTGGACATATATAGAATATTATTTCCTATTGGCCTATTGAAAATGGTCCGTGTCCGTTGATATAGACGGATATATGGACACATTTTCTTTCTCTTTTTTTGAGCCAAATATGATCAATTCAATTTATGTTATCATTAAGAGACCAACATACACATAGAAAAGACGAAATAACTGAATCCACGTTGTCTATATGTAATGATTTTTGTTTAGAAATGAATACAGCTAATCAAATAATAACGAACAGAATTCAGCCAACCACAGACTCCCCCTCCCCCCCCTCTCTCTCTCTCTATATATATATATATATATATGTATATATAGGTAGATAAAATACATTTAGGAATATTTATATTTCATAAGTATTTACCTTGCTGTCCTTAGTTGACCATGTTTTTGTAGCATTTCGCCAGTAAAAACGTTAAATGTTACATCGACTTTTTGTTAAGCATGTTCACATGTATTTTACAGTTTTTAGTGGTACTAGAATATTTTTTTCTAAATTAAAGATGAAAAATAATTGTAAAAAAACCCATCTAATCATATTATCCGAGTTGTGAGTGTTCTGTTGTGGTATCAGAATTTTTGTTTCCGCTTAAGTTACGTATAAATTCCTAAGACAGTTCACCAGCTGTCACGTTATCTCGTGCATCTCGAATCTCGTAATTCAAGCAAGCTGATAAGGGCAAAATGTAAGGTTCGATAAAACAGTATAATGATTTAGAAGTTCAATTAATCTTGGGGCTTTGTGTTGTAATAATTATTTTTTATTATCTTGGTTGATGATAACGCACTTAAATATATATTTTATCTTAGCAAAAATAATGGCAGACAAACGTGGAAATAGGTAGCTACTTTTAATCTCTGTACTTAACTTGAAAATTGAATAGCACAGAAATAAAAAAAACTTATAAAAAGTTGGCGTCCTGAGCATACTTGTCGATACTATAAGCACGTCACGTGTTAGATGTTTAACACGCGATATCACGTCCTGATTTTTTCCCACATAGTTCTTTAGAGGCTTTGCTTTAAGCAGTAAGTTGCGTGATGTTTTCGGTCCCATTCTGCCTTTATTACAGATATGAATTGTCGCTACTGTTAGACTTTCGACTTATCTAACTAGAATCATTATATTTTAAATGGACCTTTGTCTTTTGTAAGGCTTTATTTAATACACGTATGTACTTTTGCAAGAAAGCAAGCAATTTGTTGTGTTTATAGAGGGGTGATTTTTTTAACGACTCTACATTTCATTTTCAAACACGCGCTAATAAAATAAATTCATATTCTGGATCGTCTCCCGTGGGTCAGCGGTAAGTTTATGGAATTATAACGCTAAAATTCAGTATTCGATTTCCCGCGTCAAACAGAATACAGCCAGCCCATTGCGTAACATTATACTAAGAAAACATTTTATGGTTCGTTTTAAACCCAATACTTGAGGGTTATTACTCTAAATTATTTTTGTTAGTCGGCTCGATTTAAGAAAAACGTTGCATGTTATGTAATTCTCTTGAACCCGTTTCTCCGTTATTGTCAGCGGTTTTTGTTTAGTGGAACTGATAGAACGTCGTTTACAATAATTTCCTTATTTAATCAATTTAAAACTGTGTCAGTTATCAAGAAGCGGTTACTTAAAAACCGGATGTGGTAAATTTTAATCGTTTTAGTGTCTTGAGTGAAATTGAAAAGAAAGTTTCAGTGGCCTCTCATTTAGAACCTCACAAGCCAAAATTTATTGTCCAAGCAACTTCTGTGTTCTAAATTCGGGCATGGCCAGGTAGTTACGGCGCTCGATTCGCAATCTTAGGGTCGCGAGTTCGAATCTCCTTCACACTAGACATGCTCATCCTTTCAGCCGTGGGGGCGTCATAATATGACAGTCAGTCCAACTATTCGTTGGAAAAAGAATAGTCCAAGAGTTTGGGTCGGTTGGGATGACTAACTGCCCTCCCTCTAGTATTACACTGCTAAATTAGGAACGTCCAGCGCAGACGGCCCTTGTGTAGCTTTGCGCAAAATTCAAAACAAACAATCAAACAAAATTAGAAGAATATTTTAGTGGTGTTAGACATCAGGTTAGTGGAACACTTTGGATTACTTTCAGTCGTCATAAATAACGAAAGCATTGGAAAAGCTCAGCGTAAAATAAAGATATTGTTATTTTAAATTTGATAAAGGAAATATTATAATTCGTTCACGTAAAATGTAAAAGTGTTAAGTGATTCAACCAAACTTGTGAAGCTTGGCAAAGTGTCTGCTCATACCAGGGAAGCAAATTACCAAATATTCTTATTGAAGAGAAGTAATGTGTTAAACAATTTACTTGAGTTTGTTTATAGTTAAGCAAGAAGTTGTACAATGTGTGCTCTTCTCACTACGGGTATCGAAACCAAGTTTTTAGAGCTTAATTCCGCTGACATACCGCTGTGGCACTGGGGGAGGTAAATGAGTTTTGTTTTCTAAATTTGAAGTTAACGAACTTTAGAAGTAAAAGATTGAATTTTTTTTCATTGAATGAGGATTTTGTCTGTGGCGTGAGTACGGTTATGCAATTGGGGGAGGAGGGCAAAAAGGTGTCCGAAAGGTCAAATATATTTGAGAATTGCCGAGAATGGGAGAGTGACATGGAATTTAATTTGTTTGAACTAAAGGATGATTGTACTATCCTATTAAGTTATTAATATTAATTAAACAGAATCGAAACTACAATTATAGAGAAAATAATTTTGTGGGACCCAATTATTTTTATGCAGGGGAAGCATATCTTGCTGTTACACCGTTGAATCAGATAGATGGTGTAGTTAAATAACTTGGATCTTTATATGGCCAATTTGTTTACATGAAAGTAATGATTGTAGGATTTGCAGTTGTATTTTCAACCATCACGTAATCGAACGCGCGTGGATTATATTTTTACTGTAAAAGCCACTGTCTATCGTTTTTATCAGTTTAACAACTATTTAAAAAGCAAGTGTAGCAATCTTACATACACAACAAGGTCGTCTCTTGCTGTTACAGCGGTAAGTCTATGGATTTATAGCACTAAATTCAAGGTGCTCAGTTCTCCTCCGTGGACTCGTATGTCGCCCGATGTGGCTATGCTGTGAGAAAACGCGCATAACAAGGTCATCAGATTACATTTTTATACACGTTAGTTCATAATTTTTTATGATAATATAAAAGTGAAATTTACCGTTAAAAACATCGCTGGCTTATATTAAATTTTGCACGTTATACACTAAACTTTATTTAAGAAAAACGCGGTTAAAAGTTCAGTTCGTCATGAAATCTCAATACTTGTAGATTTCTGCGCAAAGAGATTACAATCCAGAAACATTTTTTTCTTATCGATTTAATTGGTAAAATATGTATTTGAATAAACGTCAACCCCCCTTATAGTGGTAAATATTATTTAATAGAATGTATCCGCTCGTGCAGGTAAGATGTATTTTAAAACCAGGATGGTATAAAGAGACTAATAAAAGTGTTTAAGCAAAAGTCTTAATGAACGAGTTATAAACAAGAGATTTTTATGCATCTTTATAATGGAAATTAAGTGTGGTTGCGTGTCCAGTAGAGAGAAACGCATCTTTTACCTTGATACCATACCAGCACTAGGATCATGCCTGAAGAATCTGCACTAAGAACTGTAAGTGTCTTACAAGCACGCACACAGCTTCGAGTATGTTATCGAGTGTTAAGGTATTTACTATTCAACGATAGATTGTGTGCATGAGAGTTCGACATGTTCTTTGAAATATTTGTCAGTTACACTTTAATGAAACTGTGGAAAGATGTATTAGTTTTCATCTCAACGTTTGTTGTAACCATTTGAATGGATTCCACTGTAGTTGTGACGTCAGTTAAGGTTTAAGATTGTATCTGAAAAACCCTCTATTTCTGTATTTATCTTGCTTGAAATTTTTTGAGTTCACTGTAATCACACGTGTCGATAAAAAGTGTCAAACGTGATACGTGTCCCTTTTTCGTTCAGGACAAGACTGTCATGCTGCACATGTTGACCACAATGACATCAGTAAGGTTTTTAATTTTTCTCATCAACATATGTATGCTGTCACAAATCAGAACTATATATCTTTGTACTTGTATTTATTTATTCAGCAACCATGTATATGTACCCATGGCAGAGATATCTTTCTATGGACTAGTTTTACTTATATATTTCTCCACAATTTCTAAACTTTACATGTGATATTTTTTTTACGTATTCACCAACCACATTAGACGGTCACTACGTCTCAGTTACTGTGTTAGTTAAACCCCAACCTTTTCTTTGTCGTTTATCCACTTGTCTACTGTGCACGCGCTTACTGCGTGCCGGCATTACCACCGTTCTTACTTGTCAGGCTTCAGAAGATGTATTATTTGCTGTGAGGTTTTGTTTGCTTCTGACTCTGGTACTTCATCGACTTATCCGTGCACCCGCTGGGAGTGGGGAAAAGTAACATAACCCGAATTTTGTTGGTAGGCACATGGTTGTTCTCTCCCTCAAGCCTTAGAGAAACAAATTCCGTATAGGTCCTTGTGGTATTTCATTGCACATACAGATGAGGTTACACACTTCTCACGCGACGTCGATTGCAGGAAACATTTGTAGGAGAGAGGTTCTTTACATGCATTGCCGCCCGCTACTTTTTTATTTTTTTAGCAGCCATTTTGTGAAAGTCGTACAAGTTGTAATAATGTTAATGTAATTGAACCGTTAGAAGCTGTCGATTTTACAGTTATCTGCGATGGTGTTTTTTATATTTATTCTACCTGAGTGCCAGTGGCACAGTGGTATGTCTGCGGAGCTTGTACTGCTAGAAACCTGGTTTTGATATTCTTGGTGGGCAGAGCACAATAGCCCTTTTTTATGTTTGTGCTTAATAATTGACAGTGTATTATATTTGAGTTTCGAACTACGATCATTATCAACTTGTTTTTTCTTTCCTTCCTTTATAATTTCTCTGCTCTTCGGGTTAAAAATAATGTTACTGTTTGTTTGTTTTTAAGCATTTTGATGAATTGATACAAGTTCTTTCTTACAGGTCCGCGCTTCATATATAATCATACTCTCGTGCACAGAGGATATTCCTATTTGAACTTTCATATAATTCAGACGGCCCGGCATGGCCAGGTGGTTAGGGCGCTCGACTCGTAATTTTAGGATCGCGGGTTCGGATCCCCCATTGCACTAAACATCCTCGCCTTTTCAGCCGTGGGGGCGTTATAATGTGCTGTCACTCATTTTCGGAGTGACAGTCAGTATCTTAGCATATATGATAGGCAGAGGCGTAGATTTTTTTACGTCCGATGGGGGGATAATTTTTGCAACCAACTTAAGTGGACTGTTCAATTTGTAAATTGGTAATCTCTGATTACGTGAACCTGAAAGCTGTAAACATTCACTCACTTGCATGTGTACTTAGGCCTACTGACTGATACTTACGAACTATTGCTTAGATCGAAAAGCTTAGGAGCACGCCTATATTAAAGATGTACATTTCGACTACTGAAAAAGCCTATATCTAGGCCTAATTATGTAATTCGATTGGTAAGAACACGAGAATCACAAGAACAAACACACAATTTGTAGGCCTGTGATGCAATAAAACAATTCAACGGACCAAACTGTAGGGGGGATGATTGTATGCACCATACCCCCCACGTAAAATGAAGGAGGGATGTATACCTTCCTTTCCCCCAGGATCTACGCCCCTGATAGTAGGAGGTGGTAGGATGTTGCTTACTGGCTTCTTACCAACTGGTCAGTTGCTCAGACTTTGATCGTACAACAGGTAGCTTTAGCAGCTTAACCATATCCCATAGTGACACTTTCTGCGGACGTATAATGCTAGAAACCGAGTTTCGATACCCGTGATAGACAGAGCATAGATAAGTCATCGTGTAGCTTTGTTCTTAACTTCAAACAAACAAGCTTTGCGATAAATACAAATATCATTTCTATAAATTACCTCGATATTTTACCATTATTCTTTATCCGCTTCTGCCCCTTCGAAAATAAACTTCCACTTTTCTGTAATATGTGCTCTGGAAGGCCTTCCACCACGAAGACTGGGAACGTCGTCCATCCCACACTTCAAACAAATGTGATGTATAAAAACACTCTCCTACACATGTTAGAGGTATCGAAAAAAATTAATGTAAAAATAACTCTAGCAGATTGGAGGTAATAGAAATTCTAAATATATTTACTTCTTACATTTGAACGACAGAGGAGCAAGTTTACTCAAAACAAACTGCTATGAAAGAACAAAAACACCACTTTTTGTTATACAGTGAATATCTCAGCCGTGTATGAAACCAAGGCGATATACCCTCGTACCCCTGTTTTTGTTAGTAAGGTGTTACCTATTTGGCATAGTTCAGTGTTTTCTCTGACTCTGAATCTAAATATTTATGTTTCGCGACCCGCAACTCCTCTCCCTTCCCACATTTTGGGACCGTGGGTGAGCTATAAGCTGTTTTAAAAATTATTTAAAAGTACTGTAAATTTAATGCTTTCGCTTTCATCAAACCCTAGGGACGTGTAAACTAAAAAGTGGGTTTGGATACCCGTGGTGGGCAGAGCACAGATGGTCCAATTATGTAACAACAAACAAACCGTTTAATCTAGAGTTTAGACTTAACGATTATGAGCTGATAGTCCTCGCGTGTAGTTAGCTTAACGCTCGGTTCAAGGTTTTAACAGTTTTATATTTACGATTTAATGGAGTGATTAAAAAACAACAAAAAACGTATATTTGTGCATTTATTCCTTTGGAAGGAAATTTATAATTAAAATTATGTTCGCAGATAGGACTCTAGGAAAATCCGAAATTCGTAAATTATGAGTGTTCTATGGACGAATTAACGAAAGACTTAAAAGGTTTTATTTACAATATACCAGTAATCCAATTGTGTTTTGATTCCGTAATTATCTGCACATATTGTTGGTGGTTAGTTGTGCGAGTTGGTTTTATGAGGTTGGTTCCCGGGTAATGATCTCATTAAATAAGCTGTGTTTTCAGAGAGTGGATAAATCATACAATTCATATATCGATTATGGATATTACGGAGAAATGTTTCGTAGATTAGCGCTAATGTAAATTCAAATAGACAAATCTATAATATTCATATAATTTCCAGCAGTCTCTGCTGTGACAAACAGCATATTCTCCGACGGATGGAAATAAATTAAACGGGTAATGGGTTTTAACGATTTCCTGTTACTGTAGATAATAATGTAAACGTCATCAAAAGCGTGTAATTTTCGTGGAAATTGATTTTATTTTTCGTGTACTGCTTCACTGCTCACAATGGCTGTAGAAATTTCGTATCATATTACGGGGCTTGCTTGTACCAAGAATATATCCTTTATTCATCAACTAGTTTTTTCTTTTTTTTTAATAAATAGTCTTTTATGTTTTTCGAGTCTAGAATATGCATTAACCATTGTATGTCGTATGTTCAATAAACGATCGATTAAACATTTTATTGCAAGAGGTTAAACGCCGGTAGCTAGATTAATTATCTTGGTAATCTTATCTTTCAGAGTTTGCATCGTTCGAAATGTTTGTAATAAATGGTTTAATAATGAAACAAGGAACGTAACGACAAATTATATCTCGGAGCATTATTTCAAGAGCAGCCTAGCGGATAAAATCTGAACTGAAAAGCATGTTAACTTGAATCATTCCGTAAAGTTTGTTGTAATAATTTAACGGTATTTTATGCATTACATAGCTTTTAATAAGTTTGAAGATTTTGTTACTAGGTGAGAGATGTAAGGAAACAATACATAATTTGATCATTCTTAACTGTATTGTCTTCCCTAGTTAACTGTATCTAACTGTATTTACTGTATCTATCTAACTGTATCTACTGTAGTCCTTGTATATATATTTTCTTTTAATGTTTCTAATCAAATTTGAAGACGTAAATACTTTTACATTTCTTCTTTCTTTGTTCTTGTAGTCATGGGGAGCGTGATAATGTTATGGCCGATTCCGTTATTTTTTTTGTTAAGAGTAGATCAAGAGTTGGCGGTAGATGGTGTTGACTGGCTACCTTCTCTCAACTAGTTTTACTTGAAATTCAACAAATACACAGCTTATGTGTGTGTGTGTGTGTGTGTGTGTGTGCAGTCTGTTAAATATATGAAAGAGAGAGAGAGAGGCGCATATTGTGCATATTTAAGACGTTTTGTATTCGAATAGAGTTGGAAAGAAACCATATACTTTCAAGACACTGACTAGGGACATTATCAGGATTTTTGCACGTTTTTGAAAGATTCTAAAAAAAATAGTGGAACCGTGTGATGTGCCAGGAGATTTCGTAAGGCATTTAAATGTGGAGCTGTTCTCGTTTTTCTGGTAGAAGCACTTCTTACTCTGCTTTCAAAATGGCGTTGTTGTGAGTGCTCATTTTGCAAATGCGTTGTTATCGGAGAGGGTTTATTTAACTAACTTTAAAGTGTACGAACAAGCTAATCGATAGTTTGTTAAAGTAATTGGACAAAACTGTAAAGTGCAAGGAAAAACCCTACAAGAATACTATTGAAAGTGACATAATATTGGGGGCGTGGTGAAATTAGCTTGGTGGGAAGCAGTTGCAACTTTTGATTTCTTTAGCAGGTGAATGACCTTCTAGAATATACCTGAAAGACCATGCCTACACTACTCTACTGGACAAGGTTTGTTTCTAGACGGTAATACAACAGTCTAGTACACTCGTAGAATCCAACAGAGTGACCGCTCTAATCCATGAACCAGCTAAAAAACCACAAATCAGATTACGCTCGTGCAAGATGTTTCACAACAACTGTAATTCTCCGTGTGTGGATTAAATCATGCGGAATCTACCACGTCTCAGCGTGACCCAAACTGATGTAACTTACAATTTTATGTTGCATGAGTCTTATATAATTGTCTAAATACAATTAAACAGTCATAACATTAAACTGACTGGCTTAAGAGGTGTATACAACTATTCTACACTGATTTACTTCGCAAGCAGAAATGTCTGATTATTCACGTCTTTCCAAGTTTCCGTTTTAGCACAGTAAAAGCGAGAAATTGTTTTTAGCAAGTTTATTTGTGTTAAATATGAGAATGTGCCCTGAAACAGAAAGAAATATTAACACGTGCTTCTGTACTGTATAGTAATGGAAATTTAATTGACTGTGGAAAAGGAGTTCATTCTGTTTTTTATGTTCCTTTAATTGGTCTATAATGGCAGAACGTCATTGATCGTTGTGTAGTGTAAAGTACGTGTCTGAATATGGACAGAACGGCTTTCGTACATTACACAGCTAGTAACAACCACTCGGAGAGGAATAGAGGTTTTAAGGAGTGTAATGCCAATAGGAACAAAGCCGTGGCCTGCCACCAATCAGTGCCACGGACGTGAGCATGTATTGCTAGCGAGTGGAAATTAACGTATAATTATAGTTTGATAAGTCAGCTTGCAATACATAAAACTGAATATACTGAAATAGGGAACTTTTCTGAGCGTAGTTTCGTCCAGTGTTTAAAACGGTAGAGCTTTCAGTATTCCGCTTACGTTGCAAGTATGTGCGTATTGTAACAGTTACAGAGGACGGAAGTGCTTAAGGGATTAATCGGATTAGAAACAGATTTAAAGTAGCTTAATATTAATCCTTTGAAATCTTCGTATAATGCAGTTTTTATATATATATACAGCCAGCACCTTCACATACAATAATCGGTTCTTTTGAATTGAAAGTGTGAAAATATCGGTTCTTTTGAATTAAAAATGGAAAAGTATTGGAAGATCACTTTATTTCGAAACTGGCGATACCACAACATATCCCCCGCAATTTAAGCTATAGATGTGATGTATTTTGAATGGTTGGGTGGTAAGGTGCCGCTTACTGGTTTTTATCGCCCTGTTAAGGACTTATTTCACAGCAAGTTGAATTCATTTAAATTAGAGTGACTGTTAACTTTTCTTCCTAAAACACTAGTAGTGGTATTCTTTTTTGGAGGTACATAGCCAGCGAGATGAAATATTCCCCATTCGATACTGTTGCTATGGTAATTTTGTTATTGTTGTTTTTAAGCTGATGTAGCCGAGCGAGATGAAATATTTCTTATTCGATATTGTTGCTATGGTAATTTTGTTGTTGTTGCTTTTAAGCTGGCAAAGCGCTAAAACCAAGTGACATGAAATATTCCTCATTCTATATTCCACTATTGGTACCTTATTCTATATTGTTAACATGATAATTTTGTTATTATTGCCAATTTAAGCTGTTAAATTTTCAATTTTGAGTAAAGCTACAAAATAGACCAAAAATATTTTTTTTCTCTTGTATCACAAAACAGTCAACACCTGAAACAATTAAAGCCTGTGTGTGTGTGTGCCTGTATGTGATTAAAATGTATAATATCATTGTATTTTATATTAATCTAGTTTTAATTGATTTGATTATTTCAAATTAAGGACAAAGCTTCACAGTTGGCTATCGAAACACAGTTTCTAGCGGTCTGAGTTTCCAGACATACCACTGTACCACAAGGGTAGAGTAATCTCGTAAATTTAAAAAAATATATTACACAAAAGTAGCAATACGATGTAAAACCCAATCTTTGATGCTGCGCATGATGTACCATATACTGTATGCCCTCGTTACCAATAATGATGTATACTTTGCATAAAAACACAACACAATTTTCTCAGTCATCTACAACTTTCAACGCTTGCTACATTACGTTAACGCTGCGTAGACGACTTGAATGTTCTGTATGACGTTTAGAACAATACCTCTAGAGTTGTATAACTTTACATCAACAGTGTGTAAAATAAATTTATATAAATGTAAAATAGTTTTATAAGAACGCATACACAAAAGAGATTAGTTTTGTCTGACAACAGACGAATAACTTCTCCAGTCTCCAGAAAGAACCGCTAGTCTATTTCTGAAGTGGTTTGGTTTGTTTTGAATTTCGCGCAAAGCTACACGAGGGCTATCTGCGCTAGCCGTCTCTAATTTAGCAATGTAAGACTAGAGGAAAGGCAGCTAGTCATCACCACCCACCGCCAACTCTTGGACTACTCTTTAGTCAACGAGCCCACCGCTAGTTAAGCGGTAAGTCTACGGATTTACAACGCTATAATCAGGGGTTCGATTCCCCTCGTTAGGCTTAGCAGATAGCCCGATGTGGTTTTGCTATATGAAAAACACACTTTTATCAACTAATAGTGGGATTGACCATCACATTGTAACGCCCTCACGGCTGAAAGGGCGAGCATGTTTGATATGGCAGGAACTCGAACACGCTACCCAGAGATTACGAGTCGAGCGTGCCAACCATCTGGCCATGCTGGGCCTTAAGCTATTAAAGGCCACCGAGGTGAAATATTCTCAATTCTGTATTGTTGCTATAATAATTTTGTTTTTGTTGCTTTTCTTTAGCTGTTAAAAGACCGATCGTGTTGAAAAGTAATACTGGTGTTTGATTTTCCTACTTGAATTATGTTATTGTTAATGTCTCTCCTCATAATGACACATTGTGATGTAAAGAAGTCTTAATTGTTTGGAGTAATTACCAGAATCTTTTATTTTTACCCATAAACAGGTAAGAAACACTACAGTTGTATTATTAAATGAACAATGCCGAAACTAGCGATGCAGGTGAAAACTACGATACAGGAAAAAACTTTATTCTTCATTTGCACTTCACGAACTTCATCTATAGAAGCATTTCAACGAGGCCATTTGTACGAGGCCAAGTGTTCTCCTGTAACGATTCCTGCGTGTTGTGCGACGAGGCGTAATGTTATTCTCCTGTAGCTATTCCTGCTTATTAAACGACGAGGCCTTTCTTGGTTTTCCTCAGCGTCTACGTATAACTGTATAACACATACATCTGTCGTTAATTGTTGTATCAGGCGCCATTAACGTTTCCAAGTCTACATAAATAGACGATAAATGCATCAAAATAGACGATAAGTGTGGTAGTATTCATATATGTGAAGATTCTTGTTGCTTGTCAAGAGATTCAGATTGCTGGACGTGTTTCGTAACTAAGACTATATTCTGGTAAGAGATTTTGAGGATTGTTATCTGTATAGAGGACTTTTGCTCTAAAAGTGATAGAAAAGACTGTGCTCATTCACAGTTCGCCACTACCACTTCCGTCCTTCTGGGTTTATAATAAAACTGAGAAAGGAGACTGCTTGTTGAAGTCTTTAAGCCTCTTCTATCGGATACAACACAACGAACGACTGCAGTTTAACCAACGTTTATTCTATTATATACAAAACTATGGTGTCTTACAGTACTTAAAAAGTGGGCTCTGGTATGGCTTGGTGGTTAGGGCACTTGACATGCAATTTTTGGATCACTGATTCGAATCCTGTAACCGAACGTTCTCACCCTTTCAACTGTGAAGGCATTTTAACGTGAGGGTAAATTGCACTATTTGTTGGAAAATACTAGTCCAAAAGTTGGCGGCAGACGGGATTAACTAGCTTCTATCTAATCTATCAGATCTAAATTAAGGACGGCTAGTATTGATAGCTCTTAAGTCAACGAGCGAAAATTCAACCGACAAACGAATTTTTTATTTGTTATTGCAGTGTCATCGAGTTTGACGATCAATCTTTTGATATTCAAATATGGCGCTGTTGAGTTTGATTGTCTACCCACTGATGTGATAATATGGTGCTATGGAATTTGTTTGTCGATCGTCTGGTGTGATAATATTTGTGTTATGAAGTTCAACTGTCGATTATTCAACGTTCTACTATTTGCAAATGTTCATCGTTTAGAAAGTTAACTTTCTTTTAACAGATGATCAATTAATAGTCCTATGAGGATGGTGTATAATCGTAGTTACAAATGACTAGCCAAGCTATTTTATAAGTTCTTTAGGGCTGGCCACACAGTATCAAGTAAGATGCTTTTTTTCTGATGCTTGACAAATAATAATTTGCAAAGTATGTTTTGTAAAGCTATCGAGAATTCAATGCTAAAACCCCGAGTTCTCAGAATCCTGAAGTTGTCGAGGTTAGTTACTATCCACAGGTAAAAGAACATTCAAAATGGAAGGGTAGATACGTGCTCACGTGCATTTGTTTCGATCTGTATATTTATCTAAAGACTACAAGGAGTGTAAAAGGAGGAATGTATTTGATATATGCTGTGTGTGTACGAAAACTCTGAGTACAAGTCATTTTTGATTAATTAGTTCAGGGTCCTTACCGATAAGGACCTGTTAACACGATTAATGTCAAGTGTACACACTACTTGTTTGTGTAGTCTTATCAAAGTGTTAGATGTACTTCAAAGTTTATACACGTATGGAGTCGTTTTTCGCGACCAAACTCTCAAGTTTCTGATGTTTGTTTTAGGATTAAGAAGTTACACAATATGCTGTGTTTAGATTCTACTGTTTTCAGTGTTCTAGCTAAATACAATGAAATAAAGTGATTGGCTATTGGATTATGCATCTACTAGCTTCTTCTAAATTATCTGACAATTGCAACGCTATCGATTTCTCACGATCACTCCTCAAGATCGAGAAATATTCAAACATTTAACGTTAAGTTTAGGAAAAGACAAGTAGATTATTAATAGTTCTAACAATTATCCATTCTTGCATGCAGGAGTACCTGAAATCGTAAAACACTCAATGGATCTTCGCCAAAATTTTGAGATTATAACGTGAATTACGGTTTATATTATCATTTGTACCTCTGGTTTCGACAAGAAAATTAGAGGTTGTGCGATTTCTATAAGTTTAAACTTTTTTACTGGTAGAAGTGTACTTAATTGTTCGTGAATGAAGACAAAGAAATACACTAATACGTGTTTTTCTGATTAACAGATATTATTGAAACTCAAATGTTGGTGAGTTAAATCCCAGCCTTCTGTTATATTTCTTTCATTTACGTATTCTAAAATGCTGTGCGTCTGTTTTTAGCACCGTGAGACGTTATTAAAATACAGTCAATCCCATTCTTCACTGGTGAAACAGTAGTTCTAGAGTTGACGATGGATAGTGTTGACTGGCTACCTTCCCTCTAGTCTGTCACCGTCTCATGTAGACTGGGACAGAATTCAAATCAAACTAAACGTGTGTTTAGCGTTCACTAGTTATTTCGTAATTCAAGAGCAGAGGGCTGTCTATACCTGAATATCATAGGTCTCTGACCCTGCTATCTAGTTGAACATGCACAGAAAGTGTCGTTTAGAGTTTTAGTTTTGATTGCTACTAATTATTTTATAAGTCGAGACTGTTATTTCGAGTGAACTCTTTAAAAACATTGACTTTCAACTGCTTGGTTTATCTAACAATCTGAGCATGGCCGTTAGGGGGCTCCACTTATAATCTGCTGATTACGGGTTCGAATTCTATCACCGAACATGTTCCCCCTTTCAGGGGTTTAGACGTAATGTAACTATGATTCCAGTTTTTTGTTGCTAAAATAGTTAAATAGTTTGGGGTAGGCGTTATTAAATGGCTGTCTTTCTGCTAGTTTATCACTGCTAAATTTTGGACGGCTATTGCAAATAGCACTCATGTAGTGTTTTACGAAATTCAAAACAAAATAAACCTGTATTTAGCGTTCGCTCTTTATATTTCTACTTTATAATGGCATTTTTCTTTTATTTTTTGATAAATGAAACAGTACCATACAAGTTAACTCGAGCTATTAACTGTCTTATTTTTTAAAAGCTAGCAGCGGTCAATTGCATAACAACGGTTTTATGCTTTACCACCGACGCCTGGTCTCACGAGGATCTCACCCTGCAATAGAACATCTCGTCTTAGCTCCATTAACACGGTACTACTATTTCATGTGGCATACAGCAGCCTTAGGCTGTTTGTAAATATATTATGCTTTTATGGACCAAGCTAAGTCTCGTCCTTCAGTTCCCAAGGGTTTACAAAAGCTCAGTCCCTCGGAACTCGTAAATCGAACACTTAAATTTCCACAGGAAATCCTAGCGAACTGCTGCTTCGTGGGTCTCGTATAGCTATCTCCTCCCCATCCACAGAACACTTGTGCTTATATTGATTAATTCAGACCACTTAGAGTGACGATTTAATGGCAGATAAACCCCCTTTGGTTATCAAAGCAAACATCTAGTTCTGTAACCTCTTAAATCACATTATATCCCCCCTCATACACACATTGTATTAAAAACTGACTTCTCATAATGTAATACTCTGATTTGTTACATATAATGCCCAAAAATCGGACTCCTACGCCTACATCGTGTAAAAAAAACCTCTTAAATATTGTGTAGAAACCTGACTCTCACATTTACATCGTTTTAAAAAGATGACCCTCAATCTGTGTAAAACAAACAATTACACCGTGTGAAACAGATAATCTTCTCACAAATTATATAAAAAAAATATGCTGGTTGAAACCCCTTATATCTGTCGTGTACTTTGAAGGTAATTTTGTTTTCCAGTGTTGTTTTTGTGTGTCAGTAACTAGTGTTTATGGCTCTGTTTTACTATATTCACTGAAACAGGTGTCTTTGGCCGTCTTTGTTGTGTGATTCTTGTCTCCTTTATGTTAATGTGTCACTACCTGCGTGCTTTGGTCTCTTGCTTTACTGTATCGTTAACTGTTCATTAATGCAATTTTGTGGATCTAACAGGTAGAAAAAATAGTTTTCAGCAGTATTAACGTGATTTAACAATAGGTAATTAATAGCTGGAAAATAGCGAATCGACATGTAACAAAGAAAATAGACTACGTCATTGACTGTAATGAACGTAAATACCTGTATACAAATGTTTGCCATTTTTACTGATTAGGCTTGTGCTGAACGTTGGGTTTTATGTTATTAAAATTTTCTTGGCATCCCTTCTCTGTCACTCGTATCAGATAGCTAAGTTTTGGAGGAAAATGTAGATTTCAGATGTTTCATTTAAATATATATACGTATAATATATATAATAACATTTTTCTATCAACACACTGGTAACTCGAACATTTTCAGAAGTTATGTAATCGATCAAACAGTAGACTTTGAGCGTTCGATTCCTGGTGAGTGTTTACGTAATTTCAGTATAGATATGGGAATGCTTCTAGTTTTTTTTACAGATTAACCTTAACTGAATATCAGGATGCCTCTAGTTTTGTTTAGAGATTACCTCTAATTGAATATCGCAGTGCCCTTTGTGTTGTTTAATGAGTAACCCTAATTGAATATCGGAATGCCCTTAGCGTTGTTTAGTGATTAACCCTAATTGAATATCGCAGTGCCTTTAGTGTTGTTTAGTGATCAACCCTAATTGAATATCGGAAGCGTCTAGTTTTGTTTAGTGATCAACCCTAATTGAATATCGCGGTGCTCTTATTGTTGTTTAGTGATTAACCCTAATTGAATATCGCAGTGTCCTTAGTATTGTTTAGTGATTAACCCTAATTGAATATCGCAGTGCCTTTAGTGTTGTTTAGTGATCAACCCTAATTGAATATCGGAAGCGTCTAGTTTTGTTTAGTGATTAACCCTAATTGAATATCGCGGTGCTCTTATTGTTGTTTAGTGATTAACCCTAATTGAATATCGCAGTGCCCTTAGTGTTGTTTAGTGAGTAACCCTAATTGAATATCGCAGTGCGCTTAGTGTTGTTTAGTAATTAACCCTAATTGAATATCGCAGTGCCCTTTGTGTTGTTTAGTGATTAATCCTAATTGAATATCGGAACACCCTTAGTTTTGTTTAGTAATTAACCCTAATTGAATATCGCAGTGCTTTTAGTTTTATTCATTAATGACTTTTAATTACATGTCGGAATGCCCTTAGCTTGATTGTTTTAATGTTGTACTAAAGCACATTAGTGAAGTAGAAACATTGAACAGTATTACCTAACCTTTCCTACATTCACCACGTACTCTTGCCGACATGTTTAACAACTTGTATTGCCCTTAACCGTATAACATAATTAAAACTTAGCCATTTTCAAGCTACGTAGATGCAAGTAAGAAGTGAACTGACAGCCTGTACGTCTAGCTTGAGTAATACAGGTCAAAGATGTAGAGGCGTAGACCACAACAATATTTTGTACGTGTGATATGATTTACATATACAAGAATTATTGTAAAAAAAATGTGGTTTGTGAAAGAAGAAACATACCTTTATTTTTATGACTTCAGCTGTTCCCTTGATTTTCATTTTCAAACCTTGTTGCATTTGATGATTGGTATTCTCAACATTACGACTGGACTATATTAAATTTTGTATTATTATTTTATCACGGAAATTAGCCCACATCGTTAATCTAAATGTGGATTTATGACTAACTTAAATTCTTTCAATGTGAGTAAATCTCGTGATTTATTATTGGGATTACGGACGAAAATATCTATAACAGCGAGGATACCCAACTGAACGAACAGTGCTTTCTGGTCTTTATAAGTAAAACTAATATATTGAATCAACTATACTAATTACCGTATTGATTATTAGCTTCGCTTCATTTAATCAGTATTGAACACATAAAACGTACATTTGAGCATTATCAGTTCATTTTCATAGTGGTCAGTTTTCAGTTAGGTGAATATTTGTTTTGCATTCGATCTCTATAAATCATGTTAAACCTGATATGATAAAAAAGGTGTTTACATGAGATAACAGAGGCATATATTTTTAACTGCGTTTCCTGCACCCACACAGTAATGGTTCTCTTCTTTTTCCGACAGTTTTCTTTCGTAATTGCTATCTTTCTTTTCCTTCCCGTTCTTTCTACATTATGCCCAAGTTTATTTTCTTTCTACTTCCGTGTTTCTCGCTTTCTTAGTCTTAGCTTGTAGTCTTTTATTATAGTTACGTCTAGTTTCCTTTTATCCTCTCATGTTTTTTTTATTACTCACAGGGGTCGTTAGTTAAAGTCCGTATTGTCGATTACGCTACTATGCCAACATCAGATTAATTTTATTTGTTGATTTTAGATATTTTGTTAGAGGAACAGATGCCTATCTTTAAAGAAGAAAAGGCATATTAATACCTTAACTTTTTGAATCTTTACGCGGGTTGTTTTCTGAATACAAATACACGTTTTTACCACTGTGTTTTCCTGTTTAGGGAGAATATTGAATAATTATTTATTTTTTCTGTTTTGTGAATTTTGCACAAAGCTACACAAGGACTGTCTGTGCTAGGCGTCCTCAATTTAGCAGTATAAGGCTAGAAGGAAGACAGGTAGTCATCACTACCCATCGCCAGCTCTGGGGCTACTCTTTTACCAATGAGTAGTGGAACTGATTGCAACTTTGTAATGCCCCAACAGCTGAAAGGACGAGAATGTTTGGTGCGACAGGGATTCGAACTTGCCACCTTCAGGTTACGAGTCGAGCGCCTCAACCACTTGACCATGTCGGCTCGTTATTCGCTCTCATTAACGGCGGATGGCTTTGACTAATTGTCTCCCCAACGCTCAATCAGCGTTTGTTATATTCTATTTACTTGTCCATTTTGGGAGGCGTGTATGTGTATGGCTGTTGTGACTGTTTTCTTACTATAAGTGAAAAAGTCTGATTACGAGTAAATCTGAATTTTTAGTCGTAAAGCATGTGTTGCCTCTAGATATATAACTTCTTTATCAGAGGATAGTTCTTTGAAGGAATGTCTGATGAAGATATAGGTTAAAATTTTAGTTTCTGGCAGCTGAACTTGTCTCTTGGTGGTTCAGTTAGTAACTTTACTACAAATACATCTGCAAAACATAACGTTTGCTAGTTTTGAAGATTATCCTTGGAAATGAGTTTAGACTAGGATCAACGACCTTGGTTGTCGGGGTCAAGGTTGTTTTCAGGTGGGGTGAGCATCGTGATTCTGGTGTTCTCTCCAGTGAGTCTGCGCACAAAGAGCACTTTGACGGCGTGGCGACGATGCACAGTAGCATTTTGTGTACTGACACGAGTGTAAAATAACAGGTTGAAGTCTCAAACGCACTCGGCCATTGTTGTGATTTTTCTATTGAACGAATGTTGTATATATATAAAAACTCGGCGTTATTAAAACCACCATAAAGTATTAATTTACTAGAAACTGGTTACTCAGCAATGTAATTGGAAGCGGTGAAAATAAAACTGATATTACAGTTTAAATAACCCCTATAAAAAACAACAAAAAAGAAAATAACACTCTGGGGTGTAAATCAGTAATATATATATTCATGCGTGTGCTCAAGCAAGCATGTCGGAAAGCCAGTAAGATAAAGTGAAACCTTGAATTAGCCGCCTAGGATAAAGTTCGAACACGATGCTGTTGCATATAAGTACAGAGGGTGGTCCAGAAATAAGTGGTCATTATCAAATAACTGGGCTGGAAGAAATCACAAGCACGTGAAGGACACTTATCTTGTCGGGAAAAAAAACTGTGTGTGCTGTGTGGAATCACCTGGTAGGAGGATCGTGACATCAGCGGAACATCAAAACTTTAGGATACACCTCGAAGTTTCTTAAGTTTATTTACTTTGTTGTCGTTATTGTTTTAATTTTTAATTGTTGTCTTTACGCTTTATGGGAATAAAGCTGATTTTGGTTATGGTAGATGATTTAATCTAAAAACGATTTTTATTTTATCCTTTAAAGCTTAAAGCGTCTTGTAGCGGTAGATTTCTTCAGTAATTTCACGTTCAACAGTAAAAGATGGAGCAGTTTTTAACATTAGATATATTAATAAACTCAACTGTCATTTTACACTTTCGTAAACTACTTATGCACAGTTTTTTGTACGTCTACGAATTTGTTGATGTCAGTCTTTAATTTTGTAATGAACGATGTAAAAAGAAGTAGGTAATTATAGAGTCAAGAATAGAGATGTCTGTTTGTTTGTTTTTGAATTTCGCACAAAGCCACTCGAGGGCTATCTGCGCTAGTCATCCCTAATCTAGCAGTGTAAGACTAGAGGGTAAGCAGCTAGTCCTCACCACCCACCACCAACTCTTGGGCTATCTTTTACCAAGGAATAGTGGGATTTGACTGTTACCTTATAACGTCCCCACGGCTGAAAGGGCGAGCACGTTTGGTTGACGAGAATTTGAACCCGCGACCCTCGAATTATATGTCGAGCACCATAACCACCTGGCCATGTCGGGCCTGTACATATTTCGAGTATTATCAGAATGCACATACATTCATTGAATATTTTCATTGTTCCAGCGCTCTGCATTACATTTTAAAATGGAGCAGATAATTTGTATAAAATAAAACAAGCTACGTTTTGGGTTCTTTCTTTTAATATATAATCCATTCATATTTTCTGATCGATTTGTTTAGTTTCTGTCAATAGAAGGCTCTGTGAGTTCATTTGTTTAGATATCATTTAAATAGTACTGATTATAAAAATCTACTAGTGAAAGAAAGAAGAATATAACAGTGACGCCACGTCTGCTATTTATAGTGTCAAAGAGGTTTTTCAATAAATGTCAGTTGGGGTACCAGACGTGGTAGTGATCGAGATGCTATTTATATCATAGATAGTTGTGAACTAGCCATGTCTGTCGTATCCAGTACCGACGAGGCCTTTCTCGCAATACCAAGGTTTATTAGGTCAGCTGGGACACGACAGATATAATAATGTGATTCGTGATGACGAGAAACCCACTTGAAGTAAAAATATAAAGTGAAATTTTGTCAATTTATTTAAGGCTTTACACATCAGATTTAGGTTTATTATCAAACTTTTATGTATAACAGACGAAGGAACAGATAATAGAACTGAGATAATGTATATTGTTTGTAAACTGTGCTCTAAAGAGACTTCACATAATTTAAGCCATTTTATTACATATATTGCCATATATATTCGTTTAAAGTCAAATGATAGTAACTAGTTGCTCATTGCATGTAATAAACTACAAAAATAAAAATGTGTGTTTCATACAAACATCCTTGTATTACTATTATCAGTATCCAGGCAGACAAGAAACATGCTCTTTACGGTTGTTTTCTAAAATTTGACGAAAGTCGAAACGAAGTTGTTCAATAAAGACATCGTATTTCGACTATACCATGGAAGGCTATTTAGACAGGTTAACGTTCAAATTAACAGTTTTATAAGTAGGCGATTTATGTAATATAGGGTGTAATATACGATACAAATGGATATAAAATAAGAAACAACAATATCTCAAAGTCGTTTATCTTCATAAATTAAAACTCGATATTTTTTCCACACAGTTTTTGCTGTATAATTCAGTGAAGCTTTATGGGATGTTGATGAAACATGGCGGACATATGTAGAATATTATTTCTCATTGTTCTGCCAAAAGTGGTCTGTGTCCAGTGATAATGACGGCCATACAGACTCATTTTCGTATTTGTTAAGAACCGAATACGATCAATGCCCTTCCGAGCACCCCTCTAGTTACTTGTTTTCTTCGGGATAAAATACGAAATTTTAAAATGCAGTATCAGTATTTTTTCACAGATTTGTATATTTGATGTAGTACGCTAGTCTTGAAACGATACATTTGTATTCCTCGTCTTTAACAATTGTGGGTTTGAAAACGTAATAGTTTTGCCAGTATATATCAACATAGGCCTAGGTTTTCAACATAAATGCATTAAAATACATAACGATATTTTCACTCTGCATTGTATCATATGTACAAACAAGTGTCAGATGGTTACGGCGTTGGACTGGTAATCTGAGGGTCGCGGGTTCGAATCCACGTCATACGCCGTGGTGGCGTTATAATATGACGGTCATTTCCTCTATTCGTTGGTAAAAGAGTAGCCAAAGAGTTGGCGATGGGTGGTGATGAATAGCTACCTTCCCTTTAGTCTTAAATTGCTAAATTAGGGAAGTTAACACAGATGGCTTTCATGTAGCTTTATGCGAAAATTCAAACCAAACCTTCTAACGACTGCAAGCGTTGTGACACGTTTCGTTCTCGTCTAATAAATGAAGGGAATTTATTTGTCAGATTTCGCTCAAAACTATCTGCGCTAGCCGTCTCTAATTTTGTAACGATAGTTAGAAAACAGCTAATCAATACTGGGTGACTGTGGCACATCGGCGTATCTGTAGACTCACACCGCTAGAAACCAAGTTTTAATACCCATGGTGGGCAGAAGATGTATAGCCCATTGTGTAGCTTTTTGCTCAACTTCTAACAAGTGTTTTTATTGTTCTCTTATATTCCGTTACTCAAAACTGATCAAAACGATTGACTAAGATTACTTATTTTTCTTTATGATGTTAGTTGGGTTATTTGCTTTTTTAAACATGTGTTAAGGACTCTCTTATTAACAAAGTCATGGACCCGCAAATAAGGTGGTACATAAATACTTTGGGAACATGTATTTAAAACGTCAATAAGGACCCTATCTGTAATTCTAGAGTTAAAGTCGTCACACTACTATTTTTTATTTAGGGATTTCTGTCCAAGTTTTGAACTTGAAAGTTTTTATTCCTCTTGTTTTGAATAATATGGGATAAATGGAAATCGTTTTGTTTCTTTGTAACCCTCTTCTGACCCAAGTAATGTTTTTTTGTTTTGTTGTTAGAACCCACTTTCACACGGCGTCCCTTTTTATTTTCGAATAAGAAGTTTTTCAGATTGTCTTACGTAACGTCCGGTGTATTGTAGCAAAGTGCGGATGATGGCCATCCTTGTTAGAAACGTTACGAAAAAATAAATAAAAGCTTTCATCACCTGACGAGAGAATCGCCTGACTTTGAGCGGAGAATATGGCTTGGAATAAAAACCACTACTCTGATCTGGCTGGGTCCTCGATAGCGTCGTAAAGAAAAGAGTTTCGAATGCTGATGTTTTAACGAGCCGTGAAGACTGTGTTTTATGAGACTGCCAGATGTGTGTTGGTGACTCAACAACATCTGGACAGAGCAAATATCGCACATAGTTGCATTTCTATACAGGTGGTTTGGTTCTTTCACGAGATAAATAGAAGAGGACTTTATGCCATACAGACACATTGTTAGGCAATGATAGATTGTTAGAAACTGGTTTGTTGGAAAACAATAAAACACGCAGGCTTTGTACATGTTAATAGTTTATTTTGGTGATAAGCTATGGTAACGAAAAGCTTGTTGCTAAAATGAGCCACTGAAATAGAGAAACGTCCTGTATATTCAAGTTTTAGCTCTCTATATTTAAAAAACAACATTAAAGAAACTAGCGGATTAGAATGTTTAAACCGACAATAACTTTTTCTGGAGCAGGCTCTTCCCAGACTAAAAACTAAATATGTATTCTCTAAAACGTAATTCTACTGAATACAAGCTAGGGATTACAATCCCAGATGTTTTCTTTTTTCTTCTTCTAAAACCCAGGATTTGGAGATTTTATTGGCTCAAAATCTGTAGTCCTGGCCGGGAGTCAAAATATCTTAATTTACCTTTGATTTTCTCTGAATCAAAATTATATGTTAATTATATCTACGTATCAAACTTAATGATAAAAAATAATGGGCATACGAAAGCTTTGTTCAAATCGTTACCATGTTTTGGTTGAATCGGATCTCTCTTATAGAATACGTGTATATTGAGTTATCACCCAGAAATAATGGTTCAGTATTTTGAGAGTAAGCAGTTAAGCTTTAGTATTGGAAGCTCTGTATTAGTTTCTGATAGAGTTTAATCTAGAAATCACATTAGTTAATGTTGTTTGTCATCCTATCTAGTCTGTGTGATGTAAGTCACGTTGTACGTCATTCTTTCTGGTCTGTACTGTTATCTGTTTCGTCGTCTGTCTCACTAGTGGTGTTAATTATAGTACAGCGTATGTTGTATAAATAACTATATGAAACTTCAACTCGTTACTGACCGAACTTCAATCAGTAGTTTTACAAATCGTTTTCTTTTAAACAAAGTCATCTAAATAAACATTGATGTAGCTAAACAGCAACCGCTCTTAACTCTTGGAATAAACAGATGTAATAAATTTATCAACCAGCCCATTGTGATATTACCACGTTCGGTTTGTGTGTCTGCTTGTCAGGAAGATTTCTCGAAAATGGATTTGGATGAAAGCTGGTATACCTTTGGACTATGTCCCAAATTAGAAGTGATTAGAGTTTAGAGGAATAAGGTCATGAAAATCGAAATAATTATTATCTGTCAATGTGGGGACCATTTTTTCCGCATTATTTGAGCTCTATAATAAGTCACTCAAAACACATGGTGAACATACGTAGATTATTCGTCATTATCTTGTTAAAAAATGTTCCATTCTCGTTGATAAATACGGATATATGGAAGTATTTTCCTATTTTGTTTCCGAGCCTAATATGAGGTATGCCATCTACTGAGAGCCTTTATAATTTTAAATATGTAAATAATTCAGATTTGGTAAAAACGTTTGTTATCCAGTTGTTCCCAGTTAAACTTTATATTCTATTTTCAACGGAAGTTCATACCCTTTTTCCGCTTCCAAACAACGTCACATCACCATGAAGTGTCTTTTAACTTTGACAGAAAAACTGGATATTATTGTTTAGACACCCGTAAAATATTTAATAGTATTGTACACATACACTATAAAACGTTAAACATTATTGTACAGGTATACTAACACGTTAATATTATTGGACAAACACTACAAAACATCAAATATTATTCTGGACACACATTGTCAAACATTAAACATTATTGTATAAACACGCTGTGAAACATTAAATATTAATTTACAGAAACACTCATTGAATTACGAATAATGTTGTAAGTCAGTTTACAGACTGTCCCCATGAGTAGGGTAATTTACTTACATATAAATCGTGGAATGAATAAACATATGGAAACTATTTACACTTAAACACTAAATACCATCGGAGTGTTGAAATATAACCATATAACCTTAAAATTCAAAGATTGATGTAGACAGAGGCCACAGGACAGATAGAGCCCATCGTGTGAGAGCTAATAAACAAACAAGTCGTTATTAATTTATCAATAAATCAAAAACATACTCGAATAAATGTAAAGACAACGACTTATAAATGCACTTATGTTTGGTTAGATTTTTAGAATAGTATAAATCAGATCATAAAGGATTTTATATGTTTTTTTTTATTGACTTCATCTGTCTGTAGTGGGACTTAGAACATTGTTTTGTGTTCCGTTTTGATAGGAGCTTTAGTTCGAGACAGAAACATTGTTCACTCCTGCATTTAAGGAATTTTCAAAGTGTTCCATTAGTTTTATTGTTGGACAGTTTTTTTCACATTGTTTGGTAAAAAGAATGGAAAGTTAAGGCCACTTAATGAAAGCAGAAGTTTTATTTCTTTTGTTAAAAATTCCATGGTTCTATATACCTGACGATTTGAGTAACAGCCTAGCTATAAAAATGAACAACGTCAACAGAAATTCCTTACTTGCTAACACCGTATCTCTTTTACATCAAAACGCAAAACTCTGGTTTTAAGGTATTGAATTAACTAGTTGATAAAAAGAAACTGATTACTGCACCATGCACGTGGATCATTTGTTAACTAATGTACCACTAGCTGACTATAGCCCAACTCAATTTGCACCTGATTCAAATAATTTTGGGAGAAAAAAAAATAGAAATTCTAAACGCTAAGCCACACGCTTTTCACGTAACTTAAACCTCCTCCTGGTTAAGCAACGATACAAACTTGTAGATTAAACACATTACCTTTAACAAAAGAACTGCCATTATATGAGAATAAAAAAGGAAATGGCGCGCGCGTGTGTGAAAACAATAGATAAAACATAATTGTTGTTACTATTCTAATAGTAATTTGTAGTAAGTTTTTGTGAATATTTCTTTGGGCGGTTCAATATCTTGTTAGGTCTGTCAGTTATTGGTTGTGTTACTGGTTTTCACATAAACAGAGACTTTACTTATTAGTAAGATTCAATAAATCCGCCTCATATTTTCGTATTTTGAATAGAATTTATTATCTAACGAAATACTTCATGATTTTACTTGTTTCCGTGATGTGTCACTAACCGACGCAACTGATGCTTACGTCAAATTACGTTTGGATTACTTGCCACTACAGAATTGCCGTTTAATAATGAGGTCCTTAAGTTGGACTCTCCATAATTATCCCCACTTTAATAGCTGAATAATTCAACCATAAAATTTGTTTGTTGATTTTGCTTTTTCTCGCGTATTTTCCTTGAATTTAATTGTCATGATGTTGTCGTTAGGGGCTACTTTCGGTGAGCGTTTATTAACCAGAATAAAGTTGGTCAATACTCAAGTCATAAATCTGGTTTGTCGGCGGTAAATAGCTAAAACAATTAGATTTGGCTTCGTGCGTCAGAAGCTCAATATAAATTACACACATTAAACGTGTATGAACAAAATATATTATAAAATGATATCGAACCTGGAACAAAATTGTTTCGTGTTACAACTAGGGAAAATTGTTGTTATTGACATGTTCTGAGAAAAATGTCGCCAGTAGCTATGCTAGTATGAAGAATCCTACGTGATATCCCAGCAATCGCTGTACGTTGCGTGTTTAAATTCGCTTGAAGGTCGCTGAATTTGAATGTGTAGAAGGTGTAATCTTGATTAATTGGGGGAGGGGGTTAAGGTTGATTACGTGTGTGCGTATGGTGTGTATTACTCGTCTGTAAAGCTGTTACGTTTTCGGTACTAACTGTCTACTGTTTGTACATAAATACTTGTTTTATGTGACGTTTCAGTTTGGTTTGTCACTGTGCGTCTTGAATGTTTTTTTATATTTGTTTATAACAATTACATGAACAACTGTTTATGTGACGTTTGATTTTTCTGCGTGTAGGACTTTGATGTCTTTCGATAATTATTCGTACAGCTGTTTTTATTATTTTCCGGCTTGACTTGCTTGTGTGTTGTCTTGGATGTGATTGTCCGTGCAGCCGTTTGTTACAGCTATGTAATGTATTTAGAGGATTCGATGTTTGCCAACAAGACATCACTAAAGTTATGTGATGACAGAATACTTGTATATCTATCTGTTTGTGAAACACGTTGTTTCTGTATATTTTTGTCCTTGTGCTTGTCTATACGTTTACGTATGTACCTGTTTTTGTTTGAACTGTTCAGCTAATACAATTGCCGACTTACATGTGTGTATTGTATTTGTGTCTGCATCCTGTATGTTTAGGTCTTGCATTTTCACCCGTTTATCTCTTATCGTGAGGTCTATTTATTTATGTCTTATGGGACCCGGTATGGCCAAGCGTGTTAAGGCGAGCGACTCGTAATCTGAGGGTCGCGGGTTCGCATCCCTGTCGCGCCAAACATGCTTGCCCTTTTAACCGTGGGGGCAATATAATGTTACGGTCAATCGCACTATTCGTTGGTAAAAGAGTAGCCCAAGAGTTGGCGGTGGTTGGTGATAACTAGTTGCCATCCCTCTAGTCTTACACTGCTAAATTAGGGACGGCTAGCACAGATAGCTCTCGAGTAGCTTTATGCGAAATTCAAAAACAAACAAACAAAAACAATGTGTCTTATGTATGTATGTAACTATGACGCTGTATGTAGATGTGAAAGTGTACAATATCAACACTGTCGGGCCCGGCATGGCCAGGTGGGTTAAGGCGTTCGACTCGTACTTAACTATTTTATATTACCATTTGTCAATGTTAACGTCCGTTGTCTCTTGCTCCAGTGATTCAGCGGTTAATCTGCAGATTTACAACATTAACAGTCAGGTTACAATACATGTGGTAGGTAGAGGAAACATAGCTCGCTGAGTAACTCGGAGCTTAATAACCAATTAAACTTCATTCTTTCAAAGTATTGTTTCTATAATTATGGCCCGGCATGACCAGGTGGATTAAGGCGTTCGATTCGTAATCCGAGAGATGCCTTCTTTACATTAGTGCACCCCGGTCGTACAGTGGTAAGTCTACGGTTTTATAACGCTAAAGTCAGGGGTTCGATTCCCCTCGGTGGGCTCAGCAGATAGCAGATGTGGCTTTGCTATAAGAAAAACCCTTCACATTAGCGTTGATGGTGCTGCCATCTCTTAGGAACAATATGCAAGGTTTTACACAATTGGAGTTGTTTTTGTTAATTAATTACAATGTTAAACGTTTCGTTTTATTGTAACTTTATATGATTTTTCTCTTGTGTTCTAGGGATCAGACAGCAGCTTGGACCTTTTTACCACTGTTAAAAGTGAGTTTTTCACTCTTCATGTTAAAAATTAATCATTTTATAAATGGCTTAACGTCAAAATTAGCATTAATATTGATTTTTAATAAAATAGAAAAACAAAAAAGCACTCCACTAACAGAATAAGGGTTTAATTTGTTATTATTTTGTCTTTCCTAATTTCTGTAAGTTATTTTTAATGTAATTTAAATTTTTCTTTAAATTGTTGAAGGAATAAAATGTGTACTTTGTTATTTGTTTTGTGAAGTATATAGTTAAAAAGTAATTGTAAAACTAGAAGAAACCTATAAACTTTTATGTGAAAAATAATGCATTACCCGATAATTTAGTTTATTTCTATGTGGTATGATGTTGCTGTTTACTTCTGGTTTCATTTCTCAAGAAGAGATATCGATTGAGTTATTTGAGGCAACTAACTGGATGATTGTATGCTTTTTAACAGTGGAAACGTCACGTAAGGAATGTCTTTCCAGAAAAACGATGCACTGGGATATTTATACATTTTATTTGACAGAATTAAAAGTACTAGAAGTACTTCCCCACAGTCCCTGAAAGCGTTCTCTTTTAAGACTAAATAAGACTAAAATTTAAAATAACATTTTTATTTCTTGATTTCGAAGTTCATGTGCCCTGCTTTATTGTTGTAGTCTACGTAATGCATAATTCTTCTTGTGATTCATCACATTCGCTTGTTTCACTGACGTAACAGTACAAATTGCAACGTTAAGCATCCTCTTCTGTGAAGTTATTTTAGTTGCTAGTAGACAGAAAACATGCATCTAAATCGTGGTGTGACAAGTTAAAACATGTGACCCCTCCAGGAGGCCTCCGGTTCCCTTCCGGGGAGACAACTAACTACCTGAGTCAAACGAAGGATTGTTGTGAATTTGGATTTTTGTCGTTTGATTTATTTTAACTGTATGAGGGAGGTGTGCTAAGTTTTACCAAAAGTCCAACAAGTGCTTCAATATATAAATTTTATTTAGCACCAGTTTTCCTCCAGAGGTCGCTCCGAATGAGGAAATGGCATTTCTCCCGGAAGCTGGTGTGCTTGTGTTACTGTTATGTACCATTTGCCATTTTTTTTATTTTATGTGGAATATGCTTTTTGAAATAGATAAGTTTATAGGCCTTGTTTTAATTTTGGAATCTTTTAAAGATCGGTGTACGAATAAAGTTTAATTAAAGCATAGAAAAAGAATGTTGGACTACGTACTTTTTTACCTATACTTGCTTGTTTTTAGTCTTTGGCTACAGAGGAATCAAACCCCGAATTTTAACGTTGTAAACCTTGAAGCTTATCGCCAAGTCACCTATTTGAACTCGTATCTGAACACAACGCAAAACAAAAAAACACGCACTTCTTGTTCAAACTTTAGCACTTGTAAAGTTTTTCAATTTTTGAACTGTTCACGAAAGGATATTTTAATAAAAGTATTGGTTCTCTTCTCTTCCCTTCTGAGAAAACCTCCGGGAAACGAAACCAAGTTTTCTATAAAATGATCAGCTTTATGCCTCTAAGGATTCACATCGGATACGTATTTTTCTTATTCACATTTTACCGGAGGAAGGGGAAGTGTAATATTTATTTCCTCTACCAGATCGCTAGCATTTGCTCAGAACATTTCGACCCTAAGGGCTTGCAAGGCCACGTTTGATTGTTCCAGGTTCTTCATGAAATTTCCACACTCACGTTACTATTTTCGTAAGTTGATGTTTTGTATACGACTGAGTAAAAGCAGTGAATATGAATATATCCTTGGGGTATATTTATGTACAGTAATAACCAGGTGTAATGGGAGAGGGTGGTTTAAAGTACTATGATTTTTGTGGAAAAAAGAGGAAGAATACAAAGTTTGTGACATGAACCTGTTTATGTTTCGCCAATTTCTCGTTCTCTTCGTTACATAGTCACAGAATTTCAAGTTGTGTTTTCTTTTTTATATTCAAAAATAAATTATGTTAAATTATCTTGATGAATTATATTCTGTCATATATCCATAACAGGTTGTGCGCTTTCTCCATTACAGGGTCTGAACCCCGAATTTTAGCATTATGAGCCCTCAAACTTTCCGCGGATCCACCGTGGGTTGAGGGGGTTCTCTTTCTTTAATTCTGTTAGGTAAACTACAGCTAGTATTTCAGTCGATGGTTTGGGAAAACGTGTTTTTGTCGATCGTAATTAAACTATAACGAAAGTACAATAATAATATTTTTATATTTTTAGAGTTTTCAAAACTTTGAGGCAAAAAACATTTCCTTCCTTTCTAGTTCACATACTTGAGTAAACACTGAAGTTCTACCATAGAATTAAGTCGTTGTAAATTATTAAATTACTACTATAGAATTGTGTCACAGTAAAATATTAAGTACTACCATAGAAAATTGTCGTTTTAAATTATTAAATTACTACCATAGAAATTTGTCGATTTAAATTACTAAATTATTTCTATAGAATTGTATCATAGAAAAATATGAAATTCCTACCATAGAAATTTTTCGTTTTAAATTACTAAATTATTTCTGTAGAATTGTGTAATAGTAACATATTAGTGTTCTACCATAGAAATTTGTCGTTTTAAATTACTGAATTACTTCTATAGAATTGTATCATAGTAAAATATTAAAGTTCTACCATTGACATTTGTCGTTTCAAATTACTAAACTCTTTCTATAGAATTGTATTATAGTAAAATATTAAAGTTCTACCATTGAAATTTGTCGTTTCAAATTACTAAACTCTTTCTATAGAATTGTATTATAGTAAAATATTAAATTCGTACCACAGAAATTTGTCGTTTTAAATTACCAAATTACTTCTGTAGAATTGTGTAATACTGAAATATTAAACTTCTACCATGGAAATTTGTCGTTTTAAATTTCTAAATTACTTCTATAGAATTGTATCATAGAAAAATATTAAAGTTCTACCATAGAATTTTGTCGTTTTAAATTACTGAATTACTTATATATAATTGTATACACTAAATTACTACCGTAGAATTGTGTCGTAGTAAAATTCTAGCCGAACCCAACGCAATTATATATGGATAAGTTGGTTAACTAAAATGAAAAACTCTCTTAACTACAGTTTTTAATGATAAAAAACATGAACGTTACGTTTAGTACATAGTCTTAAGACTATAACAGGCTGTTTTATACGATACATATCTTCTATGGTACTTCTTATATAGTTAATTTAAAATCGTCGTATACTATACCAGAACCCTGGTACAACGAGTGTTGTATGAACTTGGGAAAGTTATAAAATCTGTCTGATATTAACATGTCTCGTTGTTTGATACAGTAGAAACTTGTGAACACAGAATGACGATGTTCTCTTCATAAAATGACTCGAGAACGTTTTGAACTTCCTTTGCTTTCCATCTTTTGACGTTCATTTTGTCGTTTACCTCAAACGGCTCCTTAGTGTCTGAACGGTGAGTTTACGGACTTTGCAATAATGCAGGTTTGATCGAGGACGGATAATTTAATGTGTGGTTTTACGCCAAAAACGAGATGCAAAACCGATGCTACGATCGTTGCAGGGACATTTTAATATTAGTCACTTTGAAATAATTTTAATTTAGGCTTGGCTGTATTAGTGGTTTTATATATTTGAACCATTTTCTCAATATTTTTTTTTTACTTAAAAAGTAACCTTTTATATAGTTTTGTTATGTTTGGTGTTAAAAAGTAAATATTCCGTTGTACAAAAAACAAAACAAAACGGAATTTATGTGCACCTGTTCTGGCTTAACACGGTATAGTTGTCCAGTGTTATATTGTGATACAAGCCCATAAATGCTGGAACTAATGCCTCCCTTGTGGCGCAGCGTTTGACGACGTACAGTCGTTGTAGTGGCAGGCCTGATTGATGGAGATGACTTCTGGAAAATCTTTTCTTACTGTGTCAACGTTGTTTTCTGATTGCGAAGTGAGGATCCCGCGGGGCTTTTGAAACTAGCACTAGATCCCATTAGACTGCTGATGTAGCACGCGGGAGGCACGTTTCATCATGTTGTCCTTTGAGAGGAAGAAGAACTAATCTTCAAACTTCATACCCCCACTTTAAACTACTCTCAGGAGACAGGCCTACTGGTGAAATAAAGGATTTCGATAAACAGAAGTGCATTAATTTTACCACTTTTTTTTTTTTAAAGTTCATATATTTTTACTCCCCTTCCTGTGTCCGTTAAGATGCAAGTTTTCTGTATTTTGTTTTCGGTGCACTCTACAACTGTCTGCACACCACATTTTCAACAATGTAAGAGTTCAAAACAAACGCAAAAGAAATATTTAAAAACATCTCTTTAAAAAATATCAATATTTTCAAGGCAGTTTCTCATTGAAATACATAAAAAGACACGTGCTTGCTGAACAAATGGGTGGGCGCTAATAAAAAATCACGTGTATTTATTAAAGTACTACCACAGAGATGTCGCTAATCTCTGGCACACAGGGCTCGTGCCCTGATTTTAGTTAACAGTTCCTTGAATCTCCATTTGGTGTCTTGAAAAATTAGAATAGAAAACCCTAATTGATTTCATACTGAAACGGCGAAAATCCCAGCATATTTACTGGAAACAGATTTGCTTGCTAAAACACAGATGTATAGTTGGTTGTTGACACGCACAAAAATGCAAATTTCTTAAAACAGATATGCTTATTAAATTAAAAACGTGTTCTTACTAAACACAACTGTGTATGTGTGCTTACTAAATACAAAGAAAGGGGTCAGGTGTAATATATTTAAGATTTAAAATCTCTGTGTTTTAGTACCGAACACTAAGGCACAAACAACTAGCAGTAGTAAGTTAAGTGATCTCAAGCAGAAGATAGGCTTAAGTGGCAAATCAAGTCGATCTTTTAAGTGAATTTATAAAACATTAGTGGCTACAATATTTATGTTAAAAATAAATAACTGAAAGCAGAAGGTAGGACAAAACCATTTAAAACTTAAATCTCAGTAAACGTCGCATCACTGGCGGAAAAAATCGATAGTGTACCATCGAGACATACGAAAATTAAGCCTTTTATCCTCTACCCGACCTTGTTTTTTTTCGATTTTCTCTCTTTCAGTCGTCCAGCACGAGCTGAATGCTGCAACTCCAGTAAAGGAAGGCCTCGCGCCTCCTCGTATTCAATCAATTGACTCTTCATTTTGTAAGTGTCACGCGTTGCAGACTTTCACCGAGCCGGTTGCTACTGTATGAATGCCTGTTTATCGTGTAGGGCAAACACAATTAGCTTTCGTTCGACCTGTCTAGATCGGTGCGTTTATCGTACTAATTTTTTTCTTTTCTTCACAACATGTTTCTTTCATGATGGGGGAAGGGGGGTTGGCCTTTTTTTTTAAGATACGGAATGCGTGTATTGAACCTCTTTCTGAACTGCAGCTGTACTGAAACGTTTGTAGCACATCAAACTTGCGCCTGCTTCTACATTCTCTCCTCCCCCCCGAAACTGTGATGTATTGTTAATACTACTTTCTGTTGTTGGAATGTGGAAATACATGACCATGGAAAATATTCATGATTTTGTTACGTGTTGTTGTTTTGTTGAGATAAAGATAATTTAATACATTCAATATTTAAATAGCGTTGTTCTTAACTATTTTATATTACCTTTTGTCAATGTTAACGTCTGTTGTCTCTTGTTCCAGTGATTCAGCGGTTAATCTGCAGATTTACAACATTAACAGTTAGGTTACAATACATGTGGTAGGTAGAGGAAACATAGTTCGCTGAGTAACTCAGAGCTTAATAATAATAACCAATTAAACTTCATTCTTTCAAAGTATTGTTTCTATAATTATGGCCCGGCATGACCAGGTGGATTAAGGCGTTCGACTCGTAATCCGAGGGTCACGGGTTCGAATTCTCGTCGCATCAAACATGCTCGTCCTTTCAGTCGTGGGAGCGTTATAATGTCCGGTCACTTTCACTATGCGTTGGTAAAAGAGTAGTCCAAGAGTTGGCGGTGGGTGGTAATGACCAACTGCCTTCCCTCTAGTCTTACACTGCTAAATTAAGGACGGCTAGCGCAGATAGCCCTTGAGTAGCTTTGCGCGAAATTCAAAACAAACAAATAATTTCTATAATTAGTTATTGCGCCATCTCTAGGTTTAGTTTTGAATTATCGATTATAGCGTACGAGTTACATTTGTTTAATTTTGCAATATTCTAATTTTGAAAAAGCTAGCCTGATAAAAACATTTTATATCTTGTTGCCCATTTTTGGGATTTTGTAAAAATACCATTTTTCTACATCAACCAGGAATGGTGATTATGGAATGATTTACATTTTCATTATTCTGATGGTTTTTGCCATTCTTTAGAGAAATTGTAATTAGTGATTTATTCTTGTGTTTTCCTTAGGAGAATTGCCACCAAGTTTAGGAAATAGCAGTAACATCCTCTCTGATAAGATTAGAGTGGAGAGTCTCACCTCTCCTCTACCCAACTATCCTTCTTTCCAAAATGGACCTATAAAAGATGAGCCAGTGACTTCACTTTCTTCTGAAGTGGTTTTAAGTTCTTCTATTGGACTCCCCACTAATACTGTATGTGCGAGTACCCAAGGACTGTCTTGTCCCACTCTTCAGGTAACAATAAGTGGTTCAAGGGATTCTTTAACCACGTGTGTTAGTTCAGCAATCTCTGCAGTGTCGGCTACCTCAGAAAATACTTTTTCAGGACTTAGAGAAAACTACCCTCCTCGCCTATCACCTGTCAACTCTGGAAGCCTTTTAAATGTTAACAGTATCTCTCAGACTGGATCTCCAATTGCCAACAATCATTCTGGTGGAAGTAAGAAGAACAGTGTTCGGTTTCCTCCTCCAAATCATACAGCTAAGTCACTGCCATTACTTGCTGCACACCTGAGTCAGACTTCTACACACAATAAGAATATTTGTGCTACAATAAATGGTGTGAAAACAGGTTCAATTTCCAATAGTGATCTAAAAGGTGGACCAGCACTCCCTAAAACTTCTGTACCTGCTTCATCACTGTTTCCTTTCTCTTTTCCATCCTCACACAACTCACGTGAACTGTCACCGTCCATCCCATCTCAACAAACAACAAATACCCCTCATTCTTTATCCTCAACCTCACCATCTTATTCCTCTCTTCTCTCTCACAGTCCTTCCAATTTTGTCGTTTCTCGATCCACCTCTTCAGTCAGCCATAGCAGTCTCTCTAATCACCACTTAGGTGGACGAGGTTTAAGCCCAAGTCTTACACCAAGCAATTCTCATCCAAAGACACCTACCCTAACTGTCAGTAGGGATAGTCATAGTAATAGTAGTTTATCCAGCCTTAGCCAGTTGAGCCATTCTCAGCATAGTAACAACAGCAAGGAGAGTGCTAGAGAAGGCAACAGTTCAAGAGGTAACACTCCAGCTCTGGGAGGAAACGGCCCCAACAGCTCTAACAACACTCCTTGTTGCACCTATGCTACTGTTACTTATGGAAGCAGCGGACTGACTAGTCTTGTATTTACCAAGTCTCACTATTGGGGAAGGTAGGTGTTTGTTTCAAATGCTATATTAGTAAGTCCATATTGCAAGAACCTTCTGATTGTTGTTAAGATGAGTTAAATGGTATGTTTGTTACATTAAGATAAAGCATGCTCAGTCCTTCACATTTAGAAAATGCAAACAGCTCGTGGGGAATGTTAGTGGACTAATGCTGCATCTTAATTAATTTGTATTGACTGAATTTTACTGTTTTTTGTCAACAAAACAGAGTTTTTACTGGTTGTACTGAGATATGTTCACAACCTGCCATTGACCTATGATGACCTCCAATCGATGTAGTAGCCATTTCAGCCACATGTTATGCAGAAAATAGTTAATTAAATGCAACTTAGGTCATAATCAAATATGTTAAAATTTTTCCTGTTAGTCTAATTTTAATATCCAGGTTTGTAATTTAAACTATAAAACATTGATTAATTTCTCAGTTACAAATATTTGAAATCTTCACCACTAGTGCATAATTACTAGTCTAGGTCGATTAAAATTAAAGAATTGGAGCCATAGCAGTTATCTGGGAGTTTGTTTATGAGCACAAAAAACAGTTGGTTAAATGGCCAATGCCAAGAGAAATAATAAAAGGATCTGAATTCAGAAGTATTTATTTCTTGGTATGAATAAAAGTACTAATAGTTAGCCCCAAATAATTGGTATTATGACAAACTTGGTGGGGGTTCTTTTATCAATGATTTCAAGTGTTGGCGTGATGACACCTGTTAAATGTAGGACTGTGTGTTTGAAGGACTTCATAAATCATGAGATGTAGCTAGAATTTTTAATGTACAATCATGCAAATCTCTGAAAGTTAACACCCAAAATTTTTATACTTTGAAATTTAACTTTTACCTTTCATAGTTAAATTGACTTTTTTTTAACTTAGTTCATGCTGAACTAAATTTTCCCTGTATGTGAATAGAATAAATTAAAATATAGTTGTAACAGTGTTTTGAACTAGATTCTTACAAATAATTTTATTTTCTAATCATTATTCATACTGTCATCAGCTCAAACACCAATCCACTTCTTGGTAGTACTAATGGACCTGCCTTAACTCGAACAAGTGGAAGTTCTAATTCCATCCCATTGCCTCCATCACTTCATAATAGCCATCATTCATCTCCATTTGGTAGCCTTTCAGGTCATCCAACACTACATCCAGCAATGTTTGGTCCAACTCTGCATCCAGCAGTTTCTCTACCCACATCAAGTTCTTTGGGAGCCTCAGCTGGACCTTCTCCATTTGTTACTGGAGAAACTATGTTTCCACAACCAAGTAATTACTGAGTCATTCAACTTTCTTTTTTTGAGCAAATTATCTTTGTTAGTTCAGTTTTTATATTCAGTCAAAACATAGTTGGATAATAAAATCATATGAAAGCAATAAATAATAAGAGTGACAAGTATCCCAATAAATTACAACCAGTTAAGTCATATTGTTTATAAGGTTAATCAGCTGTTTCAGTATCAGTTAAACATATTTTATGAGTTGACCAGACACTTCAAAATCTTTTAAAACCAAATAAATTACAAAAAGTAATTTAATGTTAAAGAATAACTTAAAAACTGAATGAAGTATCTCTTTTGTACATTACTGTTTCTTCTAGACCCAGATTTTCTACGTCGAGAACTAGACACAAGATTTTTGGTATCGCACGAACGAACCCTTGGAATTCATCCACCACCACTTCACCAGCATCAGCATCAACATAACCATCTGCACCATCAACATAGCTCTTTTTTACCTCCACCTCATCTGGGTAGTCCATTGGTGCCTCCACAGCCACCTACTGCCCGTATGGTCAGTGGTTTGGCAAATGAAATTACACTTTCATTGTAAAATTAATATTTTCTTCTTTTGAAGCACATTTCAGATAAATGCTAACATCACTTATTTTATAGAATATGTACTTACATATTAATAGGTCATACATACTGAAGTAAACATGGTGTAATAAAAATAAATTTCTTGTGGAATAGGAATACCTATCTCTTAATAAAAGGTTATGGACTAGTGTTATGTTGAGAGAATGGTTAGTCATACCTGTGTTCACTTTGTTGTAATATTGCTTGTGAGAAATATGTTCCAAGTTCTGCTTTTTTTTAGGTTGTTATTGGTTATGTGAAATTTACTGTCAGCTGTTGGTTTTCTTATGTATTTTTTATATTGAATGCATTGTTGGGGAGTTATTCATACAGTATTTTATGGTTCCACATAATACATCTCACCTGGTGGCATTTGTTGTAAATACATCGTGGTTACCTATAATGTTCTGTCAAAAATTTGAGTGTGCTAAAGTTACTGCTTAAAGTCAATGTGTTACTTAGTGCTAAACTTACTGCTTAAAGTCAATGTGATACTTAGTGCTAAATTTACTGCTTAAAGTCATGTGATACTTAGTGCTAAAGTTACTGCTTAAAGTCATGTGATACTTAGTGCTAAACTTACTGCTTAAAGTCATGTGATACTTAGTGCTGTGATGGTAGTTGAATGAATCATTGCTTTTTGTGCCACTACTAATATAGGAAGTTGATAAAAATTGTGCACAAAAGATACATTCATGATAAATTGTGTTCAAGACACAATTGTGTGTAAGAAACAAAATCAGATATATCTTAATTCTGCATTACCTACTGTAAGCAAATTTCATTTTGTATGGTGAAAGAAAAAGGTTGAGGTAAAGTGCATTCTTTTGGATGTTGGTATAAAAGACTGTTTGTAGTACTATTCCAGACATCATTTTTTTTAAGGAAGTTAGTACTCTTACAGTAATTCTTGGCTGTGGCACCTAACCTTCAAGGTTTTTTTAACAAATTCTGTTAATACTTGTGTTAAATGCCTAACCAAAACTTGGTTCATAAAAAATTTGAATCACCCATAATTACTTATGTTATAGTTTCATTGTTTATCAGGGATGATTTCTAATCTTTATAATCTTGAAGTAATGTAGTATTAATTAATAAAATATTTACTTTGATAATTTTTATTAGTTTTTAAAATTTCCAGTGCTGACTGAATGATGAAAACCATCATTAAGAGAGACAACAAAAAACTGCAAAGAGATTTTTTTATTGTACCTGATATTTCAGCTTCTGTTTTTTTTTTTTAGGGTCTTTGACTGTCACAGGTTCTGTGATGTTCAAGAACCCTCAGAAAAGACATAAACTGAAATGTCTGGTGAAATAAAAACATCTCCAAAACTGTTTGTCATCTTCCTTGAATATAATTATTTTAATTATCTTTAGGTGGATGCTAAATAAAACATGATTGGTATTTTTCTCTTTCATTTTAGTTATCTTTTTTTTTCTTGTTACAGTATGACAAGTTTCCTAAGTTGGAAGGTCCTTTATACAGTAGGAACACTGTGAGTGAGACTGAAGTCTTTGTATTTCTAAAATGGAATATTATATACAATGTTACTGAAAATTTCTTCAAACATTAAATCACATTTCTGAATTTTACAGTAAAAATTTAGAACATTTACTTTCAAATTTCAAGTTTTAGTGTATTAAAATGTACTTTGTAGTGAGGCCTTTTAGGGTTAATGAAAGTGACTTAGTGCAGAAGTTTCTGTTAATTAGTCCATTACAGATTTAAATAATAGAGGAAATAAGTTCAGGTACTCAGGGAAAAGCATATAAATAAACACAACATTTTCCCTGAAAGTTTAGATTAGGTGGGAATGTGAATCCCCATAGACTTTCATGAAATATTAAAGATTACTGAATCTCACTATTAGGAAGAAAAACAGCTGGCATGTGTATGTCAAAGATTTGGTTATTGTTCTGCATTCAGAAATGCAAATGATCTAACTTGTTTGAAGTAGGAGATTTTGAATAATTTATTTTTGTGACTTAAAACTATTTTTTGTTGTTTTTTGACACAATAAATAATTTCATCTAATTTTTTTTCAAAATCACTTCAAATTATTGAGGAAGAAAAACATTTCATTTTCATTACCAACTGATTCATTATTGACAATTGAAAAGACAGTTAGATTTAAAACTATTTATTTATTTTCATCAGCCTCGTGATATGTAAATGTGAATTTAATTTAAGGTATAAATATATACTATTTAGAGAAAAAATAGGCTTAACTGGAAAATTATATTTTGGAGTTTCTTTGCCCTTTCTGTCTGCAGTCTTAATCAGAGTACAATGAAAGTAAAATAACCTGATTTAAAAAACACTATAGTTCCTGTAATTTTTGATGACAATAATGTCCATAATTAACCTTCTAGTGGTTATTGTGTTTTGAATACAAGACATTTTAAGAATTTAACTAGTCAAAGTTTTATTTAAATTTTATTTGAGGTGAGTATTTAGTTCTCTCTTTTTGTAGTCACCAACATTAGCTTGAAAATAATCAAGGATTACTTTGGTTTTCTGATATTTTATGTAACAGGGAGCAAGTACAAAATAAAACATAATCTGTTATGGACTGCAAATCTAAGCATTTACAATTTCCATCAAAGTCAACAAAACAAAATATTAAGTTTCTAAATGCTTGATAATCTCCAGCAGTGTTTTCTACTATGAAAGTGTGTTTAAGGGTAATAGAACAAAAACAAAAATTAACACTGTGGGTTAGATATCAGATGTAAAAACGAAGTGCACGATAAAAAGTAAATACCCCAGTGAGCTCATTATTATATTAAGTATAACAAAGTTTGGAGGTAAAGAGCAACCATTCTTCATGTGGGTTGATTGTTGTGTCAGGATATGCTGAGTTTTCAGTTTACTTGTTCACTAGTAATTTTTTTGTAAAGCAAAATCATGGACCTCAGTTTTGTTTGTTTCTGTAGTTTGGACTACCTAGTTACCCTGGCATGTCTCCGATTCTTAGTGGTGGTGCCTCTCTCTTTACACCACCTGCTCATATACCTGGCTTTCAGCCCAAGGTAAGCCTAACTGTTTAGTTACCAAATTTATTTATTTATTATTATTTTTTTTATAAGATGGAAAATATTGTACTTGTTAGCATGATCATAACTTTGCTCTGTGATGATAAAAGAGACACCTCATCAGTTACAATAAAAACCTACAAAAAGAGAAATTATTGAATTAAAAAACTCATTATAATAGTCAACCTATAAAAACTACTTTTTTCTGGTGTTTATACCACCTATTTCTTTTGCTTCAAGTAGTGTCTACATTGTTTTTAATCTATCACATTGAAGTTATGACTTATGTAAAGTGAAGATATTTAAAAGAACTTTTACTGAAATCATTTGACATGGATATGCATGCATATGTATACAGGTGATTTTACTCAGAATGTAAAATTACTAATTAAAAGTCCATAATAGTATTGAACTCAACTTTAATCTAAGTAGCACCCAATTCAACGTTAATATGATAATGTGGTAATATTTAATTTAACTTGAGTCTGTAGTAACATCATACCATCCAACTTTGCTTTGAACTAACACAGTTTTGACCTGAGACTAAGTTACATAAGTAAACAGTAAAATCCAATTCAACTCTGAAGTGAGTATTGTAGCAGTAACTTCCAACTAGTAGCATAAGAAACATTTAACATTGACCTGAGACTGCAGTGACACAAATCCAGAGTAATGTACAGCTTTACTCTCAACTGAGTCTGTAATATTATAATTCCACTGCTACATCCAACTAAACTTTGCATTCAGATGGCAGCACAGTACATTCCAACTTAACATTGAACTAATACTAGAGTGACCACAGTATCATCCAACTTTGAGAACTGATTACGTTAAATACTGTTTATGTATTGAAGACTGCTACAAGTCTTAACATCTTCTATGTTTATACTAATTAATATTTTAAATGTAAATTGTTTTGTTTTTTATTATAACATAATTTTTCATGTTTGAACATTGTAGTAGTAACATTTGAAGTATTTTTGTGTGAGTAAATATTGAGTGTACAGTAAATATCTCAATATCATAAAAGCAGTTTATTAGCTAACAGAAATTCACTAGAAGGGTTAAAAAGATAAAAAAATTAAGTTATTTAATGTGGTTAATTGTAATTAGAATGGGAAACAGACAAGACATAACTTAAATCTATTTTTGATTGTACATTGATAGATGAATCCCCTTGTTAAGACCAAGAACATGGTAAGTTATTTCTGTACGTTTAATATAGATTTTGAAAATAACTGTCATGTGTAGTTCTACCACTATATATGTTTGACATGAAAAAAAAAGTAAATTGTAGATTGGGAGAGTTGAATTTCTTCTTCATTCTTATATTTTAATCCATGTGTTTTTCTGACTTAACCACATTCTGTAATTCATTTTATTTCTGTTGAATTTTAATAACCTTTCTACAACTGCAGTTACTGTGGTATTTTTCAAGTTAAGCAATTGAAAACTAGATAAAGACCATGCCATGCATTGGCAATGAAAGGTTGCAGATGAAAATGAAGGTCATATAATTCCATTTTGGCTAAATTTAGTGAAGTATTGTAACTACAGCAAGTGAAATAGAGAGTTAGGCAAAATAGTAAAGAAAAATATGTTCAAAATTTGTTTCCAACTTTAAAAACTGATATGACATATACTATTTATAAAACAAGTTATTAAATCAATTAAAAGTGACCCAACTTTTTAATGGGGTCATTATGTAAAAATTTAAGAGCTTGACTACATAAAGGCCATAACTATGTACAAAGACAATGCAACAAATGTTTATAGCTGAAAATTAATTTATTAATTGTTTCTGTTCTGGCCAATATCCATTGAAGTTCTGCAGCAAGAGAGTGCAAAATATTCATTTAACTTATTTGTGTAACTTCATTACATTGGTTTGAAAAGAACTTGTAATGAAGGTGGACATTAAATCTTAAAAAAAAAAAAACTCAGTAAAGGCCCAAGTGACTACAGTTGTGTTTTTGCCATTTTAAATTTCTAGCATGGATTATTTTGGATCCTCAGAGGATAATAAGAATTATTGTAATAAGCTCTTGCAAGAAAATAATTTTTTAAAATTGTTTCACATTGCTTTCTGCAAATATAGTTCTTACTGATAAGAGTTATTTCCCAAAGGAATCAAGATCTGGCTTACAGACTTAACCATCTTTTTCATGTAATTCATTACAATTAATTAAGCAGTTGTTTCATGAAATGCATCTCAGTTTGTGTTGAGTGTTTCACTTTAATTTCGCTCTAATTCACATTTTATACTCAGATTACAAATGTGGAAATCAATTTCTCAGAAATTTACACAAGACATGTTTAAATAAATACTTTACTTATCTCACTTTGCAACATCTTCAGCTAGCATAGTACTTTCTTCTCATGAAGAAATCCAGAGTGGAAATACCCAAATATAGTATTTTCTGTAACCATTTTTCTTTTAATATTTGCCTGCCAGCATCAACAAGACCACAGTTAATGTATTTAATCTGTATCTGATATTCTGGAGCGGTTTCTTTTATTGTGTAACTTCAAGAATTATTAGTGGGGAAAAAAAAAAGGGACCAACACAAAAATTTTCTATCAACCTGTCATTTATTTACCCAAGAGTAGTTTTTGTAATGTCTATGAGCTGTAAATAACATGTTGTTTATATAACTTCACTGTTTATTTGGTGATTTGTGTAAAGCTCTTATCATCATCTCAATTCCCCATTGAACTCCTATGCTTTTCTAACTCTGTAGTTTAGAAATATATTCTTAATAAAAAAAATGTTATGACTCTGTAGTTAAATCAGTAAGAATTTAAATATACTCTTAACATTCATTAACTGTACAAAAATTAATTTATTATGAATTTAAGTATAACTCCAGAGAAAACACATTAAGTAGTGAATTTAAGTATGACTATATTGAAGACACTTTCCAACAGAGCAATAGATTTTATTAAAACTGATCTAAGCCTGCTCAGATTACAATTTTGTTTTTTGGAAATGGAGGTTTGATCATTATTTGGATGTAAAGTTTTTTTCACTAATTCAATTTCTACATATACAAAACAGCTGACAAAAATGAATGTTCTCTTTCTTCCTCTGTAGAAGTCTGGACGATGGTGTGCTATGCACATAAGGATCGCCTGGGAAATCTATCACCACCAACAGCAACAGTCTGAGGTCCACAAACCAGGGGCAACAGCATCTGTCTCTGCATCAAATAAAAATCCAGCTGATCCCCTGCGGCCCCCTGTACACATGCTACCACACTCAGTGCCTAGGCCCCATGACTTTCACATGTCATTACTGATGAATGCAGCAGGTATAGAGTTACACTAATTCACATATCATATTCAGAACTTAACAGAGTTGAACAAAACAGTGGCAGGATTACACTGTTCTGAAGCTAATGGATTTAAACAACTTGCAGTGGCAGGGTTACACTGTTCTGGAGTTAGTGGATCTAACCAACTCTCAGTGGCAGGGTTACACTGTTCTGAAGCTAATTGATTTAAACAACTCCTAGTGGCAGGGTTACAGTAAGAAACAAAGACACATTTTAATATTTAATTAGATTTCATTTCATGTGAAACTGATAATTTTTGGAAAGTTTAAACAGGAACACTTTTTCTTTGTAGTGGTTAACCTTTCTTAAGGAATTTGTGCTCATGGTAGTGAAAAAGTTAAAATACAATTAACGTTATTTTTATGGTTCAAAATCTTATGTTTGTATTTTCACAGCCACTTTGTTTATTGTTGAAAGTGTGAACTAAAATCTGTGAAATATAATCAAATTTGTTGCATCAAATTTAATAGTAAGAGTTAAAGCAAAGAAAGTATCAAAATTTCAAGATGTTGTGATTGAAAATGTTTAAAACAATCTTCCAGGAATTTAAAAGTTCTGATTTTATACCCCATAAAATTAAAAACAGTTTTTGTTTTATTTAATATAAAACCAATACTTTTTCTTTTTTAAGGTACCACACCTGGTAGAACTCCTTTTGAAGGTTCCTCGCATCCTGGAACTTTCCTGAATCCAGCTGCAGCCCATTTAAGTGAGTTTTATGTTAAATGATGAAATGACAATGGGCTGACACTATAGAAATGTTAAGATCAAAGCTTAATTTAAAAGCAAGGCAACAGGCATGGGTCCCTTATTCTGGAGGGCTTGTCTACAGTTTTGAATCACAAGAATTTTTATGGTGCAGACATAATAAAAAAAAATAAAATATTATACTGGTTTACATCTGTTATTTATATTATTTAATCTAAAGTAACTTCAAAATGGTATTACAAAATTTACTGGAAGATGTGACAGTAGTACTTAATATTTTCAAGGCATTTCTTGGTTTTTCAGGATTTCCTTAACTAATCCTCTCAGGATAGGGAACAATGAGGACCTGAAGGGCAGAGTTATCCTTTAGATCCTTTCATTCAGCCTAAATTTTCTTCACAAAATAAACCTTTATAGTACTAGGGTGACATTAACTTTGGGCTATAGCTGTAGGTATTTCTGAGTGATTCTAAAAGATCAAGCTGTTTATTTGTTTTGAATTTTCTGCAATATCTGCACTAGCCATCCCGAATTTTGCAGTGTAAGACTAGAGGGAAGCCAGCTAGTCATCACCAACTCCTTTACCAATGAATAGTGAGATTGGTCATCACTTTATAATACCAGATAGGCTGAAACATGAGAATGTTTGGTGTGATGGAGATTTTAATTTGCCCATCCTCAGGCTAAAAGTCAAGCACCCCAACCACTTGACCATGCCAGGCTCATTATTCCTCCTGATGAATGGCAGATGGCTTTGAATAATTGTCTCCCCGACCCTTAGGCAGCAGTTTTTATATTATATCAGTTTGTTGTCCATCCTGGGAGGTGTGTATATCTATGGCTGGTTTGACTGTTTTTTTGCTATAAGTGGAAGAGTATCTGATTACAAGTTACTCTGGACTCTTAGTCTTAAAACCTGTGTTGCTTCTGGCTACTTGACTTCTTTGTCAGAGGGTAATTCTTTGGAGGAACGTCTAATGAAGATATAAGTTAAGATTCTTGTTCAAATTTGAACCAGGGATCCTCCGATTATGAGTCAAGTGCCCTAACCACATGGCTATGCTAGGCCAAAATGAAACTTAAAAATAGAAAAACTGTATTGTATTATAGTTTCCACACTTTTTTATTGACAAGTAGTTCAGAATTCCCTACACTTTGAATCTTTCCAATGGCTTAGACTAGATTTGATTAAAATAATAAAGAAGTGTTAATTAATTATTCTGTAACTTTATAACACAGTATAGTTTGTATAATGACTAACTGAAGGAAATACAATAATCTATAAGAAATGCTGTTAACTTCACAAATGTTTATACTATAGATATCATATTTTGATTAAGTAGCAGCTACAAATAGTAAAAATGTATAATAAATACACCATTGTTACTTGTAAAAGGTTAGCATTCTAGATTTTGGCCTATAAGACTAAGCAGCCACTAAAACAAACACCTAACACAGAACAGATGTGGATTTCTTTATTCATTTTTCAAACATGACAACGAGCTCAATTGTTGGAGTCAATTTTAAGCAGTATTTGGACTTAATGCCATCCTGGGCATTTGTTAATACCATGTCATAAATGCATTTTGAATAAATTGAACAAATTTTAAAATTAACACAAGGCCATGGTTATGTATAATTACCATTATTAGTCTTGAAGGGAAAAAAAGTGTAAGTGTGTGTATTACACACAAAATCAGTTTTTTTTATATGGCTAATTTCAGGTTTACCACCTTTTGCACGACCCAGTTATTCAGGTTTTGGAGGACCAAGTAATAGTTTTGGAGGAATCTCTTCCTTAGGTTTGTAGTTTGATAATGCAAAAACTTTGAAGTGTGGTATTTTAATATTATATCCTAGTTTTAATTATTTACTAGCGCAAGTACCATTAATTTTACCCTTTTAATAACATTTTAACTATAGAAATGATTCATTGCATTCTAACCCTTATCAGTTCTAATTTTATTCATTTAATGAATGATGATATTACGTATTTCTAAGTCACTTTATTATATAAAAATTAGTTCCATTCAATATCTACTTTTGATTAGAAGTTATTAACAAGTGAAGTGTAGCGTATTTTTGTGCTTGAGTACAAATGTGGGTAGATGGAAAAGCATATTTTGGGTGGATTGAATCACATTAACCTCGAATCTACCATGTTTCAATTTTCTGGATATAATTAAGTTATATGAATAAAATCTGAATTGTAGAGCAATTTAATTTTACTTTGAACTCTCATTTAAAAGGTGGATATAGATTTTGGGAAATTTGTTATTTATAATTAAAAAAACAACAACATTGGTACATGAAAATTTCATATAACTAGATTCAATGTAAATAGTTTAATAGTTTCAGTTGTGCTTTTTTTACAGACAAAAAACTTTTTAAATAGCTTTGTTTGGTTTGCTTTATATCTAGGACTAGGGAGTTCTGGTGTTTTTACCAGTCGTGATTCTGGACTGTCTAACTTGAGTGTTGCATCCCAAGATCCTTGGACCCATCTTCATAGAAACCCTCTTTCAATTCCTACACCATTAGGTTCTGGGGTTACTTCTAATCCTGCTCCATGGGGGGGACTGAAGGCAGAAGCAGAGCGGGAGAGGCTACACAGAGAAGACCAGGAAAGAGAACGGAAACTAGATAGGAAACTTGATCGAGAAAGAGAGAGAGAAAAACAAAGAAAAGCTGACCTTGAGAAAGAAAGGAGAGAAAGAGAAATCTCAGAGAAGAATAAAGCAATTGATAGGTTAGTTGTTCTTTGCAGCTCATTAAAATAAGTTTTTCAGTGTGACCAAATCAATAACTAAGAACAGCATTATTCATAAAAGTGCTTTTCTTAGCACAGATGGCATTGCACATGTTGACAAACTTCTCTTAGTTTAGTGCTTGGTTTGAAAAACTAATGTCTTTTGTGTAAGGAAATTGAATCACGTAAAAAAAAATGTAGGATCTGTTTTGTTTTTAAAAAAGTATTATAGTATGGTAAATTAGTTTTTCAATATTACTATTACTGGTGTAAAATAAAGAGGCCCAAATGTATGGTCTCTTACATTACCTCCAATTACTTCCCAAGCTACTCCAAGAGAAGACTGCACTAAAAAAACAAACCCTATTAGGACACTTGTTCATGGTTCCTGACCCAACATGCGAGTCAATGAATACAGTTTTAAATATTCCAGGAAGGTCCAGGAACACAAAATCTCATGCCAGATTTGGATTAAGCTACCCCACAAACTAACCCCCAGGCATCTGTATCAGGGATACATCATATTAAAAACAATACATCTCCCTCACCTCATCATATGTGCCTACCACATTTGGTCCTTCTGGGAGATGTTCAGACAAACAAATTCACAAGCACAAAATAAATTAACATAGGGTAATTTTTATCTTGTCATGAGTTGGAGGTGTTTATTGTCTAATGTTTTATTTTGAAGGATAGGTTAAATGCAGTTACAAACTAAAGTATAACTTACAAACTTCTGTCAGTGATGCCATACTTCCTTCCATCTTGTGATAGTTTTGTACATTTTAAGACACCTTAAACTGTTCATACAATTACTGTTATATTCCTAACTCTTTTGAGCTTAATATATAGTGTGTATTTTGAGCTGTTAACTGTTTATTAAAATAATACTCAATCAGTACATCTTTTGGATTTAAGTAAAATCCTAAATTTTTATTCTTTATTCAAATGGAGCAGGGGGTATTATTTTTCAGTTGTTTTCCCTTGTCATGGCTCTCATATTACACATTCCAGTTATGTCTTAAGTGTTTTGTGCAATATAGTTACTTGCAGGGTAGAATTATCTTAAAGCAAAATGTCACAACACAAAGAGAGAGACAGAAAAACTTACAAATTAATTCATAGCTCACTTTGGGAATTTACTGAGCAACTGATGTTGTAACAAACAAACCTGATACCAAATTGAAATTATTCCTAAGGACTCATCATTTATTAGGAGTCTGTGTAATTACCTTCTGCAGCTAGAATAACGAGCAATATGTTTTGATTTGATTTTTCTTTCTTTTTCTACTGATACAACTTGATGTAGCTAAAGCTGGTATTGTTTACTACAAACAGGTTTTGCAAAAGTTATGAAGTTTACCTAGCACTTATTCTGTTGTCGTATGTAGATTGCTATTAGTATACATTTTTTATTATTATTATTATTTTGAGGTAGAAAACAAGATAAATATATTAATCACAAATTCTATCTAACAGGATGAAAGTATGAACACATACACACAAAAAACACTTCTTGGAAGTCAATTATAGAAATTTATAAACCAAATTGAGGTGGTTGTGTATTTCTTTTATGAAATATTTATCACACATTTTAATTTTACAGAGAAAGAAAAGAAAATGAGAGACAAAAAGAAAGGTACGTTTCCACACTGGAGTTTGAAACTTTGTTTTTAACTTCTTGTTTAATTACTCATATTTACTATATATATATAAAATTCTATGAAGAAAACAAATAATGAAATGCAATTTTTCATTGCATTACCTTTCAACTATTACGGTCACTGTATTATCATATTAGGTTTCACGTGTTTGTAAATGGTAGAATACTTATAGTATTAAATGCACCTAAAGGTTAAATAGTAGATTTTACAAGATTAGACTATAAAAAACAATGTTTCAGAACAACATGGGTCCTATTGGTACATCTCAGCTTTTCAATACTATAAATTAAAATAACTAAAAAAAACAATCTTTAGGCCATCCTTTATCATTCATATACTTGAACCTTTTCTTGAACTCTTAAATTTACTGTTTCTAGAATGCCAATCACCCTGTTAGAAAAATAAAACTGTCTTAGCTGAAGATGGCTCCTAGTCCTACTATTCTGTTAAATAAGTAAAAAAATGATGCATCAACACTGTCAATTCCCATTACCATCTTAAACACCTCAATTCAGTCTCCTCCAACTCTTCTTTTTCAAAGAAAAAAATAATTTGTCATGTGAGGAGAAGCTGAAATCTCTCAACTTTTTTATCCCAGATACCATTCTTGTGACCCTTGTCTGAATCCTTTCCAACAATTCACTGTCTTACCCCAGGTAAGGAGTCCAAGACTGCATACATTATTACACATGTAGCTTAACCAGTGACATATCAATGACATTATAACCTCTCTAGACTTTTATTCAGTATTTCTGTAGATACAACTTAAACTCCTAGTTGTCCTACCACTAACAACAGCACCCTGTTTTACAGACTGATCAACTATTACACCATGATCTCTTTCCTTCATAACACTGTTAAGATATTCCCATTCAAATTATAATAACCAACATGTAATATGTTGTATTTATTATAATTAAAACCCATCTGTCATTTATTTGGTCAAATCACTAAACAACCTGAAATTCTTTTGTGAGACATCCTCTTAACAATCAACAGCACCCAAGATCTTAATATCATCAGCAAATTTAAGTAATTGATTGACTATTTCTTTATTGATGTCATTGATATAAATTAAAAAAGAGCAAAGATCCTAACACTGAGCCCCAAGATACTCCATTTGTAACAACTCTTATTTTCTATCCAATTCACTGACTTATGGTTCATACCTATAGAGATGATTTTGTACAAGCCTTTTACGTGGGCAATTGTCAAATGCTTTCCCTAAATATACATATACAGTAACTTTTTCAAAGAATGTCAAAAGATTGTCAAGATGGTTTCAACTAAGGGAAAAATCTTGCCTTATAATCTGATAAAATTCTAAACTTTGTTTTATGACTTTGCAAAGCATTTTTCAACAGAATTTCCAAAATTCATGTGAGACTAATGGGTCTATAATTACTGGGACCATTTTTATTACCTCTTTTTAAAAGATGAGTTACATATGCTAACTTTCAATCTTCTGGTACCTATTCAAGAGAAAAAAAAACAGTAGTAAGTGGCTCTCGTATCCAATCTTTAACCACTTTCCATATGTTCAGGGAAATATCTATTCCAGCACCCTGGTTGTATTTAAACTTTCCAGTCTCTTCTCAACCAGCTCAGTTTTACAACCCTGTAATTTTATAATAATTAGAGATAAGCTTTCCTTTATCATCCCTCAACGGTACTACCTTTATTCTGAAATTTTGTTTAGCCCACCCCTTACTGTTAATTTTATTTTCAGCAAACCTTTTGCTGCCTTCTTTTCCTGTTTCACCAACTTTTTTGATATTCTATAATCTTTGAAGTCTCCTGTCATGGCTGTCAATTTAAATTTCTTAAATTTATTACGCTTTTCTCTAATTTTACCTCATAAACATCTTATGAGTGAACCTGGTTGTTTACTTGCACCTGTTATTTTCTTTTTATAAGAAACGTGTTTACTTTAAATTTTTTTTCACATCAGAGCAGTGTCTCCAACTGGGTGCAGCTGCTTTACTCATAACAGCTAATTCTTGTCACATCCTGTCAGAATTTGCTTTTTTGAAATTTGTAACCAAAATATTATTCCTTTTCTCCACATTGCAACAAAACATCAGACCTAGCAATAACTGTATCTTTCTTTCTTACTGAAGTTCCTGGCAGGGTGTTTATTCCCAGCATATGTCATGGGAGAACAACCTCACGTGACCATAAATTTACATACTCTTCTGCCAAGTTAAAGAGTATCATTGCATCACCACTAGGGGAAGCTTGTGTCAATTTTATCCTACCCACATATTTACTTAAAATACAAATGGTTATGTAGAAGATGAGTTAGCATTTTAATACAACTAAAAATTAATGAATAAACTAAATGATAAACATAATTGTAGAATTTGCTTTTATGCAATGATTGGTTTGTTGTATCAATGCACAAGTTATGACATGAACAGATGCATTTACTCTGAAGTCAAGTTAAATCACTGATTACACACAGACTGGTGAGTTGGGGTTGAATACTTATGCAACTGTGAAGATTCTAAATTGAATATTTCATGACTGGAAATTTTGGAAGGCACTGCACGCTGGCTTGGTCAGGTCACTATACTATCATAGTAATACAAGTGAGCTAGGTAAAATCAGTGTGTGTTGTATCAGTGTGGTTAGATAAAGTTATTACATGTTGCTTTAGTAAATACTGTCTTTCTTTTAAATTTTATAATAAGAATCTTTTTTTTCTTCCAAGAGTGATTTTGATTTCCATATTTTTATTATGTTTTTTTGTTTAACCTAAAATAATAAATTCTAGGGAAAGGGAAATTCGAACTTTTCACCAAATAAACAGCACAGAAAACCCTCCAAATGGAGAGATAGTGGAAAGAAGTCGAAATAAAGAGAGAGATTTAGAAAATTGTAGGGATCGAAGAGATAGAGGTAATTCTCGTTCTCCTGTCCGACATGGCAGAGAAGTAAACATGGACAGTGCCTTGGATAACACAAGTTTCCTCATAAAACAAGAATCAAGACAAAAGGAACAAAACCCCCATGAAGGCACACCTAATGCTTTAGCAACTACGTCACTTGCTGGTATCTCTGAACGTGATAGAATACGAACTCTTGAACCACACCAGTCTGAACGTGGTGGGAACCACATGATGAAATCAGTAGGTCCCACAACAATAAAACCAGTTGACCATGCCCGACTGCTTGAGGGGATTGCTGTAGTGCCAGATGGATCAAGTTCAGAAAGGATGACTGCCACTCTCATATCTCCTCCTGTGTGTTCCACTATAACAAACACAGTTGCTTCTACTCGTAGTTCTAGTAGTCGCAGAGATCTGTATAAACCATTTGATTTTACTATTCCACGTAATCTAGACAGGGAACAATTCTTCCAGAGGTATGCTGCCCTTAATTCCGTGATGTTCCACGAGAGATTTCGTGAGCCGGAATTTTCTCGACATTTCTCAGCTTCTTCCAGTGGATACAACTTCTTTCGAGAGGGGGACCATTCTTTACTCTATGAAAGAGAGAAACATTCTGTTGACCGTACAAAACTCATTCCCCCACCACCACTGCGGTCTACTGAAACTCACTTTCCTTCCTCCATTGGTTCAAGTGGAAAGTGTCATCCAAGTTCTGTAGGTTTTCCAAATAGTGGAATAACTAAAAATGGCTCTCCTGCTAATTTTGTCAGTGCAGTTCCTCCCCCCCTTATTCCCTGTTCTACAGGCCCATCAGATTGTAGCTCTCTGCCAAATCCCTCTCTGGTGCAGCGCAGTAGTCGAGGGTCTCCCCTCCTGGTTAGTTCCAAGCTGGGACAGAACTCTGTGGCTCACCTGGAGAACTCCCATGACCCATTTTTTAATAAGGAGAAACAAAATGAAACTCTACACCCTACAGAGGTTAACTCGCTCCCCAGATAACACATCTTAAAACCTAAAGTTTCTCCAGACACATGAAGGAATGTGAATAATGACTGATTAGTGATAGTACTGACACAGATATAAGTTTCTTACATAAGTCATTTTTCTCGAATGACATCACACTTCCCTGCATGGACTGCCCCCTTCACCCCTCTAGCTGTAGCAGTTCAACTACCTACATTAAGTTACTCTCATTTATGATAAGATGTTGCTTGTTGTTGTTGAAAATTGTGATGAGTGTTAGATTTAAAAAGTATTTCATACTAGTGGAAGTGAAGTGATTTTAAGACTTGAATCTTGTACAGTAATCTTTCAAAACCATAAGATGGTTGTTGTTTTTTACCACCAGTTCTTTCACTTTTTGATATTTATTATTTGCTGGCCAAGGTTTTTTACACACACAAACACAATGAGTAATAGTGTTGTCATTTGGTTGCCTTGGGTGGTTGTATATTTAGAGAAATGCATTGTTTTACCTCTATTTTCTTCAATTTTCCTCCCACAAGTCAGTTAAGTTTGGAAGTGAACATTTCTAACGTTTCCATACAGTGAAAAGAAAATCCAATATATTGTTATACACTTATGTATAAAGTCATCTATCATCCCAAATCCCAGACTCATGATTGGTCATATTTGTCATAAATACCCACATTTAAAAAAAAAAAAAAAAGTATCCAGTTGACATGCATTGAAAATGCTATTTTGGTACTGTTCTGGAATTGGGGTGTATGTTAAACAAATAATTGGTCTATAATTAAACAATTTTCTTTAAGTTCCAATATTTATACTTTATGGTTAATATTTTTCTCCTTCATGTGAAGAAACAAGTGAATTACCATTCAACTAGTGCTTGTAATGGTATGAAGTTTATTTATGTCAAACATTTTATAGACAAGTTAGGGGACTTTGTGATTTGATTATAATCAGTTAAGGACTTAAAGTCAGTAAGTTGTATATTGGAACTGTTTCTATTTAGTGTATAGAAGAATAAATGCCTTGAGAATGTGGTATTTTGCATTATTACACAACCTACTATCAGTGGATATTATTTTACAAGTTTTCAACAAAACTATAGCTCTTGAAGGTTATATATATTATGCATTATGTGCACGTACATTCTTGTTTAACTTGTTTTTTCAAAATACACTTTAATGACAGCTTTTACCTAACACATGCCTTAAAGAAGTTTTAGAAATCTAGTGCATTTGTAAAATACTTTATTTTTTTAAAGAAAAAATTGCAAACTCGTGTAAGCTTGTATCTCATTTAATGGTACTTGGGGTACTGTCTGTGTTAAATCCTACATGCCATGCAAAATTTAAGGAGAGGGTAAGTGAAACAGTTTCAAGGATCTTAGTCTGAAGAATGATAACATCCTAATTTATGGACATTTATTGAGATGACCATAGGCCACTTAACTGAGAACTTTTGAAATCTTGACATTCTAGACAGTAACTGCAGTAGTCCCCATCCAAAGCATAAATAATGTTATCCTAGAAGAATATCCAAGCAGTTTAAAGCTTTCTTTTTTGAAAAGGAAGAAAAAATTGTTTTTGGTAATACACAAGATTTTTAATTTTAAAAATATACACCTTTTATATACACAGTGGCATGGCAACAGGTTACATTCCAGTAAGTGGATAACACATTTAGCATTTTGAACTATTAACAAGGCTTAATTTTTACAGAGATGCTCACAGCTAGTGGGTATATGACCATTGATAAATCCCAAATTTTGTAACCAGCATAACAACTTCTACTGAGAAAATTACAAATGACAAACCTTCAAAATGTCAAAACAGAACTATACCAAATCTTTCATGGTGACAAGAAACTCACTTGAAGTGCTAATACCTATACCCACAGTATTAAGAATACATACTTAATCTTTATTCAACTTTACTTGACATTAATTCAAATATCCATTGAAACAAAGAAATATTTAAAGAATAACTGTTACGTTAAAAAAATGGTATGTATTATAAACTAATTAAATACAATACCTGTAAAATACACAAAACCATGCATTTAATAAGTTTTATCTTTTGAGCTGTCTTTTTCATTAAAATAACATAGTTTTGAGGTTCAGTTTGCCTAATTATTTACCAGCACTATACTCCCACAAAGTTCTCAAATTACATATTTAAACAGTCCTGAGGGATTTTCTTACAAAATGTAGTATGTCAGATTTTAAAATAAGCTATTAAAAATATATGAATGGTAACAAAGCTTTGTTATACCAGAATATAAAATAAAATAAAAAACATACACTAGAACATATACTTTTATAAAATCAAATATTTCTGTATTGAAAGATCTGGAAGTGTTTTACATAAACGATTGACTGGTATCTAGTGCACGTGTTTTTGAAAGGATAAAGAAATGGAAGAATACAACAAAAAAGGGATCAGATTTTATAATATCGGAAACATAAACATACTTGAATTTTACACTAAAGCACGACCAGTGTTTATTATTTTGAAAAAAAACTCACCCAAACTTGAGAAAACCTGATATAACACTTTTTTTTCCCATACTGATCTTTCAACACCACCAAAATTAAGATGTTGCATCTCACTTCATCTCTTTACTATACAGATACTAATGGTTTTCTGTTACAATTCAACTAATAAGACCTACTTATTGTCGATGAGAATTTGAATTTGGTGCACTAAGTCTCGAGCTATTTTCAGTACTGCTTTAGCATCGTGTCTTTCTGCCATTTCTGTAAAGAAGCACAAATAACTGCTAGTTAGTTCTAATGAATCTTAACTACTAAGATACAGATTAAGTAAATATGGTCCTATTAGTCTATAGAAAAATGTCTTGCACTGAGAAACACAGGGATAAAAACACCCACTTTAAAATAACCACACCATGAAAACTGGCACTTCTAAAAAAAAAATCCCTAGTTTCATTCAATAACGTTTGGACACATTACAGCTATAACGTATTCAATATGCTTCTCAGATCCATTCTTAAATAAAGCTATTCCAAGCATTGTTGTTTCTGGTTGGCTGTTTGTTTGGCATTTTATGGTGAAATGTAATTTGGCTACCTGAGCCGAACAACTAGCAAAAATCATTAAAATTCATAACAAGGAATCACATTATAATTAAACCAAATATCTTTTGAATTAAAAAGGCCATAACCCTTAAAAAAAAAAAAAAAAATTCTAAGGTGGACAGTGTCACCATTTCTAATGACAGTCTAATGTTAGGTGTAAACTTGTGGACAAAACATGTCTAAGATGGTGCCATCTATCAGATTTGTATCAACAACACAACTGTAAAATGTGGGCTGCTGTGATTTCAGTGTCACTTAGATCAGACATTGGGACATCAAACCTCGATAAAATAAAATGATGAGTTAAAAAACTGACCAATGGATAGTCGAGTTAGGGCAACTTACTCCTTCCGATCCTTACAGAAAAGAAGACTTTGAAGGTTCAGTAGAGGGTTTTAACTGGAAAAGCTTGTTATCACATTGCTCACTCCAAGTCGACTGCCAACTGGCATGAAGCTGATCCTTGATTACAGGACTATAGTCCATGTACAAAACAGGCATGGCAGTGATAGCATTAGAGTAAACCGACTAAGCTGCTGATTCCTGATACTCGGCCTGGTATCCAGAAGAACTGGATAGAAGTAAATGTTCAACAGAAATGGGAAAGTCAGTTTTAAACATTTGCAAGAACAGAGTGAGAATTAAAGGACCAATAGAGCTAAGCAAGTCGGTATAAATAGAATAATTTGTGTACTACTTAGCTTCTAAGTGATCCAGGTCAAGAGAAATGACATACATTTTCAGCAGTGAACACAGAAACTGTAGACGGGATCTGTGAGCAATCACCAAACCACAGCAGAGCCCATAGATTTACTTGATTTTAAACCATCCACATAAGTGGGAATAAAAGGATGATTCAAAATATATTCAAGAAATAGAAGATGGTACTTCCACTCAGGAGTATCCAACTTCCTCAGATAAAGGTCACACTTTGGGATGTTAACAAACCATAGTGGAATGGGCTGACCAGTGAATACAGCAACATCATCCAAGGACAGACCCAAATCATTCCACTGTATTTAGATATAAAGGGCAAAAGGAAGAACAGCAGACTGGTTTTTCTGAAAAAAACATGACCCTCTGACGAAGGAAGACACAACCACAGGTAGGAAGGATGCTATGGTAAGGATAGAGGATTTCTAGCATAAAGTAAAGATAGCTGCAAACAGCAAAGGTGTAGGGGAGGTTCGTGAGACTCTGGACTGGGAAAGTGTAGAAAGTCCCCATGCAAAAACGAAGCCCCTGATGGCAAATGAGGTCAAGCATCTTCAAGGCTGAGGTCTTGATAAACCCAGAAACCCATAGTTCAGTTTTCATTGAATGAGGGCATGATAGATGTTTAACATAGAACATCAATCTCCTCCCCAAGAACCTGCCTTGATGGTGGTAGATGGGTATGGTGATGTAAACCAAATTACATCATTAGTCAGCATCAAAATTCCATTTTTGCAAATGGAGATATGCCTCACTGCAGAAACTCCTTGGGTGGAGAAACTAGCAAAGATCTCTGGATCAGGGATGTTCATCAAATCTGTCTTAACAAAATCTCCTCATGCCAAATTTAAAATAGCATGGAGAGTGACCTCAATGGGTATATCTACAATGACTTTCAATTACAAAAGGAGTTCAGTGTGTTTATGAATGGGTGTTTCTACCAAGATGCCCCCAGAACGGAGGGACTTGCCAACTCTCCTAAGTCAGTCAAAAAGCTATGAATTAAAAAAATTGAGACATTTGTTCTAAAGATTTGTCTGATAAAGATTATCAGAAAATGATGTACAGGTGTTGAAGAAGTTGAAGATTGCTGTTCAGAATCGTCAAGATGTGGTAATTTTCTAATGGTCCTTTTTCACCATTTTATTTAGATTTTGATTTGGGGTATCCATAATAAAGAAGGAATGTTTCAGTGCCCACTGATTCCACCCACCATTGAGCCCTACCATGGGACACACTGCAATGCCAAACAAGGATGTGGCAGCAGCACCAGGGTTTCTTGAGTACTGTACTGAAATACCAACATCAGACACAATATATATAACACCAAAAAGTTTGGCAATTCTACCTTGGATTTTCATATTTATGAACATAGTGACTGTCACACAATTTAGTATGAAATGTTGGAGAAATGAAGGATAAAGATAAATTCTCAGATAATGAATCATTTTTACTGGCCTGTTTTTAACTGAAGTTTATATCCACTTCTCTTTTTAACTGAATTCTTCTAAATCCTGCTGTTTTATTTGGGATGTTACACGGGGCCCAACTCCAATTTTGAACTGGTAGGCTAGAGGGGAGACAGTTAGTTAACACAACCAATGGTTGGACAGTACTTGCATGAGGAAACAGTGGAACATTTTCCAGCACTGTGTTGTGAACTGTTGTCCCTGGAATTCATTGTAGATGGCTGTGCTCACATCCAGAAGGATTTTAACTGCAACTTATCAATTACGTTTACGTGTAATAATTTTATTATCCAGAATGGTCTAGCACGAATATGCTTATTAATATTAACTTAAACTTACTGGTGTGTATTAGCTTTAGCTGAAGCCAAAAAATAGTTTAAAACCTGGTGTAAGCTTCTACTGAAATGGATTTCATTATACATTTCATAATAAGTGTAATAAAAACTGCCTATTACTGTTGCTCTTCTGTTTCTTTCATGCTTTATTAGTTAATATCAAGTTATAAAACTTACCATTAAAAAATTTTATGATGTCTGTAAAATCCAAATTATTATCCAAGATGATATCTCTGTAATATTCCACCATGGCCAATGCAATGAATAGAACAAAATGGTTGGAAGCAACATGTCTGGCAGCCCAAATAGTCTCCCACACACTGAAGACATCATCATAGATAAGTTCTACAAGTTAAATTTTTATCAGTGAAGTATGATTCATATGTAATACCACATCCATTAATAGCTCACTGGTTTACAAAGAAATTGAGGCAAGCACAAAAATAGCTGTTTTAACCTAATTTGGGAGTGCTGAATTCAGATTTGAAATCCGTTTTCACTCATCACCTCTAGTTTTTTAGATATGCATACTGTACATTTTGTACACATACTGTACATAAAGGCATATATGCATTCAGGGTTAATTTCTAATATTGTGTGACTTGTGTCTTCTTTTTTAGTTATTATGCAATAAATGCAAATAAATCAGATGAAGAAATGCCTCCAAGGAAAGATTCTGCCAAGTCAATCTCTTCCGAAGATATTGACTCTTCTTATTCAGGAACAAGTGGCAATGAGCCACACTGGATCACGCAAGAAGACTTGAATGACCTTGCTTGTGATTTGTATCTGTCAAAACAGCAGTCAGAGCTCTTGGCTTCTCAGCTTAAACAATGGAACCTAGTCCAGGAAGATGTAAGGATCACCAGTTTCAGGAATCGGAACAAAGACCTGGCTTCATTTTTCGACATGGAAAACAAGTTGTGCTACTGCACAAATGTACCTGGCTTGTTCACTTTCCTTGGTTTGCCACATAATCCTTCAGATTAGCGTCTTTTCATAGACTCTTCCAAGCGAAGTCTCAAGGCTGTGCTTCTGCACAACGGGAATAAATATCCCAGCATTCCCACTGCACACTCTGTCCATCTAAAGGAGTCCTATGACAATATGGAGCTTCTTTTAGAACCTGTTAAGTACAACCAGTACCAGTGGAGTCTGTGTGGGGACCTCAAGGTCATTGGTCTTCTTATGGATATGCAAGCGAGCTTCACAAAGTACTGCTGCTTTCTCTGTCTCTGGGATAATCGAGCTGTATTCCAGCATTACTAGAAGAAAGACTGGGGGTCTAGAAGCACTTTCGTTCCTGGCGAACACAGCGTCAAGGAGAATACTCTGGTTGACATGAAGGTGCTTCTTCCTCCTCTTCACATCAAGCTTGGTTTGATGAAGAATTTCGTGAAGGCCATGGACAAAAATGGTGCTGCCTTCCAGCACTTGTCTACTGTGTTCCCAGGTCTCAGTGCTGCTAAGCTCAAAGAGGGCATCTTTGTCGGACCTCAAATCCGAGAAGTGCTGAAGGATACTGATTTTGAGGAGCTTCTTACCTTAAAGGAACTGAGAGCATGGGAAGCATTTAAGTCAGTCTGTAGTGGCTTCCTTGGTAACACACGCGTACCAAATTACCAAGCCTGTTTTGAGAAGTTGCTAAAGACTTGTGAGGATATGGGATGCCGAATGTCACTCAAAATTCATTTTCTCCATTCCCACCTCAACTTCTTCCCTCCAAACCTTGGAGCAGTGAGTGATGAGCACAGAGAAAGATTCCACCAAGACATTACGAAGATGGAGAACAACTACCAAGGCAAGTGGAACCCCAGCATGATGGGAGACTTCTGCTGGATGCTCTTGCGTGACATCCCGGAGGCAAAATATACCAGATTATCTAAGAAAACACACTTCTAACTGTCTGCAGTACTATAAATTGTGTACATTGTGTCATCCAAGTATATTTATTCCGTCAATGTTCTTTATATATCCTGTTTTATCTGTTATAAGCTGCTGCAACTGTTGAAATAAGCACTATATACTCTGTATATACTAAAATGAGACTATTTAAAAGTCAGAAAACTAGAGGTGATAGAGCAAAACTGTTTATAAATTTGAATTCAGCACACCCAAATTAGTAAAAAACACCTATTCACATTCTTGCCTCAGACAAAAAATATTTTTTTTTGTAAACCAGTGTAATTAATATTTTCTACCTATACATAAAGTATATATTGTTTATCATCAGAAATGGACATGTTAATGAGAAAAAAAAATAGGGATGATGTAATATAAATTAAAGAATAAGAAGTCTCCAAGAACTGCACCATTTTACTTGATTTTGTAAAGATTAACTAGTTAAATCTACCCCAGTAAAACTAACTCAGAATGAGTCAGTGATTTAATAATAATTTCTATTGTTAATCTAAATTGTGGTTACCACATACATTCATTTTACAACACACTTAAGTCTGTTAAAAAAAGACAAAAAAGATTGCATAATTCATAAAAAAAAAGAAACTACTTGGGAAATGAAATGTTGAATAGCCTTACCTCTTTTAAAGTCGAGCAGAAACCACCGATAACAGAAGTAAAAATGAGTATAGTCACCGTTCTTGTGCATCAGTTCAAACATTTCTCCATCCAGTATCTACAGTACAAGTTTGTGAATCTATATCTAATTCCATAGATTCTTGCATGAAAAATAAACACCTTCATTTTATTGCCATACTCTAAAAGAAATGTAAGCACAAGACACCTGATGGTGTGTTAATCTACTTTAGTGTCATTGATGGTAAATTCTAGTGACTAAAAAGAAACGTTAAAACTCCAACTTACCTTGCTTCTAATATTAATATTACACAATAAAATTATCTAAGTACGTAAGAAAGTGATACATTCCATTTAATTTCAGTTGATAAGTACAATAAAAACTTCCAGGATGTGTAAGAACCCTGCAAATAACAAAAACTGAACTTTCTCTTTCTTCTAGCTTTACAACATCACATTATTCGAAAGAGTAAAATGATCAGTTGTAATAATAGTTTTGCTTACCTGAATAAGGGACCTCATGTTTGCAAAATGTGCATCCATGGCTCCACCATGAGGAAAATTCACAACCATCCTTTTCATAAGTTCACAGAAACAGCTGTACGACAACACCTCTGTTGAGAAAACCACAAAACAGGAAAGTTATATCAACTACTTTTATTTACAGACTTAAGAGATATCACAAAAAGGTGTTACAAAATATGTTTGTCTTTGAATGAATTCAAACAGTAAAGCACAATTCTAAAACTAATTATTTTGACTGCATATTATAGGTGAGGCTTCATCTAAGTTCATTTGCACAAACCTTTAACTGAAGAAATATGACGGAACATGAAAGTGAAATACATACAGATAACAGTAAGCTGTCAAACTCTGATAAACGTCACTTTATAAACATCTTCACTTTGTTCTTTTTTCAACCAACCACTGACACAATAAAATAAAAATAATTCATTCACTCAGTGTTCTCCAATCTAATGTAACCTCCTTTAAAGCTTCAAGTCTCTCCTAATAATGAAAAACATGTATTGCATTCATGTCTAGTTACCTAAAATCCAACGTAACTACTTATTAAGTACTAAGTCATTCTCTATGATTAAAAACAGTTAACAAATAATAATTATCCTCAATCCAACGTGACTATTTATCAAGTACTAAATCATTCCCAATAATGAAAAATGTGTAACACTGTCACATTTAACATTTAGTGTTATGGAATTAACATTCTTTGTATGTAAGCTCACTAAGATAATACAGCATTTTTGTAATGTGTTATTTCTTCACTGAAACAACCTTGAGTGACTTTGAACAAAATAGCTTCCAGACTGTCAATGCTTCACCTTACCAACTTTCTTTTATCTTATTAATCAATTATATTTTTTAAAATTTATTTTTATTGTTATTAATCAGAGTAGCTAACACTTTCCTTATAGAACTTACGTACAGAGTTCTTACACTTAATGTCACATTGAACAAACATTCCCTTCTAGCTGTCAACAGCAAACCTATATCAATACAAATCATGGTCTGGTGAAACTGTCGATGATATAAACATTTTCTTTGATAAAATATAAATCAAAATATTTGCAAACATTCAGTTTCTTAATGTAACTTTCTTGATGCCCAAACTTTCAGACTTACTGTTGGGACACTAGAGGGCAAAATGTCAGTGCAAGACCTCTATACCTATAGTTGGTTTAATGCAAAGATCTAAAAGGAATTTCTCTCCAACATCATATGAAGCTCAACACTATAATTCTGTTTAACATATTCAACTTGTATCAGTTGTTTAAACCTTATATACTGTCAGATACATAGTATTTTTAAGTGGTAAATAATACATAGTTTCACTGGCTGGTTATTCATTAAGATAATATCATTCAGGGTACTTAAGTTTTATTCATTTAGCCTTTTTAAATATCACCTATTCAGATTTCAAGGTATGTTTTTCTTAGTTGATTAAAAACTTACCATCATCAAAGATCACTAGTAGAGGTGCCACTAAATCACACATTCCCTGGACATAGCCGACATCTAAATGTTCCCACACATACCTGAAGTATAAATATTTTGTTAATACCACCCTAATTAGACATAAGCTGTACATGTACTGAAGAAGTGCTTTGTTCAACATGTTTGACACAGATGAATCATGAAAAACAATTTAAATAATTTCAGAGATATTTCTTTTTAAAAAGTAGCTTCTCTCTGGAGTACACTGGGTGGGAAATGCACATTCTATACTACTTTTTAATGTAAGAAATGAAAATTGTACGACTCAAAATCAATATAAAGTCATAATAAACAAATTCATGCAACATTTATTTTAAAAAAAGGGATCATTATTTACACTTGCACTATATTTCAACACTTTTACAACCATCATTTTAACCTTATAACCAGGAATATGTCTCTCTCCCCTAAAGTTATAAATGTGCAGTGAGAAATACAATACAATATTTACTGCTGGTACATCAACATTAAATGTGGGAACATACAATACTAAAATCTCAGCTTTGTTTTCTCACAGTAGACATAACATAATGCAGACAGCCCACTGTGTAGCTTTTGAGGTGAAAAGATAACATTTACTAACTTCAATATTTATACAGTAACTATCAGAAAGGATGTGTGTGATACTGAATACAATTAAAAAAGATAAACACCTCCAGCCATAGCCAAGTAGGAACCAGTACTGAACAAATCACACAGTCTGGTAATTGCCCAACTTACTTAGAGCTGAACATTTGGTCTAAAGATCAAGAAAATGTTTACTGCTCCAAACTTAGTAATTTTCAATACCAGGAAAATATCATGTGAAAAAAAATTAACAAAACAAAATGAAAACTTTATGAGAAAAACTTCTCTGCATCTGATAGCAGCCAGAAGAGCTGACAGTTAGGAAATGTACTCAACACATTGCTAATGAAAAAAGTGCTGCTGCTTGGTTCATATTGGTCACAGCTGCTATCTCAAAATGTTGCAATACACTGTCTGTTAAAATATTTATAACCCATTGCAGTAAAATGCATACTTAAAAGAAAAGGTAAACATAATTTATAGGTTTGAAACAATTATGTTCAGTAAAGTAAGTTACATTCTGTAAATGTACAAAGTTTCTCACGTGCACATCACATTTCTGAGCTTTTCTAAGTTCTTGTTGGTAAAGTACCAGTAGTTTCGGTCACATCTTTGGACATCTTTTTCAATCCTATGGAGGTTCAATGAGAATTGGTCTAAAATCTCCACCTGGTGGATGAGAATAAGCCTTTATACCAGTAAAAACTGACATTCACACCATTTTATTTTTTTTTACACACTGTAAAATGTATTCATTTATGAGTATTATGCGGATAATTAAATTTACATACTGGGAAGACCCCACCGCTTGAAGAAACTGGAGAAACACAGCTTGACCTGGATTCTCCAGAAAGCTGACTTCCTCCATCACCATAGTCTCCAGGAAGCAGCTCATCTCGAGTAAACTGTTCAGTTTGTGATAGACCAGCCTCAGCATTTGGTTCTCCATTGTCTTTTTTGTGAATGGCAACTTCATCTTCCAGTTGTGTACCACTGATGTCCACTGAAGGATTTGTTATTAGAATGCTTTGACTTTGATTATCCACTAGAAAAGAAAAGGATAATTCTGTTTATTTTTAATGATGCAACCCATTCTTTAGTTAAAGATAAACAAACAACCTTGATATTGTATAATCAAGGCTAAATGCTATCACAGTAAATAAAATTTTTACAACAAGGATTTGGACAAATTGAAAATTATTTTAATTTTCCTTAAAATAAAATCCTTGAAAAATTAAATATAGATACACAATAACCAGAGATGCAAATAATGATCAAAAATCAAAGAGAACAGAGACAACTGCATGTTTCACATATATATAATTTATCACCACCATGATTTTACCCATAAAGGCATCATCATGTACAGACTGAAGCAGCTTACAAACAGGTATGTTTAACAAAGTAAATAGCTGGTAACCTTTACATTCACCAGAAAGCAGGAGGAAAGAAGCTTGAGAATTTTGTCTAGATTACTTTTTAAACTTTATTTATGAGATTATCAAACTATTTAGTTTAATTTGGTTAAACATATTTGTACTTGTTTGAAACTGTTTCAGTATCTGCCAATGCCTTTATGGACAAATTACAATACCAATAAATAAAATATTTTTGAAACATGTAATTTTTATTTCACTCAACTTTGTAATAATAGAATTGCAACAGTTTCAAGTATTAAGTGCATTAATATTTGTAAACGATAAGCACGTTTCATTGTAAGAGTTAAAATCTTATCATTTAGAAAGCAAATGAGCCTTTCTGATATGTTAAAACTGATAAGATATGCCTTTCTGATATAAGTTATTTCATAGATGCTTTATTTTCTTATTTACCTTGATAATGTCTTATCAAGTGCCCTCTAATAGATGGAGGTGAAACAGGCTGTGATTCAACATCTGTTTTTGAGTACTTTTCCTCATCTGGTGAAAAGACTTCCCCGGAACTCTAAAACACGAATACAATTTTGAGGAAAATTTATCCAGATATATTTTCAGGGTTTGTAAGTATTTTGAACAGATTCTTGAAGTTGGAAGGTTTATAATTTCATTCAGACATGTATGAATACATATAAATCAGTGTGGTCTTTGTTAAATACAATCTACAAAACAACAGTAAAATGTAATCTTACTATATGTAAATAACACAACTTTAAACTGATGTTAATAGAAAATGTCTGACAGGCTGTCTTATTTAAATAACCATTTAATACCAATCTATCAACCCTTTTACTACAGGTTGAAGGTAATAGGCCAAATCATTGAGCTGGTTGACTTCATTCAAAATTTTACTGAACTACTATTTTATGAATTTATGACAAGTTTTGAATCAAATTGTAGATGACTTAATTTCTTAATTTAAAAATAGTAAAAGAACACATCAAAATATAGATTTTAGTGAGCCACATGGTATGTTGAATGCAGCACTATTTAAAATTAGATGTTTGTGATGTCAAAATACTAAGTCTATAGTTTTGTACAAATTAGGAACCCAAAGCATCAATATTATTAAGTTAGAATATAAAATAAGAACCTCGTATCTTTTGATTTTGTTAAAATATGGCTTATGGACATAATTGAACAGTGGCTCCATTCACTTCTTTCCATATTTAAAAATGATATCTTATTCTGTTACTACAGTATATGACACGTGAATAACCAATCTACAGTTCAGAATGTCCCCCAGAGTGATTTTCTTAGGAAGTTTAATCTGTAAAAAGGCTATCACATTCATTCGATGGAAGATATCAAGGTCATAGGTTGTGTCTTCAACCTGCTCGAAGTTACAAGTTTGTTTACAATCTCAATATAACACACGGTTACTAAGCTTTATAACATATAGTGAAGGTCTATGGTATTAATATCTTTATTTATGCTGTTTGGTTATTCAACTGTGTGCATGTAAAGTCCCAAAAAAATTTAGTTTGATGTCCTTCACATGCAAAATTTTGAAAAACTTAGTAACCTATGTCCAACAAAGGTTGGAGTGGAAGAGAATTCTTTACTTTGTTTCCTGATTTATTTTTCTATATTTTAAGAAAAACAAGTTTAATTATTTATTTGTAAACGGTAATAATCTATAAAATTATTAAACTTTTCTGTAACAAATATAAGATCGTATTAAATGAATATAAAAAAATAAAAATCAGAGACATCTTATTTAAAATTTCTAATAACTATTTTTAGTTATGAATAAGGTCATTTAACAACTTGACATACTTTATGCAGATGTACACCTTGCTGCATGTAAAGGCTTGTTTTAAGCATGATAGTCACAGTAGAATTAATAAATAGGCATTTGTTGGGAGCTATACTAGTTTGTTTAGGCAACTGGATGGGAAGCTTCAATTTGGAAAATTTTTCTTCTGTGCTATAAATTGGTGCCATTCTACTATACTGGGGGTTGAAATGCTACCTTCAAGAGGTAAGTTTTCAACTTATTTACCCCCAGGTGGTAGTATCTTATTTTCTTATTTCAATTAATTTTTCTTCTTTACTTCGGAGAGCAGTCACCTTCCCACAACTGTCTGCAGGCAGTGAAGGGTATTATAGATGTGTGATGTGGGTCCTCAAGCCCACAACATCTTGCTCTCATAATTTCTATACCTATTGCTACAGTTTTATTTCTTGTATGAGACTAGTGAATGGAAGTTAAGACTGATAGACAGTGTATCCCCCATCATAATGTAGCTGCTACTTCCACAGTCACCGCCAAAACCTAGGGTACATTTTATAATCTCATATTATAGCTTGTACCCTGGGATCTTTTCAATAAGTACATCATGTTTTGTTTAATTTATTTTTGTTTCAGCTTGTTTAAGTTATAACAAACTAATATACATACATACATACATACATATATATATGTACAATAATTGAAATGTGACTATATTAAAAAATACTAGTCCACAGAAACACAGCCAAGACAGGGAAGACTAAAGGTCAGTTTTATATTACTGGATACGTAGCATAAGAGCAAATGCACCTTGTCAATACAAGTTACATAATGTTAGCTTGACATAACTAGAAGATCAATATAATAAAAAGAAAATAAATAAATATACAAATATACAAGACTTAATTTACTTGTAATAAATATTTATATTTTCATGTTACAATATGTAGTTATTCTAGTACAAACAAGTATAATTTATATTTCCTGATTCTTTTATGATGGTTACGAAATTAGTTAAATGACAGACACCCCATAATTAAAGTATAAAAAATACTAAAATACAAAGTCTTACTAAAAACAAACATTTGAGATGTATTTAGGAAGCTTTAAAGATTAAGCAAATAATATTTCAGATTTAGGGGACAAAGTTTTGTTTTTTATTATCATAACATGAAATCACTTTGTACTCAGACTAGTAACAAATAATACTATTCTCATAAACAAATCTTTCGTAAAAATATTTCATGAAAAATAAGTATTTTGTATACGAAAAAATCAGATAACATTTACTGAAAGTCCACCCAATTCTGTGGACATACACATGCTGTATCAAAAATTATAGCACAAATGCTTAATGTGTACAAATGTGCAGATGAACTCCAACATATTATACTGAGCTCATAGCAATAGGATTGATACTTTTAAATTAATTGGTGATTTCAAAATCTGATCACACAGAATGTTTTCTAGTTTTATTTGTTTTTAATTACAACCTTAAATTGTTATGCTTTATCACCTAATGTTGCTCAAAATTCAATTTAAAAACTAAATGATACAACTATTTACCTTGAAACAATTTTGTAATTTACATAATGTTCATAGACAGTTAACACATCACAAGACATCAATATTTTTTACTTCCATAATATGTAAAATTGCATAAAAGTTGAAGAAACTCTGAGAAACTAAGTTACATGAATTTAGAAATCAACCAGTAACATAAATCACAAAGTGTCAATGGGGTCTACAACACAAGCATGGAAAGCCAAATAGAAAATAAACACACTGTACATACTGTTAATGTCCTCCACTGAATATATGTTAATAAACTAATCCAATACCTGTATCATGTCAGATTCTTCTTCAAGAATATTCCCTTCATAAGGTTCTTCAAAGGACTCTTCGTCAAAACTAATATCTTCAAACACTTCATTGCTCAAGTTGCCATCTTTAGGTCCTTTGTAATGGCATTATAAAAAAGAAAAATCCACATCAACAAATAGATAAAAGGAGAGCCCAATAAATTTTAACTAATATAGAACAAATGATCAATAATGATGACAAAGGAAATTTTTTTTAGATGACTTTTTACTTGAGGGAAAAAAAAGTATTGTCTGAGTTACTGTGTATGAAAACTAATTTTTAAATCAACAAACTAGTCCTTAAAAGATTTCACTTATCATATGAAATTAAAAAACAAGCCTTGGACAGACAGCTAAAGCCTCAATAAGAATTTCTGCCCCCAGGTAAAGTTCTCAAAAGGCACAAGACTAAGTTTTTTCCCAAAAGAAAAAACCATTAGCAGGGCCATGGACTAATTTTATTCCCCCAAAAGAAAGCCTTTACCACTGGCAGAACCAGATTTATTCTTCCATTAGAGCCTTTACTTGAGGCAGACTAAATACTTACCTACAAGAGGTATCTCACTGTTGGCACTTCCTGAAGAGAGCTTGGCCAAGTTAGCTGCCATGATTTCTTTGTCTTGTTGTCGAATAATGGCTTCTACTGCAAGCCATTCTGACATGGTTCTCTCATACGCCATCTTTACACTGTTGTCACGTTCCTGCCTTTCTTCAGGGGCACTGTCAAATTGATAATGGCCTAGCAAGAAAGGCCACACCTATACAAACAAAATCACCCATTTTTCAAACTAACAAATTTGTTTTATTCTAACATTTGCAAGAAATTATTTTAACACTACTTTTGTGGACCCTACACATAGAAAGAGAAGAATTCTTAAAGGTTTTTAACATCAACTACAAAAAATACAAAATAAAAGCCAAACATACAGTTCAAATTTTCTTTTAACATGAACATTTTTATTTCATATCCACGTTCATTTTTTGATCTCAATTATAAAGCTGTCTGTTAAAGTTCATCTACTATTCACATTTCTTCAACAGTAGCCTAGTTTACCTATTCATAACATGAGAAGATGTAAACATCTAACTATAACTGAAAAAAATAGAAACTGAAGCACAGGTATATGATGCTGTATCTAAAGTTTGCTGAAGTGTAAGGTAAAAACTAATAAAATCACTCAAACATTATCATCGCATGCATACATACATAAACATTCAGACATTGACATGAAACTTAATTCAAACGTTTCAAGACTATTAAAAAATACCCAAGTTGAAACAATTGAATATATTCAAGTGAAGGGTTAAGTAGAGAAACATACATCATATTAAAACCAAGTTTATTTTAAAACATCCATAAGTAAAAACAAAGCAATTATATGAGGTAACAAAAATTAATTTAATACTTTTGGAAAAGTGAAGTTAGCAAGTAGTTGAAAGTTAACGTTACACCATTTTCTACCTCCTTTCTGATGCTGTGCTCTAATCCACCATAGTATGTCAATCTGTAGATCTCAGCAGCTTTTCTTACATAGCCACTTTCCTGAAGGTTATTCCACACCTCAGAGGTTAGTCCTGAAGTTGCATCAGTAGGTTCCTTGTGTGACACAATCACTGGGTTTACCAGTCCAGAGAGGTGAGTACGAACTGTACGCAGGTGACGACAGTGAGCAAGCCCTACAGGTTGAAAAGAACCAAACCAACAAGTTTTTTAATGTAATGTGTTATTGAAATTCCATGGAGTTTTTTCTTTCTAACATTAGAAATATTTAATCAGATTTTGTATCTATTTTGAGTTAAATAAATTTATGTTGTTTTTTTAACATTTTCATGTTTCTGAGGGATTAAAGTGAGAGGAAGTACTTTTAATGTTTTAACTTATTACTGTAATCTTCATCAATATTTTGTTTAATTTTTAAACTTTAACAGATTGCAGCAGTTACTGTTTCTGACCACAGCTCAAAAAACATTACATAAACTGAAAGAGGTGTATCAGTAACCTTAGAATCTGACCTTTTAGAATGGTGTCAGGTGAACCTACATAACTATAGTTTAGTTTACAATATTATTGATCAAAATCAATCTAATAAAGATACTTTGTTTATATTCAAGATAAAATTATTTTATGTGCATTGTTTGAATAAACTTAATAACAATATTCTATAAATAAGAATTAGTCACATTTCAGTCACTAGAATAATGTGCTATCCTTATCTTATTCTCTAAACCTAATAATATTCAAACAAATACAATTTAACATCAAAATATTTTCAAGAATGAAAAAAAAAGTCTAAAGAAACTATAACAATTCTGTGATTTTAAATTCTTCTAAACTTTTAGCTAATTTTCGTTATTCTTCTTAGTAGGAATTACATTATTCACCTCACACTTAATACATAGTTCTTAATTTGATATATATAACTGTACCATTAGCTACTTTCACAGCTATTCTTCACTCACACTCTTTTACAACCACACAACATATGATGTGAACAGAGCTCTGCATTAATATAAAAGTTAAAAGTATCTATTGTTAAAAAATTGGCTTATAATCTCTAGATAAACTGATATATTATGAAACTATTCATTTTTTATCTTGATATTAATAGTACTGTTTAATATTTGAATGAAAAACGTTTTCTCTTAGTTCAGACTTTGATGCAATTAATTTTAAGAATGTGTTGATTTTTAAAATATGCTTAAATGTTCATTTAAATACACACCAATTCTACTCTCCATTTGTTAAGAGAAATAATGGTATGATTTCATGTAGTTTAGCAGCTCCTATCTGAAGAATCAATGACTTCAACGTTACTTTTATAAACTCTGAAGAGGATTATGGCATGATTTTGTGTACTTTACCAACATGTACCTAAATATAGGGTGTGGCATTATTTTTTTAGCATAATTTTGTATGATTTTCCAGTTTGTATCTCTAAATTGCAAACAGGCTTATGAAGAGTAGTCAACATTATGGTTTCTTTTAATAATAATCAAACAAAACATTTATAAAATAACAAAATGCTCAATACTTACATCCATAAAAGGCCCGAGAAATTATTTGTCTCCTCATGGTGTTACACAAAACTTGTATTGATTCCCTAACACAAAATTAACATATGCTCTTTAGAAACTTACTGTGAGCACAGAATTAAATAAATGAACTACAGGCAAGTTACTCTGTAAAACACAAGCTCATGTGTTAAATTCTCTGAATATTAGAGCTGGTTGAATAGTTATATTTACTAATTGATTAACCCTACACACACACACAGATGAGGAGGTCAATGCATGTCTGTCACAACCTTTCACAGAGTTGCATTCAGAATTTAATTAAACCACTTTACTGTCAATGTACAACAAGTTTGGCATCAAAACCTCATTTATAATTAAATTTTAATTTAAAAATGAAATATTCATATACATCATCAATTATCAGTTCTCTATATTACATGGCACTTCTTCACTCTGAATTGCCGACTTTAGATGTTTTTTATCCTTTATAATGTTTTGTTTTTGTTTTTGAATTTCACACAAAGCTACACAAGAGCTACCTGCACTAGCCATCCCTAATTTAGTAGTGTAAGACTAGAGAGAAGGCAGATAGTCATCACCACCCACTGCCAACTTTTGGACTATTCTTTTACCAATGAATAGTGGGATTTACAATCAAACTATAAGACCCCCACAGCTGAAAGGGCAAGCATATTTGGTGCAACTGGGATTTGAACCAGCAACCCTCAGGTTACGAGTAATGCCTTAACCCACCTGGTCATGCCTGGCTCCTATACAAGATAACTTATGTTTTACATAAATTATGTGCTTAAAAGTAGATACTGTTAAGAAGTATTATAAACTTATAGCTCAGAGATACTTAAAGTACTTGGGACTCAGGCTCATAGGTGCAGGGATTTCAGCCATTAGAGTACCATACCAACCCTGGTTTTCTATTAAGATTTTTCATGATATCAATTGTGGATTTAGTCTTAGTAATGCTCCTGTTATAGCCTCATTTTACAGATACACAAACCACAAAGTCAAACCCACATATCACATTTTATTGAATTTTATTTAATACAGAGAGACAAAATTTACTGATTTCTGTATAAGGCTGGCTTGTTCTGACAATAATTTTTAAATATGGTGCTTTATTGTTACTGTTATTGATATTAATTCAGCCATGTAAGGGAATTAGTTCAATAGACTTACAGGCTTAAATAGAAAGTATTTATTTGTTTGAATTTCATGCAAAGCTAAACAAGGGCTATCTGCACTAGTCATCCCTAATTTAACAGTGTAAGACTAGAGAGAAGGCAGCTAGTCATCACCACCCACTGCCAACTCTTGGGCTACTCATTTACCAATGAATAGTGTAATTAACCATCATGTTGTAATGTCCCCATGACTGACAGGACAAGTATGTTTGGCATGACATGGATTCGAACCTGCAGAAAATCAGTTAAATTATAATAACAAATATAGTAATTAAATTAAACAAAAGTATTTGTGAAAAGGTTGATAGGCCTAAAGCTTTTAAGACAAATAATTGTAATTGTAACAACTTGCAGTCTTTCTAGTAAGAAATAAAATTTATTCAGATTTCATTTAATATTTTTCAACTTTCACTACAGGCAGTGTTGGGATAGAAAAAAAAAGAGATAAAACTGAAGTTTAATCAAAAAATACAAACTTTTGATGTTAATTTAAGATTATAGAATGTATGCATATGGAAAATGTAAAACTACAAGATGAAAAGGTATTCTTATTATTAATAAAAAAATCATCTTGCTGTGAGACTCATCTGGATCAAAATGACTTCATAAATTCCCAGATGAATCTCGAGTATAAATAGTTTATTAGGAAATAAGATTTTTGTGTTCAACAGATTTTTAACTTTTAGTAAAAGACCGCCAAATTTCATGAACATGTATGGAACAAATTTGGAATTATATTAAATATTAATTTTCCAATATGGGGTCAGTTAGGCTAACCATATGCTCATGACAACCCCATTAATCAATTAGATGAGGAACAACAAAGTTGGGAACAGTTGTTGCTGGACAGTTAATTTCCTTCTGGTCAACAGTTCAAAACTGGTAACAGTAGCAAACAGCCTTAGTAGCTTTGTAATAACAAAAACAAGGTGAGTAAATAATGAGAAACCTGAGTTTTAACTGGTTGACTATGTTTTTGGCAATTGATTTAACTGTAATTAATTTTCAATTAATCAACTGGTGGAATAATTGAATAAAAATCAATCAAAACCACTAGTTCAAACTGATTAATTTAATCCTGAGATTAACTGATTAGTTCACATGATACTACATTGTTTTTATGTAATTGATTATAGGGATTAAAAAAAAAGTTTACTCCAATATATAAAAAATGTTTAAATCAACTAAAATATAAAAAAACTTATTTTTATGTGGTTTTATTAAGTTACTAGTTTTTCACAATCATATGGTCTTTCCCTGAAGGCTTTTTATGACTATAATCAGATATTGAACTACAAAATGTTGATTAGAACCAAGTAAATTTAATTAAGTTCTCCCTAATTAAAACAAATGTTATCACATTTACTTTAGCATAATACCCTTCAATACATTTACAAGAAATTATCGGAGCCAATTCTGAGATTAAAAAATTATTCACAAACACATACCCAGCCGATACTATTTCATCAGTTTCTACAGTAACAGGCAGTAATGTCCGTTTTTTTGTAAATGGTGCAGCTGGTTTAGTAATGTCAGTTGTTGTAACTAGTCCAATATTTTCTTCTGTTAAAGATTTACTACTGGATGATGATGACGATGATGAAAGGTGTTTCAATCGAGCAGCTCGTCCACCAATATCACGAGAGTGCCACGGAAATGACCCACGGGTCATTGTTGGGTCCATCATTTCTTGTGCTTTAACAACATATCAAGTTATATAAATTCTTAAATTAGCAAATACAGATTATAAAAATCTGAAGTTTAAAATTTTCAGTAAACAAAAATTGTAATTTATTTGTTTACAACACTAAGATGCATATGCAGATGCATATATTTATAAACATTTAAGTATTATGCATCATTATTTCAATTATGATTAGGCTTTGATAATACATGTATACTTTTCCATATAGTGCTGGAGAAGTTAAAGTAGAAATAAATACATCATGTTTGATTTACAAGTTATAAACATGAAAAAATATGTATTTCATTCTAGCAGGAAATTAAAAACACAGTTTCAGATTAAAAATAGTTTAGCCATTTAATAAATAAGCTCTGATCTGGAGTGTGATTTGAATATCTCTCTGGAACTGTAGAAAACAAAAATATCTGTCATATAACTACATTATGACATTATCAGTTTTGGTCTAAATAATAAAAATTGTCAAGGAGAACTAATAAAGAATCAACATGACACAGACATTAAATTGCACGTTGCATTTGTTTAAAGAAAAAAAGTTACCTTACAACTCTCGTTCATACGACTTTAACTTATCTGCATCAATGGCATTAAAACCGAAATAGGAAATTCATGCCATGAATGTAAAATGTATTAAATAATGAAGTATAGGATATAGCCAACTAAATAACACATTCCATGGTTACTAGTTAGAAAATATCCAGAAAATTTCTGTAAAAAAATTTTGAATTCTTCTGTTCAAAACTTCAATGGTTCTACAGCAAATAAGACTGAATAAAACATGACATTAAATGCTAAAACCAAAGTGCTTTGAGAACCATAAGAAAATAAGTACTGTGTTAAACTTATATTAAAGCACAAGTACTATTGACTTTATAATTTAGATAATTAGTAATTACTGGAATACTGATGATTTTTATTGTTTATATATTTCTTGTGAGACTCAATGTTGTTTGGGATCCTGTAACTTGGAAAGTCAATATATAATTGACAGTATATAATTTTGGGGGCAAATAGTTCAAAAAAGTACTAAAAACGAATGGGTTTCATACTGTCAAGTCCATGAATAGAATACTCATTTCTTTTTTTCGGACATGAATGGCATCCCATGAAACACACAGATTAAGTAACCAAGTCCAATCCCTCCTAAGTTAAAATATAACCATCCTTAATTTAGAAATGTTACCCCATACGGAGAGCAAGAAGTCGACAGCACTCACCACTTATGTGGCTATTTTCAACTGAACGGCAGGAATGACGATCACAGTTAATCTGCTCCTGCACCTAAACTACCAGTACACTCTGAAAGTTTTAATTACAACTAAATGTCTCACACTAGTAATTACCATGTGCCACCGAGTTTCACAACGACAACTTTGTAAATCCTACACGATACTCAGGCAGATACAGTTGTAATAAAGTTTCCTGCTTAATAATGCAGTAGAAATCATCCTAGTTTACTGTAGATATAGAATGAAACATTGATAATTTGAACACATTTGTAATGAAGTAGTTCTTAATTGTTGCCACAACAAGAGCACTCTTAACAGCACATGATATAGGTCAATAAATATAAGAATGAAAATAGTGAGCAAGAAAATGTTAAAAACAAAAAGCAACAGTATGTACAATACAATTAGCAGTTTCTTATTATATATACTTCAATAACTTTAAACTGAATTATCCAAATGGCATGTCATTATTATCACACACTTTTTTTTGAACTAATGACTTGTAAAGAACACAAAATACATAATACACGTGAATTTCTTGTAAAAACAAACCATGATTTAACAATGCTGATGTTTCTATCTGCCTGCATCTTGGAGCACCATGATATATCACAACTGTAACATAAATCACCACTAACCCCTTGTTGGATATACAAAACTATTTAGTTTAGGTTATTATTTATTTTATTTAGTGATTTAAAATTTAACTAACATTTAATTTTTATAACATGAGTCTTAAAAGTTAATTATTTTTAAAGCTATAGTTATGACAAGTTTTGTTAAGTAACCGTAGGAGTCATATGTCATGTATGCAGTTTAACTGTTGTACCTGGCTTTTGTAATACTGTTGACATCATATCACTCAAAGCTTCTATGTATTTCTCATTATGTGAAAATTGTTGTCACTAGAGAGCTAGATATTTCCAAGTTCTTCTGTCAAAAATTATAAATATACGCAGATATAGAATGCAAAAAAAGAAGTAAGTTATGGAAAGTTAGACTGCATCATTGTTAGTTTATCTGTAAAGAGGCAATACCTGAGGTATATTTCATAGCAGTGTTCTAACAACAGAGATGAAGAATAATTTCTTGTTAAACATTGTTCTAAAGTAACTGAACTAGCCTGTGTAGGCTTTGATGGAAAGGAAACAGCTATTTAAAGCTCTGGATATAACTGCCATAACAAGTAGTGTAATGAGTTTTTGTATACATGTTTGATTTTGAATATATAATTTCTAAACAAGTTAATTGTGTGCTGTCTATTTATCGTTCAAGTTTATCTCCAACAAGTAAAATACACTAACTGTAAGGAAACCAGCCCCTGTAAAATTGACATTTGAAGAGCCAGCCAGGAGTACACAGTGGTAAGAAGCAGCAGAAGATACAAATGACAGAAGTAAATAGACCTATATACACACACACATAGCTGTAGTGGTTTACTACCACACTACTTAATGTCAAGTGACTTTGATAAATGGATCAAAACAGATGAACAACTTAGGCTAAAAAATAGCAGACTACAATAGTTTATTAAATAATAATAAGATTCACGCAGAGAAGAGAAAGAAATAATGAGAGGAAGAGAAAGAGAAAGAGAAACTACAATTAAGGAGGACAAGAGAACAAAGAGAAAAAAACTGGAAATAAAGAGAAAAGCACAAATTAAGACTGACAAACTCACTACACAGATAGAGGAAGGACTCAAGAATAACAATAGGATAAATGAACAGAAAGGTGATATGGATGCTTTCCTGAAGAGATGAAATATCTGCCCAGTCAGAACTGGGACAAAGCTAACTTGGCAATCCGTCTTAACCCACTTCTTATATTATGATGCCATGGACAATGACAAGTTAAAGGTGGTTTTACTATGAGCTCACTAAAAAAGGTTTTCACTGAAGTTCAGAAGTGAAAAGTGACAAATGGAGAAACTCTTTCACTTTGTAGCAAATCTATGGTGATACTACACTAGATGGACTGACATGGCCAAGTACAAAATTTTTTGAAAGATTGGCAGATCTACTAATATGTAAACTGTTCATGATCACGTGCTCAAGTGACATGTTATTTTTACTAAAGGAAGTAACACCAAATTACATGGATAAGACAATCAAGCTAGAAGAACAGTATATGGGAGCCCATGGATGGAGTATAAGTCCAAGAATATCCAGTTAAAGTCAAAACCACTGATGGCTGACCAGAAGCAGGAGTCTACCAAAGGTGATAGGATGTTAACAGACAAATGGTAGAATATATTCTATGTTTATTATCAAATAGGGCATGTTGCAAAGGAGTGGAAGTGCATCACCAATGAGGAACAGCAGAAATCTCAACATAAAGAAGTTTGAGACAAAGACAGTGCTGGTAAGAAACAAGAGTGACTGTCACCATGGATGCTTATGCTAGAAGAAACAAAACAGAGACAACTCATCAGATCCACCACAAGAAAAAAGTACCATTTCCTTGATTAATCAGTGCATGTCTAATGGTCAGCTCAAGTTAACAAATGTGTCAACAGTACTGGTGCATGTGACAAACATCAAGAGATGCTAACAAATCATAACATGCCAGTAGACAAAGGTTATGTTGGGAACATGAAAATGAACGTTCTCTGAAACAGTGAGTGCAGTAGTGCAGCAGTGAGAACCAGACTTTTATCTAATGATAAGATAGCATACAAGGCAAATCTTTTTTGTACTGATTGATGGAACAGTAAGAATATTTCCCATAGCAAGAACAAAGATGAATACTCCATACTATGTGGGAGACTTTGAGGCTACATGTATGAAGACACCAATCTATGAGTTGTGTGATTAGAAACATACCCATTAGTAAAAGTCTGAAGAAACCACACAAAAAAAAACAATAGTGGTAACTGCAGATACTTCAACCAAAGCTCAAGAAAAGGAAAACAAACAAACACCTTAAGTCTCAGCAAGTATCAAAAGGCAACATCCTTAATGTGGGTCTGCAGGAACTGAAAGAAAGACAATCAGTGATGTCGAGAAACCCACTTGTTGAGAACTTTTATATGCAAAAACGGCTGTTCTGGGCCCAGAAAACACTTCAAATAGAAGAGCGAACAACGTTTCGACCTTCTTCGGTCATCGTCAGGTTCACAAAGAAAGGGTTACTGGTCGGAAGCTGACCACGTGTTTGGGAGGGGTTGTATAATTGAGTGTTGCAATGTAGAGGGCGCGGTTTGAATATATAATTTTGTCTATAATATTAATATAGGTATAATGGTGTTCCTTTATATTGGTTTATTTTGGGTTTGAGTTGTTGTATAAGTAAGGCTTCTTTAATTTTTCGTTTGTTTATGTTTGTTTCTTTATTTAGTATTTTAGTGTTTTCTATGGTTATGTTGTGTCCATTTGACTTGCAGTGTTCGAAAACGTGTGAAGGTGACTTTTTATGTTCTTTGAATCTGGTTTCCATTTTTCTACTTGTTTCTCCTATATAGAAGTCGTGGCAGTTATCACATTGTATTTTATAAATAATGTTGGTGTGGTGTTTGTCAGTGTAGTTCTTACATAGTATAGACCTTAGTTTTGTGCCTGGTTTTTGAATAAATTTAGTGTTAACTGGAATGTTATATTTTGTTACTAGTTTTTGCCAAATGTTGGTTATTTGTTTGCTGATGTCAGGAATATATGGTATACAGCAGTATATGGTTTCGTGATTTTTTGATTCGTGAGATATATTTACTATTGTTGGTTGATTTTGCTTTCTGTCTAGGTGTGTGCGTATAATGTTTTCTACGGTTTGTGGAGGAAACTTGTTAATGTTGATGAAGTGTTGTTTTATTTTATCTAATTCATCGTTAATTTTATCTGGTGAGCATAGTTTTATGGCTGTGTTTATCTGGTTTCTTAGTATGTTGAGTTTTTGTTTTGTTTCATGTGCTGAGTCCCAAGGAATGTATAGTCCAGTATGGGTGATTTTTCGGTGGATTTCTGTTTTGAATTGTGTGTCGGTTTTTATAATTTTGAGGTTAAGAAATGATATTTGATTGCTTTCTTCCTGTTCACATGTGAAGTTAATGTTGGGATGTATAGAGTTAATGTGAGTGAAAAAGTTAAGTATGTGTTCTGTAGATTCGAATCCCGCAATCGTGTCATCTACATATCTGTACCAGTATAGTGGTGGATGTAATGCTGTATTAATTGCTTGTGTTTCAATTTGTGTCATAAAAATATTGGCTAGAACTGGCGATACTGGGTTGCCCATGCTTAGGCCATTTGTTTGTATATAGTTTTGGTTGTTGAACATGAAGTTTGTCTTTATTGTGGTGAATTCTATGAGGGTTGCTAACTGGTTACTGGGAATGTCTATGATCGGGTTAGGGTCTCGAATATAGAGTTCTAAGGCTATCTTGCAGGCTTCTGTTGTTGGAACTTCTGTGAAGAGGGATATAACATCGAAACTGGCCATTAAGGCTTTATGATTAAGTTGATTTAGATTGGACTTGAAATTAAAAGAGTCTTTGATGAATGAGCTGGCTGATGTTGCGTATTTGGAGAATGCCCATGCTATGTATTTACCAAGATTGTAGTTAAACGATTCATATGTTGACATTATTGGTCGTAATGGACAATCTGGTTTATGAGGTTTGGGGATGCCGTATATTTGCGGTGTGCGTGAGTCGGTTTTACACAATTTCACAAACACTTTATTCCTACCTACGTAAAACCGACTCACGCACACCGCAAATATACGGCATCCCCAAACCTCATAAACCAGATTGTCCATTACGACCAATAATGTCAACATATGAATCGTTTAACTACAATCTTGGTAAATACATAGCATGGGCATTCTCCAAATACGCAACATCAGCCAGCTCATTCATCAAAGACTCTTTTAATTTCAAGTCCAATCTAAATCAACTTAATCATAAAGCCTTAATGGCCAGTTTCGATGTTATATCCCTCTTCACAGAAGTTCCAACAACAGAAGCCTGCAAGATAGCCTTAGAACTCTATATTCGAGACCCTAACCCGATCATAGACATTCCCAGTAACCAGTTAGCAACCCTCATAGAATTCACCACAATAAAGACAAACTTCATGTTCAACAACCAAAACTATATACAAACAAATGGCCTAAGCATGGGCAACCCAGTATCGCCAGTTCTAGCCAATATTTTTATGACACAAATTGAAACACAAGCAATTAATACAGCATTACATCCACCACTATACTGGTACAGATATGTAGATGACACGATTGCGGGATTCGAATCTACAGAACACATACTTAACTTTTTCACTCACATTAACTCTATACATCCCAACATTAACTTCACATGTGAACAGGAAGAAAGCAATCAAATATCATTTCTTAACCTCAAAATTATAAGAACCGACACACAATTCAAAACAGAAATCCACCGAAAAATCACCCATACTGGACTATACATTCCTTGGGACTCAGCACATGAAACAAAACAAAAACTCAACATACTAAGAAACCAGATAAACACAGCCATAAAACTATGCTCACCAGATAAAATTAACGATGAATTAGATAAAATAAAACAACACTTCATCAACATTAACAAGTTTCCTCCACAAACCGTAGAAAACATTATACGCACACACCTAGACAGAAAGCAAAATCAACCAACAATAGTAAATATATCTCACGAATCAAAAAATCACGAAACCATATACTGCTGTATACCATATATTCCTGACATCAGCAAACAAATAACCAACATTTGGCAAAAACTAGTAACAAAATATAACATTCCAGTTAACACTAAATTTATTCAAAAACCAGGCACAAAACTAAGGTCTATACTATGTAAGAACTACACTGACAAACACCACACCAACATTATTTATAAAATACAATGTGATAACTGCCACGACTTCTATATAGGAGAAACAAGTAGAAAAATGGAAACCAGATTCAAAGAACATAAAAAGTCACCTTCACACGTTTTCGAACACTGCAAGTCAAATGGACACAACATAACCATAGAAAACACTAAAATACTAAATAAAGAAACAAACATAAACAAACGAAAAATTAAAGAAGCCTTACTTATACAACAACTCAAACCCAAAATAAACCAATATAAAGGAACACCATTATACCTATATTAATATTATAGACAAAATTATATATTCAAACCGCGCCCTCTACATTGCAACACTCAATTATACAACCCCTCCCAAACACGTGGTCAGCTTCCGACCAGTAACCCTTTCTTTGTGAACCTGACGATGACCGAAGAAGGTCGAAACGTTGTTCGCTCTTCTATTTGAAGTGTTTTCTGGGCCCAGAACAGCCGTTTTTGCATATGAAAGAAAGACACTTCACTACAGAAACATTGGGATAGTGCCTGGGAGAAAGTCAAGCACAAAACAAAGAGGAAAGAAACTTACAGAATAGAGGAGTAGAAGTGTGTTGTGCCAGATCTGTCAAGACAGTTATACTAGACTCAGTAGATGAAGTTGGCTCATGAATCCATTACAGTAGGACACATAGGAGCAAAGAAGACAGTAGACAGAATCACCAGCAACTTCCATTAGCTGGGGATCAGAGATGTGAGCAAGGTGCTGCTGAGTGAAACACCTCTCAAAAGAGACATTCAGCAGAGTGGACTGAATCATACTACTACAGCTTGTTTCTGACAAGGGCAACCAGTATGTGCTAACAGTAGTTGACTATGCAACACATTATCCAAAAGCAGTAGTACAAGTATGAAGACAGAGAGAATAACAGTTGATTGATTGATTGATTTAGTGTTTTATGGCACAAAGCAACGAGGCTATCTGCGCCAAACAACCGGTAAAAATGTAGTAAAAGACATAAATGGAAATGAAGGTAAAACAAAAAAAAGTATAAAACCAGTGTTGACACCTAGTCTACAAGGTTAAGATAGAAGGCAAAGTGTAAAAAGTTGTAAGGTAGGTATTCTATCAAAAAGGTATAATCATAACCCGCCAGGAAGACTAACAGGCAGGTACAAGACCCACCGTCAGTCACCTGAAGTTGGTCTTTCCAGTCCTGGTTCTGGGTTATGTGTCATAGCAACTAGTATCAAAATGTAAAAGAATAGAAGTATTAAAAAACACACAGCAAAAACGCAACAATGAGTAACCAAATGTTCAGTAAAAAGAGAAAAGTCACGTAAATGGAGTAAAATTTGTAAAGGAAAATGAAGGTAAAAACAAAACAGCAATTAAAACAGAAAATGGTGTAAATCCAATGGTGACACCCAGTCTTCAAAGTTATAAACTATTTACTCTAGCATAATAATAATGATCATAACCCGCCAGGAAGACTAACGAACAAGTTCAAGAACCACTGTCAGTCACCTGAAGTTGGCCTTTCCAGTCCTGGTTCTGGGTTATGTGTCATAATAGCTATTATCAAAATGTAATGGAATAAAAGTTTAAAAAGACACTCAGCAAAATCATAATAAAGAGTAGCCAAATGTCCAGTAAAAAGATAAAAGTCAAGTAAATGGAGTAAAATGTGTAAAGGTAATTGAAGATAAAAACAAAATGGCAATTAAAACAGGAAATGGTGCAAAAACCAATGACGACATCCAGTCAACAAAGTTGTAAAGGCCAACCTGTAGCAGAATGGGAATGATCATAACCCGCCAGGAAGACTAACAGGTAGTATATAAACCACTGTCAGCCACCTGAAGTTGGTCTTTCCCTCCTGGTTCCGGGTTATGAGTCAATATGGCCAGTACAAAAAGGTTGTAAAAGCACGAAATGGTATGCAGCGAAAGTATAACAGTAACTCGCCAGGAAGACTAACGAGTAGTTCAAACAGACAGTTCAAACAGAAGCGTTAGTCACCTGAAGTTGGCCTTTCCAGTCCTGGTGTCGAGTTATTTAATGTTCTGGCCATTGTTTAATGTCACATTGAATGAGAGAGAATAAAACTTTAAAAAGGAGCCACAATTAAAAAGGTGTAATGAATAAATATACCACACTTAAAGAAGATTAAAAAGATTAATGGCCATTAAAAAATTAAAAACGTTATTAAGGTGGACATAGTCACCATCACCAATAACTCTGTCCAATGTTACAGATTGACGCTGGGAAAAAATATGTTTAAAGTATTGCCGTCGTTGAGGATTGTAATGATGGCAAGAAAGTAAAACATGGCTGATAGTGATCTGAGTGTTACACAAACTACACATTGGTGCATCAGTTCCAGATAAAAGAAAATGATGAGTTAAAAAACTGTGACCAATGCGTAGCCTAGTGAGAACAACTTCTTCCCTCCGAACTTTATGGAAGCTAGATGGCCAAACTCCAATTTTGGGTTTAATTTGAAAAAGTTTATTGTCGCGTTGTTCACTCCAAGTGGACTGCCAACTGGTACGGAGCCGAGCTTTGAAGACAACACCATAGTCCATGTACGGAATAGGCATAGGGGTGATGGAGCTGAGGCATACATATTTAGCTGCCATATCTGCAAGCTCGTTCCCATGAATACCAACATGGCCTGGTATCCAGAAAAACTGAATTGAAGTAGCTGCTAATGAGAAATGGGCCAGTTGGTTTCGAATATCTGCTAGAATAGGATGTGAGCTAATGTGAAGTGATTCCAAGGCAAGAATAGAACTAAGCGAGTCAGTATAAATAGTGCAGTTGGAGTACTGCTCAGCTGCAATATGATCAAGGGCAAGAGATATTGCATACAGTTCAGCAGTGAACACAGAAGCTGTAGAGGGGATTCTGTGTGCAACTACTGAACTACAGCAAACCATAGCAGAGCCCTCTGAATTACCTGATTTGGAACCATCTGTATAAATGGGAACTGAATGATTGTTGGAAAGATATTCATTGAATAAAAGACGGTACTTCCAGTCTGGAGTATCCGCTTTTTTTAGGTGATTGAAAGAAAAGTCACACTTGGGGGTTGTAATAAGCCATGGTGGGATGCGTCGACATGTGGAATCTGCAATGTTATCCAAGGACAGACCCAATTCATCCAATTGCGCCCGGATGCGAAGGCCAAACGGAGCAATGACAGATCGTCTGTTCTGAAAAAGTACTGCCCACCGAGGAAGGAAAACACATTCCCAGGTGGGATGCTTTGGTAAGGAACGAAGTTTCGAAGTATATTGTAAAGACAGTTGCAAACGACGAAGGTGTAGAGGAGGTTCATGAGATTCAATGTATATGCTTTGAACTGGAGAGGTACGGAAAGCTCCGGTGCAGAGTCGAAGACCTTGGTGATGAATGGGGTCCAGTATCTTTAAGGCCGAGGGTCTGGCAGAGCCATAGACCATTGATCCATAGTCGAGTTTCGATCTAATAAGAGCACGATGTATCTTTAACATTGAACGGCGATCTGCCCCCCAACTGGTAGAAGAGAGGACACGGAAGATGTTCAGTGTTCTTGTGCATTTGACCCGAAGCTGCTTTAAGTGTGGTATAAAGGTCAGTTTACGATCAAAGATAAGCCCCAAGAACTTTGTCTCCGGGACCACTGGCAGCAAAACTTCACCGATATGAAGTTCAGGATCAGGGTGAATACCTCGTTGGCGGCAAAAGTGCATGCATACAGTTTTGGAAAGAGAGAAATTAAAGCCATTCGCAAGAGTCCACTTCTGTACACGATTGAGGGCAGTTTGTAGTTGCCGCTCAATATATCTCATGTTTGATGACTGACATGAGATGTGAAAGTCGTCAACATATAGCCCATTCATAACGGTGAGAGGGAGTTGTTCAGTGATGGCATTTATCTTTATACTGAAAAGTGTGACACTCAATATACAGCCTTGAGGGACTCCAAGTTCCTGTACAAAAGAACGTGAAAGTGCCGAACCTACACGAACTTGGAATCTCCTGTCCATGAAAAAATTTTTAATAAACATGGGTAGATGGCCACGTAACCCATATGTATGGAGGTCTCGCAAAACGCCATACCTCCATGTTGTGTCGTAAGCCTTCTCTATGTCAAAGAATATCGATACAAGGTGTTGGCGGTTGAGAAAGGCCTCTCTGATGGATGTTTCAAGACGAATTAGGTGGTCTATGGTGGAGTGCTGTCGACGGAACCCACACTGGGTGGGTGAGAGGAGGTTGTTTGATTCAAGGAACCAAACGAGACGAGCATTAACCATCCTTTCTAAGGTCTTACAAAGACAGCTCGTCAGAGCAATTGGACGATAGTTTGAAGGAGCCTTTGGATCTTTCCCTGGCTTAGAGAAAGGTAAAATAATAGCCTGGTGCCAGGCATCAGGAAAAGCATTCTCCTGCCAAATCCGGTTAAATATAGTCAGTAGGACATCAAGAGAATCAGGAGAGAGATGGTGTAGCATGTCATAATGAATATCATCAGGTCCAACAGATGTACTGGCAGACCGATGAAGGGACATTTTTAGTTCCACCAGGGTAAAGGGACTATTATAGTCAAAGAAACAGTCAGTTTGAAAGGAAAGAGGTGATCGCTCTGCCCGAGTCTTGATAGCCAGGAAGGTGGAGGAACAAGCAGAAGTGCTAGATACCCGGCAAAAGCTTTCACCTAGAGTGTTAGCAATGTTTCGGACATCAGTCACCTCCTGACCATCAGAGAGTAAGATCGAGAGGGGAACAGAAGTGTAGTGCCCATTAACCTTTCGAATCTTGTCCCATACGATCTTGGAACTGGTGGTAGAAGATATGCTGGTTGTGAACTTAATCCAAGATTCCTTCTGGCTTTGACGTCTTACCCACCTAGCATGTGCTCGGGCCCGCTGGAAAGCAACCCGATTTGAAAGTGTGGGATATCTGCGAAAAGTGTCCCAGGCCCGTTTTTGAGCCTTCCGTGCTAAGTTGCAAGCAGAATTCCACCATGGACGAAAATATCGTGGGAAACGTGTCAAGGTTTTAGGAATACACTGAGCAGCTGCATGTATAATACAATCAGTTACCGCTGCAACACAGTTGTCTATTGATGGCTGATTTACGATGACAGGATCAAGTTCTGCGAGAGCAGTGAAAGTGGACCAGTCTGCCTGATCCAGCTTCCACCGGGGCACGCGGGTAGGGTGGCATCGACCACGGCCAGTCTCTCTCAAAATGATCGGAAAATGATCACTGCCTAGTGGATTACTGTCAACCCTCCATGAAAAATGGGAAAATAATGAAGTGGAGCAAACTGAGAGATCAATGGCAGTGAATGACTGACTTGGTGCATGAAAGTAAGTGGAAGAACCAGTATTGAAAAGAGAAAGATCGTGATCAGAGAGCATCTGCTCTACAGATCAACCCCTCCCATCAATAACAGCACTTCCCCAGAGGGGATGGTGTCCATTAAAATCCCCCAGGATTAGAAATGGAGATGGTAACTGTGCAACGAGAGAATCCAGGTCTGATTGATCATATGTCTCTCCAGGGGACAGGTACAGAGAACAAACAGTGATGGTACGACCCAAGGAAATACGGATGGCTACGGCCTCCAAGGGTGTATTGAGTGACAAAGACAGGGTGGGCACATGTTGATCAACCAAAAGTGCCACCCCTCCATGTACTCGACCATCACACAACTTGTCATTTCTGTACAGAGAAAACTGCCGAATGGAGACTGTATCAGCAGATTTGAGAAATGTTTCTTGTAGAGAAAGACAAACAGGATGGTAGGAAGCAATCAGCGTTGTGATATCATACAGATTAGAACGTAAACCTCGACAGTTCCATTGTATCAAGGTGGCCATTTTTAAGGATGGGCAGGTGAAGTGGTTGGAGAACCCTTCGATTTACGACCTCGTCTTTTGTCTTTACTGTCTTTCTTCGGAGGAGGTCTATCAACCTCCATGGATCCTGCTCTGGGTCGAGTGGGCAGGTTTTTGTTATTGGAAAAGGAATCAAGCGACTGAGGACGCGGACGAGTAATTGTTTTGTTTATTGTGGTGGGAGAAAATGATGTATCAGAAGAAATGCCTGTATTTGAAACTGAAGGACATGGATCTTGAGGTTTGTTGGAAGTTATGGGAGGAACAGAGATGGGTGTGGAAGTCGATTCATCTACTGTTTTAACCACGGAGGGCAAAAGGCTTTTCATTTGTTTTGAAAACGATTCTTTTGGAGGCACAGAGAGATCTGTCTGCACTTCCACTGTAGTTGTGGAATGGAGTGCAGCAGCATATGTCCGAGATGGGATTGTGGACATCAATTTCCGAGCCTCAGGATAACTAATGTTATGTGTCGTTTTCAAACGCTGCACCTCTTTTTCCTCCAACCATTTTGGACAAGAATGAAAGTAAGAGGGGTGAGAACCATTGCAGTTGACGCAATGTGGGTTTATGTCACAATCATAGGCATCGTGGTCCTTGCCTCCACAACGAGCACATGTCAGGGAACCACGACAAGATGTCTTTGAGTGGCCGAATCTCTGACATTGAAAACATCGAAGAGGGTTTGGAATGTATGGCCGAACCCTGCAAATGAGATAACCTGCTTTGATGGTGGCGGGTGCTCGTGGTGAAGTGAATGTTAAAACAAGGGTATTTGTTGGCAGTGTAACTCCATCTTTGCGAGTGGAGATGCGCCTCACTGCAGAAACTCCTTGAGTGGAAAGACCGGCGAGAATCTCCGATTCAGGAACATTCTTCAAATCCCTTTCAACAATAACTCCTCGTGAAGTATTCAAAGTACCATGGGGTGTAACCTCGATAGGTATATCGCCAATTACCTTTGATTTCAAGAGGAGTTCACTGTGTTGGGATGTGGATGTTTCAACCAGTATGTCACCAGATCGAAGCTTCTTTACTGACTTTGGAGAGCCAGCAAGTCCCTCGAGCCCCTTTTGAATAAAAAAAGGGGACATTTGCCCTAAAGATTTTTCTGAAAGAGAATGCAATATCAGAAAATGAGGTACGTGTGTTACTGATGTTGGAGATTGCTGTTCTGAGTATTCGAGACGTGGTCGCTTACCCATTGACTGTTTTTTTACAATTTTAATTAAATTTTTTGAAGGATCCATAGTAAAGTGAAAAGTTTCGGTACTCACTGACCCCACCCACCATGGAGCCCTACAAGGGGACGCACTACAAAGTCATGCAAGGACAATGCAGCAACGCCAGGGTTTCGTGAGCACTATACCCAAACACCAGCATCAGGCACAATGTCCACAACACCCGTTGAGAACTTCCAACACTGGTACTTGGTTGGCTCTAGCCCAGGTGGACCAGCCGATTGACCCAAGGGGGGCCACCCAAGGGCCGCCCGTCTACAGGAATTCGAGGCCAAAGTGGTGTGTTAGGGTTGGACCCCTCAACCACCAGGATCCTCTCCTCCCCTTCAAGGGTCGCCACGCACGGCAAACACGTGGGTGGATGTTTAGATCCCAGAGAAGGTAACCAGACAGAACAGAACCTTCCCTGGGAGGTCCCCTCACCACGTACAGGAATCCACTCCGAGGGGGAGAATAACAGAAGCTTTCTTAGAAATATTTCACAGATTAAGCTTTCTGAGAAAGATTGAGTAACAGAAGGATCCAGTTTACTTCAGAACTGATATAGAAAGTGTGTAGACTCATCAGTACTCAGCAACTCTTTACAACTCCACACAATTCAAGATGTAATGGACTTTGTAAAAAATGTTAATGGAGTATTAAAGAGCATGCTAAAGAAGATGTGCCAAGAGAGGCTATGTGACTGAGACAGATACTTGCAGGCAGTATTATTTGCTCAAGAAATCACACAAGCAAATTGAGGCTTTTCACTCTTCAGAAAAACACTGACATCCAATGCAGATACTGAAAATGGACAAATGATGAGCCAAAAGTGGGAAGCACATATCAGTTCATGTTAGACCTATAAAACCAACTGAAGGTGATCTCTCAACTTGCTCGAGAGAACTTGTATGCAATTCAAGGCAGTCAAAAGCACTTCTAAAAGCAGAAGGCAAGGAGCAAAGCCTCTTGATTTGTAATCTAATGGTTGCAGATTTGAATCCCTGACTTGCCAAACATGCTCACCCTTTCAGTTGTGGGGGGTTATAATGTGACAGTCAATCCCACTATTATAAGAGTAGCCCATGCATTGTCAGTGGGTGGCAATGACTAGCTGCCTTCCCTGTAGTCTTACACTACAGATTTGGGAATGGCTAGCACAGATAGCCCTTATGTAGCTTTGTGCCAAATTCAAAAACAAACAAATACTTGCATAATAGCAGAACTCCTAAAAGAACATGAATATGGACTATTTCTGGTAAGGTAAGCAAGTAAAAAGCTGTTCAGTAGTTACAGGAACTACTCTGTGATCAAACAAGTGTCTGGCCATCTGCCATCCAGAAGTTCCAGAATTATGAAGTTCAAATATGGACTATTTCTGGTAAGGTAAGCAAGTAAAAAGCTGTTCAGTAGTTACAGGAACTACTCTGTGATCAAACAAGTGTCTGGCCATCTGCCATCCAGAAGTTCCAGAATTACCTATATGGCAAGGTGTTCATCACTCAAACATACCATCAACCATTTGAATACAGTCAGAGGTGCAATATCAACAGTGGAAAAATTACAAGGTGGGAATTTGACCTCCAGAACCACAGGTTGCACAGTGAAGCCATCAAGGAGACTGCAAATGTTGGTGCAAATTGTACAAGTAAACTTTGTGTATGGTGTAAAATAAGAAATATTGTAAATATCTTTACTAAAGGGGGACTTATTATTGAATAAATAAAACTGTTTAAGAGTTATTATTTAATTTCTTTTGTAAATTAGTATTTAATTATTATTATTCAGCATTTATAATAAGAGTGTTAAAGGTTAATTATTTTAAAGTGATAGTTATGACACGATTCATTATGAATATCCAGTCCCATTTTAAAAGAACATGCAGATGCAGAGTGCAAAAAAGGTAAAAGTGAGAGTGAAAGTAAAGCTAGATTGCATGATTATAAGTTTAGCTGAAATGGTTAATATCTAAAGTGAGTTTCAAAGTGATATTGTAACAACAGAGAAACAAAAATAATTTGTCTTGACAAAAGATGCCCTAAAGTAATTGAACCAGCCTGTATAGACTTTGATGAAAAATAAACAGTTATCTGAAGCCCTGGTAAAGTAAAATGAATTTTTGATGTTTGATTATATTTTGAATATATAATTTTAAAATAAATGGATTGTGTGGTGTCCATTTATTGCTTAAGTTTATCTCCAACAGATTACAGACACCTAGAGTAAAGAATCCAGCCCTTAGTGTGAAAAATTGTCAAAACCAGTGCTCACCAAGAGCAAAGCTGTTTAACATTCAGCGATTACAATTGCATGTTTTTATTGACCTTTACTTCTGTAGGAAAATAAGGTAACTTTTGAAAAAAAATTAATCACAAAAACTGAAGATACAAAATACTTACATATAGAGTCTGGTTTGAGGGATATCACAATACGAAAAACATAATCTGCAGCTTCTTCCTCTTCTTCTGAAGTCTGGGCTTCAACATTTTGGTAGGTCTTATGAGTGGAGCCACAACCCTTTCTTCGAAGTTTTGGAAATACCTTACCTGTGGTTTAACAAAATTACTTCATTTATGCACAGAAACATTGTTTCATGTTGTCATGTCCTTGGGTGTTTTGTATGGTAAATGGAAGAAAAAAAAAGCATAAGCTTGGACAGACTGTTATGTTGTTAGTAAACCTATTTTTGACAAACATTAGAAACTACTCAATAATTCACAGTTACTCTGTTTAAATTTATAAAGCAAGATGTTCTTATTTTATAAATTGTTAACATTATTTTAAGTCCATAAGTTTATCCAACATAATTCAAGCACAGAAAATGTTATATTAACACCAAAAACCAGTTACATAAAATATATTGTTTCAAAACTAAATATTGAATTTAAAAGTTTGGACTAGATATCTGCACTAGTTGTAGTTTTTATGTTGGTGTTAAAATTTGCATCAAAAAAACATTCCAACATTATGTACATGAAATTAACTAAGATTAATTATGAGGAGTTAATTTTATTCCAACTGCATAAAACATATTAGGAAATGAGGGACCAATTAAATTTAACTTGATCTACCACAGTACAGTGTGTTTATAGTTGAATAACTTGTATCTTAATTGACACTTGACTAGAGTACAAAGATAAAAAATAGGAAAAAATTAATGCCAGAACTGTAACTTAACTAAAAAATGGAAAGTTATTTTAATTTTAAAGTGATTATTCATAAAAAAAACCTTTCTCAAGATAAGGGTAAACCAGGAAAAGGGGTTCTCTACCAAAAACATCCTTTTAAACTTTAAAAACTTCTGTTTTGCATTCAAAATATTTTGAACTAAATATATTATAAAAAAGTTTCACTGGAATTTAAAGTTGTTTATACTGCCATTACATACCACTAATTATTTTTAGGTTTGAGCACAATGCAATAACAAACCTTTTCCCTTTTGTGACAAAAGAGGGGGATCAAGTTGTCCACGAGGCAAAAGACCATTCTCGAGACACGAGAGAAATGCTAACAGATGTCCACCTTTAGGGAAGTGAATAGGTGGCTGTTGAACTCCATCTTGTCCTACAAGGACAACTGTTCCTCCAGTGTCCGCTAAACACGAAATATGATAATAAAAGAAAGGCTAAACATTAAGTATCACTCCTTATGAATATAAACATTGAGAAAAAACCCAAAAACATTTAATGGTAACTTAAAACTATTTCTGTTTAGTTAATAAGACTAAATAACATTAGAGTTCTTCAAAAGGTTATTACAGTTTATTTTATTCTTTCAGTAATTATATAATTTATGCTGTATATTGCATTTTATGTTTCTTTTGGGTTGCAAAATTACTAAATAGGAAAGAGATGGATGAGGGGGGAGGGTAAGTGAGAGGTGGTTAACAATCTTCCAGAGATTTAAGTAAAAAAGCAGTATCAGGTTTAATTCATATTAAGATCAATGTTACTATGACTTTATACAGACACAATGTTGCTGCAAAATAATTAAACATTATGATTTTGGTGTCAACAATAAAAACATGGAAGTGGGAAGCAGTGGTCATGTTATTGTAATGTTGAGCAACAAACACCTCTCTGCAAAAGCATAATTTCCAGAGTATGTTTAATGTATTCCCACACAATGCTTGATATCCATGGAGATATGTGAGTACTTATTCCCAACAACTGTTTGAATGGAAAAAATAATGTGGCTCAGCTGTAAGCTTGAGGGCTTCTAATTTACTCTGATTAATTAATAAAGATAATAACACAGGAGTAGTTTCATAAAACCAACTATTATACGATGGAGAAACAATAATAATTCTTACCATGTTGGTGACAATGCAAATACACTATATCTTCAACGTTAAAGCTCAATGCATACTCCCAATACAGGCTAATAAAGATAAAAGGTATACTAATTAATAAACAACTTCTACACTATACATAGACAAGGGCAAAAATCATTTATAATAGGAACTAAGCTATAATAGAAGCTATATAGAAAACTAAGCTATAATGAGGGACAGTTCTCAATATAATTTTTAATAGTATTAATAAAGTAAAAACTTACTCTGACAATTATCAAAAAATTTTAATTTTAAATTCTAAAATATACAAATATTTTCACCTTTTGTCCTGACTGGCTGATGATTCCTGACAAGTTTCAATGCTGTAACGTCCATTCATTAGTTGATTTGGTGTCCATTTGATAATCAGACTCTCAGGAATTTGGTGCAGAGACAGGTAACCAGGCATAGCTTCAATGTTTTCTTGCTGAAGAATAAAGCAGTTTGCAACAGTCATATACAGTTAAAATAATAAATTGAGATCTGGTGAGTTATATTCAAAGTTGAATGTCCAATCTCACCAAGGAAACAGAACCCATAACAAATTCATCTTATTAAATTATTCTGAAAATAATCAGACTCCCCAGAATTTATATGAAGGCAATGAAATGCATTATAAAAGTGGTTTTAGTAATAACATTAGACTTGCAGTTTCTCAAACTATCAGCCCAGCTGACCATTGAAACTCTTTCAAGCTAAGTAGATGGGATTAGAGACAAGATTTCAATACTACTTTTGACATGTTACAGGATGAAAAAAATTACCTTATTTTTATCACATGATAATATTCAGTAAAATATACCAGTTACAGCCTGAAAACAGAGACCCCAAAACATTTTCCATCCCTCTGTTATTTCTCAAGTCAACTCACCGGATGCACTAAAACATTATTTTTCCCATACAGAAGAGTGGATCGGGAGTTCTGGTGGAGAGAGACTACATAATCCCGAGCAATGTAAGGAACACTTTCTGTGCTGCTTGATGTTCTTGCATCTTTCCTATACTGTAAGGAAACACACAAGTACATTGTACTTTATAAGAAATAACACAGTCACAAAAAACAGAAGTACTAGATGTAGTTGAAAGTAAACAAATTAAAATTCAAATTAACTAACATATCACCAGGGAACAGTAGAATTTTCCCAACAAGCTAGCCTCAACAATCTAAAATTTTATTATAAAAAGTGAAACTGGATTAATCATACTGACATTGAGGGTAAATCAATCTTTTCTTAGGCTCTACACACACAGACTGTGTGTCGGTTATTTATGTTTAACCAAACAAAACATGTGAAGCATGTAAAACATAAGTAACAATAACAATAAACACAAGCTCAGTAATATGGAACATTCTTGTATGTTTAACTGGTAATTAGTAAGATATATGAATCAGGCAGAACATGCTCAATAATCACATATTGAATAATACAGTGTGGTTTGATATTTAACTGGGAGATCAATGAGAGATACGTTGAACATGTCCAAAGCATAGAGTACAAGTTCAACAATATGGAACATTGATGTTAATTGAATTATTCCAAGCTTAAAATAAAATTTGTAATTGAGGTTAAGTAGAAAAAGAGATTTAATAGAACACACAAGTGTAATCATCCAGTCTTATATTCCAGGTGTTTAAGGGTAATTTTGTTGTTTCACAAATAATTTTGTACTCAATTAAATTTAGACATTTATAATTTTATTTATAAAATCCTAGCAGCCAACATAACCACTAACTTTAATATGTTTTAAAGACAGCTTGGTTGTCAATAAAGATACCATTTATTTTAATCTTTTGTAAAAATAAGACAGCTTGGACAATGAGAATGTTACAGAAGTGCTATGGAAGGGTATATTATAAATGAATCCTTACTCACATAAATTTCATTTTCTAAACATTCATGGATTTAATGCAATGCTAATATACGGTTTATATAGAACACAAATTTTAGGGATGATTTATAAGGACGAGACAACCACTTGTTCAACTTTGAAAATGTGATTAATTATGCTGCACAGATTATTATAATAAAGGCTTTCCAAGTATAAGTGAGATTTTAAGATTGAAAACTCAGTTGTGTCATTGGTAAGTCATGAACCTGTCAATACCACCTGTACAAACACAAAAAAATTAAACATGATTTGGGTGATAGTCTTTTTGGTGTATAAATGAATTATTTTTCAATGAAAGTGTATCAGGGGCTTAAGAAATAGATACCATAAAATGAGTTATACTGGAACAAACACCATGGTTATTAGTACATGAATGTATGGTACAAGCTCTAGGTATTACATCAAGCAAGGAGATTGATTTGGCTAACATAACTAACATTTTAAACTTCTATTGGTCTTTACTAGAAAGACATCAGTTTTATTTTGAGATTCAGAAATGACTTAGATGTTCCACAACTTTTCAGTTAAACACATGATAATGTAATTAAAAGATAGCCTGTCATCCCTATGAGTAGGAACTTCAACCAGTTTCTGAGGTAAAGAGCTACATGGTCCAAATGTATACCAATTAAAAACAGCAGCAGCAAAATTATTTGAGGAATTGTCAGGATAGTATTGTACAGCAAGAAGAAAACAGTGTCTGGAATCATAGGAACTTCAATATATTTTACAGAATGTGTTTCACACACTGTCCTTGTGAAAAAAAAAAACAGTGCTGTCTTAACAGCAGGATTAACTTGACCTTCTCATGCTTTGACAGATCCATAACCAGTCACATATCTGGAATTAAGAAAAGCTACAAACCACCTACAATTCCAGACTTTTCAGACATTATTTATTATGAAGAATATGTGTTGGAAAAGATTCTTCCATTCAAATGCTACACAATGAAATGGAACCAGTGATAAGATAACCAACCAGGTTTGTGCTGACAGGACAGGACCACCCTATTAAAAAAAGACAGTAACAAAACTTACCAATATGTCAACATTAAGAGTTAGACAATAAGGTGTAATTGATGTTTACAAAATGCTCTATTTTACTATATCCTACAGAGTTAGACAATAAGGTGTAATTAATGTTTACAAGATGCTCTAGTTTACTATATCATACAGAGTTAGACAATAAGGTGTAATTGATGTTTACAAAATGCTCTATTTTACTATATCCTACAGAGTTAGACAATAAGGTGTAATTAATGTTTACAAGATGCTCTAGTTTACTATATCATACAGCTGCTTGGAAAACTTTTGACAATTCAGAGCCAGTCAGTAATGATAAATCACAACCAACAGCACATTTGATCAAATATCTCATGCTTTAAAGCATACTGAAGTTATCTGGTTAACTTTATAATGTGCATGTCTAATGTATATTTTATATAATCAGTACAATTCCTCTATTACAAGACTTTCATACATTTCAGCTCAATTTTTTCTTCTTAAATTAGCATAAACGTGCATGTTTTGAACTTAAGATATTAAACCTTGTGAAATTCTACTCTAATCTACACTTAATTTTCTATCCAACATTATAGTCTATATAACAATAATCTATCCAACTATTTTGCATAGGTTAAATGATTGGAGAGCAACAACTTGTTTGTTTTTTGAATTTCGCACAAAACTACTCAAGGGCTACCTGTGCTAGCAAACCCTAATTTAGCAGTTTAAGACTAGAGAGAAGGCAGCTAGTCATCACCACCCACCACCAACTCTTGGGCTACTCTTTTACCAACGAATAGTGGGATTGACCGTCACATTATAACACCCCCACGGCTGAAAAGACGAGCATGTTTGGCATGAAGGGGATGCGAATCCATGACCCTCAGATTATGAGTCACACGCCTTAACACACTTGACTATGATGGGCCCAAGAGAGCAATAACTTAAAATATTTTTAGAACAAATAAGATGAATTACACAAAGTTGCCTAATATTTCCTTCACACATTTTAATGGTTACTAAAACATAAACAGATCGGAATAACAATTAAAGTATCATATTTTCAATCTTTTTAAAGTGAAGCAACATTTTAGAACCTGCAGTCCTGGTCGTCGATTAGATGGTGGTGTAGCAGAACCATTAGCAAAAGGATGTCCACTTGACAGTCGATGTCTTTGAACTAGTTCATCAGCACGTGGATCTGTCCAGAAATGGTCCTGTGTTTTCATTTTGGAATAGTCAAGTGCACAAGGACCCACTAAAAACATGTGAAAATAAATGTTATAATAAACTGAACTTATTTTTCAAATTACAAAGGTTGAGTATATTGTAGTAAAATGATAAAATGACTTGTGTTCAGCATGTTACAACTCACATCACCATGCTCAGTCATGTTCTATCTAATAACTGTGGATCCTAACAACTGTCCTGCAGCATAGCTTCTATTGCAAAAGACTCAGTGGTAAGACTCATGTTCAAAGTACTCAACTCTTCCTTAATGACTTTCCAATTGCACAGAAATCCATATAGCAATTTTAACAGTATGATCTCATATTGAATAGCACAAGCACGAATTTTGTTCTCCAGCTGCTTGAGATATATAATAGTTGAGTAAAAGATGTGTGGAAGCCTTATCTTGGCAAACCCATACCCTGTTAGCCTTGCTTACACATGGAAATCCTTTTTTATTATGTTGCATACTGTTGCCTGTTGGTTACCACAGCAGGATATGACTGGTTGTAGGTCTTTTTATGCCTGATCCTGGTGCCTGAAGTTCATTTTTCATATAAGTGTTATTTAGTGTAATCAATACCTACATATTGTAAACTCTAAATTCCCATCTGAACATATCTTCACAATCTGATGTACGAACATTACATACAGGAAAAGGTTGTTACATATCCTTTACAAAAGCAATCAGTTTTCAACAACATCATACTACCTACAAAACTCCAAACAGTGTTAAAACATAATTCTGATGAGGGAAATCTAGTAAATACTTTTCAGGGGAACCCACTTCCCACAAGAGGGGTCATGAAAAATACCAAGAAAATATGTACAGAATCTATCAGATCATTATAAAACATTTAAGCAAACATTAGTCTAACTTTCTAACACTTGTAAGTGTAAAGAGCAACATTCTAAAAACTATTAGAGGGAGGAGGATTCTTCCTCCAGATTCATGGTGGCTTTCAGTGGTCCTGCTTCTGATAGATACTTTTCTTTTGTGACTTTATATCACCTATGGGTGTCACATGACTAGATTTACAAATTCAAATAGGTTTTAATATATCATTCTCAGTCCTCTGTACAATACAACTTATCAAATCACCTTTCCTTCTCTTGCTTAGAATAAAATAAACTATACTTAAAAGCCGAAATTTTTTTCTGATAATTGCAAGATGCAAGTTTCATGATGAAATGAATTAAAACTATTAAACTATTTGATTTGTAGAATGATCTAAGGTGATAAAGTTATGAACAAGAAAGAATACCATATAGTATTAAAGAAAATAAATATTATTATTGGAAGCTATAATATGTCAGTTAAAACCACACATAAAGAACACACCTTAAACTGCACGAAACTGTTCATTCTTGCCATCTTACACTTGAACACCACATACCTCTATCTGTGTAAGACTTTTACATGTCTCTCATGTGAAAGAAACTCAGTGAATTGCTGATTCTGACTTAAAACTCACCTAACAATGATGCTAATATTTGTCCAGAAACAGGGTCAGCCACAAGAGCTTCTTTCTCATAATACTTACTGTGGAAAAAGGGGATGTTAGTACATAAAGGAGTTTATATCTTCAGTATCAAGCTATAGATAATGTTCTTGTTAGTATCTTTAGACAAGACTGGTGAAAAAATAATTAATACAAATCCACAATAACTGTTGAAGGTCAATCCAATTAAAGTCCTGATTAAATATTGTACATCTCTCACTGACTATAATATAAATAGAAGAGTTGATATGAGACAATTATAGAGTATGTTTATAGGTTTCCAAACAGTAGATTGGACAATACTGAGGTTTAAGTTTACATATTTCCTGCACCATGGACCATAGTGTAAAATAGATCAATTAGTATCACTAAATTAGATGTCAGTTAACAAAACGAAAAGACAAACAAAACAACAATTATTCTCTTTCTCTCACACACAAACACTCAACAGGACAACAATTATCCTCTTTCTCTCGCACACAAACACTCAACAGGACAACAATTATCCTCTTTCTCTCGCACACAAACACTCAACAGGACAACAATTATCCTCTTTCTCTCGCACACAAACACTCAACAGGACAACAATTATCCTCTTTCTCTCGCACACAAACACTCAACAGGACAACAATTATCCTCTTTCTCTCGCACACAAACACTCAACAGGACAACAATTATCCTCTTTCTCTCGCACACAAACACTCAACAGGACAACAATTATCCTCTTTCTCTCGCACACAAACACTCAACAGGACAACAATTATCCTCTTTCTCTCGCACACAAACACTCAACAGGACAACAATTATCCTCTTTCTCTCACACACAAACACTCAACAGGACAACAATTATCCTCTTTTTCTTACACACAAACACTCAACAGGACAACAATTATCCTTTCTCTCACACACAAACACTCAACAGGACAACAATTATCCTCTTTCTCTCACACACAAACACTCAACAGGACAACAATCATCCTCTTTCTCTTACACAGAAATACTAAGCATTTTTTTAAAATAAATTTATACCAAATTGTTTATTCAACTTCCAACATAATAGCAACTACTCCTGTATTTCATGTAAATATAAAAGTATGTTTGCACAACAAAGTTACATGTTTTAAATCTGTCTGATGATAAAGCTGGGCAAATTAGCCAATATATTTTATTACTTATGAGCTGCAATTACATTATGTGTTTCATAATCTAATTAACCAAAATTAGTGTTTCCAACTATTACTGTGTGATTATTCCGACAGTCATTTGACATAATTTACAAATAAAATATCATGAAAATAATCAACTAACTAAATTATATATCAGTTGACAAAATGAGAAGACAAACAGGGTAACACAAACATCCTCTTCCTCCCAAACAGAAACACAACAACACATAACTTCTTCATACTAAACAAAAGTAACAGCAATAGTCATGTGAAAAAGTTAGGACACCCAATGAAAGCCTGAGTATTTTTTGTAACATTTTTGGATATATAGATATTTAATCACAATTTCAACAATACTGAGAGATTATAGGAATATAACTAAACAATTAAAACTGAAGAAAATACTAAGATCTTCTGTAAATGCAATTCTACAAGAATGCATATTCTAACCGAGGAAAAAGTTGGGACACCCTACCCCCTAATAGCTAGTGTTACCCCCCTTTGGCTGAAATAACTCCAGTGAGATGCTTCTTGTAGCCATCTACCAGTCTCTGACATCAGTCTGAAGAAAGTTTGCCCCACTCCTCACTGCAGAATTCTTTCAGCTGTGAGATCTTTGAGGGTTTTCTTACATGTACAGCCCGTTTCAAGTCACCCCACAGCATCTCAATGGGATTAAGATCTGAGCTTTGAATCAGCCATTCCAGGACTCTCCATTTCTTAGTTTTCAGCCAGTCCTTGGTGGATTTACTGGTATGTTTTGGATCATTGTCGTGTTGCAGGGTCCTGTTCTGCTTCAGCTTTAATTTTCGTACAGATGGTCTCACATGATCCTCAAGCAGCCTTTGATACACAATAGAATTCATGGTGGATTCTATGATTGTGAGCTGTCCAAATCCTGCTGCGGCAAAGCAGCCCCAAACCAAGATACTTCCACCTCCATGCTTCACAGTTGGTATGAGATTCTTTTCCTGGAATGCTGTATTTGGTTTACACCAAACATGCTCTCTGTTCCGGTGTCCAAATAATCCAATTTTGGATTCATCTGTCCAAAGAGCATTATTCCAGAAGTCCTGGTCTTTGACTACATTCATTCTGACAAACTTCAGTCTGGCCTTGATGTTTTGCCTAGAGAGCAAAGATTTCCTCCTTGCACACTTCCATACAAGTTAAACTTGTGCAGTCTCTTTCTGATTGTAGTGGCATGCACTTTCACATCAACAGTAGCCAGAGCCTGCTGTAGGTCCCATAATGACATGTTAAGCTGTTTGGAGACATCTTTTAGCATCTTGCAGTCTGCTCTTGGGGTGAACTTGCTTGGACGACCAGACCTGAGCATGTTGGAAGTTATTTTGAAAGCCCTCCACTTGTTGACTATTTTCCAGACAGTGGAATGGCTGATTTCAAAATCTTTTGGGATCTTTTTAAATCCCTTACTAGACTCATAAGCTGCTACAATTTTCTTTCTGAAGGCTTCAGACAGTTCTTTTGCTTTCACCATGGTGCTCACTCTCACTTCAACAGTCAGAAGCACACCAAACTAAATGTCTGAGGTTTAAATAGGGCAAACCTCATTCAAAATGAGGAGTAACAATTTTTTAATCATGTGCACCTGGTGTAATACATTTGTGTGTGAGTGAAGACATTTTAAGTAGGAATAAATGTGGGGGTGTCCTAACTTTATCCTCAGTTAGAATATGCATTTTTGTAAAATTACATTTACAGAAGATCTTGAAATGTCTTCAATTTTAATTGTTTAGTTATATTCCTATAACCTCGCAGTATTATTAAAATTGAGATTAAATATCTACATATCCAAAAATGTTACAGAAATACACAGGCTTTCATAGGGTGTCCTAACTTTTTCATATGAATGTATATCCTCCTCCTTCAAAACAGAAATAGGACAACAATTATCCTTTTTCTCTTACACACAAACACTCAACAGGACAACAATTATTCTCTTCCTCTTAAACAGAAATTCTAAACAGAACAATCACATTTCTTGTAAGCAGAAGACAGAATTACTTAAGAGAAAATGCATAATTTCATTTTCCAACATTTATTGAACTTCAATTAATCTACTAAATGGTGTAATGGTTCAATTAAATAGACAGGATTTATATACATTGATTAATATAAAGTTTAATTGTCATAGTTTTAACTGATAGTTTTTTATAAAGTAAGAGAAAAAGTGTATGTTTTGTAAGCCTGTGATTTACTTTTGTGCTTAGACAAATGTATTTAACGATCTTCTTGCCTACTGTTCTCTACTATATGATTCACAATCTCTGCCAAGAGCTTGTTGAACAAAGCCAGTCGAATCCACAAGTAGCGAGGGTTGTGCTGTGTTGGAGTTGATTTTTTATTGGCTTGTGATGTGTTCTTCATCTTGTTAGTGCTGTCACTACTTGAGGAAGATCTTCTAGAAAAACATTAAATAGTAATTCAGTAAACAACCATCACTAACACTTAACAAAAAACAACACTTAATTCTTAGGAAAACATTTTTATAACCCTAATAAATACTCATTTACAGGAATCATAACATCAGTGTACAGTGACTATTCTCTGCTCCCAAGTCACCACATTTCTCAATTTATTTTTTTTATATGGAATGTAGAGAATCAAAGTATTCTGTAATTGTCGTATTAACTTACAGAAGTCACTTTTCAGATGGGGATTATTATAAAATCCCAACTAATGGGAACAGTGATTCCATTGTTTGTAACAATATGCCTATATGTTTTACAATGTAGATACCAAGATATAAAAGTCACATGGTAACTTCATTTGGTTGATGGAGATATTAAAAAGTCTAAACACTCTTTGCAAAGTAGATACTCTCAATAACTACACATTTGGTTAAAATTAACATAGTTTAATATTACAATTACAGACTTGTATCTATATCTATGTACATATGTAGAATAACAGTATCTACAAAACTCCTCTGTCAGTTTAAGTCCAATTTGGATAAAATTTTGCATGATTTTAACATAAGGAAAACTTCCTAACAAAGATTCATTACAGTTTGGTCTCTTGTAAAATAAAGTTTATTTCGTGCATGCATCCTCTTTATTTTTAACAAACTAATAATGGTTTTTAATTACATCAATATAAAAAATGTTATAAAATAAAGACCACTTCTTGTGAACCTCACAATATTTTTCTTAAAAGATTTACTGTATGGCAAAATTAAGCTTTTTCCCTTCATAATAATGCACATTAATTTTTTACATGTATCATTGTCATATTTTTTTAAAAATAAAACTTCTAAAGTTACAGTAATGTGTATGGAATTTGTTGCATACAAAATCCTAACCAAACAGTAGGCCACAAAGCAGCATTTCTTCCTAGCCATACATGTTACCCCTGATGAATGCATTCGAATACAACAGTAAAGTAACAGTGGTTTTAGAATTAAAAATTTAAAAAAATTCATTAATTGTAACAGTATGCATTACAATTGTTCTAATAAAGTCAATGGATTATGAAAGTCAGGTTCTTTATTTTACAAGTGGAGAGAAAAAATAAGCAAGAACACTTATTTTTACACCTAAATAACACCTTCCTGTAGACAAGAAGAAATAAAATTACTAATTCACAAGTGGGAAGATCACAAACATTTAGAAAAAAAATGGTAAAGAAAATATCTTATTTAAACTACATTCCAAAAGATTTAACTGATCAGCTGTTTTTGAATGCATTCAATGAACTGTGAGACTATGAATTACTAGTGTAAATTTAACTTAAAAATAATACACGTTCCCCCCCTTTTTTATGAACAATGAACCAAATAAACTTTTCCTATGGTTTGGTTTGTTTTGAATTTTGCACAAAACTACACAAAGGCTATGTGCACTTTCCCTATGGTTTCAAGGTAAGTTTGTATTTCTGAACTGAAATAAGCTTATCACATATGTCAGTTATCCAAGTATTCTAAAGTTACAAGTTTATGACACTGGCATACATCTTGCAACAAAATCGATGATGCAACAGGTTCACTTTATGATAATAAAAACTAAATATGTTATAAATCAGGTCTGTTTAAATATGTTTAACACTAACAGAAACTTAAAATTGTAACTGTAAAAGAAGGAAGCTCTAATTGTATTGTAAAGCTACTGTAAAAGATGCTGTGATTGTAGCTTAAATTATTTAGTTTGCAACATTTTTTTAAAACTAAATTTATACCAAATTGTTTATTCAACTTCCAACGTGATAGAAACTACTTCTGTATTTCATATAAATATAAAAGTATGTTTGCACAACAGTCACATTTTAAATCTGTTTGATGATAAAGTTGGGCAAATTAGCCAATATATTTGATTACTTATGAGCTGCAATTACATTATATATCTCAATCTAATTAACCAAAATTAGTGTTTCCAACTATTACTGTTTGTGATCATTCCAACAGTCAATTGACATAAGTAACAAATAAATTATCATGAAAATAATCAACTAACTAAAATTAAGATTTTCCAGTTATTTACTTCCTTCAGTTATTCACATACAGTGCCACTGTTTGATTGTCAAACAAAACTGGGGGAAGGAAGTGTCTCATAATTTAAGGCTCAATTTCCATTGCCAAAAAACATTCTTACCTTGTGTTTGTTACTGCAGAGCTACCAAAGCTACTACTATTTTAACTGATTTTTAAGTGATTTGTAGTACCCAATCCCAACCGTCTGGCTACTTAAGTAGAAACTAAAGTGCAAATATACTACTTTTTGTTCTTTTTACTTTGTGTTATGTTTCTACTATGTAAATGTGCAACTACTGTTTAACACTGATTAAACAGATGCAACCTACTCAAACCATTTTTTTTTCTTTTTCAGGAGTTAAGTATTGTTCAAAAAGTATAAAAGGCTGAAGTCCTTCTGCATCCCCTTTCAAAAATTAATAATTTATATCATTTAATGTTGTATAAGCAGATTCAGATCTTGGAGGTTGAAACCCCCAGTCTTCAGGAATTAACACATTCTTATTAGCAAGCATGAAGCTGTAAAAAAAGGTGAGTGTAACAATCATCCACTTTTTTTAAATTAATAATTTATTGTTATTTAATAAGCTATCACTTATCAGAAAAATCTTTCTTCAGTGCAATCTAATCAAGGACTCAGCCAATAACTGATTATTTCTATGCTAACAAGACAATAATGAACATCAAATAAAAACAGCTGAAGCAAATGTAATATAAATAGCATAAATTTTGAATTTATTAAATACAAGATGTATTTAAATAAGTAATAAAAACATTTTGCAAAAATTAACTATGATGTATGGATGGAAGTGACAAAAAGTACATAAACATGACGAGGATAAATACATAAAGCCATACGAAAATCAATATGTAAGACTGTTTGTTTGTTTTGGAATTTCGCACAAAGCTACTCGAGGGCTATCTGTGCTAGCCGTCCCTAATTTTGCAGTGTAAGACGAGAGGGAAGGCAGCTAGTCATCACCACCCACCGCCAACTCTTGGGCTACTCTTTTACCAACGAATAGTGGGATTGACCGTCACATTATACACCCCCACGGGTGGGAGGGCGAGCATGTTTAGCGCGACTCGGGCGCGAACCCGCGACCCTCGGATTACAAGTCGCACACCTTACGCGCATGGCCATGCCAGGCCAATATGTAAGAAGATAAATCTATCCAAAACTAACTTTTATCTACAACTAAATGTCAGTTACGTGAATTTGGGCTTGAAATAAAACTATTTAAACCAAATGGTTCTACACAGTTTTAAAGTTACTAATAACTAGAAGCTTCTAAGATTGATTCAGTACACTTTTTAAAAATGTTTGAAACAAGTTGATAAATGAACGTTTATTTTATTTTATACAATTCAATGTCAACGTATATTAATACCAATAGTTTTGTCAAATTCTCTAATTCTGGATTACATGTGGAGCCAGTGAAGATGGAATGCTTCCTTCCGGGTGGTACAAGTATCTGGACTGACATTAAGGGGATATTTACATATCCCATTCTTTCCAACCTCAACTCACTGCATATGCATACAACTAACTCAGTTACATGCTAGATCACGCCACTTAATAGGCCGCGAAGACTACCATGCAACACACAAAGCTGTCAGGCTCAGCCCCACTCCACTGAAAACGTGAAGAGTAAAATGCTATATAATGTATTGTAATAATTTACAAACTAGTTCTTGAACTCGGACATTAATAAAACATACACAGATCCTATCAGTTGCCTAAATACTCGATCTCCTTGATGCCACAAATGTTAAATAATTACTCTTTTGTTCTTTATTTTTACTAAATCGTTTTGGCAGGAATGTATGTGCAATTGAATCACAAAAAAATCGCTACATCAGAACAATTTGTGCTGCCATCTCGGGAGCATAAATTAAATGCATTTTTGAAACATTGAAATTATACGTGATTATAAACTGAACTCACTGCTTAGCAATTAATTATACACGGAATTTTCTCTAGGTTAAAATACTTTTATTTGCGAGTTTTCGGCCCTCTTAGCATAGCCTTCATCGGCAACAACGTGTTGTGCGATGAAAATTCGTTAAACAGCGGAGCACTGCTTTAAAATAGATATCGAAACCATTAAACGTTTAACTTTACAATAAAACCATAGCCAATAACACGCTTTACGTCTTTGTGCGGTGTCCACAAAGTATATAGCAATTTGTGATCATTGTTTTTATCAATAACTGGTGGTGATCCACTGTCTTGTGTGACAACAGCTTCCCTTATTTTCAACACCATACACTTATTAACCTCGTATATGGATATTTTGACAATATGTTTATTTTATGGAATCAGAGAGGAAAATAACTAAAAAAATTTTGTTCATCCTCACAGTTAATCTGACAGCATATAATTATCCACAGGACTTGAAGTCGATAACACTCTTCCATTCCTCGACGTTTTGGTTTACAAAGGACACAACTTTGGAGAAGTAGAACAATACCGTTTACCAGAAAAAAGAATCGAGCAAAAACATGTGTAAATTTTCACTATGTCACACTATAGCTGTCCAAACTGGGATTACCAAAACATTAAAATCTGGAGCTACAAGTAGACTTCTCATTTGACCTCGATAAAGAACTTAAAAAAGAAATTTTCAGGAATAAGTTATCCAAATAAAACAATTCACAACGTGTATTATATAGTTCATCTGTCTCATATGCTAATGAGTCACAACCTGAAAGTCACAATGAAAAAGGGATTTATTCCTTACATACAATGCCAAAGAGAAGAACTGTGTAAGATAATAAACTTAACGTCACAGTAGTTTCTTGAGTCCTCTTACACTTCGCAACAGTATAACGAAGGTAAAATCCCGACTTCCCAGTCCTCTCACAAAGAACATGATTTACAGCAGTGCGAGTCTGGCAAACAATACATTGAGGAAACGCAACACGTATTACAGGCAAGGTTAAAAAAACATCAGAAAGATATTAAGAGCTTTGCTATAAACACGTGATCTACAGCTTTCCACGTTCAGGAAAACGACCATGTTATCGACCTAAAATACATAAGGATGAAAGACAAAATAAAAAGCACCAAACGTAGGACAAAAAAATCATGACAGCTACTTTCATCCATGCACAAAGGCAATAGACCACCAGCGAGTTTAATCAAAGGGCAAGAACAATATTCAATACTGTATGGGCATCACTGACAAAAAGACAAAGCCTATTAATTGTTGTTGTTGTTTCCACTTCCAATTTTACAATGTATTATGCAAGGTTCAAAAATTCTATTTTTTATTTTTATTTCCCTCTATAATAGCTAGAATTGTACTTTTCTTATGTTTATTAAATTGAAGCAATCTATTTATATTCCATATTAAACAATTATATATGTGTAATATCTTTAATACCAGATGTCAGTCATTGTTACTGACTGTTGCATTGATACCTATTTGAAAGCAGTGTTCCACAGTTAATGAATTATTTATTATTGCTCAGTATATTATTCACCGATAATAGGGCCGAAACCTCGCAAATAAAAGTATTTTAACACAAGGAAAAGCCCGTGTTTAATTCAAAGTAACTTACCTACATTATAAGCTTTAAACAGTTTTCATTGTTTCCCGACAAATGTACGAATTTATGGTTTATTGAATATGGTAAAGGATTACACAATATTCTGACAATTCAAATCGTCATTTACTACTTTGATCTTATCCAAGCATAACCAACTGGCTATTTAATTATTTCTAATTGGAAAATAAGACACATTTCTGCGATAGTATTTGTTATGTAAATGTCGTGTAAATATTTTGTAAACGACAACATGTCGTATTGTGTTTGAATTTTTATTTCTATTATTCATTTTTCCATATTTATATTGTTGTTTCGAAGTTTAAACTAATATGTTGTTATTTATTTAGGGTAACATTTAGAATTTTCTTGAATTAAGTAATCCAATCATATGTTTGTAAATGAAGTGCTGATGACTACGTGTCTAGACGTGTAGTCTCGTGCAAGAACGGACATGCGTGGATTGCTCTGGAGACCTGTAGAATTTTCGCGGTCTTTCGGGGAGTTTAGGCCTACAATATATAAACAGACGAAGATGCGAGAGAGATAAGAGAGATTCAATCATCAGTTTTTATTCGAAAAAGGAGAGTCAGACATTAGTTATATTTCAAAAGAAGAGAGTCAGTTATTTGAGAAAGATTAAGTGTTTGCTGTGATTATTCAACTTGGATTTGTGACTGAAGTTAGATCTACGGAAGCTGTGATTTTATTTCGTCAATCTCTACGATTCATCTGAATTACTGCTTGTGCTGAGAGTTGGCGAATTTATTGAACTGTGAACTGTTTCTGAACTTCATTTAAGCTTCGGAATTTCTTCGTGGGACCAAATTCACACCCTAGACTGGAATTTGAGACTTTAATTTTAGATCATTATATTAGATACAGGCCAGTACCATTTTTGTATTGCGATTAATTTTGACGTTTGAAACTAGTATTATTTTGTTTTGTAATTAATTTCGAATGTTGTAACTTAATATCTGTCACTGTTATCATATAATTTATGTTATATCTGTTATATTTGTTAATAGTTTAGTGTAATAAATTATACAAGCTGTTATCTGCGTTTTTCTGTTGCGTTTAGTCTACGAAGAATATAAAACATTAAAAAATACGTAACAGAAAATTGGGGGCCCGTCTGGGATATCGAACAAACAATTTAATTTTATTATAAAATAAGATTTATATTCTATACAGATAGACAGCTTGTATATTCAAAATGGCATTCCAACTTGAAGATTTTATAAACGAATTTAATCAGAATCCCTCTTTCGAATTAATCAGTGAATTAAAAAAATCTGAATTGCTTAATGTTGTTAAACATTTTAATTTAGAAGTGAAGCAAGCAATAAAGAAAGCAGATATTAAACAAATTATTGTTGAACATTTGGTCAGCCAAAAAGTTTTACCTCAAAAAGTTGCACAACAATTGCCTGTCGCTCATTTTGACCCAGATTTCGAATTAAAAAAAATGGAAATGGAAATGAAATTTCGTTTAGAAATTGAAAGCAAACGACTTGAGGCAGAACAAGAAAACAAACGCCTTGATGCCGAAATACAAATAAAACGCATTAAAGCTGATAAAGAAATCAGTACGAGAAAGTTACAGACAGAAGAAAAGGTTGTCCAAATGCGGTTGGATAATTTTGATGCTTCCAAACAAATTCGTTTAGTACCTCCATTCAATGAAAAAGCTGTAGATAAATATTTTCAGCAATTTGAAAAATTGGCCCTCAGGCTAAAATGGCCTACCGAATATTAGACAGTATTACTTCAATGTTCTCAAGGGTAAAGCCCAGGAAGTATTTTCCAAACTCACGGCCGAGCAAAGTTATGATTACGAGCACGTCAAAAAATGCATTTTGAATGCTTATGAATTGGTGCCAGATGCATATAGACAAAAATTTTGTGGTTACAAAAAGTTTGACAGCCAAACTTATGTCGAATTTGCTCGTGAAAAAAAACTCTGTTCGACAGGTGGTGTGATTCCAAAGAAATTAAAGATGATTATACAAAACTCAGAGAACTCATGTTAGTTGAAGAGTTTAAAAGATGTATTCCCGTAGAGCTAAAAACTTATATTGATGAACAAAAAGCTTCCAAAATTCATGATGCTGCTGTCTTGGCAGACGAGTATGCTTTGACTCACAAAGATTTCTCATACAAAAGCAAAACAAATCACACAGCAAAGAAACCCAATAACTCATTCAAATATTATGCAAATGTCAACAGAGACAAAAAAGAGCAAACTTCTAATTCTCAAACGAAGACTCCATCTTATTCTCAAAGCTCGTCATCTACCCAAAACGTGTCATTCTCATCCAAAACATGTGCTTATTGTAAGAAACCTGGCCATCTGATTTCTGAGTGCTATAAGCTCAAAAACAAGCCATCACCCCATAGTTTCATTTCGCCCTCGTTGGATACATCATTGGTTCCCAATGATTTTGACCCTGTCCTGTCCACTGTAGATTCTAAGCCCAATATTATTGATGTACCTGAAAATCTTTTTGAGGACAAATTTAAGCCTTTCATCACTGAAGGTTTTGTTTCTTTCGTTGGCGATTCACGTCTACAACCAATTAAAATCCTGTGGGATACTGGAGCTTTTCAGAGCTTGATTTTGGAAAGTGTACTTCCGTTTTCTGAAAAGTCATCCGTTGGGGCCAGTGTGCTCATTTCTGGTGTAGAAGGTGGCGTCGTTTCTATTCCTCTTCATAATTAGATTTACATTCGGACTTAGTCTCAGGCCCAGTGACTGTGGGTATTAAAGCCTCATTGCCTGTTGAAGGTGTGTCTATGCTTTTGGGGAATGATTTGGCTGGTAGTAAGGTGGTACCAGAGGTTCGTGTTGTTGAAGCACCTGTTATTAGCCCCAGTACAGAGCAACTCGTTGAAGAGTTTCCTGATGTTTTTCCCGCCTGTGCTGTTATTCGTTCTCAGACACGTTCTCAGGAGTCCAAAGAGGATTTCTCTTTATCTGATACATTCATGTCTCTCATCGATGAGATTCTTGACTCAATTTCGAGTTCTACTGATGACTCTAAGACATTTTTCGACTCTCTTCATCGAAACAAATTTATTGAGGAACAGGACAATGATCCTGAAACTCGTTCTCTTCTACTACTGGCTGTTGATGAAAAAAAATTTGTTACTACCAGAAGTCAGGTGTGCTAATGAGAAAATACAGACCTCCTGACGTTGCTGCTGATGAAGAGTGGAATGTTATTCATCAAATCGTCATTCCAAAATGCTATCGGAATGACATTCTTAAGCTTGCTCATGACCATGTATTGTCGGGACACTTAGGTGTAAGAAAGACCCTAGATCGTATCCGACGACATTTCTATTGGCCAAAGATGCGCCAAGATGTTGTTGACTTTTGTAAGACATGCCATTCTTGCCAAATGACTGGAAAACCAAATCAGTGGATTCCAAAAGCACCACTGCAACCTATTCCTGCCTTTGAAGAACCGTTCTCAAGGGTCATTATCGACTGTGTTGGCCCAATGCCAAAAAGCAAAGCAGGAAATGAATACCTCTTGACGATCATGTGTGCTTCTACACGTTTCCCTGAGGCAATCCCTTTGAGAAAAATCACTGCTCCCAACATTGTTAAGGCTCTTGTTAAATTCTTTACAATGTTCGGGATTCCAAAAGTTGTGCAATCAGATCAAGGCTCAAATTTTATGTCCAAGCTATTTCAACAAGCCATGCATGATCTAAACCTCCATCAAGTTTCATCCAGTGCATACCATCCTGAGTCACAAAGTATTTTTGATCGTTTCCACCAAATTACTGCCACAAACACTCAAAGAACTGGGTTGAGGGTGTTCCCTTGTTATTGTTTGAAGTTCGTGAGGTTATTTCAGAATCTACTGGATTTAACCCTTTTAAGTTGGTTTAAAAAGACAAATAAAGAAAACAAAACAAACGTTTTCACAAGTGCAAACTTTTTTTTTTACTTTTAAGGGGGAGAGTGTTATGTAAATGTCGTGTAAATATTTTGTAAACGACAACATGTCGTGTTGTGTTTGAATTTTCATATCTATTATTCATTTTTCCATATTTATATTGTTGTTTCGAAGTTTAAACTAATATGTTGTTATTTATTTAGGGTAACATTTAGAATTTTCTTGAATTAAGTAATCCAATCATATGTTTGTAGAATTTTTGCGGTCTTTCGGGGAGTTTAGGCCTACAATATATAAACAGACGAAGATGCGAGAGACAGGAGTGAGATTCAGACATCAGTTTTATTTCAAAAGAAGAGAGTCAGTTATTTGAGAAAGATTAAGTGTTTGCTGTGATTATTCAACTTGGATTTGTGACTGAAGTTAGATCTACGGAAGCTGCTGTGATTTTATTTCGTCAATCTCTACGATTCATCTGAATTACTGCTTGTGCTGAGAGTCGGCGAATTTATTGAACTGTGAACCGTTTCTGAACTTCTTCATTTAAGCTTCGGAATTTCTTCGTGGGACCAAATTCACACCCTAGACTGGAATTTGAGACTTTCATTTTAGATCATTATATTAGATACAGGCCAGTACCATTTTTGTATTACGATTAATTTTGAAGTTTGAAACTAGTATTATTTTGTTTTGTAATTAATTTCGAATGTTGTAACTTAATATCTGTCACTGTTATCATATAATTTATGTTATATCTGTTATATTTGTTAATAGTTTAGTGTAATAAATTATACAAGCTGTTATCTGCGTTTTTCTGTTGCGTTTAGTCTACGAAGAACATAAAACATTAAAAAATACGTAACAGTATTTGATAAAATTATGTTTGCCCCTGTTGGGTTATAGGGTTTATATTTCAGTTCTATCAAAACTTCTTAAACCTACGAGTTTTTCTAACATTATGAATGATAAAATTATGTTTTTCGCAAAATGCGCGAAGATAATCATTTCAAGAGGTCAGTGATACGAAACTAAGGATATTTCTAAAGTTATTTTAAAATGAAATAAATGAAAAGAAGATTGTGGTTTGTCTTGAATTTCGTGCCAAGCCACATGAGGGCTACGTGGGCTAGCCGTCCCTAATTTAGCAGTGTAAGACAAGAGGGAAGTCATCTGGTCATCACCACCCACCGCCAAATCTTGGGCTACTCTTTTACCAATGAATAGTGAGATTGCCGAAAAAATTATAACGCCCCCACGGCTCAAAGGGCGAGCATATTTGGTGTGACGGGGATTCGAATCCGCAACCTTCAGATTAGGAGTCGAGTGTTTTAACCATCTGACCATAAGAAGATGAATACCATGTTAAAACGCACGAACACATGACTGAAAGCATACTGTCTCTACATATCTCCATTTCTCTTGAATATATATCCAGGCTCCACTGGCAGAACACAGAAATATATCGCTACTTTCAGTGACAAAAATCTGTGCTGTTACTGTCGAAGCAGTACGAGCACAGGAAAAAATACATTTTATGCTTTTAGCCACGCAGGAACCAATGTTTAACAATTCTTTTAGAAATGTTCTCACATGATATTAGATGATATCGAACGATAATCTCGTCTTGAATTCTCGTGAACTAAGTATGACGATCCATTAGTGTAATCTTTGAAGAAGAGTTTAAGTCAAAATCAAGTGATAATTTGCCAAAAGCAATGATACCGGACAAGTTCTGAATGTCCAAACTATTACCCACCCAAGGGGTACGGGAAATTGAGATGATGGATTTTTCGGTCTCCTTTAGCGTGTGAAAGTGTAGATATACGTTACATTTCAAACGCAAGGGCAATGGGTGGGAAAGCAGTGAAAATCTACATAAAACATTTGCACTACTGGCTAAACCAAAAACAGACAAACGAAAAGACAGAAGACAATACTAATGACTCAAGCATAAGGTGTAGTCAGCACCTCCACCCACTCATACACACACAGATGCAAACATATCTTACCCAATAAAGAAGCTAAAGTTGTCTCTTCCATAATCTTTTGTTTTTCAGTCAGTGAAGAGCTTAATTCAAGAGGGCACTAGGTTAAGCCAAGTCCACCAGCAGTCAGGTAGACCTACTCTTCTACAAACGCTATTTGGCATTTCCAACATGGGCACTATGACGTACGTATTCAAAGGCTAGAACACAGATACATTAGGTTCAGATATGTTATGGATCTGCTGACCAGCAGTAGGACAACCAGTTAATATTGCCTTCCTTTTCGGCCACTCGTTCGGAATTAATGGACTAACTCCCCCCAAAAAAAAAGTTCGGGGCATGTTCAGTGGTATATCTCAGCTTGACTCGATGCTTTCACGATCCATAATTCAGCAAGTCACGCTCAGTCCTCGTGCAAAACAGTCCAACATAATATTAATTAGGTATTTCACGGAGTGTTGGTTTAAACAAAAAATATTACGAAGCAAGTGAATTGAAGTTACTTACAACTTGCTTTAAAAAATGGCTACTAAATAAGATTAATTCCTTTACACCTCCACGAAAACCCTGTCACCCCCTCTAAAAATAGCAATCTGGTCAATAGGTTTAGCAGTTGTATTAACATTTAACATGCACTTCGTACTTTTTCAAACAAGAATTTACATTAAAATTTGTTAGCCTCGTGTTAGGAGGTTTCCCCACCACCAATAACAAATTACATAGAAGTATGGAAATCCACGTTTTCAAAGGTTTGATACGCTTTGAATTTCGCGCAAAGCTACAAGAGGGTTATCTGCGCTAGCCATCCCTAATTTAGCAGTGTAAAACTAAAGGGAAGGCAGCTAGTCATCACTATCCACCGCCAACTCTTGGGCTACTGTTTCCAACGAATAGTGAAATTAACCATCACCTTATAATACCCCCACGGCTGAAAGGGCGAGCATATCTGGTGTGACAGGGATTCGAACCCAAGACCCTCGGATTACGAGTCCAGTGCCTTAATCACATGGCTATGCCGGACTCCTTTCAAAAAGACTCATAGACCTATGCGGCAGTCCAAACAAACGTTTTAAACAGATGGTTAAAAACATACGTCTTGTCCAATATGCTTAATCACTCCAAGTTCTGAAATACGGAACACAATAGCTTCGTCACCTAGCAACGATGCAGCCAAGTGAAAGTCTGTCATACCTTTACTATAATTTCACGGGAACAAAACAGATGGAGACTACTCAAGGAAGCATCTATAACTGAACTAGTAATTTTACCTTAGAAAGTACTAACGCTTCACTAAGCAACAGTTGCGATTTAAACTAACGACATAATTCAGCAAAGTGAAATAACCATTGTTACTGCAGTCTTACGCCCTAACTTTGACATATACTTATGCAACAAACCACACGAGTACTCAAACTAGAAGCTTTTTCCTTGCACGTGCTTTACTTAATATTCCTAGTTTTCACTCATAAACTTCTAGTTAATTACACGTTTTAACTAGTGTTGTTTTCATAAGTTACATTTAACCTTGCATTTCCACTTCTTCCTTTGTACTTATCTAAGATTCATTAGGTGTTTACCTATGCCTTTCAGATCCATTTTATCCATTTAACCAAGCCTTCCAGGTCCATTTTATGAATTTAACTGAGTCTTCTAGATCTATCGTACGTATTAAAGTAAGCCTTCCAAAATGTGTGTGTTTAACCAAGCCTTTTAGATCCATTGTACGTGTTTAATCAAGTCTTTTAGATCCATTTTATGAATTTAAGTAACCTTTTCAGATTCATTGTATGTGTTTAACTAAGCTCTCCAGATCCATTACACACGTTTAACCAATCCTTCTGGACCAATTTTATGCATTTAACTTAGCCCTCCAGATCCATTGAAAATGTTTAAATCAAGCTTTCTAGATCCATTCTATGTGTTTAACTTAGCTTTCCAGATCCATTGTACGTGTTTAACCAAGACTTCTAGAACCATTTAATCAAGTCTTCAATCCATTATGCACGTTTAAACTAGTTTTTCAAATTTATTACCACAAGTCTTGTGCATCCTATCGAGTGTTTTCTTTCAATATTCCCAGTACTTTAAGTTAATTCAGAGCTTTTATAATATATTGCGAAACTTACTTATAACTTTCCTCCATTCCTTAAAAGTTTCTGAAACATCTTTGTCTTCTAACCACACCGTTGTTCTCTGTAGCAAAATACCCGAAGGGAAACTTAGTGATTCAATAAATACAGGACACAGCAACACCAGTCGATCTAACTTGTAACAAATTACCAAATATCTATTAATTAATGCTTTTCATAAAACTGTCGAAAACAACAACAACAAAACCTCAACGTCGTTGCATAACGGTATTTTTCATCCAAGATTCTTAAAAATTATACTGGTGTTTTGATGCACCACAAGAGGGAGTTTAAATTAGGATTTTTTTTACATTTTATTATTATTATTAAGCACAAAACTATAATGAGATATCCATATTGTGCATACTGCGAGCATCGGAGCCCAATGTTTAGTGTATTAAGGTATGACTTAACGCTGAGCCCCTGGGGGCTCGTATATAAATTTACAAACTTATTTACAAGGTGAACATTTCAAATAAAAAATACAAAAGCCGTGGAACTGTTTGAAGAATGGGCATATTCTTGCGGTAATAAAAAAGAAAAAGATTTGGTCAAAAGCACAAATGTATCTTGTTAGAAGGTGTAAACTACAAATATTTATATGATGTTGATAACGAATTTTGTGAGTTGTTTCTACCTTAATATGCTCCGCCACACATAACGAGGTTTAGACAGTTAGCATCTCGTATGCTATATTGCAGCTATTGTCGCGAATGTAAGAAAATTAGAAACGTTCCTTTAGGGTGAAACCACCGCAATTACAAAGGAACTTTTTTGTTTCTTTGTAGAAAACAGATCTGAAGCTAAGAGGATATTCACCGGACAATAAAAAGGTGTTGAGAAGTGTTGGATACAATCGCAACGCCATCTGTACCACCACACGTCAAAAACTAAATAAGAGATCGATTTTGGTTGTTTTCTGTCGTCAATGTTTCAAAACAAGGTTAAGTATTGAACTGTTTGCGCTTTGTTCACCATGGGCAGTCGTGCCCCGGATTTTAGAGTTGTTAACCCGAAAACTTACCACTGATGTACCGTGGATTCGATTGGGGAAGTGAAAAAAAAAGAAAAAGAAATTGGTTGTTGGAGAGGATATATTTTTATATAGTTTACAAATTCACTGTTTTCAGAAACACATTAAAAACCCTCCAACAAAACCAAAGAGTTGATAAATGAAAATAAATGTGTAATCAGAGCTAACAAAGTTCCTTAAGAGAAGAACAACACAGATTTGATGATGAAAATGTTGGTCGTAATTATCTTAAGCTTAGTATTATCTGTATTTTTAGATTATTCAGTACCGATTTTTACCTCTTACAATAACAATAATTGTAAAGAAATAAGTACAATTATAAAAATAAACGAAATCACAATTTTTTTTGGTAAAAATACATATCAGTAGTTTTAATTTGATTTGTTTTGAAAGATGGTCGTTATGAAGCACAGAACTACACAAAGTGAGCTCTGTTCACCATGGGTATCGAAACCCAGTTTCTACAGTACAAGTCTGCAGACATACCGCAATGCCGCTGAAGGGAGGAGGAAACGGTTTGTTTTAAATTTTGCGCAAAGTTACCTGAGCGTCATTTCTACTAGACGTTCTTCATTTACCAATGATAAACTTGAGGGAAGAGAGCTAATCAACACCACCTGCCACCACTAACTCGTGGAATATTCATTTACTAATGGATAGTGAACTTGACCGCCATCATTATAACGACCGCAGCTGAAAGGGCGAACATATTTGGTTGCGATGATTCGAACCAGCGATTCGCAGATTGCCAGTCAAACACCCTAACCACCAGGCCATGCAATAATTAAATGAAAACATCGCAACATTGATTTCCTTTGCGATTTATATTAATTTGGGTCCTGTACCAACAAAACTTGTATACCCATAAGCAATTTAGTACATCAGAAAGTTCATACTGTGTATTTAAAAAAAACAATGAAGATATATGGTTCTAGGGTTAAAAACGAAGAACAGTAAACAATTAGCATAGTGTTAAGCATGATGGGATATCAACATGGTTTAAACTGTCTTTTGCCAGAATTGTCGAAAATAAATTTTTCCTAGACGTGTCTTTTAACTATTTAGAACACTTTTTGTTATTTCTTTATTTTTCCACATTTTGCGATTTTTCCTAAAGTGTTATTTATCAAAGAAATGTTAAATTGTACAGGTAGAAGAATTGTATATGCTTTAGAAAAGACAGAACAGGGTTGTTTGAATATAAGTTCTAAAGGGGCAGGAAGAAAAGACGAACACTCGCGGTTGATCCACTTTCCGTTAAAAATCAGTTCAGGATTTTTCTGATAAAACTTCAATCAATGTCATACTACGTAACAGCAATTCAATGCAGGACTGTGCGATTATTGGCAGAATTTGAAGTTAAACAGAAGGCAATGAAAACTTAAGTGTTATAATCACCATATTGAAAACCAACAAAAATTACAGTGTAGGTTATTTGACACACAATAGTTCAAGAACATTGGTTGTGTACTCTATAATAGTATAATTACGTGTATACCAGCAGAGGCCTACGAAAAACTTGCGATCAAATTAGTAAATGTTTACTTAAGGATATTTATTTCCTTCTTTAGTTTACATCCACTGAAATTGAGAACATATGCATGAGCACTTAGATAACAGGATGTGCACGCATTTTGAGAAGACAAAAACTGAGTATTATTATTACAGATACAATTCAATCACGAGCTATTACAGCCTATACTCAACAATGTTTTTTTAATACCCTTCATATTTCGCGAATTAATTTCGAACATCAGTATTTCTACGAGGACATTAAATATATTATCTTCGTCGGTAAAAGACAGCGACGTGACACCAACCAAGCTAGCTAGCCAGGTTAAGAGAGGTGTAACAATATCAACTCATAATTAATTTGCTCGTCGTGGATCTGAATCATCGATAAAATATTCAGTTTTAAACCGGATATAAGAATTAGTATTGTCTGTAAATTTGTAAAACTCTTGTATATAAACCATCATTTGTAATAACTTTTGTAAATTGTATCGTTTTCTGTATATTACAATATACTTTTTGTTAAGAAAGAGCATTGTATGTATCAATCTTGTTGAGAAATATAAATTTGATACATATCGAAATTAAAATTAAAACTAAGCTATTTAATATCGTAACACATAACTCAAGTAATATAATAAATCGAAGACTCATCGGAGATAAATTTAATAGTAACACCCATCTTCAGCACGGGCTATGATGCCCTTCCCAATTTGTATGGGCCACACACATGTACTAGTTATATAGCTGGTAACTTGTGCCATATTAAAAATGGTTCTTCTCTCTTCAATTTACTCGTGAAGTAGGAAAGCATATCTATCATATTTCAACTCTAAACAGCGTGGAACTTTCTCTTTTGATACTGTGAAGTTTTCACGAAAATCGAGTGCACTGCGTGGGTTTCAAAATTAGTCTTAATTTGGTTCTTAAGGGGCAGTTTGAGACTTAATCTGCATAGCGTGATGCATGGGATTACTTCTATTCACAATATATATAGGGTTAATGCGAGTGATGCATACATACTCTACATATACCTGTGCAGAAGTACAAGAACGTACAGTTGGCTGCTACAATCACATAAATATCAGTTTAAGCACCCGGAAATACCCGCAAAACGAACTACATGTTAACTATAAAATTAAAATTCATAAGAACTAAACTCTAACTACGAGTCTTTCAGTTTGTGAAATACTCAATAAGTAAATTAACTTAAACAACAGTCAGTAACATAACTTAGAGTGTAAATCATGAAGTGCAAGAAAACAAGAAATAATTTTATCGGCACGTTATTAACAGTCAGCACTTTAACCAAATGTACTGCATTATTTTGTCACTAAGACGCTATATCACACTATAGAAATCGAACTTCAGTTTTTAGCTCTATCGGCATGATACAAATAAATAGGTTTGAACTGGGCCAACTAAGTTTATCTTTGACAGTCCAATATTTTAAATTAAGTAGATTGTTTGTTATTTCAATCTTCAGGTATAACTTTCCTACGAATCTCTTCCAAAATTTTCAGGGTGTTTAATTCGCGGTGATAATTTTCACAACAGGAATAAAACTAGATAGAGCCGAATATTTCAACAATGGTATTCTTTATTTACGGAATTTCGCGCAAAGCTATACAAGAGCCATCTACGCTGACCACTGCTAGTTTTGAAGATACTGACTACAGAATAGGCTGGTCAACAATATCCACCATTAATTCTTGGCCTACACTTGTCTAGCTAACAATAGGATTTGACCACATTCCCACATCCCCAAAGTCAGGAGCGCAATTTTTCTTTTATATGGGGATAACTGCTGGTAAGCCACATAACACCAGATCGACATACTAAACCACACGTACACGCTCGGGCTCTGCAGCAATATAACGTCCTTCACGAAGATTACTTGCTTAGTTTTCAGGCTTGGTGCAGAATAATGAAACCATGGCAATGTACGTTTGGAAAATGAAATGAACTGTTGGAGGAAATTCTTGCTGAAACTTTATGGTGGTTAAGTTTAAAATTATAAAAAAAAAACATTTTGTAAATGTGAAACGATGTATGAATAGCAGTATAAAAAAGTGTGCAAACAAGAATATAGGCTGGATACAGCTAAATATTTAGTTCATCTTTACATGGCTTTCAACATTAATATCTAGTGTGTAAAATAATGATAAGGTTGGTCAATTCAAGAGATGTTTTGAATTCACTTGGTTTCCTTGTATATAAATCCTAGACCCTCAGTTACACTACAATGAGGAACTGATCATATTACGATGAAGTGCATGTCAACAGTCAATAACATAATTTCCAACTGTAGTAATATCAAAGTTGAATATGCAACATTAAATTCTAATATTTAAATTCACGAAGATATGTTAAACGTGTAGTTGTATCGTTTTTATATTACTGTTTGTATTTTTTTTACATTTTCATCTCTACATCATTTCACATTTACAAAACGTTTTTCATTAACGTTTTGTGACATTTTCCCCCGACTGAAAATTAATGTATTTTCTTAGAGTATAATAAAATTCAATGTTATGTTTACTGATATTTTTTTTACTCCTTCACTTTATAAATATTTTACGGTTTGTTCCTTAACGTTATCAATTGTATAGTTTAAAAACCTCGAGTATTCTACATGTTAATCATGCAATGTTCATCTACTATTAGCTGGTAATTCTTGTTTCACCATGTACTTAAAAGTTTAAGAATAGTAAATCTATGTGCGTGTTTTCTTATAGCTAAGCCACATCAAGCTATTTGCTGAGCCAACCGATGGGAATTGAACCCCTAATTTTAGCGTTGTAAATCTGTAAACTTACTACTGTACCAGCGTGAGGGATCTCTGTGAGAAAACTAACATCAAGAGGTAATGATAACGTTGTTTATTGAATTATTATGATTTTTTAAACTTACTACTAGGCTATGACATCGTGCAATTTCCATAAAATACAAGAGGGAATTTAGGTTATACTGACGTTAATGTTAAACTGGTTAGAGTTATCTATAATGAACCAAGAAGAAATATGGACAGTTTGACAGATTGGTCACTCTTTGGTTTGGTATCTGAGGCAACGGTTTCTTACTTTGTTTTAGAGCTTGTTGGATAAAGAAACAAATAAAAGTGGGTAGAAATAATCTTTTAAAAAAACACTAATGTATACAACTTGGCCATCCCTGCATATAGCGTACTTTTTAGAATATATACATCCACCTCTACAGAGTATATACTTACTTGTTTGGATCAGCAATCTCGATTCCTTCGACGACACGGACGATAACTGCAGCAGGTTCGAAATCCTTAGCAAGCTTTTGAAGTAAAGCCGTCGTGGAGTTGGTTTTGAAGAGCCCAAGAGCTCGCCTCTTGAGGCCATGAGACAGACAGGCGTCTATAGAAGCTGCAAGAGAAAATTTTAGATAATAACATCGCATTGATTAATTGATTTAGTGTTTTATGGCACAAGGCAGCTTGGATATCTGCGCCAAACGTTCAGTAAAAAGGTAAAAATAAATTAAATGTAGTAAAATACATAAAAGGGAATGAAGGTAAAACAAAACATCATTGAAAAACAGAAAAAGTATAAAATCAATGTTGACATCTAGTCTACAATGTTAAGAGAGAAAGCAGAGTAAGAGAAGTTGTAAAGGACTTTCTCCAGCAAAATGGTAATGATCATAACCCACCAAGAAGACTAACAGGTAAGTACAAGAACCATTGTCAGTCACCTGAAGTTGGCCTTTCTAGTCCTGATTCCGGGTTATGGCAAGTACTAAAAGGTAAAGTAATAAAAGTGTTAAATGACATGAAGCAAAAGTGTAATAGCAACTCGCCAGGACGACTAACGAGTAGTTCAAACGGATAGTCCAAACAGCAGCGTTAGTCGCCTGAAGTTGGCCTTTCCAGTCCTGGTGTCGAGTTATTTAATGTTCTGGCCATTGTCCAATGTCAAATTGAATGAGAGAGATTAAAACTGTAAAAAAGGAACCACAATTAAAAAGGTGTAATGAATAAATATGCAACACTTAAATGAGATTAAAAAGCTTAATGACCATTAAAAAATTAAAAACGTTATCAAGGTGGACAGACACCGTCACCAATAACTCTGTCCAATGTTACAGACTGACCCTGGGAAAAAATATGTTTAAAGTATTGCCGTCGTTGAGAATTGTAACGATGGCAAGAAAGTAAAACGTGGCTGATAGTGATTTGAGTGTTACACAAACTACACATTGGTGCATCAGTTCCAGATGAAAGAAAACGATGAGTTAAAAAAACTGTTTCCAATGCGTAGTCTAGTTAGAACTTCCTCCTTCCGAATCTTACGGAAGCTAGACGGCCAAAGCCCAATTTAGAGTTTTATTTGAAAAGGCTTGTTGTCATGTTGCTCACTTCAAGTGGACTGGCAGCTGGCACGGAGCCGAGCCCTGAATACAGGACCATAGTCCATGTACGGAACAGGCACAGTGGTGATGGTGCTGGAGCAGATAGATTTAGCTGCCATGTCTGCAAGCACATTCCCGTGAATACCAACGTGGCCTGGTATCCAGAAAAACTGTTTTTGAACAATCCATATAAACTGGAATAGAAATGCTGTTCAGTAAATAAATGACGATACATCCAATCTAGAGTATCTACCTTTTTCAGATGACTTAAAGAAAGGTCAAATTTGGAGGCTGTAATAATACATGGGAGGATGGGCTGACCAGTGGATTCTGCAATGTTTTTTAAGGACGGACCCAATTCATTCAATTGTGCCTGGATGCAAAGGCCAAAAGGAACAATGGTACATGGTCTATTTTTAAAAAGTAAGGCCCACTGAGGAAGAAAAATAATCCCCAAGTGTGATGCTTTGGTAAGGAGCAAAGTTTCAAAGAATACAGTAAAGACAGTTGCAAACGGTGAAGGTGCAGAGAAGGTTCGTGAGATTCCACGTATAAGCTCTGAACTGGGGAGGTGCAGAAAGCCCCAGTGCAGAGTCGAAGTTATTGATGATGAATGGGGTCCAGCATCTTTAAGGCCAAGGGTCTAACAGAGCTATAGACCACTGATCAATAGTCAAGTTTTGATCGAATAAGGGCACGATACATTTTAAACATAGAACATCGATCAGCTCCCCAACTGGTGGTAGAGAGGACACAGAGGATGTTCAATACTCTTGTGCATTTGACCCGTAGGTGCTTTAGGTGTGGTATGAAGATCAGCTTGCAGTCAAAGATAAGCCCCAAGAACTTGGTCTCAGGGACCACTGGCAGCAAAAGTTCACCGATAAGGAGTTTAGGATCAAAATGAATACCCTGCTGGCGGCAAAAGTGCATGCAAACGGTTTTAGAGAAAAAAATTAAAGCCGTTCGCCGTAGTTCACTTCAGTACACAATTGAGGGCACTTTGTAGTTGCTACTCGATATATCTAATGTTCGACGACTGACACGAGATGTGAAAGTCATCAACATAGAGCCCGTTTGCAACAGTGAGAGGGAGTTGTCCAGTGATGGCATTTATCTTTATACTGAAAAGTGTGACACTCAAAACACAGCCTTGAGAGACCCCAAGTCCCTGTACAAAAGAACGGGAAAGTGTCGAAACCACACGACCTTGGAATCTCCTGTCCATTAAAATTTTTTAAATAAACATGGGTAAATGGCCACGTAACCCATATGTATGGAGGTCTCGAAAAACGCTATTCCTCCATGTTGTGTCGTAAGCTTTCTCAATATCAAAGAATATTAATACAAGATGTTGTCGTTTGAGAAAGGCTTATCTAATAGATATTTCAAGACGAATTAGATCGTCTGTGGTGGAGTGCTGTCGTTGGAACCCACATTGGGTGGGCGAGAGGTTGCTTCATTCGAGGAACCAAACAAGATGAGCATTAACCATCTTCTCTAAGGTCTTACAGAGACAGCTCGTCAAAGCAATTGGACGGTAGTGTGAAGGAATCCTGGGATCTTTTCCAGGTTTAGAGAGAGGTAAGATAATAGCCTGGCACCAGGCATCAGGAAAAGCATTCTACTTCAAGATCCAGTTAAAAACAATTAGAAGAATATCAAGAGAAGCAGGAGAGAGATAGCGCAGCATGTCATAGTGTACATCATCATGTCTAACAGATGTACTGCCAGAACGATGAAGGGCCATTTTCTGTTCCACCAATGTAAAGGGACAATTATAGTCAAAGACATTCAGTACGAAAGGAAAGAGGTGAACGCTCTGCCCGAGTTTTGATGGCTAAGAAGGTGGATGAACAAGTAGAAGTGCTAGATACCTGGCAAAAGCTTTCACCTAGAGTATCGGCAGTGCTCCAGACATCACCTACCTCTTGGCCATCAGAGACTAAGATCGAGAGAGGGACAGAATCCTGTTCCATATGACCTTGGAACTGGTGGTAGAAGATATGCTAGTTGTGAACTTAATCCAAGATTCCTTCTGTCTTTGACGTCTTACCCACCTAGCATGTGCACGGGCCCATTGGAAGGCGATGCAGTTCAAAAGTGTGGGATATCTGCGGAAAATACCCCAGGTCCGTTTTTGAGCCTTTCATGCCAAGTGGCAAGCAGGATTCCACCACGGACGAGGATATCGTGGAAAACGTGTCGAGGTTTAAGGAATACACTGAGCAGCTACTTGTATAATACAGCCAGTTACCGCTCCCACACAGTCGTCTATTGATGGCTGATTCACGATGGCAGGATCAAGTTCTGCGAGAGCAGTGAAAGTGGACCAGTCTGCCTGATTTAGCTTCCACCGGGGCACGCGGGTAGGGTGGCATCGACCACGGCCAGTCTCTCTCAAAGGGATCGGAAAATGATCACTGCCTAGTGGATTACTGTCAATCCTCCATGAAAAATGGGAGAATAATGAAGGGGAGCAAACTGAGAGATCAATAGCGGTAAAGGACTGACTAGGTGCATGAAAGTGGAAGAACCAGTATTGAAAAGAGAAAGATTGTGATCAGAGAGCATACGCTCCACAGAGCAACCCCTCCTATCAATAACAGCACTTCACCAGAGGGGATGATGTCCATTAAAATCTCCCAGGATTAGAAATGGAGATGGCAACTGTTCAACGAGAGTATCAAGGTCTGATTGATCGTATGTCACTCCAGGGGACATGTAGAGATAACAAACAGTAATTGAAACTCGAAGCGTTCGAAAGATAATGCCGTGCTTCGTCAGTAAGAAGGAAAAGTTTTTTGTTTTTTTTTAAGTTTCCCATGAACTACTTGTTCGTCTGCTTGGTTTGTAAAGTAATGTCACAGGTACCTACATCAGGCTTCCAAAGGGTGTACTAACCCTGCCATAAATTAGTTTCCATTTGTACACGGAACGAGATTCGATACGATCATTTCAACATTCCTTGTATGCATAATGGTTAATGACTATGTTCTTTCGTCATTGTTACAACTGAAACCCGTTTAAGTTGCAAATTCGAATCCCACCGATACTGCTGTGGAATCATTTTTAAAGTCGTAAGGTGTACCTCCCAGAACCAGTCAAGTGAACAAAAATGTCAAACATCTTAAAATATCGCGATACTATTTGTTTTCTACGAATATAAACAGTGATGTCATTTGATTTGAGACTATTTCGAAATTGCACAATTTTTGTAGTTCAAAAACTACATCACCAGCAGTCAAAAATTACGTTATTGTTTGCCAGATTTACACCACTTTTAAAATATTTTATTCTCGAGTAAACGAATAAATTTAAAAAGAGACAAATGTGTCTGTTCACGAAAAGACACTAATTTTGCAATGTCACCGATGTAAAACTCAAGAACAGTTGTTCTCCCACGTCACTGATGTAAAACTCGTAAAACAATCTATTGCCTCTCTCCATCCTATTGTTTTAAATAAAATTTCAACAGTATTAGATTATAATGTTTTTATTTTCTAAACTACTTTTCTGTTAATAATTAATATGAAATTAAAAATAAAACGTGAACTTTATTCGAATTTTTTTTCCATTTTCTTATATCTATTTCAAGGCTTCACTAATTTTATTAAATAACTCAAAGCTACTGACGCACATGAAAGCCCGCATTGAAGTTTAGTAGCTAAGCCAATCCTTTCTATCGCTAGTTACCATAGCAACACAATATCAGAGCCACTTTTAACAATCAAGATCCTGATGTTCCGTAGAAAAGCGTATGCAATAGATTCGTCGTTATTACCTAGACACGAGTTCAGGTCTCTCGAGGTTGCAAAGACCGTAGGCTCCAGTCATAAACATGAAGAGCAGAAGTCTAAACTAAGTGTTGAAACGATTATCTTCGTATAAAGGTAAAAGATTTTACGACTGGACTAGAAATAGATTTATAAAGAAAAAGTAACCGATAACAACAGTTGGAATTTTAAAAGAAAAAAATGAACATTGCAAAAGATGACAGCAGAAATGATTAAATATCCACTCATTAAGCTAATTAAAAGTTGAAATATAACACCTGCAGTGAACAACATCTGGCAATTAGAAACAAAGAAGTCTCAGTTTCACTGGTCTTCAGATTTCCCAGAACAGAATTGCACTTTATTATTAGCTTGAAAATTATATATTCTCTGCCAGTAAAGCTAGTCTAATTTCCGTTTCACACTTAATCGAGCGTAATAAATCCAATACGGTTTCCCTACCTTTATTAGTCGTACACGTCATCGTAATATCCTTAGTTTCGCTACGTTTTCCCTGAAAAACTAGTTGCGAGTTTTGCTAAAATAAACCTTATTAAATTATGCATATTGTCTGATTTGCGTAATATTCGTCTTTAAAATCATACTAAGTTCAATTGAGTTAGTTTAATTTGTAATACAATCTATTGCCTCTCTCCATCCTATTGTTTTAAATAATAAAATTTCGACATTAGATTATAATGTTTTTATTTTCTAAATTACTTTGCTAACTACTTTATTGTAACTAAATAATATGAAATTAAAAATGAAACGTTAACTTTATTCGATTTTTTTTTCCCATTTTCTTATATCTTTCTATTTCAGGCTTCACTAATTTTATTAAATCACTCAAAGCTACTGACGCACATTAAAGTCCGCATTGAAGTTTAGTAGCTCAGCCAATCCATTCTATCGCTAGTTACCATAGCAACACAATATCAGAGTACCAATTTGAGAGTACCAGATTTCATTTTATTAAAAAATTTCGACTGATTATATATCATTTCATTCCATTTTCCTGATTACGTATTCCTTATTAATCTTACATTAAATCTATTTAAATCTGTAGTTTAATCATTTTAACTCTTTGATTTAACTGTAATTTTTACTTTAACCGACTGTTCGAACCCCTATGTACGAAAAAAAACGTTTCCATTCTATGTCTTAAGGCGCGTGGTATGACGTCCTGAATGTAAGGTAATGAAAGGTATTGTTATAGTACTTCAAATTTGGTTTGTTCGGAATTTCGTGCAAGACTACAACGAGGCCTATCTGCGCTAGCCGTCCATAATTTGTCAGAGAAAGCAATTAGTTATCGCTATCCACCGCCAACTCTTGAGTGACTCTTACCATCGAATAGTTGAAGTGATAGTCACTTTATAACGCTCTTACGGATGAAAGGGCGTGAATATTTGGTGGGATGGAGATTTGATCCTGCGAGCCATTGATTGCGAGTCAAGTACCTAGCTATGTCAGGTCCACTTCTACTTGCGTACTTCAGTGTTTAAAATTTGGCCTAAGGTCAGCGAGGAGATAACGCAATGATAAATATATATATTATCATGAATTAATACAACTTCGCCCGGAGACAGATGTAGCCAAGGCTAAAAAAAATGTCCGGATCCAACTTGGATCCCATTTGTGACACAAATGTGTCAACAAAAACATTTCCTTCTGGTACAAAAAATCCGTGTAAAAAACCAAAAAGTACACAACCCGGAAAAGTTCTCTAACGTATGAACTTCACTACAATGCCAAGCATGAATATATATGTACACCAGCGAATGTCATGATACTCAAGTTTAGCCAATGAACGTGTAATAAATTGGTGACGTAAGCAACCGCAGTTCCTGCCAAACATTTTGAAAATAAGCAGCAAGTATTCGTAATTAAGTATTTTTCTAGTACATAACGGTTTTAAAACTCTCCATGGATGAAGCCAATGACGTTTCTAAACATACATTGCATGTGTAGAATATCCCAAGTGTTTTATCTTAGAAAGATCTACAGACTGCTGTGTCCACTGAGAGGAATCAAGCCCTGATTTTAGCGTTGTAAATTCGAAGACTTACCCGCTGTACTACTGTGGGTCAACTTATGTTTGTTCGAAAAGCCTTCACAAAAATACATTTCTGACGTCTCATTTCTTGTACATTGTTAAACGAATTTAGTTGGTTATCCGATGTAAACAAGAAAACTTGTAAACATGGTAACAGGCGGTACAAAACTAATACTATCAGAAAGTTGATAATCTTTGACCTTCTGTGAAAACAACATGTAACACTAAAATCTCTCACTCAAAACGCTATGGCTATTATGTAGCACTTGTCTCAGGTTTACCCATATATGACTTTAACGTGCTTTCATTAGAATGAAATAATTCATTTTACCAAGTTTTGTTAAATGATCTGATGTTAAAAGCCTTGTTTGACATATACATACTTTTGCGCGTGCAAACAAGCATGATACTTCACCAACCATTAGTACATTCCCAGTGCCACTAATGAGAGGAGTTAGACGCCATGAAATCTAATTAATCTCCCAGAAATGGGCTCAGAGCGCCTGTTATACGCACGACATTTCAACAAGTAACTCGCGTTTCATTGTTTTCAGTTCCCACTTGCATACATCGTAAAACAGTCAACAACGAACTAAACAAACTCAAAAATTAACATATAAACTAGAAGTTAGTTTCCAACTAAAACTTACCACATAGTGAAGTAATACTGCTACTTTCTTCGTGAACAAACTTTCTAGTAACAGCTTCTTCCATGATTTGTTTCACCTGGAAAAGAATATAATATTAAAATGAAGAGATTTAAAAAAACACAAAGAGGCAATACTGGATACAAACATGTATGTGAGGGTTGAGAAAAACTGACAAACAGGTAGATGGATAATATTACACAATACTGAACACAAACATGTGTGTAAGGGTTGAAACAGGTAGTTGGATACTATTACACAAAGTTTGTTTGTTTGTTTTGGAATTTCGCACAAAGCTACTCTAGAGCTATCTGTGCTAGCCGTCCCTAATTTAGCAGTGTAAGACTAGAGGGAAGGCAGCTAATCATCACCACCCACCGCCAACTCTTGGGCTACTCTTTTACCAACGAATAGTGGGATTGACCGTGACATTATAACGCCCCCGCGGCTGGGAGAGCGAGCATGTTTGGCGCGACACGGGCGATTACACAAAGAAACAAACAAATGGACGATAATATACAAGTAGCGATATAGCTGAAATGACAAAGAGGCTATATAATAATTTATTGCACATGTACAATGTTTTTGCGGTACAATATTTCTCATTTTTCTCTTCCTAAACGTAATTATTATCTAAATTTTGTGAATGAATTTAACTCTAATCCTCTATGCATAATTTGCCATTAAACACATATTTAAATATTTTGTTGAGTCTATGACTCATAATTTTAGGCAGTACTAGATGGAGACTAGTAAAGTGTCCAGTGAATAAAAATGTTACATCTTCTGTTTCAGTTTATAAATACATAACGTATTATTATTATTACTTTTTACTGAAAGGGGATGATTGTAACGAGACCCGAACCTTGGACAGAGAGTCTGGTAAGTTAGCAACAAATGAAATTCGCTCGGCCCCGAAACTGCAGATTTTTTTAAAAAATTAATAAACGTAAAAGACACACATCGGTAGTACAGTAAAGTTTCTTTTAACAACGTGTTTACAAGTAATTTAAAGTATGGAATTTCATAATTCTTAAATTCTTACTTTAATAGGTATTCATATAATGTGTCCGTTATTGTCCATCATAAAAAAAGGATAAAAAATAATCTAAAAATGGAGTAAAGACAGACGTAGGCTAATGGTACAGGAAACTGACAAAATTATTCAGAAAATTATTGCTGGTACTAGCGCAGCCTAGCGACAATAAAAGCATACGTTGCGATAGGTACAATACTTAACGAACATAATTGGCGTTGTACCGTTAGGAGAAGAAAAAAGAAAATTTAGAAATATTTCGTGACGTGTTTCATTTCCCTTCAGATTGCTGCCACTCATTTTGTGAATTTAATTTTCGCTGGAAAAAAAAGTGAAATAACAGTAGCCCTTACTTTTATCCAAAGCTGGTATTCAAATCATAAAGTTAATGTGTATAATTACCATAAATTTCAAGAATTGAGTTGAATCCGATACACGTGAAGAAACTCAGATCACAGTCACGGACAAAAAAGTAAGCGAAAGATCGCGTGACTTTCATTCTATAGTCTTGCAAACAACAAAAAATTCGTCAATTAAACGCGTAAGTTATTAATGCCGTTCTTAACTTCTACCTTCTGACCTGATGAAAAGCAACCAGAAGGTAGCACACTACTGCCCACTCTAAGGGATGAATGTCACTATTATAACGCAACCAAAGCTAAAAGTGCAAGAAATGTTTTACGGTATCGTTCGAAATTGTAAACTGTTCACCATGAATAAAACGAACCGCACAATTAGTATTGTAGAACTGAATACGTTATATTAAAACAGCTTTGCATATGTCAAGCTCTACGTTAGGTAAGAGTCGCACCTGATAGTCATCACGCATCGAAAAACTACATCCTGACATTGTGTTGTATGATCAGTGATGTCGAGAAAATTCACTTGTAGAGAAATATATATGTAAAAACGGCTCGTTTGGGTTGAGAAAATTTTTTTACGTAGAGGAGTGAACAACGTTTCGACCTTCTTCGGTCATCGTCAGGTTCACAAAGAAAGAAAGAGATAACTGACTAGAAGCTGACCACATGTTTGAAAGGGGTTGTGTAACTGAGTGTCAGAATGTAGAGGGCACGCTTAGATTTTTGAATATATAAGTTTATATTATTTATTTTATTATTTTTAATATAGGTATAAAGGTCTTTGTATTGCTTTATTGTGGGCTTAAGGTATTGTGTTGTGTAGTTCACTGAACGTCAGTAAACATTTGGAAATGGAATGCAACCGCACTTTCACAGCTCGTTGCAACAAGGCAACCTAGACAGTTATGGAACGAGTTGTTCCTTGGCGTATTGCAACGAGTGAAAATCCGCGAACAAAAATTTCGGTGTCAAAACCGTCCACGTGCCCCAGGAAACAAAGTCAATAATGGCTCTCCATCTGAAAAAGTGACAAAATTCATTTGACCACGTGCTGCTTGATCGCCATGTCTACACAACTAGCATATATCCTCAAGCAGCAGTTCGGTAAAATATATGTTCTGCACAAAAATGTGTAGTTTTAACCTTCAGTCGCAAAGCTTATGGAATTCTATGTGATCAAACCGTTAAAAGAAGCGCTGGGAAATGGTCCTCCTCGTCCATAGATGGGTGATAGAGAACGTTCTAGAAGGAATAATGCACTTAATGGACATTACAGCCTTACGAAATAGCTACAAAATAAAAAAACGCACAGAACACTAAATTCGAGAAAGGTATCATTGGCACCGGATACTGCAAACGCACTTTGGCCGACATACAACATTCCTTAACTTTCACTTAAGGTCTTAAAAATTCGCGAGATAAACCTAACGAACATATTTAGTCGTGACGGCGCTAAAAGGAAAAAACCATTGCAATATCAAAACCTGGAAAAGGCTAGCGCTGTAACTTAGGTCCAGTAAAAATGTACACATTATCTTTGACTTCGACGAAGTCACCACTTCCCGATACACAAGCGGTCATTGAAACACGAAGTCATTGTTTTTACAAAAAAAGTAAATTAACATAGGAATGAATGACCAAACTCAAATGTTCGTTGATTAACTAACATACAAACAAATATAGGGAGTTACTGGAAAAAAACCGAAGGGCCAACGAGCTGTATTTAAAATTCAACCAAATATCTTAGAAAATCCACTTTAACGAGTTTTGTTTAGTTCAGGGCTATACAACAAGATACCGAATTTTGGAGTTAGAAAGCTTCGGGCTTACCGTTGGGTCACCAAGGAACAATTAACCTAATTACTATTTATTACCCAACACTAAAAAGAAGATTATGAGTTAATCCTCTATATAGCTTATGGGGTTCACTTTGGGGTACGTAGTCTTCATTACTTTGATGAGCAAGATGAATAGAGTATTCGATACTAAATCTATTTTCGGTTTCTTCAAACTTGTTAGTTTAATATTCCTTATTTCACGACGGTTCATTAATTAATTCTGATGTTATCACTTCGTGCGTCAATTTATTTTACGTCTCTTGCTTTAAGCGAATATTTACAACATGGGAGCCACTACATGTATCATATTAACAAACTTTAACACACAGCTTCGTTAGTTTTAAAATTATATTGCTGATAAGTTTAACTTACTTCGTACAATAACGACAGAGTCGATGTGTAACCGCCAGTTTTGTGAAGTAATAAATCAATAAAGGCCTGGCATGGCCAAGCGCGTAAGGCGTGCGACTCGTAATCTGATATGTCGCGGGATTTGCGCCCGCGTCGCGCAAAACATGCTCGCCCTCCCAGCCGTGGGGGCGTTATTATGTTACGGTCAATCCCACTATTCGTTGGTAAAAGAGTAGCCCAAGAGTTGGCGGTGGGTGGTGATGACTAGCTGCCTTCCCTCTTGTCTTACACTGCTAAATTAGGGACGGCTAGCACAGATAGCCCTCGAATAGCTTTGTGCGAAATTTCAAAATAAACCAATAAATCAATAACATGTAATATTAGAAACGCTAGTAAATCGTAATTGTTCACGTAACTGGGTATCACAAGGCTTTCCGAATCACAGATTTACCTTTTTTTTTCACACAGTTGGTTAGATTCCGTTCTACTCTAAGCCTAATTCTATCAAAAGCACTAAGTTTTAAAAACTGATGATTTTGAATCTTAAATAACCTGTAACTGAGATATCAAAGAAAGGCGTCGCCTCTGAGACATTTTTACGTCAAAATTGAAAAAAAAAGCAAAACTTAAAGGATATTACAAAAATTATTAACAATGTACATTAAGTCAAACGTAAACTAATCAGGAATATATAAGAATGAAACTAAACTTGGTCTCGAAGAATTAATATTGAACACAAAACGAATTATTGTATACAATGCAATACCACACCAATCAAAACACTGTAAACTTGAAGAAACTTGTTCAGTAAAATATAAAGGGTAGCGATGAATCTTTGAATAAACTAAAACTATAAAGGGCCAGAATCACTACTTACTCTGCTTACCTATTACACTTCATTTTGAAATGGTGAGAAACTTAAATATATAACAGAGGTGCAATAATTAAAGATTGTGGATTACTATAAGCAGAAATTAATGGAAATCTTACAAGTTGTTTAACAGAGCTCTGGAAGGAAAATAAATACGCCAAGAATGCACAAGAACTATCAAGTTGGTGTTAAGCGTTTGTCCGAAGAATTGAGCACACATCTTTTCTGACTTAAGTTTATTGTTACTCGCGTTTTCTTCTCATAAGCTATATAACATTTGTTTGTTAATCGCGTTATTGACACTTCACTTTTTTTAATATGTGATTTATGGTAAACGCAACATTGGCATCCGCCATTTTGGACATCAAGCCGTCGATAGTTGTCAATGGTGGCGATAAATCTGAGCAAATAGTTTTATTTCATAAAAACCATGTCAAAACGGCTTGTGGAAGCACAGTAAATGAATTTTAGAGGATGGTTCTGTTGTCCTTCATTACTGTCAGTTCTAGTGATTGTGGAATTCATGTCTTGTTGATTCCACAAGTAGTTCAAGTAAAAGTATTAAATGAGATAAAACCTCAGAAGGTAATAAGTTATTCTTAGCAAGATTATGTAACGGGTTTATTCTCATACTTTTCACAAAATGTGCAACGCAGATGAGAACTCTGTAAAGGTGCTGTGAATTCGGTTTCGTAACTGCAGCAACCTATATTTATCTTTTCGGGGTCAGTTGGGAATTATAAAAATAAATGTGGCTGGTTCTGAACCCCATCACTTGGTACAATGACCGTGACATCCATATCTTTCAGTGCCTAAAATATACTTAACCTTTCCGTTCATCATGGCAGACACAAGAAAATAAGATTACATGAACCGTAATTCTAATGGCGTTAAGTTTCACTGCTAAACATTTGTCATCAGACCACCAGTCACACTGTAAACAAATCTTGTTCATCAACTGCACTTAGAATTATAGTTTAAATAAATTTTGCGAAATAAATAAAAATTGTACAGTAATTACACAAGATTGAATATTATATATACCAGTAAGTGCTGGTATCTTGAAATACCATTTGTCATGATTTTACTATCGAATCGAGAGTCTAAAGATCGCATCTTTTGCACAATATTTTATACCAAATAACTAATTAAGCTCACACCACAAACTAATATAAAACAGAAGATTTGTGATTCCACACTCAAAAATTGCACAAAATGTTTAATAGTACTTATGTTCATCAACAAGAAATAAACTTCTAAGCCTTTTAAGCAATAATAACATCAGCTCCCATACACATGACGTATTGTTTTCCAGTCATAAATTTTATGAGAATACTTTCACTCCATTACAAGCGAGATGAACGCCTTTATTTACTTGTATATGGCTCGGCATGACCAAGTGAATAGAGGCATTCGACTCATAATCTAAGGTGGCGGATTTGAATCCCTGATGCACCAAACATGTTCGCCCCTTTCAGCCGTGGGGGCGTTATAAAGCTACGTTCAATCCTACTATTCGTTGGTAAAAGAGTAGCCTTAGCCTTGGCCATGGGTGGTGATGACTAGCTGCCTTCCCTCTACTCTTACACTGCTAAATTAGGGACAATTTAATCTTAAATTGTATAGCTCAAAGCTTTGTTATGTGTTAAATTCCTTCTTCAATTTTGAAGCAAGCTTGTGGAGTTAAACATTTTACAAACATAACTAAATTATCTCAAAGTGTTAATTTGATTTACACAAAACTGCTGGCCAAGAATAACATTGACAACATATATTTCACCAGATTAATTTTCTTATAAAACATTGAGACAGCACGACTACAAAGTACACACCGCGACTATTGAACCATACAAAATACAACACTTACATTGTTTAGTTAAACTAATCGAATAAGTTGAATAGTTTCACATCACAGAATTCGAATTTGTGCAGAAACTTCTCAAAGTCTACAATTTTATAAACAAGGCTCGCCAAGATTTTTCATAAAATTTTGTTCGAGCAAAACGTAAACTCAATTCTAATACCAAATACAAAAGCGCATGCGCGCACGCACACGTACATTCAAAACAGTAAAAAATAATCTTTTCTCTGTAAAATCTGCAAAACAGTATTTATTTACCATTATCATAGATTAAACAAAAAAAAATTGAGAAAAACTTCAACATATCTGAAAGACTTGCACAAGAGCCATATGTATTTTACCCCTCATTACAGATATTTTGTGTGGATTTGTTTTCAAGTTTTTAATGATTTATTTGAACATTTCAAAATCTTTAAAAAATGATATTTATCACATATTTGTTCTATTTACGTATCTACATATATATAATACTGTTGTTGTATGTCCATCCAGCTCGTTCGCAAAGTGCGAGTGGACCTCCACCAAAATTAGTGTGGAAACTCATTGGGTCTATAGAAAATCGGTTTTGAAGTTTTTCTAGGAGGAATTTTATCACTACTTCCCTTCTCTAGATGAATTTTCATATTTGGTAAAGATGTTCACTGGGTCCATGCGGAAATAAATTTTCAGTTTAATTTTCCTATTTTTTATGGGAGCTTGTGCGTTCTTACAACTACATATAAGAGAAGCAACTTTTCACGCATCAAGATAATATTTCATTATGAATTTACATAGCTAGTGTACTCTTTCCCCTGGACGGAAATTATATATGTAAACTTATAATAGGGTACTGTGGCACACACCAAGAAAAATCCTCGAGGCTACAAGTGAACCTAAGCTCTGTTGTGCTGGACGTATCCATTGCACTGAAATCCAAAACACTACTGGCAACAATGCATTCAAGTCTTCTGTACTTAAAAAAAATACAATTTTCCTCACTGAGATAACACATTGAATGATAAACTACCATTGCAAACAGCCCATCAGACAAACACAGTCTGATGCAAGTCAGAGATTTGGCTGCACATTTACTTTTTCGTCACCGTTTCAAGAAATTTACTTTGAATTCTTTCAGCATCTGTTAGCCTTCGATGTTCTTCACTAATCAGCTTAAGAGTTTCACATAAAATCTTCAAATTTGTACACAAAAAGCAAGCTTTGAATACTTTAAAAAGAAGATTTTCCTTTTTTAACAAGAAATCTTGTATGTTATAAAAAGTATATCAGATGGCGCCAAGTGTAGAAGCAAGCACGAGCAAATTCAAATGAAAAAACAAAGTTTACACCTCTGACCGCAAGGGACAAAAGACGAAATATCGTATTACCCGTCTAGAATTCTCGACACTAGATGTATTTTAGCGCAGAAAATATACGAAGAAACAAATATGATAAAGAGTGGTTCTAACCTCAAATCAATGATTTTATGGATAGGTTGGGGATGTGCTATTGAAAAAGTAGTGCAAATACAATTTCATCACTTCTATGGCAATAAGTAGTGATTAATATCTTAACCACTTATTTTACTTTTTATACTGTATTATATTACGTATGTACAAAAACGAACAGTTTCCGATTTAACGTAGTTTGATTTGATTGATTGATTGATTGATTTAGTGTTTTATGGCACAAAGCAGCGAGGCTATCTGCGCCAAACATCCGGTAAAGACGTAAAAATAAAGTAAATGTAGTAAAAGACATAGAAAGAAATGAAAGTAAAACAAAAAAAAGTATAAAACCAATGTTGACACCTAGTCTACAACGTTAAGAGAGAAAGCAGAGTATAAGAAGTTGTAAGGTATTTACTAAAGCAAAATGGTAATGATCATAATCCGCTAGGAAGTCTAACAGATGAGTTCAAGAACAACCGTCAGTCACCTGAAGTTGGCCTTTCCAGTCCTGGTTCGGGGTTATGTGTCATAGCAGCTATTATCAAAATGTAAGAGAACAGGAGTTTTAAAAGACACATTGCAAAATCGTAATAATGAGTAGCCAAATGTCCAGTAAAAAGATAAAAGTCAAGTAAATGGAGTAAAATTTGTAAAAGTAATTGAAAATAAAAGCAAAACGGCAATTAAAACAGAAAATGGCGCAAAAACCAATGTTGACGTCCAGTCAACAAAGTTGTAAAGGACTACTTGTAGCAGAATGGTAATGATCATAACCCGCCAGGAACACGAACAGGTAGGTATAAAAACCACCGTAAATCACCTGAAGTTGGTCTTTCCAGTCCTGGTTTCGGGTTGAGTCATTATGGTCAGTACTAAAAAGTAAAGTAGTTAAAGTGTGAAATGATATGTAGGAAAAGTGCAATAACAACTTGCCAGGATGACTAACGAGTAGTTCAAACAGTCGCGTTAGTCACCTGAAATTGGCCTTTCCAGACCTGGTGTCGAGTTATTTAATGTTCTGGCCATTTTCCAATGTCAATTTGAATGAGAGAGATTAAAACTGTAAAAAAGAAACCACAATTAAAAGGTGAAATGAATAAATATGCAACACTTAAATGAGATTAAAAAGATTAATGACCATTAAAAAATTAAAAACGTTATCAAGGTGGACAGTCACCATCACCAATAACACTGTCCAATGTTACAAATTGACCGTGGGAAAAAATATGTTTGAAATATTGCCATCGTTGAGAATTGTAACGATGGCAAGAAAGTAAAACGTGGCTGATAGTGATTTGAGTGTCACACAAACTGCACATTGGTGCATCAGTTCCAGATAAAAAAAAAAAAACGATGAGTTAAACTGTAACCAATGCATAGCCTAGTGAGAACAACTTCCTCCTTCCGAACTTTACGGAAGCTAGATGGCCAAAGTCCAATATAGGGTTTGATTTGAAAAAAGTTTATTGTCACGTTGCTCACTCCAAGTGGACTGCCAACTGGCACGGAGCCGAGCCTTGAAGACAAGACCATAGTCCATGTACGGAAGAGGCACAGGGGTGATGGTGCTGGAGCAGACAGATTTAGCTGCCATGTCTGGAAGCTCGTTCCCGTGAATACCAATATGGCCTGGTATCCAGAAAAACTGGATTGAAGTAGCTGTTAATGAGAAATGGGCCAGTCGGTTTTGAATATCAGCGAGAACAGAATGTGAGCCAACGTGTAGCTATTCCAAGGCAAGTATATAACTAAGCGAATCAGTATAAATAGTGCAGTTGGAGTACTGCTCAGTTGCAATATGATCCATGGCAAGAGATACCTGCATACAGTTCAGCAGTGAACACAGAAGCTGTAGAGGGGATTCTGCGCACAACTACTGAACTACAGCAAACCATAGCAGAGCCCTCTGAATTACCTGATTTGGAACCATCTGTATAAATGGGAACTGAATGATTGTTTGAAAAATATTCATTAAATCAAAGACGGTACTTCCAGTCTGGAGTATCTACCTTTTTTAGGTGACTGAAAGAAAGGTCACATTTGGGGGCTGTAATAAGCCATGGTGGGATGTGCCGACCTGTGGAATCTGCAATGTTATCCAAGGTTGATTGATTGATTGATTTAGTGTTTTATGGCACAAAGCCACGAGGCTATCTGCGCCAAACAACCGGTAAAAATGTAGTAAAAGACATAAATGGAAATGAAGGTAAAACAAAAAAAAGTATAAAACCAGTGTTGACACCTAGTCTACAAGGTTAAGATAGAAGGCAAAGTGTAAAAAGTTGTAAGGTAGGTATTCTATCAAAAAGGTATAATCATAACCCGCCAGGAAGACTAACAGGCAGGTACAAGACCCACCGTCAGTCACCTGAAGTTGGTCTTTCCAGTCCTGGTTCTGGGTTATGTGTCACAGCAACCAGTATCAAAATGTAAAATAATAGAAGTATTATAAAACACACAGTAAAATCACAACAATGAGTAGCCAAATGTTCTCTAAAAAGAGAAAAGTCACGTAAATGGAGTAAAATTTGTAAAAGAAAATGAAGGTAATAACAAAACAGCAATTAAAACAGAAAATGATGTAAAAACCAATGGTGACATTCAGTCTTCAAAGTTATAAACTATTTACTCATAGCATAATAATAATGATCATAACTCGCCAGGAAGACTAACGAACAAGTGCAAGAACCACCGTCAGTCACCTGAAGTTCGCCTTTCCAGTCCTGGTTCTGGGTTATGTGTCATAGTAGCTATTATCAAAATGTAATGGAATAAAAGTTTAAAAAGATACTCAGCAAAATCATAATAAAGAGTAGCCAAATGTCCAGTAAAAAGATAAAAGTCAAGTATTGATTGATTGATTGATTTAGTGTTTTATGGCACAAAGCAACGAGGCTATCTGCGCCAAACAACCGGTAAAAATGTAGTAAAAGACATAAATGGAAATGAACGTAAAACAAAACAAAAAATATAAAACCAGTGTTGACACCTAGTCTACAAGGTTAAGATAGAAGGCAAAGTGTAAAAAGTTGTAAAGTAGGTATTCTATCAAAAAGGTATAATCATAACCCGCCAGGAAGACTAACAGGCAGGTACAAGACCCACCGTCAGTCACCTGAAGTTGGTCTTTCCAGTCCTTGTTCTGGGTTATGTGTCATAGCAACTAGTATCAAAATGTAAAAGAATAGAAGTATTAAAAAACACACAGCACAAACGCAACAATGAGTAACCAAATGTTCAGTAAAAAGATAAAAGTCAAGTAAATGGAGTAAAATGTGTAAAGGTAATTGAAGATAAAAACAAAATGGCAATTAAAACAGGAAATGGTGCAAAAACCAATGACGACATCCCGTCAACAAAGTAGTAAAGGCCAACCTGTAGCAGAATGGGAATGATCATAACCCGCCAGGAAGACTAACAGGTAGTATATAAACCACTGTCAGCCACCTGAAGTTGGTCTTTCCGTCCTGGTTCCGGGTTATGAGTCAATATGGCCAGTACAAAAAGGTTGTAAAAGCACGAAATGATATGCAGCGAAAGTATAACAGTAACTCGCCAGGAAGACTAACGAGTAGTTCAAACAGACAGTTCAAACAGAAGCGTTAGTCACCTGAAGTTGGCCTTTCCAGTCCTGGTGTCGAGTTATTTAATGTTCTGGCTATTGTTTAATGTCGCATTGAATGAGAGAGAATAAAACTTTAAAAAGGAGCCACAATTAAAAAGGTGTAATGAATAAATATACCACACTTAAAGAAGATTAAAAAGATTAATGGCCATTAAAAAATTAAAAACGTTATTAAGGTGGACATAGTCACCATCACCAATAACTCTGTCCAATGTTACAGATTGACGCTGGGAAAAAATATGTTTAAAGTATTGCCGTCGTTGAGGATTGTAACGATGGCAAGAAAGTAAAACATGGCTGATAGTGAATTGAGTGTTACACAAACTACACATTGGTGCATCAGTTCCAGATAAAAGAAAATGATGAGTTAAAAAACTGTGACCAATGCGTAGCCTAGTGAGAACAACTTCTTCCCTCCGAACTTTACGGAAGCTAGATGGCCAAACTCCAATTTTGGGTTTAATTTGAAAAAGTTTATTGTCGCGTTGTTCACTCCAAGTGGACTGCCAATTGGCACGGAGCCGAGCTTTGAAAACAACACCATAGTCCATGTACGGAATAGGCATAGGGGTGATGGAGCTGAGGCATACATATTTAGCTGCCATGTCTGCAAGCTCGTTCCCATGAATACCAACATGGCCTGGTATCCAGAAAAACTGAATTGAAGTAGCTGCTAATGAGAAATGTGCCAGTCGGTTTCGAATATCTGCTAGAATAGGATGTGAGCTAATGTGAAGTGATTCCAAGGCAAGAATAGAACTAAGCGAGTCAGTTTAAATAGTGCAGTTGGAGTACTGCTCAGCTGCAATATGATCAAGGGCAAGAGATATGGCATACAGTTCAGCAGTGAACACAGAAGCTGTAGAGGGGATTCTGTGTGCAACTACTGACCCACAGCAAACCATAGCAGAGCCCACTGAATTTCCTGATTTGGAACCATCTGTATAAATGGGAACTGAATGATTGTTTGAAAGATATTCATTGAATAAAAGACGGTACTTCCAGTCTGGAGTATCTGCCTTTTTTAGGTGATTGAAAGAAAGGTCACACTTGGGGGCTGTAATAAGCCATGGTGGGATGCGTCGACATGTGGAATCTGCAATGTTATCCAAGGACAGACCCAATTCATCCAATTGCGCCCGGATGCGAAGGCCAAACGGAGCAATGACAGATCGTCTGTTCTGAAAAAGTACTGCCTACCGAGGAAGTAAAACACATTCCCAGGTGGGATGTTTTGGAAAGGAACGAAGTTTCGAAGTATATTGTAAAGACAGTTGCAAATGGCGAAGGTGTAGAAAAGGTTCATGAGATTCAATGTATATGCTTTGAACTGGAGAGGTACGGAAAGCCCAGTGCAGAGTCAAAGTCCTTGGTGAAGAATGGGGTCCAGCATCTTTAAGGCTGAGAGTCTGGCAGAGCCATAGACCATTGATCCATAGTCGAGTTTCGATCAAATAAGAGTACGATATACCTTTAACACTGAACATCAATCTGTCCCCCAACTGATAGAAGAGAGGACATGGAGGATGTTCAGTGCTCTTGTGCATTTGACCTGAAGCTGCTTTAAGTGTGATATAAAGATCAGTTTACGATCAAATAAAAGCCCTAAGAACTTGGTCTGCAGGACCACTGGCAGCAAAACTCCACCAATATGAAGTTCAGAATCAGGGTGAATGCTCCGTCGACGGCAAAAGTGCTTGCATACGGTTTTAGAGAGAGAGAGAAATTAAAGCCGTTTGCCAAAGTTCACTTCCTTACACGATTGAAGGAAGTTTGTAGTTGCCACTCAATATATCTCATGTTCGACGACTGACACGAGATGTAAAAGTCGTCGACATACAGCCCATTTGCAACAGTGAGAGAGAGTTGTTCAGTGATGGCATTTATCTTTATACTGAAATGTGTGACACTCAATACACAGCCTTGAGGGACTCCAAGTTCCTGTACAAAAAAAACGGGAAAGTGTCGAACCCACACGAACTTGGAATCTCCTGTCCATTAAAAAAAATTACAGCACTTCTCCAGAGGGGATGAAGTCCATCAAAATCAACCAGGATTAGAAATGGAGACGGCAACTGTTCAACGAGAGCAGCAAGGTCTGATTGATCATATGTCTCTCCATGGGACAGGTACAGAGAACAAACAGTGCTGGTATGACCCAAGGAAACACGCACGGCTACGGCCTCCAAGGGTGTGTTGAGTGACAAAGACAGGGTGGGCACATGTTGATCAACCAACAGTGTCACTCCTCCATGAACTCGACCATCACACAACCTGTCATTTCTGTACAAAGAAAACTGCCAAATGGAGACTGTATCAGCAGATTTGAGAAATGTTTCTTGTAAAGAAAGACAAACAGGATGGTTGAAAGCAATCAGCGTTTTGATATCATCCAGATTAGAATGTAAACCTCGACAGTTCCATTGTTTCAAGGTAGCCATTTTTAAGAACGGGTAGGTGAAGTGGCTGGAGAACCCTTCAGTTTACGACCACATCTTTTTTCTTTACTGTCTTTAATCGGAGGAGGTCTATCAACCTCCATGGATCCTGCCCTGGGTCGAGTGGGCAGGTTTTTGTTATTGGAAGGAGAATCCAGTGACTGAGGATGCAAACGAATAATTGTTTTGTCTCTTGGGGTGGGAGAATAAGATGTATCAGAAGAAATGCCTGTATTTGAAACTAAAGGATGTGGATCTTGAGGTTTGTTGGAAGGTATTGAAGGAACAGAGATGGATGTGGAAGTCGATTCAACCTTTTTAACCACGGAGGTCAAAAGGCTTTTCATTTGTTTTGAAAACGATTCTCTTGGAGGCACAGAGAGATCTATCAGCACTCCCACTGTAGTTGTGGAATGAAGTGCAGCAGCATATGTCCGAGATGGAGTGGTGGACAGCAATGTCCGAGCCTCAGGATAATTAATGTTATATATCGTTTTCAAATGCTGCACCTGTTTTTTCTCCAATCATTTTGAGCAAGAATGAAAGTAAGAGGGGTGAGAACGATTGCAGTTGACGCAATGTGGGTTTATGTCACAGTCATAGGCATCGTGGTCCTTGCCTCCACAACGAGCACGTCAGGGAACCACAACAAGATCTCTTTGAGTGACCGAATCTCTGGCATTGGAAATATCGAAGAGGGTTTGGAATGTATGGCCGAACCCTGCAAATGAGATAACCTGCCTTGATGGTGGCAGGTACGCATGATGGAGTAAATGTTAAAACGAGGGTATTTGTTGGCAGTGTAATTCCATCTTTGTGAGTGGAGATGCGCTTCACTGTAGAAACTCCTTGAGTGGAGAGACCAGCGAGAATCTCTGACTAGGGAACGTTCTTCAAATCCCTTTCAACAATAACTCCTCGTGAATAATTCAAAGTAGCATGAGGTTTAATCTCAATAGGTATATCCCCAATTGCCTTTAAATTCAAGAGGAGTTCACTGTGTTGGGATGTGAATGTTTCAACCAATATGTCACCAGATCAAAGCTTCTTCACTGACTTTTGAGAGCCAGCAAGTCCCTCTAGTCCCTTCTGAATAAAAAAAAGGGGACATTTGCTCAAAAGGTTTTTCCGAAAGAGAATGTGATATAAGAAAATGAGTACGTGTGTTCCTGATGTTGAAGATTGCTGTTCTGAGTATTCAAGACGTGGTCGCTTACCTATTGACTGTTTTTTTACAATTTTATTTAAATTTTTTGGAGGATCCATAGGAAAGAGGAAAAGTTTCAGTACCCACTGACCCCACCCCACCATGGAGCCCTACAAGGGGACGCACTACAAAGTCGTGCAAGGACAATGCAGCAACGCCAGGGTTTCGTGAGCACTATACCCAAACACCAGCATCAGGTACAATGTCCACAACACCCGTTGAGAACTTCCAACCCTGGTACTTGGTTGACTCTAGCCCAAGTGGACCAGCCGATTGACCCAAGGGGGGCCACCCAAAGGCCGCCCGTCTGCAGGAATTCGAGGCCAAAGTGGTGTGTTAGGGTTGAACCCATCAACCACCAGGATCCTCTCCTCCCCTTCACGAGTCGCCACGCACGGAAAACACATGGGTGGATGTTTTGATCCCAGAGAAGGTAACCAGATAGAACAGAACCTTCCCTGGGAGGTCCCCTCACCACGTACAGGAATCCACACCGAGGGGTTAACGTAGTTTATAGTTAGAATTGTACAGTACAAAGTCATATAGCACAGGGTATAATATTAACTTCTATGCAGGGCAAACTATAAATTTAGAACAAAACTAAAATCCAACCAAATACTTTTATTTATTTGGATAAATATACCGGAAACTTTGACACTACTAGGTTTTATAAAGAGCATTTGAAGTCTAAGCTAGACAATTACGAGTTTTTGTTTTTTATGTAAAAGATTAGGTGAGAGGGCGCTTACAAATAATGATCCAAAAATTTCAGAAGAAAAATAAATGTCCATTTAAAAAACACCGAACACAACAGGCCTTAGCCACAGTAGTCATTTGAATACGAGTATAATTACTTAAAGTTATACATTTCTTGACAAATAGTACTAGCACGATGTCCAGGAAGTTTTCGTTTGGATGGAAAGTGTTACAATATCACGTACATCTTACAATAACATGATTTACTTTCATTCTCTGAAGATGCAATCACATTAATAAACCTCGTGGAATAAATATCCTCAGCATTTACTACAGTTGCCACCACGCCAAAGAATGGTACAAGTACTCATCCTGTATTACACAAGTTCTATTTGCATAAGCTATGTGTCTGGTGTTATTTCTAGAAACCGCCTGGATGAACCACGCATGATGCAGACGTTTGTTGTTAAACTAAGCTATGCAACTGTCATCGTAAACCGGAGTATGTAGCATTGCGAGCCCCCAAGACTTATCGCCGAGTTACCAAGGGCTATTTCATATTCATCGAAGCTTACACGGGTTGCCCTAAACGAAGACTGTTCCAAACTAAGTTGTATAACTGAATAATAAAGATTTCGTCGCTACCAGTAGAAGTTTGGATCAACATACGTTCTTGACACATCGTGATTAAAATGCCTGCGATATTAAGGCTTCGCTCCATGCCAAACTAACAGGAGTTACTAGTTTACAACATCCATTTCCATCGTTGTTCCACCACGCTCCCTAATTACTGGGCATTTTGATGTAGATTTAGTGCCACAACCCATTCTTCAACTGAAGAGTACCAATGGACAGATGATCGTGGGACCTGTGGGGAGATTTTCAGTGCTACAATATCAGTTTTCATGGTTATAGCAATAGATAAGGATAACAGTGAAAACGTTAACACGTCGACTGTATGGCTGCTTACTGCCATTTCTAGAAATTACACCCATTTGTTTCCCATAATCCCTTATGCTCGATTGTTATTCATCATAAAGAACATGTATATCTATTGATACCAATTATAACCACCTTGTATGAAAAAAACCCTACAATATCATGGGTATGTAATTAAATAAAATCTTGTTGTAGGGCAACAGAACATTAACAATGTTCATAATGTGTAAAGATCAATGCAAAGTGTATCTAGAATAAGTTTAGTGAACAATCAAATATGCACATCTCGCTGCATGGTAATACATCTACAGATAAGCCTGCATTTTCTGGTCACTGGTTTAATTAAGTGGAACACAGAATTTTGCTGTTAAGTATGCTTCACTTACTGTGTCAAATACCTTATTTTCAACCAACAGGACTAATCACTAATACTTGTGTAGCCAAATATTTGCATTGACAGTTCATTTTGTTCAACAGTTTATGCTTCAACAAACTAATAACACAAGGCTACATCCATGTTGTTTAGCACAATCTAATCACTTGTGCTCAGCCCTGAAGGATCAATAGGAATTAATGTTGCTTCACTCAAAAAAGACAAACCAAAACTGCAGACAAACATGTCAAATAAGAAAACAGTATTTGTGGTTGAGAAAGAGTGTATGGAAGAGTTTTTTTTTTTTAAACAATAACATGGCAAGAGATATCCTGAATTTCAATTTTTCAAAATAGCTCTAGGTATAGACATATTGGCAGTGCCAGATCAATTTCCTGACAAAAATAAAAAATACACATAAAAAGGACTCCATCTACTTCATTTATCTTTACAAAAAGCAAGAGACAAGAAACTTTTGAAATAAATTTTTTTCTACTCCAGACAATGCTTCTATACAAAGTTTCATTATTCTTCAATCAATACATTTCCTACAATTTAAACACTCAGTCCTTCGAAGTTTACCAAGATCAAGTTACCTTGGTTTGAACACATTTTCTTGAAGAAATATTCATATACTTTTTTGAAAGAAAAAGTATATAATACTAAATATTCACACTCAACTAAAGAATGTTTTGTGGCAACAGAAACAATTATACACATTTACAAAGACAACTTTTCAGCCTATAATTGTCAGAATTAAAATAAAATACAAATGAACTAAACATGCATGTTTATTGCAATCAAAATAACAAAGTTATACTAGCAAACTTAAGTATATTGTTTGTCTGTATTTTACTTAAATATTTGCACAAGATAAAATGCTATTTTAATAACTTATTTCAGTAAATAGAATATACATTTTTATGTGTCATCCATGCTTGTAATTAAATTCCACAAATAAAAACAACACAAGGACCAAATTTAATTGTTTGTAGTTTATTTTTCCTCTTAACACTGCATCAATCAATATAGGGTAAACTATCAATCCAATTAAACTTCAAATATTTTACTATTTAATAATACATGCAATGGAAAGTAAATAATTATACATTTAGTGAATTCCATTTTCACTGTTTTATCAAAATAATGTGATAAGACTACATTAATGAAACTGGTTGATACCACTCACCTTCCAGTTAACTTAAAAACAAAACAAAATTAATGACATTTCAAATCATATGAATACTTCCATAAAACAAGAAATTTTTTACCAAAATGTTTATTTTAAAATAAATCACATTCCATCTTCAGTAAATGAGGGACTGTGTTTAAATTTCACTTCTGTATTACATAAATAATGTTGATTCTTAAAAAAAATACAAAAGTATGATTCATTAAAAACAAGTGAGCTACTTGAACTTAAAAACAAATTGAGTAATAAATTTTTTAAATATTTCAAATTATATTGATTTAAAAAATACAATTGAATTTCATGTTATTTTGTCATTACATTCTATGATTAATTACATGCAAAAATGTGAAATAGCTATAATTGCTTCTCATTTCAACATTCTAAAATCATTGAGGCTCTGTTGGAGTAATAATACTCTCACTTACACCTCCTAACTCGGAAAACTGAACATACTTTTATTTATTTACACACAAAATCAAGTGCATCCAGTTGTTGAATTCAGATAATGAAAGTAGTGAAACTTAATTTTGTAATTAATATTCTAACTGGAAGACCAGGAACACTCACATTTCAAATGAACAAGAGGTAGAACCTCATTCTGAACAACTTAAGTTACTAACTACCATCAACAAGAAGTTATTTTCAGAGGTACTAATATTACAAACATGCTGCAATAATGCATAGTGAAACATGTCAATAAAAAGCTATGTATGATCTCTTGAAAGCAAAACAAACAGTTTTAATAGAAAAAGTATTAATATGCTGCATCAGGTAACAAACTAAAACTATGAAATTACTTCTTAGGCCAAGTAATTACTTGAAAGGCATAATAAAGAATTTATCATTTCTTGGTACCATGATACTGCATTACCAAACAGCAATTCTATAAAATATCTTGATGGACTTCATATTAAGTCCCTTCAGTATTGTTGGATTAATGTATCATTCTTTTGTGTGTGTGTGTGTGTGTGTGTGTGTGTGTGTGTGTGTGTGTATTTGATATTCTGAAATTTAAACAATATTACTAAACTGAGAGAAATCTCTGTATGAATAAGCTTAATAAGACAATTGCTCAGAGTAATGTTGACCTTTTGACCCACAAGTTTAAAAACTTAAGTGTTGCGTAACCCTAAACCAACAATTAGATTGATCTAACTTTTAGATATTCTGTTCATAAGACCAGGACAGGGGCAAAGCAACATTCCCAACTCTGCTTAGAAGTCATGGAAACAAGCGTTTTAATTGAGAAAACTTTGTGCTTCACCACATACAATAAATATAAGGATACTGTTTGAATAGCTTAAAACTTGCAACTAAAATTAATTCCATTAAACTTGAAAGCAAACTAATAATGTTAAGAAACAATATTACTTGCTCTCAAAGTGATGTAATTTGGATAATCAGTAGAAATAACTTAAGAAATGCCTACTGAATGTCTGACTTTATTTAGTTTTTTTTTTTTATTATTATTCACAGATATTGTGCTTTCGTAGGTTTATTCTGGAGTGTTGCAATAGAAAAGCCGCAAACAGCTTCTACAATTATTTATTGTAAACAATGTCATCAACATTGATACTAGACCATTTTCTTTTTCAAATTTAGTGGTATAACAAAAGAGTTGTGTGTTGAAAAATATCAGTTGTCTGAAGAAAGTAACCATTACTGTAAGAAGTTCACTTGATATATAAAAAGACAAGTGTTAATTTAGCTCGTTGAATTCTAAAAGAAATGTACAAAAACATAATATTAGTGTTACTGGTCCAGACAAGTGATTAATTCATGGAAAGGGCTTGAAAGAGGTGGTGTAATATTTGCATACGGTCAGAAAAAGATAGACTTGCATGTTTCACTGTCTATTTTTTCACTTCTTAATGAAAACAAAGGGCAATTGGTCATTTTGGTTAACCCATTTTCATCCACTTCCAAACTACATTTGAAAAGTTTTCTTGCATCTATCCCTGATATCTAAAATAATCATCCATTGCTCTTCAATTATTTTAGTATTTTAGCATCTACTACAAATAAAAACAACATTCCATTGGTTAAGCATATTGTCAAAAGAGTAACATTGCCTGAAGCAGTGTCCAAGTTTTCCATACTTTTAATTTGTGTTCTCTCTAAGCCAATGTAACCTCCCTTTTGATACCAAGAACAATACCGTTTTATTCCATATAAGAAACTAAATTAAGGAACAGTGTGATTATAAAGTACATTAAAAATTATGATAATCTACAAATTAACATTCAGCATAATTTTTTCTTTGACCATCAAAAAATACTCTCCTAGCCCAACTGCCTACAGTTAACCGACTGTGCTATAATATCTGTTACAGAAGTATGCCGTCTATACATTATAAATATTACTGAATTTTCAAGAATATTTTAAGGAATTCAAGATGATATAATGTTAGTGAAGGAATATAATTTAAAGTCTGTAATTATATAGGCAGATAGTTTTTAATTATTTGTGCATTATGCATGCTTCCCTGGACCTGGTACACTACATTCAATTAGCTATATAAAATACCTTCATAATTTGTTACATAATTATTAACTTCTGATCAAAGCAAACTACCTACAATTACACACAACAAATCCACTAATTAATACTGTTAACTGAATATGCCATTCTTAAAACATAGAAACAGTATTTTAAGTTTTGTCTTGTTTATGAAATTTTAATGCATTGTAAATAAACTGTAAACCAAAATTAAAGTAAAAAATATGAAACAAAGGTTGAATAGTATTGGTAAAATATTTTATTATAAACCTCCAAAATTATGTACAGTAGCATACTGCAAAGATAAAACATTTTAATTAATTAATTAAAACTAATTAGTACTGTTATGAATGAGAATTTTAAGCAAAAATTGTAATAAATCAACATTATTAAAGAAAAAAGAAACTGGACTGGGTTTAAACTGATTTACAATCAATCATTATTAGCCATATTTAAACCACTTGTAATTGCAAACACAAAGCTGTGTCTATAACATTCAAACTGAATGATTGAGAACGACATTCTGAAATAATGTTTTTAACTGTATTACACATTTCTAAAACTGATGATGCATGCTCTTTTATTAGCCTTCCAATAAAACCCTTTGAAAGTGAGAAATTATTACCCCTCAGTTTGTAAAGATATGTATTATCTTTGTATCATGTACAACATTCAAACTCTTTTATTAAGTTCAAATAGAAATGTTAAGTTCATTATCTGTTCATCTATCAAATAAAAGTGCACATTTAAAAACAAATTTACAGTTCTTGAACTACTACTACACCTGATGAACGATGCATGTGCAATGACAAAATGTTGGCAGAAATTTCTTTGCTATTAAGTATCTGAAAAGTAAAATTTGACATTTTTAATATTATTGCAAAAAAACAGTTTATTCTCAGTCTATTCAGTGACAACATTTGATCAGTAATTCACTAACTGCATTACCAACTTACAAGCCTTCTTATGCACACTTCAACATAACCAGAAATTTCTTACTTTAAAATTAGTTAATGCCATGTCACCACAAATATCTTTTTTTAATAAGTATTTTACCATTTGGTTCTAACTACATCAAAAACGAATGTATCACTGCCACTATATCGGTCAAATTCTTTCAATACTTTTAAATTCACACACCAAATATTTATATGAAAAAACAGTATTAAATTTGTATAAAGAAATAATTCAACTAAAACATATTTCGTGTAATGACTAAACGTATGTAAAATCCCACCAGCCTTTACTTTCAAAATACACAAAAGCAGTTTTGAAACAGAAATATATAAATCACAATACTTTTATTTAAACTTATCCACTATTTTTAAAATCCTTCGTACTACTTTGACACAGCTCGAGTCAACTCACCTCCTTTTTCACCATACGCAATAACTTCTCTCGATATTCCGTCTCTGTAAAAAATATTAAATTACATCAAAATCACACTTATACTACGATACTGTTAACAAATACGTTCATCTTGTAAACTCCCAAATATATAAAATAAATAGATATTTATCGTACCTGCAGGAACTTGTTCGGCCATTACAATAACAAACACACCTTAACAACACCGGACTGCATGTGACGATATTGTCATATGCACTCCGTTTAAAGCTTCAGTTTAAAAACTGCTTTGTATAAGTCCGCAGAATAAAAAATAGTTCTAATAATTATTTCTGTCAAAATCTAAAAGTAAAAAAAAACTGAAGTTAAATATCTCACGAACATTTTTGTGTGTTTTTTTTTACGACGACAGGATCGATAAATTATCAGGAACGTTATTTTAATTAGTTATACAACTTTTGAATTACCAGAAGTACCTGTGTTGTATTTCCGGTGTGTATGGTTTCAAAAAGTGCAATGGCTACTCATTTGAGCTCTGGTCGAGTAGATATTGGACAATTAAGAGAAGTTGGCCGGCGCGAATTATTAGAGTGCTTGGATAAGTGTATTGGTACAAAGGTTGTTTATATAATTTTTACAGCGATTATTCGTTTTGGAAATATATTCATATTTATTTAGTTCTCACTATTATTAACTTAAATGAGCGTTAGGCTTAGAATAATTATATATATTACTGAACACATCTGTATTAACACGCCCACTTTTCTTGAACATTCTTACAGCGCCATCTATTGTATACTCTTGTGAAGTGATCATTACTTGAAGATTAATTAATGTTTTAAATTTTTATTATAATTATCAATCTTTTACAGCACACAAGTTATCTTGCCATTATTATTTGTTTTGTTTTTTTAAGTAAATGTGATCTGAAGTATTTAACGACCTTTAGGATTTGGCTAATACTAATAATTTGTAAAGAAGTAAATGCAGTGTAGTTTACAACCCAAACTCAAACATCATAAAATTTTGAGTTGAGCTAAAGGCCTTTGATATGCTTCTTTACTTTTAGTATTGATATATTATTGTTATACTCTTCAACTACAATAATGTATTACAGGTTTTGTAAATATATAAACAGTGAAAATAAAAAAAAAATTAACATGTATGTATTTGTAAATGCTTATTTAAAGAAAAGTTCTCCAGGCAAATTTCATTTAAAACAATTTGTTTACAGTTTTAGTTTTTAGACACTGTTAGGGACGTTGTTCACAATATTACTAATTTACAGGCTTTGGTTTGGGATGAACAACTTACTGGACCTTTTGGGTTGATTGCTGAATACATGTTACTGAAGGTAAGCATATCCTTAGACTTATACTGAGAGCTGAACAATGACATTTTTTAAAGTATTATAACATCAAAATGTACAAGTAATTTGTCTATTCTTCAAGATTGTATATTGAATCATTATCTCCATGCATAAATGTTTTTTTTGGGTTATAGGATGGCATTGTCTATCTCTGTAGGTATTTCTCTTCTGATCATATTTAGAATTTTAAGAAGTATATTATAATCAAACTTCACTGTACCTTTTTCTTGTGAATTGTGGAGAACTTCATTGATTTTAGGATTAAAAACTCAAAGTCCAAAGTCATCAGTTAGGGTTTTATTTTTGTACAAAATAAAAATATAAACATACTATATTTATCAACACACTGAAACTAAACCAAGCAGAATTTAATGGTTGGGGGAATTTGCTATTTTAATAATGAATATTTTTCTAAATGTCTTTCATAAATGTATAGAAGAATGTATTCTTGTTTTGATGATAAAGTTTTAAATAAATATTTATATTAATGAAGAATTAGTAGCTTAGCTCAGTGTTGTGTTTATAATATGACAAGTTCAAGTGACATAGTGATTAGTGTTAAGAGACTATATGATTTCTGGAACTACGAATGATTTTGTACTATTGTCAAATTTTTCTCTATTAATGACAGTAAAAAGTTTTATTAAAAATCTCATTATGATAAGTAAACACATTAAAAGCAATGCTAAATATTACATTTGTTTGCTTTTTACTTTCACAATAAATAAAAATTGTAACATATTACTGTCATTTTTTTCTTCAGGAGCATGACGTTATTTCAATGTGTCCCCTTCGACAAGGAAGGTTGCCTTCTTCTGATGTTCAAAATATCATTTTTCTAGTCAGACCAAATTTAAATCTTATGGACCTGGTGGCAGACTGTACTTTAAAGTATGCAATTTTTTAACACAAGTTCATTACTATATGCCTGTTGTTGCATATTGAGTCTTAAAAGATAAGTTATATAATATACCTTACTAGTAATTGTATCCTTAGTGTTTTTATAAGTGTTCACTGGTAACTAATTATGTTGTAACTTATTGTTTATTAACCCTTCTCAAATGAAGCATTGGTCAAAGGCCATGTCAATGAGTTTGTTAATTCACATTCAAAATTTTATCAAACTACTATTTTATGAATTTATGTCATTAAGTTTGGTATCAAACTGTGGATTATAACAGGATTCCCATGGGTTCTGGAAAACCTTTTCACCACCCATATGTGATTTAACTAACTAATTAAAAGTGTGATGATTTTTGACTGGACAAATGCAATAGGGAATTACCAAATTTAGGTTTCAGCTTTGCCTGGAGAGATTAGTGCTAAATGTGGTAATTCCCTATTGCATTTGGCCAGTCAGAATTCATCATACTTTTAATTAGTTAGTTTCTGAATGAAATTGAGACAATTATCCACAAAACATGTATAAAAATGACTAAATACCTGGAAAGAACCACTTGCAGTTCTGGAACTCCTGTTGTTGTATGACAATCATTTTGATCCTGTTTTTGAATTATTTTCACATCATGCCAGGGAAGTGTAAAAATGAGAACTGGAAAGAGAATGAACTCTATAGAACGTGTCTTTAGCCAGTACCTACAAATGTGTATATGGCACGCTGCAGTGTATGTGAATAAGACTTTCAGCAGTGGAAACATGAGTGAATCTGCTTTTCAATCACACATGGGTGGGGAAAAGCATAAAAACCAGATGAAGCATATGAACAACAGTCTACACATTAGTTCATTCCTAACTCAGGACAAACCAAGTGCTGGTACAAGTAGGTATGCACATACTAGCATAAATGTGAACATTTAATTTACAGATGTACTTAGAGACAAAATTATTTGGGCTATAAAATGTGTGTGGAATTTGACTTTAGCTGCAATAGCTGTAATAACATTTCTGAAACATTTAAAGAAATGTATTCTAATAGTAATACAGTTCAAAAATTTATATGTTGTGAAGACAAGAATGCTTACCTTGTAGGCTTTGGTATTGTTTCACATTTTGATGATCATTTGGCTACATGCTCAAAACAAGTGAATGAAATTGAACTCATAATTGAATAAGAAGCAAGTGGACATTCATGTTATACACTGGGATCCTGTTGAATATTGAGTTTTATCACATTACTTTACTTCTGCTTTCATTGGTAATTGGTCCATGTTATTGGAATGAAAAAAATTATCCAACTTTCCATGGATGGATTACTGTTCCTCTCTATATGATAAAATAAAGGAATCTACGACCTCATCGCACGGACTAATAAACATTGGAAGCTGTAGCCTTCATATGGTTCATAACTCCTTTAAAAATGGTTGTGAAAATTCACAGTTTGGTGCAGCTAAACTAGTTAATGCCCTATACTAGGTATTCAAAGACAGTCCAGTAGGAAGGTGTGACTACGTAAGTATTACTGGATTATTGGTTTTCCTATCAATTTTCCTACTTTTGCTGCCGTCATTGGCTCAAAAATAGACTTGTTGCTGCAAGAGCTATTGAGATATGGCCAAATGTGCAAGGTAAGAAGAATGAACCTTCTAGCCATTCCTGTCATGAGTTGTTCCAATTTCATGGGCTTCTACTACTCATTAATTAAGAGGTGCTATGCTGCCAAGGCATGTTATGTTGTGTCAAGACCATAGTTAGAAGCAAAATGTTAAAGTATATAATAGCACATGTACAAGATAATCCTCTAGAGAACATAGCTTTGGCATTTATTAAACATTTTTATACTAGTACTCTTTTAAAAAAAATATGTAAGATAATAAGGTTTCAGATATTTTTTAATAGAGAATATGTTTAAAAGCAAAACTTAAATATATGTTTGCTGTAGTAAGTAAAGACAATTAAAAACACCATACATATATACAGTCCTCCACTATGAGTAATCTAGTATAGTTTCATCAATTTGCTCTTCTTTAAAATTCTACAGAACAATTATAACTTGTTTTTAATGAAGTCTGTAGTTCATGTTCATTTTCAAAATGTTTAGTTGTCTAATTCATATATAGTTCAGGCATTATCAACCTTGAACAGTTTTGCTGTCGTACACAAACTGACCTATACAGTTGTTATGTCCATTCAAGAATAACTGGCAAACTGCAGATGGATTTATTTTTTATCAATAAAGTTTACATTTTCTATTAGCTTGTTACAATAATCCCAAGTTTTCATCTTCTCAGCACTAGATTCTCTTCCTACAAGGATGACCTATTAAAACAACAGGTTGTTGAGTCTAACTGACACAAAGTTAAGTGATGTTAGTCATTGTCTGCTCACTAATGACTGTTTTGATGACACTTTTTTGGAATGTTTTTCCAGTGCACTGCTGTCATCAAACACATGGTATTTTACAAATGTAAAAATTCAGTGATAGAAGATGTGAACTATTTTGGTGGAATGATTCCAAGTAAGGCTTCATTTGGTATAATTTAACATGGGGTATTGCACTAATAAAAAGGATGGAATCATCTTATTTAAACTGAAGTGCATAAAAAGAAGTAAATATAGTTACCTGCATTAGTTACAAAGACAAAGAAAGTAAAAAGGTTATAAAACAGCCAAGTTTCATATATTTGTTGAAATTTTGAGCTGGTGCACTTTTGTCAGGTTGTAATGTGTTTGTTGCATTTCCTTAAAATGTCCTCTTTGAAGAATAAAAATATATAAAACATAGCTGTTTTATAAAGTTTTTTTTAATTTATTAAATCTACAGTGAATTTAAGGAACACCATTGTACATATTTAATCGTACATGAAGATAATCCTGAGGACTGTGTTTTGTGTATAAAATGAAAAGCCATACACATAGCTCTTACTGAAAGAGTACATATTCTTTTCCTGCAAGTACTAATATAATTTCTGTCAGGAATGATTAAAATCCATAAATAAAATTATACATTTTATTTTGAAGCAGATCCACTTATTTGTTTTTGGTATTTCTAATTGGTAGTATGTAGTAACTGAATAGTCAATAGACTCAAATCAGTGTACTTTGATTATTTTCATGATAATTAACTAAATTGTAATTTTATTAATCTTCTACTGGAATAATCAAAAACAATAACAGTTGATTATTTTTTGTGGCAGTGATTAGAATTATGATTTAATCAGTTATTGGAATTATCAAAGTCACTTATTTTAGTGAATCAATTTTATTCATAGTTGATTTAATTATTACTTCAATTAATCAACTGTTTGAATAATTAAAAACTGATTTTGATTAGTTGATAACTTTACAGTTGGTTTAAGTATAATTTCAATTAATAAATTGTTGGAATTATAAGAAACAGTAGTAATTGACATGCTCATTTTGAATAATTGATTTATTTTAATTAATCTATTGGTTTGTGTTGTATTAACCAATGTAATCACTGCTCACAGGTCACTGATTACATCAATTAATTAGTAAAATCACCCAGCACAAAATTTGGACTTGGTGTTAATGGTTTTCAAAATTATATTTTTATAGTTATCTGTCTGTAAGTTTCAAGTTTAAAACTTTCTGTTATTTACATAGAGAGGAAGAGCAAAGGGGTCCAAAGAAAGAATTTCACATGTTTTTTGTTCCAAGAAGAACACTTCTGTGTGAAAAAAAGTTAGAGGTAAAACATACTTATTAGTTTCTAATAATCTCAAAATGTTTTTTTATGTTAGAATTAATGTATTTTAATTGATTAATGTGCAGGAGGGAAAAAAATTATTTGAAAAGAATGTTGTTTAGGCTAAATGCAAGTCTTAAGTATAGGTGCAAAAAAATTTGGTGTAATGTATGCTTGCAGTTCAACCAAAACTGCAATTGTTTTTTTACAGTTTACAGGTCAATGCTTTTGTTTTAATAATAATGATTAGTTGCTTTACGTTAAAGTTTTGACTAAAGCTTGTGAAAAAACGATCTTGGTGACTTGATAAAAATTGCATTTTGTAAATATTCGTATTTAATCTGTTGTGAAGAAGTTGCTAATATTTCATTCTGTTTGGCTATATTACCTTGTTTCAGTTTCTAGTTTTATCTTTATAAAAGCAGAAAGAAAAGCTGGTGCAAAATTAAATGTTTTTTTCACAGAAAACAAAATTATGGACCATGTAGTTCAGGAATTTGAGTGTTTTTGAATTGCTATTCTAAAAAATGGGAATATTCTTCACTTTTATCTTTGTTTTGAACATAAATATTATTAATTCTAAACTTTTAAATATTTTAATACCTCAACCTTTTGGTTTATGCTTTTAGTGGAATATATGGCCTACTCCTAGATCAAAGAGTTGCCATATTTAGTTATTTGTAAATTTGAAATTAATGATTTTTTTTATCTAATTAATGGCAGTATCTATTTAAACATTAGTTTATGGTCTAGAAATAATAAAATTATGTTGAAAAGTAGAACCAGTGTTTGAAAAGGATCCCTTGCCCATTGGTATTTCTTTTCTGTAGTAACACATACAAGAAACAGTTTCTAAAAATCTAACATATCATGAAATGTAGGAACGAGGTGTTTATGGAACTTTCACAAATGTGGATGAGTGTGCTTTGGAGCTGTTTCCTGTTGATAATGATGTCCTCTCAATGGAGCTAGACTTTTCATTTAAGGTATTATTTTATCTTTAGGTTTTTTTATACCACAGAAGTTACAAAATGTGGTTCAGCTCCAGGTTTTGCTGTCATTAAAGTATTTTTTATAAGTTTTTATGAAACTCTAGATTATTTGCTTCTCTTTTGAATGCCACTCAATCAGGCAAAAGTAGTAGTAAACTTTTAACATTTTGGATTAATTAGAAGATAATTCTTAGATAAATTTTGTTTAAAAAGTTTTAAAACATTTTACTTGATCCTTAAGTTCACAGACTGAACAGTTCTAGACTTTTCATTTTAACGTGGCTTGATGGTTATTATGCTGCCCTGAGCATCCTGCCATTGCAAAATCACTTACCTCAGTTATGAGCATTGATGTTTAATAAGAGTAATTGGTGAATCCAACTAACCAGTTAAAGTAACTCAATAATTGGCAGTTAATGCTTTTGATCAGCTCTCTTCATTCTAGTTATATAGCTCAAAAATTAAGGATAGCTGTTTTATGTAGGGATCCAAAACAAAGAATCTTTTCAAAGGGTATCTTGTAGTCTGAACAATTTTTCAAATGTTCTTCACATAATACCTTACTGAACTGCATGACTCATTTTAACTTGTATGTGGCTAAAATGTTAAAAATTGTACCAACAATGTAAAAACTTTCTTTACCAATTCTTCCTGTAGTTAGTATCTCATAACATCATTAACAATTACTCTTTCAGTGCTTTCTCTGATCAGGACACTTGACACATAACCTGTAAATCATGATATTTAATCCTGTAACAAAACATGCTTGGTCTTTCAACCTTTGGGGTGTGACAATACAATGATCAATCCCACTTTTTATTTATAAATTAATAACCCAAATTTTGGCAGTGATTTCAACTAGTTTCCTTTCCTCTAGACTATGACTTCAAAATTAGGAACAGCTAGTGCAGATATTTCTTGAGTAGCTTTGTGCAAAATTGAAAAAAACAGTCAAAGGAATAAGTGGTTGTTCATCACTTCCATTAGTGCAGCACAGTATTAACACTTTGTTCAGTGCTTCCTCCAATATGATATGCCATGAAAACATTATAAGCTGCTTATTTACAGCTTTAGCTTCATATATTGTAATATTTCATTATAATAACCAAACATTGCACAAGATAAGGCTAATGTACAGTATAGAAATATTATAACATTATAATTTTAACTTGCATGAACTTGAAATTGTCTGTGGTTTCTTATTAGATCCTATAAAATATTCAGTATATGTGATAACCTTTTTTTACTTTTTTATGGATATGGAACTACATTATAAACACAGTAATGATTAATGTTGAGATTAAATTTCTCTGTGGTGTGCACATATTCTGTATTGCCGCATTTTCTCCTTACGTTTCATCATTATTTGTACATAGTCATTGTTATGGGTGGTTGTGTGTAACACTTTTAAGTGTAATGCACAAATCAAAGTGCCGCTAATAATGTGTATTTTTCTCTCACTTTAAAGAAGATAGATAAGAAGTATATTATAGTTGCTAATCATGAGTGTGAACTGATGAAAATACGAACTATTAATTAAAAGAACATGACAAATACTGTTATATGTAATGACATAACATATGCAGTAAATAAAAAAAAATCCCTCCAAAACATCCCTGTTCTGACTGACTAGTACTAGACTAACTGAAATAAGTATGGCTTACCATAATAGGGAAACCACTATTATCTGGGCAGGGTGGGTAACTACCTGTAATTTTGAAGTAACATTCCAGTTATTCAGGATGCAGGAAGAGGACCAACAGAAATGTAAAGTTGCAATGAACACTTTAATATAAATTACAAGTTTTATTGTAATTTCAAAAAAGTTAATAAAAATTCTTAGCCATGAAAAATGGTGTTCTTCTTATAAGTACATAAAATTGGCCTGTTAGTTAAACTTAATGTTACTTATCATTAAAACGCTTTCTGACCTAGCTCATTTGTTTTTGTATTGAAAATATCACAGTATTTACCAAGGACAAACTGGAATTGATCAAGTAAAAGTGACATTACGAGAAACCACTATGACAAACCATAATTATTTTTATTACCTTTCAAAGAATTGATGTTGGTGTGAATCTCTATGTAAAGTCACATGTAAAACAATATTTTCAAAGTTAATCAAAATATTTCCAAGTTGTCATGGTTATTTACCATGATGTTACCCCAATTTATCTGATGTTTTACTTTGTTTAGTCATTTCCAGTTTGCTATGATGAAAGATGGTTTACTTTTCAAAAATACTCAACTTATAATGTTCTGTGTTATTGTCTTTAATTGGTTTTGGAATCTATATGATTTCTTAACATCAAGAAATATGAATACTAACATAGTAAATGAAATGAAAAATAATAGTTTGGTCTAAAATTAAAAAACTAATGTGTTTTATAATTTAGACCAAATCACTTACAGTTTACTTATTCTTGACTCTTGGACTACAACACTAATACTTGATCAAAACTTTATGAGATTAGTAACTATAGAACAGAAAATTCTATTCATATCATTAGCCTAACCAGTAGCAACCAAAGATGCATATCAGTTTGCCTTATGTCATGATGAATGTGCCATTAAATTTAGTAATCATTTTTGTAGTTTTGATAAAGGACACTGATATGGATCCAAGAATGAAAACCATAACTTTATAATTGTCTTTTTATAAAATTAAACAAATACAACTTTTTATCACATGAATTTAAACATTGAATATTTTTAAAGCTATTAAAATTAATGTGAATGTTTTGCTCTAAGGCAGTAGGTGGAACTTTCTGTTGCCACAAGATTAAACTACAGCCTGATATTTAAATGGCTGCATAATAGAGATTACACTGCATAAGTTAGAGCACTGTCTTTATCAACTGTAGGGAAACTGTAGCTATTGCTGTTTCGGATTAATTTCACCAGCTTGCAGTGACAGTTATAATTCACAAAACTTTTAATATAAAGTGTGGAGTGAGAGCAAGAAACCTAAGCTGCCAGAGCAAAAAAAAAATTCACAAGATTTATTTCAACAACAACAATTGCTTATTTATAAAACTGTGTTAAAGAAGTGGGTTTTTTGTAGCATTATGTGAAGTTGCAATTATAAGTTTATGAATTTTGCTATGTGTACTTATACACTAAACCATGCAAATCTGTTTACATGTTTATTCATTATAGAAAATTGGAAAAATCAGAGCTATGTGTTATTTTATAACCCATTTGAATAAGTATAAATATATACTATTATAACTGTGTTGTTTTACCAGGAATGGGTTATTGAAAATGATATGACCAGCTTATATTATGCAGCCAGGGCTCTAATGAGACTACAGGCTTTATATGGGTTCATACCGAGCATCTATGGCAAAGGAAAAGGAGCAAAGGTGAGCTGGTTCTGTCGTCATAAATGTATTTTATGATTTGAGTAAAATGAGATTCACAGAATGCACAAAGTAAGTAATAACAGCTTGTAGGTAAGGGCTAATTATTCGTTTTTGTTTTCTTTAGAAAGCTTTTTGTGAAACTTTTCAAGATGTATATTTTCAGCTACAGTGAATTGAAATTACCTTATATTTAATCAAATATGTTCCTGTATATGCATGTATGTATATTTATATATATTTAACTTTCAAATTTGTTTTAAAGACCACTTAAGTGTTTAAGTAAGATAAACGAGACACAAACTTAAGACAAGATGTTTATTTCAATACTGCTAGTTCTTTTATGACATTACAGCTGCATCTCAGCTAACAGAGAACCAATTTTGAATTATAATGCTAACACAGTTTTCTGTCAACATTTTTTTGCCCACGTACCAATAAAGTAAAGTCTGTGTTGAGGCAGTAATTCAAAAATTGATGTTTTCAGCTGAGAAACTAATCTGATGTTATGAAGGTATTACAAATACTAAAAATAAACTCTTAATTAATTTTTAGATTGTCTCTCTTCAGGCCCAGCATGGCCAGGTGGTTAAGGCACTTGAATCATAATCTGAGGGTTGCAGGTTTGAATCCCCATCACACCAAATTTGCTTGCCCTTTCAGCCGTGGGTGCATTATAATGTGACAGTCGATCTGACTATTCATTGGTAAAAGAGTAACTTAAGCGTTGGCAGTGGATAGTGATGACTATCTGCCTTCTTTCTAGTCTTACACTGCTAAATTAGGGGCAGCCAGCACAGATAGCCCTCATGTGGCTTTACACAAAATTCAAAATAAATAAGTCTTTATTTTAGTTCTTTTGCAGGAAGGATATGTATATACAGATATAACACTTTAAAGATTTGAAACTTTTAAGAACATTGAGAGCCATATTAGTTCAACTAAAATGTGTGGGAGTAGGAATTCAGTAGGATGTTTTTCATCTTTGTATTACTTCACACACCACATATTACAAGTTACTCATGCATCAGTCATACTCATTTATGCACAGGGTTGAAACACTTGATAAAGTCCATATTGAAAATATATTCCTTTGGAATTGTAAGCTGTTGTATGGAATGAACTAAGCTGCTAGTAAACATTACAGATATATTTTACTTTAAAAAAATTGGAGAGTTTTTAATAAATTATTCCTGTTAAACATTAGTTTCTAGACAGTCTTACATTCTGACTAGTCTCTAGGTGCAAGGTGATTTTTTGTATTAGGAATAAAAGCACATTTTATAATCTTACAGTTTTTATGTTTTATTAGCATAATATTTAAAACTTACTGTTTGAATGTGAAACTTCTTTCAATGAATATATTTTCCGAATTTGTTATGTTTCTATACAAGATGAGTCTTTTTAACTGACTGTGTAACTATCACATACAAATACACAGTTGTTTTTTTCATAGAGTGATTACAGATTGTGATTAAAAATTTAAATTATTTATCCTAAACACCCACAGATTTATAACAGTTTACATCTGTTGTCATGTAATTTTAATGTTTTATTGCTTTTGAACTATGTCTAATTACTAAACCTATGTAAAAAAGTCAAACAGTGAATGCAAAGTTCAAGCTACTGAAAAAAATAACATTTAATTGCATAACTCTTGATGATGAGAAATCAACTTAAAATAAAAATGCATCTCAGAACTGCTGTTATGGGTATTAACATGTTTATTGGTAAGTAAGACACACTAACTTTAGTGATATGTTCAAAACCTTGATATCAAGGGCAAGTAGTAAAATTCAGTGATAGTGCTACCAGGTCCCTACTCAACAGGGTGACAGTACTGGTACTTTAAATGTCAAAAAACAAATGAAGTGTTAATATCCATGCCAGCCCAGCTGTTCTGAAATACATTTTTGAATTGCATAACATAATAATAATCTACATGCATATCTCACTGAGAACCTTTTTTTTCCAACTTAAGTTGTTTATTTCCTAGCCTGATAAATTTCTAATTTTTATAAATAAGTTAATTTTTTTGAATGAGTAAAAAATTTAAGTGACTTTCGAACTAAGTTGTTAGTGTATTAAAATAGTTCCCTTTAGGATGAACTAAAATTGTATGTAATCTATATTATTAAAATAATAATGTTTGAGAATATTTTACACTTCATTAAACTATGCAAAAATGAAATTTAGGGATAGGAAGTTGGAGAACATCACCATATGCATAAGGTAGGAATGGGTGTAGAAAACATCTGTCTTCCTCAGAAACCCATCTCAGATAGCAGTATTTATGTGTTAAGGTTTGCTGTATAAGCTCCCTAATGTGTTTATTGGTATTTAAAGTACTGGTACCCTCACTCTGTTCAGTAGGGATGTGGGAGCACTATCATTGAGTTTTAATACTTGCCCTTGTTACCAAGGTTTTGAATGTAACACTAAAGTTAGTGTGTCTTACTTGATCAGTTTTTCATGTTTATTTAGATCATTTGGGTCAAAATGTCTTTTGTGATTGAGTTTTTTAGTTAATATCACATGTTGGGGAATAGGTATAGCTTTGTCGTCAGTGAGATGCCCTATATGGCCGTCAGTTTGTTCAGAATATTATATTTACATTTTATAAGTTTTATATAATCAAATACAAAATACTATAACCAAAAAACATTTATGCAGAGCATGGGATTTCTCTACAGTTCAGTAAATTAAAATCTTTTTTACTTATTTGTTATAAATAATGTAATAATAAATGTTTGAAAGAATTACTTTATGAAAGGCAGTATATGATAAGAGGGTGTGGTATGTGGGTTTAATTTCTGTTTTGTGCCTCTATAAATCAAGATAACTGGATGCTGTAAAATTAGTATCTCGGTATATCTGTACTATAAGTTCGGTAATATCTGTACTATAAGTTTGTAACGTACTAAAAATTAGAAGTTTAAGTAGAGGTGAAAGGAAATTTTGGTACTTCCTCTTCTTCCAGTTACAGCTATTTGTGAGTTTACTGCCCTCTAGTGCACAAATTTTTACTTACCACTAGCCTTGAAACTCCTGTTTAATTCCACACATGTACCACATGGTTCAGCTGTGTTTAAGCTTGCAAATTAGCATGCATCAGTCCTCCATCAATAGTAGTGTAACAAACCCTCCTGTCACAGCTGATTCCCTCTGTGCAATTGTACTAATTTTCAATTTTCAATTGGCACAACAGTGTTAAGACCTAATGCTTGATTTCAAAAATTCTTTAGTTCCTATAGTATGTTAATAGTCCACTATTGAGTTAAATTTCATTATTTGATTGTGAATTCTATTTTTCAGTCAGTTAGAGGTATTCAGTTAGTGTTTTTGAATTCACAGTTTACTAAAATGACTACTGGCATTCAAGATTTTTTGACAACTGATGAATATTTTAAGTTTTGCTTTGTGTTTTCCTGTCCAGTTATTTTTTTATTTATCTCTGTCATCATTCATGCATGACTCAGTTACTGGACTCAAATCTAAATATTGTTCTTCTTGCTCTCTCCTGTCCTCATATTCCTTATATTATCTTTCTTTTAAGATGCATTTCCTTTTAATTTTTGGACTTCATTTTGCTGACCCATTTTTCCACCAGTGTTTACCACATTTGTACCACAAACTCTATGTCCTTTATGTCTTGATTATTCCTTTCTTTCCAAAATATCATCTGTCCATTGAAGATATTTTGTCTTCCCTTTTTTTCACTTCCTTCCATATTTTCGCCCTCTATAGTCTGGATTTTCTCTTGAATGTTGTCTGTGTTTTATAGTGTTGTGTGTCAAATGTGGCATCTTTTCCTGGCTCTCACTTCTTTTCTACTGAATCTTGTCAATTGTTCTCTTTTATATCATCAAATCCATCACATCTCAGTGTCCTTTGCTGCTCATTTCTATCTTCCTTTTGAAGAGATTATCCAGGCTGGCATGTGAACCATTCCCCACACCATTTGTCCTATTACCTGCACTGTCTGGTGGTTTCCTGCTCAGCTGGATATCTTCTTTACCCTATAACCATTTCCCTTACATTGGTAGAACATGGAGTGGGTAATTTACTTTTGTTTCTTTTTTTTTTCTAAAAGGGCAAGTGATACCTTTTAAGTATACTGATATTCAAAATCTGCATTGTAAGACTGCAATGTCTGTCACACTCACTATCAAAATGGGGTGTTTCACAAAACCACTTGCTGGTTATTCCTCGTAGTATATTGTGTTGTAAGTATTTTTATACTGGACTACTCACTTGTGGACCAAAGTGAGTAAAGTAGAAGAATTCTGCCCATCTATAATATGTCAAAATCAGGAACAATCTGCTTTTCAAACTAGGGTTTTGTGTGGTCACCCATTTGCACTTTTTATAGAAGTGTGTTCTTCTGGACTCTCCAACACGTTTCTTCTCTCTCTTCTTTTAGCTCCTAGCTGTTTGGGTGGTAAATCATTGAAGAACCTTCCCGAGTGTGTATAGTTCCACTCAGTCAAAATTAGAGATGTGGCATTCTATGTGTAGAAGGTATGATTATCCTCCTGCTATGGATCTGATGTTTTATTCTAGATGCCATTGATCTAGCTTGGATTTTTTCTATCTGTTTTGCAGTTTGCCCCTCTAACTGAGAACCCTTCCTTCTATTGCACTTGGTTCCTGGATAACTACTTTTTGGTTGCAGCCATATAAGTCAACATAGGTTCTTACAAGTGAGTAGGTATTAACTTCCTCCCATCACATACTGATGTTCAATTCCCAATTCCAATTGGTTTTGGACTGGAACTGACCTTCCATATTGCACTTACAACTTTTGGTGTTATCTGGATGAACATTCCTGAGGTTTTCTTGCTTCAGGTTGTGTTGGATTTGCTCTCGTGATGGTTTAGGTTTTGGAAATTGGGACTTATTTTCCTTTTTTGTTCCTAAACTTGAAGGGAATGGTTGAAGACCCTTGACCAGTTGAGTTTCTTTCAATGTCACTGATCTGGACTGGAGTTCACCTCCTGATTATAGTCTAAAGGGCCTTGACCATTCTTAACACATTCCTTTTTTTTAGGGAATTGGAATTGTTACCTTGTTCTGCCCTTTGATTGAAATAGAACATCTGTTGCCTCTACATGGGCAAAAGAGTAAATCTAGTTTGAACATTGTGCGTGATTCTTTCCCTAGTAAGGGTTCACTCTATGACTGCTCTTCAGACACTTTTGAAGGGTTCTCATCTGGATAATTTTACACCAGTCTCTCCATTTTTTCAGTGTGGGATCTTAGTTGTAACTGTGAGAAGGTGGTATGTAATCATAATAGCAGTTAATATTTTCCTATACTGAAAATATATTTTCAATAAATACTTACATTTTCTTATGCTTTCCACCAATTCTTCTTACTTTAGTGTTGTTTTTAAGTATCCAATCTCAAAATAAAAATTGGTCTCAACTGCACAAAGGGATTCAGCTGCAGAAGGGGAGTTTGCCACACTCCTCTTGGGAGAGGACTGTTGCATGTTAATTTGCATTATTAAATGCAGCTGAACCACAGTGTATACATGTGGAAATAAGTAGGAGAGTCAATACTAGTGTGGAGTAAAAAATTGTATGCTCTGGGCAGTCAAATCAAGAATATCTCTTACTGTACTTGGAGATATCTGTCAGAAATATATTTCATCACAGGAAAATATAAACTTTTTTAAATGGATAATATGAAGCAAATATAGAAGTGAAGATTGAGAATTTATTTACACATTTCCTTTTTAAATTAGGTAACTAGAATGTGTATAATATTAACACATCCCTCAGGAACCAAGGGGTTTCTTTACATTACAGTTTGTTTGATATTAAAATTAAGTTCATTTCAGAAACTCTCAAAGACAGTGGTTTTAGATACATTTTTTCAAGACAACTTTGAGACAAGTCTTTGTTTGTTACTGATAAATTTTTGGGTATTCTTATTTCTCCATACTAGCTAGTACTTACTCACTGGGAGTAAGTTCAGTTAATAATATGTTAATAAAACTACATTCTTAGCAGCATTAATTAAATAAATTGCCAATCTTTTATGCTTTTGTTATTGCATTTTTATGTTTAGCTTTTAATTGAGGTATGAATGGTTTCACACATTTCTAAGTTAATATTTAACCTTATGAAGTGAAGTACCATGAGTTTAATATTAGGATTTTTGTTATTCTACCAAGTAGTTGTTGTAGTAATAAGAATGATATAGGAGTGCCCATTCAATGGCCTTTTATTACTATTATTGTTACAGTTAGTGTTTGAAATGATGACAAGAATGAGGCGAGAGCTCTCTGCTAATGAACCTCAGATAACTCCTCAGATTGACAGTTTGGTTTTGCTTGACCGGTCAGTTGATTTATTGTCACCACTGGCAACTCAGCTCACTTATGAAGGACTTCTTGATGAACTGTATGGAATTCACAATAGTAAGTGTTACAAAGAACTTCTTGGTGAACTGTATGGAACTCACAACAGTTAGTCAAAGGACTTCTTGATGAACTGTATGAAAGTCATAATAGTAAGTGTTAAAAAGGACTTGATGAACTGTAGGAAATGCACAATAGTGTTACAAAGAACTTGATGAACTGTTTGAAATTCACAACAGTAAGTATTACAGAGGACTTCTTGATAAACTGTATGAAATTCATAACAGTAAGTGTTACAAAGGGCTTCTTGGTGAACTATGAAATTCACAACAGTAAGTTTGTAAGCTGTTAATTCTGTATTTGTGAATGTCAATAACATGAGGGTGACAGATTTCCATTGGAAAATTGTACCCTCATATGAAATATCAGGATTTTGTTTTGTTTTTAATTTTCTAAATTATTCATTTGTTATGGGTCTTGCTGGGATGTATGTGTTAATATTTCTGTTTGGTTGATTGGGGAGGGGGTAGTCATACTATTTAGCTTGAACAAAGAAGTATTTATAACCATATAAGGCTTATGGGTTGGATTTAACTGTAGTTTTAAACAGTATCAGACTGCCACAAAGCTGTGCAGAAAGAGCCTGAGATAATTTTAGATTTTTTTAACCACTTAAAAGAATAAATAGACACTCCTTAAAGGCAAATAAAGCATATTAATTTGATAACAATTAATCGGTTGCTATTTTGGCAGCAGCATTTGTTTTTGCCATAACCTAGGTAATTAAATTACCATTATCATCAGGCTGAGCAAGAAACAGAGTGAGAAAATGTCTGAGCTAAGTCAGGGTTATCATATGTTATCATTGATTTTATTGGTGAAAACCATCACAAGTTTTGAAAATTGCAAGAACATAAAATAATTAATAACCTAGTGGAAAAGTTTCTGAAAATGTCATTGAAAGACAGAAATGCCCATTTTTGAAAGTGCAAGTAAAACAAAACATGCTGTAGAAATAATATGGCATTATCCCTCATGATACAGCACAATAAAAAGTCATTTTATTTAGCTGCTGGAATGTACAGACATCCTTTTTAGAAACTTCAGTTTATGGATTCATAGACTTTTTATTTACTTTTACGGAAGATGATTTCAACTTGCAATGGAAATAGCATCATTAACAGGAGTGTGATTCCTCTTTTTCTAAAGATCTATTTAGCAGGAAAATATTGTAAACATTTGAGAGTGCCCATGAGTATAATAAATATGTTTACAGCTTGTCAGGCTATCGTTAATCATACCTTGGTTAGTTACTCAATATAATCTGAAGGAAACCCTGTGCTGTTTCTTTAGGTAGTATTATTATTATATTCTACTTTACCTTGTGTGCAGAAGAAGTCTCTGTGACTGTTGCATGGTGTAGAAGTAGTTTCTGAGTTTTGTGACTGGTCAGCTGAGGGAGAGAAAGTGTCATGAGTGTAGTTTACTGCATTGAAGACATACTCATTTTTGACTTGAGAGAGAGCTAAGACTTGCTTGTAAGGTTTCCTGTGTGTTTTCAATCTCCTAATTGTTGCTTATGTTTATTGTACAATCATTTTTTGTCATATTAACTTTTAATCTGTAGTAGTCCTTCAGCTGTCATGATCACCTTCCAATTTTTTGCTTGTCTTTAGGAAAGTAAATGTTTCAAATTTTCTTTTTTTATATTCAGCTTCAACACTGTGTGGTCTCTCATTTCACCCACAGAAAGTAACTACCTATCATTCTGCATACTAGGTCCTCAAATCTTGAGTAACTGTATGCTAAGTTGAACTTTGAAATCACAACATATACAATATTATAAAAATATCCAGATTATACATGTACAGGAGTCATGAGTAATGTGTAACAACATTGTTAATTTATCATTATTCAATACATTTATATATTGTACAGTATACTAGTATTTTGTATTTGCTTTAAAAAACAAAAGAGACTAATCATTTATTAAATTCTGAAAAGGATTTATGGAACTAAGCATTAGGCTCAGTTCTGGTTTATAGACCATAATGACCTGAGGTTTTTGAACCATAAAGGTATTTCATCAGGAGTGTGGAAAAGAAGTATTAGACTGGTTTATTAGAAGGATAGAATCACATTTGTAACTTTTTGGTGGAGTTGAAAATCACAAATGTAATGTCATTGTTGTAACAAACCAGTTAAAAGTTGTTTTTATGTGCATTCTGTTGAACAAACTTCTAACAGTTCAGAAGTCATTGGCAGTTGGTTTTATATTTTTATACTTCCATTGTTATATTAATATATGATTGTAAAGTATCATTCCTCTGAACTCATCCAAGTTGTTTGGTTGGTGTTTGACCTGTGATTCCTTTTAGTCTATACACATATATCAGGACTTTATACAAGTCAAGCCATGGTTTTAAGTGTTCTATCCTTCCAGGTGTCATTTCTCCATATTTTCTGCATATTTAAGGTTGCTGTCCTGCTTGAAGATGAATTGTTACCCAACAGATCTTTTTCCAGAAGGAATGAGATGATACAAAAGAATCTTTTACATGTCAGTAATCAGAGTGTGATGAATTTTGTGTAGAAATAGAATTCAACTGATTTAAATGCAATACACACACCTATTGGTTTCAAGCATACCTCACTTCAAATCATATATGTTGACCATGATATCCAATCTTATCTCTGCCAATTGAATAGACTACTGTTGATTGTTGGCAAATAATTTGAATTTGGATTCACTTGTAAATAGTAAGAGCACCTTTGTGTAGTAGCTTTGCTCACTGCATTGTTTGAAGTGTTCCAGCCTTTTCAATTACTTATTTCACTGATTTTTCAGCAGCTACATCCAATATGGCCATGCTTTTGTAATGTGTATCATATTCATACTTACACTGAAAACTAGGTCAGTTGCGAAATTACTGCATAGCCTGAGTTCCATAACGTAATTTTTGAAGGGTTTGAATACCTTTCTTAACTGCTTCTTTTATTGAACAATACAAGTTTCACATACCTCTTCAGAGTTTCATTATAGTTACATCCTACTGAAGTATGAAATTTTGACCTATTTTGTCACAAGAGGGCAGACTTTTTCAGCCCAAACATTGATTTCTACACATTTGTTATGTGGCATCTCTTTCCTGGAATCCATGAATGGATTCACCTTGCTACAGCTAAGAATTGTCTGACTGTCTATACTTTTACAGACACATTTGTATGGCACTATCTGATTGGTATAAACTATCAGCTTATGACTGTCTACTGGTGTGGATCATTTTCGGTTTATAGAGGTGGTGCAATATCACTACATTTACATTTTGAACCAATTTTATTTCATTGTTTTCATAATCTTTTCCAGTAATTGTTTTAGAGACTTAAAAATATTTTTATGTATTTGCTTTCTAAAATGAGAACTGCTGTATGTCTTAAGTTCAGTATTGTTTCATGATTTGTATGTTTAAATTAATTTTATTCTCCATCTGATCATTCACAGAAAAGTATTAGATGTATGGTAGTACAATGAAACAATATGAGTATCTTACTGTGAAGCCATGGTACAGTTGTATTGATACACTGTACGATATGAAAATACTTATGTATCTTCATGAATTTGGCAAGCTTTCAGTAAACATTGTCTTTCGTACAAAAAAGAATCAGAGTCTCTAATAAAGTATGTTTGCTAATCATAAATGATTTAATAAAAGATAAGTATTGAGAACTAAATGTTGTCTTGATAACTTTCATCAAAAACATTACATGGAAGAAACAACAAACTAACAATAGCAAAATAGGTGGACAGATATTAATTTTTTTTGTTTAACTTCCCTTACCAGCTGCCATTTAGTTCAAACTGAGAGTTTGAAAAATCACTGTAAAGTGTGAAGTGCTTAAATAAGACAATGTTAGTAACATAGATAATGAATTACAGACAAGACTATCATACTTTGTAACAAACTGTTAGTAAAACTTCTGTATCTAGATATGTATTATATTATGGTATTAATGTCTAGATACATATTGACTACTATGATGAGATACACCTAAAAATATTCTCCCCAGTCATGATGCTTTTGTTAGGCTGTTTTTGTTGTTTTTTTAATTTTAAAACTCATAGAACTTCTGTCCAAATTCTCTTCCTATTTTTTTATGTTTAATCTTGAAAGTTTTTTTTTCAGTATGTGACATTCTTATTAAAGAAAATTTGTGGTTAATACATTGGAAGAAACAACATGAATACCATCTGTAGTTATAAACAAAATTTGTAAATTTTTTTTCAGTCTGTTTGAAAATTACTTTTCAATAAGAGATGTTTAATCTTGGCACAAGTGGTTTGTGCTCTTTTTCATTATGTGCTTTTTTAAAAATTAATCAGTTTAATTGTTTTACAGTTCAAATAATTATAATGAGAAGTTATGCTATCAGTTAATTTTTAATTAATTTGTTTGTCTAATAATGGGTGTGTTTTAATAATAGACGTGATCAAGCTTCCTCCAGAAAAATTTACTAAGTCCAGTGATGGTGGCCCTCAAGAGATTGCTACTGAACCAGCGAAGTTTCTGTTGAATTCTGCAGAGGAGCTGTTTGCTGAACTTAGAGATAAAAACTTCAATGCTGTTGGTGGCTTATTAAGTAAAAAGGCAAAATTGCTATCTGCTCAGTTTGAGGTGAGCTTAAAAATTAGCTTTATAGATATTATTTTCTCTAAGAACAGGAAAATCTTAAGTTATGCAAATCTTATAGGGCAAATTTTTCATTGTACTTAATTATGAGCTTCCTTTAATGTATGATTTAGTTTATTTAACCCTTTTTCCCCAGTTAACCTTTACTATGCATAACCATTGATATTTTGTTTTCTGTAATTCTGTAGGGTAAATGCAAGAAACTTTATTATTTCACTCTGCTTGTTTTTTTTTTGGCATATATTGTCTTGCATATTTAGCTCTTTAAAAGGTTGGCAAGTATGTCTTTTTTCAACTTTCTGAACAATTTCTGTTTTTGAAATTGATATTCAGTCAAATAATCGGATCTTTAATGTCTTCAGGTAAAACTATGAAGATAACACATTTGGCCTTTAACCATTTGACCCCAAGTAAAGCTGTGAAGATAGAGTATATTTTCTGATCTTTAACCTTACCTTCCCAGGTTAAGCCATGAGGGCAGAATAAACTGTTTAACCTTTTAACTTCCAAAATAATATTTTCAGCTTGGAACATGTTAGGAGATATTAAGAAAGTGAATATGTTAGGAATAATGCTCACACTTCTAATTCCATGTTCTTTTAACATCTTCATTCTATTGTAACTTAGGGTATTTTACCTTTTTAAAAAAATAATTATTTGAATATTGCAGGAAAGACATGGAGCAAAAACTATTGGGGAGATCAAACAATTTGTTGACAGATTGCCACACATGCAAGCTTCCAAAAAATCACTTGCTACACGTAAGTTGATTATTTAGAGTAGATAGTGTCATATTTAACCCAACCACATATACAAGTATTCAAAAAGTGAACAGTGTTGTGTTGAACAGTTACCACAAACTTAAACTTCTAAATCTGTTTTGTGCACATGAGAGTGGATAACTTCATATTAAGTGATGACCATATGCCTCCAAAAAATAAGTTGCTACATTGAAGTTGATATTTCAAGATTGATAGCTTCAAAATGAAGTTTCAGTTTTCATTTGTTTCAATTCCTTGTTTATTGAAACTAATTATTATTAACTTCTTAACATTTTAAGCTAATAAATTAATAAAATAGTTAATAATATGCTGTACTTTTTTATGGTTCAGCAGCTGAGCATTTGGTTGAGATTAATCACTCTGGTTACAGTGACTTCATCGTCCCTCAGACCCAAACTCATTCAATAAGAAGTATTTAGAGAATACTTAGAGAATAACTATAAATAACATGTTATGGTTTAATAAAGTGGTTATTTAGATAATAAACATGATTGTGACAAATTACAACCACTAATTAATGTAATCTTGAATATTCTTTTATAGATACTTCAATGGCTGAATTAATTAAAGAAGTGACTGACACAGAGGCATTTCTTGAAGCCTTGCAAGTAGAACAAGGTAGATGGTTTAAGTTCTTTTTATGTGCATTTCATTTTTACTTGTGAGGTTGCACTGAGTTTACATTCAAAATTAAACAACTTCATTATTGTGATACAGAAATAAACTTGGTTTTAAAATGTAGGTAATAGTCCAATTTTTAATCTTTTGTAAATTTTACGTTCATAATTTTATAAATTAAAATTAGAAACAAATCCTTAATTTAACCTAGTATGAGTATATTTGCTCTGTGGGTTTTCCCTATTCTCTTATTTATTTACTTACCATCTCTCTGAGAAGTATAGAATCACTAACTATAAAACACTTATCACTCCTTTACCACTCTGTCAATAATGCTTTTTTTGATAATTCTCAATAATATACAAGGTATGATCAAAAGGTTTTAAGACTTCACTTTTATTCTGAAGAACAATGTACATACATCAGTATTAAATGCAGTCCCCTTCAAAGTAATCTTCCTCAGCTGAAACACACGTTTCAATGTTCCTGCCATTTTTGGAGGCAGTGCTGGAAATCTTCAACTGTTATGCATCTAAGTTCTACTTTCACATTATTATGGATGGTCGGAATGTCATCGAATCTCTTTCCTTTAAACTTAATTTTGATTTTTGGGAACAGAAAAAAATCACATTGGGCAAGATTGGGAGAATACGGGGGGTGTGGTATCACAAGAATGTTTTTTTTTCTGCCAAAAATTCTTGAACAGACACAACAGTATGTTAAGGCACGTTGTCGTTATGAAGATGCATGCAGAGTTCTTTAGTTAAAATTCCCTGAAACAATCTGAAGAAAATGTCCAGTTTATCAGCAATTTTGTAGATAGCTAGTCGTTGAACCATTTCATCAGTAGACAATGTTGATGGTTGCCCAGAATGTGGGTCATCTTTGACTGATTCCTGATGATCTTGGGCATTTTATCCTCTGATAAATGATAGCCTTACTTAAGCAGTCATCACCAAAGGCAGTTCTTAACATTTTGAAGATTTCTGTTCCTCCTTTACCATTTTTCAGACAAAACTTGATGCAAACTCATTGCTCTTCTTTTTTGTCCATTTTTATTATGACAGGGGCAACACATGTATAAGGTCTGGAGAAATGGCTTGTTTGTGGGATAGATCACTATTTGTACACACCTCAGTGAAATTCACTGCCTCTGCAGAAGAAGTCTCAGAACTTTTTGATCAGACCTCATACATTATTTTTTAGCATCAAAATATCACCAGATTGTTTTTAGGCCAACTGTGGTACTTATGTTGAATGCAAAATATTCATGTTGATTTGCTAGAATGGTTTGTTGTTTTACTCTGTTTTTTTATAACTTTGGTGAGATAACAGCAAAACAATATAATTTAGAAGTTTTATGACGAAGAGCTGTCGCCAAAAGCAAAATGTATCAAGTAGTGCTTCAAAATTTATATATTAAGCCTAATCCATAAATTAGACTATAAGTAGGCCTACTATATACTTATATATTCCGTGTTTAAAAAAGTTTAAATGGTGAATAGATGCTAATTAATAAATATTCTTTTGGTATTTTAACACACATTATCTACTTAACCTAAAATCATAAAGTAATAGAAACATTTGTTACAACTAAATATCTTTTCTACATTCTACAGTCGAAAGATTAAATATTTGTGTTTAGGTAGCACATGTAATTTTGTTCATGATAACATTTAATTTTTCTTTGCAGTTTTTACTGAAAATTTAGTGACTAAAACATTAATATGCAATGGATGAAATAAGTGAAGACTCAAGGTGCAGTTAAATTCGTTTTAGTTAGTTCCAAATTAGTCTTACCTTTCTCACTGAAAGTTAACTTGATCTTGGACTGCCCTCTAAGCATTTTTAAAATTTTCATTAACAGTGTACCAATCTTTTATACCCCATCAGTTTTGTGCTATTTCAGAACATGTGGTGGTCATTTGACTATCAATCACATTCTGCCATCTATTCTAGCACAGTTAGTTTAAATCAATTGTAACTTTTGTGATTGTCATTCTAGTGTACAGGCATGTGTTTTAATTAGCTCTCCATGTGATTACAATATTTTGATTGTGCTTGATCACAAATTTATATTAATTTGACTTCTTGTGCTTGATTTCCATTATTTCAACTTGTTTGGTTTAATAATATTTCTTTTTTTTGAATGCTAATCATAGTTTTTGAAAGTTTGTTATTTTTATGTATTTTGAAGAGTTTACAAATTTATAGGTTTTCTTAGTTCGTCAACAATGAGTAAAGTGTATTAGCTTATGCATCTTTTGGCAACACTCCACAACAGTTCCATAAGTTCTGCAGGTTCTGCCTTTAGTTCCTACACTTTCCTGGTCTCCTTCCCTTCTCCCTGGAATCAAGACCTTAACATGGCCAGGTGGTTAAGGCACTTAACTTGTAATCTGAGAGTGGTTGGTTTGAATCAATGTCACACCAAACATCCTCACCTTTTCAGCTGTGAGGATGCTATAATATTACAGTCAATCTCACTGTTCATTGGTAAAAGAGTAGCCCAAGAGTTGGCTGTAGGTGGTGATGACTAGCTGCCTTCCCTCTAGTCTTACACTGCAAAATTAGGGACAGCTACCACAGATAGCCTTTGTGTAGCTTTGCACAAAATTCAAAACAAACCAAACCAAACCTGGAATCATACATTTTGAGTTATCTTGACTAGTATGTTTAAGACCTACTACTCAAAGGACTGTCAAATGGGTGATACCCACTTAACTGGGGGTTTACTTCCATCTATATGTTTTTCTTGAAAGACTGTACATTGGAAACTTATCATTGTCCTGTCACAGTTGAACTCTTATCTGGATTCATGTCATTTTTCTATGAAGTCTTGCCTCTCACTTTGAGGGTTTTCCCCTGGATTCTGGATGACATACTTGTCAAGACAGATGTCTCTCTATCTTCATATTCCAACTGTTGTAATGTTCTATTCTTTGGTTTCACAAGGGTCGTATTACAACTTCAAAGTGATAGTTTAGTGGTAGTGCATAGAGGAAGCTCATGCATCATGGAGAGGTGATGCACAGTGATTTATTGGAGAGACATTTTGAATGTTTGGATTTGAACATGTGTCCAAAAAAAAGTTTGCAAATAGAGAGCAGCACAAAGCAAGAAAGAGTTAATCTCATAAGAGGGAAGTACCTATCAGAAATACATTTTCATTTAGGAAAATTATAATTTCTATAAGACCACTGGCAGCATGTCTAGGAGTAAGTGTCTGTTTTTTTTAATTTTGTACCAAAAGTTACTGGTTTCATTTATGAAGGACCATCACTCTTTGGCCTCATGAATAAAGTATATGTGGAGTTCTGCCTGTCCTCACTGACCTGTGATTCCTATAATCAGGGTTTATTTGCAGACACCCATTGCACTATCACTGGTTTGGCATTGTGTTTTTATGCAAGATATTTCTGGTGTGTGTTTTCTACTCATATGAACCAAACTTGGCATAATTCAACATAGTACAAGGCTCTTCCCCTGAATGTTTTTGTCCAAGCAGATTGCACTTGGCTTAATCCTGTGTGTCCAAAGTATTCCCCCCTAGGTATTGCCTGGGCAGACTGCATTTGTTGTTTATATCTTACACAAGACACTTTTACTAGATGGATTTTACTTAACACAATCCAACATTTCCCAAGTACTTCTCCTGCATGTTTTTTGCCCATGTGGACTGCACATAGCCTGTTCACATACAGTTCACAGCCATTCAGCCCAAGCCATGTATGGTTATTTAGTTTTTTTGTGACACCATACTATGGCTCACTGTAACTATCTTCAGTACTACATATTAGGACAGAGTATAATGTACATTGACAAGGAGCTTATGAAAATGGTCACAACCATACTCATACCTGCATTTTTTATCGTTATCCTACGTATCCAAGCATATACGTATATATGTCTGTTGTCACTTTCACACTAAACTGTTTGTGTTTTTCAACACTATACTTCATGGTTCAACAGCAGTTTTCCATTTATTTGGTGGTGTACATATCTTTACTGAAGGCATTGGTGACTGTCAATTCAGTTCTGCCTCTTTCTTGTTTCAGTGTTAATTACCAGGCAAAGAGCACACCTTTCCCAGAAGTGTTATATATCCCATGGATGTGCTTTCTTTTCATATTTATTATAACAAAAATTATGATAGTTCTCAAACATTATCTGCTTTACATTATTTAATTAAATGAAAATTATTCAGTTCATATAATCATGAATATAAAAAGTGTGAACAAGTTTCCTCAACAGTTGACAGCAAAGAAAAAAGAAAACCCAGGCAAGTTTCATATTTCTTGTTTTTTACATATATTCTTTATCTGTTGTTATAATTGTAAAAGTCAGAAACATTTTAGCTTAGGTAAGGATAAATTGAGTAAAATAAAGAAACATAATTACAGTAATAAATCTTTCACAAAGTATGCTTGTAAATAGCCTATACATTACTGGAGTACCATGGGCTGCTACTTGTTTGTTTAAGTGATTAATGACTTGTGTGGTGGAATTATTAGTTAGACACTGTTCAAATGTTAGTGAAAATAAAATTTACGTAGAAACAGGTGTATACTGTTATAAGCTCTAAGTTATATATGATAAACAAGTGAAGCTTAATGTTAAAATTTGAAGTCAGTTTAAAAAGAAAAAGATATTTTAGCTTTATTTCATTTGTTTTATGGTGCTCCTGTGTTCATTTAATTTGATCAATCTCAGATTTAGGGTAGAAAAAATAAGGGATGATAAATATAGTTTTACTGAAAGAAGTTGGACTTTTATTTGGAAGGTTTTAAGAGGTTATACAAATAAATGTTTTTACAATTTTCAGATAAATAAAAGTATTTTTAACTTTTGTATAAAAATCGCTTTGCATTCAAAACACTCAACATTTTGACTCAAAATGTTTTTCTTAGATACATGGAGTCAAAATGTTGAGTATTTTTAACTTTTGTATGAAAATCACTTTGCATTCAAACACTCAACATTTGGACTTCATGTATCTAAGAAAAAATTTTAGTGAAAATACTTCATTAAAAATTGTGATTTTTTTGCGTAAAAAAGATTTTTAATGCTTACTGGAAGCTTAAAAAATTTATGAAAATACACCAAATGTATTAGAAGCTATATATAGTATGGAAGCTCTGAGGGTCATTTTGGGGTCACAGGGTTGATGTAATCCATTGAATCCATGAGGAGATGGTCAGATATCTGCTCTAACATAAATAATTGTATTCATGATGTTAGAAAAACACATAGGTTCGAGATCCTTTCTGTTTTTATTCATTTAAATAATTTTGGTCCATGTTAGCAAACACAATATACAGTATTATATGCTGTTTGATATACAATGCAGCAGTTGTTGTATTATAGTTTCTTTTTTTTTTAACAGAATTCATGAACGGAATTGAGACAGATAAGGCAAACCCTTATATAGAAGAATGTATAGCTCGGCAGGAACCACTAATCAAGGTAAGATTGTGATCAGTTTAAGTTGATTTTGTGAGAGAACTAAAATCAATAAAATAACTTTTCTGAAAAAGTTTAATTAAGTAGCATTTTCACTTAAATATGTTTTTTTTTTTTCTTGAAAAGATGATAGCTTGACTTGGAGCATACCTAGTGTAGGTAGCCCACTGTACAGTTTATTACTGTAAGAAAAGCAAAATTTTACAATTAAACAGAACTGGAAACAAGTTACAGGTATTTCTTTCTTTTCTCAATTGTCAGATTCTCAGACTCCTCTGTATGCAGTCAGTTACTAACAATGGCCTGAAGCCCAAACTTCTGGAATATTATAAAAGAGAACTTCTACAGGTTCAGTATTAAGCAGTGGCTTTAAGGCCATATTTATAGATTATTACGCAAGACAAATTTTATATAGTTGTAGTGTTTAGTATGTAATAGTAGTCTTAAGCCTAAACTCTCAAAAACTGCAGAAGATAAGCTCCTTGTTATTTGTATTTAATATTCTTAAGCCTAAGTTTCTTTTTCAACTGATTCATCAGGTGGAAACAAAGTTTTACAAGAAATATTAAAAACATGGTAATACCAAAAATATCTTACTGAACTTCTGATTAAATATGAAAATTTGCTCAATGCTAATGTTTTGTTTTTTGTAGTTCAAATTTTATGAACTTTTTTTCAGTTATTAATGCTAATAATGGAATTTAATAAAAATCAAAACATCTGTATTGAAGATGTTTTTGGTGTTTTGATATTTATTATAAGCTTTTTATTACAGAAAAAAAGATGAAATTGTATTAAACAGTTTTAATGTTTATATAACTGCAAAACTACTTGTCAAAAAGGACATTATTAGGTTGTGAATGAAACTGCTTTCAAGATATGCATATTTCCAACCAGCAACACCATTAAATTGTTTGCATGAAATCATGAATATTTTCATACCCTGATTTTGAAATCAATGAGGGAAGATTAAGTTAGAAGCTTGTAGGTATAGCAAATAAAAAATGTCAAGTCTAAAATACAGTTACCTCTGAAAGACAATGTTGTGAATATTAAACATAAATATATAGTTTTCAGCTTTACTATAATAAAAAATAAATTTTGCTATTAAAAAAAGAGTAACATATATTTTAGTTTAATAGATGAATGATTCCTGTAGTATTGTCCAGTGTTATAAAGTCATTTGAGGACAATTAACAATTAGTATAATGATTTTGATGGTTTTCAACACAATTTGTAGTAATAAATACATAGGGCTACAGGTAACAATCATACTTTTGGTGGCAGCAGTAAATACAGGGTATGTGTTACTAAACATATGATTTGTGGTTTTAAATGCATCATTGTGGGAATAAACACAAAATTGGTGGTACTAAACACAAGATTAGTGGAAATGAACACATAATTTGTGATACTAAACACAAGATTGGTGATGGTAAACGGATGATCAGTGATAGTATACAGAAGATGGGTTTAATTAATACAGTATTGGTTTGACACAGTTGAATGCTAATATTGTTTATTAATTATTGGTAAAACTCTGTGGTGCCAGGAGCAAGTACTGAACAATAAAGTACTTGAGTGCAAGAATCTAGTCTTTGAAACTTGTGTAAGTAAATACAAGGTTGAAATAAATTTCATACGAACATGTGAGAATAAATAGCAATGAATTAAATTAATAGAAAACTTGTAGTATGAAAATTAGTTTTATTTATGGATAAAACATGTTACTGTGTTTTAAAACATATTTAATTTTTATTTTTAAAAAGCTGTAATTTGGTAGACTGAACTAGCACCATGACGTGGATATATTTGAACAAATCTGTTACATTTTGCAGCATGAACAATGATACTACATCACTAAGTAACAAAATAAAAACAAGTCAAACACAGTTGTGTAGAGTAAAGGAAAAATTAAAACAAACATAATTTTACATTTGAATACTGGTTAATGCTTGGTTTTCATTTTCTGTTTAAAAAATTCCTTTAATATTTCTTCTGTTTATATCAATTTCTCTGTCAATCATGTGAACATCTGAAAAAACAAACAAACAAAGAATGATTATTGTGGGGTATGAGGAAAGATACTCTGAGTGATTTTTTAATCTTGTCAGCAGGTTTCTCCAATCACAAGAATGACTACAATCTTTATGTGTAGTTTGATACAAGGGTCTTGAAGAGCCTTTGACAACAAGTTTGTACAATACAATTTGACCAAGTTTTCTTGCTGGTAGGAAGAACAGTTGTACATTTATCCATGTTATATATTTTTATTTTCAACCAAGTTGTTTGGATGGCTTATGAAAACATATGGATACATGGTATAACTGTATCTTCGGGTTATCATTCTGAGGATGACAGTTTCTTTTGAAACTGTCAGAATATACTTATTTTGTAAATTGGGTCATGGTTCTAATACATTTATATCTATTGAAAAGAACCAGTTGATATGAACATGCATTTTTAGCTTTATGTTCTGTATGATCCCTGTTTTTTTGTGTTGGATGATATAAAGAATTAATTCCAATGAATATAAACTCCCTATTGTCTGTGTGTGTATGAAAAGAACAGTGGTATGAGATTTTTTATTTTTTTGGATCAAAACATTGATATCTTTTTTACCATAACTTATTTTCTACTGTGAATATGATATTGGGGAAGGTTACATTCAAATGTGAAAGAAAACTGTCAATATAATAAATGTTTTTAAATGCTGGAAAAAGTTTCATCCATGTAACAGATTTAGAAAATTAAAGATGAAATGAAGTGGAGTGATAATTTCATCAATTCTGATCATGAATAAATTAACTGAAGTAGATACAATATGAATGTTGTGAAGTTAAAAATTTTTATAAGAAGTAAAAAAGTGTGTGATGGAGACATCTTACAAAAATATAGGGCTGCAATCATTTTAAAAATGTTACAGTAAATCATTTCTTTAATAGGCTATTGTGTGCATATATTATTTATGCCATATAGGATTCTGACAAAAGTAGAAGCTTTAGTTATACAAGAGGAAAATATCCTTGTAAGGAATTTTTTATAGTTATAAGCAGTAACTGTTGCATATAAAGTGAAAAGGATGTTAGTTTTTGTTCATAAAATCAGTATCCAATTTCACTAAGTGATATAAATAAGTAGTGTTCATGGTATTGAGTTGCTTATAGCTAGTCGTGACAACAAAATTTTTATACTTGATTTTAATAAACCAACTGATCATTTTTTTAGAAATGCTAAGGCTTATAATTCTTCCACTTGTAAATGAGGTATTAACACACAAGTCAATCAATATTACTCTGGAAAACTCTGGAATAGTTTTAGGATGGGATGGTTGGGAGAGAAGAGCACTTTCAGTGATTTGAGATGGAAAATCAACATGTTTTTGTCACATGAAATATTGCCATGTTTTCCAAGTGTCAGTCAGGTTATATTTCAAACATACTTGAATGGAAATGTTTCTAGTTAGATTCTGTAGTCCTATTTGTATTCCTTTTTTGAAACTTTCCTTGGAAGTAATAATAAATTTGCATCACTTGCAAATAATTTTTGACTGAGAAGATTGAAAACAACTCGTTTCTTCGTTATATGTTATTTTTCTCAAACTTTAATTGACTTTTTTTCTATGGAAAAAAGATTTAGTTCATGAATATTTTAGGAATGCCACTGATTTAAGGATTTTTCTAAATTATTTTTATCATTTAATCTGGCAGCATTTCATAAATGTTTGTTTAAGGAGGATTTTATTAATTATTTAAACAAGTGATTGTTCAATTGCATTGAGAAATAAATATTTTCTCAGAGAGCACATTCTCTATTTAATAATTTTATTTAATAGCAGTTAAATCTTCTGTAGTATTTCTTTTTCAAGCTACATCTACCAAAACGTTTGGCTATTTAAAAGTTTTATTTGCTTAAATGTAAGTGATATCTGATGAAAATCAAAGCTGCAATTACTGATATGTTAGGCCCTTTCAAACCTATATGTACAAGGATGTAAGCTTTTGTAAGTTGATGAATCAAACTAAGATTTCTTTTGAGCATGAAAAGAGTGAAACTGGTTAAATTTAAATATAAACTAGGCTTACAACAAAGAAGTTTTTGTAATGTGTTAATAATCTTATTGGCAACTTTTTCTTTGTTTTGTTAAACACCAATTAATAAACTTACATTTTTATTTTGCAGACATATGGATTCCAGCATATTCTGACGATTAACAACTTGGAAAAAGCTGGTTTGCTTCGCATACAAGGGACTAAATCATATTCATCCATTAGAAAAACATTAAGGTTAATGGTAGATGATGTGAACGAACAAGTATGTTAGGAACTTTTTTTGTACAATACTGTTCTTTTTATGATAAATCTTTTTTTCATTTTTGCTGCAAATTAAGAACTTTGTAGGAAAGCAGTGAACAAGTAATGAATGTTATTTGAATTTTGTCCTGCTATCACAGAAATATATATATGCACCTTTCCTGCCATATTTGGACTTTTAACATAAAGAAATCAACTGATATTTCTAGGCAAGTACAAGCAGAAACCATTACAAGGTCAGTAAAAGCTTCCCATTTGAAGTTAGGCCTAAGCCTGCTTATAATGATGATTTCCACAATCTTCTTATAACATGTTGAGTGCACACCTACATATTAAATTTTTAAGTAATAATGTAATTCTAATTCTATCTCTAAAATATTTTAGTATTATAAAACATTTATTTTATGTATCACAAATGGGAAAAATGAAAAACTATTCCAACTTTAATTTCTATGCACCTTTTTCTTTTCATCTTAAACTATAGAAACTGTTATACCTTGAAAATTCATGTAATTTTTCTCAATTCAACTTCCTTCTCTGTCAGTGATTTTATCATACCACCCTTTTATGATGTCACAACATGTGATTAAACATTACTAATAGCTAGAGGAAACAGATTAAAATGATTGATTGTGAAATAGTATTTCAACTGTGTCAATATATAATAAATATAGTACATGTCAGTAAGTTGTGGTTTGTTTACATATTAGCTACCTTGAACTCATGTAGGTGTAAATAAAGGATTCTAATGGGAAGTTCATAGCACTCAGGAACAAGCCACAGTTCTGTTAATTTTTTGACAGTTTTACCTGACATTTTTTCATACCTGTGTGCCATATTTATTCCTCTGAGGCATCTGATTAGTTAATATTAATGAATACTAATACTAATATTAGTTTCGTGAGCAACAGCAAACTATTCATGTGAATAAATCCTTGTTTAATGAGTGTTATATAGTCATGTTCAAACAACATACCCAAATAAAAAAAATTATTTATTAAAAATCAACCATACTTATTAGTCATGTGTTGATTTTAACCAAGGATATTGATGGCAGATAAGATACAGATGTTGCCATTTGGAAAGATAAAGTCATAGGGTACTGATAAGTCTTATCAGTTTCTCCCATGTTTTCTATGAAATAGTCAAGAATGATGACTGCTTCAATCAGCAAAATAGAGCATAAAAAAAAGATAAACTAATATCAAATAAGTTGAAACTAATGGGAGGTAAAATATGCCAGTTACTTAATAACAAATAAAAGAAAATTTAAGAGGAAAAACAAATTTTTAATATTTTACCAAATAATGTCTCACAACAAAAGCTTGAAACATTTATGGTGTAAAAAGCTGCAACTATTAAACTAAAATGCATCGTTTTATAAAACTGGAATTAGCTCTTACTTAGAAAGTTTGTGTTGAGTTTTGTGCAGTTTAATTAAATGTTTCCATTGTAAGAGAAAAAAAAACCTGGAGATGTTAATGATTTCCAATCTAGAAAGGCAACAAACTGTAAATTAAATGTGAAGATCCAGCTCATTTTGGGCTGTAATAACGATGTGAAAATGTTGCATACTAACCAGGGTTTTTATTGTTTTGTTTTTTATGCTGTTAAGTTTGCATCACAAAGTTTTAGACCCATCTGTTACAATGACTTTAGGGTACTTCTCAACTCACTGTAATTCTGTTTTCTTGGTATAATCACTCCATTATTTAGTATTGGTTGGTGTTTAATATATTGAGACTTTATTTTGGCATCAGAGTATGATTCTTTCTTCATATGCAATATGATACGTTTACCAATGTAACTTTGAAGATACCTTATATAATAAGGTAAAGTACAATAATGCAAAACAATTGATTGGCTTTTTTTTAGTCATCATTGTCTAATCTCTTATGTTGTCCAAGTTTTAATGATTTTTATGAAAATAACTCTTCAGTCTGTTGTTGGTTCACATTATTTAATTGGTATCATTTTTCACCTCCATTTGAAGCCTTCTGTCTTCTGTTGGTTCTGTTTTTCTTTTTCTTAGGAATGTCAAAATTCCCTCTGCTTTGGAATGTGATTAAGACATAGGAGGACATTTTCTTCCATACTTTCATAATGGACATTTTTTGAATATCAGATACACTTATATTTGGTTAGACTGGCATTGCAGTCATTTCCATTTGCTTTTGACTCTGTATTCTGGATAAGTGTGAAAATATATTGCTTTATCTATTTACTTACCATATTGTACCTTTTCAAGTGCCTCTTTTCCATAAGCCCTCACTTACGTTGTCCTCGTGTCTTTTACCTAGAATTATTTATTTTACCTATTTCCTCTTGCCTTATTTAGGATCCTCTTCCCATCCACATTTGTGGATTAACACTAATGATTTTAGTATGTTTTGATATTCACCACTGTAACTTCTTTTTTTTACAGACTTTCTTCATCTGTGTCTAGTTTCTATAATTTGGATAAGATCATCCAGTATATTTTCTATACACTCTGTGTTATTTCAGATCCATTCATTACTTTATCACCATTTTTTTTTTTTCCAATTCTTTCAATGGTAACTTGCAGTAGTAACTTTGTGACACCACAATGAACTTGGCTTTTCATCTAACTGTTGACAGTAATTATTCATGGCCAGAGAAAATATTGATTGTTTTTCTGATGTTTTCATTGATTCTGTGGGTTATCCATGGGAACTGGAGAAGTCTTTTGTCACTCTGTATTCCAAGTGCTTATATTCATTTCGTGACCTCAGACATAATAAATCTGAATCATAAATTCTAGATGTCTTCCAACTCTTTTCACTAGACTTCCATGTTTCTTGAAAATCTTGTTCCTTGATGAAATTTTAAAATTTATAGACATGTGAAAGTACTGTAGGTGCTTCATTACTGTTATGAAAGCATATTTATCAAACTTTTTTTTTTTATATATACAGAGTATTGTAGCATCTCTCTACACTGTTTATTTAGATCATCAAATACCAATAGCCTTTTTGGAGAGAAATGATCCAACAACACCCTTTTGTTTCTTCCCTAATGTAAAGCATCAATTTTCTTCATCATATTCTTTGATAGATTGTTTAGGCAGAGTATTCATGATGAAACTTAGTTGAATCGTTGGCAACTTTATACTTCAAAGAATAACACTGTACACACACTGATTTGAAAACGAAAGGTGGAAGACTTTCAAAACATTATCATCAACACATGTTTCTGCAACAGGCAGATTCCATTTGTTCAAGTAATTTTACTTAGCATATATCTGTCAGAATAGAAAATGAGAGGTTTTAGGGAGTTGCATATCTGCTACAATTGTTCTGTTATCAATTTAAGTTTATAGATTGCCTCATTGCTAGTACTGTGGAAAGTTATGAGGTTGTAAGTTACAGCTTAAGAGTAACAAAGTAAGGACTTCTGTTGCAACTTGTTGTCTTTCATTTACTGGATTCTGCTCTTTATGTGATTAAGTCATTCATTACCTTCATTTTGGCCAGGTGTTGATTATTTTGTAGAAGTGTCATAAGTCTACAAGTTTACAGACTGATACCTTGTGTATTTTTGGTAAATGCACATCAATTCCAGATTGATTGAATTACCTGTACTTGCTTACAGAGATTGTGCTCTATAGGTATTTAAGTCACAATTGAGTTATGGACAGGACTGTGTTTGTCCACAGTGGTGTTACATCTTTCCTTCTGCAGTTGAATATACTCTTTGAGTTTCATTGTTGTGGACATGATTATGTTAATCCACAGTGGTGTTACATGTTTCCTTGTCCAGTTGAATATCAACTTGGTGTTGCCTTCTTATACACAGGACACAAAAGGGAGTGTATGTGTGCCTTTGGAATTAAATACTCCTCTTGCTTCTCTGTACTGGCAATTGGTGCAATTATTTAATTTCTTACTTTGCACTTTAACATAAAAATATGTATCTATTCACTTCTGTACAAATGGATTTGGCATTATACAAATGAAGAGATGCATTCTCAAGATGACACTTATTCCCAAAAGCAGCTGATGAACAGTAGTTTTAGAAAGGATTAGGTCATATATGGTAGACTTTGTTAAGTGTCCAAGAATGCATATAGAGATAACTGTCTTACTGGAATCCTAATTTTGCAATAAAATGTTCTCTTTCTTTTCTGCTGTAGAATCCTACTGATATTGCTTATGTCCATAGTGGTTATGCACCTCTCAGTGTACGCTTAGTTCAGTTTTTGGCTCAACCAGGATGGAGAGCAATCACAGATGTTTTAAACCAGCTGCTAGGGCCAACTGTAGAAGAAATTCAACAGATACCAGTTGGACTAAGAAAAAGAAGTAAGCTTTTTATAATGCATTATAAAAATCTTTTATAAAAATTATATGCTCTTCTCAGCAACCTGCTATTTTTATGGTAAAGAGGCTATTTCTCTAAGCCCTATTTACGAGTCTTTTGAATTTTTGTCTTATGTTTTGTTTTGTTTAAGTATCTTTCAGGAACAAATGGCTGGTGTGTTACTACATGTAGTTTATAGATAATTGTAAGAAAATTTCTATAATACATTGTATTTCAATCACAGCAAATCCCCAATAGTGTAATTCCAGAAAGATAGACTTGTGATTAAAGTATTATGTCAAAGCTTTTTCTCAGGAAGGATATTCATATAATGATATTAAATAAGGTTGAACTAAAGTACACGTTTCAAAGAAAGAAAGAGGCTTTCATAATAATAGAGAAACTTCCATAGTGGAGCATGTAGGCCCTGAACAACTCCCTTTATCCATAAAAAGTATGGTTTTGAATAAGAACCTCTGTGATCCAAAAAAGCCATTGTAATGAAGCTGGACATATCACCTGGAACTATGAAGAAGGATTTAAAGCTCAAAAGAATTCACAAGATTTCATCCATACCTCAAAATCAGCTATGTTTCTCATAAGAATGAGTTTCAAAAAATAGGAATCACTGCACTTCCTTTGAAGATCTTCAGGTTCCCAGGTGCATTTCGAATTAACTTATGTGGAAGTTTTGCAAAATATGTTACATTAAAATTGCAGTTGTCAGGCACATTCATGGCAGCTGTTTGATGCTGGAAGGAAGTACCAGCATGGGACATAAAACAACATTCTTCTAAAGTGAATTAATATTCAGTATGCAATGCAGTCAACCAAAGATTCTTGGTTTGGTAACTTTCATTCCATGAACCCAGTCTAGGATATTTAACTAATCATGTGCTTGTTACATACTTTAGTTCATTTATTGGGTAAAAAAAATATTATCTTTATATACATATTAGGTTTTTTTCATGAATAAATGGCTAACTAACTATTGGGCAAATCTATTTGACATATTTACACATTGTGTAGGAGTAACTAACCAACCAGTTATTCTATCTACGACTCTTAGGAGGATCTGGCTCATCAATCCAGTCCAATATGGAAGATCCAAGAGTTACTTTAGTTTTTTTTCTTGGAGGCTGTACTTTGTCAGAGATATCAGCATTGAGGTTCCTCTCTCAACAGGATGATGGTATGTATTTCAGCTTTAATTCTTTATTTAATTTGCAGTAAGTTTCCATGTTTCTCTTAACTAACATTTTATTTTTCTCTTGGGAGAATGTTAAATATGAAAATGATCATTTTTTTAAATTTGGTTTAAAATACATAAAGATCTTATTGAAACTTTACCATAAGTAAAAAAAAACTAATAATAACTTTTTTTTCTTTCAGCTGCAGTTGAATATATAGTTGCCACAACCAAAATAATTAATGGAGGAAGTTTCTTACAATCATTAAATGAACCCCTCAAACCATTCTCATCTTAAGACTTTGGGAGTAGTACATCCAAATTCTTAGAAATTTATAAAAATGAACCTGAAAAATGTTGACTGATGTAAAAGGACAAATTTATACATGAGCATTATTAAGGAAACTGTGATGAATAAAACATTCCTCCAAAATTAATACATGAGTGTTAAAAGAAGATGATAAATTAAGTACATATATAAGACCGATACTTTAGATCTATTTTATCCTTATGGTAATATTTAAAGTTAGAAAGTACTATTTCGCCTGCCTACAGAGAACTATAAAATGAAAGAATGTAAAAAAAACAAACATTCATTCCTTAGAATTTGACATTTTTGCAGCTTTTACCCTAATTTTTAAGAAAAGTAATATTTACAATATTCTAGCCCAACAAATTAAATAATTTTTCAGAACAGTAACAAGCTAACTTAGGCCATATTCAGTCAAGTCTGTTGACTGATTTTTCTAGGAAATTGCTTTTAACACTTATAACAATTGGTTAGATTTGTGTCAAGTAATCAAAGCTCAAAGTATAGTAACATCATATTTAGTTTTGGATAATTATGAGGAGTTGTATTGTCTGTTAAGACTGGCAGATGAAGTTACTGGAAATAAATATGTACATAGAAGTATAAAATGTTTCATAGCTTTTTGATAAACAGACCCCTCCATTGCTGAGGGCTAATTTCAAGTGACTAGTGATCATATGTAATGTGTGCAAATGAAGAAAAATAGGCAACTATAAGCACTTGGGGTATAGGGTATCATAGTTTTTTGTGTCAACATTGAGGAAAAGACCTATATGCCCAGCTAGCAGTGTTTTCACCTAGTACCTGGAAACCAAGGTACTCACCTGTCACAACCTTCACCTGGTGCTTAAAAAATCATACAGTCAAAACTAAAGTAATGTAAACAAAACTGCAAACTATTATTTTTAAGAAAAAACTGTAAGCAAAAGAAATCAAAGCACAACAAGTAAAGACAAAAGTGGAAGCAATCATAGTGATGGAAATTCAGACTAAATTCTAGGAGTGGGCCAGTAACATTGATTGAATTTTACATTTAAGAGAGTACAAAATTGTTTGAGTATCTTATAAATCAAGTTACTCCATTGCTCATTATACTCTCAAAATTTGCTTGTACAATAATGAATATAAAATACATAGAATGAATTAAGTAAGTAGCAAATTTTGAAGAGCCCATTTAAAATTTTTCTTTGGCAAATAATCATCAACTAATTCATTAGATGCAGTTAGTTTGTCACTACCATCATTTAGTAGTAGAGGATATTCTAGGACAGAAATAAGGCTTATCACCTATAGGAAACTTTCAAACCAGATAAGTATGTGATTTGTAGTAGTAAATATTGTTAATTATTAAATCAACATAAATATAAACTCCCAAAGGTTTACAAGTTTCTGTGGAACTTGTTTGAACTACAGCTGTCTGCTGGTGGTCATAATTCAAGGTGTCAGGACATCACAGGTGTTTCACTTTCCTACAATTTAAATGAAAACTTTCTCACTAATCTTAATGGGGAATTATCAAAGTTTGTTGTTCAAATACTTGAGGTGAGCTCCATCCATCAGTTGTGCTAACTTTTCTGACAGCAGAGGCACACCAAGCTATTTTGTAATCTCTGAATGTGTGTTATAATGACAGGCATCTATAGATGCCATAAATGTACATACTTACAGCCTGTGTGTTGTTATCGCATACAAATATTGGCTGCACAATATGGGTATTGTTTAACAACAGTTATCAGGGGTGAAATGTTAAAGTTTACTTTGTTTCATTACCAGTAACTAATGAACTGCTGGAAGCTTATACTTCAGCATTAATTTCTTAACCACTAATGATGTTAAGTTAGAAAATGGAGAGCTTGTTTGAATTTGTTTCAATACCTCATGCAGAAGCCTATGTTACAGTATACAGAATTGCAGGAAAATATTTGAGATCATAATTTCCATCTTTTATTATTATTATGTTTTTTTTACTTTTCCATCCAAACATTTGTAATTTATCAGTTGTTTTAGGTATGCTCTTGCTAGAAAAATAAAAATGTTGCACAGAAGGTAAACTGTGTGTCATCATGGTTTATATTGTCTGGTCTTTTACATGTTAGAAACTGTTGTGTTTATAGTGGCTGAGAAAGTCTGGGCATCTGGATACCTGCCAAAATTACTCATCTGGGTAGGATATTTGGTACCCATCAAACACTAAGAAATCCAGTGAAACTCAATTTGATAAAGGAAGTTGAAAATGTTTGATAATTAAGAACTGTTATTATACTCTTATTTGTACAATTAATGTACCTGTTATAACCTTTTCTTCAATAATACATATTGATAACACTATATTGCTACTATCAAGCTTAATTTTAAACCTCATGTTCAAGTGAGACTTCAATCCAAATTCCTTTTTCTGTAAACAAATATCAAAATATCAAATATCAAAAATGAACTTTATTCAGACTTTCACCAGACAATTGTATTTTAGAATACCATTCAGACATTCAAAACAAAAACACACTAATCATTAGATAAACTACTGTACTAAATAAATGTTTAAAAACGTGTAAAAAATCTGAAATATCCATCTTACTGTTGTTGAAAACAACAGATGTATTTCAAAAACAAAATTATTAAAACTTATGAAACTTTGGTTGCAAATGAATTTCTTTTCACATCAAAGTGTCAATACACTTAATTAAAAATCCTTACCATGTATACAGAGGGCAGTGTTGGTCTCATCTGTTGTACATTTAATAAATGTAACAATAAGGATAATAAGTTATTACTGAACAGAACATATTTTAAAGCTTACAAAAATCATAAATAGGATTTATATTGTATCTTAAATCTGTTTGTGAGAGTTGATTATATGGTTTACTGTAATTGGGAATTCTAACGAGAGTATTACTTAGTTGTTTGCAATGCCCAATGTACTCTTATATTGATTTAAGTTTTGTAACTTCCAAGTATTAAAGGAATATTTTTAATAGATGTAATATCTGATGGCCATGTACTCTGTCACCACAGAGAATCTGATAGTTCTTTCTGTATATGGAGGTTTGAAGAGAACCATGCAATTCCACAATTTGTTTTAACCCTTACAGTACGTTTACCACCACCCCAACAGAATTTTCACTATCCTCTTCTATATATTTGAAAATGATATTAGAAACATGCTTGAAACAAAATGCATGCTGTATCAGAATTCACTTGTTTCAATTTTTGAACCAATTGTTCCAATAAACTTAAAGTGAAACAGATCATTAATGATTTATTTTTAGTATAGCTTTAAATGTTAATGTTAAGCAGACACTTCACTCATGCCTATAAAATATTTACAAGTCATCATTTTATCATGAAATGGAAGAGTAAAAATTAATCTTTTTCCCCATCCTTAATGGTACAATTCATGAAAGAAAGAAAAAAAGTTCAGTGAATCTTGAAGAATTTTTTCTTATGAAAAACCTCATCAAAGTTCCATGGAGTCAAACTCTTCATTAGTTAGTGGATCAGGTGTAGTATCATCTGTCAGCAAAGTGTTTCTGTCAAGAAATGAAAAAATAATGTTAGCTCTCTGACTTCAAGCCAATCAGAAAATGGCTGACATAAAACATAATCTGATTGTTGATTGAAAACATTAATTAACGTTTCACAAAAACATAAGGATATTCCACAATATATGCATAAAAGTATAATTACATACAATATGCCTCTGTGTAATGTATATTAAATATAATACATTTAGTTTCTGAAACTCTATGATACACTGGGGCCAAAATACTAGGGAATGCACATCAATCATACTTAAACATAAGACATTATAATTGTAATTTTTAATCAGTATTACTTCAAATATAACTATTTGGATATTTTAGCCATAACAAGATCTTGTTTCCTTCTTTGTCACGTTTCTAAATAATTATATTCAAAACAAGAATTAATGTCCTATTACATGAGCACTTGTAGGACATTAAACTTTGGTGTCCAAACAAATCATATTCCTTATGTTTGCTACACATTAAAAATAAGCTTGCTATAAGACCTTGCTTAGGAAAATAGTTAGTCATTCTTTTTTATTACATCATATGATAAATTAAGAACTATGCACGGTACACATGTATACCTATCCCATTTTAACTTTTATTGTACGTAACAGAAAAAGTAATAAAATTTGTACCTGTCTTCATCATCATCGTCAGTAGTAGCTGTATTATTGTTCATCTCTGCCATGTTATCTGTTGCCATCTCTTGGGAATTACTCTGCAGCAATTGTGTAGTAACACTGATAGGTTTGGGAGGTTGCCATGGTACTAATGCTAATGATGGTTTTCGGCTGCAATTCAGAAACACTATTTATATAGTTTGTTTTTTTCAATTACCATTTTTAATAATATAGAGATAATGTAGCATTTGTTAGACTCAGTTTTTCTAACTTGTAACTATAAATAAAAGGTATTTCAGAAAAAGAAACAAAAAACAAACCAGAAACTGAAAACATAGTTTAAATTTAAAAAATAGTTGAAACTGAAGAAAAACAAAAAACTTACATGTTCATCAAAGACTGGAAAAATGCTGTATCTTTTTCCACAATCTTTTTCAACTCAGGAGCCAACACTAATTCACCTTTTTCTTTAACAGGTTCCTCTGTGTGAGATTTGCTACTTATTCCATCAGCTAACCTATATAAAGAATATTTCTCGATGCTTCCATTAAAGAGAAATATCTTTACAAACAATGAATAAGGGTTTATTTCTTTGTCACTCTAGTGGTTGATTGGAAAATCAGTATTTTGGCCATGCATTAAAGTACTGTAGAATTAAAAAAGATGCAAGAAAGCCATAAAAATAAAACCTTTCTTACATGACTAAAATATAATTCCATATTATTTTGAAGTAATAAATAACAGATTCGAGACAATATCTTTCATTCTATTATTTTAAGTACAAGTGACAAACTTTAAATATGTCTTAATTTTATGAATTAGAAAATATACAAACACAGATTTCTTTTGTAGTATTATTATGGATACAATTAACACAGTAAATTTCGTTATGTATACAAGCAATATCATACAATAAAAAAAAATGGTAATAATTCTGTTCCATGTCAACCCTATTGCAACAGGCTTAATAAAATACAGAATATTTTCTACATAAACAAATCAGATTTTTTAAAGAGGTGCTTTTATTACAGATTGGTTTGTGAAAATAGTGTGTTTCATTATTGTTCCAAGTGCAAAGTGATTTTGAGGTTATAGTTAAAAAACAAACTATTCTTCATCTCACAACTCTCAAATATCATTTATGTAATCACTAAAACATCTTAAATACATATAAAATGTTTGTTTTCAGTCGGACTTTGTACTTCAGTTATTTTATCTATCCTAACTCTATAGGGGTTCAGTTTCTTCTTTGCAGAATGACTTCAAATTGAAACTATAATTTTCCTACATAATTTTAAACTTGTGACAGCATACATTTTTTGTACTTAAATTTTGTTGTTTCATGGCTTTTTGAATGCCTGTTGAACGACTAACTATTCATGTCATTATAAGTTGTAAATCACTTGGGGAAAATGGAGGTCACATTATGCTATTGAATTATGTTACCCACAAGCAACAATTTCTCCTAACTATCACTAATTTTCTAACTGCACAACAAAAGCCATTATAAATTTATCCAAGCTATTTGAAATCTTTCACGTAGAAGGAAGAGATTTTAGAATATCTACTACTTTTACTAAATGAAACCAACAGTGATATTTAATTTCAGCAATAGCACATGTACCTTATATAACTGAGTTTTTTTTCAGATATAAATAGTAAATAGTACACAGGCATGCCATCCTTTGAAGTCAACCTATGGAATATCTTACAAGGCTTGGGTACCTCTACAAGCTTACTTACAATCATAAGGTATTGCTTCAAACACAATTTACACATTCTGTCAAAAGATGCATAGTCTAGGTAGCTATAACCATTATAATGTTTTGTTCCTTCTAAACAAAAGCCTCATTACATCCCTTAAAAATGGTATATATGGATTTATACAACTTACTTACATTGAATTCAACTGTTCCTCAGACATAATCAATTTGACAGAAGAAGGGTCCATCCTGGAAGATGCTGATCTTCCACCAATACACCCAGGTTGTTCCAGTTGACAGTTGTTACTACTTCCACAGATGTCAATCTGACTAAACCAGGCTGCCATCTTTTCTTCACTGATATAAATTTTATTCGGTCTGAATCTGAAATACAGAAACAAGAACAGAAAACTCATGAAGTCATGTTTTCTGTTTCAAAACAACTGACATTTTCAATATCCTGTTTCTAGTACATGAAATATACAAAACCTTTTAGGAATACCATAAAACAACTTAGAGCTCTGCAAGAAGGACCATAAAGCTGAGTTTTTTAATTAAGTAAAATAAATGTGTACTAAATACTAAAAATTTCTAATGGATTTTTACAGTGTACATTGATAAGAGATAACTTGAAGTGAAAACAAGGTGTTATTGTCTTGCCACTTTATTATGGAGTTAACTATTTGAGGTGCAAAATTTCCTGGTTCTTACCCAAATCTTTGTGGAAATGTATGTTATATACTGTGAATTTAGTAATTACATTAAAACCCCAACTCTTAGTATAAAATAAAATTGTTTACAATACAAATAAAAAAATGTATAGGCCTTTTTATTTTTTTTAACTGAAAAAACTTTAAAGATTCCAGTAACTGTTGTTACTTTTTCTCATTTGTTCAGTAGAAACTTATACTTCATAATGTGAATACACAAACACAAAGAAGTTCAACACTGTGTGGTAAAAAAAATTACTCTTTGATGTATGGGTAGGTAAATAGACTACTTTTATTTTCCCCCATCAAATTTCTAACAGTAACAATTGTCAAAGACATGAAGACTCTCAGGGGAAGATCAGGGGGAATGTCCCCTGGAAAATTTTTAATAAAGAACTCAGAAATGGTATATTCTCAAAACTTAAATAATTATGCAGAAATTTGTAATATCAGTGACACTACAGCATAAAACTAAGTTAATTCTCTGGAAAGAAGGTGACACTATTACTGTGTGCTGAGAAACAACTCACATGGTTACATTCATTGCATATATCCTTTTGTGCATTTAACAGAAGTGTACTGCCAATGCATGTAAACAATCACATGGGCAGCCAATAAGTTTTGCAGAAAATGTTCACTGATCTGTACATACTTTATAAATTACATGGTGAAATAACCAGAGATGTTAAAAAAAGAGGGGAAAAATAAAATTGTTATAAAAAGTTTTCAAACTAAGCCACTCAATATACATCATGTTGGATAATTGGCACAGTGCACATTTGCAACAGTAAGAGGAAGTTGTTCAGTGACATCATTAATCTTTATGCTGACGAGTGTGACCGTCAAAACACAGCCACAAGGAACTCCAAATTTTTGTAGAAAAGAAGGGAAAGTGCTGAAACTTGGAATCGTCTGTTGATTAAAAAAATGTTTAACAAAAATGGGAAAATTACCATATAACCCAAATAAATGGAGGTCTTGCAAAATGTCATACCTCCACGTAGTATCATAAGCTTTCTCAAGATCAAAAAATATAGATACAACAAATTATCGTTTGAGAAAGGCTTCTCTGATTGATGTTTCAAGTCGAATCAGGTGGTCCATGGTGGAGACTGTCATTGAAACCTACACTTGGTGGTTGTTTGATTTGAGAAACCAAACAAGACAAGTATGAACCATCCTCTCTACAGTGTTATAGAGACAGCTCAAAGCAATTGAACAGCAGTTTGATGGAATTTTGTGATCTTTCCCAAGGTTAGAGAAAGGTAAAACAATAGTCTGGCACCAGACATTAGGAAAAACATTCTCCTGCCATATCTGATTAGAAACAATCAAAAGAATAGCAAGAGAAGCAGGAGATAGATGACACACAATCTTGTAGTGTACATCATCAGGTCCGACAGATATACTGCCAGATGGATGAAGGGCCAGTTTGAGTTCCACCCGTACAAAGGGGCAATTATAATAATTAAGGTAATCAACTTGAAAGGAAATAGGTGATCGCTCTGTCTGAGTCTTGAAAGCTAAGAAGGTGGAGAATGAAGCAGATGTGCTAGATACCTGGCAAAAGCTTTCACCCAGGGTACTGATGATGTTCCAGGTATCAGCTATTTCCTGGTCATCAAAAAATAAGATCGAGAGGGAGCCAGAATTACATTGCTCAATGTCCTTTCGAATCTCGTCCCATATGACTTTAGAAATTGTGATAGCAGATATGTTGGTTATGAACTTAATCCATGATTCCTTCTGGCTTTGATGTCTTACCCATTGAGCATGTGCACAAGCCTGCTGGAAAAAGATGTGGTTTGAGAAAGTAGGATACCTATGAAAATTATCCTAGGCCCATTTTAAAGCCTTCCATGTCATGTGGCAGGCAGGATTTCACCAGGCAAGGATATCATGGAAAACATGTTGAGGTTTTGGGAATACACTGAATACAGTCAGTCACTGCTTCTACACAATCTTCTATTGATGGCTTACAGTCGATGGCAGGAACAAGTTCTGTAAGAGCAGTGAAAGAGTGCCAGTTGGCTTGATCTAACTTCCACCAGGGCATGTAGTTCGGTGGCAATGACCACGACCAGTCTCTCAAAATTATTGGAAAATGATCACTGCCTCATGGGTTATTGTCAACCCTCCATGAAAGGTGAGAGAATAGTGAAGGGGAGCAAACTGAGAGATTAATAGTAGTAAAGGACCAAGTAGGTGCATGAAAATAAGTATAAGAACCAGTATTGAAAAGAGAAAGGTTGTGATCTCAGAGCATAATCTCTACAGAACAACCCTTCCCATCAATATCTGTACATCCTCAGAGGGGATTATGTCCATTAAAGTCTCTCAGGATTAAAAATGGAGATGGCAACTGTTCAACGAGAGCATCAAGGTCTGATGATCATGGGTCCCTTCAAGAAACAGGTAGAGAAAACAAATAGTGATGGTATGATCAAAGGAAACAGGGATGGCTATGGCCTCCAAGTTTGTGTCAAATGCAAAGACTGAGTGGCCTATGTTGATCACCAACAGTGCCACTCCTCCACATACTCGATCTATCATACAGCCTGTCATTTCTGTACAAAGAAAACTGCTGAAAGTGCTGAATGTCATCCAGATTAGAACATAAACCTCAACAGTTCCATTGTATCAAGATGGAAATTTTTATTTGTGTGTAGGCAAATTGAGTGGAAAACCCTTCTGTTTTCAACCATTTCTTTTTTCTTATTCGGTAAAGGTCTGTCGATTTCCCTGGATCCTGCCCTGGGTCAACTGGACAGGTCTTTGTTGTTAGAAAAGGATTCCCACAACTGAGAACGAGAATGAATGATCATTTTGCATCTTGGTGCAGGAGAAAAAGATGTATCTGAGGATATGCCTATACCCAGAACCAAAGCAAGTGGATCTTGGGGTTTGCTGGAATAAATGTTAGGAACAGAGATGCATGTTAACATTGATTCACTAACTTTTTTAACCATGGAAGTCAAAAGACTTTTCATATGGTTTGAGAACGATTCTTTTGGAGGAACAGAGAGATCTGTCTGCACTCCTACTGTAGTAGTGGAATGAAGTACAACAGCATACATCCAAGATGAAGTGGTAGATAGCTACTTTTGAGCCTCAGGGTAAGTAATGTTTTGAATCATCTTCAAATGCTGCACCTATGGTTCTACCAACCATCTAAGCCAATAATGAAAGTAGAATGGATGAGAGCCATTGCAACTGATGCAATGAAGATCTGTTTCACACTCACAGGCATTGTGGTCCTTGCCAGCACTACAAGCACACACAAAAAAAACCACAACATGATGTCTTGGAGTGACTAAGCCACTAACACTTGAAACATCTGAGAGAGTTTGGAATGTATGGCCATACCTTACAATTAAGACAATGTGCCTTGATGATGGCAGGTGGATACAGTGATGTAAATGTTAAGATTTGGACATTGGTTGGCATCATAATTCTGTCTTTGCAAGTGGAGATAACCTCACTACAGAAACTCCATGGGTGGAGAAACCAGTGAGAATTTCAGACTCTGAAATGTTCTTCAAATCCCTCTCAACAATAACTCCTTGTGACAAATCCAAAGTAACATGGAGCATAACCTCAAAAGGTATATCCCCAATTGCCTTTGAATGTAAGAGGAGTTCACTGTGTTGAGATGTGGATGTTTCCATCAATATGTCACCAGAGCAAAGCTTTCTCACTGACTCTGAAGAGCCAGCAAGTCTATTTAGTCCCTTCTGAATAAAAAAAGGGAGACATTTGCCCTAAAGGTTTGTCTGAAAGAGAATGTATAAGAAAATGAGGTACAGGTATTACAGATGTTGAAGATTGGTGCTCAGAATCTTCAAGACGTGGTCGTTTATCTGTGGATTGTTTTTTCACTATTTTATTTAAGTTTGTATTTAGAGGATCCATATTAGAAAAAGAATTTTTCAGTGCCCACTGACCCCATACATCATGGAGCCCTATGAGAAGATGCACTACGCTGCCAAATAAAGACAATGCAGCAACGCCAGGGTTTCGTGAGCACTACACTCAAACACCAGCATCAAATACAATGTCCACAACACCTGTTAAGAATATCCAATAGTGGTACTTGATTGATCCTAGCCCAAGTGGACCAGCTGATTGACCCTAGGGAAGCCACCCCAAGGCTGTCCATCTACAGGAATTCGAGGCCAAAGTTGGACCCTTCTACCACCAGGAACCTCTCCTTCCCTTCAAAGGTCACCACACATGGCAAACACATGGGTAGATGTTTAGATCTTAAAGGGGGTCCACTAAAGGAACAAAACCTTCCCTGAGAGGTCCCCTCACCATGTACAGAAATCCACACTGAGGGGACATGTAAAAGTTAATTTACTGTTCTAGCAAATAAGCAATTTGATTATGAAATGTGAAAAAAACAGGAATTAAGGTAATGTGCCAAAACAGAAATATTTAATTTGCTGATATTTTAAAATTTCTGTACAAAAACAGTTTGCTAAAATAATTTTAGTTTTCAAAGGATCTTGAATACAATATCATTATTCAAGGATTTCTCAAGACACAAAATTTGAAATTACAAATTAAGGGTTATTTGAAAGTGACTAAAAACACAAACATGAAGATGCTTTAAAAGTTAATACAAAAATATTGGAAAGGATACTTAGATAAAAGTGTTTCACCAGCATATGGCATTACATAACAAGCTAATTAATATCTTTCAAATGACTGGCATAGTTAGTATTTTAACCCAGAATTTGTGTGTTGCATACCCATCTTAGGATTGAACAATAACCATCACATGATCAGGGGCATATAACACACAAAGTGTACACTCAACATACTATTGTAATTATTTTCACTGGAATCTCCTACAGGACCAGAAAAGAATAATTTATTGAAAATTATCAGCTTTATTGTGATGCGGTATCACTCAAATCACTAATCTATAATTCATAATTAATCAGCATTAGGCATTACATACCATAATAACTGAACAAATATTTAAAAATGAATGCACAACTGGATAGAGAAGCAACTCAAGTACTCACAGTTCATCTTCCGATTCACTTTTCCTCTTCAAATGTTGATGATTTCCCATGTTTGCTCCATTCGTTCCAAGGTTGTGTAACAGCTCCCAGCTTGTAGCTGTCTGTGAGGTGCATGGATCAGGAGAAGTAGGAGCAGTAAACCTCATGACTGGAGATGGACAGTGGTTATCTTGTTTGTCACTCCAAGGCATGTATGTGGGAACTGTATGAGACCATGAAAATGTCGGGGTGGACCCATGTACAGAAGCAGCAGTTGTAAAAGTCATGGGTTGTCCCATTCCAGAGGTAATGCTGAAATACAAATCAATGCAATGTATTAAAAACAAACTTAAGGTCCTATTTTATTTACTAACTTGGGGGTTTCCAGTCTCTTCCAGTTAGGGGATGGAAATATTAAAAGAAAATATAATAACTTGAAGATCAAATGTTGTCCAGCAGAGGCATTACTAAACACAAGCATGTGGGACTGGTGCACCAAGAGCCTAGTAGAAAAATCAGAATAGAAAATCATGGTCTATATCGTACCGGAAAGCAGAAAAGCCCATGGGTCCAAGCACCAAATCTTTAAGAACTTAGTGAAGCCTCTGTTGTTTAAGTATCTGCATCAATTACCACAAGATGAAATGGTGAAAGTTTTAGGTTGTAATTCAGCAATTCTCAAATTGGGGTTCACCAGACTGCCTCAGGAGGACACAGCACATGGAAAAAAAAAATTCTCTCTGAAACTTCCATGGAACTGGACAATGCACAATTTTCATCAAAAAATGTATTTATTATAATAAATATTCCTACACAACACTGTCTATGTCTGACTTCTTTTAAGAACAGTTTGCAATAAAAGTATGGTACTTCAGAGTGCTTATTATTTAATATTGCTATGGACTCTTTCCAGACTGGATTGAGGCCTCTGAAACCTTCCAATTATTTACTTATCATAGTGAAATACTTAACCAAATTGCACAAACTTTGTAGAAGTTGCTAGTTTTAATTTTAACAATTAATTACATTGTGAAATTTCAAAAAAATTGTTGTATTTTTGTTTGTCTAAATAAACCAATAAATACATTGTGTAAAGAAATGACTCCTCAGAACCAAGTGAAAGTGAAGTTCAAACATTTTGTGTGTATGTGTGTGTGTGAAGTAAATGTTACAAAATGACAAAATACCAATTCTAAAATATTTGTGGGTTAAAAGTTGTTGTAATAAGAGTAAGTACTGGTGTTTGTAGATGATATTTTAAATTTCAAATCCAGGTGTTCTCTTGGCAACTGAACATTGCTCATCTGTTGCAGGATGGTTAAATTAACTACAGGGTGGTCGCTAGATTGTCTTAAGATAGCCAAATGCTTTGTCATCTGATTAGTGATGCACATGAATGGAATAATGAGATTACCACTGTTCTGTTGACAATAAAGGGTATAACTGTGATAGGGTTATATGATTAGGTGCTGGAAATTCATCATGGCATCTGAGCTTTTAGGGGCCTCAAATAAAGTTTGGGAGCCCATTATAGTTAACTAAAATGTCAGCAATTTTAGTTCCTTAGCAAACCTTTTTTTCACAATAAAAACACTTTACTGAAATGTTTCCACCAAATTTCAACATTGTACTCCCTCAGGCTACTTAAACTTTAAGCAAGCTCATTTTTTTTTCACAAAATGAATAGCCCTGAAGTTTAATGACAAGATGCTTACCTTGATGGATAGAGATTCTGACCAATGTTACTTGTTGTTGGGGTGAAGTACATAATTACCCAAAAACAATGAATTATACTTCACAAGTGCCTGAAAAAAAAAAAACCATTTTACTTTTAAACACTATGGCACCAAAATAACAAAGACAATTTTCAATTTATTAATTTGGTTATTTTGCTCTTTACAAGTTATTGCTACCAATTGATTATCCCAACACTAATGAAGCTTAACAACATCATTTACTACATTGGTGGATAATCAAGAATACCAAAATATCTAACAACTTTCTAGCCTCTAGAGAGAGCTATGCTGGTTAATGATGGACATGTGGCTTGTGAGCTCTGAGACAGAGAAGTAGAATATATATTTGTAGTTACAGATTTAACATGTGGTTTTTTAGTTGTCTTCTTCTGAATTTCTGCTATTATCAGTTTTTTAGTAATTTTGTTTTAATTAATTAAGACTAGATACTTCAAGTGTAAATGAGGTAAATACTACTTCACTGCCCAAAATAGATTGTGTTTAAAAATTGTGTACTAGATTGTGACTTTTACGAGGCTTAGAAAGAAGTAGATCTTAAGGATAAAATGTAAATAGCTTTGTGGAGATAATGTTAGTACAGAAAGAAAGATACAAGCTAACAACAAAAATAAAGGAAGCAATACAGAAAAAAGACAAAATTAGAAGAATCTTGTTACATAGAAGAGTGAGAATGTGAGTTTACAAGAATATAAATGTGGTAAACAAGCTCAACACGGCAAGGTAGTTAGTGTGCTCGACTCGTAATCTGAGGGTCGCAGGTTTGAATCCCCATCACACCAAATGTGCTCACCCTTTCAGTTGTGGATATTATAATGTGATGATCAATCCCACTAATCATTGGTAAAAGAGTAGCTCAATAGTTGAACATGGATGGTGATGAGTAGTTGCATTCCCTTTTCATGGTTTGATACATGGTATTCTTGAGCAATTAGAAACTCAACTAACAGAAGCTCTAAAACAATATTTGTTTATTTTTTGAATTTCGTGCAAAGTTACACAAGGGCTACCTGTGCTAGCCATCCCTAATTTAGCAGTGCAAGACTAGAAGGAAGGCAGCTTGCCATCACCACCTGCTGCCAACTCTTGGGCTACTCTTTTACCAATAAATAATGGGACTGACCCTCACATTATAGTGCCCCCACGGCTAGGAGGGCAAGCATGTTCAGTGTGAAATGGATTCAAACCTGTGACCTGTGGATCCTTATTGCTAGTGAAGTATCTGAAGGATCAGGGCTTGGACCTTTGTTTAGTCTTGCTTAGATTGGTAAATTAACAGTTAATTATTAAATTTACTGATGACATTAAACTTTTGGATATTTCTAGCTCTTTGGGGATTTAGAGGTAATACAGAATTATCTAAATCATTTGGAAAGTGTTCTTTAAGTGCAAAACAAAACATTAGGTTATATTAATTTGAATAACATTTATTAAAGTTAAGGTTAAAGAGGTTGTTTTTTTATAAAATGTTTCACAAGAAAAAAAATGTTTATGTTTTTAGCCCTTATGACATGTATGGAATAGACAGAATTGATGGATCTTGTTTATTTGTATTTAAATGATAAGAGTGATAAAACTAAGTGATGTGGACATAAGATTTGGCACGGAAGAAGTCACCTGCAAATTATCATATTTTATTTTTCAAACAGAGCGATCAACCTATAGAAAAGACTGTCTTCAGATGTGGTATGTGCAACAAGATTGGAAGTTTAAGAGAGGACTTGATGAGCATGCAAGGAGCGAGGGTTAAATAGAGGCAGATGTGTATTTGATGAAACAACTGGAATAACCACAACAGGCATTTGTTTTCTCACAAATACTGTGTTGTGCAGTTATTTTGCTAGAAACTGTTAACTTCATCAGGATATTTTTTTCGCAACAGTCCATGTGATTTACATATCCTGTTACCATACAAAGAAAACAGACATTTTCAAAATTGCTTGTTGTTTAAAGGTGCCATTTAGAGCTGATCCCTCCCATGTTTCATACCACTATTTTTTTCCAAAAAAAATACAATATTGTTTAAAGGTGCCCCAATTCACTGAAATCTGAAATGATTCCCCCAATTTTGTTTCTGATTTATTTATCAATAAGTACTTTTCCACTTAACCTTTATTTATATGCATTATTAACTGAGTAATTTCTGTAACTGACAGAAACTTATGTTACTTAACTATTAACCTTATTTCTTTTACAGGCAAAAGCAAAACTGCATTAAGAAATTCTATATCATGTACAAGAATGGATGACATATTTGGTCAAAAGAACTGTATGTTGTCTGATTGAATTCTTAATCAACCTTATGAGTATAATAAAAATTAGTTCTAAAACTGGTTAAAGTTTTCTTTACTACTGATAGCTTATAAACAAAACATGTTTGTGGTGGTGAGAGGCAAGTGATCACATATGTTACTGATGGCTCCCAATTAACACTAGTTTGCATTTTGTTTAAATTATTTAAGATATCATGCATTACTTATGATACAATTTAACCCAAATTTCTTTCAAAATTGAAAATTTATAAAGATAATGAATATTAGAACTGTACCCAATAACACCTTTGAGAGTCATTATCAATGCCTGCCTTTACCAATGAAATTACCAAGCACAATTGAACAGTATGGCTTACACCTTACAATTCAGTAAAACTGTCCAAAAAATGACATGAATATATAAATTAAACCATGAAATTAGTATACATCCCCAACTGATGAAAGAAAACTTTCATAGTCTAATTTCCAGGTCTGAGATCTCCAACTCAACAAATTTTTAATTAAATACTAAATTCCCAAAAATTCCAAAATAAATTGTCAAAAAGTAACCACACAAGAGTTATGTTTTAATATTTCAACTGTAAACAGTGTAGACTCAGTAGTTCAAGTATACAGCTGGAGTTTGTATTTCCTAGATAAATTATTTATTTATTGTTACACTCATTATAATAAATGTCATTAACATTTATTTTCATTTATTGTATATTAGTAGAAACACTGTTTTAAAATTTTAGCTTAAAATATGTACTTAGAGCTAATCTACATCTCATAAGCTGGACTAAACTTTGTGAGACATTACTGGAATTACTGCAATACTGTAATATCACAGTTTATTTAATAAACAATTTATCTCTTCTATTACAAGTTTCACAATGTATAATGCAACATACGAAGAAGAAGAGACCATTTGTTCCATCGAGGCTTTCCATGCAAACCCATCCTTGGGCAAAAAGTGAAACATCAAATCCAACTTTTTATGCAATCATCAATTCTCCTATGAAACTCGCATAAACCACTGGTTTCCACCAGTGTCGACAACAACCCATTCCATCAGTAAATAAAACAATCTTATATAATAAATCCAAGCCTGTTTTTTCAATATGTCTGGCACATACTTAAATTCTTCATTAGTTTATTAGACATAATATATAGTCACTAAAATTGGCATTTCAAACAGAAGTAGCAAAATTTAGAAACAGTAAATGTTTTATAATGTATTACTGATTTAAAAAATCCTTTTTTCACACATTGCTCAGGTTATTCAGTCTCTTTTCTGACTTTCTAGTTATTTGTAATACTGTGGAGTCCGATGAAATTGTTTGTTTGTTTTGGAATTTCGCACAAAGCTACTCGAGGGCTATCTATGCTAGCCGTCCCTAATTTAGCAGTGTAAGACTAGAGGGAAGGCAGCTAGTCATCACCACCAACTGCCAACTCTTGGGCTACTCTTTTACTAATGAAAAGTGGGATTGACGGTCACATTATACACCCCCACGGCTGGGAGGGCGAACATGTTTAGAGCGACGCAGGCGAGAACCTTGGATTATGAGTCGCACGCCTTATGCGCTTGGCCATGCCAGGCCTCATAAAATAGATTCAGCAAAATTTCAGTCTACTTCAGCACTTCTTGAGCTTTCTTTACCGATATATAAAATCCTTCTTGAACCAAAGATAATCTCTGAGACTACCATACTCAAACAGTTCTGTCTACAAAAATTGATTGTACTGTATATATTATTCTAACTTAACTGAACCCGGTAATGTATCTCTATTTTTTAAATTAAAAACATGGAAATTAATCTTTACTGTTGTAAACATCTTCAAAATACTTCCTGGGCCTCTATAGGTTCATAGAACATGGGTTGAAAATCAAAAGCACCACTATTAATAACAATTTACGTCAGACCCTTGAATCAGTAGTAATATCACATAAATACATTAAATATGAATAAAATTCAATACAACTGAAAGGTAGACACAGATCAAATTTTGGATTACAACATCATTCCCTCCTATTTTTTAATCCTACCCATATATTATTAAGATAAAATTTCCTAATCAAGATATTACATTTTTCAATTCTAATAGTTAAGTTATATATAATAAGAGTAGACTAATGGAGTACTGGCACAAACAACAGTAACAACTACTTGTACTACTACTAATAATACCATTACAGTACATCAACATTTAGTATTAATAATACTTAATGCATAAACTACGTCTCTACACTCTAATTAGTAGAGTTACCCATCAACAATCTTTACTTATTTAGCACACATTACCAACATATTATTTAAAACAAAACTAACTAAAAGTAGCACCAGCAAACACATCGAATTATTTAGGGTACCACTACTACTAATAATACTTTAGCATTAATTATACCAACCTAAAAGTATGGAATGTGAACCAGACAATACGACATATCTACTGTGCCTATTGTTTACGAGGCCCTTCACCTAAGAATATCATTGAATACATTAGGCCGGCTTGGATACAACAGAAGTATTATGAATATAATGATTATGATATTAGTACTACTACTAGCTTTTGAAACGCTACAGTAAAAGAGTAATTTACTTTTAACATTATTAGATACGAATGATTAAATTGCGATAAATTTAAAACTACTTACCTTAGATTATAAATGCCTAGCTATGAAAGTATTAATCTATTAAAATAGAGATCGAAAAAGAAAAATGTATACCTATTCAATAACATTAACTCATAACATTTCTAATATTTCTTACTAACGTTTTCACTCTAACTAATCAACCTCTACAAAAACACAACAAAAAAACCGACCATTAACGTCCTCTGTAATTTCTAATAATCGTAAATAGTTCGAGAAATTTCTTTTTGTGGCATGTGACAAGTTTTAGCCACAGCAAAAATTATAGTATTTTATTATAATTTTGCTGTATTGTGATATTTTCAAGTACACAAATTTACTCGAAATAGGAATAGTAGTTTACCCTAACAAAAGGCTTAGCATGAAATAAATTTACACTGAATATTTAGCTAAATGAATTGTGGAAAAACTAGATACAAATTTCACTGAAAACAAAAAGCTTTACATATTCAATCTTACAAAAACATAAACCAAAACTTCCAATCAATTAAATGTATGTAAGAAGATTAAATGTATAATTCTATACCAGGTGAAAATTCTGTCTGATTTAAAATGGATCTGCTTAAACGTTAAGGAATCTACTTCTACGTTTGTTTGTTGTTGTTGTTGTTTTTTAATTGCCCTCCAGTGGCTCAGCGGTATGTTTGCGAACTTACACGCTAAAATCCGGGTTTCGATACCCGTGGTGGGCAGAGCACAGATAGCCTATTGTGTAGCTTTGTGCTTAATTCAAAACAACAACAACAAGTCTGTTTTTTTTAATTTTGCGAAAAGCTACACGAGTGCTATCTGTGCTAGCCGTCCCTAATTTAGTAGTGCTACTCTTTTACCAACGAATAGTAGGATTGACCGTCACGTTATAACGCCGCCACGGCTGAAATAGCTAGCATATTTGGTGAGACAGGGATTCGAATCTGTGATTCATGGAGTATGAGTCGAGCGCCTTATCCACCTAGTCATACCAGGTTCTCTTCTTCTATCTGTTTATTTGAATGTGATAAAATCTCAAGGACAACAATTATCATCATGTCACTTGATCCCTTCCAATGTAGGGTAAAGGTAAAGTACCTGTTTTCTACCGTATTACTTAATAAAAGAAAATGAAATTTCTATCATATCGCGTACTTTGTTTTTAATACAGAGAGATGGTCAAGGGACCCTCTAAGTTTTTTTCATTAAAGTTATTGGCAAAACTGCGTCAGTCATTTAAGATGTTTCTCTACTTTCTTACAGGAAAAGAATTACCGTAAAGCAGCAGTTTTCAAACTTTAGTAACCCAAAGACCCAGTTTTATTTTTTCTCGGACCCACAAATCTTACCATCTCAATTGAATCTAGGAGTTTTATCGTAACATTGGTGGGGGAAAATCGTAAACCAGATTGTCCACTACAACTAAAAATTTCCACAAATGAATGTTTTAATTACAATCTTGGTAAATACATAGCATGGTCATTCTCCAAATTTGTAACATCAGCCAGCTCATTCCTCAAAGACTCTTTTAATTTCAAATCTAACCTTAATCAACTTAAACATAAAGCCTTAATGGCCAGTTTCGATGTCATATCCCACTTTACAAAACTCCCAACCACTGAAGTCTGCAAGATAACTTTAGAACTCTATATCCGAGACCCTAACCCATCAATAGGCATTTCCAGTAACCAGTTAGCAACCCTAATAGATAGAATTTACCATGATAAAGACAAACTTCTTGTTCAACCATATCTATATACAAACAAATGGTCTAAACATGGGCAATCCAGTATCACCAGTTCTAGTCAATATTTTTATGACACAAATTGAAACACAAGTAATTAATACAACATAACATATACCACTATACTGGTACAGATATGAAGACGATACGATTGCGGGATTCACATCTGAAGAACACGCACTTAATTTTTTCAATCACATTAACTCTACATACCCCAACATTAACTTGACATGTAAACAGGAAAAAAACAATGAAATATCATTTTTAACCTCAAAATTACAAGAACCGATACACAATTTTAAACAAAAATCCACGAAAAATGACCCATACCGGACGATACATTCTTTGGGACTCAGCACACGAAACAAAACAAAAACTCAACATACTAGAAAAATAAATAAACAGAGCCATAAAACTATTCTCACCAGATAAAATTAACGATGAATTAGACAAAATAAAACAATACTTCATCAACATCAAGTTTCATCCACAAACCGTAGAAAACATTATACGCACACACCTAGACAAAAAGCAAAGTCAACTAACAAAAGTAAACATGCCCCATGATTAAAAAAAAATCACGAAACCATATACTGTTGCTTACCACATATTCCAGACATCAGTAGAAAAATAATCAAAATTTGGCAAAAACTAGTAACAAAATATGACATTCCAGTTAACACCAAATTTATTTAAAAAACAGTCGCAAAACTAAGGTCTATACTGTGTAAAAACTACACTAACAAGCACAACACCAACAGTATTAATAAAATACAATGTGATAACTTCCACGACTTCTATATTGGAGAAACAAGTAGAAAAATGGAAATCAGATTCAAAGAACACAAAAAGTCGCCTTCACACGTTTTTAAACACTGCAAATCAAATAAACACAACATAACCACAGAAAACACTCAAATACTAAATAAAGAAACAAGCATAAACAAACGCAAAATTAAAGAAGCCTTACTTATACAACAACTCAAGCCCAAAATAAACCAATACAAAGGAACACCTTTATACCTATTATTAATAAATATATCCAACATCTAAGCACGTTCCCTACATTCCTACACTTAATTACATAACCGCCTTCAAACATGTGGTCAGCTATCAGTGAGTAACCTTTTCTTTCTTTGTAAACCTGACAAAGATCGAAGAAGGTAAAATCCAGCCGTTTTTACATATGTGATATACTATATGTTTTCTACCAATTTAGTTAACATTTAAATTACAAAACAATTATTATTTTTTGTAGTTGAACTTTTGGAGACAGGGAGATGTTTAAGCAAGCTACTAACTTTCACTTTTTGTAGAAGTAAACAGAACTGCAAATAATAAGTTGTCGGTTTTCTTTCATTAATGTTAAAGCATTTAATCAACATCCTGAGTTACTCTTTTCAGCAAATCAAACAGTGACTGCAAACAGTTCTGCCCTTAGTTTGCACACTTTTCACCAGCTAACTGAGGTAACTAGTATGAACCTTGTTCTTTTGTGTATTAGTGCTAACGAACTATGATTTATTAGCCTATTTAAGATAATGTTTGTGCTCAAGACTTGAAATTGTTGTGTTTTTGTGCAGATTATATTTGTTAATGATGGACCAGGTAAATTTTTGCTAAATTACTTTTCTTTAATTGTTACGTTGTTTCATTTTCTGAGAACCCTTCCAGATCTGTTTTTCTGTCATTTACAGGAATGAGCAAGACACTCGAGTGTACTTCAGTGCTATTAAGTTTGCTATGAGCAAACGATTTTACAGTTTGTTTCGTGAAAGAGGGGGAAGAAGTTTATTGTAGTGTTTGCTCCATAACTATTATTGTATGTATTGAAGTGTAATAGCTTCTTTTTGATAAAACCAAAGTAAGGGTTTAGATTTCACTGAGGCTATTTGGATTTTGCTTTTATAAACAGTGATGCTTTTACTTGTATGGGTTATATTTAGTTTTCATTTGTTGGACTTCAACTTCATGTGAACAGGTGTACATTGTTCCTGGTGAATTTTTAATAAAGGATTCTCACCATCATTTTCTCATACAGTTTTGCACACTCTTACAGATCATTTTCCATAATGTACTGTTTTGTGTTTGCAAATTTGCAAACAATGTGATTAAATATTTATTTTTTATAAGATTCGAATCTTGTATTTTTCCTTGCAATCAGTTGCAACATGGAGGAAGAATAATCTCAAAAGCCGACGCCAAATAGCCTTTATTTTTCTCTTTATTCTGCACTTAGGGTAAAAGGGAAAGTAGAGGAACCTGTTGCCATGATTAAAGGATCTATGGATGTTGAAGGTGAAAGAAGCATGCTGATAGAAACCTAGTGAGTATACCAGCCTTACTGTATAAATGCAATTTATACATTATGTCATGCAGGATGTACAATGTGGGAGATTATCAGCTGCTACATGAGATAACGTGGTTACCACATAGTGGTTGTATTTCAAGGAAATCATCTAAATCTAGAACTTTTAACTTAAATGTAAAAGTCCCTAGAGACCATTTGCCTTCAGCTAAAATGCCTCATGAAGCTAAACCCCTGAGGTAAAGCCTCAGAAGTGAAGCTCATTGAATAGAAGATTGTGAGGAAAACTACCGATAGCTTAGGGAGTTTGTGAACCAGTAGGGAAGTTGCTGTAGAGCTCATCAAACTATTCCAGTCAGATAACAGCTGTTTCATACTTGGTTTTCCTCTCTGTTTGGAAATGAAATGAGAAACACCAATGGTGGACAAGTTCCATAACCATGAGTTCTTTCGCTGGTAGTAGAGACAATGGTCAAGTGTCATTGATGGATAGTCTGCCAACAAGTCACTTCATTAGCAGATGAGATTCTGTGCTTTTGTCAGAGAGCTTGATGATTGTTATGGCACATAACTCTTTTCTGTAGAGAGTCTGGATTGAAATAATGTTGATGGAGGAAGCCTGCCAAAATGAACCACACCAGCAGTTGGTAGGATGAAGATGCCTCAGATACAATAAAGAACAGAAAAGGCATGGACTATCTCTGAGGCAAGTAGTCGATGAGCCATGAGCTAGAGTTAGGAAGCCATTGGCTAGCAAATGCTGTAAACGAATTCAGGGTTGTTGATAGATGAGCTAGAAATCACTCGTCAAGGATAATGGTGGCTTGTGTGGCAGGCAGGAACTTTGCCAAAAAGAGAAGTTTCCAATTCGCAGTGAATGAAGAGGTTATCACTGGCGGACAAATTCCAATTTAATTGTATGTAATGTCATTCAGCAATACAACGAATGTCATCTTCTTACAAAGTAATTACATGATGAAGGAAGAAGTACCATGAGTGGACAAAGTTTAACTAAGCAATCTCTGTAGCCATCTGGCAATGCAGTGAATGCATTCTCTTTATATGCATGAGAAGGGTGAAGACTGCAAGATTCTCACTGAGAGTAGAGGCGAGTTACTGAGACAACTGAAAGTTATAAAGTCACCATAAATATGGCAGAACCTTCTTATCATATGTTTTCTGTATCTTGCCATTTAGTGACCTTGGGGTCCCAAGTCACCTTGTCCAAAGGTAGGGCTCCCAGACTCAAAATCTTTACGGTACCTCTTTCATATCAGACAGACATAACTGACACAAATTTTTGGAAAACTCACGAGAGATCTTCATCAAGACCGCAGGTGAATGTGATCAATGTTAATAATATCTCTACTCATATGTTCAAGGGAGCAGAAAGAATAATCAAGACTGGATCACTTTTGTCATAGGCTCTGGCAGGTCATTGCCTTGAACCATTGTAGCTGTGTATAATTGTTCCACTAGACAATGGCACTGAAAATTAAAAAAGAAACAATTGTGTGACTGAGATTTAGTAATGACCAAATTACACCAACTGTTAATTTGACAGAAAAATTATGCTGTTCACCAGGCTCATGAAGTCTTGTAAAGAATGTCATGTTTTACTGATGTTTATGTGCTGCTTGCATGTTAAGAAATCTTGAATAGTTCACTAAAAGGCTTTTGAGTGAAGCATTGAGATATCACTTAGACATGTGAAACATCATCATCTTAAGAGAGGTGGTGTCAGAAACAAATGAGTTTCTGGTAGTCATCTAAATCATTAGCAGCAAAATAGGAAACTAATAGCAGCAGTATTCATGGTTCTTCAACAAATTACGTAACCCAAAGTGGTTCCCACTAAGGACTACAGAGAATGGAGCAACAAGGCCACAGGACACACCAATGTGATTTGCTTGCATCTTGCCTGGAAGCAAGATAGTAGGATATTTCTATAAAAACTGATTGCATAAACCATGGAGGAGGACCTGCAATAACAGCGACTGAAGCTCTGGGAAACTAATAGAGTCTGGTCCTTAATTGAGAAGGTACAACTGTATTTTGGTGGTACAGATGGGGGTAATTAGTTCTGCTTTGCCAAGCCTGAACAGTAGTTGACACGTGCTTGCATGTATGCATGTGAAGAGGATGAAGTACATGGTGTAGACAAGAGCTACAAGAACCCTAGTAGAGACCACTTTGGGTTGGATGCTGTAACTACTACCAGTAGACACATATTTTGTTCTTTTTTTGTATGTAGAAGGAGAGCATGTTTTGAAGTGCATCTGGATTCCATGACCTATAGTACAATGATGTGTGCTCACACACTTAGTAACTTGAGTTTTTTACAGTAGGGATGGAGTAATGTGCAATCTACAAATTTTGCCTATGCAGCAGTTTCAGTGGGAAATGTTTCCATTGCCAAGCTGAACTTTGCAAGGGACAGTAGATCTTTCAAATTTATATAGTGAAAAGAACTGTAGTACCAACAAACACATGAATGGTGTGCAATGGTTTACTACAGACCTGATTTATTATGTTGATGTAATGTAATGCAGAATTGCTGTCAAACCAATATATGAAACTCAGTCGTCTAGTTAGCAAGCAAAAAAGCTGCAGCAAAGATTATAATAAACTCATCCAAAATGATGTCCTTGTATTGATTTGCAACTATAGCCACTGAAATTGTTATCAGTGCAGCATGCAAAACAGTGCTGTCAACAATATTTGTGATGCTAAGATTTCTTCTGTTGTTCTGCATCCCAAAACACATATTGCTCTGTCCATAACCCCTATCCATTCCTACCCACTGCTAGGGTATATGTATTTAAGCCTACATCAGTAGCATGTCTTAGTTATATCATGGCTGTGCTGGGAGGTTTCCAATGGTTCAGTGCTCTAAACCTGATCACCAGATACTGGCAAGTTGAGTTGAATGATGGGAGCAGATCCAAAAATTGTTGTTAACACTTAAATTTAGTAAATTGGAGTTATGAGCAATGCCTTATAAAAGAGTTTAATGCCCCTGTTACTTTTGAAAGGATGATTAAAGGTTTGTTGGAAAGATGACTGGTATATACGGTCAATGTCTTTGTTTGGCTAAAGTTGAGTATAGTGTCATGAATTTCTTCATAGTTTTAGAGTTGATACAGACCACAGAATTAAAGCTGAAACTAGGGTATATGTATTTAAGCCTACATCAGTTGCATGTCTTAGTTATATCATGGGTAGAGAACAAAAAGATTGTGGCTGGTTTGAGACTAACCCGAGCCTGAATTGTAGCGTGCAGGGCAAAGAAAAGCCTTGTCTTGACATAACAAATTAGAGCCAATTTCTGGTTCTCTCCTGAGAATTGCTCGTGACATTGCTGATATCCTTCCAGACAAAAAGGGATGTAATTGATACGTTCTTGTTAAAATGTTATTTAAAAGAAGTGGGTCAAAACATATTCATTGGCTGATGGTTGACACTTTGGGATGGAGTATTCAAGTAGATTGGTCTAGACACTTGATGTCAAAGTTGTAATAATTGTATGCTGCTCTAGATCCTTAAAGTGCAACTAACGATAGAAAGGTCCATGATTAAACTATTCTAGATTATTCAAAAACACCAACTGGTTATAATTAATATACAGGGTATCCACAAGTTTGAACCCATAGGAAAATATACAAAATTTATTCTTAATTTATTTATTGTTCAAAATGAAATTCATGTTATTAACAGCTATACACATACAAATTATTGGTATACTGTACCATTAGGGTATTTTACTTCCTAAAATATGTACAGGTGGCATTAGAAATGTGTTTGTTGAACTTTAAAAATATAATGACTATTTTTCTCATGGGTTCATATTTCTTGTATAATGGTTGAGCTGCTTCCAAAACACCTGGTGTTCACAGATATGTAATTAATGTAAATTGGTCTGTTAGGGGTACCTGAAGATAATGTCGTTTTTCTTCTTTATATAGTAAAAGATCTCTTAAAAGGTATTTATTTTTCAATCTGTTACATAATCCCCATTATTATTAATGAGAATGTGCCATCTTTCAATCAAGCTTTTAACTCCTCATTGATAGAGACAAAAAATTCTGCAGTAGCAGTTTTGGTGCCATCAATATTTCTGAATGTTTTATCACTGAGAAAGTGATACGTAGATGTGAATAAATGCTAATCTGAAGAAGTACATTCAGGATAGTATGGAGTGTAAGGCAGGACTTTCCGATCCAAATTTCTGATCTTTTTCCAAGTCATTCTTGCAAAATGTGGTCTTGATCTTACAATATGTTGCAGAGACCCCTTTTTTGCCAATTGGTGCTGGATATTTTTCAATGACAGTCTGGTGCAACTGGTATAATTGTTGGCAATAGAGGTCTGTGGTTATGATACTATTTCAATAACTCAAAGTAAATTACAACAATGAATAGACTTTCTGTGGGTGTAGTTCTGATTAGACTGCCATTAATGGGTCCAGGGCAGGGCTAATCCAGTGATTCTTGCACTTGGTATTGACGTCAGAAATCCATTTCTCATCTTCCATAACAATCTAATGAAGAAATGGTTCTTTCTGATGTTTGGCTATCACTGAACTGCAAACTGTTATGTGTTAGGCTTTGTTGCCATCTGACAGTTCGTGTGGAATCCAAACTCCTTGTCTACTGACCTTCCCAATCATTTTAGTTTGTTACTGAATGATAAAATTTAAAGAACTAAGTTTTTCTGACAACTATTGGGTAGTTTGATGAGGAGGAGGGAGGAAGTCTGGCTCAACAGGTGTCACTGTCAAATTCTATTAGTTTTCCTGAACAATAGAAAGTTGAAAGATCACAATCACCTGATTTGAATTTTCTGAACTACTGCTGGCATTTGAGGACACTTAAAGCATTTTTATAAATCTCGAAAATCTTTTGGGTTACCTTGATGCTTTTACAAAACTTGTAAAGCATGCAATATTGAATATGATGCCTGTTAGGAATGTTATTTGTGATCTTTTCTAATTAGAGGAAAGCTGTGTTAACAGAAAACTGATAAACAAGGCTTCTTTTGCTTGCTACATCAAATTCACCTGAAAATAAGTGAAAACATATAATTAGAAATGTTTGAATTTCAAGTTCCAAAAATGATGTTACTTTCTAGTACCCCTAACAGAAGCTTGAAAAACACCAACTGACACACAAGTATTTTGGACTAGTTTGAATACTTCAAGAATACATGGTGATGACAGCTTTATAATTACTGCATGCTAGTCTAAATGAATGAAGAAAAACATGAAGATTACAAGTCTATAATTAATGCATATTGGTCTGGATTTCTGCAGAATACCAACTAACTCATCAATAATTATTGTAGACTGGTCACAATATATGTAAGTAGAGAAAGTTTGTTTGTCTTAGCCCATTGTGTAGCTTTGTGTTTAATTCTATTTTGCTCTGCTCACCACAGGTATCAAAACTCAGTTTCTAGTGGTGTAAGTGCACAGTAATTTGCTCTAAAGTGACACAGTACTATGTTTAAGTAATCTTTTCAGAAAAAAAATTCTAAAAGACCAAACCAACTTAATCTCCTCCCCATTATTCTTGTGGTAAATGTTAAGGTTATTTCTATTTCTTTGTTAAAACATATATAAACACTAAGCATTTCAGTCTGTACCTGATGATACCCATACTTGCAAAACCATGATTGTGAATAAATTATGTATTTTATTTGTGAAATGTACAGTTGTTTTTACTCAATTGTGTAACTTATAGTTAATGTAGAATATTTGAGACTCTTCAAGAACACTGACAAGTTTATAATCAAAGCAGACTGGCCTACAAGCTTGAAGTCATGAATATAATACTCAAAAGAATGTCTTTAGTATTGTTTCATGATTAACAGATGAAACAAATATCTTTAAGTGTTGTTTTCCACTTCACCCTTTCCCCCCCCTCTTCTTACACATCTATAATCTTTACATTATATTTGTTTATTTGTCACTGTTATCCTCAGCAGATTAATATTTAAAAACATGATAAAATGATATAGAGAATGGAATATGAATACGTTTAAGTGAAATAAAAGAACTTTTAGAATAAATTTAATTTCAGGAAAACAAATTTGTAAATATTAAGAGTCAAACTACGAGGATGCAAAGTTTTCAAAAAACTATTCAGTTTCTTCATTGCTACTAATTGTTTTAAATCCTTAAAGAGTAGACAATGCCAGAAGATTGGAAATCTGCTAAAATCACTCCTCTTTGTCAAAAGAAATATGATACTGAGGTCTTGGTGTTACTTAGCTATGAAGAAAATCTTCCCTCACAAAAGGATTTACACAAGTTAGGCAAGTAAATATCAGATGACTTTGAATTACAATAAATGCTAGGCAATACATATGGATTGTCCTAATTCAGGCTATAAGTGGCCATTTTTTAAAATAACATTTAAAGTTTTATGGAAGTAAAAGAATCTTGGTGTTCTAATTGATCAGTTTCTAATGCTATCCAACTAGTGTGCTCTTGTTAATAGATTACCAAATGTGATTTTAGGTTGTATCTAAAGAAATATTGAATAAGTCAAAAGAGGCTATAGTTTCATTGTTTATGTCACTAGTCAGGCCACATTTGGAGTACTACTTTCAGTTTTGGACTTCTTACCAAAGGTAAGACATTCAATTGTTGGAAAGAGTTCAGAAAAGGGTTACAAAAATGGTGCCTGGGATGGAGGGGGTTGTCTTATGAGAATACAACGATACTTATATTTTTTCTCTTGAAACGCACAAATGCACACACAAAATAATAATTAAAAGATAACTGATTCAGGCTTTTAAGATTGTTAAATGAATTTTTTGTGTTAATGCATCATCTTTTTTTCTTATAATTACTTGTGAGAATGTTAGAACTTGGAGGACACATGTATAAATTATGGCAGGGTGGGAACCATATTTGACCATGAGATTTGTATTTTTATTTCAACCCTGTAGACTTTAAGTTTTCTTTCGTATGTGTGGATGCTCTAAATTTATGAGAGTTTAAGAAAAGACTTGATAAGTATTTAAAGGAAAATGGCTGCTTTGAGCTTCCTTTGTTGTTGATGGGACAGCTTAATGGACCAATTGGTTCACTGTTGTGCTGTAACTACTTTAATAAGTGAAGTTAAATGAAGTAACCTCCCTTCCACACAAACAGTACTTTTTGTAACTTAGGTTACTCAATTTTGAATAAAAATACAGCATCATTTCATAACTTGTAGTAATTTATCATTAATTTTTACATTCCAAACCAATTAAAACAACTCATATTTCTAAAGTTAAAGTAATTTATTAAAAGGTCAAAATTAAATAAATTACTAATACAACTGTCTAACAGGATAAACACAAATGTCAAAACATTTATAAGTTCTATGATATATATATATAAATTTAAAAACTGTATTTTCATTTTACACCCTGAAAAGCATGAGCACAATTGTTTTTGAGCCTTTTAACTTTTGATGTACAAATACAAGTTACTTGGTTGGAAAAGCTAACAGCAATGTAGTTTAAAATAATCATTTTACTGTTAATTATGAGATAAAGTTTGTTAAAATTCTAAAATAATCCAGAAGAAAATTGCTCATGTTCTTAAATATATATTTTTATTGGAAATGTGTGAACTTCAGAGTTCTTTTGTTATAGAAGTTAGGATTAACAGACAGTTATTGTTATCATAAAACAATTTCACTTACATAGTAAGGTGGTAAGTAAAAAAGTAAGACTAATGAACAAAAAAAAATTAAAAAAGTAGGACAAACAATATTCACACAGAATTAAAAACCACAATTATAACACATATAAAGTTTTACCTTTACATATCTTCATGAGTATTTCATGAAAACACATTCTGAAAGTAGTACTTGTAGTTCAGACTGTCAAACATACTTTATGATTATTATTAAGTGGGAAAACAACAACAAAGTAAGTTCAGATTATTTAACAAATATTTACTTTATACAAAATTCTTTCCTTTACTTGACACAAAGAACAGTGGGAATGTACTTGATTCAAATCGTACAAACATACTTTACATATGAACACCGAAGTGATCAAAACATATTTCATTCAATTGCGAAAATGGATTTTGCATATCAAATTAAGCCATTATAAAGGCCATTATTTTTATTCATGCAGCAGTCAGCAAAATGGTCGAAGACATATGGAGGTATATTCACATTTTCTTCTTTTTACATGGATGATCCTAGCGTCAGAACATCGAAGCACATCTCACAGACACGTACTGCTTTGTTCAAGTTAAATTTCAAGATTGGCATGTCTCTTTCAGAACACCGAGAGCAAAGAATACGGCCACAGTGACGGCTATTGTTAAAAGATGGTAAAAATATGGTTAACAGACATAGCAGATCTTAAGTTTAAACACCCTCTCCAAACCCATGATTTAGGTAAATTTCAAACTGGGATTTGACAAGATCTGATCAGTAGAAGGTGTATCTTGTTATGTATTGTATTTTTTTATAATTGATAAACAATTAAGAAGATTTTGGGATCAAAACAGGAAGAGGACATAGAAAAGCCTGACTTGATTATTGTGAATGTTGTGTGTTCACTATAACAAAAAGAAAGGAGTTGGATGAGAACAGTAACTCTCACATGAAAACTGGAGAAAAGTGAGCAATACTTCAACAAATACATTTACATGAGATAAAATAATATCTAAGAACCATTGTTACACATGCAACTTAAGGGCTCTAAGGTTTTAAAGTCATAAAAATGGTTACAAATTGCTTCATATTTAAATGCACAAAAAATTAAACATGATTGTTCAATAACGCCTACCAGTGGTGTTTGCGAGTCTTTATGTTAAACTTGGTTCCACACTCCAAACAGTATTCACCTTCAGCCCATGGGGGTTCTCTTGGTAGGAAATCTGACCAAATATATTAGAAAAATGTCTGAAGTTCTTAAAAAAAAAATACTAAGTTGTTACACAAATAGCACATTAATCCTGAAATTACCAAGATATCAAACAAACATTCAAAGTAAACTTTTAGTAAACTTCAAACATTTATTAAATAAATGAATCAGAACTGTAAACTTAAAAAGTAAAATGTTACTAACAAATAGGTTACATAAAAGATTAAATGTACGAATGTATCCATACTAGTAAGTAAAGGGTTAAGATCAGTAGGTTATACTGAATCTGAATGGATAAAAGATGAGTGGTTAACTGTTCTCTATAGAATAACACAAACATGTGAACTCAACATCAATTCAGTTTGCTTTGGATTTTGCACAAAGCTACATGAGGGATAAGTGTGCCAACTGACCCTAGTTTAACAGTGAGAGATTAGAGGGAAGGAAGCTAGCCATCAGTGCCCACTGCCAACGTTCCGGCTGCTCTTTTACTAAAAAAATAGGAGGAATGACTTTTACATTATAATGCTCCCACAGCTAAGAGAAGCATATTTAGGGGGATAGGGATTCAAACCCACAACTTTGAGATTGTGAGTCAAGTGCTTTAGCCACCTGGCTGTGTTAGGCCTCAACATCAGAATGGAGACTATCTACATTATCAAAATGTAGTACAAATCTTGGATCATCTAATGTATTACTGTCCATATAGATACATTTTAAACACAAAAACAGACACAACATTACTATAAAAGGAAAAGAAATAACATATATTATAGTCCTGTAACACAAAACATAACTGCAGTATCTCAACTTACAAAGTTAAAATAAGATGTGCAGTGTTTCAAAACAATAGCAATACAGTAACACAAACAGTATTTTTCTGTGTGAAATGCAACAATGTATGTATATATCCTCCCACCCTTGGAAAGTTCTCTCAAAAATTTTAAGAGTCAGTTTGTATGAAATGTTATACTTTCATCAACTTGCTTGATCTTACAATTCTTTAAATTTGCTATTACATTTAATAAGCAGCAGTGGTCAGACATCTTACTGAGCCAGATTTCTTCCAGAACCAAATGTTTTTATGTGGTGAACTCTACATGGCTTCATGAAAAAGGAGATTAGAACATTAACATCAAAATGCACATAAATCCAAATTCTAATCAAAGACCATTTATGGGTGCTGGCTAAGGTATTTCACTGTGATGTTTGTTTACTATCACTGACAATCAATAAAATATGTTTCACCTTTTAAAGCTAAAAACACATTTTTTTAGTAGTTTAACATTAAAAAACATTACTAATTAGGCTCTAGGGTGTATCAATCTGATCCTTTCTGCTAGACCTAAAAAGTTTCATTTATTCTTCAACTTCAGCATTCTACACCATAAAAGTTCATTTTGACATTACAGTTTTCTTTTGGTAACAGATTTACTCTTATACATTTAGTTTAATAACTATGTATTAGCATGTGACTTGTATTGTGCAAGTCCCACCTGTTCTCTAAACTTGTAGAAGATCCTTGATAGCAAAAATTAATGATGTTTATGAAAATAACAGCATATTTTTTGAATGTTTAAGAATTTTGTACAATTCACATAAAAATAGCTAGCTGAGAGACAGTAACAGTTCATGACCAATCAGCTACAGTCTATATATTATAAGCCCCAGAACCTATAATTGCAATTAACATCAATTAATTAGAAAATTACACAATTTGACCAGGAATGTTTATAGATCTCAAACCATTTGATTTCAGAGTTAACTTAAGATGTTAGTATTTCTTGTAAACTACATCAGGCTAAACAATAATACAGCTAGCTTCCTGTCAGGTGAAGGTTATCTGAGTATCAATGTAAAAGTAATATGTGCTTTGTGGACCTGAACCACTGATAAAATATTCAGTTCCAGACCAGATGCAAGGCTGAATACTTTTTGTGAGGTTTTAAAACTTTTACATATAAATAGTTATTTGTATTAACTATTTCGAATAACCGTTATTATCAATTGTATTTTTTTTTGTTTATTAAAACACTTGTATTTAGAGAAAAAATTGTTTACCAATCTTCTGGGCAAATATCATAAATTTGGTTCATATTAATATTTAATTAACTTCTAAATTAAGAATAGCATTTCCAATTATTTGAAATAGTAATACGTAACATATGAAATGCAACAAATTGAAGACTCATCTAAGATAAACCATAATACCAAAATGTTCTTTTTGGCAAAGGTAAATTTGAAAATTTAGTTTGTGACACAGAGGCCTAGTTCATTATTTGATAAAATTATAAGAGGAAAAAAATATCTGTTTGTAAATGTCTAGATCCAAGCAGTATTATTTTATTTTTGAAACTTGAAACTGATAACAAGGTGTTACCTGAAGATACATACATACATGATTAGAATATAACAAACCTGTATTACTTAATTTACAGTTGAAGTTAACTTTTCAATTTGTTGTTGTCTTCACATTATGAATCTTCTCACAGTGTGTTTTTGTTAATGCTAAATTTTAATTATATGTAATATTATACAAGTATATCACAGACATATATAGATGATACTTTATACCAGCATAAGATTATGCATGACAACACATTATACATTAAGACACAATTTTGATTTCTCAAAAGTAAGAGAACAAACAGAACACAAATGTTAAAACATACAAGACAACTAAAATACTTCAACATACAGGTATTTCATTAATATAACACAAAAGACAATAGGAAGTTTTTAAAACAACTAAAAGCACATCATATGCGAGAGGCTCCCAAACACAAAAACACACAAGTTTCTCACAATACACACATACACTGACTCAAAAAGAGCCTATATTACACTGAGAGTAACTAAAATATGTAACACAAAAACACTAAGATAAATTATCCTAAAGTCGGAAACTAGAATTTTGTGAAAGAAAAACATTAAAATAAATTATCAAAAGTTAAATTTGTCTTAACACAAGAAAAGACACAAAACCAGATAATTTAAAAGCAGAGATCCATAACACTATATTAAACACTACATTACATTTTCATAAAATACCTATCAATAGTGCACAAGTATGAAGATATTGAATTACTATTGTAAAATAGTTTCTGAACAATCTGACCTAATAATCTGAAAAGAAGCTGTTTTGTGGCAACTTGGAAGTTAAAGATATTCACTCCTTGCTTATTACAAGTTCCCAGGCATGCTCCTGCTCTTACAATAGCTCTAGATAAATTTCCATTGCCATTCATGTATGCTAATAACAGAGCTGAAAACAAAAAGAAAAAATATAGCTTTAATTTTACTATTTGTAATATAACATTCTAAATTTTTTTTATAATTTACATAAATGCAAAGCATTTAACACAGATATCATTTGTCATCACATATTTTTATTGTACTAGTTTTTAAAAGAATGATGAGTGAAGAAATTCCACAATCAAGCAAGGCACGTGGATGTTAAGAAATTTTATTGAACAAGTAAAGATGGAATTTTGTGATAATACAAGGTTTTTAGCTATGTATTGTGCACTGTAAATTAATTCTTTATATAAAAACCCAAACTGAGAGAGAAGACAAACAAGATGCCCAATGTAATATATTCTTGTGGATAGTTTTTGAAACAGATAATAGAGAATGACATAAGCATACAGTTTCTTTAGGTAAATATATGTTCTCTCATAATCTGAAAAAAAATTCATTTATTTATGACCTAACTTACTGAAACTTAAGTATAAGCATGACAGATAGTTCATATTAGCATGTTTGACACTGCATATAAATTCATGCTGATTTGGAACATCCACCTCTCCTAGGCAAACCACTTTAAATCAAGACAATTTTTTACAGTTGTTTTACTGACCAAATGCTTTCAAAAGTTTTCACTGAATCAAAACAATTTATTTTACACAAAATGCAGGAATGAGTTTATAAGTATCATTTACTGCACAAATTTGAACATTTTAACTTTCATTTAAAATTGTTTATTAACAGCTACAATATTTTTATTTTGGTGATCACTGTGAAAAAATTTCAGCCAAAAACAAATATTAACAGTAAGGATTTTTAAAAGTATATTTGGGGTACACAAAATGTTAGGATGGGGATAGAATCCTTGAAAGATTCATATCTGATAATCATGAGATGGCTGGGTTATTAAATTTAGCTTTTCTTCAGTTTTTACTGATGACAGAAACAAGGAAATCACATTAATTTTGACATTGTTAAGAAAAAATGGAAAGCTTGAAGAATGATAAGCAAGGTTGTCATAAGAGGAGTGATTAAGATCCTTAAAATTGTTTTACCTGGAAAAAAGTCATAGAAGATCTGTTGAAGTGTTTAAGATTGTAAAAGAAACTGACAACTTTGATGATTTAACAGTTTTCACACTTAACAGCAAGAATTATAGAATTAGGGGACACACATGCAGATTTAGGCATAGTAGAACCAGTCTTCAGCTGATTTTATTTTTAAAATAGGCTGGTTGCTCTATGGAATGGGTTACTTTCAGATGTTGTGGAAACCGTAAATTTAAGTTTGTTTAAAAGAAGTCTTGATAGATATGTGAATGATGAGGATTAGCTTTAATGTTTTAAAAAAAATAGTTTAGTTTGGCTTAGAGGATAGAACAACCAAGATGGAGTAAAAGGTCCCTTGTTGTACCTAAACATTATGTCATGTTAACAAGTTTTAATTTTGACAACCACCGTCTAATGTACCAAGGCAGCTCCTACTGTACTACTGAAAGTGAATTTCACCTTCTTTATCAAGATGGAAACAATCTCCACAGCTTACACGTTTTTGTTTGAAGTACAAATATTATATTGGTAGATTACTTTTTTTCTAGGCAAGTGCAATTTCTGGGTTTTGAATACAAATGAGATGTACCATGATACTACACAAAAAAAAGTTTAAATAAATTCTCATAATGGGAATTACTCACTTAGAGAAATCTTGGTGACAATCTACTTAACAGTTAGTGCATTACACTAATTGGCCTAGAATTCTTAATTATGTCAGAAAAGTGCAGGATAACTGACACTTATTGAATTTACTTACTCTTATTTAAATTAGGGATGAATTAATGACTGCTTGCAAGACATTTCTTTTTGGTCCAATAATAGATAGCAGATAAACTCTGAAAGTACTAATGTCATTTGACTGAAACATTCTTTTGCAATATATTAAAATGTTTATAAGGTGATTTACCAACATTTAAGCAGTTTTTGCACTGTAAAAAACAAAATAAATGGGATAATTCATGCTGTTTGATGCTTTTGAGTAAAGTAAGTTACAGGTTGATACAAAAAGTCAAAAGTTAATGTTTGTAATTTTGTTAAGCCCACATACTTGAAATATAAAATTTAAGTTGCAAAAAGTCCCTTGAATTTTACATTATTGGGACATTACACCCCATTCTGAAGTAAATGTGTTGTACAATCAGAAACTGATGTGTAACTGTATTTTCACATGATGTATTCAATATTTTTCTAATTTCATGACTACTTCACACAACCTGTTAAGATGATTCAAGAATTTTAGTTGATTTTGTGACCTCCTATAAAACTTTACATCCTTGATTCAAATAAATTGTACATCATATTAGATGATATACAATGCATCAACTAACATAAAGTGGAAACAAAAATCTTCTTATTGCCAATGAAACTTACGTGTATTTCCTTCTGCATCTGGATTATTAACTGGATATTCTGGCATACTTTCCATAAATAATTCAAAAATAGCTGCAGCATTCTCTTTTCCATACTGAGCTAACACATGAACAGGAGTCTGACCTCTATACACAAAGACTATTATTAAACAGATTTAATAATAATCAATTTTTACCAAAAAATAAAACTAACAGATTTGTTGTTGGATAAACTAATTTGAACAGAGAGTTAAAATAGTTCAATTTTAGCGTGTAAGAATTCACTAGCTAAATGCCCATGCCAACAAAATTAAGTTTCAATTACTATGAATTCTATACATATCAGTCTAAGTTTAGCAGAGTTCTGATTGGATGAAAGGTGTGCTTGTATAATAAAATTCCAATGCTACAGTTATAACAAAGTATTTGTACCCCTGCGTCCTGAGTGGTTTTTTGCTCATAACTTAAAAAAGTATATTGATTAGGCTAACAGAAGTATAATATATTATGAATATTATACTAACACACACCTACATAAATTTGTATGTAAATTAAACAACAAATAAACTGTTTACAAACAAATAACAAAAAATAGGAGGAGCAGAAAGTGTTTGTATGGTTCAGAATGTGTGAAAAAACTGATATTCCATAAAAATTTTGTTTACTTTGGCAAATAAACTACATTATACCATTCCAGAACTAGACACTGGGTTCATAATTATTGGAATTTAGCCAGCATAAAATGAACTTCTGGCAATTTAGCGCCATCTCCGTCATTACCTGCTTGGTTATCATGGCAACCAGGAAACAACTGTCCAGTGATTTAAAAAAACAGATTATTGTAAAATACAAGTCTCGTGTGTCTCTTTCTGGTATTGCTACACAACTTAAATGTGCCAAAATCTACTGTTCAAAGCATAATTTCCAAGTTTAAGCTTACAAAATCAACTGCTAACCCCCCTCGTTCTGGACGTTCCACCAAAATTCCAGAGAGAACCAAGAGGAAGGTTCTCAGAGAACTTAGTAGGAACCCTCATTTAACACATAATGACATACAGAAACTGGTAAGGGAAACTTGGGTTAAAGTAAGCACCTCTAAAGTTATGAACATGTTATGCTCTTCTGGGTTCAAAGCATGCCATCCTTGTAGAACTCCATATTTAAATCCTGTTCATTTAGAGGCACAATTGAGGTATGCAAGGCACACATGTAGATAAACCCTTTACCTATTGGAAGAGTATTCTTTGGTCAGATAAAACTAAAATCGAGCTTTTCAACCACAACGATGTTCGCTATATTTTCCGTACAAAGGGGGAACGAAATCTTCCAAAGAACATCCTCCCTATAGCTAAACAGAGGTGGCTTGATTATGCTATGGGGTTCCTTCAGCTCTTCTGGTGTAGGCAGCTTTCACCGCATCAATGGAATCATGAAAAAAGAAGAGTACATTGATATATTAGGCACTTATATCAAGAATGATGCTTGGAACTTGTGGATTGGGCATCGTTGGATCTTCCAGCACGACAATGACCCTAAGCACACATCAAAATATGTACAGTCCTGACTGCAGAGGAACCATATAAGCGTTCTGGAGTGGCCATTACAGTCACACGATCTCAACCCAATAGAAAACGTTTGGCATGAGTTGAAGACCAGGGTTAATCACCGTCATCCAAAAAACTTGCAAGAGTTGAAAGCCTTCTGAAAAGAAGAATGGAAGAAAATACCAGTCGAGTACAATCAAAAGATCATGGAGAGCTATGAGGAGAGATTGTGCCACGTAATTCACCTGAAAGGCTACACAACTGACCATTAAAGTAGATGCACGAACACTTTCTTTCCTTCCTATGTTTGGTTGTTTGTTTATCAAGTTTATTTGTCGTTCAAATTACATAAAAATTTATGTAGATGTGCATTAGTATATTTATAATACACTATATTTCATTATCTTAATTGTGATACTTTTCAAGTTATGAGGAAAAAACTACTCATGATGGAGGGGTATGAACACTTTCTGTTGTAACTGTATATTTAATCATTAAAATTCACAACATTAACTTATTTTTCTTCCAAATTGTGAAATACCCACTTTTTCTGAAATTTTTGTGAGATTGGTACTCCATTTACTGAGAACAGGTTAATCAACTAATATAAAAATGCACAACTCCTATATAAAACTGTCCAATTATTTAGTTTCTACATGCAACACTTTGTTTCACTTGATTATTTTTTGCTGTTATTAGAATAGTTCCTTATTAATGCAAAGTTGTATTGATATGAAATGATACGGATTTGGTTTAGTGAAATGATTCATGCCACACACTCAGAACACAGCAGCCCTTTTCCTTAGACCTCTACATGGTTGTTTTGATTTTGTTACATCAGTAGACTGTATAATCAGTTACACATTTTGGATGATATAACATTGTTCAATATCACAAGAACACAAGTATATCACATGTAGACTTATTATAGGTACATAACATATGCTGTAATAATCTAATCTATTTATTTTAGACTGTGGAAGATGTCACTGTATTAAATATAGATTAATACATAGTTGCAAAATGTAATTATTTATTTCTTCCAATGAAAAAAGGAAAGTTGGGATAGTAGAAATTTCAGCTTCAGTAAGTTCACATTTAGAAATATGCAAGAAAAAGAAACACCCCAATGTTTCTGAATTTAGAACTTATTCTTAGTTTATATCCAGTGAGGACCCTGTGATCAAAAGTATAATACACTGTTTCATTATAATATTTTGTGGTAACCTTTAAATATTTAGATAATGGCCATGTTCCACATTCATTAAAAGACAACATTAAAAGAGAAATTACACTTAGAAATTGAATTTGCAACACTAATGATAAAATAAAAGTGGACTGCTGTAACAGGAGCAAGTTTACAATTTAACAAGAAACAGAAAAGTAGTATTCTGTTAATTCAGAACTCATCTTATAATTTAGTAAAGTATAATAGTGCATATCGTTACTAGCTGCTTATCCTTGACTACGTTCTAATAAAAACAAAAAATTCAGGAAAATCTAAATAGAAGATACCTCTCATTCCACTGAACCTGTTTCTTTTGGCTTGCAAGTTTTGTATCTCTACTAATGTAGCAAACAGATGTTTGTCACAGTAACTACATTTGAAAACAGTTTACTTTTTTTTGCTCACACTTCTTTTAATGTTATTCATAAAACAGTTTATCTGAAGATGTGACATGCAATAAAAGACAACTTTATAAACGTCTAAAGTGAAACTGACAATCAAACAATACACAAGCTGGTTTATCTGAAGATGTGACATACAGTAAAATGAAACTTTATGAAAGTGTAAAGCAAAGCTGACAATCATATTTAAAAGAAACAGTTTCTGTTATTAGTTTATACATCTGAAAGAAATGTAAAGGGCCAAGTTGCAACTCTATTTACTGATCTTTATACTATAAACATCCAATAATATTCAAATAACAAAGAAACATCACAATGTTGTTGGCCCTACACATCCAAAAACTCCATACAATGTTTTCATAAATTTCATACATATTAGAAATTTGCAGTTCCAGATTAATATTAAAAAAATTAAATGAATATACGAATATACTGTGAAAAAAACACAAAGAACAACCTAATTTAGGAACAGCCTGGTGAGAGAGAAGCAAACAGGTTAATATCACCTATTGTCAGTTCTTATCTGACCAAATAGTGGACATTAACTATCATTCTTGCTCCCAGAGTGAGAAGTAATGTTTTCCAGTACAACTTACGATAATAAGTGGTTAAAATTACATAAAATCCTGTTGAATAAACAAACCTGAGATTATGAGCTTCGGCATTGATTCGAGATTCAGTTAGTAGAACTCTGCAGGTTGCCAAGTTTCCTTTCTGACATGCCAAGTGAAGAGCTACAAGTGTTTTAAAGAACAAAGATCTCTATATGCACAATATACAGTTATTGTGGACCTCTTCATAAAAACAGCCAAAAATCATGAAGACTATAGGAGAGATTGCATATTACAGTTTATCATTATTTTGGATTTAAAATATATTGTTTAATCAATTATTTTAACTAATAAGGTATTAAGTGTTAACTTTCTTAAATATGTAGGTTATTTACAAGAACATGAGAATTCTTAGAGTAACCTGAAAAATGAAAATAATTCCAAAACTGCAAATATAGATTTAGGAAAAGCCTTCAAAGCAATACCAAGTACCCAGCCTTTAAACACACACACACAAAACCATCAACACATTGATTGGTTAAATGTGTGAAATATTCCAAAAGAATTATATGTATGTTTATTTTATTTCAGGTAATACTACACAAGAGTTATTTTGTTATATAATGTCAGACTAAGAGGGAAGGCTGCTAGTCAACACCACTCATTGCCAACTCTAGGGCGACTCTTTTACCAATTAATAGTGAGATTAACAGTCACTTAACGTGGCTGAAAGATTGTGTATATTTAGTAATGGTAATTTGTAACCATTATTGACTTGAATTCAAAATTTTATTGAACTACTATTTTATAAATTTATGTCAATAAGTTTGGAATAAAATTGTAGATCATAATTCAAACTTTAATATTATGTGCAAGTTAATTTCTTGATTTAAAAGAATACACCTAAATATAGCTTTTACTTATGCTTCAAATACTTAATATGCACAAATGTGAGACAAATTTGTGTATATTATACTGAGCCTGTTGCAAAAGGATTAAATTTTTCTTGACCAGAGACATCCCCAGATTTTGTTTACAACTCTTAATGAAAATACATAACCAAATTACATAAAGTTGGTTTGAATTGTTCAAATAACATTGAATACCTATGGTGAAATAAAAATTGCATAATTTGATTTAATATTTCTATTATTTTAAAACTGTAAAATTTCAGAAGTCATTACAAGACTGTTTTGTAAAATATTCAAAATTCTTTCATCTGAAAATTTCTGATCAGAAAGTTCCACTTTATATAACTGGTGAATTTGTTTTAATATTCATTGACACATTTCTCTTGATACTTTACTTTTCCAACACAGGCAATTGCAAATTCTGACTACAAGTCCTAAAAACTGACAGTTAGTAGCTTTGCAACCTCATTTTTGACAAAGTTATGGAACAACATAGAACCTGTTGGTCCATATCTTAGCTGTTTCACAACCTAAGTTAAAAAAACAACAAAAAATCCAACAGAGACAGCCTCATCATTCATATACTTAAAGCTTTTTCTAAACTTACTTTAATTTACTATCTAGACAACACTTGAAAGCAACCCATTCAAATGGCTAACTACCCTGTTAGAAAAATACAATGGACTTAGCTGAAGATGACTCCTACCCCTTGCCATTGTTTATACTTGTGTTCCCTGGTTCAACTATTCTTACTGTTAAATATGAAAAAAGATTGCACATCAACACTATCAGTTTTCTTTGAAATATATACTTCAATCAGATCCCTCCTAATTGTGAAGGTTATTCCTTTGTAAAATGTACTCGTAATTCAAATAATAATTCACACCCATTATTTTGCATTTATTATAATTACAACCCATAAGTCTTTTATTTACCCCAATCACTGAATGATTTAAATCCTTTTGTAAATCAGCAGAATCCTTTCCACAGCTAGCAACACCCAAGACCTTTATATCATCTGCAGACTTATGTAACCTATTGACCTTTCATTTATCTATGTCATCAGTGCAAATCAAAAAGAGCAAAGGTCTTATGACTGAACCCTGAGTTACCCCACTTGTGACATCATTAATCCAGTTTGACTGAACTTCATTTGTAACAATCTTCTGTTTTCTTCTATCCAGCCACTCTTCTACCCGATTTGTTAACTTATCCCTCACACCTATAATGACTACTTTTGTTTGGCTAGGTATCATGACTTTTGCCAACTGTATTCTTGTTTGAGTATTATAAACTTAATAATTTCAATAATAAAATTATTTCATTATTCAAATTATCGGTCACTACTTAATCATTCTTGCTAACATTGTCTGTGTTTTGTTCTGGAAAGAAAATTATTAAAGCTTTCAAACAGATAAAAGTTAGCATGAAACTATTTTCATATATTAAAAGAGCCAATAAAAGGTTCCAAGATTGATGGCTATTCCAAAGTGTTGTAAGCTTTATTTCAGAATCCTTTGATTGCCGTTATGGGACATTCAGGTTGCTAATATTTTGATTGCCACGGAAAACTCTTGATACAATTTAACAATGATATTGACACATTGGATTCACTTCCATTCAGTCCCTTTAATCACAAACTCAAAGCTGAGTTTTGTTAGAAATTATTCAGACTGCATGTTGTGACATCATAAAAGAGAGGGCTATAGTTATAAAATCTAAAAGAAAAATCATGGATAAGACAAGACCAGAATCATTATCTTTTCAACTATTAAAATTTCTGTTTAAATATAAACCTATACTTTAAGATGGGTAGGACAATTCTTAAAAAAAAACGTTTACAGACAAGACTGTTTTGTAACTACACAAAGTTTGAACATTTTCCCACTTTCTCTGTGAATTAGTTATGTTGTATAATGATAATATATCAATTTATAAGTAATTTTGAGTTAAACAACTGTCAATTATACTTTTTTACTTGAAGGAACTGAATATTTATTTAGTTTAAATTCATCTCACCATTATTGAGATTGATGTCCAAAGCATCAAAGTCAACAGAGTTCTCCAAGAGAACAGAACAAATGGTACTATGATCCAAAGAAGCAGCAAGGTGGAGTGCTGTTTGTTTTTGAAGTGTCATGTCGTTAATATTGGCACCTGCTAACAGCTGAGAAATTAAAAAGCAGAACTGTCATTCACAGTATCTATTGAGCATCATATTCAATGTTTATGCTTCTAAACTAACACTCATTTTCTTTAATAATGAACTTCCCAAATTAAATTCTGCTACAGTCATAAACTTTCTGTTAAAACCAGGTTAGACTTCACATATTAATATACAGTTTACAAATACTGAATAACTGGAAATAAAATTGTGTCTATCCATCATACTTTGAGAATTTTTTTTTTCTTTTTACCAAGTTCCTGACAATCATTTCTGCTCCAGTTTCTACTGCAAGATGAAGTGGAGTCAATTGGGAAGAATCTTGTATCCTGGAATGAATGTTGACATTGACACTCAACAGGAACAAAACACTCTCAATGTCTGATTTCTGGATAGCAAGGTGAAGAAAATTTCTTCCTTTGTTGTCAAGCTGCCAAACAAATAGCTAACCTTTAAACTCACTGATGCTTTCAATGCCAGGTGAATTATATAATATAAAACAGACAGACACTAAGATCTAATTATCAAATAGATTCTTCTACACTTTAAATTGTACTTACACTCTCAAAATCTAATTCTTTGTGTCATTCAGGAAAAATTATATTTTAAATAAAGTACTTTCATGATGTTATAATTTCAAGAAATCTTGACAGAAATGAAAATATCTTTTACAAAGAAGTTCAGACAACAAGTTCTATGATGCTTGTAGATAAATGTTTACCTGTTCAGCAGCTTTTGGCTCCCTTGATAGGATCGATTCTGCAGCTTTGTTATTCTTGAGCATCATAGCAGTTGCAAAAGGTGTCAAACCTTGCCTATCACGCAGTGTTAGGTCAAGCTCAGGGTGAGCCAGCAGAAGGGAGATGATCACTGGGTTTTGGTTGGCTATAGCTATATGGATAGGAGTTTTCCCTTCAGCATCCTGTAATACATTGGCCAATCAACAGTTCATAAGTACTTTACCCAATACCTTTTTATTCAAACATGCATTTAATCTTTCTGTTGCATCATTTTCTATGTGTGGTTAAGTTATAAAAAAATAAAACTATACATACTTCATTTATGGATACTAATAAAAACAATTATGTAGGCCTACACCCACATCTGGGTAAAATGTATAATTAATATAGGGCATTTAATCTTTAAAAATAAACTTCACTCAGGGATTACTCCTTCCCAAACCTATGGTACTATGATCCAAAGAAGCAGCAAGGTGGAGTGAAACACCACAACTTTAAGATTCCTCTAATTTGGGATGATGCTCCCCTCTTTAACCTTGATATGCTGTGATTCAGTCATCGTAATGTGGGGATAATATTGCCTGATATTGCCCTAGGATTAAAGACATGGTTGTTTTCTGGTTTAAAAGTACAGAAACCCTTCTATAAAATGGGTTAACCTTCTGACCTTCTATCAGTAAGGAATGAAATAAACAATGTACATCCTCTCGAGCTCACTCCATCATCCTCATACATGTGTGTGAATGATTGGACTAAGTTTAGTGTCATGTTGTCAATTTATTCTTATCTTTTTTTGTTGCTTTTCATAATTACCTTTAGATAGCAGCAAGGGATAAAAACGTTAATAATATCCAAGTGTTAATAAGGATAAGAAAGTTTCATCATGACGAATTTAGCTGAGAAAACTGATAACTTATACAGGGGGATAAACATAGCATCCATAGACCAGGAATACGATGAGAATGAGTCTTCCATACACATGATTAGGTAGAGTGAAGAGAAAAACCCCTGCAAGTGTTAAGACCTCTACTCTTATTAGTGCTAAGGTCTTCCAAGAACCTAAGAGGAATCCATTCATGGAAGAGATTGAAAAATTATTCAATGAGCAGATCACTGAACAAAAAAATACTCTGTTGTCAATAGTGTAGCTATACATGAGAAAGCATGTAGTTTGTATAAGTACATAGTCTCCAATAAAGGTGTAAGAGCTACAGATGTCAGTGACTTTCAAACAAGTAAAGGCTGGATTACTAAATTTAAGCAATGCTTCATCCAGCATAAGATGAAGCTGAGTCAGGTGACAGTGATGCAGCTAGCTACACAATTCAAGACATGTTTCCTTGAATTTATTGAAAAAAAGAAAGCACCCCACAACAGGTATTTGATGCAGATTTATACACGGCTCTTTCATAAGAAGATAGGCAACTGGGCAACAGAACAAAGATCTTCAAGAAGCAGAAGGTAGCACCCCGTGTTAAGAACTTTAAGGATAGACTTGCTTTTCTTTGCAGGAACACATCTGGTGATCTTAAATGCAAGCCATGTCAGTGTGTCATTCCACAAACTCACAAGCATTTAAAGGTAGGAAAAAATGACATTCATCTGTTGTTTAAATAAAAAGTCTTTTGTAACTAAGATTGTATTCAATAACTGGCTGCAAAATCATTTTGTGCACAAAGGTAAAGAATACCTGATGAAACACCACAACTATGAGATTCCTATAATTTGGGATGATGCTTCCCTCTTCAACCTTGACATGCTGTGATTCAGTCATCGTAATGTGGGGATAATATTTCTACCTCTCAATACCATATCCATCTTGCAACCTATCAACTGACCAAAAAGCAATAAAGACATTCAAGACTTACTAAACAAGCTCAACTTACAGACTCAGGTGTTTTTGGAAGGGAAACGTAACAGTTTTGGAAAACTCAGAACATTAAAGACTGTAGAGATATCACCCAAATGTCTTGGAACAAATTGAAAGAGTCTACCATAAATGCATTCTAGCATCATCTTTGGTCTGATGTCATGTATGACTTCAAGGGCTTTCTGAGGTAAGAAGTTGCCGACATCATGACACTAAAAAAAAAAATGGAAGTGAGAAATTTAAAAATACGAGGGATGAAAAAATGATTTAACAAAACAAATCACAACAGTCAATTAATGAAGAATTTGCAATTCTGACAGTGATGAAAAAGACAGAATCTACTGAACCCATCCTCACAGTGAAGGCTGTGTCCAGTTTTATTTTACTTGAGTTTTAACTTTTTAATTCTGAAAAGAAATATTTTAATAAAAATCATTTTTTCCTCTAAATCTTCATATATATGAACTTTAAATTCTTAACTTCACAATTGTCTAGCATTTTAAAAAGAGTTCTGCAATTTCCAACTAATTGTAAAAGCAAAATAAACAGTACTGCACACAAGAATCTATCCAATTATTTTTCCCAAAGTATCAATAACATTGTCAAACCTACCAGGAAATTTCACTTCTTTACCTGGCTGATGTACATATAATTAATAAAAAGAGCATATTCTCCTCTGTATCAAACTTACAACCACCCTTTTGAATTTGATTGGAAGATTATTTACTTAATACCAAATGACTTGTGTGATCACAGTTTTACTGCTCTATTGTTTTCTTAGAAAGCTAGATAAATTAGTTTTGGAACATTACATAATAGTGCCTTACATGTCTTTTGTGTTCTAAAATGATTATTTGACTCCATAGTATACATATCTAAAAATTAAACAAACTTAAAATCTAGAGTGAAATATGGAACTAAATTATTTTTAATTATGGTCTTTCTGTTAGTAACAGTTAATGAACATTTACAATGATTTACTGTTTTTTTTATGCAAAGATTATTGTTTCAGCAATACAAGGTACAGAAATAAAGCTCTAAAGATGAAAGTAAACAGATGTGTGTAAAATTGAAACTAACTAATTTGGAACTTTATAATTAAAAAGCAGAGGAAAAAAATGTATTTTTTTACAGTCAGTATAAAGTATAGTAAAAGTGAAAGACAACATAAAATTGAACAAAAAGATTTATTAGTATTCATTCAGAAAATTCTAGAAACAAAATTTGAAAAACTAAGAATTTTTGTTGTTAACATGAAAATCACTTTTACTCAGGCCGACCTAGTAAACGTTTTGGAAATTCAGACAAATTCTTTATTAAAAGTAGGGTTTCTGCACAACAAGTGTGTAATATACTCTTCAAAAAAGAGCAAAAGGGATATTTTTGTTATTTTAAAGAGAAATATATGTAATAACATTGCAAGCTCAGAGTATGTGATGTTACATGTGTTAAGGCACTGACTGTCAGACCAAAGTGACAATAAAAGCTGTGCACTTTGAAAACGGAGGAAAACATCGAATTTTTCGCTAAAACGCATTTGTGTCCAATAAATTTGTTTGAGAAATCTGCATGTTCTCTAAGTGAAACATGTGCAAAAATCCCTATAAAAGTAATGGGTTCTATGTTTCTATAGCTCAGTGTTAAGCCACCGACACGCAATACAGTTACGCCAAGACTGACTGAAGCATGACGCATCAACGCCATTGGTAGTTTGGAAGCAGGTGAATCTTGATCAGATGTTGCAAGAGCTGTGAATGTCCACCAAAGCACCATCACAAGGCTATGCAATCGTCACCAACAATATGAATCAACTTGTGACCGTCCATGATCTGGCAGACCTCGTGTGACCACACCCGCACAAGATCGCTACATCCAGTTACGTCACCTTCGGGATAGGACCACTACTGCCTCAACCATACCAGGGCTGCATAGGATTTCCGATCAGACCATACGCAACCGTCAACGAGATTCTTAGGCCCCATGTGTAACCCATCATGGTAAACGTCAACAACGTTTTTCAACATGACAACACCCATCCTCACACAGCCTGACTCACCACTGTCTTCTTGAGACACCAAAACATCAGCATTCTTCCCTGGCCCTCCAGATCACCAGATTTAAACCCCATCAAACATCTTTGGGACGAGTTGGACCGACGTCTGTGACGGTGACAACCTCAACCACAGACTCTACCTCAGCTTGCAGCAGCTTTGCAGGCTGAGTGGACAGCCATTCCACAGGATGTGATTCATCATCTCATCGCTTCCATGGGCAGGAGATGCCAAGCAGTTGTTGATGCTCATGGGAGGCATACTCGTTATTGATGTTGAGTGATGTTAAACATCAACTAATGAGCGTGGACTTCACCTTTGCAGACTTTGGATGTTCAGCAGCGAATGTGCAAAGTTTCACACGTCATACAGAACTATTCAAAATAAACTTCTTAACAATATGTCTCTAATTTTGCCTTTTGCATCTCTTTTTTTGAGGAGTATATTAACTAAAACACTTAAATTTCACTGAGTTATGCAGAGGAAATTCAGAGGTATAATATATGCAGTTTTAAAGTTCCAAGTTTAGTCAAATCAACCAACTTCATTCTTATAGGTGTAAATAAATGTTAAAATGTCTGAGAGAAAAGAAGAAAATTAAAGCTAACCTATTAACCCTCTTGTTTATTTAATGAAGCAAACACAATGGCCCCATTCACCTCTTTCCATTTTTGAAAATGATTCCTTATCCATACACTTCCAAATACAACATGAATAACTAATCAACAGCTCAGAATGTCCCTGTAGTGGTCATCTCAACCATTTTAATATGTGAAATGGCTAACATGTTCTTTCAAAACAAGATTTCAAGAAGATAGACTGTGCTTTTAGTCTCCTCAAGTTTGTTTTTTTTTAATCTAAATACAGCTAAGTTACTAAGCTTAATAAATTATAGTGGAATCCTGTGGTGTTATTGCAGTTATTTATGATTTTTTGGTTTATTAAACTGTATATATAAAAACACTAAAAAATTTGTTTGACATCATCCACATGCAAAACTTTAAAAGGCTTAACAACCTATGTCCAGCAGCAACCTAGTACAAAGGTCGTAACGAGAAGAGATAATTGTTTGGTTTACTTCTCGATTCATTGTTGTATATTTTGAGAAAAATAAGTCTAATAATTGAAATATGACTGTACAGTTCAAAATCCTAGTCCATTAAAATACAGTCAAGACAATAAAATGTCATTTTTGTACTTTTGAATATGTAATGAGTCTATGTGCACCACATCCGTGTAAATTATGTAATGTTAGCTAGGCATGACTGGAAATTCAATAACACTCTCACATACACACATCAGTGAAAATAATTAAATCAAAGGGCAATATAGATGTGGGGCATTGTGGACTTGAGCACCCAAATATCCATTTCTACATCTATTGTTATTCTTTTGCAAGACTGGCAAATGGAGGTTAAGGCTGATAGAAGGTGTATCCCCACCACTCTGTTGGTCCTACTTATTCAGTCACCTCCAAAACCGAGGATACATTTTCTAATTCCACCTTGTAGTTTGTGGCCTAGGATCTTCTCAGTTAATGCAACATTTTGTTTAATGTGTTTTTGTATTGGCTTGTTTTTTGAGTTAAAATAACAAATTATATATATTATATTATGAGACTTAAGCTACTCAGTCTGAACATTTGTATTTTTATGTTATAATATGTAGTTATTCTAGCACAAAAAAAAGCATAATTCATATTTACTTCTTAATTTTCTGCCATGGTTGTAAGGTTGATCAAGTAACAGACTCCACATAGAGTACAGAAAATAACAAAATATAAAGTCTTATTGAAACCAAACGTTTGAAATGTATTTAGAAGATTCTAGTGATTATGCAGATAGTAACTGAGAATTTTAAGATGAAGAACAGTTTTAATCATAACATGAAATCAATTTGCACTCAGACTAACAATGAAATACTTAATATTTTCACAAACAAATCTTTGGAAAAAATATGTCATTAAAAAATCTAAATTTTTGTGTAGAAAACACTTAAAATCTTTCCTAAAAGTCTATGTTAAATTTTATGAAGATACACCTGCTGTATAAAATGTTATAGTGCAAACACTTAATATGCACAAACATGTAGATGAACTAGTGTACATTAAACTGAGCTCATCTCGAAAGGGTTAATGTTGTTACACTGAGTAGTGTCATGCAAAACAACGAGTTAATCAAAATTATGATGACAGGGTGGTCTTGTGAAGAGCTATTCAACACTTTGTCTGTGCTTTATATACTGTGGGAACACAAATCACTATTTTAGTAAGTCTGTAAATTTACTAACTAACTAACTGGAGAACCCATATTTGATGAAGTAAAAAGTACAAGACATACATAATTAATTATCTCTATCTTATGAATTTGATTAGTAACTGAAATGTGTAAAAATAATTCTGAAAACTATTTTACCTGTGTATTTAAGTCACACTCATGCTCCATAAGTGTTTGAACAACCCTCTCTAACCCCCATGCACATGATAAGTGAAGAGGAGTCTGCCCATCATATGCTTCTTCATCACCTCTACCATCAGGACTAGGTCTCCTGGTAGTGTTCAGGTTACATCCACTAGATATAAAAGTTAAATGTTTCCTTACATTCTTAAAAAACACATCCATCTGGTTCTAGAATCAATAACTTCTGTGTTATTGATTTTTTTTTCTACTCAGAATAAAAAAAAAAATTGATCAAAAATTTGTGTCATAATGAAATTGTAGTAGATAAAGTGTGGGGAAACAGCCAGTTGAACTATTAATACTTAATTTACCACAACATCAGCTACAAAGAGGTTGCTATCTTAGTAAATCAAAACTCAATGTAACATTTATTTTCTATCAAACTTTAGACTTGTACTCTTCCAAAAAAAAGAAAGAAAAAGACAATTTTAAATCCCTCTGTCTTACAGCAGCTAATTTTCTTTAGTAATTCGTACAGTAGTGAAGAGGTTACATTGAATCTTGAGTGTAATTCTTTCTTTCTCACCATTATTTGTTATAACCAAAAACAAGCCAAAAAAAAAAAAATTAAAAATGCTGCACTAACTTAAAAGGTCCCAACGTACAAGCTATAACGTGGAATATAAAATGTATTTTGAGGGAAAATTTATACTGATGAAGTAAATTCAACTAAAACAAAATCAAAAGGACTGTATTAAAAACAACAAATCCAAACCTATCATTAATATAATTAGTCAGAGGTTTGAATCTGCTGTTTTTAATGCAGTTCTTCCTTCTGACTTTGTTCTAATTTACTTAACTCTAACTGTATTAATTGTCTTTAAATATACAAATAATTTCAAATGACAATTACAAATAAATTTCTCTAACAACTACACAGTAGAAGAAACAAATTTGCCATATTTTTCACCTGGAACATCTATATATTCTAATAAAGAAAAACAGTTTCTAATATCTACCTTCTGATTAAAAAACATGCTACAGACTCATTGTTTTCATCAAGTGAACGATGTAAAAGTGTTTGGTAACACCCTCCAGGCCCTTCACCCCAACAATCACAGTCACATCCATGCTTTACCTATGGTTCAAGGAAAATCTCAGTGAAATATATGCACATATGTTAACATAACTTGTATTTTAGAAGCAGCTGCACAATATAGAAATTGCATGTAATATCAGCAAATATCTTTTTATTGTAAGATGTATTTCCAGACTTTTATAAATTTACTCAGAAATCTTCATAATCTTAGGTAATTAACTTTGTTATATTATTTGTACTGTGTTATATTCAGTCTGTGAAGTACCTATCTAAACTATAGAACTAATTAGACCTCAAACATTAGTATCATCCCCTTCACTGTAGAAAGCGATTGTAGACAGTGAATGATTAATTCTTGTCAACAGCAGAAATAAGCTTTTCTACAAGGCCATCAAAACTGTTTTCTCTCAACTGTAGAAAGTAACAACCCTAAATGAGTTAGAATCAACTACAATACATCAGATGTACAACATCTGGAGTTTAAACAAGATACACAAGTATAAAACAATCTCTCCACCAGGACATCAGCCAGAAGACCAAGCAGGTTACTCATTGAGAAGTATATTAACTGATCGAGTATTTTCACCATAATTTAGACAATTTATTGATCCTATAACATCAACAACACATCATAACACAGTGAAATCTACAACTAAGTTATGTGTTCTGATGAAGAAATGACTGATTGGATAATGACTATGAAATCTAATTATGCAAGGGTTAAAACAAATAAAATACGAACACTGTATTAATAGAGACTTCTTAACAGAGCTGCAATTTATAGGTCAATCAACTTCTCCAACACTGAAACTCAGCCCAACTTCTTCTGAAAAGCATAAACAAGTTTTTACTGAAATCAAACTATCAGATGATGTTTAAGCACCTGGATTGCAATTCATATAAAGTTTTCAACTAATATTAAAAAGACTGCAATTTATTTTTTTCCATTAGATAACACTCTTAAAAATTCCTAATACTGGGTTTTTACTCAATCATAACTCAATGTAAGAATGGTATAAACACCTGGAAAATAACAAACAATCTTCTCACTAGAAAAGGAACTTCTGCCCTGAAAAAGTCTTTACTGGAGAAAATAAGCACAGACACGATAAGCTGTAGGTTAACTTTACTGTAGGTAAAATTATGCATTGTAACCTTTTAAAGTTTCATTAATTAAAGTTTTAATTAAACAGCTTCATTATCAATGTACATCAAGAATCATGACATGAAAATATAGTTTATATTTCAAATTTTTATATTATACAAGTTCTAATCGACTTCTCTGTGCCATGTAACATATCTGCATTCTATAATCCCCTATGGATGTTACATTTTCCCTGCTATAGTTATCAATGTATCCCATCAATTAGAATCATACACCATATCAGTTAAAGGGAAAAATAAAAATGTGAATTTCCTACTTTCTTAATTTGCTAAGATATCAGTAGATTTGTCAAATCTACCAAGAAACCTTTCCCATAGATTTCAAGATAATTTTCCAACCATATGTATTTACCTGATGGACATGTTTATAACCAATAGAACAAACATACTCTCCTCAAGATAAAACTTACTATAACGGTTTCTTTTCAGCTTTAGATTTTTTGTTTTCAATTTTGTTAAACTCCAGTTCTTACAGTTGTTCTGAGAGATATTCTAATGCTAAATATATTTTTTTTTATATTCTAAAAAGTACATCCAAAAGCCACAATAACTTTTGGTTGGAGATCCATATACATACACGCAGTTAAAATGTGAATGCAAAAACCATGTATTGTTTATACTGTCTTCCAAAAATGATTAGTGTGTCTTGATGTGTTTCATTCCTTTTAATAGAACCCTGTGGTTCAAGATACAGAGAAATAATATACTCTTCAACAAAAGAAACCAAAAAGGGATATATTTTTATTTTAAAGAGAAATATATGTAATAACGTTACAAGCTCAGACTATGTGATGTTACACATGTTAAGGCACTGATTGTCAGACCAAAATGACAAAAGTTGTGCACTTTGAAAATGGAGGAAAACATTGGATTTTTCCAAAATGCATTCGTGTCCAATAAATTTGTTTGAGAGATCTGCATGTTCTGAAAGTGCAACATGTGCAAAATCCCTATAAAAATGACAGATTCTCGGTTTCCCGACTCACGAGTTGGACAGATGTCTGCGATGGCAAAACCTCAACCACAGACTCTACCTCAGCTTGCAGCAGCTTTACAGGCTGAGTGGACAGCCATTCCACAGGATGTGATTTGTCATCTCATCGTTTCCATGTGCAGGAGATGTCAAGCAGTTATTGATGTTCACTGGGGGCATGCTCATTACTGACGTTAAACTTCAATTAGTGAGCGTGGACTTCGCCTTTGCAGACTTTGGATGTTCAGTAGTAAATGTGCAAAGTTTCACACATGTCATACAGAACTACCCAGAATAAACTTGTTAACAATGTCTCAAATTTTGCCTCTTGCATTTCATTTTTTGAAGAGTATATTTAAAGTCAACAGAAAAGTTGAAATTGTGATAAATAAACATCTTGCAATAGATGATGCATTCATAAAAGAAAAAGGAATTAGTAATTTCTCTTCATATTTAAAATTTTTCTTTCACTGTACATTGATTTAAAAGTTTACGGAAAAATGTTTTGATATTCATTTCAGAGGTTTTAGAGATTTTACAAATGAAATATGAAGATTGCAACATAAAGACCACCTTTCACTTTGACTAACAGAGTAAAGGGTGTACAAATTCAAACATATCTTTAGCAAAAATATTCTATTATAAAATATAATTTTTTGCATGAAACAGACTGGTTTTGTTTACTGAAATCTAGCTACATTTCATTAAGATACACTTAGTACATTCAGAATTACAGTATGTATAATTTCAAGGTTACAAGGTAGTTCCAAAGTTGGTTGTATCAAAAATGCTAGCAAAACTCAAAACAAATAGCTATATCACTATTTTAGGCAGAAGGTTCATTTTAAAAACTGAGAACAAGTACACCACAAACATGAGAATATTTTGAAAGACAACTTATTATATCATGAGAATTTTTAAACATTAACACCAACACCTCAAAATTCAATGAAACAAAAAAATGAATTAAGAAATTAGTTTGTTCAACAGATTTGTTACAGAATTCACTTTTACCAAGATTGATGCTATGTCTTCTTGTCCACTTTCTAATGCTACCCACAGAGGAGAGTTTTTGTTTTCATCTAATACATTCATGTCAGCTCCTCGTAAACAGAGGGCTTCAACTACAGCAGGAAGGTGGCGCTTTATGGCCAACTGCAGAGGTGTATCATTGTCTCTGGTCCTAATGAAAAAAATTAAAGTAACTCGTACTTAAGAGCAAAACTAAACCAGATTTTGTAAAATTTTATACATCCATGTTAACATATCCTTGAAAGTTTGAGTATTACTAAATAGAACAAGAACACTTTTTGTGCTAAAATTTGTAATTCTGCTGACAAATATCCTTAGATAGATGTTAATTGTGTGACTTTCAAGCAAAAATTTAAGTGACAATTACGATCCGATATATTTAACTTATTTTCTGATTAATTAACATCAACAAGTGAACTCAAAAGATTCACATATATTTAATGTGTCAGAAAGACTTAAAAATTGTGGTAGTTCTTCAATAGCCAGAGGTTTGGGAAAAAAGCGAGCATTTTAGTATCGTTATTTCACAGATTTAATTTTATAATTATATAGTTTTATCTAATTAACAACATAAAGGCAAGTATTCTCTTCAATGGTAATTTAATTTTCAGTTTATTAATGCAGCCATAGAAAAAAGAGGACCATACTCGAAATGATAAAAATTCAAGTTAAATGAGAGAAATTATTGAACAAAAACTATAAAAAACTATACTTTAGATTCAGAACATCAACACTATCAAAAATATTAATGAATCTTAGCAATCTGATAAATCACAAAAACATTAATAACATGAACTTCATTGACTTTTGTTTTTGATCTGGAGCATGTACCAGCAAAAACATAGAAGGTAACAAAAGAAAATACACAAAATTACAAATGGAAATAAAATTGATAATACTTAATATTTATGATTAAGCCATGATTTCCAAAGACACACTTAGAAAACAAAAGGCACAGATACTCCAACTCTAGAAATCTCTAATAATCACCCTGAAAAAAGGTTAATCTGATACACACGTAAAAAATTTACTATCTGAGCTGAAACATGCAAAGATTACATCTACAGAATCATGTGTTGGGTATAGGCTGATGGACAAAAAGTGCAAGTTTTTCATCAAGCTCAGTTGAATAATAATAATAATTAAAAATAAGATCTAGTGAGGAAACTATAGGGGTAAAGATTGTTATTAGAAGTAATAAAAATCAAGGTTCCAAAAACACGCTTATTAATACATTTGTAAAAAACACAAAGCCCCTAACATTTGGCCAAGATACTCAAAATGGAAATATGGTTGCAAATGAGCTACATGAAGAATAAATGTTAAACTGTATGCATTATAGCAATAAAAAATAATACTAACTTACAAAAGAGAAATATCTGCTCCATTCTCCAACAGGAATAATGCACTCTTTACATCCTGGTCTATTATTGCCTGATGTAAAAGACTTAGTCCTTCGGAGTTTGTGACATTGATGTTAGCCCCACAACTTAACAGTTTATGGGAAATTTTGTGAAGACCCAAGTCGAGGGCTAGGCTCAATGGAGACTGGTCTCGAGAATTTTTAAGATTAAAGTTGGGGACTATGACTGATGGATCAGTGGAGTGGTGTGTATAGACTAGAAATAAATAGAGAAACATGGACTATTTATGCAAATATATACAGATATTTGGTACTACTACTGCTACTATTACTATTAAAAAGACATAAAAATGTTAAAGATTCTTCTGTGATCTTAAATATTCAAAGCAAGTCAATGTGTCAATACCATTTCTAATACAGATTTAAAAGTTTCATTGCACACTTAACTGCTTTAATATTTTAAAAACAAAAACAGGTTACAATTGAAAATAACTTAAAAATTAAAAAAACATTAATATATTCTATACATTCACAGGTATTTTTTTCAGTTTTAACATATTTTGCCTCACCTTTATGTTCTATAATTGCATTAACAGTTTCCTCGTGGCTATTCTTTATTGCTAAGTGCAGAGGAGTTTGCTGAAAAGCAAAGTTTTCATCATCTTCAGCAGTGAGCACTTCAATAGCATTACGATCAGTTGTCTGGATATTAGGATTGGCTCCTTGCTGAAGCAACACAGTAGATAAGTTTGATAACCCATTTTCACAGGCTACATGGAGGGGACTTTCTCCCTTTCAAAATAGAATTAAGAAAAAGTCCATAATTTACTTTCTCTAGTATTTGTTTATCATTAAGCACAAAGTTACACAATGGATTACTTGTGCTCTACCTATTACAGGTATCAAACCCTAATTTTATGACAGGTAAAATCCTTACTTCCCAATGTTATAATGAAAATATTAAAAGAGGGAAAAAAAGTGAGAAACAGACAGAAATTTATTACATGAGACATTAGTTTTCAGAAAAGTCACATTTCTGAAATAGGTGTCAAAATATTTCATGTTACCAGTGGTGTATTTAGGTATAGACTACAGAAGGATCAGTGCCAGGGCCCACTGATAATTTTACTCTGTGTAAAATTACATAAGATGTAGGGTTGACAAAAATTATCAGTTCCTGGGCCTACTCAACTTTATATCTGCTACTGAATGTTACTATGTTTGGTTTCAAAATGTAGTAATGTTTTCAGGTTTATTGCCTTCCGAAAGCATAAATGCTATCATGTTTATTTACTTTTTGAAAGCATATTTATCTGTCTTCCAAAAGCAGTAACACTGTCAAGTTAAGTTATTTTTCACAATTATTTACATTTTTTTTAGGAAGCACGTTAATTATCAAGTGATGCGAGTTTCAATGGATGATAGTACAAGTAAAAAGAATAATAAGATTTTGAATAAAATATTAGTGATGTTATTATGCCTTGAACTAGAAAATTTAAACAGTACATGAATAACTAACATCAGGGTGTTTTTCAAACAAAAAATATGGCTCTTAAATCTGAAATGTTTTACTTTAAATTTTTAGAAATCACATCAAAATATTTAGAAGAGTACATAAAATTTTTAATATTTAATTTAAAAACTCACCGTTAAACAAAAACGTTTCAGAAAAAATATAATTGTGTCACAACAGATCTCTTGGACAATCAACTTTCAAGAGTTGATTTCTTCAATAATTTTAATTTGAAACCAATGACTTTACTTAAAGTTTCATTTTCCAGGTAATTTTTCTATACATGTATTTTATGTTGGTTTATAATTGTGTACTTTCTTTATGACAAACTGTGCAAAGATCTTACAAATAGCAAATAACTTCTGTAATGTTTCTCAAAAAATGTCTGTTCACAAAAATTAATACTTTTTCATTAGTCAATCATATATATACCATTCAACAGGATCGACATAATACTTGCATATCCCCACTTCAATGCAGGTCCAACTTTTTTAGTTGCCTCCTAAACTGAGGGTATAATTTCTATATAGTCTGTACCCTGGGAATTCCTTTCAAATGGTGCAGCATTTTTATTTTTTGTTTACGCTTGTTTTTGTTTATTACAATTATCATTTGTCACAGGTTTGGATTTACTGTTTTTAGTACAGTCGTTCCTCCTGATTTTGTTTTATCATTCTATATGTTCAGGGGATGAACAAAAAAAGACACCACCCTGAAAATTCCAATTTGTTAATCTTTTATTAGATAACAGAAAAATATGTAAAACTATGTCTTTAGAACACACTTGACAAAAATTTGTTCAAATATTATCTGGAATCCTAATTTTAAAACTAGATTTTGTAAATGTCTGAACCTTTCATAGTTTAAGTTATATTTTCTCACAAAAAGTGTTGTGCACCTGTTGTAGTTTCTTAGATATTCCTATTCCAGTTAGCCTACAAAATGATCTCTGCAACTGTGGAGTAGTTAAATGATATACTTCAACACAAGAGAATTTATGTTATGGAATGATCAGGTCAATCACCTGATATCAGTCCGATCGAAAGTTTATGGCCTGAGTAAAACAGATTAATGAAAGATTGCAAGCCAAACATGCAAGATGAATTTTTGAAGTACTCATAGAAGGATGGCAATCAATCACTCAGGAATATCTCCACAAACTCACTGAAAGCATGCAACATTGATGTGAGGCAGTGCTGAAATACAGGAGAATGCTAACTAAATATTAACTTATGAAACTGGTTAGTGTTGAGTTTCATATTTACATTCAATTACTTCAGAGAAACTTTTTTGATCATTTTGTAGCTAACTGAAATAAAATCTAAGAAACTACAGCAGATACATAACATTTTTTACATAAAATTATTAATTGCTATAATAAAGTTATTTAAAATTTCAGGATCCATAATTTTAGAATAACTTAAGACACCAAACTGTTATTGTTTAATTTACACAACTTTTCCTTGTGATATTTTGACTCCAAGTGGCTGTTGCTGATGTTTATAACTTCTGTATTGCAATGCACTATGGGATTCTTGAAGATTTCGTGACAATTGGGACACTTACTAGCTGAATATGTGCTCTCCTAAGACTTTTCTTTAATGAATACATACACTTACATGAACTTGAGAAATGTACATCCATATATTGCAATTTTAAAATAATTAAAACATTGTCTCATTTTATTTTATACTTACTTTATTGTTGGTCAAGTTTGGCATTGCCCCATGAGTTGCAAGAAATATTCCTGCTGCTTCATTTCTAGCTCTTGCTGCCAGATGAAGCAAACTATCACCTGATAAGAAATGAAGAACAGATAAGAATTATTAGCTCCTTTAAACAGCAAATAAAAAGTTCAAGCAAAAACACACCTTCTAGAAATGACTGATAGTAACCAATAAATGTGATACAATGCACAGTGATTTATACAGTTATGTTTAATAAGTATTTATCTAACATTTTTCTGGCAAGTACAAACAGAATAATCTATAACTCAATACAATTGGAGGGAAATTTTGGGGAGATTATACACTGCTGTCCTCTCATGACTAACAATAGTAATATTTATTAGCTTTAAATAATTATTTAACCAAAGATTTATAGTTTCAGTAACAAGCTCTTATTAATTTTGCTGTAAAAGCCTTAACAATAATTGTATTCCATTAGGAGTAACACTGATGGATATATATATGTAACAGCCAACATTTCCTAATCCTAATATAAGCATAAGGTAATAATGAGATAAAAAATGTTCTAGCATCTTTGCTGTTAAATCAAGCATGGAGTTACAAGTTATAATACTGTCTCCCACCAGCTGTATGTAAACTAAAACTCTTCACCAAGTTCTGCCTAAAATGCCTCCCAACATAAAGATAACTACTTTTTTCTTCTGGCATCTTCTTTTTGAAGCACCACTTTCAAAACTGTGCTTTGTAAAGAGATGGACCACCTTATGATAGTTCATGATGTTAGAAAAAACATGTAGATTCAAGAAGTCTTGACAGAAATGTATAAAAACCCTATAAACCAAGCACTTTCAAAAGGTGGACCTTTGTTCTTCAGGGGTAAATTGGGAATAGTGGTGTATTACTCATTCAGTTACAATACCATTCCAAATTTGTCCCTGAAAAGAAAGGTCCACCTTTTGAAAGTGCTTGGGTTATAGGGTTTTCATTCATCACCTTGGGATAGTGATATTATTAATGGAGTACCATATTCAATTTACTAAGTGTTATAAAAAAAAAACAAAAAAAACAACTTAGGTGGTCTGCCAGAAAATCAAAACAATGAACACTTGGCCTTCTCAGTATAGGTTGTACTTTACTGATCAAAAGATAAAAACAGTCTTCTGTTATTGTATCTTCTGTGATTGAAACTTACAGTACAGTTTCATTTAGTTATTACTATCTGGGCTACAGTTACTAGTTATGTTACCTTCCAACAAATTACAATTCACCTCCCATCACTGCTTTTATGTCCAGCTAGTATGGAACTTTTCCACCATTAAAAACAAATCTAACATGATTTCTTACCGTTAGATGGATTGATAGCATTAACACAAGCTCCTCGCTTCACCAAACAAGCAGCAAAGCTGTCATCATCGTAGCTGCCAAACTGAAGAGCGTACCAGAGAACAGTTTCTCCATTTAGATTTCTTAGCTCCAGGTCTAAATTTTCGGATGCCAGTAATAATGAAAATACTGGGATGTTTTTAGCTGCTACTGCTCTGTGTAGAGCAGTGCTATAAAACAGTGAATAACAAAGCAGGTAACTTTTGGTGCACTAAGAGCAACCTTGTGTAATAAAAGTGAAATTTTATTTGCAAGATGAATGATTTTTGTTAAAAGCATATCTCCTGCATGAGCGGTAACCTCAAGCAATATCATATAATGATTACAATCCATGTTCTTTACTTTACACTTTCAAAACTGACGATGCAGTGTTAGCATGTTCATCTTCAGTGTTGTATGTTCATCTTCTTCTTATGAGGTTTTCTTTTGTGGCTCAGTAGCAAAATATTTTAACATTATAAGTTTAAATGAGGATGATACAGAAGAAACTGGAGGTAGGACTAATGTTAACTTCATTTAGAAAGTAGTTGGTTAGTGACACTACTGGTGGTGTAGGTTTTAGCATTACAGTGTTATCAGAAATGGTTTATTCCAACTTATAATGTTAGTCCCTTCTGCCTTTACAGTTAAAAGACCAGTTCTTATCCAGTTGTGAAAATGTAAAGAAAGAACATAAACTGAGATATGAATGAGGTGTAATGAAAACTTAAGTAAAATATCACATACATACTACTAAAACACCAAACCTTACAGACAAGTAAAATATCCTCAGTGAAGAAAGACAATATTGATTCCTTTGTACATTCATTGATAATAACTAGTTACATATGTCCTCAACTTTCACCTTTATTTGGCATAGATGTTTGAAAATGCCTCATCTGAGTATGGCTTACTTGCCAAACAATATCATTCACAAATGGTTCACAGGCACTGATAAACAATTAGAGTAATGGTAAATGCCAAGTTCAATTTCATCTTAAAGGTACTAAATTATACCATATTCAAGCAGTAAGATAACTTTTCTGGCTGTGAAACATTGTGAAAATAGCCTTTGTCCATATCAGTGCAAAGCATGTGATATGGAGTAGACATTTATGACAATACCCCTGATGTTAATAATTCTTGTAAAGTAAAAAACATCAAGCCATACTTCTAGTAGTGTTCTACTATTGGTTAAATGCCTCATGTGGTTATCTACAGAGTTACTACCCTTCAATACCAAGAAAAAAGGTTAAAAATAATTTATCTAATCATATCATTCATTCTCAATCACACCTTGTTTATCTTTAATATCATAATCACCATTAAAGCCATAGTTTTCTGAGTGCACATGATATAATGTTTTTAGACTGGTTGCTGACTATCATGTGAAATTTTCTGCAGCTATAACAGTAGAGGTGATTTAGTAATATAACGTATATCTAAGAACGGCTGGTATGGGTATTTACACTTTTACTATTAAGGAGAGAATGACATTTTGACCTTCTTAGGTCATCTTCAGGTTATGTGGGTTTCTTGTCATCAATAGTAACACAACAAGTATTGTTGAATTTGTTGATTAGGTATGGCTGTAATTGAATACAAAGCTACATGATCGGCTTCCTGTACTCTGCCCACTATGGTTATGAAAACCAGGTTTTTAACTTTGTAAGCCCAAAGAAATACCACTATGCCACTGGGGTGCTTGTTGATTAAAAATATCATGTGATAATCTCTTGCACCATGAATGCCTGTCCAATTACCTTTTCTCTCAAGGTTACCAGTAGTTACAGACAAATATATTTTCTTTTGAGTGCCAATGTTGATAAATGCTGATTGTACACACCTTTGAGTTGAGAGTAGAATAATTTTGTTACTAACAAATCATTCACTTGTTACAAAAATTAAAAATGTGACTAACAATTCAATAAATTTCCAGTATCTTGAATAATGAAACAGGCTTATAAAATAAAACAAGCTCAGCTTTCTATTAATTCCATATACTTACTTTCCATTACTGTCTTGAAGGTTAGGGCTTGCTCCAATTTTCAGCAATTTCTCAGCTACTCTTGTCATTCCTTCTACAACTTCTTTGTCACCATCCTCCAGCCGAAAGCTCGATACTAAATGAAGGGGAGTTTCCTTTTCTATTGGAGTTGTACTGTTAACTGAAGCTTTGTGCTCTATCAGAAAGTTTGCTGCAAATTCATCCCCTGTTAAAACAAGCACAGAAAAATTATTGGAGTTGAGAAAAAAAACAATACAGTCAATGAAGTATAACAAAACTGGTTATATCTGCTAGACCTGTGTGACCATGTACAGATATAAAGTTCAATATATCATAAGATTATGTACGTGGTCAAATTCTCCCACAACATGAGAAAGCACAAATTAATTGGTTGAAAATTAATCTTCATACTGCTTTATATTAACCTGTTAATATTAATGGCCTTTTTGTCTTTACCAAAAAATGGTTAAAAAAAAAAACATCAGCTGAGAATCCTGTCAAGTTTCAAAGACAAAGTTGCAAGAGACTTATTCAAGATGTGAAGAACCAAAGACAAATATTGATGCTAATTTTTATATTGAAAAGCTGTTTAATGAAATTATCTTAACCAACATTTAAATAAACAGACCTTCTAGACTACTTTCAAAATTATGTTTAGAATTTTTATCTTAAAAGGAAAAACTAATGAGAAAAAAAATGAAAATTCTCTGGAGAGATCTATGCACCTCTTACTGATAGAAAATAATTTGTTTTTGTAGTACATTCTTTTGAATGCAGAGCCACAATTAAAGTTTATAAGTAGTTATGAAAGTACTAGTTACCTCTTTTTATTGCTTTGTGAAGTAAAGTCTCTCCATGGCTATCAGTGGCATTCACGCTAGCTCGATGACTAACAAGTGTTTTGCTAATACTTTCCTGTTGTGTCTTTAAAGCAAGATCTAATGGCAAGTCACCTTGTAAGTCAATTTCATTCAGTTTTCCAGGTAACTAGAAGAATATTAGATGTTATAATGATAGTACTGTAACATTTAGTAACAGAGATAATTTTTTTAAACTATTTTCTAGAACTTAACAATAAATAAGTTCTTAAGCATTAACTTAAAAACCTGATTTTAAAATTTAAAAAAAATCAATATTTTTGTAAATGGTCTTTTTTTAAATTTATCCATTCACTATTATTGTTACTTACTTAGAGTAACTAACATTTGTATCAGAACTCGAAAAAGAAACTTGTGATTTAACATTTGATATTTACTTTGTATTTGCAATTATGACCTGTTAAAATATTTGTTACAGTATGTTTATATCTTAAACACATCCAGCATTCAAAATATAATTCTATACAAACCTTTGTAATGAAGTTCAATTTGAGTAAAAAAAAAATCATATACTCATTAATTATTAATTATGCTAGTAATAAAAATTTATTTTCCTTTTGACCATTTGCTTCATATTTTACAAGGTACTTTAAAGATATACAACTACAGATGTTAAACCTATGTGCATGTGTCAAAGGTCACATACCACGATCTTTTACAGATTACCATTAAACACAGCATTATGTATTTTACATCAGAATTATCATATTATAATTTTACCCTGAATTAGTGGTGGAGGGCAGTAAATACCAGATGTAATGTACAAGGATACTGAAAATGCTGTCAGTATTTATTTATGAGGTGTTAGATTTTCTACAAAAACAATATATAAACTGTACGATAGAGAAAAGTATTATTTTTCATGTGAATATCACTTTGTGTTCCAGCTTGTTCATCTGACTCAGATGAGTCATATTTCAAGTACAAATACTTTGTACACAAAATCAGGTATGTTACAAGAGACTTGTTAATTTTACTCAAAGTGGATTATATTTTATGTGGATACATGCAGTTAATTTGGAATAATTATCAACATTCAATCTCCAGTATAGGGTCGGTCCACTGGACCAATCCTGTATGTATTCTTTGAACATAATTGAAATTATTTATCTAAAATCAGGTAGGTATCATTATATGAAACACTATATTTTACTATTGTTTAGTAGCTATATACATTACCTGAGAATCATATTCAATAAGATAGAGAAATACAACATCCTCCCTTTCTGTTCTGACTGCCATATGAAGAGGATAGTCTGTTTTAGCCTTGAACATTTGATATAACAATGGAGCATTCATATAGGCAAAATCATCACTGGTGAAGTCACTCTATGGAACATAAATGCTAATGAAGCATATGCTAGACAGTTATATTACTATTATGAAAGAATTACAAAGATGGATCTCATTTTTAATTGCTGTAGTATATGCTGCTGTATAAAAACATTTTAATACTAGTAATAAATGACCTTATAACAGATTTATTATTTTTCTTTAATTGAACATTCATTGTTTTATTTCACAGCTTCCTCAGAAGCAGTCCATTAGGACAAACTATAACTGACAGTGCAAACTTAGAGATTATCGACAGATTTATCAAAACAAGAAGATTCTAACTGTTACAATCTAGGACTACACAGTTTACCCAAATAACATAAATCAGACAAACCACTAAGGCCCATAGTTTCAGTACATGGCTACCTCACTGTATGTTTGCCTTCAATTACACATGCAATTTTACAGCCGTTGTTAAATTACATTCCAGCATGTTTAAATGATACACACAAGAGCTACTATTGAACATTGTAGTTCTCCACCAATCTATACAGACAGAATAAAGCATCAATACAGCATGTACATTCACATTAAATCATGTAAAATTGAGATGTACAGACTGGCAACAGGCACTATCAGATAAATTGAACATTTCATTGTTCACAATGGATATTATTTATTTTGACAAAAATATATGTGCAACCATGTGGTGTTGTAATAGGTAATAAAGTAGCTGTTATTTATGCCATAATATTCATGCATGTTTTTGAAACAAAAGCACTTGATAAGTAATATTAAGATATCAACACCAGCCCTTATCACTGGCTTAGATACATTGGTACATGTTTGGAATAAGGAACCACAATTTTCCTTCTTTAATTAAATTTCTAGGCTTTCTGAGTTCCATAGACTCCAACAACCAATTTACACTGACTCATTTAAATGACAAAAGGAGTATAGATTTTTCTGATTTGCTTAAAGGATAGATAATTACAATTAATTACAATCTACCCTTTTAACAAACCAATTGGAAAACCTCTTCTTCCTAACTTCAACTCTTATCATCCAAAATAACACACAAACAGATACACTTAAATTAATCCATTTGAACAACAAATATCCACTTTTTTACTTCAAACATATTTTCAAGAATTAAGAAAAAGCAAATATTAGCTTCACACACATCTTGAAAATGAATAAAACACAGTTAAATCAAGAGGAATAACACAAATTTTCCAAAGATAACAGAAAAAAAAATACTTTTCAGGTATCTCCATGGAAATAAAAACTATAATAAGGAAACTGGAACTGCAAAACTGCAAAGTTATAGAACATTCAAGTGAAACTCAAAACTCTAAGTACACTTCCTTACAATCTAATATAGCCAACTGTCTTACAAAACAAATGTGTTTGCAGTGGAAAGATGGACAACTCGTCTAAAATGTTGTTTACTTACTTACATGTAACTTCTGCCATTATACATAAGAAACTGGAAGAATCCTACACACAAAGATACAAGAACACACTGACTTCTCATTATAAATAATATGAAAGAAGTGCAGAAGCAGATAACTATTTCTTTTTAACAAATCATGGACAAGTAAAACCTGACTTTAACCCACTAATCTCTGTATAAATCCTCACTAAAGCTGTACTGATAGAAAATTTAAAGCTCTTCTCATCAAACAGCTACAACCACAAGGACAATGGTTGGCAATTATAATTATTTTAATTTTTCTACTTTAATGTACTACAGGTGAAAATTTACTATTTATACAACACAATTATTTCAACAATAAGCTTTACTTTTAATATTCAAATGCATGCTTTAAATAGAATTTACAATTAAAATCAATTGAAGCTTTGTGCTGTCATTTACTGTTTATTTAGTGGACACTCCTGAAGAAACTGTAAAGTGAAACAAAATGAATCTTCTTTTTATATCTGCTGGAAAGAGAGGCTAAACAAATATTAATTAAAAGAATTAGAATGCTAATTTATATAGTAATAACTACTATTCATGACCTACAAATAAGACTATTTTAAAACCACACATCACTTTAAATATCATATACTGTTGTACCTTGAAGTTTTACATGATAATATAAGATCCTTTGGTATCTTCTCTGGAAAATATAAACTACTTAATTAAACTATTGTACCAAAATATCTTAGAAAGTTTAATAAAAGTAAATTTGCAAAATGAACTGGACTTGGGGTACTTGGACATTCAGAACATTTTTGATATGATCCAACAAAATGGATTAGCTAAAAAATTCATAAAGGATGTATGAGGAAGACTAGTAAATTGAACTGTGGGATAACTGGATGAAAACAAACAAAATATTATTAATGTAGTCCCACTCTTTACACTATTGAAGTGGCTCAGGGATAAGTGTTAGGACCTTTGCTTTTTTATATTTATATTAATTATATTGAAGAGGTATACTTTGTAATGCACTAAAGTTTGCTAATAACTTTGAACTCTTTAGCATTTTTAAAGGTACTGAGGTGTTAAGTATTACAGAACAATTTTGATAAAGATGTAGGTTGAGGAAATACTTTTCAAATTACTTTTAATTATTGCATCTGAATTATCACAATTTGATTCACATATTTAACACTGAGGGCAATCCACTTGACAGTGTGCCAAAAGAAAAGGGATCTTTGTTAGAGTGACAAATCACTGAGGCAATACTCCATTGCCAGTAGTGAAGCTAAGATTAGGATGTATTTATAGACAACATACAGACTACAAATTATGCCTAACTTGGAAAACTACATACAGCTGTGATCTCATTTAAGAAACTATGTTAACCTTCTAGAAAGGGTTTAAAGAAGGGCTACTACAATTCATCTGGGGATGGAGGGGTTTAATTAAGATTACTAATACATCTTCTTTTGACAAAAGAAGGGTAAGAGGTGATCTTATTGAAGTTTACAAGATTATAAATGGAACTGATAAGATAAAAACCTTTAATGATTTTTTGTACTATATTTTAACAGTACATCCTTTGACACCAACTTATACAAAAGTACCCCTGAAAACATGTAATGAGCTATTTAATACAAACTTACATAGTACAAGTGACATTGCAGAATTATACATTTTAAGTTGTGTACAAGTAATACGTAGGAAAAATTTGGGACTACTACCACATGATTACAGGCTAATAATCATGTACTATTGGAAACAAAAGCATTCTAGATACAAATATATAGTAATCCAAGAGAATTTTTGAAGAAAAACAATAACAATAATTTACCCAATGAGTTGATATTAGTTCTGAGCAGTAATTTTTCAGGGTTTCAGCTCCAATCTCATCAGCAATTTGGTAAAACTGAACACAGTTTCGCACATTCACAGATGACATCAGTGCTCGTTCACACCTGGGTATAAAGTTCAAGATGATTAAAAAAAATTCAGTGAAAATCAAAGGTTGAAACTGACATCTCAATGACCTTGTATCACAATGACAGTTCACAACCTGATTTTAAAAACTGAATAGTTTATGATTGTACAGTTCAAATGAAATTTAAAAAAGTTATGATTTCACAGACAATTTTGTCAAATTTTGGTATTTATGCAAAAAAAATTTTTCACCAATTTCCACTGTATATATTAACAAGTTTCTTTTTATGCTGTTAATAAAATTGGTTCCCACTACTATTCTTGTTTCATTGAATAAACTAGCTTACTTGTATTATCTTATTACTAACACATTTGATTTTTCAACACAGGTTAAATAAACAAGATTGATTAATCATTCAGCTGAATAACAGTGTTAAAGATGCAGCTTATAAAAAATAAAATTCAATTTTCACTTTCTTTCCCAAACCAATTCAAATTATTTTAAAGGAAGATAAAATGTTTAAAGTATTTTGATTTTTATCAAGCAGTTAGACGAACCTTAACTATTTTAAAATTATTTATCTCAGGGAAAAGGTAGTTGCTAACTAGAAGCTAAAAAACAAACCTGTCCATCAAACTATCCAAGTTAAAACGTTTGGCTGCTCTCATGAGATCCAGTAGAAAACTGTCTGGCTTACCCAGTTCCACTTGATCAGTATACACCCATTTCAGGAGGGCCAGCCCTACATTTTGTGGAATGTCTGAAAAACAAGTAAATGGGGTGTTACAATTATGCTGACTTTCAAAGCATGTAAGCTCAGTACATTTCATCCACTTAATGAAACACAGTGAATTATTCTCATCTCTCGACTGATCACACAGTACACTGTTCTTCTCACTCAAGGTGATGTCAATAAAAAAATTACTAAATGTAAATAGATATGCACTGTTATGAGAATTCAGCTGGTTAAATCAATGCTTGTAGTTTCCTGTTACAATTTGCATTAATTCTACAACAAAAGAAAGGGTAATTTGGATTTTCCAATTTTTATGATGGTTATGAGATTGGCCAAACTGATTGACACCATATAGGGTTAAGGTTGATAAAAGATAAAGTTTTTGTTCTTAAAAAGGTTTTAATGGTTATTTTGGAGGATATAGTAATTAAGGAAATGAAACTTAACAGCTTTCAAGCAAAGCAAAGTATATTTTATTTGAAACCAAAATTACTTTTCATGTTAGTCATCATTCTGTAAGTAAAAATTTCATGAGAAAATCTTCAATTAAATATCTTGATACTTAATTCATAAACCCAAAATCTGTGTGTATGAAAACCTTGTAATATTTACCAATCATTAATACTTTGGGTGAAAAAAAAGTATTTAAGTGCATTACAACATGCCTGAAACTTTCAGTTGAGTATTTAACAGAGATGAGTGATTAGTGGAATTTTCTAACTGATTAATTATTTGGCTCATTAATCTATTAAACTTTTTCAATTAATTATTTTCATGAGTCATGACACTAATTGATTAAGCTGAGTAAGCACAGATAGCCCATTGTGTAGCTTTGTGCTTAATTCAAAACAAACAAACAAAAAAATAAGCTGAGTAGCCCTGATTAGTCTAAAAATGATAATGAGAAATCATAATGCAATATTTCAATCACTTGAATGGTTGAAAAATTGAGAATATTTAAACTTTAATTAGTTGATTATTTTTGTGACATTAACTAACTTTATTGTAATTTTGATTAAGCAATTTGGTATTTATTTCTAGAATTTGTCAATTTAAGGAGGTTATTATAACTGATAGTTTCAGTTTTTACAGGAAAAAATCAAAACATTGCTGTTGGAAAGTTTGTTGAAATAGGTCACTAGGATGCTAAATGCTATGTATCATGGAAAGAATCAAGCTGTGCAAAGTTTTATCAAAAATATTAAAATATATTGATGTCTATTTGTTAACCTGAAGATGACCTGAGAAGGTCAAAATGTTGTTCTCTGCTTTGTTTTGGTAAAAGTATTAATACCTATACCAACTGTCCGGAGATAAATTTTTACTTCAAGTAGGTTTCTCGTCATTACAAAGACTAGTATCTTAATCAGAAGTTTTATTTAACCCCAGAATCACATGGACACCCCATTGGCTATCAATACAAGTCTTACCAAATTATTTCTGCAAATTGCTTCTGGGTCCCTTATTTGCAATGTATTTTACAGAGAAGATGAATAATTTCACCCAACTGTTTGGAGTATTTTATAGTGAGAAACAAAATTATTTAGTATATATGGACCCCATCTATAAATTGAAGTGCAATCTTCTATGTGCTTGTAAGGTACCAAAATACTAGACATTACAGAACATACTAAGAGTTTAGTTGCTGGATGTGCATGTAGGGGCAAATGATGCTGGAAATTATGAATCAGAACAGCTGCTTAGAAGGGTGGCCATTATGGGCAGTAGTACTCTGTCAAGCTAAATACTGGAGCAAGACATTTAGGATTCAAGACTTAAAGGAAGTATCATCAGAATATACTTGAGTAAAGAAGCACATTAAGTTAATACAATAAGTAGGAAAATAATAATCTATAGATGCACAGATTTGGTTTGTTTGAAATTTTGTGCAATGTTACATAAAAGTTACCTGCACTGGTCCTCTCCAATTTATCAGTGATACACAAAGGTATTGCAGCTTGTCAACATCATCCACGGCCAGCTCTTGGGCTAATCTTTAGTAATGAATAGTGGGATTAACTGCCATATTATAAGGAAAGAGCAAGTATGTCTGATGTGAATGGGATTTAAATTAACAACCTGCATATTGTGAGATGAACACCCTAGCTGTCAGTCCATGCCAGATATATAAGCATAACGAAATGAGGGAATATATTAAGTCTGTCTTCTTAAGAAATAGCTGGCTAATAATATTACACTTAATAGCTAGTATTGTTTTAAGTACATTACATGTAAGCAATGTTACGATGGAGAATTAGGCCCTTTTCTACATGTGCTGATGTAAAGTTTTTGTGGAAAATCATGATATGGATAAACCTTTTATCACTATTTCCTCGACATTCTATAGCAAATACTGGGAACACGCAAATATTAGTCCTCTACTTGTAAAAAGAAATATTAGACAACTGAAAATATTTACCAGACATTGTTTTTCCTGAGATTTTAAAAAAGGTTGAAGATCACCTATTTACTTGCTTCATTCATTTCTGGTATATCAATAACCAATCAGTACATTCCTGATGATTGGAGATTTACCCTTCTTTATAAATCATGTGATAAAAGTAGCCATGAAATTATACACAAAATTAGTAATACCTGGTGGGGAAAAGTTTACATTATAAAAGCAAGTAACCATGGACTCACTAAAGAGACATATGTTACTAATCAGTAAATATATATATTTTTTTAATATGGCATTTATTTGGATAAGGAAAAGGAAGTGGACTGTGTATATTTAGATTTTAAAAAGCCTTTGATAAGCTACCACACAGAAAATTAGCTAAAAACATATCACACAGGTAAAGAATTGGGAAAACACAAGAAAACTGGACTGAAGGATGGTTTGATGAGATAGCAGAAGTTGTTATTAATGGAATCCAGTAAAACTGTAACATTGTTACTTGTTGAGTACCTTGTGAACTAGTGCTTGAGCCTGTGATCTTTCTGCTGATGACATTAAAATCTTGGTATTTCTATCTGAACTGAAGACGTTGAGATGCTGTAAGAATGACTTTAATCAATTGCTCAATTGGAGAAATATTTGGCTATTTAAATAACAACCAATAATTATGGTAAATGCGAGGTAATACACTTGGACTACAATTATATGGATCACAAACTGGTTATAAATGGAAACTAACTCAACACCATGACTGAGGAAAAAATTTTGTAATAGTGGTATATAAATCACATGTCATTAAAGTGATGCTCTATTGCTAGTAATAAAGCTAACATGTGTATTTATGTTTAACTACAAGACAAAAATAGATAATTATCTTGCTTTATAAACCATTTGTTAAGTCTTCTTTGAATTACTGTGCACAGTTTTGTTTCTTTCAAAAGAAGGAAAAGGTTCAGAGGACCACTTCTAGGAAGTTTCTGGGGATAAAAGGGCTATTTAACAGAGATAAGTTAAAGGATCTTAATTTATTTCCTTTTGTGAAAAGAAAGGTGAGATATGACCTTATTAAAGTTTATAAGATTATTGAAGATATCAATAAGATAAATGACTGATTTCTTTTGCTGCATTTTTAAGAGAAATGTATGAGAGGACTCAAACTCTAAATTTGGAAAGTCACACTAGGTACTAATAATTTGTAATGATGAGAAACTCACTTGAAGTAAAAATGTACTCTCAAAATGGTTGGTATGGGTATTAAAACTTCAATTAACCCTTTAAGCGTGGTTGGCAACAGAAGTTGACTTGAAGGCTCAGTGCAGCAGGTGATCTTGGTCGACAAGATGTAAACAACATACCCTCATAGCTAATTATCACAATCCCACAGGCCTGTAGACCTACTTGATGCTAGAACCACATGTATTCTTTGTTTATTTCGGATTACCAGCAGTTTTTTAAACTTTTGTTTTTTCGCCTGTGTAGATCATATTGTTCATTGTTTTAGAAGACGCCTTCCTTGCATATTTTGTTGATACTTGCAACGTTGTTACAATGCTGAAAGAAAAAGCTTGTACCACTAAAGAAATAAGCGATATTATTTGTAACGATAAAGAGAGTGACAAAGAGTTTGAGCCAGATGATAATGAAAGCTTACTTGTAATGAGTAATAATGAAGACATTCGTGGCCTGGAATCTTCCCCCACTTTAGGTAAGCACATGGTGTAGTTAGGTGCATAAACTGACTGACCAAGGCTAGTTCTTGTTAATGGATATATAATATATTGTGCAGATTGCAAGAGCAATGGTGAAAACCCAGTATCTCCAAAACTATTCAGAGAGCAGATTATTCAAACTTTGCTGGAGGGATATGTCAGCAAAGCCAAACGAAAAGGAAGACCAAGTACTGATAAAGGTCAGCGGTTGGTGGAAAGACATAGTAATGGACAGTACGAGAACAAAAAACACAAACCTGATTGTACTGTTTCCACAATTGATACACAGCTGAATGGAAAAGAAAGTGGACTAATTATTTCTACAAACAGTGCAATTTCCCCATGTGCTTTTTACCATACCATGAGATACATCATAACCACTATCAACAGGCTGTTGCACAAATTGTATACAATTTATAATAAATTATTGTGCTTTACATAGAACTTCTTCATTGTGTATCAGGGTGTCTTCCTTTATTCCTATTATTCTTATGTATTGAAGTTAACATAAGTAGTGGATCGAGTATAATTACTGAACATTTCGGGGACTTTTATCGAGTTATTGCTGAGATATGCTTTTAGTACTGATACCGTAATTAGTTGAAGTATCAAAAATATACATTCAGAGCCATGCCAAACATTCACATTTTTTATTCAGTGTTGAAAGGGTCAAAATAAATAAGAGAATAACATTTCAATATTCTTAGGTCATCTTCACATTAAACTAGGTACCAGTTATGAAAGCTTTACTTTTTAACTTTTTAAACAGGATGAGTGACTTGCTGAGCAAGTTGCATTTTGTTTGATTTGTTAACTTAAACACAAAGCCACATAATGGACTATCTGTGTTCTACTCACCATACGTTCCAAACCCAATTTCGAGCATTATAAGTCAGCAGGCATACTGCTGTGCTACTGGAGTTGAGCTGTCATCAGTAGTAGAGAAGATCCAGTGCTTTAAATGAGTTTAAGTGAGAAAACGTGAATTACTTGGAAGATGATTTCATCTTTTTACAATTTATCAAAAGTGGGTGTGTAAAAGCAGCCATGAAAGATCAGATGGTCTCTTCTCACATTCTGGATGGTTGACTGACTTGGCAAATGGAAAATGGTGAATTTACCAGAGTAAATGTTTTTTCTAGGATTTTCATCTTTACTTTGACTTTTACTAATGTGTATATTTCATATACAGTTTCTAGTGGATCAGTACATTATGTTACTTGGTGTAGCTGTGATCACTTTCATTCATTTTATTGTGGTTAATCTATGATTAATATTTTTACTTTCATAATTATATGAAATAAGTAAAAGTATTTATGCTTATTTTTTCAATTTGTTTTACCACAGTTAGACATATACTTACCTTTTAAGTCCAAATGGTTTATTTCTCCCAGATTTGGAACACCCCAAGAACTACTTCGTGCAGAGAGAACAAATCTGTGTGCTTTAACAGTTCTTCCATCTAGTTCAACTGTCAGGTCACTAGGGAAAAACAACAAACATGGAACATAAAAAGTACTGATAATATTCCATGGATAACTTCTGATAAAAATACAGTTGTTGGGTTTACTTATTTACATTCATATGAGAAAGATTTTCTAATAAGTGAGCTACAAACAAATAATATTTATCATTATTCTTTAAGGTAACAAATTTCATCTGTATTTAATTCTAAAAGCTATTAGTAACAGTTCTGGTTTAAACTTTCACCATATTTCATATGATGTTGAGACCACAACACTTTAAACTAATATAAGTTATGATCTTGCAGGGGGTGGAAATTATTAAAATAACATCTGTGTAATGAAATTTGAGCTATGGACGTAAGGTTGAAGATTTAATTTTTCTTCTTCTAGAGCTTACAAGAATTGTCTTGATTTTAATATTTTCCTACAGGCAATCTGTATGAATGGTGGAATAAAAAGTCTGCAAATGGAAGCTACATGTTTTAGGGTAGATCCACACTTAACAAAACTATTTCTCTGTTAATAATAGACTTATGGAATATTTTACTGATGAGGATATAGCTTGTGCTACTAAAATTCTTTTAAACATTGTTGGAAATGGAAAAGTTCAGTTAATCATTGCACTCGTTTATTAGTTATATTCAACTACTTTGATATTCTCTGATGTAGGAACTGGATTGTTGACATAAATCAAAAAATTAATAATCAGAAATACTAATTGCATTGGTTGAATATTTTCTTGAGTCATGAAACTAACTATGATGTAAATATTCAATTACTCAAAAATAAGAATTATAAATCATAATGGCAATATTTTGCCTACTTCAATGATTATAATAATAAAAAAACAGTAATAACTGGGAAGTAGTTTTAATTAGATAATTATTTTTGCAACATTAAATGATTTCGGAATAATTTCAATTATTAATTAACTACTCTACATGACACTAAATAATATAATTATGTTGAATAGTTACCCCCTGGTGGAGAGATGACTGACTGTTATAATGATCTTCCATTTATCGCATTGAACTTTATGTTCAATTGACCACCAATACAAACATGTAAAGTAGTGGGAGAAAAAAGCAAGTATGATTAGACATAAATAAGGTTCAGGCAGACACAACAGTGCAACATTATTTGGAGGTCAAATAGAAATGATGTCTCACTTTCAATACTGTTAAATACTGGATATACTGCTGTCTATACTTTTCATTAAAAGTAATAAGTGTATAATTAATGCAAACAGTTTCTTATTCCTTAATTACCTGTACAGCTCTTTATCAAAAAGACTAGCAACAGTGTTAAGTAATCTAGAAACAAACGAGTCTTCGTCACCATTTCCAGATGATGCAACTGCAATGCTGTATTTTTTTTCCAAATCTGCAAGTCGTGTCTGTAGCTTTACATACTCCTCACGTAACAAGGCCAGGTGTCGCTTTAGTTTGACAACTTCTGGAAGAATTAAAAATAACTTCAAAATTACATTGCAGATTAACCAAAAATGCATCTAGTTAAATCAATTTTAAAAAACAGTTCTTGTAAGTTATCCTTTTTTATGATATGAAGAACACCTGATTTAACATGACTAGTTCAAATTGATGAGAGACCACTAGGATTACAAAAACAACTAATGTAACAATCAAAACTCTGTTAAAGAACCAAAGCTTTTGAATGGATAAACTTGTACAGTCAACTGGTCTCTATTGCTCATTGAAAGTTCATAAAATATACAGTTATATGAGTTTAGGCTTTAATTTTTTCAAATTCAGACATTTTTCTCATCTTTTCCTTTGACTAGAAAAAGTTTTGATGTCACAGAATGTATGCATGGCTAACATACAGAACTTTTTTGAAAGTTTAATAAACAAACAAACTGTGTGGTTATGAAATTAATTTAAGATTGATGATTGATGAGTGAATTTTGTCAGCTTTTTATCTCAACTGTTACTTCAGTTTTGTGTTTCAATACATTACTGCAGGCATGAGAATGTGCTGTATGTATGAGAGAAGGTTACAGTAAAATTGTTGCATCAGTATCCTGTTGAAAGACCATGTCTATCAGTGAACAAAAAAGCTAAACTGTTATAACTGAACTTGTAGCCAGACACATAAAACGCTTTCTTTATCATTAAGTGTACTTGGCTTTGCATTCTTCCTTTTACTAATTAATTCAAAAGGTAATATTTTCTTAACCTAAAAATGTATTTTCAAAAGATGCTTCATCACACGATGGCAGGAGCTCTATATGGGCACATCGTCTCAAGAAGGGCATACTCTTTACCAAGAATGTAAAAAGGAGAGACAGAATAAAACATGATCATCCAAACTAAAGGTCTGCAACCAATAAGTATAGTGTCACCTGAACTCAAATGGACAGACCCTTTTATGGAAAAAAGCAAAACAAAAAACAGCATCAAATACTATACAAGTGTGAGAAAAAAAAATAAAAAGCTTGACAAGGCATTACCAGCAAGCAGCCAGGCTCCTGCAGAAAAATGGAGATGGGAGAGTAGGACATCTCATCATAAAAGACAAGTGAAATCTAAGCACCACTCCATGAAGGTTGTGAGCAAAAGTCCTCCTGACTTGACTGAAAATGTAAGCAGTTAGACCATACTAGAAGCAAGGAATGGAAATACTCAATTCTAATTTACAAAATATATAAAACATCTTGAGAATGGAGCAAATGGAATATGTAAAAGATAATCTGAAACACTGATCTTAATCAGCCACAAATTGGGTGGCAAAGATCACCACAAAGAAATTTCCACTTGGAAACAAAAAATGACCATATACCAGTTGAGAGATGACATATCTATATCTAAATGTTAGTCCCGTCTTCCTGGAGACCATAAAAAGAGAAGAGTAAAACTCGGACAAGACGAGTATAGTCTTGTGACTGCATTTTTGACCAAAAGACCCACAAATGTATTCTTGAAACACTGAAGATAAATACTGTCAGGGGAAAGAGAAATGGAGAGAGAGGCTGTCGGTCAGAACCTGAAAAACCCATGTGTCAGCAGAAAACTGATATCAAAAGTTTGCGAATAAGACAGATGGACACAACAGGATAGTCACTAATGAACCTGACATAAGAAAGATGGAAGGCCTCAAAGCTGGAATAGAATGGGGTAGAAGTAGACCAATCAAGTCAAGTAATAAGAATCAAAGGAAAAGGTTAAGAAAAACATGAAAGTCAGGAATATAAAAAGTTGAAGACTTGAATGCGAAGAAAAGGAACACAAAAAAGATCTTGCAAATAATAAGAGGTGGATGTTAATGAAAAGAGAAACCTGAGCCAATAAGTCCCAACATCAAAGGAACCAAGTTAGGAGAGTAAACTGGAAATGGCATGTGCCAAAAGAAGAGAACAAACCTCCTTGGATAATACAACGAAGCAACTCAGACATAAGGTGAAGGGAGGAGAAGTAATGGAGGGTGGTCTGAAAAGGATGAAATAAAATTTGGACACCAGAGAGCAAAATAAAAAAACAGATTTTGCTCCTCAAGCATGCAAGGAGATTCCAAAGACTGGTAATCTAAAAAAGTTTAAGAAGAACAGTTGTTAGTCAACAGAAAAGAGTCAAAACACAAGGAGGAAGAGGAATGTAGGTTTAGGTGTGGAGAGTTGTACAAGAAAAAAACTAACATGATCTACATTATTAGGTGAAGAAAAAGTAATCTTAAGAACTGATTTCAGGGAGTAAAGAATGGAAAGAAACAAAAAATAAAAAAGGAATGTTACCGAGAAAACACATCCAGAAAGAGATAAAGAGGTTGAGAATTTTCTTTCACTAATAAGGCAATAAATTGACTTAAATGTCAATGTCACTTTTGGACTGAATGAATTTAGAGACAATAATCAAAATATCATACTACATTGTAGTTTAATAATTACATCAGTATATCTAATTTCAATGAAACTCAAAGTATTTCTGCTCATTATTTCAGATTTTAATAAGCTTTACTAATACAACATCTCTGAAATGGTCAATACTGTCTCAGAACAACAAAAGTTTAAATTTTACAATTAAGCATTATGCAAAACTGGTCAGTTAAACATAACTTTAATTTTAGAAACCTAAATCATTGAACGTGAAGTTCACCATTTACAAGGCTACAAAGTTTTCAGTAATAGTGATATTAAAAACAAGAATAAACAGCGAGTAGCTATTTTCCATCCTATATTGATATTATTATATGAATTTTTCAGTATTAATATTAACAAATTACAGTTTAGATACCATTAAAAACTGATATCGATAATAGTAAGAATTCTATACCGAGTTACGAACGGTACATATATTTTATAAACCAATTTACACATGATCAAATGAAAAAAAAATTCTATATTAGCTTTTACTATAGCAGAAGAACATAAGAAAATTTATATTTTTATTTACAAAACGAAATTGAGGTAAACACCACGAGAATCTTATCAACAGAGTTACGCCTCTTCCTACCTTCTTCAGCCATGGCAGTCACGTGATGTAAGATAATTTGATGCTAGATAGCGCTTTTCATTGTACTCGGTAAAAACAAATAGGACAAGTGCTCCCTTGTAGTACAAATAACATCTTTTTTTTTAAAGAAAATTCTCGAGTATTTCATTTTATTTGTTGTTTTGAATTAAGTCACACAATAAGCTATTTGTGCTCTGCCTACCACGGGTATTGAAACCCGGTTTTAGCGTTGTAATTCCACAGACATATTGCATTTGATTTGAATAAGTGAAATATTTTATATGCAAGTGAAATATATATCACTTATTACGGAATTACGATTGAGAGGAAGACTATAGTTAAAGGAAGTTTGTTTGTTTTTTTAGCCGTCTCTAATTTATCAGTGTAAGACTAGAGGGAAGGCAGCTAGTCATTACCCCCACCGCCAACTCTTGGGCTACTCTTTTACCAACGAATAGTGGTATTGACCGTAACTTTATAACGCCCCCACGGCTGAAAGGGTGAGAATGTTTGATGCGAACCCGTGACCCTCAGATTACGAGTCCCACGCCTTAACCCACCTGGCCATGCCGGACCGCTAAAAGAAGTATATAAATCATAAACCATCAAAATGTATATAAAATAAAATGTAGAACTCTTTAAATGTGTACAAAAAATTCAAATATTAAAATATTTTTAGAATGGTTTTGATTTTTTTCACACCGATAGAGCCCTCAATGATAGGAAGGTATGTCTGCGGACGTACTACACAAGAAACCGGATTTCAATATCTGTGGCGAACAGAACACAGGCAGCCCATTATGTTGGTTTGTTGTGGAACACAAGGCGCTCGATTAGTAATCTGATAGTCACACTTTCAGCCGTGAGGGCATTATAATGTGACGGTCAATCGCACTATTCGTTGGTAAAAGAGTAGCTCAAGAGTTGGCGGTGGGTGGTGATGACCAGCTGCCTTCCCTCGTATCTTACACTGCAAAATTAGAGACGGCTAGCCTAGATAGCCTCCTGTAGCTTTGCGAAAAATTCAAAACAAACAAATCGACTACAAACATCAAAATTATTATCTTAAAGGTAGGCTTACTTAGATCATAGACTTTAATCTAGTTGTGGCAGATCATGTGAAGGTTTAAGTGGAAAAAAAAAGAGCAAGCAAAAGAGATTTCAGAAATTTAACTCATTAAGTCATGGATACAGGGAAAGAATAAAAGTTATGAGTCACTCGAGGAAACACTCTTGAAAAGGGTATCAATATTTTGTTAGAAAGTGATTAAAGCAAAATAACAAAGAAAGCCTCCATAATCCAGATGAGTAAATAATAAACTGTAATATGAAATAGCAAAAATGGGTATAGTTGATCCTTATCTGGAATCAGAAACAGCTAAGAATAAATTTAATCTTCGATTACTGCTATACATCAAAATAAAAAAATGTGTGATTTTGAAGCTAAATGAATGTAGAAATAAATGAAGCAATATTCACATGCTATTTCAATAGTTAAATGAGAAAAAGTAAAACAATTCAAGATCAAATGCACCCATTAAAGGTTAGTTAAACAAAACATCTAAAAACAAGCTTAGGGGGTTAAATTAAGCTCATTGGGCAGAACGGACGAGCAAAGGAATGCAGTGTTTTGTTCTTGCTATCAAATAGTGATGCCATTGGTAAAGATACCAAACTGGAAATTCTTATCCACCGTTTTTTTAAAAATCAAACAACGCGACGTTAAAAAAGTTCGCTCTAAGTTTCTATCAATTGTGCACACACCAAAATTTTGTGAAAATATGAGGCTTAAATTTCAACTAATATGAGAGTGAACCTTTGTTAAGAAAACTGTTAAGCTACCTCAAAATTTGGCCACAACATTCTGGATCACCAATTCAAATATTGTCGAATGTGGCATCAAGATCAAGCAAAATAATTAAGATAGTTTTTTGTTTGCTGTGTTGATAGGAACATTTTTTTAAGTACTGAAATGTACGTCATCATCTTATCACAATGTTTTATAGATGAGAAACAATCATGGATGGCATCCTAAATACTGGGTGAGCCAAGCACATATTCAAGAATCATAGAAATGCAAACAACAAAAGATATTTGGTTCTGGGAGTTAACACTTGTATCACCTTCGATTTTGAGATACATAAAATTTCTGTGTGTTTTCAAAGAGAAAGCCAGATAAAAGATACATGTAATCCAATTAATCAGTGATGTCGAGAAACCCACTTGTTGAGAATTTTATATGCAAAAACGGCTCGTTTGGGTTCAGAAAATATTTTAAATAGAAGAGCGAACAACGTTTCGACCTTCTTCGGTCATCGTCAGGTTCACAAAGAAAGAGGTAACTGACCGGAAGCTGACCACATGTTTGGAAGGGGTTGTGTAACTGAGTGTCGCAATGTAGAGGGCGGGGTTAGATGTTTGAATATATAATTTTATCTATAATATTAATATAGGTATAATGGCGTTCCTTTATATTGGTTTATTTTGGGTTTAAGTTGTTGTATAAGTAAGGCTTCTTTAATTTTTCGTTTGTTTATGTTTGTTTCTTTATTTAGTATTTTAGTGTTTTTTATGGTTATGTTGTGTCCATTTGACTTGCAGTGTTCGAAAACGTGTGAAGGTGACTTTTTATGTTCTTTGAATCTGGTTTCCACTTTTCTACTTGTTTCTCCAACATAGAAGTCGTGGCAGTTATCACATTGTATTTTATAAATAATGTTGGTGTGGTGTTTGTCAGTGTAGTTCTTACATAGTATAGACCTTAGTTTTGTGCCTGGTTTTTGAATAAATTTAGTATTAACTGGAATGTTATATTTTGTTACTAGTTTTTGCCAAATGTTGGTTATTTGTTTGCTGATGTCAGGAATATATGGTATACAGCGGTATATGGTTTCGTGATTTTTTGATTCGTGAGATATATTTACTTTTGTTGGTTGATTTTGCTTTCTGTCTAGGTGTGTGCGTATAATGTTTTCTACGGTTTGTAGAGGAAATTTATTGATGTTCATGAAGTATTGTTTTATTTTGTCTAATTCATCGTTAATTTTATCTGGTGAACATAGTTTTATGGCTGTGTTTATCTGGTTTCTTAGTATGTTGAGTTTTTGTTTTGTTTCATTGCTGAGTCCCAAGGAATGTAGTCCAGTATGGGTGATTTTTCGGTGGATTTCTGTTTTGAATTGTGTGTCGGTTTTTATAATTTTGAGGTTAAGAAATGATATTTGATTGCTTTCTTCCTGTTCACATGTGAAGTTAATGTTGGGATGTATAGAGTTAATGTGAGTGAAAAAATTAAGTATGTGTTCTGTAGATTTGAATCCCGCCCTCTACATTGCGACACTCAGTTACACAACCCCTTCCAAACATGTGGTCAGCTTCCGGTCAGTTACCTCTTTCTTTGTGAACCTGACGATGACCGAAGAAGGTCGAAACGTTGTTCGCTCTTCTATTTAAAATATTTTCTGAACCCAAACGAGCCGTTTTTGCATATAAAATTAATAATCCAATTAATGTTAATTATATTTAGTCGGAAAGTTTGAGAATATTCATTAGTATAGAACAACATAAAATAACTTAAACAATCTTTTTTAGAAGTAGCATCCTTCTAATTAAAAGAAATGTAAGCTTTACCGTAGAGAGTGTGAGGTTGATGTTATTATTGTCCTTCTTAGCAATTTCTGTACAAAGTAGGAACATGTGATAAAAAGAGTGAAATATTTATGGACTTTTGTTGTTTTTTTGACAGATAAGAAATAAAAACGTCACACTTACTGTAAGGGAAGGATAGTAGTCTTCCTTCAACTAGCCATGAAGCATTTATATCAGCATTTTGAATATTTTATATACTAAAGGAAAAGAGGCTTCATTCGTAATAGATGGATAAATCATTCTCCATCTGGAGTGTTTAAAATTTCTAATATATCGTTCGACTTGGATAGTTATTTTTCAGTATATTCTCAAAGATTCTTTCCTGAAATGTTACATAAACTAAAGGTAAATTCTACTACTTATTACGTTATGCATTCCACATTTATATTATTTTTTTTCAAATAATTTGTGGAACCATTCTGTTTTGAGGATTTATGAATAACTTCCACCAAGGTAGTGCTGAAGGTGTGTCAGGTGTATAAACAGAGCCCATATATTTTTAAAATGTTCACTGTTGTGAAAAAACTGTCCAACAGGTACTGAACAAAATAAATCATAAGAGTCAACTGAAAAAAATGACAGGGGAAGTTACCATTTTCAAAGTAGCAGTTATTAATTTTCTATCAATATGATTGGTTTGTTTGTTTTTTGAATTTCGCACAAAGCTATTTGTGTTAGCCGTCCCTAATTCGCGAACTCGCGACCCTCAGATTACGAGTCGCAAGCCTTAACACGCTTGGCCATGTCGGGCTCCAATATCATTGGAAACAAGAATAAATTCCAAGGCAGACAGACAGGCAAGCTGAAGGATCGAAATTAGCAATTGTTCGATTGTCTTGGAGAATAAAATCTTTATCATTAAGAATTACTATTTTTACCAGAAAAGAGAGAATTCACAAAAGGAGGATGAGAGTTAAATCTACGTAAATAAGTGAATAAGTACTAACAAAATAAATAAGATATTTAAGTGATAAAATTTGGAAATGGGATTATTGTTATTATGCACATAAAATATTTAAAGTAGTCAGAACACGAGTAATAGAAATAATTGTAATATCTGAAATGAAACTTTTCGACCAACCTTCCATAAAAACAGCTTATCTGATCAAAATGCAGATGCAATCATGGTCTTTTGAGGGCTTTTGCTTTTGAAACACAGTGCAGCAAGAAAAACTTATAAGATACCTTAGGTTTCATCCAGTTGTCACAAATGTAATGGTGTTATTATATCGAGATTTGACTAAAGCGTGAACATATTTCAGAATAAGAACGATCAAGTGAGGATGTTTACATGTCACTCGAGAAATAACTTGTTATTTTCAAGTAGATAGTACATTTTCTGTACTGTTGTGGGTTATACATGTATGTCGATAGCAGAGTCCTTTGGGTAATGGCTAGCACTTATGATTTCACCTGTGCTGAAATAAGAATGATTAGCTACATATAGGGTTAGATTAATACAAGTCATGAGACACGTACCCGGGGGCCTCAGTGAAATAGTAAGCCTTTTATATTGAGTTACATATATAATGTCTATTATATTAAATTCAGACAATTTCTGTTACTCACACATACTCGGAAAATGCTATTTTATATTATTTGTATATAACAAAATCAAGCATTTTCATTCAAGCATAGTCTTTTGTGATATGATTTCTCACATTATTAATGAAGTGTATAATTATCATATAAGTGAGTTTTTAATAAATTTTCCAATAGAGTTCTGATTTAATCTCGTAGAAGGTTGAGCAGGGGACCAGAATTTCTTTCGAACTCAAAATTCTAAGAATTCTTAATTTGCCTCTGCATATTTTGACCGAATCGCTTTTCAATCTTATCTATTCCATTGTTAGAAAATTAACTCAATTTCACCTGAATTTACACCCCAACTATTGATAATCTGTGCAATTGGTTAGGGTATCTGGACTTACCTGAATACTTTCCATTGCCACAAAGTCAGAGAATTAGTTTGAAGGGATATTAGATATATGAGAAGTCAGAGTATCGCATAATGTGACATGAATATAAACGTGTTGATTTAAGAGTGAAGAGAAAGCAGAAATAAACTTCCTGCTTTCTGTACTAATGACAATATGATAGCTTTAATTTATTCTAGTTTACGATTTTAAACAATTTTAAATGTAGCCTACTACAATTAAAAAAGCAGACGCTTCTCCTGTACTTTCAAACAATATTTCCAGCTCATCTACTACTGAGTAGAATTAACCATAAAAACTCGTACAGGAAATTATTTTGATTCAACAACGACAATTGGTGGAATTATCTTTCCTTCAAAAGCAACAACAGTATTTTAGGTGTCCACGTTTGATCTATTATTTTTTTCAAAAGAATAAGCCAATACGAAATATGCAATGTCCTTGTCATGTTTACTCTACATAGGTTTCACCCAGATGTGAAACCACTGCACTCTGTATATGTGGAGATCAGACTTAGAATCATTGGAGTGACCGGCAAGTTTGTGTATTCAAAATTGAAGGGAACAGTTTTTATAAGGTTTCTAAATAATCTCTAAACAGAGACCCATGGGGAGAGGACCTTCTAGGGAAGGTTCTGTTCTTTCAGTTTACCTCCTCTGAGATCTCAACATTCACCCACATGTTTGCCGTGCGTGGCGACCCGTGAAGGGTGGAGAGGATCCTGGTGGTTGAGGAGTCCAACCCTAACACACCAGTTTAGTCTTGAATTCCTGTAAACGGGCGGCCTTGGGGCGGTCCCCTTGGGTCAGTCGGCTGGTCCACTTGGGCTAGGGTTAACCAGGTACCAGTGTTGGATGTTCTCAACAGGTGCTGTAGATGTTGTATCTGAAGCTTGTATAGTGCTCACGAAACCCTGGCGTTACTGCAGTGCCCTTGTTTGACATTGTAGTGTGTCCCCTCATAGTGCTTCATGGTGGGGGGCACTGGGCACCGAAATTTCCCCTTTTTATTATGGATCTTTCAAATTAAAACTTAAATAAAATAGTGAAAAAACAGTCCGTAGGTGAACGACTACGTCTTGAAGATTCTGAGCAGCAATCTTCAACACCTGTTGTACATCTTGTTCTTATTTTACATTCTCTTTCAGACAAACCTCTAGGGCAAATGTCTCCCTTTTTATTCAGAAGGAACTTGCTGGCTCTGCAATGTCAGTAAAGAAGCTTAGATTTGGTGACATATTGGTGGAAACATCCACATCCCAACACAGTGAACTCCTCTTGCATTCAAAAGCAGTTGAGGATATACCTATTGATGTTACACCTCATTATTTTTTAAATTCATAACGAGGAGTTATTGTTGAGATGGATTTGAAGAACATTTCCGAGTCAGAGATTCTCGCTGGTTTCTCCACTCAAAGGGGTTTCTGCGGTGAGGGGTATCTCCACTCGCAAAGCTGAAGCTACATTGCATCAGTACCCTCGTTCTGAAATTTACATCACTATGTCCGCCTGCCTCCATCAAGGAACGTTATCTTAATTGCAGGGTACGGCCATACATTCCAAGCCTTCCCAGATGTTTCCAGTGTCAGTGATTTGGTCACTCAAAGATGTCATGTTGTGGTTCTTTGACGTGTGCTCGTTGCGGTGACAAGGACCATGATGCCTATGAGTGTGAAACTGTTTCTCACTGCATCAGTTTCAATGGCTCTCACCCATTCTACTTTCATTCTTGGCTTAGATGGTTGGTAGAACCATAGATGCAGCGTTTGAAGACGATTCAAAACATTACTTTTCCTGAGGCTCGCAAGTTGCTGTCCACCACTTCAACTCGGACATATACTGCTGCACTCCATTCCTCTGCTACAGTATGAGTGCAGACAGATCTCTCTGTGCCTTCAAAAGAATCGTTCTCTAAACAAATGAAAAGACTTTTGACCTTCATGGTTAAAAAGTTTATGAATCAACTTCAACACACATCTCTGTCCTTTACATAAATTCCAAGATACACATTTTTTGGTTCCGGGTAAAGACATTTTCTTTTCTTCTCCCACCCAAAGATGCAAAACAATCATTCGTTCACGTCCTAAGTCACTGGAATCCCCTTCCAACAGCAAAGACCTACCCACTCAATCCAGAGCAGGATCCATGGAAGTCGATAGATCTCCCTTCAAAAAGGAGAGTATGGAAAAAGATGTGGTCATAAACAGAAGGGTTCTCCACCCAAGTCGTCTACAAGTAAATAAAAATGGCCACCTTGATACACTGGAACTGTCAGTCCTTTAGTACTATTGATCACTCAATTTGCTCCCTTCATTATTCTCCCATTTTTCATGGACGGTTGACAATAATCCACGAAGGGATAATAATTTTCTTATAATTTTGAGAGAGACTGACTGTGTTCGAAGGCACCGACCCGCGTGCCCTGGCGGAGGCTGAATCACGCAAACTGGTCGTCTTTTACTGCTCTCTCACAGCTTGATCCTGCCATTGTCTGTAAGCCATCAATAGACATCTGTGTGGCAGCATTAACTGACTGTATTATACAAGCAGCTGCTCAATGTATTCCTAAAACCTCGACACGTTTTCCAGGACATCCTCGTCCGTGGTGAAATCCTGCATGCCACATGGCACGGAAGGCTCAAAATCGGGCCTGGGATACTTTTTGTAGATATTTCTGACTCTCGAAATGTATCGCTTTTCAACAGGCCTGAACACATGCTTGTTGGGTAAGACGTCAGGGCCAGAAGGAATCTTGGATTAAGTTCACAGCCAGTATATCTTTTGCCACCAGTTCCAAAGTCATATGTAACAAGATTCAAAAAGGCAGTGGGCAATATAATTCTGTCCCCCTCTTGATCTTACTCTCTGATGAACAGAAAGTAGCTGACACCTAGGCCATCACCAATATCCTAGGTGAAAGTTTTTGCGAGGTATCTAGCCTTCTGCACTTCCTCATTTCAGAGCGTATTTATAGTCTCATGAACCTTTTTTGCACCTACCCCTTTGCAACTGTCTTTATTATATGCTTCGAAACTTCGTTTCTTACGAAAGCATCCCACCAGGGATTGTATTTTTATTCCTTGGTGGGCCATATTTTTTCAGAACAGACGATCTGCCATTGCTCCTTTTAGCCTTTGTATCCAGATGCAGTTCGATGAATTGGATCTGTTTTAGGATAACATTGCTGTATCCACTGGTCAGCGCATCCCACCATGGCTTCTTACAGTCCCAAAATGTAACCTGTCTTTAAGTCATCTGAGAAAAGCAGACACTCTTGATTGAAAATACTGTCTGTTATTTCCTGAACATCTTTCGAACCATCCTTCCACTCCTATTTATACAGATGGTTTAAAATCAGGTAACTGTGTGGGTTCAGCCATGGTTTGTTGTGTTTTGGCGGTTGCGAGCAGAATTCCCTCTACAACTTCTGTGTTCACTGCTGAACTGTATGCCATTTCTTTTGCCCGCCCTCCAGTGGCTCAGCGGTATGTCTGCGGACATACACGCTAAAATCTGAGTTTCGATACCCGTGGTGGGCAGAGCACAGATAGCCCATTGTGTAGCTTTGTGCTTAATTCTAAACAACAACAACAAATTCTTTTGCCCTGGATCCCATAGAAGCTAAACAGTACTCAAACCGCAATATTTATACTGACTCGCTTATTTCTCTACTGTCCCTGGAATCACTTCAAGTTAGTTCACACTTTGTTCTCGCCGATATTCAAAACCGATTGGCTCATTTTTCTTTATCATTTACTTCTATCCAGTTTTTCTGGATACCGAGCCACGTTGTTATTCGCGTGAACGAGCTCGTCGACAACGCAGCTAAATCTATCTGCTCTGGCACTATCACCGCTGAGCCTGTTCCATTCATGGACTATGGTCCTGTATTCGAGGCTTTGCTCTGTGCCAGCCGACAGTCGACTTGGAGTAAGCAACGCGAAAACAAGTCTTTCCAAATAAAACCCTCTTTTGGACTTTGCCCATCTTGCTTCCGTAAGGATTGGAAAGAGGAAGTTGTTTTAACTAGACTACTCATTGTTCACAGTTTGTAACTCATCATTTTCTTTTATTTGGGACTGATGCACTTATGTGTTGTCTGTATAACACTCAGGTCACAATAAGCCATATTTTACTTTACTGCCGTCGTTGAGAGTCGTAACGACGGCACCATTTTAATTATGTACTGTCCCAAGGTTTGTCCACAATGTTAGACAGTGTTATTGGTGATGGTGACACTGTCCACCTTGGTAATGTTTTTAATTTTTTAAAGGCCATTAATCTTTTTAATGCCATTTAAGTTTTTTAATTTATACACTAGACGTTTTTTAATGCGATTTCATTTTAAGAACAAAGTCCATCTAGTTTGATTTGAAATTAGAAAATGGCCGTAACGTTAAATAACTCGAAACCAGGACTGGAAAGGCCAACTTCAGGTGACTGACGGTGGTTTTTGTAGTTACCTGTTAGTTTTCCTGGCAAGTTATGATAATTACAATTATATTACAGAAAGTTCTTTGCAACTTGTATCACTGTAGTTTTTCTTTTAACGTTGTAGACGAGATGTAAACATTAGTTTTATGCTATTTATATATTTTTGAGCTTTGTTTTGTTCTACCTTAATTTCCTTTTATGATTTTTACTAAATTTACTTTCATTTTAATTTTTTACTGGATATTTGGCGCAAATATTCTAGCTGCTTTGTGCCATAAAACACTAAATAAACCAACCAACCAAGCAACTAAACAGAAAGGCAGAATAACACGAACACGAGGGAGAAGTGTTGTTGGTGAATGATCTCCCCCAACACGAGCTGTCCCTTCATCAGAACAGATAGCAAGTACTTGCCAATTAAGTTGGTGATTGGTGGAAAATAGAAAAAATATTCTGTAATCGTGTTGGCAGATCCTAAATACATCCACATCAATAAGTTAACTGAGAGACAAGCAATTGAGATCACAAAGCATCACTTAAGAGTATGAGGTATTTGTACCTCAAAAGAAGTGGTATCAGAGACAAAAGTTGTTTAAGTGTTCGCCTCAGAAAAGTTATAGAAAAGAGAAAATCAATAATAGTAGCAGCTGTTGTGGTGCATGTGAGTTCAGTCTACTCTGCTCAAGCTGGTATTTCCTTTTGAACTCAGGCTCCAGTGAGAATAAAACTACACAAACAAGCTGGTTTTCAACAGATGGGCAGAGCTATCCTGCCTCTACCCTGAAGTTCGTGCCACAGCAACTTCGTTCAGTATCTACACCTGGATATCACTCTGAAAAAATAACCCAATAATTTGCTGTAATTTTGGTCTACAGTTTTCATTTATGAGAATATTATGTATATCTTGTCACGCAGCAAGACATTTAGATCCCCTACCCAACCTATTTCACAGCAAGGGGAGAAGGACTAGCAGGGAGATGTTGCTGCTGTTACTCTAGGTACAGAAAATTTATGGACTCAAAGCAGCTGTGACAGAGAACACAACAGAAAACCCAATCCTTCAAATTTAAATTTCATGAGAGTTATTTTGGCTTTAATAATTCCCTCCGCTAGTGCAGCTGCAAGTCTGCAAATTTACAATGCTAAAATCAAGGGTTAGATTTTCCTCGGTGGGCTCAGCAGATGGCCCGATGTGGCTTTGTTATAAGACACAAAGTTAGTTTGGCTTTAATTACAGATTTTTCATAATTTAGTTTCATATATTTCGGAAATCATATTCTTTTGGTTGTGTTTTCACGTAAGGAATTTTTACAAATATGGATGAAAAATTTCTTTCTTAAATAAAATTATTTTTTAATTTACCATGACAAACGTATTTGATTATTGTGCTTGTTAACAAAAATATAAACCAACTCAATAAAAGGAAATAATACGGATGTAAAAAGAATATACATCCTCATTCATTCTGATTTTTTTTTCTGTGAAATCTACATCGTTAACTATCAAACTACGTGTCATGGTCTTTCTTTTGTGCATTGTGTTTGAAGAATCTTGTTTTCATGAGCAGCAGTAATCAACAATCATCATGTTAATGTTCCACCTTCATTGATACCTCCTCTTGTTTTCCCTGATGTGTTGATGAAACTTTTTTCCTTGTTCTTTGCTGACGGCACTGAGATTTTTAGGAATATACTGAATATCTGAGTGTAATATTTCAAGAAAATATTACAATCAAATTGTTTGAATTTGTTCTGAATGTTGTTTATAATATTTTCGTAATTTAGGTCCTTGTTGCTTGCTGAAAGTTTATCAACAACATCTTTAAAGGCAATCTACGATTTCTTTCAATTTTCCTCATTGTCTTTTCGAGCTGTTTATCCAAAGTCAATATACTAATCTGAAGCCCAACAAAAACTTCATCTTTAAGTTTCACTTCCGAAAGAGCTGAGAGTTGTCTGCATAGATACCAGAAAAAGTCAACATTTTTGGTTAAGGTTTTTAAAAACTGCTTCATCAAGCAAAGTAAAATGGAAATAATAGAACTTTCTTTGCATCAGCCAAACATTCACATTCAATGATTTTCGATCCCGGTATCAGGCTTTTGCAGAGTCATTGCTATTTTATCTTGTGCTGATTTCTTGCTTTGCTGTCCCATTCAGACAAAAAAAAATCATGGAAACTTTGTGTAATCAAATTGTTAACCCAACAATATACAAAGGACTTTTAAGTTGTTGTTCACCAGAAGTTTCAAGAATAAAATAATCTCTTTTATAATTTCTATTGAAATCAGATTCAGAATCAAATGGAACTTTTTAAGGAGTCTCCAACGAATTCGTAATGACAAGAAACCCACTTAAAGTAAAAATGTATCTGAAATATTTACTGATAAGTAAAACGGGACGACTAGTATATTGCCACATAATGTTTAGCATACAGAAAGTTTTGAGTTCTGAGTCATGCTGCTTGGCTTGTGTAAAGTCGCCCAACCTTTTTTATAGGCTAACTGAGCTTACATAAAATGTTATATGCAAATAACGTCTTGGTATTTTGCTAAATGTTTCAATCAGTTGTTACAAATTTCTCCGTGGATTTACGGCACATAAGAGTAGTAGCACTAAAGTCGAGACTCTGAAAGTGTGCACTGATACATATACAAGAAGTTTTTAGTCACGTTGTATTTAGAGAAGGCATGACACTGCATAGCTTACAGTGCATTGAGATTGTTTCCAACCTACTGAAAGATAAAGTTTCGTTATTTTTGCACTTCCGTCTCCTCTCTCACTAAAACTGATTCACATAAACGGAAGAGTGGAAGATTGCATTTGTTTACTTGACGTACGCTTATTGGAAGTGCCTGTTCTGGAATATTCGGTGCAGGATTATGAAATCCTGTTAAATGCTCGTGATAATGGGATAAAGCAGTGCAACCAATATTTTAGAATGAGGTTGAATGAATAATAGTGTATATGAGTTGTATGCTCTCTGCCTCTGAATGCTCCTAATGTTTTAATGTTGCACTACTCACAGTGTTACTTGTATGACAGGAAATTCATCTTTATGGTAAATCAGACATTGCTGAAATGGACAACGAACTTTGAAAACCTAAAAGATGATAACTACACGAAACCACAGATGGACTACAATCCCACATAGTGAACCTATTTAACTTCATTGACTGTCCTAATTCAAATACTGAGTTCAGATAAAAGCCATTCAGCTGGCTCGAAATAGATAAATGCTCTTGCATCTATCTGGCAAACTCACCTGTAAAGATATCTTGAAGGAGCAATGAAGAGAACTAGAACTAGCATGGGTGCCTTTATGCTGTGCAGGAACAAAGGAAGTTACATTTAGTACAGATAAGGAACTAAGTGAAGCACAGATAGTCAGCAGCATTTTTGTGAGCAGTTACAGATGTACTAAAGTGTTATATATTGATTTTGTTGACTACTGACATGTTAGAATCAACCAATGTTGCTGCTCATGGTCTCCGAACCCCGGTGGTACAAATTCTCCAGATTCTAAATGAAGTAAGAATTGAAGATAATCAGTGAAGTACTTGAACTGGTTTAATGGGTGGCCAGAGCTTGACCTTTTCACTAGTCACAAGAGTTTTATATTAAATCAAGAAATCCAGTCGCGAATTCCAAACACAAGTCACCAACTGGAGGAGATTTACAGTTAGAATAAAGAATTTACTCTGAAACTGAGGTTTTAAAACACATGGAGTTTTTAAAAACATGCATATTTTAAGGTACAACTTTTACATACAATATTCTGATATATTTTGTCAATTCCACTACAGTTCTCTGCAGCTTTTCCATCATACTTGAGAATTTCTCGATTAAACTAGCGGTAGTTAAATATTCTGATGTACTTCAACATAAGAGTTCTGTTTTAACATTCATAGTTTTTTGCATATCTATTTACTACGTTACTCGACTGAGAGATATAACTTCTGTAACTTACACTAAGGTTGAGATGATATTCTAGTTTCTTTGTATATTGGAATATTTAAACATTTTGAAAACTTCAGAGATTGCTTTAGCATCGAGAGAACTTTAGAGAATTCACATGATCCGGAAGACGTAACTTTCAGCTCAAAACATGAGTTTTTATGCAAAGTTCCTTGGTATTCTTGTGAGGGTCCAAATAGTATACATTTACATTCACAAGTAGGTATAACACTTCATTAGACAATTTCTGCAAACTCATGGGACTTTCTTGAATCCAGACCAAAACTTTGTATTAATTAACTGCAGTTAGATTTGGCAAGTCGGCAACCTATTTAGTCGCTCTACTCCTTGCTTCTCTTAACATCAAAACTACACCAAAAGTCCCTACTCTTCAATTTATCATAAACTTTTCCTGTAGCTCTTTGTCTGCTATCGTAATTTCAGTCTATAGCTATCAGTTTCGTGACTTTCCCTCATCTAGGCGTTCTCACGGATATGCTAATGCCGATTTAGTTATATTTAACTCTAGAAGCGTTCTTAATTTTTACTTGACCTTATTTTTCTTTCTTGATTATTCATTGTTACATAACTGTCTTTGTCTGCATTACACAACCTTTCTTATAGAGTTTATACATCTTTTGTGTAGACGTTTGTTGAACTTTTTATAATATACACATTTTTCTCATTTATTGAAAGCATTTGAAGGTATTGTAAAATCACTTAAATATCCACAAATGGTTCACTAGTGCTAAATTCTGTTAATTACTGTGTTGGTGATATTCAGTGCTTATGCCAGCACAACACCATGGGTGCAATACACAGGCAGAATTGACCTTGACAAGGCAAACTCTAACAAAAAGTGTCGGAATTTTCCGTTCATGGAACAGTCTTGTGTATTGCCTGTCCTCTCAGAGTTAAAGTGAGGTAATTAATACTTGCTACTTAACTGATTACTTCGTTGAGTGAACTGAAGTTTTTCCTTTGGTTGACCCTTAAGTTCAGCATGTTGTTGATATCTCAACGGAGCAACATACAGCATGTGTCAGTTCCTCTTGAAAGATTCCAGAGATCAGGAAACTGATTTAAGCAGCTAGTTACTTTTTGATTTGTACGTAATTTTGAGACTGGTGAAGAATGCACACTTCACATTATCATTCCCACTTAAACTGTCAAGCATATGCCAACTTAGTGTGTTAATCCTATTGAACTGATTGCGTTGAACACAATTGTACAACATGCCATGCATCATGATTGCACACTAAAACAGAGGTGGACTGTTTGTTCACCTAACATTTTTATATTTGAGTAAGATATTATGTTCCCTGTACATGTGATGTGTGGCCCATTTTCTTGGTGTATAGTATTACAACGTCCACAAGTCTGTGCAGAATGGTTAAGAAACTAGGAAAGACAGCCATATGGAAGAAGAGATGCTAGAACAAAACATTCAAGAAGAGTACTTGCCAGCACAAATGCAATCTGACAGTGAAACATGCTACACATGAGGATGTAACTTCTTTGGTAATACGGAGGTGAAGTGTCTTACTAGTTGATTATACGATGAAATCATGAGAGCAAACAAGGATCTACCAAAGAAAACAACATTCAGAAAATCGCCAGAGAAGAAATGGCAATCCTAAGATTGTAAGTCAAACACATTAACCACCTGAACATGCTAGGCCTACATGTGTGGACGTTTATAGGAAAGCTTCTCACCGTAGTGGCCAGTAAAAAAGTTAGGTCAAAACTGCAAACCAGCCACCAACAAAATAAAGAGTTTCTTCATTTATTCACTTGTTTGTTTCCTTTTACTATCCATATTCGATCTATTTTCTGCATCATATTTCTAGAAGCTACATTTTTTGGTTACTTTTGAACTTGTCTATCAGCTATAAATATACCTGAATATCATATTACCACGTTCAAGTATATGCTTTAACAGCTACTGACAGTCTGACTTGTGTAATTGTGAGCCAGGGTCTCACCTTGAAATATGGAATCTTATTGTCGACCACCATAAAGAGGGAAGACTCTTTAGCAACACCTACTCTTTGGGATATCAAAAGTTGTAAACATGTATCAGTAAAGTAGAAAATTAAAATAAGGAGGTAAATATAAGGATGGATAGTATCAATCTTCCGAAAACAAAACAAAAACAAGATAGTAGAGTTGGCATTTGCATCATACTTCCATAATAGTACAGGCACACAGTGTAGTAAAATGACAGACAAAAATAGGATAATTTAAACCCCATTGTGATTAAATGATTATATATATAATGCTGTTTATTAATTCTTGGCTATGATGCAGATGCAATCTCTGCTATCTTTTTTTACATTCTTTATGACGGACTGATATTAGGCACCCTTACGTTCATTTCCTTTCTTGAAAAGTTTCTTTTTACTTGTTTTTAACACAGTGTTTAAACGAACATAAGAATGTTGTATTCATAATAAAGTTTCATACACATGAAAGTGAGGTTCCAACTGTAATATTTTTTATTTATCTGTCATTAGCTGGTATTTCCTGTTCAACCTTGTATCTCAGTTTTTTAAAGGCACACCACATTTTTTTAAGAAAGCCAACTGCAAGGGGTAATAATAGTATCCTTTACAATAGAATTATTATTTATGTATTTTAATTACTACTACTTATTAATAATACTTATAAAACTGTATACTCCGTTTGAAACTATGTCACCACAGTGAAGTTCAGTGACTCCATTGTTTTGGTTTTTCAGTTTATCATGTGATAAAAATAAGTAGAAAAAAGAAGAACAAGAAATGCAAAGTTTTTGTTATGATATTTACAGATTTCAAAAACTTGTGACTCAGTCGTTACACAACTATAGCTATAAAACAAAATGCTGAATACTATTTTAAAGTTCTGATAATCTGTTTAAAATATCATTTTGATGAACAATCCGAGCCAACTCTGCATAAGCAGTGTTACTGCTAACCATAACTGTATTTGAATTATTATTTTTATTTGGAGTTTGTATTTTTTTTAAATCTTCATGTTTCTTTTTTATTTCTAATTGTTAATGCTTAGAAATTTTCTGAGTGTCTAGGTTTAACGTGATGTCTCAAATGTTCTACAGACTTAAAAATTGCAAAAATATGAAAATATCAGTAATTTAATTAGACAGTGAGTTAATCAGTTAGTCAGTTAATTATTTTACAGCTATATTTAATTTGTGAAATAAATGCAACATGAAATTTAACAAGTAAGTGACTTATGTTTCTTTTGTGAGGTAAGTTTTTCATTCTATAAACATACATGTTGATATTTCTCACTGAAGACATAAAATGTTTTATTTATTTTTCTCTATAGACTGCACTGGGGATTATTCTTGGTAGATAATAAAAAAGAATACACAAATTATATAAACTTTTGTAATACTAATATCAAGAGTGGAACAATTTTTACCAAAATTAAATTCCATAAGCTGTTCTTCAAGATTGTGATACATTATGCAGATATACCCTGTGTTTTCTACTCCCTTCGTTGATACTTAAAACATTTCAATATAATATCATGTTCAGTTATTTTGGTCATAATATGAAACATTTGTCGAAGGATCTACTAAGTTCCCTTTGGTGTGATGACAAGAAACACTTGAAACAAAAATACAGGGTGGTTTGTCAAACAGCTATTTATTTTTACAAAGAATAACTTTTACAAAGTTTTTAAAGGCATATGTTATATTACACTCATAGATGCTCAAAATGCATTTTATGATATTAAAATCATGCATTTTATTCATGATGTAAAGAAATCAAAATAGAAATGAGTAAGCACGCATTTTATTCATGATCTCATCTGACCCTCAAATTTTCCGCTTTTCTAGCGACCACCCTGTATATCTCAGGACAGCTGGTATGAGTATTAACACTTTTGCTAATAAAGCAGAGAACATGTTTCACCTATATTAGTAAAAGTGTTAATACTCATACCAGCTGTCTTGAGATATGAATTTTCCCTGCTCACAGAACTATATCAGTCACCAAGGGTGCCATGTTTGTTTTCTCTCTGGAAAAAGTATGCATATGTATAATTGACTGTTATTTTCTACTTCAAGTTGAGTAGTGTACTTGGGATATAACATTGATTATTCTAAATTTAGTGTGATTGCAGTCACGTTGGTGGCACTGACACCTTAAGGAGCATAAAATTGTTTATTCTGATGTACAATATTATGCCTTCTTAACATGAATTGACCTAATTTCAACTTGATGAGCAACTATAATAACTAAATGTAACATGTACTAAATTACAACTTCTTTTAGTATAATTTAATTTTGAATAAATTCAAAAATCTTAAAATATAACTTTTAATAACAGAGAACTTCATCTTCAATTTTAGAATTCATGTCATTCTCCAACAATAGCCTATACTTACATTAGTCTTTTACTCTGACTGCTCAGTAAAACGTTTTTTTACTGAAAGTAAACTTGTATCTAGTCTCTTTCCTTGTGTCAGACTTAATTAAGGTACACAGTATATTTTTGGCAAGCCTCAAGTTATACTGTTGTTCTTACCCATTTACCATGGAATCAGTGAAACTGAGAGTATTATAATGACAGATGCTTTGAGTTAGAATATAAATTTACTGAAAAAAGAATGAAAGGAAAAATAAGCTGAATGAAACAAAGCATTTAAGAATTTTAAGAAAAAAAAATGACAGAAAATTAGAGAAGATAATTAGAAAGGTAAAAGAAGAAGATCAAGAGGTAAGACTGTAATGAGAAAACTGAAGTAAAAAAGACATCAACGAAGTAAAAAAGAGGTAGAAGTAAACTACACTGATATGAAGATAAACTTTTGAACTGAACTGGTAAATACTTCTGTTTGCATGTGCTCAAGAATTCCCGCCTCCAACATCATTATATGTGAAATATGGAACAGGAAAAATCTATTTGGTTTACAACTGTTACCACTATTGCTGTGCTACCTGTATTTCCAGGATCTTTCTGGACTTCAGCTATATTACTTTGCTTATTAACTTCAATAATTATCAGGCTAATTGAACAAAGTTGCTAAATCAAGAAGCCAACAGGCTATGATGGAAGCTGTCATGGCAGACACATCAGGATTTGTTTGAAATAATGAAAAAGACAAAAAGGTACTGTTTTCGTGCTCATTTAAATGGACCAGATTTAATGACAATTAGTATCATTACAAAATCTGAGAGCCATAACAACTGTCAAGCATTAGTGGATGTCTTACTGAACAGTTTTTCACTGACATGTAAGAAAGAAGTTTCCAAATCAAAAGTCACTAGTGAGGTACGGAGGAAAGAAGGGACCTTATCCAAACTTATTGAACATATAAAAGGCTTGCTCAATTATCTTTTATAAAATTATTGATTAGTTGGCACAAGACTATTTGATAGATAACAAAGTAAATGAGGATATGCAAATTAGGTTAAATTAAAGAAGGCATAAATCTTTAAAGGAAACTCTTCAGTTAGTGATGAAACTTGAATGTACTAAATTCACAGATAAACAATTAAAATTGGTATTCAAAAGTCATGGGATCTTTGGCTCAAATAATATGTACATACATCTATTAGTAATCTGGAAGAACTGAAAAGATTAATTAGACAATTAGTTACACAAATCATAAGACATAAGAAGTAAATCACAAAACAATACATTTTACAAGTGTAACTTCAGACAAACCCTAATATAGCATAAAGCTCCTCCAAAAATGTCATAAAAAACTGTTAGAAATGTGTGAGGAACCTTACAAACAATACTAAAAGGAATCAAGATATAATCATAAACTAAGGAAACATCACCCCAAGGATGGGTCTTAGGGCTCAATAAGATGAAAGAGATAACAGGACATCCTAAAATTGGAATTAGGTGGATGTACTGGATAAAGCTCAATAAATAATATTTCACTTGCTTTAAATGAAATAAGAAGCTCATTATTTGAAAAAAAACATTCCATGAATTAATTGGGCTCATTAATTGGAATCCTTGGTTCTACAACCACAACTGTTCAGTTCAGTGTAGTGAATAATAATGAAAAATTATCTTTATAAATGAAAAAAGTAGATCAACAAGTAGGCGTAAAAATTGCAGAAAAAGAAAAATGGGAATTTATCCTCATTATAGGAAGTTTATCTCCACTATATGGCATGTGAGTAATTGACATCAAAGAGGAATGTATAGTGAGAATATATTTAATGAAGAATGTGAGAATATACTTCCTTTATAGAGTTTCACAGTCTATAACCAGGGTACCCTATGCAATATTTGACAACTACAACAACAGAGGTTGAACTTCTGGTGACCACATTAAGGGAAATTATTATACCATAAAAAAGTAAAATCTTATTTAGAGAATCTTACTGGGAATAAATATTTAGTGACTAAGGCACAGTACAAACAAATACTCCAGCATGTTCTATGAGTTAATGGTCAGAAGAATGCTCATGGATTTGAAGAGTAAGGATGTCATAATTTGGTTCTTAAACATTAGCAAACCATGAAATCCAAGGTTGCCTTGGATAGAATGTTTAAGATGGCTACAGAAAAAAAATTAGGATTGCACTTTTAACATTTAGACTCAGTTTCATCCTGGAAGAAACCTTGGAAATGCTAATACAACTTCCCAAAGACTTTATATTAATAAAGAATCTAAACATTGAGAAAAGAAGAAAGTACAAGATAGTAAATCTGATTAATCTACAGTAGAGCAGAGTAAAGTTCAAGATGGGACATCCACAATTGATAGTGAACCACCCATGTAGTCAATACTTGGCTGAAGGATACTGAGACAAAAGATGAGTGCCAATTATTCTTTTGTGTGTGTGTAATGATTGATTAAGTAACTCCACAATACAATAAGAGTGCATTGTTAAAGGCCTATATTTTTAATATTTGAATTTATATATTTTCTATTTTTGCTGTATGGAGTATTAACATGTCATCTCGATGGAAAGTGATGTCTAAAATGTTTTCTGAGAATGTAGATTTGACACACGTTTTGACTTTTCTATGGACTAAAACAATTGCAATAACATATACACACCAGTCAACAAATAAATTTTACAATGAGTTCTCAGTCATTAAGTTAGTTAGTCAGTTCAGTTCTGTAAAATTTTGTTAAGTTTTTGTGAAAATTTGTATGTATTTTGTATGGCCTTAATGAACCAGCGCGTAAGGCGCGCGACTCGTGATCCGACGGTCGCGGTTTCGCGCCCGTGTCGCGCTAAACATGCTCGCCCTCCCAGCCGTATAATTACGGTCAATCCCACTATTCGTTGGTAAAAGACTAGCCCAAGAGTTGGCGGTGGGTGGTGATGCCTTCCCTCTAGTCTTACACTGCTAAATTAGGGACGGCTAGCACAGATAGCCCTCGAGTAGCTTTGTGCGAAATTCCAAAACAAACAAACCTTAATGAATCTCCATACCAATTTTGGAAAAGATCCATACCCTGCAAAGTCGTTACACGAATAAGGAACACACAGTAGTACCTTTTGAACATTTATTTATTTTGTCAAATATATTAAAACTAAGGATTAATTTTCTTTGTGCTTTTTTTTCATGCGATCATTTGGAAAATTAATTACGAAATTATAATCTTCAAGCGTCTTAGATGTTTTTTTCAAGCTAAGATGCATTTTGATACCATGAATGTTTTTAAAGTTGATGCCACCTTTTTACGGCAAAAAACCGATCAAGCTTGCATTTAAATTGATATTATTTAGTCACACGTATAACATCAACAGTTAGAATGAGGGTAAATGTGTTCTTTACTTGTGTATTTATTATATATTAAGGTTTTCTCCGTTTTTTATTACCATGTGTTAAGTTCCTCCAACGTTTTTATTGCACATTTGTGGTATTTGTTTTTATTCTTCCTGAAACTTATGGCCCACTACTTCTAATAGTATTAGTAAATTTCATTCTCATTTCACATACATTGTTTATACTTACTGATGTTTGTAACTTATCTTTTAATTATAACTTTGGCTGTGACATTACTAACCGTAATCATATGGATAATAATTCCAGCCTTTACGGGACTAGTTTAATTCAGGACACAAGGTTAGCGTTCTCTGCTAACCTTGAGTTAGATTTTTGTGCTGTATAACTGTATCCATCATTCACACATGGCAAGCTTTTTGCCTTATGCGTTAATATATTTTAAAATTAACTTTAACATAAGAACTTAATATTTAAAGTCTAAAAATTTTAATCAGATGTAACTGTTGTAAGTATCATGACACTGAAGTTGAAATGAAAATGTTTTTATTTCATTGGTTTTGATTTAATTACAAGTTCCTTTTGTTGTTTTGAATTAAGCACAGAGCTACACAAATGGCTGTCGGTACTCTGCCCACCACGGGTATTGAAACCTAGTTTTAAGCGTTTTAAGTCTGCAGACATGCAGCCAAGCCACTGGGTGAGCAGGTTGTTACGAAGTTGTGTGCTATTTGCACTTTAATTTATATAATGTAATTCAAATGCCAAATCATGTCTCACCCAGAATCATAGGGTTATGTGTACTAAATTTTGTCTTGCTAAGTGTATTTTGGAGCTCAGAATGTTTGACTGCATTGCACTGGACATGCTTGCTTTTCAGCCATAATATTATGCATGTATTATGACTCTGTTAGATGTGTCTGTGGCTACTTCTGTAGTCAGACAATGGTGAATTTTTGTGAGTTGAAGGTGATTCACCATCTCCATGTTTTTCAGGTTTGTACAACATCTGTATAATAACATTTGATGTGTGCATGTGTCACAAAACTCTACTTAAACCTCTGATTGTGCTGACTTCAAAGTGGTACCAAATGAATCATCTCAGCTCTAAGGTTTGTGCATAGATAAAATTTTACACAACTATTTGGATAACCAGGGTATTTTGTAAAAACAGTTTTACAGGAATTCTTGGAAGTGGACCCTAACTTTGACATTAATTTAGATTAGAGCATGGAGTTAGTAGGCTTACTAATTACTGTTGGTAAATTGGTTAAATAAATTAAGCTTGTATTATAATGGCAATGAAAATTAAACTGAAAATGTGTGAAACAGTAGTTCAAGCATTAAATTTGTATTATAGCAGTTCTGTAAATGTGGGCTATCTTAGTGCTCTGTCTTCCTAAGATATTTGGTGTAACGTCCACATGTTTCCCTTTTCCTCACAAGTGAACTGCTCAGGATAATTAGAAATACACTGATGTTTTCTTTGTGGTTGCATATGTAACATATATTTAGTAAGTTAGTAGCATTAGTGATGGTAGAATGGTTCTCATATCCTCCACATGTGGTGTATTCATAGTGATACAAAATTATTATTTGTTTTATCTTTATGATTAATACAGGTGAATTTGTAAATGGACTTGACCTCCACAGTAGGTACAGTTGGTTGCTAATGATGATCTCGAATTAGATCTTTGCCAGGCCTGTATATTGCACTGATAGATCATATTTAGCCATGGCAACAATACTCCTTCGAGGATGGAATTTTTGTTCCCAGGGGTTCATTGATAATGCCAAGCTTTTCAGTAGAAGAATAAATTCTGTGAGCAAGCTGAAAATATCTCATGCTAATTTAAGAATAGCCTGCCTTTCCTACGTGCACAGTGGTTCGGAACATGAAAATCCATATAAGGATCGGCATCGTACAGCTCATTCTTTCTACAGTCAGTCTGCTATTGATGCAGCAGCAGCAAAAGTAAGTTGATATTTTGTTTCTGACATATGTTTGTGCTTATTTTTATGTGCTTACATGAGTTTGTATTGATGTTGATAAAAAAACCAAAAAACATAACATCAAAAATAGTTACTTGTAGGTTAACAATTTGTTTACAGTATGTCTTTCAAGCACCAATTTTTTTTCTTAAAAGAGAATCATATAGTATTAATTTGATTTTAACTATTTAAATCCATACATTCTTCTGAACAAAGTAATTTGTTCTTGAACCATGAGACAGGTTAGCAACTCTGTAAAAGGAAAATAAGTAAAAAAATTGTGTAAGATACCCTAGAACAAATATTTACTTATTACATGGACTCTTGATATTGTGAGTAACCATTGTTGTGTTGTTATTTAGGGGAACTGTTACTTATTATTACAGTATTGGTTTCAAATCATCAAGTTACTGGTATGTGTTGAACTGTAATGTTGTAACTCAATGGTCAGTCATGTAATGCTGACTGACCATTGAGTATGGTACTGTAAAATGTACATATGCACACTGTTGATGATTTGTTCTTTACAATTACATGTTATAAACATGTGACATCAACACTTGCTGAGCTGCAGTGTCTAAAAATTGGGGAAATTAAACAAACTAGTAATTGGAGTACATCAGCTGTCTGCTTAACATTGAACAGGCTGTACATATACTTTATAGGTGGCTATTATTACCATTAATGCTACAATGTAGAATCATAAGCTCTTTTCCTATTGAACATAATGCCTCTTGTGCAGTGTATATGATTCATGTTATTTGATTTGTATAATGTTTAAATCGGGAATTCACAAAGTGTGTTGTGTTGATGTATTGAAGGTTGATAATGACGTTCTAGTATCACATGTACTTGGGAGTGGTCAGAATCATAGTCATGAACTTGATCAACTAACAAATGGAAACTTTTAAAACTTGTAAAAAGTGTTAAGTCATGTTTCAAGCAGGTTTTTAAAATGAGTGTAGCATAATATATATGACCTGTGGACAACAAGAGACCATTTGGCCCTATGTAGCCTTCCTTACGCACACACACACACACACAGCTTTAGATGATTGATTAAATTAGTTGATATTCCTTTACTAAAATAAACTTTGAAACTAGAGCTAGTAGGTTTTTTTAAAACCTGACTCATTTTTTTCTTTTTATCTTACAATATGGCAACCTCCAGTAAGATCACTTCCTACTCTTTTAACAAAAGGCAATCTCGGTGAGGTAACTGTTCAGTGATTGGAATCATTGTAGTAGCTTTTCTCTGAACCCTATAAGTAAATATCTTTTATTAGGTAAGGAAATCATAACTGTGCACAATATTAGAAGTGAGGCTTAGTTTAATGAATAGATGACTACTTTTTTGACTTGTAATCATCGCATCTATAAATACTCAAAATTTCTGTTAGCTTTGTTACTTGCAACAGAACACTTGAGTGATTGATCTACCAATATACTTAACTCCTTTTTGTCATTTGCTTCCTGACTGTATTAAATGTGTAATAAAATTGATATAATCTTCTATATTACTTTGTATACATTAAAGATCAGTTGCCAGAATTTTTACAGCTTACCAATTAATTCAAATCATTCTGTAATACCTAAAATCCTCAATACAGTTTTAAATGCCCAAGATTTTAATGTCATAAGCAAACTTTACTAATTATACACTATTTGTATTGTTAATGTAAAAACAGAAGGGTAAAGGTCAAACAGTAGTCCCAGAAGTACTAGATTAATAAAAAAGGTCCAGTTTGAATTTCATTGATAACCTACTTTGTTTTGTTTTTTATCCATCCATCCTATAATCCAATAAACTTTTTTACCAACATCACCATTGTGATTTTAGTAGCTAGTCTTTGGTGTGGTCTTTATGAAAACCTTTTGTTTCAGCAAAACTTAAGCTACAGGTAAAATAATTCATACACACCATCTTGTTTAATTTGTTTTTTATAGCCATCAATTCGTTTGACACCAACTGCCATTCTCTATTCTGGGAAAAGTCCTGATGGTAGCCACCTGTTGGTAAGAGATAGTAACATAATTTGTTAGAAATATTTTTATGTATTGAAAATTTTAAGTTCTATTTAGAAGTTTTTAGCAGGCCTTTCATGAGACATTGGAGGACACTTGTTGAAAACAATCACCCAATCTGATGTTTTCTCAATTTGAACTAAATAATCTGGACATCTCCAATTGGCTAAAAAGAAGGTATTCTCAAACGGTTTTAGCACTGGGGCTGCAAAAGTGTTTTGAAGTGGTCAGGTAACTGAAGTCTGTCAGTGCATTATGAGCTTAATGCCAAAGTACAAGAATTATGGAAGTCATCAGATTAAATTGAAATGTATTCAGGAAGTGTTTAGAATCATCTTGGTAGATATTGTGCAACAAACCAAGGACAATATTATTCTTGTAGCTGCTTTCAAAGTGTTGCTGACTGCTTGTCCTGCTGCTCACTGTTGAAAGCTAAACATAAAAAGGTAATAGCAGAAGCATAATTAATGATGCCAAGAATGTGGTTTTATTGATAATTACTGATTTACTCCCAATGGGTAGACCTCAGTACCAGTCACTTTGTTAGAAAAATTGAACAATCGTAACTGGAGTCTAGCTTGCCTTTCCCATACATTAAACTTGTGCCACCTCTTCCTGTTATCTTCAGGATATAAGAAAAATCAGAGGCTTTTATCCTATAGATTTCCTGGATTAGAGTTAGGTAGTAGGTGGCACTTTCTAATTATGGTCTCATTCATTGATTGTTTGTTACCTTGGTATTAATAAACAAGAGAAAAAAATAAAAGGGAAGTGAGTTTGATGGCAGTATTTTGGTTATTTGGATAGTTGGAAAAACTGGAAATCTTTATTTCAGTTAGTTATTTTTGTCACAACTGGTATAATCGGAATTTCAACAAATCAATCATAATTTTTATTTATCGATTAGTTTATGCAACACTAATTTAATATAGTTGCTACTAGTAGTTAATCCGTTATATTGATAAACCAATTAAATCTCCTCAATTTACACTAGATAATTATAACTATCTATAAGATGACATCTTACTCGTCTTTCTTTAAAAGAAGATAAGATCTCAATGGATGTGTTTGTATCTGTTACAATGTTTAGAATTGTTTACCAATCTCTGAACAGTTGTGGTTACCTCAAACCACTGTTAAGATATTTTGTATGTCACAAGTCTTGAATAAAACTAACTATTGTACTGTGACAGAATGATGTAGTGATTAAACTGTAGCCTTTCATCAATAGGAAGGTAATATATCCTCAATGTACAGCTTTTCCATGAGCACTAGCACGTGAACAAAGTTTCATATTTTAATTCAGCATTGCTTTGTCGAGAATTAATTAATTGTAAGAATTAATGGAATTTTGCACTTGTTATTTTAAACAAGTTTCACCTAAAACTTGCAACAGAAAAGTCATTATTCATGACCATCACAAGTGGTGTTTTTCTTTCATTAATTTTCTTGATTATGAAAAATAAATGAAATTTTTAATTTTAATTAGAATTTTGATTCAAAGTATCTGAATTTGCCAGTGTCTACTGGTTTGTCTATTTGATGTCATTTTTTTCCATTTGAACACCTTCTTTGCCATTTCTTCCATCAACTAAAAAGATGCTCACTTTTGAAATTTGTTTTCTTTAAAGTAGACTTCTTCTGGGTTAACAACTATTATGTTAACCATTTGTTTTGTTTTGACTAGTTTTTCCTATGGAGTTATCTGTCTATCTAGTTTCTCATTAGATTTATTCCTGTTTCAAAAACCCTTTTCAGTGCTGCTTTTAAAGCTCCTGTCAATAACTAGTTTCTTTCCACTTTGTTCATCTCTATTCCTGATTCTCCAACTCTGGCATGGATTCTCTGAGTCTAGGTTGGTTCGATTATTTTTTCTGCATATTCTTTCCTTCAACTTCTCATTTTTTTTCTTTCTGGTTTCCCCATATGTTTTTGTTTAATGAACTTTCTCGTTCTTGGTTATTTTTCCTTTCTTTCTTTGGATCTTAGGGGTCTCTTCATAGTTTTTTTTTTTTTTAAATTACAAGTTGTGCTACTTGTCTGATTTCTTTTCACGACTGGAATCTTTGTATATTTCTTAATGCTCTCACTTCTTCCATTTCAGCTGATTGCCATATTCCATGTACTATGGCATGATATTCTTTTTTTTTTTCTTTTTACTTGGGGGAGCCATCACTTTGGCATTTTTTTAATTGTGTTCCTCCCACACCCCTTTATCATAGGGATAAAATACATTTTATTCCCTAACTTTACCCATTTAGATTCCATTTGCTTTTTTTTTTCCTGTAAAATTATTCTGTTTCTCATTTTCTTTCTCCTATATTGTTTGTTTCTGATATCACTTTTATTACCTCCTTTAATAGCAGTTTACAATGGTATTTTGTTGTTGTGGGATTATTTTCCTCTAGTAACTTATCTCCTTCCTCATTGAGAAGACTGGTCAAGCACACCATCTGGCTTGTTTATTCTTCTGTAGACTGACTCTTTTTCACCCCTTTTGTGTCTCTGCCCATTAAATTTATCTTGTGTCTTCTCTCACTTTGTCATTGATGTCTGTGAATGAGATTTTTGCAGGTGGGACTTAACCCATCTCCAACATTGTGGTTTCATCTGTTATTAGCTTGTGTCTCCCTCTAGTTGCCATCGTCAAATCCTCAAAGAATTTCTATGTAGGTAATTTGTTGCTTATATCTTTCTATAATCTCCATAATGTATATATACAGAACCCACTGCATAAGATCCTTCTCTCTCTCTCCTGAAATTTGTATTGAGTGTGAAATAATGAAGTGTTAAGACCATCTGCCCCTGCTTTTGAGATAGGGCTTTAGCAGTCTGTAAGTGTGTGTGTATATAATTTCAAACTGTACTATAAAAAGAAAATACATCACTTGCTGAAGACTTGCTCTCAACTGGTTAATGCATGCTGTTCATATTTGTGGTGACCCACTGCAATATTGTATTGGAGTGTATGTAAATGGTAGAAAATTTGTGCTTGGTTCATTTATATCTATCATTTTCCTTTTTAGCAGAATAAAGCGAGAATTCTTGCTTTTCTTGTCCTAATAATTTTGGAAGTTGAGAGAGAGAGTTCCTTTTAAATCACTGTAGTCCTGCTGGTATGATATCTGATGGATGCATTTCTGGGATGTTTACTTGGAAGTGTAATAAGGCCACCCTTTACATTCAAAACCAGATCATTCCTTATAGTAAGCTCAGCCAGGTGGGCCTTCTTTACTTCTTGGAATATGGGTGTGGGATGATTCTTTTTTATACTTGATTATTATGGTTATTATTATTATTCACTACTTTATTATCTCAGTTGGCCCGGAATGGCCAAGCATGTCAAGGCGTGCAACTCGTAATCTGAGGGTTGCGGGTTTGCATCCCCATCGCGCCAAACATGCTTGCAATTTCAGCCGTGGGGGCATTATAATGTGATGGTCAATTTGACCATTTGTTGTTTAAAGAGTAGCCCAAGAGTTTGTGGTGGGTGGTGATGACTAGCTGCCTTCCCTCTAGTCTTACACTGCTAAATTAAGGACGGCTAGCACAGATAGCCCTCAAGTAGCTTTGTGTGAAATTACAAAACAAAAAACAAAATGATCTGAGTTACTGCCCTAGCCACATTAAACAATCATGCTCTGCCAACCACCTCAGCTGTTGTGGATGGTTGAGTAATTTTTCATACTTCTCACTTACACAATGCTTTAGTATCAAGCAGAGTTCTTTTCACATCACCTTTTGCTGCACTATGTTAATCAGTGAAAATCATTCTATGAATGAGAAAGATCTTCCACTTGGTGATTCCCCTTTCTTCCTTAGTGAGTGACATGCTATATGGTTTTCTTCATCTCTCTTAACTCACTGCACAAACTCCCACTGTTCTCTGTTTCCATGTGTATCTTATCAAGAATGAGTCTTTAATGTATGGGATAGAAGTTTCATTGAAGTCTTGTGTTAAGATTTTTTTTGACAGTGGTGCAAAGTAATAAACCCTTTTTTGTGCATAGAGATGAATATATATTTGAAATATGTTTTCAGGTATTTATAATTTCATTTTTTATTTCAAAAGAATACATGTTTAAAACAATTTCGTAGTTTGTGTTTAGATATATCACAAGTAGATTAAAATTAGTCTGTAGTGTTTTAGAAATTAACTCTGACATTTAATGTTTGGTTTGATTTAGCCTATTTTACTTATATTTTAGTTTTCATTTGCAGCTTAATTGAAAACCTGAACTGTTTAAAGTTCTGTTTTAATGAGTAGTAATATGGTTTTTTATTTTCAGTATGTTGGTGCTTCATTCTAAATCAGTAAGAGACACTGTTGTACTGCTTCTTATGTTTTCATTAGCTTATACTTCTAGTTGATCACTAGGCTCTGAACTTTATTTGTTGAGAAAACTTACTAAATATATCTCTTCCTTACTTTACAGTATAATAGAGTAATTTGCCTGTGTTTAACTTTGTGTTTGATTAAAGTTTGTGGTTTGTGTTTTTGTACTCTTTCTTTCTTTTCTTCTGATTCAGAATTGAGGATAAATGAATTCAGTCTCCTTAATGAAGTGTGCCTGAGCAACCCATTTCTGTGTGCACTACCAATTAAAAAGAAATTGGTGTTGATAAGAATACTAAGATACTGTTGTTGGTATTTAGGTATTATATCACTCTAATATGATTGTTTACCACTGCATGAGTGATTATTCCATCAGTCGTATTATGTGTTAAAGTATAATTTTCTTACTTATTTCATGAATGCTTGAATACCTAATTACAAGAATATTTGCATGTATTTTTTTTAGATAAGTACTTTTTAAAAATCTTCATTATTCTTTAAACTTTTTTTTTTTCAGCGAAGTGCACAGTATTTACACAAAGAACTGCCGGTGAGAATTGCCCATCGAATTGCTGGATTTCGTAACCTTCCTTTTATTGTTGGATGCAATCCTACCATCCTTGAAGTGGTAAAAAGCCTTTCTTTAGTACGTGTGTGTGTGTGTGTAACTTTTGAGCATGGTTAAAGGTATTATACAAAGAGAACTAAACTGAATGGATATAATGTGTCACTAGAGAAATGTCAGATACACATGGGATTTTCATACGAGTAAAAAACTGTTGTGTTGTTTGTTAAAGTTAATTTTAATATTTTGCAATACATCTGACTAGTTGCATAATGTTTTATAAACTTATGTCAGGCTATTAATGTATGTCATTTTTTTTTTTTTTCTAGCATGAGATGTATATTCGAGCTTTCAACATTCTTTCAGAATTTCCAATGGTGAGTATTTTTGAAGAAGTAGAATGTAGCTTCATTCTTCCATCTGTAAAACTTATTTCTGACAGGAAATACTGTATGTAGATGTAACTTGGCATTTCTAAGACTGCCATAATTATGTAACCATTATTAAAATGTAATTGTGCATTTAGTGTGTGTTCACTGCATATTAGTTTTACTGCAGGTTACTTAATTTGCAATTACTGATTTGGTATGTTCAGATCAAACTTGTGCTTTTTATTTTCCAGATCACCGATTTTGAAGCAGAGAAGCGTTACAGTGAAATGCTACAGAAACTCCTAGATTATCACAAAGACGTAGTCAGTCAACTGGCTGCTGGATTCCGAGAATGTAGAAAACACATTAAGGTGAGAAAAACACCTTTTTGTTCATAAAACAACACAGTTGTAAATTTGGGGATGTAAGTGTGCTCCAAGGAAGGGTGTGATTGCATTAATGATTTATTTAATGAAATATAAAAGACAGAACATAACGTATTCTGTATCATATACTAATTAAGATATGAATAAGAAGTTCAGATGTTTTTTTTTTAATTGTTTATGATTATTAATTTTATTTTTATTCAATGCAGGAAGTATTGTTGTTATTTGGGTTGTAAAGGTGATTCCATGCATTAAATTGTATTCTAATTATCTCTTGTTTCACAGAATAAAGAAAAGTATGAAATGCAACAGAACTAAAAATGTGTTTTTCAAGCTTTTTGTAATCTTGAAACACTTTTTATATCTCTTCTGGTACACTTCCCTGACATTTCTGTAACAATAACATTGTAGAGTTGACATGGACAGTTGCACATACCTGAAATTTGTTATTTCATCTGTATTTAAATTTACTGTTGTAGTATTTGTAGCAATTAAAGAGCTTTAACCTCCAAATTCTGTTTGTAACAGCATGCTGGAATTTTACAAATCTTCAGTATTATTTTATGTGACAAAAAAGGAATGTTTGTGTGTAGATGCGCATAACTAAGTGAACAGTTGTCAGCAACAACATAGTATAGAATCCAGATATGTGTACATCTGGTGGTAAGGTGTTTCAGAAGAAAAATTTTTTCCACCCATGTTTTTAGCAAGAAGAACTTGTAAGAAATTTTTTAGACCGAACACTAACTTCTCGATTAGGAATTAGAACACTTGCAGAGCATCATTTGGCATTACATGAGGAAAAGGTAAGACTTCTTTTAATGCTGTTTATAAAGTTAGTTTGCACATGTAATGCCTTTAATTCTTAATTTTAAGTTGAGTGATGAAAAGTGCTAAAAAAGTGTTAATTGTATTCATGCAGTTTGTAAATATTATTATGTAGAATATTAACTGTGTAAATCTTTAACTGAAACTAATTAGAATGTTTATCACAATAATTGAGAAGGTGTCTCCCGCTTGTACAGCGGTATATCTTCGGATTTACAAAGCTCAAATTAGGGGTTTGATTCCTCTCGGTGGGCTCAGCAGATAGCTCGATGTGACTTTGCTATAAGAAAACACATTGAGAAGGCCTTGGGTTTGATTTCTTTCTTTAATTGTTATTTATCTACTTTTCTGTAAAATATTTAACAATTATTGATCTAGTTATCATGAACATTACTATTTGTGGTCATTGGAGATTTCAGAAAAGTTACTTAATTGGATAAAAAAAAATTAGTACATAATTTCTTTCCTTTTGAGAGATGACAACCTTTGTTCGAATAAGTATCAATGCCATAGATTTAGAGATTATCCATTATAGCAGTGTTAGCTCTTATAATTGGAAAACTTAAATTGTTTAATATACTAGACATTATGCAATATTTTCTTTTGCTGTAATATGTCTATTTTAAGAGTATGTAAAGAAATATTTTGTAACAGTAATGAAAAACATCTTGGAGTTATTTCATCACATACATTATAAAAATATGGATAATTAATTGGCTGAATTTATGGTTATGTCAGCATAAAATTCCACATTCGATTAATTTCTTTTAACAAGTGACAGTAAAGAACTTGTGTAATACGTATATTTATGAAGTTCCCATAGTTCTTTGCAGTATCTAAAAATAATATTAACTACTGTATCTTCAAAGCACAACTATTAACATTTTTATAAAAATATGACAAAAACTATTTTAACAGAGTTTCATACTTCAATCTGGTTTTTGATCAACCACACAAGTATCATTATCTTCAGGTCATAATACTTGGCCTAGAAGAATTTTCAAATGCAAAAGATGCAACTAAATAAAACTTTTTGTTGGCATGTTTAACTGTTGATGTTAAAATCTGTTTATTGATTTTTTCTTTGTAAAAGACAAATTTTGTAGGAATTATCAACATTGGTCTGAAACTTAAAGAAGTTATTGACAGTTGGGCAGATTTTGTAAGGTAAGATTACAGTAAGTAATGTTATTGTTAAGCTATATATCTAGTGAACAGTGAGATGTGCTATTTTTTCATATGTAAGATTGTCATTATAACAATCATGTTGTCATAAAATTATAGCTTTTAACATATTAGATGTATCTATACAATACTTGAGATTTGGTAAGCAACGAATGGCTGTTGTGTATATATATAAAAAAATTCTTTTTTTTTTTTTCAGAAAAGTGTCTCCTTACAACATGTCTATGAATTTACAAAGCTTTTACTGTATTCAATTTCAAGTGCTTCTCAAGTTTTATGTTAAGAATAAAAATACTTTTTTCTATCTTACAGTTTTCAATTTTTATTTTCATAACTCCTAGAATGTCCTTAGTGAATATGAAGTTTTTACTTGTATTAGTTTACATTTAATTATTCTCTTTACCCTAATACTAACTGTATTTGATTGACTGTATGACCATTACTTAACAGAAAAATAAATTTTCGTTTTTTCTTTTTATAATGACTGCTCTGTGTAACAGAATTATGCACTACTTATTTTTACAGCTAAAACTAAAACTTTTTGATTAGTTTTATATTACCAAGGTTGCATTTTGACTCTGAGAGAGTATGCTGTAGCTAGTTAATACATGGAATGTGTAAACAGTGGCTAGAGTATGTAATAACATTACATGGAAGATGTAAACAATAGTTATAGCTACTATCTTGAGCATGAGCTATAGAGTTTTCTTATCTGCTGTAACGAGTTTCTATTTTTTATATTTTAGTTACTTTAAAACAAACTGGGGAAAGTATCCAGCTTTGCTTATTTATTAGGTTGATATATTATAGATTTAAAAGCCAGTGTGTCACTTCATGTAACACTTGATTTCTCAAAACTAGAGGAGTCACAAAAACCAAAATTCACTTACCAAGATAGAATACTTGCTCTACCCATTATGATTTTAGTGACTGGGTGCGAGGGTACTGTTAAAGAAACTACCATGAAACCTTGTAATTGTTGGTATGATTTAAAGAAATTAATAAGCCTAAACTAAAGACATTGTATGGAATAACCTAGCCTAGAGCTGAGTACATACAATTTCTAATGAAAGTAAAAATATCAATTCAGTTTTTAAACTTATATATTTTCTGAATTTTTGTTTTATCATCAATCTTTCAATAAGAAACAAACCTCTTTAATTAACAGAGACTCTAAAGTGAGAACTCAGTAAATATTCTTTCAGCTTTGTAGTTTATACATCTCATTTTATGCTTTTGTAGCTAAGCAATATTACATATAAAAGCCATTGTAGAACACATTGTTATGAAACATTTTTATCCACTGATTTTTTTCTAGGTTGCCTCATTACAAAAAGTGTGCAAGCATTCTTTTGTTTTAATTTCATATCTATCTTTTTTTCTAGACAAACATCGGAAGAAAAGTATGGAAAAGCTCCAGTCATCAAGTGTGATGGGCATGTAAATGCTAGCTTTCCATACATTCAGATTCCTTTGGATTATATAGTTCCAGAACTTTTGAAAAATGCTGTAAGGTATATAACTATTTCATTTTATCAAATGTGCTCAAACACCATGGTTTGAAGGTTTTTAATTTACTGGAGAACTATGTTGATATTCAATAATTTGCAGGAGTTTTTAACTTTCTCCTACGTTGTGACATTATCAGTAGGTGGTTTAAATTTCTTTTTTGATATTAAAAAATCTATTTAACTCTCAGTTTACCAATTTATTCTGCCATTAATCACAAGTGACATCTCCTTCTGTCACAGTAAATAATTTTATACTGTTACTTATAAAAACACTCATCCATTAACCCCCAAGTTTTAACACTGAATATGTGTACTAGATTATGAGAAATATTGGAATTTTTGTCACAGAAAGCCAAGTTTGGAAAATTAAGCACCCCTGACCAAAACATCACTCTGTTGATATATGTACTAGGTTTACAGATGGTAAAATAATATAAATGTAGCTGTATGTTTTTAACATAAACTGAGGAACTTCAAGTTTTTGTTACTGTAGAAGAGCTAAAGGTCTGAGATGTGTGCTGATTTAGTTAAATATGTATTGTATTTTAACATAAAGATTGCAAATATAGAGATACAAACATAAAAGTAAGTATAAAGTACTGTTAAAATTCTTTTTCCAAATATAGGTTGTTTTACTGTGTTTTGTGTGATTGACAACTGATTGGGTAGCATTGCCCTTAAGCAGCACAGTTAACCTTTTGAATCACAGCTATGTTTTCATAACTTCAGTTGTTGTTTTTACTACCTGAAAGAAGGTTGAATAAATTTTATACTAAGTTTGTTCTATTTTTATCTATTCTAGAGCTACTGTTGAAAGTCACTATGATAGTTCTGAGGCCAGTTTACCACCTGTTAGAGTTACCATAGCAAATAATGAAATTGACTTCGTTATAAGGTGAGCTATAAACATTTTTGGCTTAGTTAAAACCTTTGAAATTTATACTGAGAGTTAATTGAATGATATGAGAGTAATGTTGAAAGTCCTGTGTTTCTTTGGAACTACTTTTTCAATCACTGATTGTGGTCAGTTTGACTATTGTTAAAAGTCGCCTGAAACCACCAAATTTCTTTTCTAACAAGCTGCTGAACAGGGTGGTATAACCAATTTGGAACTGCACATCACTTCAAACTATCATCAGAACCTTAAGGCTTTCACTGTTTATGGATGACAGCTTCTAAATCCATGTTTAAGCAAGCTAGTGCCATAAATGCTCACTGGAACTGTATTGGAAGACCATAGTGACAGTCCAGTAGGATTACTCGTCATTCCGGTTTCTTTTACCATTTTTCTCACGAAAGTGGATGTCTATTTCAAGATGTGATTGGAAGATAGAGAACCTTTGTCAAATTATTGCTTATCATACTAGCATATACAAGAAACCTGATACTCCTTGGCCATCCCATTTAATAAACTAAATTTGAAAAATAAAACACTCAAAGCCAGCCTTTACCATTCCCTTAAATGAACTTCATTTACCATATTTAAAGGCTAAAAACCATTAGAAAAATAAAGTTATCTAAGCTGAATATAACTTGTACTCTGTAAAAAATTTATATTTTTGTCTTCTAGTCATCAAATTTTAACCATTAAGTACAGAAAAAGAAGCATCAAGACTGTCAGTTTCCTTAATAATCTTGCACTCTTCAGTCAGATCCTTATTGATTCTTCTTTTTTCAAGGGAAATGAGTTTTGCAGGCTTAAACTGTTTTTGTGTGATAACCTCTCTATTCTAGGTATCATCCTAGTAGCTTATATCTGAATCTTTTTTTTCTATAGTAGAGGCTGCCAACCCATGGCTCAAGAGTTGCATACAGCTTTTGAAAAGCTGATGTGTGTCAACTTTACTCTTTTTAACATGGGGTTGATCTATATGATAGACCAAGTCACCTCTTTGTACTCATTTAAAGTCCATTTAGATTAAATTCTTTTATCTTTTATTATAGTGTGTATATATCATTACAAAATTTGACAGCATTTCACTTAACATTATAAGTCTAACCCATAAATGGTGGCTATCATCAATTGTTGTTTTCCCAGAAAAAGGCAGCCATTATCAAAATATTTTGATTGTACAGCTATCATCATTTGATGATACTGGCTGAAAACAGTTGGCAACCCCCTCACACAGTAGTGACTATACTCACTTAAAGCATTGCACCTAAGTCATGGAGCAGAAAGGAGGGATGCTTCAGGTGAGGGAAATGAAGTTATTAGCACATGATAATTAATTCAATGAAGAAAACAGAATGCAAACAATTAGTTGTGGAAAGTTCAAGAAGTGTTTACAATGGTGAAGAATAAAGGTAGGGAATCTTTTTTTTCTATTACAAAAAGTAGTTATTAATGAATCTTTAATTCTTTTCAAGGGTCACTTTGTTTTCAAGCAATACATTCCAAGTAAACACCATAGATTTGGAATAAAGCTCTATTATGTGATTGTGAGACAGGAATTGTAATAGATATGGCTATCTATTTTGCAACTGATGTAGGTGTTCCCAATGATCCTCAATTCGGATTTTCAGGATCAATCATCAAGCAATTGATGGAAGACTACATTGGAACAAGTCTTATATTATATGTTGATAGTTATTATCCAGATCTGGAATTATGCAACTTTCTCTTTGAAAATACGACTGGAGACTAGTTTTTGTGGAACAGTTAGAAGTAATCAGAATAACATGCCTAAATTTTCATCTCTGAAGATGTTGAGACCAAAGGAATATTTTGGCACTTTAGTGGAGAAACAAACATCCTGTTAAGTTGATTAGTTCAGAACATAAAGGTGAAATGAAATACAGTGTAGATGATTATTACAAAATTAAACAACCAATAATCAAACCTGATATGGTTTTAGATTATACTGTTTGCATGAAGCTGGTTGACAAGAGTGACATGCAGATTGGACAGATTGATTGCCATCATAAATGTATGAAGTGGTACAAGAAGTTTTTTTTTTGTCACTAAATTGATATCTTAATTTTGAATTCTTATAGCGTGTATGTAGTAAAAAACTGGCAAGAAGCTGTCATTGAGATAGTTTAGTTACAAGGTAATTTACCAATTATTGGAAATGTATGAGAGGGTTACAAAATATTTCCAAGGGAGACAGTCTTACTGTTCCTACTGAACTTACTGGAAAAGAAGCATTTTCTTGATACTTGTTAGTAAGCATTCCATCCTCAAGGGTTAGAAAAAGTTGACAAAGACAATGTCATCTGTATGCATACAACAAGAAACAAAAAGAAGTGGAAGATGGTGACTACCTGGTGTTAAGAATGTAGAGTAGCACTGGAGAATGTTGTCATGATTTTTATACCCTAAAATCATTTGAACTTGTAATAAATAAGTCTTTGTTATGCTTTTTTCATTTTCTTTCATATTTTGTTCAAAATTCATAATAAAACTGCTAAAGGTTATGTTTAAGAAATTTTTCCCCAATTTTTTACGTCCGTGACGAGTTACAACATTCATGCTGTTTAAGAGCTAACATACAAAACAATCATTTTTATTGGAATATTTCTAATAAAATAAAGATTTCTTCATGAATATATTGAGTATTTGTTTTGAATAGTCTGTATGCAAAGTAATTTTCATGTTAAAATTAAAAATAATTTTCCTTATCTGAAAAATTTCAAACTTCCTGTGTATAGTTCCTAGGAACTTTCAAATACATTTCAGACGTTTTTTTTGTGTTTTTTTTGTCAGTAAAATAGGGGTGGTTGATAAAATAAAGATGATGTAGGAGAAAATATGTCGTGTGTCATCTTGGGGGAAATTTAGGATTTTCTTTGATATTGCCTTGTACAATTAATAACTTAAAACTTGTATACTATTATTCCATTCTAATTGATATAACATTAACAGAAAGTAGTTTAACAAAATTTTGAATGTAATACACTAAGACTTTCTGTCATAAGCAGTAAAAACTACCTAAGTGGATAGGGTTAAAAAAGCATATTTCATATGCTTGTAATTTAAAATAAAAGGTTTTGGCTTAAGGAGTATAAGAAAGTGAATGAAAACATGTAGTTTAAAAGTTTATTTGTTTCATTATCTATCAAAGAGCATTTTGGTAAAAGCAGTGATGTGTGTATCAGTTTATAAGACAAAAACATTTGTACTGTCCAGAACCATCAAAGTGGTACTACTGGGAGCCTCAGTTTTGTCTCCTACCTTGTCAAAGTTAGTTAAGTTTCTGTGGTAAAAGATTTTAGACTCTTTAATGTGGGTTGCAAAATTTCGATTCCCTTCCTGCTGTGGGTTGGTCACCTCTGTTCTATAAAATGGCTTTATAATCGTTTTTGACTTGTATTCAGTGTGTCTATAGATACAACAAAAGTTACAATATCGATGCAACTAAGAGATCGATCAACCAGAGTACCAAAGTCTTTTTTTCTTAACACTTGTTTTTTTTTTGTTTTTTGTTTTTTTTAAAAGTGAGTAGAAGGTTTTTTTTTTATGATCAAAGCTTTGACTTTTGTGGATGATGCTGTTGCTCTAGATAGGGTTCAAGTTTTTTTTTGTTGGTTTCTTTTGTCTTCACAACATTTAATAATTTCTCCTGGCTTTAGTCAATCTGCATTGGCATCATATTATTGAAAGGTTTTCAATTTTCTTTTAATCAAATATCTGGCTGATAAATATGCAGCCCATAGAGCCAAGGCTGGCACCTATAATGACAAACTGTTCTAATAACTTGTGGTAAATCTTGGCATTTTATGATGTTGAACAATATTTATAAAAACAGGATTCAGAAAGAAGGGTTTTGATTTTTTTTGTCTTTTAATATTTTAGTATAATTTTTAGAATGGTAAATAGCCTTCAGATAAGTTTAAAAGTTATACTCCAAAGCTCATTTTATAACTAATCTTAATTGAATAGAATTATTCATTGTATATTAATGGGCATTTTATATTATCAGTACTGGTTTTATTGAATTTTGTACTTAACTCTCTGTATAATGGCTCAGACATTTTGACTAACCTTTTAAGCACTGAACTATATATATTATAACTTAATGCAGTAACTGTTTCTTCACAAAATTAAGGAAACATTAAAAGACCAGGGTTTCACTAAGTAATAGATGGGGACAATTGGAAGTAAATCATTTGCTGATTAGATGAGGCATTAGAGAATCAGGTTTTGTATTTAATAATTTTGACTATAGATTTATTAGTGTGTGAATGTATGAAGCCTTTACAAAGTTATTCTAAATGCAAGGTGACTTTCATGTTATGAGTAATATTTTTTTTTATTTTACAGTTTTCAAGTTTTGCCTAACCTCTGGAATCTTCAAAATCAAACTTTATACTTATTTATTATTTTCTTTACCTTAACACTTAACTGAAATGAAACCACCATTCAAGAGGGAAATGAGAAGTTGAAAACATACAAAACAAATCTAATTTACCAATTTTTCTTTTTAGAGTACCTGCACATTGTAACAGTATTTTTATAGTCAGAGTAAAACTTTTCAAAACTATTGATAATTAGTTTCAGTACTTTATACCTGTACTGTAGACCTTCTCAGAGCATGGTGAAAGTATTGTAGCAGGACATCCTTTTGTAAACAAACAAGTTACTGGCATGCTCATCAAATTTTGCAGTCTCATTTTTGATATCTAAGCATTATCATGAAAGCTTTAACATTTTCTATTTAAGTTTTTTGTAGCCTAATAAGTTTCTTGTTTTTTAAATTCCGATATGGTATGTTACTTCCATTCATGTAAATAGCTATTTTCCGTTTCAAATGCATCTCATACAAATCATCATGCTGCAGCCTTTCATCAACAGGAGTGCAACACATACTCCTGATGCATGTGACTCCCTCTTTCTGATTCTACCAAACTATTACTTTGAGTTTGGCAGCACTTGTATATAAGTCTGCAGACATACTGCTGTGCCACTGGGGTCAAATACTTAAGACATAATAGATGTGATATGTCTTGAACTTGGACTTTATATGCTGTATTATAATGTTGAATTTGTGCACTCTTCAAGTTTTTTTTTGTTGTGTGTGTGTGTGTGTGTGTACTAATTTCTCACAACTTGTTTACTCTTTATTATACAATAATGTTTTTTTTAACTTGTTGAGTTATTCTAAAGTGGAATGAATTTATATTTCTATCTGGTTACAAAACTTATTACTTCTTTACAAAAACTTATTTCTTTCTGTCAACACAGTTGTGTTTGGTTATTCATTTTGAATTATAAGTTACCACTTTGAAGGTCATAAGTTCTATCAGCACTTTTACATAGGCGTCACATGATGGTACTTGGCTTTACTTTCTTGGGAGGTTGATCATACTATGAGTTGACCTTCCTTGGGCTTTGTCTCAGGTTTGGGACCCATGCATTTCAAAACATAAGTAATTAACTTTGGAAAGATAAGACATTATATTGATATGAAATTTGAATAATTTTATTGTTGATATTATCTGTAGTTATTTGAGTTCTTTAAAGTAGGTTTTGTTTGATTGATTGATATTGATGTTCAGGTTTAAAATTAGGCTTAGTTGTATCCTTTGCCTGAAATGATTCACTTAGGCTAACCATGGGGCTTTTTATTTTAGGATTACCTTTAATTTATCTCATTGTTACATCAGTCATAAGTTTAAGTATAGTATTTTTTTCTTCTGTATATTACATCTCATATATGTATGTTTTTGATAATATACACTTTCCTTATTTTACAAAATATTTGTTATTGTTTATCTTCTTGACTTCTTCATATTAACTTGGTTTGTGTGGAATCCATGAGCTGTGGGGTTTGCAAAAACTTCTATCAGTATTTTACATGCCTATTATCATGTTAAAGTTTTTATATTAGAGCTTAATGTGTAACAGATTTACTGTTATATTTATATCTTAATATTGATTGTTTAAGTTATACTTATATTTCAAAATGTACATAACTTGTACTGGTAAATCTGTTTTGCAAAATTCGGCTTCTGTATTAAAAAGTTCTTAAAGATTAATGAGTGTAACAATCAACATTATGTGTGTAGCTAAACACTAGTGTATTGTCAATATTGTTAGGCAGGCTGAAATTTCTAGAAACTGTTCTCAAGCATATAACTGGAACCAACATGATGTGCCAAGAGACAGTGTATAATATTGGTTTGCTATAGTTGGCATACTATAAACCTAAAAGGTTATAACTGTGATTAACAGTTATCAATCAAGAACTTCAAATATTTGACCAGGAATGTTTATATATTTTGAACATTACAAAATGTTTAACTTCATCAGGTTTGCATGGGATATTAGTATGTTTAAGAAAACATTACATAACTTCATCACTGGGAAACTTAACATATGACCACTGAAAAAAGAATTTAGAGTTATCTAGCTTTCCTGTTAAGTGAATTGTATCTATATCATCTCAAAATTAATTCACTCCACATGAACCCTCAATAAGATACGATACCAGTTCCAGATCAGAGAGCAAACTCAGTATTGTTTGTAAGATTATGATACTTTTGTATGTAAATCATTATTTGTAATAACCATTATTGCAACTTGTATTGTTGGTATATATCATTCTTACTGGGAAGTATTGAAAACTAGATACATATCAGTATTAATTTAAATTGGCATTTAACTTGGTTCCAGGCCTTTTTGAAATTGTATTACAATACAAGTGATATCCTTTGTCCTGTACTGTTCAATTAGGCTTAACAAGTGTTATTTTTGGTTTTCTTGAAGTTCAATTTGCAGGTTAATGAATAATTAGGTTAGATATTTTGTGTTTTTCAACACAACATATACTTCATATGTTTCTTTGACTACTGTTACGTAACATTTACAATGTATGAACTATTTTGTTTTTGTAATTTTTTATAATTTATATTTCTTACTATTAATTTTGACCTACCTGCTCCTAATATTGCTCACTTTTCTCCTACAATGGTTCAAACTATTTCAGATGACTACATTTTGTTAGTTTTCCTCCACCTTATCATGGATTGCATCCAAACCTCTACTGCAAAATCCAGTAGGTTTATTTAAGGTTTTCTAGACACATTTTGCTGTATAGGCCCCCTTCTCATCCTGACATTTTCATTATGATCTTTTTTGTTTATCTTTTGATATTAGGAACTTAATCCTATCCATTTTATTACCTATCTAGTTTTTCAGCTTTGTATTTCCCTCTGGATTCTGCTACAGGTAATGTTTACCTTAACTTCCATTTTAAGTGTTCCACGTATGTTTCGTGATTTTTGTGGGATATATCCACCCCTTTCCCTCCATGATGGTCTTTTGTCATTTTTGCTTCTATCCATTCACATATGGCTTTTTTACTTTTGGGATTTTATAGAGTGAGGCACTGCTGTTTGTTTACCATTAACTGCTACTGGGTGTTTATGGTCAGTTCTTTTTCTATACTTGTTTGTTTTGGGGGTTACTTTTGTAAATTTAGAATCACATGATGTTACCTGTGATGCTGTGAAATGTTTTTTTTATGCTGCTCTTTTTTTCATTCTGATACACTGTTATCTTCGTTCATATAATATCTCTGGCACCTTCTTGTATTTTACCTGTTCTATCTTTGGGTTTTCTTCTTTTATCGTGTACACTTGATGATTGGAGTTCTGAATGAAATCAGTCCTACCTCAATTATTCATTTCATTCTTGAGGTACTTGAGGTATGTGATAGTTGAATGAAAATGTAAAAGTGGCTTGTGTAAAATTGTTTTTGAATTTCTTGCAAAGCTACTTGAGGGCTATCTGTGCTAGCTGTCCCTAATTTAGCAGTGTAAGATTGGAGGGAAGGCAGCTAGTCATTACCACTTATCTCCAACTTTTGGGCTACTCTTTTTCCAATGAATAGTGGGATTGACCATCACATTTATAATGCTCTCACAGCTGAAAGGGCAAGCATGTTTGGTGTGAATGGGATTCAAACCCATGATCCTCAGATTACAAGTCCAGTGCCTTAACCAAAACAAGATGGCCAAAGTCCAATAAAGGATTTTATGTGGAAATACTTGTTTTCATGTTGCTCTCTCCAAGTTGACTACCAACTGCCATGGAGCTGAGCTTTGAATACATCACCATAGTCTGTGTATGGGACAGGCAGAGCAGTGATAATGCCAGAGATAATGTCAGTATGCTCAGACAGGATTACATTCTGTTTATAACTTCAGTGTTTTTTCATATTCCATCACTCTTCTTCCTCAAATGTTTGCCCATTCATGTTACTCTTGTTCAGATCTTTCTGACTGATCCTTCCTGGCCAGCACAGACCTGGTATTTGTGGCTGTTTCAAAATTTTCTCTTTCTTTTTGATCTGGATCAATTTTGTAAACCTACTTTTTGGCTCATGTAGTATATTTTTTTTATCACTTTTTTGTTTCTAGCCATCTTCTACCTTCGTTCTAAATTGAATCCATATGATCTTGACTTTCTCTGTCCAGTACCTGCTGTGGATTGCCTCATTGCTTTCATGGAATTTTTCCATTGAATCCTCATATTTTTCTTTCATTATGCCACATTTTTGCCTGTGCTTTTTTTTTCTCCCCTTCCTAACCTATTGGGTTTGGATTCTGATTTGACTGACCTTTATTCAGATGTAGCCGAAAGACTTATGGACAAGTTAAGTGAGTTGGTGAATGAATTAATTAGTGGGATAGAACAATGTACCTTCATGATGGAACAAGAGCTAATGACTCTGCATTTGCTGTTTGAAAAATTTGTTTTATTTAAGTTTTTAGATAGTCCTTGGTGCTTTATAGATATGTGAGGGGGTGGTGGGGCACGTGTATTGTTGAATTTTATTATATGACCTCTGGTCTGGCAAAACAGATAATCTGGCAAGGCTCTGGAACCAGTGGTATATGTGTAATTGCTTCCCTAATATGCCTGTCCTAGACTGTACTTATCCATGGACTTTGTGTGTAAAGCAGAAGGGGATGGCTGCTCATCCCAGGTATGCTTTAGATCGTATACATTGTGGGTGGTCTGCTTTTAAAAATAGGGTTTTGGTGGTCAGCAGTTGCCATTTCTCTGGACTTTTCACCATATTTTCTCCTCCCTTTTATTCCTGTGCATTATGGGGAGTCCTTACTGTTTCTAGGAGGTATCCATGTGAATGTGATAATGAACAAAAATTATGTACATATAATGACAAAAACAATTTATTTGAGAGTAGGATGGCAGTGTTGATTGAAATGTCTTCCACTATGTGTCATTTGTAGTGAGCCATCAAAATTGCAGTTCACTCCATTAATTGGGATCCCTTATCCTACTCCCACAAATGTCTGTTCCTTGTGGGAAGTAATTAATACAGTTCTTCCTCTTATACTATTTCTTAAGGATTTTATCGTGCTAGTGGCAATTCTTGTGATTTTGGTTTTGAGTGAGGTGGTTTACCCTACAAAAACATCTTTATGATACTAGATGTCATGCTTCTGGTAGAGTCAATCTCCCATATTACTATCATGTACCCTGTTCATAGATTAGGGGGAATGAAATTCTCTCTAGTCTGATGAACTTGAGGTGAAGATAATATGATCCTTTTTCCTACCCCCACCAGATGGTCTGGGTTTTGGTTTGTAGTTTACTTGCTTTCCAGTATGATTCTCCTTCTTAATCCTACATGGATGTTGGTTCCTGGTGGCCTAGGTTTTGGTTATGTATGGTATGCCACACCCTAGCCACTCTACACCTGAATGCAAATGTATATACTCTCACCCCCATTGATGTACCATAGGACTGAAATTCATATAATGTGTGGTTTGGTTTTCCCTATCTAACTATAATTATCTCCTTTTTGGATGTACTCATCCCAATTTCTGTCCATGTTTGCAACACTTCTTTCCACAGTTGCTGAAGAATATACCTGATACAAAAGTGGTGCAGTCTCCTACAAAGAATCCTCTATTGCAAGGATCTGCTCTTAATTGTGTGCCCTTTGAATTCTTTTGAAGGATACTTCTTTCTGTTCTTTGCACTGATCCATTCACCTATTCAGTATAGGATTCTAGGTATTTATGTGAGAGGAGGTAATGCACTGTTTTGGAAGTTATTACTTTTATATATTGAAAATATATTTTTAATATGTACTTACCCCTTTTCACCTTTTGAAAACTGGTTCTTATTTTTTTCTGCTGAAACTTGAAGTGGTAGTTTGGTAGAATTGAATAGAGAGAGTCACATTTTAGGAGAGTGTGTCACACACACACACACACACTGATGGAAGGTTGTTTCATGATGATTTACATGCAAGACACTTTTGAATCAGTTTATTGTAAGATGCATGTGAGCTTCAAGGGATTTGGCATATGAAAAAATTTTTCTTGTAACTGAACAATAATAGCTATTTATGTGAGAGGAGGTAAGTACCTGTCGGAAAGTCGTCCCGGCATGGTAAGGTTGGGTTAAGGCAATTGGACTCATAATCTGAGGGTCACAGGTTCGAATTACTGTCACATGCTTGCTCTTTCAGTTGTGGGGTTGTTAAAATATGGTCAGTTCCACTGTTCATTGATAAAAGATAGCCCATCAGTTGGCAGTGGGTGGTGATGACTAGCTGCCTTTTCTCTAGTCTTATATTGTTAAATTAGGGATAGCTAGCACAGATAGCCCTTATGTAGCTTTATACAAAATTTTTTAAAAAAAGCAAACCTATTGAAAGTGTATTTTCATCGCAGAATAATTTTTTTTTCAGATCACTCATGGAACTTAAAACTACACTTTTATAATGATAAAGATGGTATATAAAATTAGTTTTTATTTATTTCAGACATGCAGTTGAGAGTACAAGATTTTGATATGTACAGAAAATATAATTTAAAACTATTATAATTTAACTGGCTTTCTAACTAACATATAAGTTGGTTTAAAATAAATTCTCTTAGCTAGTCAATATAAACATAATAAGGTGTAATGAACAAATGAAGCTGAATAATTCAATATCTGTCATCAGAACCATCTAAATAGATCAGAAAATTAATGTATTCCTTTTAGTGGTTATAAATAATGCAGTAGTAATTGCCAGAGAGAATTATTCTTATATTTTGAAATACAGGACAGATGGATAGGAGGGCATGGCATTTGAATTTGGCTTTCTTACATCTATCTCAGTAAACTGAGCAAATTTGATATCAGAAGTTCACATTATGGCTTAGAAACTCCTCTACTATAAGTGAGAAACATGACAGTGGCAGAAAAAATATCTTAAAAGGGCAGTTTGAAGTGAAGTGTTGCATTTTACAGAGAAGTGAATGTTAAGAATAACTATTTCCTTCTGAAGTTAAGAAGTTAAAATTTATAATAATTTAGGTTGTGAGCTTCATTTTGATGCCAGGTTTATTAATGTATGTTAATAATGAAATTAATTAAATTGTGATGTGCCTTTAGGATATTAATGACACAAGTGAAATGTGTACACACAATAGGAAAAGGACCTTTTATTTTAAAGTTACATAGGCTTCTGTACTTTTGTTAGAGGTGGAATCAGAGCTTAATGACACTTATTAATATTATTACATGAAGTTATACATGTAAAAGACTCCTAAAAGGAACTGGAGTTTGTTATTCACTGAAATATTGACTGTTATGTACTGAAGATATAAACATACGAGATGAGCTAATCATTTGCCATTCATTTTCACTTCTCTGAAAGAAGAGAAAAAAAAAGAGTACAAGGAAAAATGGTTTGATAAATCTGGTATAGCATGAAAGAAAACAAACCACCCATCAAATTTAGGTTAACTGGTGAAAATGAGTATTTTACACCCCAATTTGATTATAATGTTTAAAATTTTCTACATGATCTTTAAAACTAAGTCATAGAAACCTGGTTTGAATTCACCATTTATGTGTTGTACATAAAAAAATGAAGTGTTGTTACTGTGGAGAATATAGTTGTAGTAAAATGTATGTTGGAATTCTATTTACTTTAAGCTGATCTTATGATGTTGTTTTTGTAGGATTTCCGATCGTGGAGGAGGTATCCCCCACCAGTTAGTAAACCGAGTGACACAATATCATTTCACCACTGTTGGAAATATTCAGGAGGAAAATGATTCTGATGTATTTACAACTTTGTTAGAAGAATCAAACAGACTACCTTCAGGACCTATGCATGGGTAGGTTCAGATTAGCTTGCTTCTGTTAGTAGGGTAACTAACATTATCAATATTTTCACAGCATAACTGATCACATTATGTACTTGTTTATCATATAAATAATGTGACATAAAATTTTATTTTGTTCATATCTAGCTTTGTCTGAGTTTTAAAACTTAAAAAAGCCTTAAAGAAATGGAATATCTTGTATATTGAACAATTTCTTGGAGTAAGATGAAAATGTTAAATATTATTATGTTGAAAAATCCATGTTTTATTTCACTGTTGATATCTTAATTTCATCTAGAAATGTATAAAGTAAATACTTATTACAATAAAAAAAATATCCACACATGAACATAGTATGTGGCTAATTTCAGCCTTGGATCCACATTGTGTTGAGTGACATTTAAGTTTCACTTTCTTTGTTTTTTACCCAAGTTCATAGCTGGGTGATTAATTCAGGCATGAACTCATTTATTGCTTCAAAAAATCCTGGAGGCCCCATGGGTTAACTTCTCTGTGTCACTCCACATGAAATTCTTTAAACCCATACTTTTTCTATGTTCTGCTAGAAGTATTATAATTATCACCATACCTTAAAAACATTTTAATCATCTTAAATTTGTTTTTCTCTTCAACATCGATGGGCACCTACATGAAGCATTGTTTAGTAATTAGCCTCAGATATTTCCCTGTTGAAAATTTGGTCTCACTATTTGATGAGTAAATTAGGATTTTTTACTGGATGCTTGCAGTGTCTGTTCAGGTTAAAGGAGATAAATAAATTGATCCAGTGGTTAGCCATTTGTAAGTTGACACCTGCAAAGACTTTTGTCAGGTAATTGTTTAGATAAAGATTTGGTTTCATATGCTTCATGAAGAATGTTTTTCAGTATCCTTACAGGAGTATCATGTGTTTGAATAATTACTGATCTTTTCTACAAAATAATTTTGGTTGTTTTTAGTTTGGGTCAGTCCAGAATGCATTTTTATACTTTGAAGATAATAGTTTAAAATGGACTGGTTGGCAATGAAAATACATTTATCTTAGCAAGTCCAACACATTATGTGAAGCTGATAGTGATATGATGATTCTCCATGTGTATAGTTTCTTTGTTCTTTTACAGGTTTGGGTTTGGCCTTCCAACATCCAGAGCTTATGCCGAATACTTAGGAGGTTCCTTAACAATTGAGTCCATGCAGGGTCTGGGCACAAACGTATACTTACGTCTGAGACATATAGATGGTAGAAATGAAAGTTTTAGGATTTAAGAAATGTAGTTGTGTTGTGTAGAGAAACACTAGTGCTATAGAAAGTTACCAGCTAATAGTGAAGAAACTTTTGCATGGATATACTTATGTGAAATCATTATTTATTTCATACAATATAGGGTTAATGGAGAGAAAGAGAGACCTATTCTCTAAAAATCTTTAGGAAAATGTCATTTTAAACCTTAATCCAAAAGTAATTTTTTATAGTTTAAACATGATTTAAAATATAAGGATGGAATAAATGGGGAGGAAGAACATTTTTGAAGAAGGATTTAATTTGATTTCTGCCAGTCATTCAGGGGAAACAAAAATCTGTTTGTAAAACTTTGACTGTATGAGCATATTAACATTTTAAACATTAAAACAGCTACATCATCCGTTGAGCAGAACTAGATGTCCAGCTACATTTATGACGTACAGAAAAAGCTTCTAACTTAAAATCAGACTGCTATTAAGGCAGTATCTTTAAACACAATTATTGTAAGATTTAGTGAATTATTATCCTTAGAAAGAAGAAACTTGGAACAAAATATTCAAGAAAAATGAAAACTTGTCTAATGAAGACTTGAACTCTTCATCCTAGAAAATTAATGTTTGTTTAAATAGTTTTCAAATCACCAGGTTTCTAGTTTCCTGTTGTGAGAGAGATTTGGATTTGTAATGTATTTGATTAAATTTTAACTCCAATTTTTTTAAAAATGATTTACTAGCATAACAGAAATCTGTCACGTTTTAATCTGAAAAAAAACTAAAAGTGAATCAGTTCTTATTGTTAGTTACACGCTGACATGTTGGAACCTTTGGCTGTCTCTTGTACTTCTGTGTGACTATCAAATGTGAATAATTAATTTTTCAACATCTAAAGATTTCATTCTAAGTATTTTCCAAATAAATATTGTAAAGGTGCCAGAAACTGTCAATATGATATTGTTGCCAATCTGTCAGACACAGTGAAAAATTATGAAAAAAATCTTGGAGCCTTGATTGAGGTTATGGGGAAAATCTTTGCTTTTGGAATAATATTCCCATGGTTACATATGCGAAATATTTTTTTACAAAACCAGAATGTATTTAGGGTTTGTATAAATGGTAAAACATGATATTTCAAAAGTTAGATATTTCAAGTCATACCTTGAAACATTTACTGATATTTGTGAAGGAAAAAACACACACTGGGTTTATGAATTTTTTTTGTTCATTTCTGTCTTAGTTTGTTGGGAAGATACCTCTGGTAGAATATTGTAGTTTACAATCCATGGTATGGCTTTTCTGCTTAAAGCTTTCAGTGTAAAATGGATTTTAGAGTACATTGATTGATATTAAGAATATGTAGTTTGAACAGTATGGGAAAAGCAGTTAGCTACATATTGTGTAAAAGGATATTACTCTGTTAAATTAACATCTATATAAGATTTAAGTACACAACAATCAGCTTGGACAAAAATATCAAGAGTTTATTATGTTGTAGTACATTAAACACCTGACAAACATTCAAACCCTATTATTTAAAATATTACTATTTCATTGGATAGTAAACTGAACAAATCTTTCTGTAATTCATTTGTTTTCCTGAAATAACCAATCAGGTGTTGGGCTTGAACATTTAGTATTTTGTTTTTAAAAAGCAGTTATGTTTAGAAAAACTTGTGAGGAATATAGGCCAAGTTTTAGTGTTTTCATACGAATTTACCTTATTGTATTGGTTCTGTTCTGTATGAAACCTTGAGATAAAGTATTCCTGTGTAAGAAGTTTATATAACTACTATATTGTGATTCTCCATTTATTATAACAGCCTCAGAGATTGGTTTGAATCTCATTTATTCTCCTGTTCTGTGTTGCATATGTTGTTTAATGGAACACTTTGTGCTGTTGTTAAACAAAGTGTCTGCTATACACTTGATTAACAGTGAACTGGAAATTTATCCAGATTTTGAAGCGTGTATTAAAAGAGATGTTATTGATAAACGGAAGTTTGTACAAGTTAATTTGATTGATGTTCAAGGTTTTGCAGATTTTATATCGGTTATCCAGACACTTGTGTATTTGAAAACCTGTGATTAATATGTGTATGTGTATATTGGTTTAGGGGTGATATCAAGTACTAGAACCTATTATGTTTTCAGTGGTTTCATCATTTTCTTTCTGGTGACAAAGAGTTGTAAGAACTATAAATTAATTTATTGTTGAGGTTACACAGAACATGTATTGACTACAGACGTATGTTATTTAATGCTAGGAGACAAATTTCTGTGTAGACACTGTAATAGTTAGCTAATTCTAACAGAAGCTTTATAATTATTTTACTTCTCTACCTCTTACGTAAATGACTAGGAAGAACCTTGTACATTTTTCCACAAATTATTTACTTCAAGAATTTGTTTACACCCTTCATGAAGATTAGGTGATATAATTCTCAGTACTAGAATCTTTCCGTTGTTTTTACTGTTTATGAATGTGTAGATAAATATACCCAGAAGGTGCATATTGAGCATTTGTATTTAACAATAACTTTTGAAGGCAGTATTTTTTTGTTCGTTTCATAACATGTTATAGTTTTGTTGTTTATTTTTTTTAAATAATAACTGGTATTTTAGACGGCTTGTGAAAAACTGGTAGTTTTGTACTGTGATAAATAAAAATTTAGTTGAAAACTAAGTTTCGTATTTTTTAAAAAATGTATTTTGATTGCTCTGAATTTACTACAGTTTTATTACTTTTTACGGACTTGATATATGGAATAAATGACACGTCTTACAGCACGGGTAAAAACATATTGAACGATTTTAAAAAACTGTATAAATAGTCAGTGGCCCCTAGATCAGGGAGTGGGGGAGTCATAGTAAATACACAACACTATTAAGATACTCGGATTCATAGGACGGAGCCTTGGGCACTTCTTCTGAGAGAAGTTGGGAACCCATGTTTTAAGAAAATCTGTGAAGTTGCAAAATAAAATACCGTATTTTCCGGTTAATAAGCCGAATCGCCGAATAAACCGAGGCTAATTTTCAGCTCTGAAAATGAGGGTTTTTGTTTATTACCGCCCAATAAGCCGAAGCCATTTTTAAGAAGTGACAAGTTTCTTCAAAATGATTTCTTAGTCTTGTTTCAGCACGCATGTTGTGTGTGATCATTGGCGTTCTGTAGTAAAGCAGAACGTGTCGTATTGAGACAGATAGAATCAATATGTCATTCGTTATTGGCTCCACTCACTGTAATTAGGTAACCAATGAAATTCCAGAATTTTTACTCAGTAATTAAAATCACTAACCCAGGGAATAAATACCAGGGGTATGTAGTGGGAGTTTATCATTGTACCGTCAAAAGCCATAGATGTCTACACCTGCAAAAAAAAAGTGCGTTATGATGCTGCTTTTAAACTGAAAGTAGTAGAGCTAGCCTTAAAATCCTCAAATATGAATGCCGCTCGCCATTACTGTGTGAATGAAAAACAGGTCCGTGAATGGAAGATGTAGCGACATGGGGGAATGAAAACCGGCAGAGTGGCCTGACTGTCACGCGTGTCCAGATCCGTATTTTTGCACTAAAGTGGGCTGGTCGAAATAAAGAAGATTCAAGAGACTTAAAGACAACCAACAGCTGGTGTACCCGCTTCATGAAGCCTTGTACTTCGAGAGAAAACGAAGATCGCACAGAAACTGCCAAATGACTTGGATGATAAAATCACCTCGTTCCAGAAATTTATCATTCATCAACACCAAAATCACAACTACCTTCTACAAATGATTGGGAATATGGACGAGACTTCGTTTTTTTCGATATGGTTGGAAACAAAACCGTTAACAAAGCTGGCGAGAAAACCATTTGGGTTAAGACAACGGGCCACGAGAAACAACGTTTTACTGTCGTCTTAACGTGGTTTGCTGATGGGACAAAATTACCGCCTATGGTAATTTTCAAAAGAAAGAAATTTCCGAAAGGAGTGATCGTCCATGTACAAGAAAACGGATGGAAGGATGACGAAGGATGCATCAAGTGGATTAACGAAGTGTGGGCGCGTCGTCCTGGCGGACTGATAAAATCTAGATCTCTGCTCGTTAGGGATATGTTTAAGTCCCACCTGTGTGAAAACGTTAAAGGCGCGATCAAAAGATGCAATACCGATATTGCAGTTATTCCCGGTTAAAGTTTTACTGCTGCCGGAAATATGCGCGCTGCATCACTCGCTACCGTCTCTGAGTGGGTCGTGAAATCGTGGGACGATATTAGTGTTGAAACTGTAGAGAAGTCATTTAAAAAATGCAGCATCTCAAATGCAATGGATGGAACGGAAGATGATATGTTGTGGTTGGACGACGACGAGGAAGACAACATTCCACTCACTCGGCTAATAACACCAGAGAATGACCCGTACGACGACCAGGTCTCTGCCGAGGATTGGAATCTATTATTTGGTGCTTCTGACGATGAAGATGGTGAATTTGATGGATTTTAATAAATTTCTGAGATTAAAGTGTGTATTTTTTTATGAATTTTGTTATTTCTATTAATACATGTCATTCGTAATGTATAGACCTTTTTCTATTAATAAATAAAGTTTATTCAACTGAAATAACTCTGCTGTAACTGTGAGATCAAAGGTATGATTTTGGGGGCGATTTTGGTCTTCGGTATTTTTTGGTCCAAAGCTGGTGATCGACCAATAAGCCGACCCCCAAAAATTAGGTCCAAAATTTAGGGCCAGAATTTCGACTCGTTAGGCGGAAAATACGGTAGATGCTTTTCATAGTATCTCACATGAACATCAGTTCCCCTAACTTTCCCCCAACCTTAATCCTTCAGTTATGACTTATAACACAAAAACGGGTTTTGATACGTATGGTGTGCATTAGAACATATAACCGGTTGTGTAGCTTTGTGTGTAATTACAAACAAAGTCTTGTCCCATTTTTTTGTTAAATTCAGTAGGGAAATACTTCTTTAGATGCTACAGAAATATTAGGATATTTTTAGGTGTAAAATGGCATTTCTCGGTATCACTTTACTCTTTACGTATCTACAAAACCATATATATATCGTAATAAACAAAAATATTTTTAATTTCTGTATTTACTCATTGAAGCTTCGTTTAGAAAGTGTTCCAAGAACATTTCTGTATCTTTTTTTATTTTACTTTTTCGACAGATCCTACCTTACTTTGCGAAACCGAAAGGAAAAAATAGCTCACTGGGCCCTCTTCCTATAAAAAAAAAAATGTTTGATAACACATAACGTCATAATTTCAGTATATCCACTCGCTGGATGGCAAAAAAGAAAGAAAAATAAGCTCATTTGAGAATGAATAAGCTAGATCTTTTTAATTGGTCATGGAATTTGGGTAGGAGGGTGCAAGGGGGGCGGTTCGCCCCGGTTGACTGACAGCAGGGGGTATCATTGGGAGAGTTGAAATGAAAAATTCACCAAAGAAAAAAAGTTCAAAGTTTTACGACAGTTTAATGTTAATTTAACTATAAAATACATTTTTGTTTGTTTTGAGAATATAAAATTTACGAATGCAAATTAAATATTTGCTAAAATTACACAGAAAGGCGAACGTTTGTTGAAGTTTTAGTCATCAGTTTGTTGAACATAGCCAATTGTCTGCAACTGACACTCCATGTCTTACTCACTTGACACTGTGACTCCACAGACATCAGATATATTTGATTCAATAATTGTGATAAAACATAAAGTGCTGGTGTTATAACAATATAATGGTACTTATACCATTGCCCAATAGGTTTTTACAATATGATATCATAGTGATGCTTAAGTGTTGATATATGTATCATCTTGATGTTATAGAAATTCGTATTTATGAATAGTGGCCCTTGTGACTACTGGTGATCGGCAGAAAGTCACACTGCACTAAACTTTAGATTTGACTTTTTTTCCCCCCCTTCAAGCATGACGAATGAAGATGTCTATGACTGAGTGAATTTTTAAAAACAAATAACTATATGCTAATCCACTGCTCACAAATAGAGATGGTGAATCGCCAGCTTCTTTTGTATCTATACTCACATTCTTGTTATCGATACTTTATCAAAGTACCAGCTGGCTTCCCTTTTAGGAAGTTTTAAGCTCGATAGTTATCAATCATTCGTAGTTTTAGCTCATACTGCATATGAGTAAGAAACCCTTACTTGGTTCTCTTTAATTAATGAAGGATCCATAGTTTGCATGCCACGTTTACTGACCTTGATAGCGTCAGCTCGTTATAGACTAAACATTCAGCAGAAAGATTCTTAACGTATTTCTCTTGAGTCATCGCCGTTATGTAATCATTTTCATATACTTCACTGTTTCACTATATCACACTTCTCCATATTATAGACGATTATCAGAGGCAAATAAAATATCTAGGGATGCCTCAGGTGATGTTGTGACTGTATGGAGGTGTGTTAACACTTGCATGCTTAATACAGTAAACACTGTTTTAGGTTTAAATAAACAGCTACCGTACTATTTTATACTGAATTAGTACTAATGCTTACTGGCTTAATTAATTCATCTTAGTTTCAGCAATGGCCACTGTAGTATCATTGTATATTTAATGTGTTGTTAATGTTTACTGCTTAATAAATAATCAGCCCCCCAGTGGCTCAGCGGTATGTCTGCGGACTTATACGCTAAAATCCGGGTTTCGATACCCGTGGTAGGCAGAGCACAGATAGCTCATTGTGTAGCTTTGTGCTTAATTCAAAACAACAACAAAATAAATAATGATATTAATTGTAATATCTAACTAAACCACACTGGGCCTGGCATGGCCGAGCGCGTTAAGGCGTGCACTCGTAATCCGAGGGTCGCGGGTTCGCGCCCGCGTCGCGCTAAACATGCTCACCCTCCCAGCCGTGGGGGTGTATAATGTGACGGTCAATCCCACTATTCGTTCGTAAAAGAGTAGCCCAAGAGTTGGCGGTGGGTGGTGATGACTAGCTGTCTTCCCTCTAGTCTTACACTGCAAAATTAGGGACGGCTAGCACAGATAGCCCTCGAGTAGCTTTGTGCGAAATTTCAAAACAAACCAAACAAACAAACTAAACCACACTTTATTGAATTAGTTATAAAGTCAGGTAATGGCGTTGATAATTAGTTATCTTTGCTTGTCTGGGTTTATAATCTAATAACTCAATGGGTATCTGGTAAAAGTTTGGGAATACTTCTTTAAAGCTTTTCTGTAATAATCTTTTTTTAATATCTTTATTTACTGGATATGCTGTTAATTTTCATTTTGTCAGTGGTGTAGTTATTTGTGAGTAAAGCTAATAGTTTTCGCCTTTTTTTAGCAGTCGTGTTTGCACTCCTCCCAATGAAACAAAAACCAAACAAAACAACAACAATAATAATCACAAACAATTTGGTCAATTAATGTATTACAAATCATAATAGTTCGTGAAGATATTTAGCATGGTGAATTTAAATGGCAAATACAAGAAGCATCACAAGAGGCTCTGCAAAATGGTGAAAAAGTTTAGAAAGCATGAATGGTTCGCTTTCCATCAAAAGAATTTTTTTTGCAGAATGTTTGCTCTTGATGACAAAGGAATTGGAATATCCAGATTTGTCACTGGGTTTCCAGCATGGGAGAAACTAAACCCAAAAAGAAATGAAAGACATTGAGAGCAGGGTTGAAGCTTCAAAAATCATTGATCAAGTTCCTCAAGCATTAAAGGACAAGAGAATAAAGAAATGAAGGGATATTTCACATCGCGTTTTCGACATAACTGTTTCTGGTTCACCAGAATCTTCCTTTTTATGGTTACAAAGAGGACATGTCATTAGCAAACAAAGGAAAGTTCAGTATAGCTGCTGTCAAATTATGATACAGTTTTGAAAGAACATTTTGTAAGAATTAAGCATTCTATTTGATCTCGGCTTTGTATTTATCTCCACAGATTCAGAATGTGTTAATTTGTCTTTTAGGGAATTACATCAAAGAGAAAATAGTAGATGATACCAAGAAAGCAAAGTATTTTACAATTCTTTCTGACAGCCCTCCTGATGTGTCCCACATTGATAAGATGTGTGAAATGATCAGATAAGTCTATATTAAAAGTGACAAAGTTGAAGTAATGGATTCATTCTGGGGCTTCTTCCCTATTGCCAGAAAGGATATGACAACATTGCAACTATGACTGGGATTCATAGTGGTGTTCACTCATATATCAGATAGATTAATCCCAAGACTTTATTTGTGCCTTGTGAAAATCATTCTCTGAACCATTGTGGAATGCACTCATTTGGAAGAATTTATTCAAGGTGAAGTACTCATTATGAGACTATGAACTTAGTAAAAGCAAATTTTGAAAAAAGATATATTGTTAAGCTCCAAGTTTAAAACTGTTTCTTGAATATCAGCACAATGAAATTGTGGAGAGGGCCTTTTATTATGCAAATACAAAGTTTGAGGAAATGATAATTTATGTAGAAAGAAGAAGGAGAGTAAAGCTTCAAATAAGGATATCGGGAGAGATCGCAAAGAATGCTTGTCTCAGTGCCAGAGGAAGTTTGTGTGTTTGTGTTTTCTTATACCAAAGCCACACTGGGCTATCTGTTGAGTCCACTGAGGGGAATTCAATCCCTGATTTGCCAGAGGAAATAAAAAAAGGCTAAGTTTCAATGTCTTGATCACTTTCATTAAGAATTGGACATTGGTTTTAAGGCAACGGATCAAATTCTGTCAGTTTTTGATGTTATTCAATCAAACACTTTGATTGTTGCAAAAAAAGAACTTTGAAAGTGTATTCCATATTGGATACAGATTTTCGATGAATTCACTTATGAAGATATCAGTGTGGAAATTGGATGACTTCAAAGGCATTTGGATGCTGACAAAATCAGCGTTGAAGAGGCTAAGAAATGGATAGCATTGCAGTTTCCAGAGTTTATTGTGAAATGGGGAATTTGTAAATCTCTGCCAAGCTTGTAACTGTATTTGAGATTCTTTTTGATTGTCTGTATGTACATTGCTTCATGTAAAAGAAAAGTTTCCAAATCAAAATTGATAAAATTTCTACCCTCGACCATGAGTCAGAGAAGATTGACAAATCTGGCTTTATTTTCATTTGAACATGAATATGCAAAGAAGGTGAATTTTGATTAGTTTATTTATCAGTGTACGGAAATTAAGGCTCGAAAGCAGAAACTGTGGCTTCTCTCTATTTACTTTTGAAGAATAGGCTGAGCATTGAGACTGGATTTGATTTCCTGTATTTCCTTTTAATGTGCTGCATTTTTCTTATTTCCAGTTTGCTTATCACAGTACTGTATTGTTTAAAAGTCTACTTGCAAACATAATATATTTTTTGTGTTTAAATTTTAAAATTATTGAGGGATGTCAAATATTTCATTGGATTTCAAACTTCAAGCTCGAGACCCAAAGGCCAACTCTGATTCTCGATCGAAATAAATCTTGTGTTTTAAATAAGTGCATACATTCAGAAGTAATAACAGGGTGGGAGAAATAACAATTACATGATTTTTATTGACTATTTTAATATAGTATAAACTGAATACGGTTGTAGTGAATACTCCTATAAAAATGTTTCCTAAGTGAACGTTTAGTTAAACTTAAGTAATTTATAAATTAATTTATTTCACTCGAGAAGGAGAAAATGCTCATGTTTCACACAATTTGTGATATATTTAACTAAATTTCTAATTCCAATCAAGAGAAAAATGAAAGTCTACACCTTTTAGGCTTAATGGCGTGTCATAAACATTCAACATGGCATCTAACGCTTCGGCCTCAGCTAACCCTGTGCCACAGAATACAATGTTAAGGTGGTGTAAACCTGTTTGAAATAAAATGTGTTTAGAACTAGGGTATTTTCACGTATTAGAGAAGTTATTTTTGAACATAAGCATTTATTATATTAGTGGCTACTAAACTATTGGTATTGCTAATTAAAAAAAACAAAAAACTATTCAGTGGCGAGGCCTCACAAGTTGAGAAATTTGTCACTTAAATTGTAATGGTTCTGTTAAAATCACATACAGCTTTCCGGGCACGAGCAATTAGATAGTTAACAAAAACTATTTACAAAGAACACAGGCCTACCACGAATTGATATATACATCTTGTAAGTCTCCGTCTTCCCATTTTGAATTAGGGAGGTGGGGCGCTTGATCCGTCATATGTGGGTAGGGGATTCGAATCCCTGTCCCACCAAACACGCTGGCGTTATAATGTAATTGTCAATCTCAGTATTCGTTTGGAAAAGACTAGCCCAAAATCTGGCGGTGGGTAGTTATGACTCGCTGTTTTCCTTCTAGTCTTTCACTAATTTAATTAGAAATAGCTAGCACAGATATATCTCGTGTTGCTTTGCGCGAAATTTAAAACAAAACTTTGCAAGATCTTTAATTCAAAATTCGTTTAGGTTAATTATAAGATATATGTTTCCTATAATAACAACAATCAAATTGTGAATGTTTTCTTGTTAAAATTATAATTTCCAATCCGACAATCAGTAATAAATCATTAGGAATTCCAGTAACAGTTTTATGTCTGATGATAAATACATGTATATATTTTATGAAGATACATTTATATTGACCAATATCAATTTGTACATGTTAGTGTTGATGAGACCTCAATGTCCAAGATCTTGTAGTAAATTACACAATGAAAAATAAAGCAAAAAGAATAAAAAGCACACGTATACACGTGAACCTCACGGTCTTTGTTGTAACAAATCGATAACGTGTTAACCTCACAATATTTGTTTTAACTTGTTGTTTGTTGTTTTTGAATTAAGCACAAAGCTACACAATGGGCTATCTGTGCTCTGCCACCACGGGTATCGAAACCCGGATTTTAGTGTGTAAGTCTGCAGACATACCGCTGAGCCACTGGGGGGCATTTGTTTTAACATCTCCTTCTACGAAAAAACAATGATTGAATAAAATAATCAAAACGGTCAGCGAATAAAACTAAAATCAGTGTTGGTATTAATAAATTCTTTATGAAGTCAAACAGATCTACTGGACATGCCAAAGCCATGAATAATCGATATTGTTTGATGTAAATACCTACACTAGACGAAGTTATATGGGTAATTAAATGCATAGTAGTTGTTAGTTTTGAATAAAACGCATTATAAGTGCGGATTGCGTATGGTCAATTGTAAACGAAGGTGCAGTCCAAAATGGGTTTCACTAGTGAAACGTCCTTGATGCTACACAGCGTCCCGCGTAATCTATAACTAGCACTTAATAATTCAGGATAGGTGACCAGTTTAATACTCTAAAAATTTTAAATTTAGCCTGTCTCGTTTTCGAAACCTGTAAAACGTCGAGAATATGGTCTATAACACTGATTTGTACGCTTTCAAACCATGTATAAAAACATCAAACTTTCTTTTGAAAATTATCACTACTAGAAAATAATGTGACTGGTCATTGAATTTGCGTCTCGTGCATATGATATAATGTATATTAAAGATAAAAATATTTATATATTAATATACAAGACATTTTAATTCATCATGAAATTAAAATTTTTCTTGAAGGTTGGGTTGTTTTGTTCGGATATTTATGAGTGTTTTCTTATAGCAAATCCACATCGGGCTATTTGCTGAGTCCACCAAGGAGAATCGGATATTCGCGAAAAGCTACATAAGGGTTGTTTGCACCAACAGTTCTTAATTGTGAACAGATAGATCAGAAGGGCAGAAGCCTGTCAATAACACTAACGTGACCAGTTCTAGGGCTACTCTAATAGGATAATAGAATGATGGACCCTCGGATACGAAGTCTGGCACTTTAACTATTATAAGTAAAACCTGGAGTTTTTGTTAAAGAACAGCTAATATGTATTATTATCTGAAACAATGTAGCCTCAGTTTTGGGTGAGTGAATGGGAAGCACTTCCTTACAAGTAAACTGCTCGTACTGTAATAAAGCCAATGCTATTGCAGATATTTTTGTCTTTGGATGGAGTCATTTGGATCATTAAATGAAAAGCAGAATGCAGAGTTCAATCTACTTTAAAAATGCGTTTTACTTCTCGAACTTCAAGCTGTAAGTCTAGTGTTTTGAGGTGTCTGTTATTCTCAAGATGATTCTATATTTATATTGGGATTTCAAGAATACACTGCATTAATGGTACTTATTTATTTTTCTCTATTCTACAACCAACAAGCTGTTTGTAACACACACAAATGTGAAACTCAATCTGTCTTTACGATTTGCCACTTATCACAGATTTATTCCAGTGTCAGAGGGTTTTACTCTTCACCGCTAACCCTAATGTATGGTGATTTAGTTGTATTTTATTCAGCAATCTCATATTTATACGGGAATTTCAAGAATGGGCAGCATCAATGCTAATAATTTATAATATTCATCTCACCACTAGTCTTATTCTTTCAATTATCCAGAGTTACTAGTGCTAGTGGAATTTCTTGAAACCAGTATAATTCAGAGACAGTGATAAATCGAAGAGCTGGTTGGCTTTACATCAGTTGTTTGTACACGTTAATTAACATTAGAATAGTGATCCAAGTTCATAACATACGCTAATATAATATTTATCTGATAATTTCTCTCGTATTTGCGAAACTTTATACATTTGGGAAATATAAACTAAATTAAAAAACAAACAAAAATGACTGAACTAACCAGTTGATTAAAAAGAATAAGTTGCATTTTATGTTGTTTCAAGTTGATTCCTAATCTTTCAAAAAAATCTAGATTGAAAGTACATGTCATCATGTAAAGTAAAAACTTCCCCTTTCGAATATTAATAACTTTAATGAAAAGACGCCGTTCAGTACCATTACTGTGAATTATTACTCATACCACATTTTTCGACTGTCAGTGAAAATTTGCTGAAGAGATGAAATAAATACGAGTTGAAAAGAAGATCAAATGTACTGAAAAAAATATGTATCAGTTTTTACAATATCCTTGATTTTGCCACTAAACTTTCATGTAGAAATGTACGCTTATACAAAAATCGAGATTGGTTGTTAATTTTGAATTTCACGCAAAGCTACATGAGGATCATTTGCGCTAGCCGTCCCTTATTTAGCAGTGTAAGACTAGAAGGAAGGCAGCTAGTTATCACTACCCACCGCCTACTCTTGAGCTACTCTTTTACCAACGAATAGTGAAATTAACCATCACATTATAACGTCCTCACGACTGAAAGAGCGAGCTTGTCTGGTGTGAGGAGTATTCGAACCCGCGATCCTCAGATTACGAGTCGATCACTCTGGATACCAAGCCCAAGACTGTAGAGTTCGAGGCAAAAAGTCCAGTTTAAATAAAAGGGGAAATAGTAGTGAAAGTTATATGTCAGTCAGGACACACACACACCATGACGAACTAAAGTTTCAAAAGTTCACTTTTAACAGTACCAGTTCTTGACTCAAGATATTTCTTATGAATGCTCTAGATAAATAAAAGAAAGTTACTGCTTCGGTTTGTTTGTTTTGAATTTCGCGAAAAACTACATGAGGGTTATCTGCGCTATACTGTTTAACACATGCTATCTTTGTTGCTTAATTACTGAAAATGACAACTAAGCAAGTGAACTGAGATTTAAGACTAAAATGTTTATTACATCATGTTTAGCTGGTTAAAAACTTCTAGTATTTTCGTAAAAGGTATTCGTAGTGGACAAAAGATTAGAAGCTATACTCTCTTAGATGTATTTTCTTTGTTTGTTTTTAAATCTGAAATGAGAAAAAGACTTAACTCTCTAAAATTAGACAACATTCCCAAGGCTCGTCATAGCGAGGTGGTTAGGGACTTCGACTCGTAATCTGAGGGTCGCGGGTTCGAATCCTTGTCTTCACCAAACATACTCGCCCTTTGAGCCATGAGAGCCTTATTATGTCACGGTCAATCCAACTCTTCATTGGTAAAAGAGTATTCCAAGAGTTAATGGTGGGCAGTGATGACTTTCATCCCTCTTGTCTTCCACTGCTAAATTAGGGGCAGCTAGCGCAGATATCCCTCGCCTAGCTTTGCGTTAAATTCACAACAAACAAACAACATTTCAAAGTGTATGATTATCGATGCAGTTTTTTTATTTCTAGGGTATTACAGAATAAAACATAGGGTTATTTTTTATTGTTATTCTGATTAACACATTAACACTGATCTTCACCATTAGTGCAGCGAAGACTGAAGACTTATGATGCTAGAAAGTGGGTTTCGTTGCCCTTTATAAATACAACAGAGATAGTCCATTGTGGAGCTTTGAGCTGAACAATAAACAATTAGATGTTTACCTTCGTGTTTTAGTACTGTATTCTGTCAAATATTTTGTTATTTTGAAAAAAAAATTAAAATAACTTCTTATCAGATGAGAATTGTTTTGTTTTGAATTTTGAGCAAAGTTACACGAGGTATATCTGCGTTATCCGTCCCTAATTTTGCAGCATAAAATTAGAGGAAAGACAGTCATCACCAGTCATTGCCAACTCGTGTACTACTCTTTTACTAACGAATGGTGAGATTGGTCAAAACACAAAAGTACCCTTACGGCTAAAAGGGCGAGTATGCTTGGTGTTACGGAGACTTTAACCCGCGACCCTTATGTTACGAGTCTAGCGTTCTAAGCACCTGGCCATAATAAAGGAAACTGAAAAAGGTGTTTTTTACCTCACATTATTACTTGTTAACTTCTCTCTATTTTTTGCGTTTGTATGTTTCAGAATTTTCGCATTCAGTCGTAACTAGTTTTGAGCTGAAAGACTATAAAGGAAAAGTAATCAACAACAAATATCACGAACGTTTGGATGGTACTCTTGTCTGACTGAATACTGGGGTTTGTCTGTAACCCTTTATCTCCACTATTCGGAAAGCGTGTTTTCGGCAACGACTCGCGAAACGCCAATATTATGATTCAAGTCTAACAGCCATACCATTAAGCCACTGTTTTCGTAATTAATTTATATTTTTTACTTTAATATTTCAATCTGATGTGGAAAATGATTTAACCCTGACGACCACTTCAACCAAAGAGAAAAAAAAATCAAGTCTTACCTATTTGATTGTTTAAACGCAATCTGCACAGTGTATCCACAAATGTTATGGGCAGAACTGCTGTCACGTCCATTGACACCAATTTTTTACAATTTATAACCATTGTTTCCAACGCTACGTCCAAAAGTGGAATATAGTCTTCAAACTCCATTAATATTTTATCTACAAATAATTAATTGACAAATCCAATATCATTAGTGTATTTACATTACATTAGGAAATGTATAATAGTTTTTGAACGTTATTTTTTTATTTCGTTATAACTTGTTGTTGTTGTTTTGAATTAAGCACAAAGCTACACAATGGGCTATCTGTGCTCTGCTCACCACGGGTATCGAAACCCGGATTTTATCGTGCAAGTCCGTAGACATACCGCCGAGCCACTGGGGGGCATTTCGTTATAACAACGTAAAACATTTCAAAATATACAACAGACGATAAAGATTTTAACTTACATAATCTCTTCACAGTTGCTTTCCAACGAATACTGTGTAAAATTCAACATGAAAACGACTTTAGTACAAATATATGTGTTGGGCATGTAATCGTAAGCATTTGCGAGAGGTGAAAAAAAATCGAGAGTAAAAGTCATTTCTGAACGAGGAAGATTTATTACACATTTCTTCCAAGTGGGGAAGTGGAACTACCGATTCCTTTTTGTGGCACCTTAAGTAACAGAAAGTTTCACACAGGTAAAAAAAATCACAAAGCCTCTATTGAACATTTGAAACACATGGTAGAATATTAGACTTAGAACAAAGAAACAAGCAATATTATCATGTTGAGAGAAGACAAAATATTTTTATACTCACGAAGTGATGATGAAAAGGTATTCTGGACATAGTTTATAAACTCTCCTGGTTCCCAAGGGACGTCCTCTTCCGTCAGATACCCTGACCAATAACTTAAAGACTGAAGTGGAATTTCTGGCGGCAACAGTCGGTGAAGAGTAGATAGTTCTGTTATTTGATCTGTAAGCAACAAAAAACTATTATTGTTATAGTTTTGGTTCCACAAACATGTTTACCACTAGCGACTGTCCTGATCTTAATTCTCGTTGTTTTTCCCCCCTGATTTAGAAACCGCGATTTAAATTAGTGATATGGGGGTTGGTTTTCAAATTTCTGAAGGACAGTAAACTATTTGAAAGTTCGTTGCCTGTAATTTGATATTTGTAACTGAGTACAAAGATACACAATGGGCTATCTGTGCTCTGTTGGATTTTAGCGTTAGAAGTCAGTAGACATACTGATGTGCCACTTGGTGGTGCCTGTTTACCAATTATCGGTATTTAATTGGACGTGAAAGGGATAGATACAATCTTGACTTCTTCCTCCTACATTTATGGTTATTAATAATTTATGTTTAGACAACTGTTAAATGTTGAACGCAACATAAGGGAGGGTATTGTTTTTACAAATGTTCATTGATAGGAAAGCAAAACCCCTATCAGAGCCATGTTCATTTACGTTGTAACGCTCATCATTTACACTGGGACACACTCACTATATAAATGGTCCATATATTCAAGTGTTTTTCGAGTATTTTATGTGTATTTACATAAATATCATTTTTAATACACTATATGATAACAAAACAAAAATGATGATTTATATAGGTGTAGCGATAGGTGGTATATTACTAAACTTATGGTACATATTTAAGGGTGAGAGGTAATTTGGCTTATTTTACTCATGTATGATATAGTGATCTAATGCACGTAACATTTCGTTTTTGTTTAAGTTTTTCTTAAAGTAGGTGAATGATCTCATTAAAAGTCTCTCACGAAGTGGTTATATATTTGGGTATTTATGTAGGAGTTTATTAGAGTTTGTGGAACGAGCAACATTGTAGGTACTAGTGAGTATTGTATTCTATTGTTTTTGTAGTTTAATTTTAATTTTCTTGGGTTCGACATTGATTCAGGCTGTACAAGTGTATTCTATGGTTGGTGGTATATAATGTTAGTATATGTTAGTTAGTGTTGTTCCTGTATTCTTTCCTGACAAACTTTTAATTTGGTTTGTTATTTGCTAGATTTTGTTTGAGATTTCATTTGTATATTTTTGCCAGTTGATCTTGTATCAGAGGTAAGACCAGGAAATTGTACTGACGTAGTTGTTTGGAGAAGTGTTCCGTTAACATACGTTGATTTTAGTTTCTATAGTTTTGCAAGTACTTAGATTTCTGTTTTTACTCGTTTTTTATAATAATATTTAGCGACGTTATTTAATAAGGTCTGTATAATTGTGGCCGCTATTTATGACGTTTTGAACTCTTCCAAATAACTACATCGTCTGCGAATTGTGAAGTGAAACACTAATTTTGGTTGTTTAGTGGCATGTCGCTTACATACATGATGAAGAGTATGGGGCTAACCACCCTTCTTTGAAGCACCCCTGTCTCAGGAATTAAATACTCCGAGTAGGTGCCTTCGTCATTTATCCGACATTTTCTATTTTCTAGAACGTTTGACAACAAGCGAATAACTCTTCGTGGTAGTTCCATCTCTAAAATCTGCCACATTAGACCTGAGTGCCAGATTGTATCAAAAGCCTTCTCTAAATCGAAATGATAAAAAACCGCTTTCTTTCTTTTGTTAAAGCTACCTATTACGTTTCGGTCAATCTAACTAAGTTTGACGAAATTTTCTGAAAACATTTTGTACTTCCAGTAATTTAAAATTGTGTTCTAGGTAAATATTTAATCTTTCACTTATTATTCTTTCTGAAATTTATTCTCCGCAGCTGGTAAGGCTGATTGATCTGTAGTTTTGTGGTTTATTTGCTGGTTTCCCTTCCTTTAAAAACATGATAATATTCAATTGCTTCCAAAAGACCTGGGATATACCCTGTTTTGAGGGACAGCTTGCAGAGTGCCTTGGGATATTAAAGTAATAACTGAGTTCCATTTCTGAGTAATATTACTTGTATAATGTTTGTACCTCGTGCTTTATTTTTAATTTGTTTTATAGCTGTATAGATTGGTATCATTGTTATTTTACTTGTCATGCATTCTTCCAGGTTTCGGTGATTGCTTCTGTTGTTGTTTTTGGTGTGTAGCTGAGAAGAGTCATGTAAAGATATATTTCTTTTCTTGAATTTCGTTTCTTATTTGGTTTTGGTAATAGTTATTCATATCTGGATTATTTTGCATTTGAAAAAATACTTTGTAGGTGTTTATTAAATAGTTCACCTTTTTAGGTGTTAGTATATCCTGTTTTGTTATCTTGGTCTAGTGATGGGTAGAATTTTGATGTTTTTGGTTTTTGTTTTGTGCGAATCTTTTTAGATGATTCCAAATTTTTATGGGTTATATTATTCGTTTAAGGTATTGCAGTAAGTGTCCCAGTTTTCTTGTTTTAGTTGTTTTATTTCGCTTCTTCTAATTTTGTTGGTAGTGCATTTATCTGCAGTTTAAATATTATATCTTTTGTGTTTATGTCATAGTCTTTGTAACTTTGCGCGAAATTCAAAACAAACAAATCCATATTATCTACATAATAAAACAATGAAATCGATAAACAAACTTCACCTACCGATAGAAAAACTAACAATTAATTCGGGACAAAAATCCTTCATTTTTCTCCATGCGTTGCTTGAGATTACTTGGTAATTGGTATCATTGCGCCGGCACTTCACGTGCATAAATCGCAGCTTTCCATTGCAGTTTTCCGCTAGAGCATTAACTATTTCGTCCGAAAGACAGTTGATATTCATTACCAAAGTTTGAAGATTTTTGAAGCGCTTGAGTACGGAAAGATATCGGCCAATTCTAAATGAAATGAAATATACATATATATTTGAAAACTACATTAGCGATATATATATAATGAATTCTAGTTGCTTAGCAATGGGTATGAAATTGTTATACTTATTGAATTCAGAAGCAATATTGTTGATGCAAATAAATGTAGACCATTATAAAATGTTCCAAAATGTCTTCTAGAAATACAATATTGTTCGTAAGAAACGTTTTGAATAGAATGCCATCGTAAGGTGTTGGTTTGAGTGGATGATTTCTGTTGGTACATGATGATATTTAAGAAATTTCTAAGACCTTTTAATTCAACATTTTATGACTTAAATCAATTTAGACATGAAAATAAAATTGTGGCATTCTAAAAAAGGTATTATTGAGTTGTATACAATGGACAATGTTTTTATGGCAATATAGATGTATTTCTCATCAAAGGTGACGTAGAGGTATAATATATAATATATTAGACAAAATTGCAGTGCACGGTAGGGGATGCTTCGAAACGAATAATATATTGGGCCTTTATGTTACATATTATATTTTCAATTCCATCTTTGGAGAAAATAAATCTGTAGTGCCATTATATTTAATGAAATATTTATTGTTCTTTATTTGAGATGATAATATATCACCTTAAAAATCGTCTTCTATAGACTGCCGTAACAAAAACGTTTGAAGCTATAGATATTAGTTATTATCTCACATTCTGAACTTGAAATTTATTTATTTCTATTTTGATATTTCACAAGTAAAGATTCGCACTTATATTTCAAAGTATCATCTGGTGTTATTTCTTATTACCGAAAAATTGCCTGTCTTGGATAGAAAAAATCTTTTATAAGCAAGTGCTGCAAGGTGGCGCCACTATGGGACGATATGGCGTCAAGAAGCCGTATTCCATCTACACAATTAATGTCTGTATTGGTCAGATCCAAAGTTTGTAGCCATTGTTGAGTTTTAAAGAAACGAACAATGGAAGTAATTAATTTATTTCGTACATTATCGGGCTTCCATTCTCTGTAGAAATTAGTGTTTTGCATCGAAAGTTTTCGAAGCTGTGTATGACCATGTAGTTTTTGGAAAAACATTGTGAGATGGCGATGTAAAGCTTTTCGTCCAATGAAGCATGGCCGTTGGTAACAAATTTCCAAATAACGTATATAAGCGCCATATCTGTAAGATAATAATGATACAAACATTAAACTTGATATTGAGATGACCCAAAACATTTATTTTCTGTCGTTATTCAAATTTACGATTCATGACAAGATTAATCAAAAATATTACATACACGCATGCTTCACATCAAATTGACTAGTTCGTTTTGAATTTCGCGCAAAACTACATGAGGACTTTCTACAATAGTCATCCCTAATTTAACAGTGAAAGACAAGAGGGTAGGCAGCTAGTCATCACCACCCATCGCCAAGTCTTTGCCTACTCTTTTAGTAACGAATAGTGGGACTGGCTGTAACGTTATAATGTCTTCACGGCTGAAAGAACCAGTGTGTTTGATGAGATGAAAAGTCGAACCCACGATCCTCACCACTTGGTCATGCATAACATAAGAAATCTACTTTTCTTTTAAATATAAGTTCTAATCTTAATAACTATGAATGCTAGAAAAGTATGTTTAATTAACTGTAGTCATTATCGATACTGTTTTTAATTTTGTTTTGCTCTAAGCAGGTAGCTTTCATTGTTCAGAAGTAGATATTAATATCAATAGAAAATCATTTCACAGAATTGATGGTACTTTTAAAATATTATATTAGATATTTCTATATACTGTTGTACTTATAGTTGTTATAGTTATAGTGCGTTTCAATAGCTCTTCAATTTTATTGCTTTTAAAATTTTTCTTCGTAGAATTTCTCATAACTTAGTGACTTATCAACGGAATACCATTCTTACAGGAAAAATATAATTTCTTCATCTAGAATAAACAAATCCCAGCACAAACAATGTAGAATTAAAATTTTAAAAATGTCTCAGTTTTGCCCTGATGAATAACTATGTTTAAAATTTCTTTAAACATTATGCTTATCGTTGCTGCTGAGCCTTGAAAATAAAATAGTCAAAGAGATCTTTAGAAACCACTGTAAATTTTAATTATCTTTGTTCATAGTATTAAAATATTGTTGTTTTTTAGATTCGCTAGTTGAGAAAAATTAATTTTTTCATATTGGTTGTTTTGTTGCTGTTGTTGTTTTGAATTAAGCACAAAGCTACACAATGGGCTATCTGTGCTCTGCCCACCACGGGTATCGAAACCCGTATTTTAGCGTGCAAGTCCGCAGACATACCGCTGAGCCACTGGGGGGCATTTTTTTTCATATTGGAAAAATAAAATATATGATTTATTGAAACTTCTAAACTTTGGCTATGCCATCTTTATTGCGAGAGAACGACTATATTTTATCATAATATAGGGGACCCGACATGGCTAGGTGGGTTAAGGCGTTCGACTCGTAATCCGAGGGTCGCGGGTTCGCATCCCGTCGCACCAAACATGCTCGCCTTTTCAGCCGTGGAGACGTTATAATGTGACGGTCAATCCCACTATTCGTTGGTAAAAGAGTAGTCCAAGAGTTGGCGGTGGGTAATGATGACTCAAGTCTTACACTGCTAAATTAGGGACGGCTAGCGTAGATAACCCTCGAGTAGCTTTGCTCGAAATTCAAAACAAACAATCGTCACGATATTCGTTATCCCAGAGTACGCTGGTACTTTCTATGGCACGGACACTTATATTAAAACAATATAAAAGTCTTCTGGATTTTCTTCTCTGTTGGTATTCAGAAACTAAATATAAAGAGTTACCTGACGTAGTCGCTCTATATTCGGTATGTATACCGCTTTTCAGTTATCCAGAGCGTCTTAAAATTGGACATCGGTAGATAGCGAAAATCGAGATTTCTTATTTTGATTTTTCAACAGTCCTAACGACTGCTTAATTTTAGTAGTAACCATAATTTTATCATGAGTTGACGGAGCAAAACAATCTTCATGACCTTTAACTGTCTCCATTGTTATTATTCCATGCAAAAGTCACAAGGTTTCAGAATACACTCTGCAACCTAGTAACCAATGTACGCCATTTTATAAAAATAGTAAACATATATAAGGAAAAAAGAAATGCCTAAATAATAAAGCGGTGTAAGGCTGGCTATCGAATTTATAAAGCTTTATAATACACTCGAAAACCTGGTAACTTGAAAATAGGACAAACCAGAGAAGCATGGAAAGGGACAGATCCCTTCATAGACTAATGATCGCATGGAAGACTAAACTGTGGAGCGTATCGACTTCACACGGGAATTTAAAATCCTTACACTACTGGCTTCCTCACTGGCAAAACAAACATAGACATAATTTCCAATCGTAAAATGTTACTCTATTGTAAAATAGTCATAAATGTAGTGTTCTAAAGTTAACTAAAGGAAAGGTATAATGATGAAACATGAGATTTTATTAAAACAGCAAACTTCTGATAGACAAAATAGGGACATATATATCAGCATTTATAATGAGATATAATGTGCGCATGGCTTAAGCAATATCAGAAGCTAATATAAACGTATTACAGAAGCAAGTTTGTTAAGATATTTCAGAACTGCTAGTTCTTTCTACAAAGTAAATCAGTTTACAAATATTTTTAAGTATTTCATACCTGTACCATTACGTTTTTATTACTAATTACTACTGATTAGGTTTAGCTTTTATTTTTCTGATATTTATATATTACAAATATAATTCACAATCAAGACGTCCTCATTAACAAAATACCGACTAACCTCTGAGCAAACTGAATTGATTTTATTTCAGAATATACGTTTCCATAGAAATGGACCTTCATGCTACGCCAAAGCTGGGGAGCATGGAAGGCTGTCGTCCAATTACGACAAACTAAAGAAGCAGATACGCGGTCATTATGGTTCAAAAATGAAAAAATATTCACAATAATTATATCTGGAAGCGTGGCCCAATTACATGACATCGTCTCTTTCGTTGCCATTTTCAATAATCTTAAGACACACTTTCTGTGCCATCCAAGACGAGGTTCATGTATCTCAGCCAATGATCATTAGTAGGCTGTTCTTTCTCTGGTAGTAAATGTTTTGTTTTGTCATTACCATAGGAACAGGGTGGTGTTAATCGTTCTTTAATCTAAACTAAACAATGCTGTCAGCAAAAAATATGTTCTGATAAACGAATAGAGCAATAACGCTTGTTTCTTACTGTTGAGTATTCATATTAGGCCTATATACTACAATACAATGTAATAGTGATAAGGTTTGTTGCAACAATGTCAGAAATCCAAACAGGGACTGAAATTATTAAGATGAATTATCAATTCTCAACAATTGGTGTAACTCATGAAATAGACATTCTTAATATATGAAAAATATTTGACAAATTGCTTCCCGTGCAGAAAGAAATATCCAATATTTCGATTTTACCGAGATGTAATTATCATTAGAGTAACATCTGACTCGATACTGGAGAAAATTATGTAAATTTTTCTGGTTGTGTATTTACGAAAAGTGTGTATGTGTGTTTTCTTATAGCAAAGCCACATCAGGCTGTATGCTGAGTAAATTCGTAAATTTACCGCTGCACTGGCAGGCGATTTACGAAAAGAGAAAAGGTTTGTTTTTGAGTTTCGCACAAAGCTACTCGAGGGCTATCCGTGTAGGCCGTCCCTAATTTAGCAGTGTAAGACCAGAGGGAAGGCAGCTAATCATCACAACCCACCGCCAACTCTTGGCCTACTCTTTTACGAACGAATAGTGGGATTTACCGTCACATTATAACACCCCCACGACTGAAAGGGCGAGCATGTTTGACACGACGGGAATACGCACCCGTGACCCTCAGATTATGAATCGCACGCCTTAACACGCTTGGCCATGGCGCGTGAAGAGAACAAAAACAAACTGAGATATTTTTACCCAAGAAAGCATAAACTTGTGAATTTTTGTAAGAGATGAAACTATCAGAGTGAATATGAATGCAGGCTCTAATTCATGCGTTACAAATCTGTTTTTGATTATTGCGTTCAGAAAAAAATGTCTAGCAGATAACAGTAAATATTATTGTTATAAAAATGTATCATAAAAATTTTGTTTGTTTGTCTGACGTTAAGCGCAAGGTTTCATAACAGCTTATTTGTGCTTTGCCCACCGCAAATATCGAAACTGTTTTTAGCGATATAAATCCTCATATGTACCACAGATCCATTCTAGGAAAAAATGCCATAAAGAAATTGTGCTGTATTTCATACATAAAATATATAACTATTTTTAGTACTATAGCCACAATATTTTATAAAAGTACTAAAAAAACAAAGTGCTAATTTTTTAAAGATTTCTACGCATTCGAAATGCCCCGTGGTTCTGGAAATGCACATTAAAGAAAAAAAAAACATTATTTGTTATACACATGAAGAATGTGTGGCATTGCTGTTATCTGTGTACTCTTTAGAGCTATTTAAGAATAACTAATAACTACTGCTTTAACATTTGCATCAGGAAAATTTGACCAAAACCCTAGATAATGTGATTTTTGTAAAATGTCAGACTGTTAAAATTACAATGGATTGTCTACTTCTATTTTAATGATTTTGTGGTTGCATTATTTAACATAAATTATTCATAATCCCCAGCACGTATTTCAAATGTTAATTCAGAAAAATCCTCAGTGATTTTATTTAAATCATATTTATCTCATTAGATAATATTGTTCTGTGTATGTTTACAGACATAAATGCTTGTGGGAAGTAAAAACAAACATAACTTTTAAAAAAGTTTATGTTTTTAAGGATGGAGAACGTCAGTTTATAATATGTTCACTCACTTGTACCTTGTTTTATATTTTCATGCCAAAGCGTGAATTTTAATGAAGATAAGATAACGCAAGAAACTTAATCTATTTCTTGATTCGCTACTTTCACTGTGACAAAAACCAAAGGAATTAGTTAACTCCTTTCAGACGAGACTTTATTGGTCACACGGAGTAAAATTAATGCACATTTTGTTTTTACACGTTTATCTGGGATTATCAGATAATACTCAAGGACTGAGGCTAATAGAACTTATTTTCAGATCAGAGTTTGTTTGTTTTGAATTTCGAGCAAAGCTGCACATGGGCTATCTGCGCTAGTCATCACACCAACCGCCAATTCTTGGGCTACTCTTTTACCAAAGATAGTGGAATTGAGCGTCACATTATAACATCCCCACAGATAAAAGGGTGAGCATGTTTTTTTTGACGGGGATTTGAATTTTCGAGCCTCAGATTACAAGTCGATCGGCCTAACCATCTGGCTATGAAGAGGGCCTCTTGGGATGAGATATTAAATATGAAATAAAACAAACTGTAAAAAAATTATTTAAAAAGTTCAATTATAATAATCTAAGCCTATCTCCACTCTAACTGAACTCATTCAAATGTAAGCCGAACTAGCTGAGATGAATTCAGAGGCTTGAAGTTAGCCCTTCGGGGACATTATAGTAAAGTATAATCCTGGCTGGCTGAAACAAACTCATCAGACAATTGAAATCAGACCTTTCAGGGACGGTTCAGTGAATGTGTTACAAATCAGATAGTAAAGCAGTACTTATATAGTCTAATTTGTTTTATCACCACCCCTCATCAAGACTTGGGGTGCTTTTTATCCAACGAATAGTAGGATTGTTTGTCACATTATAACGCCCCCACGGCCGAAAGGGCGAGCATGTTTGGCATGACGAGGAATCAAACCCACGAGCTTCAGATTGTTAATCAAGCGCCCTAACTATCTGGCCATTTTGGAGATGTAATAATAGCATCATGTGAGTGTCTATAACACTAATAATTGCAAATCATGTGTTTCAGCAACTGCACACTTAATAAAGCATTTATCAATGAACTCTCAAATACATAAATGTAATTTTTTTTCTACGAAACCTATTAAACCTCATCTGAAATTTTAGAAACAGAGCTTTTTCAAATATTTAATTCACGATTAATTCTTTATGAATTTCCGTTGTTAATTGAACATTTAGATTTTAGGATAATTATTAAACCTAAACTGGTAATGTTAAACTCAAATTATTGTCCTCAACTAATATTGTTGAATTCATAGCATTGAATGAGACTGATATAATTCATCATAAGATGTTTAATTATTGTTTCCTATTTATCAACTCGAGTTTATGATGAAATATAATTAGCTTGAAAATAATATCAAAAACTTAATTTTGACACAGTTCCAAAATGGTAAAAATCAGTATATGCCTGAAGCAATTTGTACTTTTGAAAGTGCCCCCCCCCAAAAAAAACGGGTTTTGATACCCGTGGTGGGAAGAGCATAAATAGTTCTTTATGTAACTTTGTGATTAAATACAAAACAAACAAACTTTTAATGGTGTTACTAAGTAAAAAAAAATCTTGAAATTGCTTACGCAGCTCATCCTGCTTGAATTAAAGAAATATAATGACTTACTTAGTTCTTAGCTCACGATTTGGTGGACAGTTCTTTGGCAGGGGTCGCGATATGTAAAAGAAACAATTGTTAGTGATCATGATGGGAGACGAGGCTCCTTTCACCTTTGACTTTTGCTTTTGACGGGGCTTCACGTCATGCATAATTGAAGAAAATTATAATGATTACAGTTACCTTGGTCTAGATGTACAGTTATGTCAGTCTAGATGGCGAAGTCATCACATCACTTTCCATTGACACTGTAGATGGCACCTCAGTATGGATATGATTTTGATTGTTCGTGGAGTATTTGTTTATATACGTAAAAACGGCTCGTTTGGGTTGAGAAAACATTTTACGTAGAGTAGCGAACAACGTTTCGACCTTCTTCGATCATCATCAGGTTCACAAAGAAAGAAAGTGGTAACTGACCCTAACCTGACTGCATGTTTGAAAGGATTTGTGTAACTAAGTGTCGTAATGTAGAGGGCGGTGTTAGATGTTTGAATATATAATTTTATATTATTTATTTTATTATTTTTAATATATGTATAAAGGTGTTCCTTTGTATTGGTTTATTTTGGGTTTAAGTTGTTCTATAAGTAAGGCATCTTTAATTTTGCGTTTGTTTATGTTTGTTTCTTCATTTAGTATTTGAGTGTTTTTTATCGTCATGTTATGTTTATTTGATTTGCAGTGTTCGAAAACGTGTGAATGTGACTTTTTATGATCTTTGAATCTGGTTTCCATTTTTCTACTTATTTCTCCAATATAGAAGTCGTGGCAGTTATCACATTTTATTTTATAAATTATGTTGGTGTAGTGTTTGTCAGTATAGTTTTTACATAGTACAGACCTCAGTTTTGTGCCTGGTTTTTGAATAAATTTGGTATTAACTGGAATGTCATATTTTGTTGCTAGTTTTTACCAAAGTTTAGTTATTTTTCTGCTGATGTCGGGAATATATGGTATGCAGCAGTATATGGTTTCGTGAGATATATATATTTTTATTGGTTGATTTTGCTTTCTGTTTAGGTGTGTGCGTATAATGTTTTCTACGGTTTGCAGAGGAAACTTATTGATGTTGATAAAGTATTGTTTTATTTTGTCTAATTCATCGTTAATTTTATCTGGTGAACATAGTTTTATGGCTGTGTTTATTTGGTTTCTAAGTATGTTGAGTTTTTGTTTAGTTTCATGAGCAGAGTCCCAAGGAATGAATAACACTGGGGAACACTTTTTCAGTAACTTTGAGTTGCATTGGATATTTTAACTGATTCTGAAGGAGTTTTAGGCGCTGATTTTAAACCTGAAATTAGTTTTTCTCTACAAGCTCTAGTTTGTATGTAATTTGAGGTTAATGAAATAGTACAAATGTGAACTTGCGTAAACCATGTATAAGCATTTTCACGTCCATATTTATAGATAGCTTCTAATATTTTGATCATTCTTCTTTTGTTTCACATCAAACATGGCTTCAAAAATAGATATCATTGCAGAAACAAGCCTGGTGCCTTCTGCTATATATGTGGATGCTACACACTCAATCGTCAGAGATGTAACATATCCTCGTTCGTCAAGCGTGCCTACAAGGCATACTTTGCAGTTCATCTTGGTGATAAAGACAAGCAATGGGCTCCTCATGTTGTGTGCCACAATTGTGAGGAAATGGTTCAAGACTGGACCAAAGGAAAACGCAATGGTCTGCCTTTTGGTGTTCCAATGATTTGGCGCGAACCCACCAATCATGTAACTGACTGTTATTTCTGCATGGTAAACACAACGGGTGTTGGGGAGAAAAACCGACATAAAATTACGTATCCGAACATTCCCTCAGCTATTCGGCCTGCTCCGCACTCTAAAGAAGTTCCTGTACCAGTTTTCAAAGGCTTGCCTTCATTGGACGATAAAGACATTGGACATGATACAAGCGAACAAGACAGCTGTGACAGTGAATTGTCAGAAAAGTGTACACAATCGGAGAACTGTTCTTCAGACACTGAACCTTTCCCCGTCCCCAAGCCTCTTCCCCAGGCTGAACTGAATGATTTAGTGCGGGATTTAGGTCTTTCAAAGAAAGCAGCAGAGCTTTTGGCATCAAGATTACAAGGCAGAAATCTTGTTGATCACTCTGTTAAAGTATCATATTTCAGAAAGCGTGACCAGCTTTTTGTGACCTTCTTTTTAGAAGACAGAGAGTTTGTTTACTGCCATGACATCCAAAGGCTTCTCAAAAACTGGGTGTACCTCACTGTAGTCCTGCTGAATGGAGACTATTTTTAGACAGTTCAAAACGCAGTCTAAAGTGTGTTCTTTTACATAATGGGAATGTTTATGGAGCAGTACCTGTCGGTCACTCAGTGCATTTGCGGGAAGACTATGATGATATGAGAATGGTCATGGACTTATTAAAATATAATGAGCACACTTGGATCATTTGTGTAGACTTAAAGATGGTCAACTTTCTTCTTGGACAACAGAAAGGTTTCACCAAGTTTCAATGTTCCTCTGTATGTGGGACAGTCGAGCACGAGACAGACATTGGGTCCAGAAGGACTGGCCTATTCGTGACACCCTTGAAGCAGGCATGCCAAATGTCATACAAGACCCAATTGTAAGCAGAGATAAGATCATCTTTCCTCCTCTTCACATCAAATTAGGTTTGATGAAGCAATTTGTCAAGGCACTGGAAACCGAAGGTGAATGTTTCCAACACATCATCACAGCTTTACCAGGGTTATCATTTGAGAAGATCAAAGCAGGCGTGTTTGATGGCCCACAGATTCGAACCCTAATTCGTGATGATCAGTTTGTTGCTAAGATGACCGCTTTAGAAAAGGCAGCATGGTTATCCTTTGTGGCAGTCGTTCAGAACTTCCTTGGAAACAATAAGGCGGAGAACTACAGTGAACTTGTGAACAGAATGCTTCTCGCTTTTCGTGATCTCTGGTGCAACATAAGCATCAAGCTTCATTTTTTGAACAGCCACCTTGATAAGTTCCCTGACAACCTGGGGGCTGTGAGTGACGAACAAGGAGAACGATTCCAACGAGACCTAAAGGTCATGGAAAAACGCTACCAAGGGCGCTGGGACAAAAGTATGATGGCTGACTACTGCTGGAGCATTAAACGAGATTGTCCAGATGAAGTGTACAAACGCAAATTCCTACCTGAATAAAATACACAAACAAATTGATAAGCTATTCCTATAATTTCCTATAATAACGAAAAATTAAAAAATAAATAAAAATATCAACTTGCATAAAATCTGTAGCTTGCAGACAAAAACTGACTTCAGATTTGAAATTAACACACTCAAATGGACTATAGAAAGGTCTTTTTTTAAATGCAACAAAATGAGTTTTCCCCAGTGTAATGGGTGATTTTTGGTGGATTTCTGTTTTTAATTGTGTGTCGGTTTTCGTAATTTTGAGGTTAAGAAATGATATTTGATTGCTTTCTTCCTGTTCACATGTGAAGTTAATGTGATTGAAAAAAATAAGTATGTGTTCTGTAGATTTAAATTCCGCAACCGTGTCATCTACATATCTGTACCAGTATCGTGGTGGATGTAATGCTGTGCTAATTGCTTGTGTTTTAACTTGTATCATAAAAATATTGGCTAGAACTGGTGATAATGGGTTGCCCATGCTTAGACCATTTGTTTGTATATATTTGTGGTTATTGAACATGAAGTTTGTCTTAATCGTGGTGAATTATATGAGGGTTGCTAATTGGTTGCTGGGAATGTCTATGGGTGGGTTAGGGTATCGGATATAGAGTTCTAAGGCTATCTTTCAGGCTTCAGTGGTTGGAACTTCTGTAAAGAGGGTTATAACATTATAACTGGCCATTAAGGCTTTATGATTAAGTTGATTTAGATTAGACATGAAATTAAAAGAGTTTTTGATGAATGAGCTGGCTGATGTTACATATTTGGAGAATGCCCATGCTATGTATTTACCAAGATTGTAATCAAACGATTCATATGTGGACATTATTGGTCGTAATGGAGAATCTGGTTTATGAGGTTTGGGAATGCTGTATATTTGTGGTGTGCGTGAGTCGGTTTTACGTAGGTAGGAATAAAGTGTTTGTGAAATTGTGTTGGCTTTTTTTCATTTTTAGTAGTATTTTGTTCAGTTGCGTTTCGTGTGTCTTTGTTAGATTTATGTGTATTGGTTTAAATTTGTTTCAAACATGTGGTCAGCTTCCGGTCAATTACTTCTTTCTTTCTTTGTGAACCTGATGATGACCAAAGAAGGTCGAAACTTTGTTTGCTCCTCTATGTAAAACATTTTCTCAACCTAAACGAGCCGTTTTTACATATATATTTCTCTATAAGTGGGTTTTCTCGACACCACTGGAGGATTTCCTTTGTTAACCACAGAGCTACATCAGTGGGTTATATGTTCTGGGTCTATCACGAGTGTCGAAACGCAACATGTAGCATTATAAGTATTCAGACTTATCGCTGAGCCAATGTAAGAAGGTTGCAGAGTGTTTTGCTCATATAATTCATTCGATTTTTTTTCACGAGTCAGAAAAGATTCCTTAACGGCTGTTGAACGATTTTAGTTTAAAGATATATCACAAAGTTACGGAGTCGTCCTTGAATATGGTCACTCACTTTCTGTCCGGGTTAATGTTAGTTCAAAAGCTTAAGGTTTTCGAGACACAGTGATCACCGAAGGACTGGGATAAACAAATTCACTTCACTGCAGGGCTTATTAATAATTTGTCATCCTATACCATGAATCTTATGCAGGATAGGAGCATAAAGACTCACAGCATTTAACCTTTTTTGTTGCGGTTATCCAGATTTTAATCAAGTAGTTAATTCAACAAATTTTTATTTTCTTTAGAACAGCATGAATGCTTTAGAATTCATCAAATTCATCTTACCCGTTAGTGTTCGCTTGGTTGCTGTAATACGTTTGAGAAATGTATCATGTTTAACTTGGTATTGGAACGTCTTCCTTCTCAAATTCTTCTTAAAATTTACATCTCGTCTTTGATAGAATTTTGTTCAGTCGAAGCCTCGTATTAATCGAAAACATGTTTTTATTGAAACTATGTAATATTGCTGAATCTCCATTTCTTGTGTAACCGTCTCTTGCTTTTAGAATTAAATCTTCGATGAAAGTATTTTATAGAAACCCTAGGACTGGCATGATTAAAAAGTTTAGAAGTAAATAGCGTGGCATGACTATGCATTGCAATAAAAATTACTTTTATACTCGTATTAGTGATAGTATTTTGGTTTCAGAACCTACAGTTACCAGTCACGCTTACCAATACGACTATAAAAGTGACTTTTATTGCTATAAATAGTCGTCACGTTACTAACTTCTAAACATGCTAATGTGACTAACATTATCACAGTCACACACATATATATGAAACCATAATGTTTCCATGAATAGTGTCTGTGTTTAAGAGGTTGACTTGTATAATTGTTTGTAGTAACTACAAACTATGAACATTATCATGTATAGTAAATATTTAGGTAGCTGACTGTGAAGTTTGAAATCTAACGTTATCATATATATATATACAGTGATTATGGAATCCGAAATTTAACATTAAAATTTTTGAAAAAAGGAAGTAAATGTCAATCCCACTATTTGTTGGTAAAAGAGTGGCCTAAAAGTTGGCAACATGTGGTGATAACTAGCTGTCTTTTCTCTAGTTTAAAACTGCTAAATTATGGACAACTAGCGTAGATAGCCTTCGTGTAGTTTAAGCAAGTTTCAAAACAAGCAAATAAACAACATAATGGAGGAAGAGGTCTAAGTGAACCTGGCACTCTCTGGTCTATAATACCAAACACCCGACAAGGAGAAAGCGCTACTTCGAGTTCGTAAAGAAAATATGTCATATTACATAATAAGAAAATAAATCAATTTTGATTTTGTTAATAGAATACATCAAATGCTGCTTAATATTTTAAACAATCAGAATTTTCAAAGACAAGCGTATTCTTAATGTTCCTGAGCAATAAAAGATAAAAAAGGTGGCACCACAACAAATTAAATAAGCTATTATTCTGCTGAAGAGTTAAATAAATATGTAGATGGCTCTTCAGTAGTAGAGTAATTTAATATATGGCGGTGAACTGATAAAGTCAGGTAAACAGATGACAAATATTTAGTAGCGTCAACAGAAGTGTAAAATTTTGGTACAACGTCAACCGGGAGTAAAATAAGTAGATAATAATTTAGTTAACTTTGTCGGGTCTTGTTAAGGGCATAAAATTAGTCACAAAGATACAATACAAAGGAATAGATGAAAGGATGAAAATCGTTGAGCACAAGATGTTAGGCTGAAATATGTATATAAAGATCAATAGTACAAATAATAAAACATTTAAATAAAAGAAACATTTTGTACCTGCTCATATCCGAAAGGAAAATATCTGATGTCTCACACTTTTGAAGCTTATTATGGTCGTGACGGAAATGCAACAACAGTGAAAAATGGCTTTATTTTAGGTACCAAAACCTTTAACTGAAATCTCTTAAAACGTCCACTGTCTTAGGTCTATAATTATTAGGTAGAGCCTGCATTTGATAAATAGAAATGAACAGTGTTACACTGTTTGAATTTGGTTAAGGCCAAACTTTGCAGTACTTAATAAGCTCAACGAACAAACTTATAATTTTATTCTACTACCTGATATTAGTTCTTTTTAAAAAATGAAATAAACTTTCGATAGGTCGTTATACAAAATATATTTACATTCGTCTTTGATTACGTGTGCGCATGCGCATTTAGATTGTAAGATGCTTGTGCATTTTCAGGACAGAAAAACTGAGTATTATTATAATATGTTCAGAATAAATTTAAATAAGTTGCGAGCAGGTGTTTTGTGTGTATTTATTACATTATTTTTTAATGGGTCACGAAATATTGTAAATGTTCTACTTCTTACACTTTGGTAAGGGTCAAATTCAACAACAGCTGGAAGTTTGTGTTACTTTATCTCCTAAAGAGAAGAGAAAAGCAAACCATCTCATAGGGTAATACACAGTTGTACAAATAAGTAAGAAGTATGGGCTCTCTCCTCTTTTTACGGTATGTGGAATAGATGGGGAGATAAGCAGTATATTGTTGTAAAATAATACCTACAGACCCATCTTCTGGTTCGAACGCTGGTACAATATTCTCTTCTTGTACTGAAGAAAATAAGAATTCTTTATATATATTTTCCTGTGCAGATGTTTGTAGAAGGCTTCTCACTCAAGTAAAGTCACTACCAGCCTGGTAAACTAACATATTGTGAATAAATATTTATTTTTACTTGTTTACATATGTTTGGCCGTTTATCCTATGATAATGTATTAATGTATGGAACTAGTAATTATTAATGCCTCATTACATAACACGAATCAATAAAAGTTACTTGTTAAGTTGGATTTACATGTACTAGTAACAAGGGCAATGAAGACTCGTGAAAGTTTGGTATAATCACCAAATGATCTGTCACAAGAGTTTATTTTAACGTAGTTATTTTTTGTAAATAATTACTATTTACAAATTACTACTTGTAAATCATGATAATGGAAGAGTTCTTTCTAATATCACTCATGATGATGAGAAGGAAGCTGTAGACAGTAAGAATTCGTCAGGAAGTCTAACGACAAAGAGACGCATTCTTCTAGAACCAGAACCTCCTGATGAGAGCTATGTCTGCATCTCAATCAACTTTATCCACATAAAGATTCAGTTTCTTTCTGACTGTTATAGATATCTATCATACCATTCCTGATGGTTATTTCGTGTGTTCTGGAGTATAAGGTTATGGTCATTTTAAGCAGATTGAATAAAGTTGGTCTATTTGAGATTATCCACACTATAACTCATAATGTGGTATGCATATCTTCACGAACTTTGACTAGCTTTTAGTACACATTATGAGTCCTTTTAACATAAAAAATAGACTTTTCAATTCAGTGCTTTTAATAAATATTTTGACGTGAATATATAGAGTGAGAGTATTAGCTGGTCCAAGAGGAAGGTTAGTTTTATGTTAAAATGAAAAATACGTTCTGTTCATCTACAGTTTTCATATTTTATTTCCATAATCTCTAAGATCTGTTAAAGAAACATCAAACGTGTTTTTTCAGTGAAACTATATTTTATCATTTAGTTATTTTCTCTACCATAATTATATGATGGAGTCGTTCAATTTGCCTTAAGTTTGTAAAACCACATACAAAACAAATGAGACGAAATATAAACCTAAATTGGTCTTTTTTGTCATTTTAAAGTGTGTATACAATTTAACAGGCAATTACAAAATATTTACTTTTGCATCTTCAGGTATTAGTTCTTCTCTTTAGTTTTTTTTTAATTTACATTTGAGCTTTAGCCCTCTTGGTAGCTATTTATTACGCCTGATAGCTTAATGTTAGTACGGATTCAGTCAGAAGTACGTTTTTGTGAAACTACTTAACTGTATAGCAATAATTACAAAATACAGATGAAAAATAAGAAATTTTGTACTTGTTTTGTTGCTGTTAAGCTACATAAAGAGCTGTTTGTGCTCTGCCCACCATGGGTATCAAAAGCCTATTTCTTGAAGTAGAAGTTAGCAGACACACCGTTGTGTCACTGGGGGGCAACTTAGTGCTTAAATGGGAAATCGATTCTTCACGATTTTGCACCTATATAATGCAAATTGATGTCCATACTAATGAGGTCTCAAATTTTTAAATTTAATTATCTAATTTAGAAAATGAAATTACAATGAATTTAAAGTAATAAAATATTAAAAGTTAAACGGTAAACTATGCTTTTATGCCAAGTTTATTTTTATACATTTATAATAAAGTAGAGCAACTAAATTTCAAATGTAACTCTGTAAAATGTTGTGATGTGAGTACTTAGACCTACCTGTGGCAAGAGAGTTAATAAAGTGGTCTCTATGGAACCCAAGTATACTTGTTAATTTGCCCATGGATAAGAAAGTGTTAGTTTGTGCCATCCATGTTTAAGAAAGTGCTAAAGTACATTCGCTGGATTGTTTTATTTTTATTTTTATCACAATGCTGTAAAATAGAGTAGTTGGAATTCTGTTATATTTGAGCAGAATTAGGAGTTAGTCGTAAACTACCAAGCTTGCACAATATATTGAAAGATCACTAAAACCACATCCTGTAATCAAGAACATAATAAGCTGTAATATTTATCTTGGCACCCTATGCCACTAAGATGGAAACAATGGGGCAATTTACCACATTCCATGTCCCCCTACTATGTTGTCTGGTAATGTCACACGTCTAATGATCAACAAATATCAAATCTATTATGAAAAATACCAGATCCTCCCCCAATGTGTATAGCCTCTCAACCACGAAAAGATTTAAATCCTATTAGAAGATTCATGTCATTATCACTTTTAAATGGTGGACGTGCTGCCTTAGAGCAGTTGTAAAAGAAACAAATCAATAGGATACTTTGCAGATTCGAGCATATAAAGAAAAGTCTACAGTTCAAAGGTGATAATCCTACAAGTACGGTACTGTTAGGACAAGATAATATTTTGTCATTTCAGTTTTATTGGGCTAATTCTTTCGTGCCATTACATAATGTAAACTTCAACAGTATGGTAATGCTTCATTGATCCCTGTTGAGAATTGAACGAGTCAAGGTGAGAATATTTATCATTCTTTAGAATTCCTATATACTCGTACCAAGAGCATGTCATACGAGTTCTGCTTGAATGAACATACTAATGAAATTTAGAATGTTAATAACTGTCACAGTACCCCAGGCAGTGCCTTAACAATATAAAAAGAAGCTAGCATATAGCACTGGTTTATGCTAAAAGAAATAAGATTAATAGCACTCTATAAATAAACCGATAAAAACAGTGTAGATCTCGGTCTTACGGTCTAGACAGGTAAGTGTGAAAAACCTAAACTCAGTTATACTAATGTTAGGTATATTTGTTTTTGCAGCCGTCATGACAGAAGGAAGAATATTAATGATCTTAAACATGAGATAAACGACCATGTGCCAAATGTTTGTTTGCTTGTTTAGAATTAATCACAAAGCGACGCAATGGACTGTTATTGCTCTGCCTACTACGGGTAGTTTCTCGTGGTATGAGTCATACTGCTGTGCCACTGGGAGCAGTACCAAATGACAGAAAAGTGTCAAGCTTTACAGTATCAAGAAGACTCAATGACAATGGAATATTTGGTTGTGCAGCAGTTAAAAAAACTTCTCTAATTTTCTACCGTCATTAAATTCTTCAGGCACACAACATCATCCACGTTGTCTGCATTTCGTGCAGCAAATACAATTGTAAAGAGCTTTCAAAATATTGATTGCTTGAAGGATCTTACCTCATATTAATAAAATCAACACGAACAGTATCAACCAACTCTGTTGCATACTTCAAGCCAATTTTTATCATATTTTTGCTACTCCTAGCATCTTCGTATTTGTGCTTTCCTTTGTTTTTACTGAATAAAAGCAATATTGATGGTTTCGTGTAGTGGCGTATTTAGGTAGAAGCTAGAGGGGGCTCAGCCCCAGGGCCCATGGTCGTAATGGGGGCTCATTGATAATTTTATTCAATGTAAAATTACATGGGATGTAGGGCACACAAAAAATATTAGCCCTTGGGCCCACACAACCCTAAATCCGCCGCTGTTTTCACCATCTGCATCATCATTTTGAAAAGTACTGAGATAATCTAATTCTATCTTCTTCATTACATGTTTTCCCTCTGCCACTCTGGGTCTCATTGTGCACAAACGATTTTACTGAACATTATGCTCTGCATGAATTAAAAGTGAACCTAGTAATATGATAATAATATCATTCCAATCTGGTAAGGTTTTGCATTGTCTGATTGAACGTAATTTTTTTCAACATGAGGAAAGTCTTGTTTCATCTGTATCATAATATCTTCACAAATCGAAAGAACTGAAAACCGGTCCTGCTCTGAATTCCCTGGTGACATATGATCAAAATAGTTGATCAAATATCCAGTAACGTCATCTCCTTCATTTGTAGGTCTTTGTTCACTTCTAGTTTATACCATGGTTTCAAATTCCCGTCACACCAAATATACTCATTATTTCAGACGTGGGGACGTTGTAATGTGAGAGTCAATCTCACTATTCGTTGCGAAAAGAATGGCCCAAGACTTGGCGCTGGGTGGCGATGACTAGTTGCCTTCTCTCTATTTTTACACTGCTAAATTAGGAACGGCTAGCGCAGATAGCTGCTGTCCAGCTTTGCACGAAATTAAAGACAAATAAAATCTACAGTTCACGAAAAGTTATATGAAGGCGAATTATATGATATACACACACACACATATTCATGTCCTTGTCTTACAATAATATTGAAATTTAAAACTTCTCTACTCGTATATTTTTGGCCAGTTTGTTTTCAACATGTTAAGATTAGCTTGCTGTAAACATTATAGCACAGTCTGTGGTTTAAATGTTTTCTGCTGCATTTGTTTTATTAAGATGTTTAACAGCAAACAGTTACCTGGGAGTCACGTGTATTTTTAATGGTATAAAATTAGAGCCGGGATTAAAGGGAAGTCTGTTTCCGCGCCCTCGATGCTCCCAAAGCTACTTCTCGTATTCGAAATTTAGCGTCTCTCACTCTTAATATCCTAAGATCGCTTTATTTCTCATATTTAAATAGTTTTCTCACTCTTGATGTCCTAAAGCTACTTTTTTGCGTGTTCAGAAGTCATTTTGACAAAGGATAATTAGTACATTTATTGGTAGTTCTGCATTTCTAGGGCCCGGCAGAGCCAAGCGTGTTAAGGCGTGCGACTCGCGGGTTCGCATCCCCGTCGCGTTAAACATGCTCGCCCTTTCAGCCGTGGAGGCGTTATAATGTGATGGTCAATCCCACTATTCATCGGTAAAAGAGTAGCCCAAGAGTTGGCGGAGGGTGGTGATGACTAGCTGCTTTCCCTCCAGTCTTACACTACTAAATTAGGGACGGCTAGCACAGATAGCCCTCGAGTAGATTTGTGCGAAATTCAAAAACAAACAAAACAATCTGCATTTCTACAACAAAACTACTTTTAAGGAGATGATGATTACACACAGAAATATCCCATTATTTTGTTCTGAAAAGCTAAATCCAAGGCTTTTGTTTTCCTAACTTTTGTCTTCCAGTGCCATCTTTATACTTGTAAATTAACTCTTCTTATGCTTCGAAAGGCTTGAACTGATTTGATTTAAATCTCTAATTAATATGTAGATGAGTCAAAGTCCAGAGATTTAAACAGTTCGACTCAAGCTTTAGTAAGAGATACAAGTGAAAACTGTGCATCTGACAACAGGAACCATTGAATCATAAAGTGACATCTGTTGGTTTGCTGGTTTACAAAAGCTTTCTACATTACATATTATCTTTGATTTCATTGGATGAAAGAGACTATTTATTAAGCGAATGATTCATAATCATCAGATTGGTTTATCGAGAAAAAACTAGACACATTTGTGAACATTTATTTGATTCGTATCTACGTTTTAATAAACGAATTCAATAAAACATTTATAGTTCTTAACCTCTAGTAACAAACCCTGTTTTTGAATTTGTTATTTTTATGGCATTATGTATGGTTTAACTCTGTCTTATCCAAAGATAAACGTTTTTGCTACGATAACATTTTACGTATGCTTTGATCACGTGATTTCTGTCATCCAGACTGAAGTGTTTAGTAATTTTGCTGACATAGATGGAGACTGCGCTTTACTATTGGCCTTTATAAGTAATGCGAGGATAAGTTGCTGAGAACAACTCCTTCAGTGAAATCCCTAACATTCAGAATGGAGAACGTAATAGCGCCGATGGCCTGGCTAGCGGAAAGGGTCAGAGTTTGTATCACTAATAAGTCAACTCGAACAGAAAATGATGTTCAGGACAGTCCCAATGTCTATGGTCACTTCGCTGACCAATTGACACGTGTGTCAGATAATCCTGATCCTTCGATTTGTCCGTCAAACGTCACCCAACACTCTCTCGAAAAAAAATCGGAATGTGACCTAATTGCTAAAAAATTGGTTGATGTCAGGTGAGAAATATTTCTCAATTTGATAGCTGTACTATTTAAGTCAACAATAATTTGTTATTATAATAATCTAATAAACTTATCTAACAGCTAAAGAGACAAGTGGGATGAATTACACGAAATAATTATAATTCATTTGAAAATGTAAAAGTTTGCAGTTTAATGTATTATTAAATTCAAGAGAATTGGGATATTTCGTAAATGTATATACTAAGAAATTTAAATGAATAGTAATATATTCTCAGTGGCACAGCGACATGTCTGCAGACTCACACTGCTGGTAAGCGGGTTTCAAGACCCCTAGAGGGCAGGACACAAATAACCCATTGTGTAGTTTTATATTCTTTTTTTTTATAAATAAAGAATGAAAACATTCATAACATATAAGGGAGATGATAAGACAAAATGTGTATACAAAGTGTCTGAAAAGTGAAATGTTTAATTTGTAGGTATTTTAAGCTGTTTCTTTAGTTTCAATCAAACTGGAGTGTTTTAAAACATATTATCGTTAAAATATATTGAAGATTTTTGATCTCATCATCCTTCACTGTCCTTCGAGAACCATTCTGCAAAATTAAAAAATTTAGCAAACGCAAAGGTTGAAGTTGTAAATCTTTACAAGTATGTTTCAAATACATTTCATGGCCATAATATGAACGTGGTTCCTTACATATTATTATAACCAGTTTTACAAGTGATTGTAAGTTTGTGATCAGTACCAACTGATCATGTGAATTTGTTTAGACATTGTTGCAACTTCCTTCCAGTAGTGATTGTCAGTAACTGGTCAAAGAGAGCTGATCACATATCGTATGCCCTAAATTACCGATCGACAAGGTTACATATTAATAACTGAGTGTCACTTGTATACGACAGTCTTGGTCAAAATGTTTGAATACTGTTCCATATTGATGTTATTGGCTGCGTACATGGAGTAGTTATTGAGTAAATGCCTTGGAAGTAACAGAGAAAGTAACTTATGATCGGACAAAAATATGTGACAATTTTGAACAATTCTTTGTTATACACACATATACATCTGTTTTGTATAAAACGGTGTAATATTGATATTTTCTTCTTCAAAACAGATCAACGTTTTATTCAGACAATTACTCTTTACTTGGTGTAGAGACATGCCTTGCCACGTGTTAGAAGTTACAGGGTGTCAAACTGTTCGATTGTGCAGAATGGTACGAAGCAAACAGATTTTGACAGAACACTAGGGTACAATTAATCTACTACATGTAGAATTTTGAAACATTATCAGACTATGGGAAACATTGTTTCAGGAAAGCCAATTGGTAGACGTTGAGAAACTACTGCCAATGATGACATGCATTTTGATCAGATTAACACATCAAAGTCAGAAGTCTTGCATCACCTCACGACAGGATTGACATAAATACATTAATTTCTGGATATCTAGAAAAATGGTGGATAGGAAATTTATGTAAAAAGTTTTTTTTCGAGAAGAGCTGTCTGAAAACTGAGATTAACCAGAATTCAACATTGTCATCATGTCACATAGGAAAAACAGTATACCAACTTAGAGTTAGGACAGTGGCAACGTGTTGTATTTGCAGATAAGTTTTGTTTCTGCCTTATTAAAGCTGATGGTAAGATTCGTGCTCATTATTTTCCTGGAGTAGAGATGAGGGAAGATTGTCTTTCCCATTGCACCATTGCAGGTGGTGCAGTAAATATCTGGGCAGTTACTCATCATGTATAAAAACTGTTCTTCATATCATCCAGGGAAACGTCAATAGTGTCTCTTTCAGGCACCACACTGAGATAGCATTTCCGCCATTTTCAGGGGCAAGGTTTGGCAATAACTTTATGTTTCAGGATGACAATGCCACTATCCATAGTGTGCATGTTGCACAGAATTATCTCTACAAAGAGGACGTCACAAGATTGCCATGGGTAGCAAAGTCTTCAAATTCTAATCCCATTTGGAATTGTTGGGCAGAGATGAGTCGACAAATTGATAACCATGACCCTAAATCAACTACAGTAGCTGAGTTGCAGTGCCCTGTTGTGACACGATGGGATGAAATTATGGTGGATCTAATAAATAACCTCAACAGCATGACATATTACCTTATGGAGGCTATTTATAAGAATTTGATATCATATTTAATCGTTCTATTAGTTTTGGTAAAGTTTTGTTGTGAAAGCTAAAAGGATAAATTACACATCTTTCTATAAGTGTTTCATAAAACTGTTTCCTGTTCTAATAAATCTTTCATTAATCCCACAGAACCTGTTCCATTATACAAATATAATATAACAATTTTAATATAACATGCATTTCCCAGTTAGACGGCACTGAGTGTATTTTATCTTAATAATAACGATCTTACTTATTACAAAACAAGCGAACATTTTGACCAAGACTTTATTAATATTTTATTTTCCAACAAAGATGACATCTTCAATTCTAAAATTTGTTTTACAGTTAAACACACTAACAAGTATTTTAATTAGTATTTTTCAAGTCTAATCTGATTCATATATGAAATTTTGGGATTTCTAACCCTTGTTTTGGTTCTATTATTTTCTCGAAGAACTTTAGAACACCTATCACGTTTTGTTAACAGTATCTTTAACTGTAAGATAAATTGACTTTGGAGTAACTTCCTTTAAAATGATTCCTCTTCATTTATTGGAACAAGAAAAATACTTAGAAACTTTGAAAAACAGTCAAATTATTTTTCTTTTCATTTAAATTCACAAAAGACTAAGAAAAGGATGATTAATATTAAAGCTAAAGTGAACAGAAGCCTCTGCATTATCTGTAAGACTCCTTTAGCGCATGTTTGGCAGTGCACATCAAACAGGGTGAATGAACGTGGTCTGTAAGACCTTTTGAAGCAGCTGTCCAGCTTTAAAGGACATCATCTGCTAATATATTTATAAACTAAGGAAGCTGTATCCTTCCTATAAACTAGCTTTCTGTCCTTTAGGCTTTGATAAGTAGCGTGCTGACACTAAGACATTTCAAATTTTGTACTGATATAAAGTTATTTATGCTCTTCTGGGAAATCTCCATTTCGTTAAACTAGAATACTTTCAGTTTATCAGATAATGACTGTATTGGATTCACTTTTTCCTGGACATGTTTAATTTGCATTATAATACAATTATTGTTTTAAATTATCTTTAATAAAGAATGCTGTCATTTTCTTTTATTGAAGATTAACAACACAAGCACCTAATGTTTGATCAAAGGATTTTTTTATATTTTAATACTGATTAGTTGAATTTTAATTAGTTAACCAATAAAAGGCAAGGTATATAACATATTAGGTAAAATAACCAATAAAAAACAAAGTAAAGTAACATATTGGGAAAACCAACCCAATAACAGGTGAGTATAATGTAAAGTATTGGGAAATCCAAATCAATAACAGGCAAGGTAATATAACATATTGAACATGGTGCTTCTTAAGTAAAAACTTGCCAGAGTTTTACACAATGCTCTGATGCTTGAAAAAATCTTATATAAAAAAAACAAATGTTGGAACCACTTTTCTTCAGTCTTTGGGTGCCTTATAAACATCAATAAATAACATCGTTTGCAATCAATTATCTGGAATGTTAGCATACGTTAAAATACCAAATCATATTATTTGATTTATGCAATATTTGATGACCATATCACAGTGTAGGACCATTTATAAATCATCATGGTAAAACAATTAAATTAAACCAGGTTATTTTAATTTCTGCGCGTATGTTCAAAAATGTGACGAATTCTGATCTAAAACAGAAACCACTTTTCTTCAAAATCCAGATACTTGATGAGGACTGATGCAGAAGTAGTCAAACATTTTCCCTCATAATCCAGATGTTTCACAGAAAATAAATCTAAAAAAACAAACTGACACAGGAAGATATTAATTCTATAAACAACCTAAAACAGGACAATATTATTAAATTTTTAAAAGCAAATAAAGACAATGCAGTAGATATAATGAATACAAATGAGTAAAAATAACATCTTGTCAAATACAAACAAATTTAAGGCAATACACACAAATATAGCAAAAACACGTGGAAACAAACTAAACAAAATGCTGATACAAATGAAAAAATCAACATAATTCTAGAAAAACCTTCGTAAGACTTGCGCATTCAACAACTAAGCGACACCTCCAAATCTTATAAAGCCGATTGCCCACAACGACATATAATGTCAACCTATGAATCATTCAACTACCAACTTGGTAAGTACATAGCGTGTGCATTTTCTATATATGTGACATGAACAGCCTCCTTTTCAAATACTCTTTTAACTTTACATCTATTTTTGATAAACCAAGCCATGAAACGTTACTGGCCAATTTTGATGTAATCTCCCTCTTCATAGAAGTCCCAACTATTGAAGCTGCTAAGATACTTTATAACTTTATATTCAAGGCTTCAACCCATTGATACACATCTCCAGCAACCCTCATAGAATTCACTAGCACCAAAACTAACTTTATGTTCAGTGACCAAACTACTTACAAGTAAATGGTTTAAGTATAGTCAATCCCGTATCAACGGTTTCATTCAACATTTTCATGATACAGATTAAATTTCAAGCGATCAAATCAGCCTTACACATACCACTATATTGGTGCAGATATGTTGACAATACAGTTGCTGGATTCACATCTACAGAACACACGCTTAATTTTTTCAACCACGTTAACTCCACGCATATCAATATTAAGTTCACTTGTGAACACGAAAAACTAACCGTAAAACATTTCTCATCCTCAAGATCACAATTCAAGACAGAAATCCACAGAAGTATCATTCATATTGGATTATACGTTCCATAGGACTCAGCACATAAAGCAAAACAAAAACTCAACATATTAAAAAACCAAATAAACACAATCACAAAACTATGTTCATCCGATAAAATTAACGATGAAATCAACAAAATTAAACAACACTTCATCAACATCAACAAATTTTCTCCAAAAACGTTTAAAAAATTATACACACATCTGGACCAACAACACAGTCAACAACAAACTACAAAACTTTACACTGCTGCATACTATATATTCCCGACATCAGCAAAAAAAAAACAACAACAACCAACATTTGGAAAAAAAACTTATAATAAAACATAACATTCCGGTAAACATCAAATTTATTCAAAAACCTGGTACAAAACTGAAGTTCGTGCCATATAAAAACTACACTAACAAACACAACACCAACATTATTTATAAATTACACAAGAAACTCTTTCACACGTGTTTGAAAATTGAAAACCAAATAAACACAAAATAACCGTAGAAATTACCCAGATACTAAGTAGGGAAATAAATATTAACAAACGCAAAATCACGGAAGCCTTTCAAGAACTCAAACAAAAATTAAATCAGTATAAAGGAACACATTCATACCTGTATTACATAGCATCACATATAACTGCAACGCCCCTAAATCTTGCACCCGTTTATACTCTTGTCCCTAAGACATGCGTCCAGCAACGATCAGTTGCAAACTCTCTTTGTTAACCTGAAGATGATCTAAGAAGGTCAAAACGTTGTCCTGTATTTTATTTTAATTAAAGTTTTAATATCCATGCCAGCCGTCTTTACTTCAAGGGAGCTTACCGTCATCATGATCCAGATATTTAGTGTTGATGTGGAAGTAGCCAAATGGCAGCTACTTTTCCTCATAATTCAGATGACTGACGAGTCTTGATACGAAAGTAACTAACCACCTTCCTTATAACCAATATGTTGATTGGGTTCTGATAAGAAAGAAGCTAACCACTTTTCTTCATAATCTAGACGCTTGACAAGTTCTGGTTCAGAAGTAACCAAGTGCTCTCCTACATTGTTCAGGTGCTTGATGAATCTTGGTTTGAAAGTGGTCAACCATTTTTCTTCAAGAAGCAGATGCCCTATTCGTCAAAACAAGTTTCTTCAATGACAATAATAAACAATTGTAAAATAATTAAACATTTGAAGCCGGTATATAAATGATAAAGAGAAAATTGTACCAACTGGTGACCCTCGCTAGTATGGCGGTAAGTCTACAGATTTACAACGCAAAAACAGCGGTTCGATTCTCCTCGGTGGGTTCAGCAGATAGCCCGATGTGGCTTTGTCATAAGAAAAAAAAACACACACACACCAACTGGAAAATCTATTGCATTTATATCATTAGAAACCGACACAAAAAGGCATTTAGAAATAATATTATCTTCGCAGGTTGTAAATAAAACAACTCTATTCCAGACTCACGGCTTTGTTTAGATACTTTTTTATTACAAAACTTACGAATGTTTAGGAGTGTTCTTTTAGTTTTATTCGAACGAGGACGAGTATTAATCAGCGTTCGTTGTTTGGACGAACTTAGAAATCGAATAGCAAGAGATATTATTTCCTGTTCCTTGCAACTCCTCTGTTCACTTGTTTTGCATTTGGTTACGATAAAAAATATCTGTGAATTATTAATCTATCGAATATCGATGGTTGTATTTTTATAACAAAGCCACATTGGTCTATCTGCTGTGTCAGTCACGGGTAATCGAACCTAGAACTTTACTATTATACAGAGGGACTATTAAAAGTAGAACGATATGTTTCAAACCTTTATTCAACTTCAGCCTGACCTAACGGTTACTGTTTCGTAAGGTTCAAGGTTCAAAACTTTATGCCGAAGAAAACACTTCATACTTTCAGCTTTAAGTACTTTACAGGAGTGAATGAACAATTCTATTATTTGGTTCAAAGACCTGAACAAAACACTTTTGACTGTTCTCTCTCTGTTCTTTAAATTAAAGGTCTTTAACTTGGCCATTCAGCCCAAGAGAGCTAAAGTGCTATTAGGGTTGAAATAAGTTATTTCTATTATTCATTTCTCTTATAGAATTATTTTATTACAAGTTACAACTTTTACAGTAAGTAAGATTATTTTTTAGAAGAACTACGGAATTTCGTTCACTGGTTATCATTATGAAGTACAAAAGTTTTATCCATGAAGAACATTGTAGTATTAAATCAACGTTCAATAATCCAGCAATGTATTTAAATTCCAGAATAGATAGGGGTTACTTATACATGTGCATATAAATCGTGTGGATTGATAGAATATTTATGTTTGAACAGCAAATACAGTTAATAAATATAAAAACTATGAAACATGTAACACATTTGGGTAATATGAGGACTGTAGGGAAAATTAAGATCAAAGACATATAGAGGTGTGCCAGGTAGTTGTTAATTGTGGGATTGTTTGATTTTATTAATAAAGCTTCTCTGATTTTACTTCTGTTAGTGTCAGACTTGTGTTTTAGTTCTGTGTCATTATTTTCAGGAAAACTGTTTGTTTTTACCCGTATGCTCATTGACCTGGAAAAGAAGGATTTTGGGTGTTCTTTTAACCTGATCTTCAATCACGTCCTGTATTATCTGCGCAAAAGGCTGAAAAACTGTTGCATTGTATCTTGTAATTTTTTCCTGGTGGGGTTAGTCCATTATGTGAATTTCATAAGTAAGTTTATTTTTATTCCAGAGGTAAAAACTAATGCATTTGTTTTGTTAAGGTTCTATTTACGCGCTAGTCTTTTTAATAAAATTTATGATTGAGGTATGCTAAAATTTCTATGTATGAGATAGTGCAAGTGATTAGGTATCCTTTATTTTAAAAATAAGATACTCCAAGTTATCGTGTTTCCTTTGTTTTAAGGATGAGATGGTGGAAGTGATTGGGTTTCCTTTGTTTTAAGGATGAGATAGTGCAAGTGATCAGGTTTCCTTTGTTTTAAGGATGAAATAGTGATAGAGATTGGGTTTCCTTTGTTTTAAGGATGAGATGGTACAAGTGATTGGGTTTCCTTTGTTTTAAGGATGAGATAGTGCAAGTGATCAGGTTTCCTTTGTTTTAAGGATAAGATAGTGATAGGGATTGGGTTTCCTTTGTTTTAAGGATGAGATGGTACAAGTGACTCGGTTTCCCTTGTTTTAAGGATGAGGTAGTCAAGTGATTGGGTTTCCTTTGTTTTAAGGATGATGTTGTACAAGTGATCAGGTTTCCTTTGTTTTAAGAACGAGATGATGGAAGTGACTGGGTTCCTTTGTTTTAAGGATGAGGTAGTGGAAGTGATCAGGTTTTCTTTGTTTTAATGATGAGATGGTGCAAATGACTCGGTTTCCATTGTTTTAAGGACGGGGTAGTACAAGTGATCGGGTTTCTTTTGTTTTTAAAACGAGATGGTGGAAGTGACTGGGTTTCCTTTGTTGTAAGGATGAGGTTGTACAAGTGATCTGGTTTACTTTCTTTTAAGGATGAGATAATGCAAGTGATCAGTTTTCCTTTGCTTTAAATATGAGATAGTGCATTGTTTTGTTGTTAGGTGCTCCTTGTCTGTGTTTTTTTTAATTTGTTAATAATCGGTGCTACTATTGTAGTATGGAACAGTTTTGTGTTAGTAAAGCATTGAACTAAGCTGGTTTCTCTGATGCATGTAGTGTATAATAAATCAGGGAGACTTTTTTATGGTGCCTAGCTTCTGGTGAATTACAAGATTACGAAACCAGTTTATGTAGTTTCCGCTGTACTTGTTTTTTTCTAGTAGTGCTTGGGAGGTTCGTGTGTTGTTAACGTTTAAAAAATGTATCGTTTAGTTGTTTAAATTTGCGTATGTGAATTTTTATGTGTTTGCTACTAGACATTCACACATGTAATTCAGAATACCTTTATTTAATAAAATTCACTCTTTCCATTCGCAGGCCATTTAGAAAATCGTATTACCAGAGTTATGAGCCCATTTGATTTTGTACTTTCATTAGTTTTTCTCTTTTTTATGCGACATTAACAAAAACAATTGTAAGTGAATCTTGTAATTGTAACATAACTATTAAACATAATACACAAAATTACCACACACGTGTTTTATTTTGTGGATTGACTTTACATGTACTATTACTGAAAACGGAAAGAAACAAACGGAAAATAAACAACTTTCTGGAGCAGAAACTTCCTAAATATTCCCTGTAAATGTTAACCGTAGACCTTAACATGTGTAGTCATCGTTTATTGTTTAGGTTACTGAACTCTTTCTTCTTATCTCTCTGTCTAAGAGCAACGTTATTATATTTCGAGTTCTCGAATAATTTTCGTTACTGAAATACCTGAGTTGCAATAAAATACAAGAAACATATGTTAAGATATGTCAAATTTCACTATTTAATTAAATTTTGAAGGAATATTTACTATCTTCTAAGCTAGAACAATGTTGAGCTGGAAAGAGATTCCAACATTTTTGGAATCTCCACTGATCGAGTAGTAATAATAAGATATATGTGAAGAAAAAGTTAAAGATTTTCAAATTTTTTATAATGCAGTCTGCACTCTTGGTACTTATTTTCAGAGACCCCGAGTGTACCTTTGAATGCGATGTTTTAAAATTATATTTCAAAGAACTAAAGTGTTAGTTAATTTTATATGCAAAAACGGCTCGTTTGAGTTGAGAAAATATTTCAAATAGAAGAGCGAACAACGTTTCGACCTTCTTCGGTCATCGTCATCGTCAGGACCGAAGAAGGTCGAAACGTTGTTCGCTCTTCTATTTGAAATATTTTCTCAACCCAAACGAGCCGTTTTTGCATATAAAATTCTCAAAAAGTGGGTTTCTCGACATAACTAAAGTGTTAGTTGCTCTATGTGGAAGGTTTGAATATGCTCATTTTTAACCTCCAGAGTCTGTTTTTGAGAAGCTATTGAGGGTAAATATATTTTGTTTGATTTTTTGCATAAAACTAGGAATTTATGCTATATGTTCTCTGCCACTGTGGGTATCGAAAACCGATTTTGTAGCGTTTGCCTTCAAACTCAGCACCGAAACACTGGGGCATATCTCTTTGTTTGTTTGTTTGGAATTAACCACAAAGCGAAACAGTAGGCTATCTGTGTTCTGCCTGCCACGGGTATCGAAACCCAGTGGTGTGAGTCTGCAAACATAGCGCTGTGCCACTGGGGGGCCTGGGGGCGTAAAACATATTCCTGTTTTGAAGTCCACTTGAGAGTGCAATAAAACAAAATAGAGAAACATAAGTTCAAGTTAAGCTTTATATCAACAAGTAAGCTTTCACAATTTCAAATTTGCCCTTCAGCCAACTATGATCTGACTCTTTTTCATCTCTTGAATTACCCCAACTCAGTGGTGGCGCCAGGATATTTTCGTTGGCGGGGCTGAGGTAAACTGTGGAGGGGCTTCACAAAATACCACTAAAATGAAATATAGATGGTAAATAATAATAATGTAAATACCAAGGTACATTTCAGAAAAGTGTGCTATTGTGGACTGCGTTTTCAATGCAGTTTTCATTGGAAACTCATACTCTGATTAATAATTCATTATTACAATTTAGAAATAATCTGTTTATGAAAATATGTGTATATGTAAAAGAGAAAGCTCACGTAAATTCCACCCAAGGTAATACATAATAACAAAGAAAATCAAGATTAGCTTAGATTGAACATTTAATATACCATTAAGAGTAAAGCTACAAATCAAAAGAAATATAACATAAAGATACAGTTTACATAGCAGAAACGAATTATCCCATGTGAAGTTAATACACTTTGAGGAAAAGTAAGGTCACCATCAGGCTAACTATCTTTCATCATGTTGTGTTTATAGTCAATATTACTTTAAAACAATGTGTCTGTTCTGGTGAGTGGCAGCAAATGTGTCTATAACAGTACCAATATCGAGTTGTTTTGCCCTCCGGAAGTTTACTGGTATGACAATAAGGTTGCTGGTGCAGATGTTACAACTGCTGTTGTACAAGTATGTCTTGAGAAGCTTTAGACATGAGAAACTTCTCTCACAGGCAGCTGAAGTGACAGGCAGAGTCACAGCGATGCATACAAGTTTGTGGAGATCCATGAAGGCATCCTTGAATAGCTCCAGCATGGTTACAATGGCGTGGATACTTTCTGCCTCTTGTCTTTCTTCCTGGCAGTTAACCAGCTCAACTGGTGGACCTCCATGCGAGGTAATCCTCTGCCACACCATAGTTTGCTGCCATTTCCTAAGTGCTTGCTTGTCCAGAAATGTAGAGTGTTTGGGGTTCAATGCAGTCGCACCCATCGGAGGATAATCTTCTATTCAGCTTGTTGAGCATCCTGTCTATATTGACATAAAAGGTGTGTCTCCTGGCATCTGGTGTTAGTTCATCTCTTGGGCCAGTACTAGATGTGATTATGAATTCGTCCAGGTGTCTGGGGCAGATCGCTGTCAATTTTGATGCACTGCGTATTCCCACTTTCTTACATATATCATCAGCAGAATCTTCCAAGTCTTTCCATGCTGCTTCGGTTCTCATTTCTGAGGGACCAGAGATGACAGATTGTACTAGGTCCTCTGCAGAGGCAAGCTGCAGGTCAGATGACTGGAGGTGGACATATAGCTGTTTTTTGTAGCTTTTCTATGGCTACTAAACTGGTTACCAACTGCATGCTATGTTTTACTTTTCAATAAATGATAAATGAAATTAATGGGTAAATACCTGTGAAACCTCTGGTTTATCAAGTAAAATTCCTGATGATCTGTTGTAACTTGAAATCAACGTCGTTGTCTAATCTTCGTCAAAGCTCAAGATAGAATGGCATTACACAAGGAGCAGCAATACAGCACATGAGTTTCAGTGCATTCAGTATGTTGCTATGGGATGCATGACACATACTTCCGTCTTAATGAAGACGTTGAGTTCTACAGGTTTATGTCTCTTTGATGCGCCCCCCAGTGGCTCAGCGGTATGTCTGCGGACTTGCACGCTAAAATCCGGGTTTCGATACCCGTGGTGGGCAGAGCACAGATAGCCCATTGTGTAGCTTTGTGCTTAAAACAAAACAACAACAAACAACAACAACTCTTTGATGTTAATTGTTAAGCAACAACGACCATTGTGTTTTCAATATTTTATAAGATTATGTAAGTAACAATATTGGGGGATGAGGAGGGCTTGGCTCATTTGGGGGGCTCAAGCCCCCCAAGCCCCTCTTTGGCTCCGCCACCGCTTTAACTTTCTCTCAGACCTTTTGCTTCAGAAAACAGTCTGAGATAACATATCCTAATTCTAACCATCGAATAACTCAAAAACACAAATTATAATATACAGCAAAGTGAATAGACTAACATGGAGACAGCTATTCTAAAGTATGCGACAATCGAATTTAAAAATGGAATAAAAAATACAAATTCAACCACCTCGTCGATTTTTAAAGAGTATGCAACACTTTTCTTAAATTCTACCAACTGTTGCGTACTCTTTGGAATGACAATATTATATTGTCAAGGCTTATATTTAATGAAATATTTCTATTTAATTTTCAATAGCAGGATTTAAGTACTTTTTCATCAACGCTATTTCAGGAACGTGCTGTCGTCAACTGATCGATTTTACTTTGTTCATGCTGTCTGTACTTTTCATAGCTTATTTAAACAATAAGGTCAATAAGGGCTTCAGTGCCTAGAAATTTGACTTAAATTTGCAAAAACGTCAGAATATTTAATTTTACGTGTTTGGTGTTTCTTTTGACAAAATAAATTTAAAGTTCAAATGAATGACTTTTCAATATTTGTTAAAAATTATTATTAGAATCCCACTTTTGTTCGTGTGCATATGATAATTCGTTTAATATGATTAGATCAATATAGAGGGTGCTTACGGTTAGCTCTAGATAGATCTGTCCAGGGTGTGGTCGTTTAATCGGTTAAAAGTTATATACCTGAAGGTTAAAATATTAAAAAAAATTGTAATCAAAGTTTTCGGTAGTCTTTAGTTTTAAACCTAGGCTCGAAATACCATACATTTTATCGAATTTCGACACATTGTACAGGCAGAATGATATAACTTTTTAAAATGGATGTCTGTCCATCCATTACGTAAAAAAGTTAAACTGAAATGCAGATACAAAATTATATGTTTAGGTTTGAGGCCAACTAAAAACGACTGTTATTGGTACATGCACGTTTATGTGTATGTGTGTGTTGTTAAAATTTAACACAAAGCCTTTCCCTACTGCAAAATTCTCAATTTATATTTTTCGTGACGCTGTACTATCAAAACAGTTGTTAAAAGCCGATTTCCAGAGCACTGTTTACGTCGTTTCTATGTTAAAAAACATGTTACTTTTTTATATTTGAAATAAAATACATAAACATGTTTTGTTTTTTATTTGAATTTCGAATAGTTTGATAGATAATTTTATAAAACAGTATGTATATTCAGTATTTTGCTAAGTTCTCAAAATTTTACCCAAAAGTGTAAAAACGTGGATGACTCATTGAAACTATTAAAAGAGAGTGTGTCATAATGTCGTTTTATTGTTAACAAGTGCACAAACAGAAATGAATAATTGAAAATATTGAAAGTACTCACAATACAAACATTACTGAAGATGTTTTTTAGTTTTAAAATAACTTTTAGAAAGAGCGTATCATAACGTCTAAATATTTCATTTTGTGTGATTAGATAAAAGTGTGAATTGAGTGAACTATTACAACTTTATAAATTTTGTCGAATTCCGATACATTCTGCCAGCATATATTCGTAGATTTCGAAGCAAACGAACTGGAAGCTGTTAATAAGTTAATACATTTTAATATTTCGAAATACGATGTTTACATGACTTTATTGACAAAGAATTTAAAGCAATGAGATAAACTCGCCAACATGGGATCAAACTTACAGTATTTGTTTGACTTTTCAGCGAAAAACTACACAAGAACCACATGTGTAACTTTCACACAGCGGTGACGTAAACAAGAAGAGGTGTTGTAAGACTGTAATGACTTTCTGACGTTGGTCGAACCGAGGACATAAGTTTGACATCCAGTGCTGAAGTCAAAAGCAGAGGTCTTTTATTACTCTCTGACAATCTATCAGCGTTGTTAAGTAAAATAAAAAAACACTGCTAGCTAGCCTAAAAACCAAAACAGAACAGATATAGCTGGTCGAATTTTGTTCATAAAACTCGTAACATTAGGAAAGGTGGAACACCAGGTACGTCGTAAGTAGAAACGGGATATCGGAGACCACACATCTTCTGAGTGAAGTTAACTGAGTAAGTGATAATGTCATTGGTGGAGCACTTACTAAGACCACTATACATGGATGTAAATGATAATGTCATTGGCTGAGCAGCTCTTACTAGAATCACTAGATATGGATGAAAAAGCTGAGTGTAACAAAGAAAGGAAGAGTAAAGTGACCTCGAATTTGTGAACGTTAGAAGGCTTCTGCATAGTCCTCCTAGGATATTTAGTAATAATAAGATAAGAACTGCATTAGCTGCTTGCCCCCCAAAAAAGGAGTACGAAAGTGACAGCAGAATGCAATATGTAAAAGATTTTAGAGAGTTGTTATTCTGCTTTTTAACTTTAGAATGTGTTCTTAGAGTATTAAGTGCTCCCAAATTACTGTTTTGTTACTAGGAGTAAATTGATTCAGAATCAAACATATGGAGATAGGAGTGACTCGTGACTTAGTAGTTTGGTTTGTTTTGAATTTAGCGCAAAGCTACACGAAGGCTATCTGCGCTAGTCATCCTTAATAAACAATATAAGACTAGAGGCAGTTAGTCATCACTACTCACCGCCAACTCTTTGGCTACTCTTTTATCAACAAATAATGGTGTTGATCGTAGTATAATAACGTCCCCATGACTGCAAGGGCGAGCATATTTGGTGTGACGGTTAACTGTTCGAGCCGTGATGCCGGTAACACACGATATAGGTGTGTTATGAAAGTGACAGTCAATTACTTTATTCAAATAAACGAACCCAACAAAGCTTCTGTGCCGGCTAGCTTCCTTCATTCTGGTTAGTAGGTCAAAATTAGAGATTACTCTATTTGATCTAGCAGTTAAGCCGACAGCACATAAGATGATATTTAAGACGAAAACTCCAGTTCCATAAAGTTTGTGAAGTATTCTATACCAGTAATACAGATAGAACAGTTTTCTACACAACAGAATACTTTAGATAGATCAAACTGATAATAGATAGAAACATCGTCCTTCTTGTAGATTAAACGCTATCTCTTCTCTAGAGTTTACTTTCACATACAACATTAACACTCCTACGAAAAAAATATTTACATCCACTAAAGTGATACCCTTAGTGAATGTTTTAAAAAAAAATTTAAATATTATTTGGCAAATGTCTGAAAAGTCAAAATATTATTGCTCATTAAAATATAAAGGGACAGGGTCAGTTAATGGCTATTTTATTTAAATACAAAATTATTAGCCTGATATTAATAACCTTTCAAGTTGCTCTGGGGCCTATTAGGCTCCAATTTTCGTAGGAGTGTTAAAGACCTAAATTAAATTAACCACTAAAAACCAACATTTTACCACCTTGTAAGCGCTTGGAAAAATAAATTTATGCAACAATAAATAAATTATAAAGGTAATGAAAAAATATACGGTATTAACTTTCTATATCAACTGGATATATATATGTATCAAGAGTTAAATATATCATATTAAAACGATTTTAAATGTGCAAACTAGCGGCCGATATAAAGTCAAAGTGGAATTGGATATATCAAACTATCATTTGATATTGTGTGGCCTAAATAGACAGTGTGATGCTGCATAAAATTGATCGCTCTTAGGAAATGTATATAACAAAGTATTCATATATTCAAATAAAAAATATGTTTTTTCAGATGGTGTATATTTATAATTTTCTGGTAGGGATATTTTAAACATTTAATGACATTCAAAATTAAAATAATTATGTGTATTTACTTTGGGTTGTAGGACCACCAATTAATAGACTTGCAACAGGTCTTACCACGTGGTAACAGATGAGTGACAAAAGCTGACCACATGATCCAAAGCACTTTGGAAGTTTTTGGATAAAAAAATAAATATAATATGGTATACACTTTAAATAATCATTGCGCATGAATATTCTCTAATATGGAATAACTTTTAAAAATTACTTCACATAACTTTCCATTGGCATCACACTTGGCACACTTCATATAATATAACAACTGTACATAACTCTTCATCTTCCACCACACCTGGTTCATCATTCTTTCTTCCATGTAGCAGAACTGCATGAGTTGAATATTTATTTATTTTTAAATTCAGAGACATAGAAAAACTCTAGCACAAGTACAGTGAATATTAAATTTATTTAGAAAGTATATGACTATTCAGTTTGAACTATTTATTTTTAGTACTAAGTATAATGTAAATACATAAAGGCAATATATTATCCCTATCCAGTTTCTAGTGGTGAAAATCTAGACATACCATTGTTCCAAAGTCCAATCGAATACAAAAAATGTATAAATGCACCAACAAACACTTTTAGTGTTTCATAAAGTGAAAATTAAATTTATATAGAGTTTCAACAGTTTATTTTAAATATTAAAATAATTTAAGTATATAGATTTTGACAATGTATTATAATTGGTTTTTATTTTAATAAACGTTTTTAGTCTCTTTAAATTGTGAGTCAGATGTTATTCTGCTTTCAGAAACATTTTCTGATCTTGACGTATATAACCCAAAAAACAAAGTTTATTGAACCGGTCAATGATGTTGAATACGAAACACTTCCGACTGTGCTAAACTTGATTCATACAAACATGGACCTTTTTCTCCTTTCTATATCTTCCTTTTCTTTATCTGCACTTCCTATGTAGCCACGTGACAAACTTAATCTTTTCTAACACTCAGAGCTTAGCTCGCTTGACATCAGTATTCAAACTGTTTGTTTCATAGCACAGTCTCAATGTTTCAGTAGAAATTGGAACAATGAACAGTAAGTAAGAAGTCAATCATTTATTATCTTTAGTTGTAGTCAACGAATTAATAGATATATTAAATTATGATTGACCTAACGGTGAAAGAGTAAGTTTTAAATTATTGCATGACATTTAAATAAGCGTTTTTTTCAGGATAACAAGTTATGTACTAAACCTCATTTAATTAATATGTATATTACAACAACTGTCTTGTTAAAGTTAGTGTTTTTAGATCACTTTCAAAGCAATAAATGCTAAAACTATATTTAAATATAGCAACTATAATCAGCAATTGTTGATTGTGTACTGAATTATACAAACGTGATTGCTTGTCTTATTCAATAATTATTGAAACATTAAGTATGGTAAAAAGAATTCAAAAGTAAATTTAATGTATTAATAACATTATCATTCTATGGAAACACGGGTAAAAGAAAAATATCATTACACATGCAGAAACTTGTATGTTGTCCTTTGGAAATATATAGAAATTTTCTGTACAACTTATGCAATTAAATGCACATTAAAATTTCTATACATCCCTTAGTAACATTATGCATCTTCGTATAACACGTGTAACACAAATACATATACACTTCTGGCCAAAATCTTAAGGCCAATAAACATAAAGAAAAAATATGCATTTTGCGTTGTTAGACTCAACCACTTATTTGAGTAGAGCTTCGAAAGATGAATATAAGAAAAGGGAAAATAAAAATAAAAAACGTTTTTAGCATTTAATCGGGAAAATGTAAACACTATGAAATTAGCTTAAATACTAACTGGTCAAAAGTTTAAGATCATACTGAAACGAATCGTTAATCGGTAAATACGTAACCAAATTTAGTCATTTGTATTCAAGCATTAGCGTTGTCAATATCTCCCACTGACATCTCCTGTGTTACATTGGGTAAAAACATGACAAAGGTTAACAAGTTGACAGAGTTTGAACGTGGCAGAATTGTCGAGCTGCAAAAGCAAGGTCTATCTCAACGTGCCATCGCTGGTGAGATTGGGCGTAGTAAAACTGCTGTTGCAAATTTCTTAGAAGACCATGATGGATACGGAACGATAATTTCAAGTGATCGATCCAAGAAATTTCGCCGGTGTTGAGCAGGAGGATTCGACGTGTTATACGGCGAGACACCAGCCGATCGTCGAACCAGATTAAGACCCGTACGGACGCAGAATGCAGCTCAAGAACAATAAGACGGCATATACGAGAGAAAGGCTTTAAAAACCGTAAACGTCTTCAAAGGCCACGGCTCCTTCCACGTTACGAAACAGCTTGGTTGAACTTTGCTAAGAAGTACCAAACATGGGCGAAGGAAAGTGGATAAATATTTTGTTCTCTGATGGTCCATATGGCTTTCAACGTTTCAGGCACGATAAGGATATCCCACCGGAGTCATTGTTTGTTTTTGAATTTCGCACAAAGCTACACGAGGATTATTTGTGCTAACCAGCCCTAAGTGTAAGATTAAAGGAAAGGCAGCTAGTCATCATTACCCTCTGCCAACTCTTAGGCTACTCTTTTACCAACAAATAGTGTGGTTGACAGTACATTATAACGCTCTTACTACTGAAAGGGCGAACACGTTTGGTGTGACGGGCATTCAAACTCGCAACCCTAAGATTATGAGTCGAGTACCTTAACCACCTGGTCATGCTGGGCCCATGTGTATATAAATTATTTTGTCAAATTATATGGATATCATAAAGAAAAACTAAAACAGTAAGTTTTGAATCATTGCATGAAATTTAAATAAGTATCCTTTCAGGGAGAGTTTCAATAGAAATGTTTAAAAATATGATAATATGTAATTAATAAATTGGTGTTTGTTTGTAGTTAAACACAAAGCTATTCAATAGGCTATCTTTGCTCTGTCTGCCATGGATATCAAAACCTGGTTTCTAGCATTGTAAGTACATAGACATGCTACTGGGGCCAAATTAGTGATTTATACTGCATGTATTAAACTTAGCCATGTTGGCTCATTTCTTAGAGGTTGTGTTTGTCTTTCATGGTAGCCTAGCAGCATATCCTTTCTGGTGATGTCATTGAACGATGGTGACACCTTCAAGTAACACTTTTAAGTGACATTATTGTCTCTACCCTATTCTCTATTGCCTGAAGTTAATGTACCTGTAACGCTCTCTGGCGGTGTGTCATGAAAAATCTGGGATAACCACTTTTGCATCACATTTGTTAAGACTTATTATTATTTCTGTTTTCATTTAAACACATATCTGTTCACGAACAAATTTATATCAGAATTATAAATTTGCAAAACAGACTTTTGTGGACTTTCTATAACATTTCTTTTGAAATGATTAAAACACTCGGTGGTATGAGGTAAGATAATATTTTTAATCAGTATAATCTTCAGATCGTAGATTAACTTAAAAGTTAGCTCAACAACCTTTGTTAGAGTTTCTAGAAGTTCTCAAAATAAAAGAATATATTTTGATTGAATTTTATATTTTTTGAAATGCCTCAGTTGTTCAAATTACTTAAATAATGAGCTTTTATGTTTGTGAAAATAAACAAAATTTATGTTCCTAATTTTATATCTCAATATAATTCGTTAAGATATTGTTTTTAGCGACACTTTGGGATATTTGTACTCTTTTAATTTATTGTTATAAATCTGTAATCTTAATTTTTAATTTTTCCCGTCGTGGGAAAAATCATTTTCTTGAAGCTTTTTTTTTCACATCCTGGAAAGACTAATTTAAAATATAGGTCGGATCCTTTGTTTCCAAACACATAGGTTTCACTTTTACATTTTTGTTTAATCACTAACTTTTTTATTTTTTGTGAAAAATTCTTTGAAACAAATATTTTATAAACTGATATTAAAATATCTAAATCTATTTCTTCTTAAATTTATCCACATCTTAAATAAAAAGCCTTTCAGGATTAGAAATTATTCGTTTGAAATTATTTTCTATTCCATCAAGAACGTTTTTTTCATACTACAAGTCAAAAGTCAGTATATACATGTGCAAAATATTACATAGATCAAGTTTGGCATTTGTTAATTTGAATTATCTTGTAATATTCGTTTCACATGTGTTCCAACTATGCCAATATGTTTATAAGAAAGAATTGTGGAGTTTGGTTTATGAAGGTGACATGCTAAATGTAAGCGTTTAGAAAGAAAGAGGCTACAAGTGAGGCCTACCGAAACTTAAAACTGGATGAATATTCTTATCCAATGTTACATTTAGGTCAGAATGCGTATGGTCTCGTGCTAAAAAATCGCAATGCATTAAACTGCAATGCAGCGCATGGTAACGGTGTAAGTAATGTATTAATTGTTTTAACTAAAAGGTAATGTAGAAAGTAATCGAAATTTGGAATTGCGTTAAGGAATTGGATATTAATTGTTATCTAAGCCATGAACAAGAAAATGTAAATCCTTAAAAGTACAGTTAATAATTTTGATATTGAATACTAAACAAATATTATCTATGTTGCTTGTTCATAAAGGCTTATACCACATTTCTTGTGCCAGGTAATTAGAGAGCTTGACTCGTAATATGAGGATCGAGGGTTCGAATCCCGTTCTACCAAATATACTCGCTCTCACTAACACTAATCATTGGTAAAAGAATAGCCACAGTTTGCAGTGGAAGATGATGACTAGCTGTCTTCTGGCTACTCTTTCATTGCTAAATTAGGAACGTCCAATACAAGTAGCCCTCGTGAGACTTTGCGCGAAATTCAATTCAAAGCCATTCATTTGTTTTCATGGAAATCTTCCTGAATTGGTGACTGTGTGTGTGAAAACGTCAGTGACTCCATTTTTGATACTTAAAGAATCACTATTTATAACAAGTAAATATTTCTGCTGTTATATACCGATTGTTGCATTTCTTCAAAACCGTTTGATGATGTTCTTTTACATGTGACCTAGTCTAGTTTGTTTCTATAACAAACTTCTTGAAGCGGTTCGTCATTAAAATAGCGATATTTATTTCGGCCTTAAGTAACCGGCAAATAGAAGAAAACAAAGATTTAAAAGATATGAATTCGATTAATAATTTTCACATATTGATGAAGAAAAAATCAAAGAACCAAAAATATATAATTTAAAATAAAAAAGTTTCAAACTAGAAAACTAGATTTAAATCAATATATTTATTTTTCCATATCATCACGTTGTTATGTGACTGTAAATTCCATTTTTCTTGGTAAAATACAGCCTTTGAGTTTGTAGTGGGTGGTATTGAATAGTTGTTCTTCCTCTACCTGTCACTACTAAATTAGGAAGGGCTAGTACGAGTTACCTTTAAGTAACTTTGTACGAAATGTAAAACAAACCAATCACTGAGTAATACCTTTAAACCCGATTCAGAAAGTCGGTGATAAACTCACTGGTTACTCAAAGAAAGGTCAAAAGGGTAGCTAGTATTGTCTGACCATTAGGTCTTTCAAATCGCAATATATGAGGCTGAAATTCATCGTTGAACATGTTCTCCCTTCTCAGCCTTGAGGACATTATAATTTGATGGTAAATCTCACTGTTCAATAGCAAAGAGTAGCCAAAGAGTTGACAATGATTGGCGTTGACTAGCTACTTTTTCTCTGGTCTATTACTTCAACCTCAGGGACAGCTAGCATAGATAGTCCTTGAATAGCTTTATAAAAACTTCAACAAACAAAAGAAAATTTACCATGCATTTGTAAGCAAAAAAGTTAAAAGATATCATGGTAAAAAAGACAATAATTACAAAAACATAGAGTCACTGTATATTAACTTCACACTATGTATGTTGAAAATAAAGATCAGTGTGGTGTTACAAAGTTTGTTGATAAATTTAGTTTCTTATCAATTAACATATTAATATTTTATCTCATATGTTCTCACAACATTCTTTATATTCGTAATTTTGCCACACATCCTTTTTTTGTGTTTAGTTCAGTGACCGAAGAACAGGGAAAGAGACCAAATAAGATGCATCCTTCAGGGGAGAAACCCATGTATCTGCGTAACATCTCGACAGGCCACGTGTCAGTTGACAGTATCCATTTATCAGCAACAGAGGTACATGTTATTCGTAAAAATAAAGCTATCTTTGTAACACCCATTTAAATCTCTTGTCTTGTTTTTTATCCATGTAGATTAGTCAAACATTATGGATATTTGGGTATTCAAGGCAAAAGAAAAAAATACAACGAACATTAAATGGCCAACATTGCGTCAGTCTTTCAGGTCATAGCACAAATCAAAGATTGTACGAGCAAGGAAATTAGACAACAGGGAGATATGGATATTAGGAAACTTATAGCAACTGATGACTATTAGTGTCAGCACACAATTACCAAGATTACTGGGAATAGTTTAAATACAACGAATTATAGACACTATGATACTCAAAATAACTAAAGGTTGTTGGTAGTAGAAGACTGTGAGTATTTAAAAACTGTGGTTACTAGGTACAAAGGTACCGAGAGAAACTAACAGTGATGGATACTACAACATTGAGTGTGCTTAATAACTTTGGATGCTAGAATCATAATGGTAGTTACTATGTCTGGATATTATGACATTAAATACAAGTAATCTGTGTGTTTAAACTGTCCTTAGCAAATCTGAGAAGCGAAGATGCTTTGAGATGCTAAAAGTCGCTGTGCTATAGTTTTAAACAGTAAATTCAGTAGAAATTTCCAGTTCTAAACGTTTTACAAATCTTTTCATTTATCTAGGAAATATAAGTTAAAAGAAAATTATTATATCCATTAAATGTTATGGAGCGAGTTTTATGGGTAGAATGGACACAATTAGAACTTTTTGTGTCTTTCTTTTCTCAGTCGATGCCTTGTAATACTTCTGCGTGTATGGGATCATTGATTGCAACGCCCTCTACCAGAGAATCTGGCTCACCACGTTCAAAGGAAGAAATACTTAAACACGCAAAACAGTTTCTTGACCAGTATTATAGGAGTATTAAAAGGTATATTGATTGTTGAAGAAGGGCGTATAACACCATGACTATTAATAGTAGAGCATTTTATGACAAGTTATACAGACTTTCCTAATTAGCAAATTAATATTTAGGTATTGAACACGATCTTTAAATAATACATTTATTCAAGAACTAAAACGATTCCGTTGTTTCGCTCGTTTCACCCTTTAATTCTTGTTTCAGGTTTAAGTCTCGTGCTCACGAAGAGCGATGGAGTGAAGTTCTAGTCGAAACTGAGGGGCGTGGCACGTATGAGCTTCGAGAAACAGAGTTGTTCTATGGAGCTAAATTAGCTTGGCGAAACGCTCCTCGTTGTATAGGACGAATTCAGTGGTCCAAATTACAGGTTAAGAATGTTCACCAATATCAAAGTTTTTGTTGCGACAAAACTTTGATGAAAACGACCTTTTTATTTGTGTCAAATCATTCTTTTAATTGTGAAAACTTTGGAAATTTAAAATGTGAAGACAACTGTAATTAGTTTTGTGTGTTGGGTTTTTGTTGAGAGTACTTTAGGCGTTGGATGTACGAGTGTCCATCCTCCATATAAGTCTGCAAGGACTCTTTCTCTCAAACCTCTTCGAACTGATTACCCAACACTATTTTAAATAATCGTATCTAAATATCGCGTTGGTAACAAATAAAAAAACTAATTTATAAATATCTGAATGTCATGTTGATTACAGAACAAAAACAACTTTTATTTATCTAAATGTCGTGAAAGCTTTGTAACAAAACTAACTTCTAAATGTCTAAATATCGTGTTAATTATAAGTCAAAACTAACTTTTATGTGTCTCAATGCCATGTTGGCTACAAATCAAAACTACTTTTCGCAGCTGTATTTAAATATCATGTTGATTGTAAAATAAAACTAACTTCTGTTTATCTAAATGGCTTGTTGATTATAAATCAAACTAATTTTTATATATCTAAATATTGCACTGATTATAAAAAACCTATATTCTAAATGTTGTGATGGTTATAAATCAAAACTAAATTCTGTTTGCTTAAATATCGTGTTGGCTGTTATTTAAAACTGTTTTTTTTATTAAAAGCTATTTTATGTTAATATGGAACATTGGACACTGAGAATACACTATAGCTGATTATGTTAATATATGTATCATAGCATGACAATGAATGTTTTAAAAGATACAGAAGGATCTTACCCCATATTCAACACTCTTTAGTTGTGTTATAGCTAGGGAAAGTGAAATAGAACTACTGATAACCTAACTCCAACTACATCGGGTTTTCATTTCTTGTTTTCTCCCATCATTTTCTTTTCCCCTTTCCTCCCATAAAGAAATTGTTTTCCATACCCTTTTCTTTATGGACACTTCTGAAAACATGGTCATGACAACAGAGAAAGTAGGGGGATGTTTTCCTTTGGGGGGGGAGGGGAAGAAATCTTATCATTTATCATTATTATAAAATTGTGAACATATCCATAAAAACATAAAGAAGTAATTTATATAGATAATACTTCTTACACTTAGTTCTATTTGTCAAATAGAACCAGTTCAAAGCCTTAGTTAGGAAAAGGATCCCATACTAGATGCCGCCATCTTGACTGACGTTCTGTATCAAATTCAATATCTATATAAATGAAAATGAAACATCTTTCACAATCAGGATCTCAACCCAGGCCATTTGTAAGCAAAACAAATGTACTACCAACTGAGATAAAATTTATCCCACTAATAACCGCTAATGAGGCTCTTTTGTAACAACTCAAATTATTACATTCTTTCCACTTATAAACAAGGTCCGTCCTTGAGGCTTATCTCAGTGTCCTGGGATGACCATTTGTCGGATGTTAATCTTTCTAGAGATAATTTTAAATTTGTTTATTAGTCTTTTGGATAAGGTACGAACTTGAGACCTATTTCATGTTAGGCGAGTGTTCTACCAAATGAAATAGAGACACTATTTAACGACCCAAACTACCTCAGAAGGGCGCCTATATTTTTTGAATAAATAAATATTTCCGAGTAACTTTGTATATGCCGTTTTTTAATAGTGTAACTAAATTTGTACTGCTACTGTATATAACTTATAGTCACCCTTGAAAGAGACGTTTTTTTATTGCTTCTGTGTATAACTTACAGCATCACTTAAAGGAGACATATTTTGTACTGTTACTGTGTGTAGCTTGTAGTAACTCTTGAAGGAGACTTTTTTTGTATTGTTACTGTATATAAATTACAGCCACCCTTGAAGAAGACATTTTTTTTGTATATTAAATGTGACAACAAAACTGAACATTTTCTATGAAATAAAATACAGTAATGTTAGTAAGCTTCAGAGTATCTTAATTAGTAATTTCCGAACAACCTAAGTATTAGTTCACTTATACGGAGTTCCATAAAATATATATTTAAGTCTGTCTCACATTTTCTGTTTGAAAAAGTGGATCAGTAGTTGTGGGGCTCCTTGAAACTGTGCCAGAAAGACGGAATTAAGCTTTACTGTGTTTTCACAGATAAAATATTTTGCAAAAATTATATCTTGAGAGAGCAAATTCCTTTCTTCATATCATAATCAAAATTACACAAACAAACCTTCTTTGAGAGATTCATGAGCAGTTTAATTTCTCGTTTACAGGTGTTTGACGCTCGATATGTTACAACACCAGAAGAAATGTTTGAGGCTCTCTGTAACCACATTAAATATGGAACCAACAAAGGCAACATCAGGTAAGCCTTTACAAAGCGTGAACGTATTAAACTGGAATTCTAAAGTAGATTAAAAGGACAAGGCTCAAATAGTTGTTTGTATGAAGGACAATGTAATGAAACAATAAGCACATAACGCACGTATGACTTTCTGTGGTAATTATGGTGTAACGGTCTGAAAAAAAACTCTCCGCTAAAATTTCTTAAATTGTAACAACACATGTAAAATAGTTTAGCACTTATCAAAAACACAATTAATAAACATTTGTCTGTTAATGAACAATAAAACATAAATAAAAATATTATTTTAAATAATAGAATCAGGAGAGGGCCCGGCATGGCCAAGCGTATTAAGGCGTGCGACTCGTAATCTAAGGGTCGCGGGTTCGCATCCCCGTCGCACCAAACATGTCTGACCTTTCAGCCGTGGGGGCGTTATAATGTTACGGTCAATCCCACTATTCGTTGGAAAAAGAGTAGCCCAAGAGTTGGCGGTGGATGGTGCCTTACACTAGTCTTACACTACTAAATTAGGGACGGCTAGCACAGATAGCCCTCGAGTAGCTTTGTGCGAAATTTGAAAACAAACAAACAAGAATCAGGAGAAGGAGCCAGAAAAAAAGAATAAAACATAATCCTTCTTCCCCCCAAAAGAAGAAAACATAAATAATACAATATTTCTAAATCACTTTTATTTATTAATAAAACTATCGAGTGAAAAACAACAATAATTCCTAACTATATCGTTCACTGTCTCATGACTTAGTTTATGAAGCTTATAACATGGTATTTATTCACTCCGTTGGGTCATGTGATCATGAATTTACTTAATCTGTCGTAATGCCCCCAGTGGCACAACAGTATGTCTGTGGACTTACAACGCTAGAAACTGGGTTTTGATACCCGTTGTGGGGAGAGTACAGATATACCACTGTGTAGCTTTTTACTTGATTACAAACAAACAAACTATAGATTGATCATATCTATACGTCACCGCTAAGGAATGCGGTGTCAGTTTCATAATGCATACATGTGTACTCAAAACAAACGTCGTCGACTAGAAAATGAGTTACCGTTTTACTGTGACTAAAAATTCATAGATAAAGCAAACCATAACTACAAAAAGAATTTGTTATCTCACAATGATTTTCCCGTTTCTCTTTGCATGCTATTTTAAAATCTTCAGTCTTTAAGTAGGAACATTGTGCTAATTCACTAAGATTTTACTACTAAAGTAATATAACGAGAAAACAATAGGAGGGTGGCGAGTTTTCACCATTTTTTAACCCTTTAATTTAGAATCTTTGTTATTTCTGTCAACTATACCGTTTTTTATCTGATGCATTCTTCCTTGCAATGACCTCCAGATCTGCGATCACAATATTTCCACAACGGAAAGACATTCAACATGATTTCCGGATATGGAACAAGCAGCTGATTCAGTACGCAGGCTACAGAAAACTAGACAACTCCATCGTAGGGGATCCGGCAAATGTGGACTTTACTGAGGTGAATGGGAAAGTTGCGTTCACCTTCACAACTTTCGTGGACAAAAACTCAATTACGGATCAATAACAAACTTATTTCAGTGTATAGAAATGACTTTATTACACTTTTTAAAGTATTGGACGGATTTGTTTTATTGGTCTTCCAAACATAATAGATCTTTTAGATTCCCTACTCACAAGCTCGTGTCGAAAAGCGTTAAAACTTTATCCTGATGAAACAATTTTATGAAGCAGGAAGGACATCTGGCGGCATGGTGGTGATTCCTGTCAAACTGGTGGAGCGAAGAGACTCAAACGCTAGAATCCCATTATTATTTTGTTTTTAAACAAATCTATACTCCCTAATTTTATGTTAGAAACATCAGTTCCGAAGCTACTTTACATTAAAAGAAATAAATATTAAGATAATTTTAAGTCTTGTTTTTTCTCCTTTATAAGAAGACAAAATATATATTAGACCAAGGATAATTGAAAACAAACAAGATTTGGCTGGTAAGTATCGATCTAACTGTAGCATATAAATGAATAGTTTTTCGCCATTGTTTTTTTTATAATTCTAACTGTGTATTGATTTTCCCCATCACTTGGTTAAAAGTAAATCATAATATAAATGAATTGTCTGAACTTAGTGGTGGTGTATCGGCATAGAGCCCCAAGTATGTATCGATACTTTTCTATAACAGTTAGAGTTCAAATTCCACTTTCACTAAAGCCTTACTTTCTGGATAATTTTGAAATAATATACACTATTAAAACGTATTTTATCCGTTATGGATTATATACATAATCATTGATAGAGTGGTAAAAGTGAGGACTAATTTTATCTTCCTTTTTGCATTATCAAAGTCAAATTTCTTAGATAGACTAACGAAGCGTGTTTAGGTTCAACCATTGTGAAAGATAAAGATAATTTATTTTATAAAATAGTTTTATTGTACTATTTGATACATGCAATGAAAAACATCTGACCATTTTAGTTTAAACATATCTCAACATTTTTAAGCATAGAATATAATTGACAATCCTCAATAGCCGCGGCTGTTGAATTTCTTTTAGGCAGAATTAAAGTAAATTAATCTATAAGACCTTCCCTTCCTTTTAAGTAATTATATTTTTGTGCGCTAGCAATACCAAGAATGGAGCGTGCGTACACTCGATTTGGTTTTATTACTCATTAGAATTTCTACCAGGCTACCCTTAAATTGAAATTATTTTAGCCAGGATTAGAGTAAAGTAGCCCATGAGACCTTGGGCAAGTATATAAATCAAAAGAATTTGAAATATTCAACCCAAAATTGTAATCAGGGATGAAATTGGTCGAGAGTTGATGGAGCTATGAGCTAAAAGTTTGTACCAGAAAAACTTAGAGCCATTCTGAGCTGTTATACAGTGGCTAAAAATATTACAGATCACCTTGTAGGATATGTGAACAATTACTTTACATGTAGAAAATATTTAGTTGTATAAGCTACTCTCTCAAACAGTTGTAAACTCAAAGAAGTGTAAAATTGCTCGTCAGAACATAGAGTATTGTCATTTGATCTAAAATATATTGCACGTAAAAATTAGGTGAGTTAGAATGAAAGTCTAAGCCATATAAAGGGTGGATGTCAGAAAAAAAAGAGACAAATTTATATGAAAGGCAAGCAAATCCTATATCACTCCATCACACACACACAAAAGATAAAAGTGTCCCTCTATATTATCCTGCCGTATACAAACCTGAGGCAAAGTGTTCTTTGTAATAATTCTGTGATATAAAAAAACTGTAGACATAGATGTTCATGTATATTAATTTATTAAAGTGCCCTTGGTGATATAAAAATAAAAGATATAAGTGTCGCCTATATCATTCTGTCGTATATAAACATGAGATAAAAGTACCACTTGGTGTGATTCTGCTATATAATATTCTAAAACAAAGTGTCCGTCCTTATACTTCTGTGGTAAAGAAACCTGAGAAAAAGTGTCCATTTATATCATTCTGTGGTAAACAATCCTGAGAAAAAGTGTTCTTTTGTACCATTCTGCGGTAAACAAGCCTAATACAAAGTGTCACTATATAGCGTTCTGCAATAAACAAACCTGATACAAAGTTTCCCAACAGAATTCTGCAGTAAAAACCTGAGAAAAAGTGTTCCTCTATACCACTTTGCAGTAAGCAAACCTAATGCAAAAAGTATCCTTGTATAACATTCTAAGGTAAACAAACCTTATGCAGAGTGTTCTATATCACTCAGCAATAAACAAACCTAATACAAGGTTTCCCAATAGTATTCTGCAGTAAACAAACCTAATACAAGGTTTCCCAATAGTATTCTGCAGTAAACAAACCTTATACAAAGTGTTCCTTTATCTCTTTCTGTCCTAAAAAACAAAGGGTTTGATAGAGGAGTTCATAATTATAACTTCATGTTTCCATTACAGCTTTGTCAGAAGCTGGGATGGACAGGAAAAGGCGGGAAGTGGGACGTTCTACCACTAGTTCTGTCTGCAAACGGACGAGATCCTAAGTTTTTTGAGATTCCTGAAGAACTGATTCTTCGGGTACCATTATCTCACCCAAGGTATAAATTATCTTCTGTAATAAACATTACAGAAGAATGTTCAGTGTATAGTCTCATTAAAAATAATAACAATACGAATTAATGGCTCAATAAAGATAAGACCTAGTGTAAACTAATGAATCGTTAAAATATGTGCGTTTTTCTTATAGCAAAGCACAATCTCGGGGTATCTGCTGTGTTTACCGCGGGGAAACGAACCCCTCATTTTAGGCTTGTAAATCCGTAGACTTACTGCTACATCAACGGGGTACGACTCGCTAACCATAATAACTATTGTAGTTTGTCGAGTCGATAAAGATAAATCCTAATTTACACCAATGACTTGCTAAAGGTGATAACTATTGTAAATTAAAGAGTCAATAAAGTTAAAACTTAGTGTGAACCAGTGACTCATTAAAGTAGTATCTATCGTAAATTAACGAGTTGATAAAGATAAAACTAATCTAAACCAGCCTCTCACTAAATATAATAACTACTATGAATCACTGAGACAGTAAAGGGATGACAACTAGGGTCATAGTACTTACGGAGGACATTGGAGCATTGCTTTGACACAACCATTTCAAAACTAAAAGTATTTATTGTTAGATATACATGGCTGTTTCCGTTTAAATTTAATACAAGAATTATTATTTATGTCGTGCAAGTATTAAATTTAGTTACTTTTAGAAGCAACGACTCATCGCATGTTTCTTTATATAACTGTTTACGAATTATATTTTGTGTACATCAACAGTTATGAATTTATGATCATTATATTATTGTCTCATGTTACTAAAACCTTCGTCTTGGCACAGCCAGGTGGTTATGGCGATCCACTCGTAATTCGAGGGTCGCGGGTTTGAAATCCCGTTACATCAAACATACTCGCCCTTTCAGCCGTGGGGCCGTTATATATAACGGTCGATCCCATTATTCGTTAGTAAAAGAGTAGTCCAAGAGTTGGTAACGAGTGATGGTGACTAGCTGCCTTCCCTCTAGTTTTACACTACTAAATTAGGGGTGACTAGTGCAGATAGTCCTCGTGTATCTTTGCGCGAAAATTTGAAATAAAAAAACATTCTTTTTTACTCGTTGTTTGAATGATTTTTATCCTATCGTAATATATAGTATTGTGTGGAACGTTCTAGGCTACTGTCGAAGATTAAATACGAGTCGAAACTTTAGCTTGATAGATCTAGACTACAGATTAAGCGATAAAGAGAGTATAGTGGCGATTTTCCTACTGAAATTATCTCAGTTTCTATAGCAAAAACAGACCAGAGAATAATAATTTTTTTATTAAACTGTGTTCTAGAGAAACTGAACCAGTCTGTGTAGAACTTGACAATAAAAAGGCGAATATTTAAAGCTCTGAATACAATTGTGATAATCAACAGTGTAACAAACATTTGTATTTCAATTTGACTTGTTTTAATATATTCAACACAAGTGAATTGTATGATGTTTGTTTGTTATAGAAATTAAATTGATAAGAAACTTCAGCTTTTACTGTAAGGGATACATTAGCGAACAATGACTTTTAGGAAACTAGAAACAGTACTATTAGGACTAAAAGTTGTGAATTAAATTATAATAAGCATGTTCTATTGAGCAACATATTTTATTCCTTGGCTTAAGTAGCTGAGGGACTATTGGGGAAGGAAAACAAAAGGGAGAGTGAAAGATGTGAATGATAAATTTGATAATATTACTGTTATAGATGGCTCCTCGACAAAACGTAGGATAGGATAATCTTTGGGATAAATAGGGAGAAAAGAATAAGATTATGTTACCCACGGACACGGGTGGAAGATACAACTGACAGAGCAGGAGATATAATAAAGAGTCTAGCAATGGTGCTGTATTTGTTGTGCACGTAGGAGCTAACGATGTAGAAAAATGCATTTCAAAATAGCTAAATGACAAGTGCAATGTTGATGAAAACATTCATGGAAAAAGGCCATAACTTAATTGTGCCAGAGATACTACCTAGAATTAATTGTTGGGACGAAATTTTAAGTAGGTCACTATGAATGAATGCTAGGTTTAGGTTAATGTGCAAGGATGATCAGATTGGCTAGAAGGATCAGCTCAGTTTAAAAAGGTAACCTTTTGGAATAGGGAGTTTACACCTTAATAGGACAGGGACTAGTTTGTTTGAAATACTATTACTTCAGCTGTAATGGAAGCTTTAAACTAGATCTAAATAATGGTGAAGGTCAGGATAAACTAAATTCAGAAAAAAGATGTGGAGAAACATTTATTATAAAATATGAGAATAGATATAGTTCTGAGTGTAGGACTAATTATTAGTATTGAAATACTAGAAGCATAAGAAATAAAAGAGATTACTACAGGGTTATTGGTTATTTGATAGTGATAGCGTACTTAAAAGAAGGGAGGAGTGAAATATAAGTTACATCCTATTAAAGTTAACGATATCAAATATACCAGCAAGGAAATTGAATCTATTTGGTTTCTATTAGCAGATATAAAGTGAAAAGGCTTTCAGTAGGAAATTATTACCAGATTAAACTGGTGAAATTAGTGAGAAACTTTACAGTGGCGTTAAGATTTTAACTGTTAATGAAGTCATAATTATGGATGATTCTAATTTCAGGCAAATATCATAGATTGACAGACTGGAATATATTAGAGTCTAACCATGAGGGAGAAAGACTTTTGGAAACTGTTCGCCAGTTTGTCAAGGAACGTATTTAAGATAATTCTATTTTAGACTAATTAACGTCTAACATAGAAATGTTCGAGATTATGAAAATTGGGGAACATTTGGACGCAAGTGATAATTGTATTATTAGGTTCGATGTTTTTCTGCGTATGGTTACGCTACGAATTTCAAAACATCAGACTTTAAAGGAATGTGACAAGAATTATTTGTTGTGAATTGGATAGCTCAGATATTTGGGGACACTGATCAGATGTAGAAAATTTCTAAAGATAATTGTTTAAACATTTGAGATGAACATATTTCTTACAGAAAGAAAGGGGTAGTTGTAAGTAAAATACAAACAAACAGATCGCATCATAAATAATTTAAGATATAAAAGTTAAAAAAAAAATTTTAAGAAATTTAAATTGACTGACATGACTGGAAAGTTATAATATTATAGTAGAAGGTTAGGACTGTCTGTTATTAACTAGGTTTATTTCAAATACAGTATGCACATAACCAGGTATAGTGTGTCATTAATTAAGCATATGTCAGATACAATGTGTCAAAGGCTTATTTCCTTTTTGCTTTCCAAGTTACGAATGGTTTGAAGAGTTGGAGTTACAATGGTACGCCTTGCCTGCTGTTTCTAGCATGTTATTCGATGTTGGGGGATTAGAATTTCCAGCTGCCCCCTTTAACGGCTGGTACATGGTAACCGAGATAGCAGCTCGTAATCTCTGTGACCCTCATCGCTACAACATCCTCGAGGTAAGAAACGACAAATAAATAGACAAGTCTCGGAGAGAGATATTAATTCCATTTATTGTAATATGTAGAAGTTTTTAAAGTTTATTTCTAATCAAAAGACACCAAAACTCAAAAGGTGAGACATTTTAAATTTTTACATGATGACACTATGATTGCATAAATAATATTAAAAATAAGTTTTCTAACGTATGCATATTTCTAACTAACTTTGACCTGCTTTAACGAAGGTTATCCATTTCGTACTTCGAAACAGATTATTTCAGATTATTGGTTGCAGAGATTGTGGGATGGTGTTTTTCGTAGTTAAAGTTATTTCAAGAACTGACAGTAGTGTCTATTTGAACTTAGGTTTAGTAAATTGGAATTTTCAACTTAAGCAGTACTTTATGCGTAGGTGATATAAACGGTCAGATCAGATATCTCAGAGACCATAATTTTTAACTAATGACCGCCGAGAATGCAGCTAGCCAGCATCACCTATCGTTCCAATGCGAAAAATGAAACTATCTGTTACTTTTCGAACAATCTCACAACTGAAGGTATGGAACAATTTCAGTAACACACGTGTCAAACCAAGGACCTATCAAACTACAGGCCACCATATACATATACAAAAGCTTTCAATTAATTATAAATTATACAAATATTTAATACAGTTTCTACCAAATATGGTCGCAGTTCAACAAAATAAGTGACAATTTCTGTCAGAAAAGCAAGTTGAAAGAAAGCTAATATTAATACTACCATTAGAAAACAATCGAAAAATACCTAAAAGTGATATTTAACTAAGCCTTTTTATTTAATAAAGCTAAATCTTTCAACCTGAATTAAAGACCCTGTCAAGATTTTTGCATGACCATTCCTAATTTACAACACCTAATCAGTGAATAGATAATCAGCAGCACCCAAGCGCAACCTTCACCCAAAGTACATGATTAATGAGAGTAGCTGTAATATTTCCACAGCTGAATGTGCGAAGCGTATTAACACTAAATCTTCAAATTTCTCACCAATGGCTACTTTAATCACTAATCTACGATTGCTCTTCCAATGCAACAAAGTTTCTCCAAGTAAGTCTTTAAAAGCCGATTACTCTTTAGAAAGTATCGGTGTACAGATTAATTATCTGGCATTAACTCACGTTGTTATTTGATTGTTCTCGAACTCCTTTAAAAGGTTTTTTTAAGCATGTAAAACTAAAATTGATAGATGAGCTCAAAGTGGATCGGAAATATTCGTATTTATATAGTGTAAAGGGATTAAAAGTCACCCATGCATGATGTGGGCTACGAGTAGGTTTTCTGGATCGCTAAACCCTAATCTGCCTTCAGATCCCACCCCCGCTCCACGAGAATTCAGAGAGTTCCATGTTTGAGATTATTCACACACTCGCACACCCAAGCAGGCAGGACATGCTCAAGTACCATGGACGTTTGTGTTCTGATATACCCCACCTTGGCCTGGCATGGCGGAGCGCATTAAGGCGTGCGCTCGTAATCCGAGGGTCGCGGGTTCGCACCCGCGTCGCGCTTAACATGCTCGCCCTCCCAGCCGTGGGGGTGTATAATGTGACGGTCAATCCCACTATTCGTTGGTAAAAGAGTAGCCCAAGAGTTGGCGGTGGGTGGTGATGACTAGCTGCCTTCCCTTTAGTCTTACACTGCTAAATTAGGAACGGCTAGCACAGATAGCCCTCGAGTAGCTTTGTGCGAAATTCCAAAACAAACAAACAATACCCCACCCCTCATGAAGTAACCAAAGAAGTACTTGGAGATGACCTAGAAGATTGACTAATACAGTGAGTCTTCTATGAATTATGAAGGACCTTGAACTCCATTTATTTTACACTAGTTTTAGTAATGTATCATAATGTTTCCGACTGAAACAACTACTTGGAAGGCACCATTTTTATTCATTAATGGATGTCCCAAACAAAATAACAGTTAAGAGACAAATGGGACACATTTATCAAGACTTTACAAAATACCCACTTATTTAGTATACACTTGTATATCCCTCTTCTGGACAAGGTTTATAATTGTTTAATCAAATTTAAAGAGTATTTTTTGTTTTGCGTCTTGAGTACATATTTGTCATTTTATAAATTTATCTATTTTTAGTTTATAATAAACAGTTCTGAAATTTCTCGAGATTACGGAGTTTGAATTGCTGTGATTTGACAACATACATTTACATCTTCTCATGATGATACATCATTAAACTCAAACACTGCGTACGAAAGGAGTTACGTCAGATCAAACACTACCGCTCTAAATGGAGTCAAGTTCAAAATCAGAACAGAATTCAGTTCCGTCAGATTGAATACAAGTACACCAATGGAGTAAGACTCAAACTCAGAATAGAATACAGCCATATCAAATTAAATACTAGTACACTAATGCAGTGATATCAGATTGAACACTAGTACACCAATGGAGTCATACTCGAACTTAGAATAGAATACAGTCACATCAGATCAAATACTAATGCACCAATGGAGTCAAACTCAAAGTAGATTAAAATACAACCATATCAAATCAAATATTTGTACACCAATGGAGTCAGACCCAAACTTAGAATAGAATGCAGTCACATCAGATCAAACACTAGTATACCAATGAAGTCAGACTCAGAACACAATGTAATCATTTCAGATCAAGCAGAAAAAAAGGGTGTTGTTTTCAGGTCTTACCAAAATGTATTTTGAATTATTTCTGTCACACATTTCTTCTTTTAGGATGTGATTTCTCGAATGAATCTCGATTCATCCTCCTCTTTTTGGAAAGATCGTGCCCTACTGGAAGTGCATGTAGCAGTATTGCATAGTTTTCAGGTGAGATTAAATACGTAGAAAAATTCAAAACGTTTTTATTAAATCTTTATTTCTTCTCATAATTTTATGTTCATGAATAATTCACCTGAAGCAGTTCATAAAAAAACTTTCATTGTGAAACAATTTAACTTAATTCAAACTCTTTAAAGCAAGCTGGCCTGGCATGGCCAAGCGCGTAAGGCGTGCGACTCGTAATCCGAGGGTCGCGGGTTCGCGCCCGCGTCGCGCTAAACATGCTCGCCGTGGGGGTGTATAATGTGACGGTCAATCCCACTATTCGTTGGTAAAAGAGTAGCCCAAGAGTTGGCGGTGGGTGGTGATGACTAGCTGCCTTCCCTCTAGTCTTACGCTGCTAATTTAGGGACGGCTAGCACAGATAGCCCTCGAGTAGCTTTGTGCGAAATTCCAATACAAACAAACAATAAAGCAAGCTCGGGCCCGCCATGTCCTGGTGGTTAAGGCATTCGACCCCTAATCTGAGGGTCGCGGGTTCAAATCCCCATCCGACCAAACATGCTCGCCCTATCAGCTGTGGGGGCGTTATAATGTTCGGTCAAAACAACTATTTGTTGGTAAAAGAGTAGCCCAAGAATTGGCGGTGGATTGTGATGATTAGCTGCCTTTTCTCAAGTCATACACTGATAAATTAGGAACGGCTAGCGCAAAGCTACATGAGGGCTGACCGGACTTGATCGTGTGAATGATCCACGTGAAAAAAGGTACAAAAAAGGATTAGCTTGCTTTGTTTTTTGTTTTGTATATTTTTATCACTAATTAGTTTGCATTAAATAACTGAAGGATGGTAAATAATACTTACGCCAAAAATTAATTACAGCCTTTAGTTTTACCGACAACGAATGCTTTGTATTTGCTTTCAATAGAGCTATTTTGTTTTTTCCAGAAAGCCAATGTAACTATTGTCGACCATCACACAGCTTGTACATCCTTTATGAAACACTGGGAGAATGAACACCGATTGAGGGGTGGCTGCCCTGGCGACTGGATATGGCTGGTGCCGCCCTTAAGTGGGAGTTTGATGCCCGTTTTCCACCAGGAAATGCTGCATTTTAATCTCAAACCCAGCTACGAATATCAGGTTCAATACTGATATTTGAATATTTAACAATTTAGCGATGAGTTCTATTTCAAGGACTAGCTACATAGTTTTGATGTATTTGGATACACTGTATGCATGTGAATGTAAGCTCGCATTAATTTATTTGAAAATTATACGTTGCTGGTAGGAAGCAATATTTTAAGTGTTTTAATGCGAATTAAACTTATGAAAATATAAATATCAAGAATTTCAGATTTATGCCACTAGGAAAACAAATAAATATTAAAGCTATAGAAAGACATCTTGAAAGGTGTGGTATGGGAATTGAAAAATTAATAACACAATAAATGATAATTTCTTTGCAGTTTGTGGTAATGACATAATTCGAATCAGACCTTTTTACGTTTTTGTAATTCTTCAATTCGTTTCTTCGAGAACTCTACTCTTAGTCATCTGTTTAATTTACTTTCAGGAACCATCTTGGAAGTCTCACGTTTGGGAGAAAGATGATGGAACAAATGGAACATCTGAGAGACTTACTCTACGTAAATTACGTTTCAAGGAGGTTGCAAAGTAAAATATTATCTATCTGACTGTTCAGAGCAAAGTTATCTAATGAACTACCAGTGATTTGCTCATCGTGTGAATTGAAGCGTCGTTATAAGCCCTTGAGTTTACTGTTGAGGCACATGCGGGGAAGCAATGTTTAGATAATTTCCTCACTGAACAATTTCTCTAGTATAACATACATGAGGTTATAATAACATACAGAATGCCATCTGCTGTTTTTTTATTTGTTTGAAGAATAGGTAACATTTGTGTAACTAATGTATTCTTCCAAACAATTTAAAAGAATCTATCACATATCTTTCTCATCATCTAATGTATAAAATTGGAAGTCTTTGGAGTTGCAGCTTTACACTTAGGTGTTCAATTTCCATTGTTAAATAGGGCAAATAGTCCGATGTGGCTTTGTTATAACAAAACATACACGCACACATACACACTCATCATACAACTGTGGAATTTTTATTTAAAAAAAGAAAAGAGAAATGCAGTTCGTCATATTTACCACATTTCATTAAATTTGACCACTTTTAGGTGTAGTATGAAAAATAAATATTAGTAATAATACGATTATTGAAACATATATACATAAATAGGTTATTTTTGGTGAGCATAGGACAGTAAGACACAATATACATACACTAGAGTTCAACATTACAAGAAATAAATCTGGGTAACCGACACTTCCCCAAACCAATTTAATTATCTCTGTTTCTTACTTTATTTTCGAAAGATTCAGAAAAATGATCATGATAAAAGCTACACTAGTGCCACCTGTTGTTACTTTGCTGCTAGGTATATGTGAAAGGTTGGACATGTTTAGACAAAAATACGTCATTGTCTAAAGCACAAGACTGCAGAAGCTTATGACAAAATATCATGATTATAAAACAGTTTTTATAACTACTTCACAAAAATTGTTTACAGAAATTCTAAATTTTTGTTAGTAATTGTCAATCCTACGTTAGGGTTTATTTTGTATTTTGATTGCATACTATATCAGTCACTCCTAATTATTGTTAAAAGAGTAGGATGATATATGTGTCCTTTAGAAGGTTATTTGAATATTAATCTCTATATTAAATCAATGGAGTCGAATGTGTTTCTATATACTTTCGCAATATCTCTTTATCATAAAACACGTGTTCACAAAATATATTCAACAACTGGAATTCTCAATTTTTTTTTTTTAATTTTCAGTGTGTTATAGACAATAGAGCCCAAAGTAATTCGTAACCTTTACGGAATGTAAAACACATGTGACTTAAACAGCAAGGCCATTGACCTGTAGAGTTTCTTATTTTAAAATACTAATATTCACCACGAGGGCTTTATCTGAATTTTTGAACCGAATGAGTGGACTGATAGAAACTTTTATACTATGGGTCCATATTTAAATTGCGAAAGGTGCTCAACAGAAAATATACGCCTAGCCCTGCACTTTACGCTCTGTAGTCCGACACGCTAATCATTACATCATGGTTGGTCCAGGACGTAGACTTAGATGAACATCGAGAATTAGGGTTGAAAATCTAGGTCAACATTCTTCAATTAGAATTAAATCCCTCACTGATCAAACCCTTGATTCTGAGAGCACGAGAACTGTGTCATTGCAAGCAGCCACAATGGTTAATGTACTTATTGATACTTGTCTCGCTGGACTATTTTAAACAGGAATAAACATTGGATTATATGAGTATTTTTTTAGTGAAGGTACTAAAACCAAATGTTTATCGAACCCATTTAATCCATTTAATTTTCCCTACCAAATTGCATCGAAATTAAGTTATCCAGTTCCTAATAAAAAGTTATACCAAATGTGTGTTTGTTTGCGACCCAATTTCTCCTTGACTATTAGGCCAAGTCATCCAAAATTTGTGTGTATATAATATGAATTGTGTGAAATGTCCTAAAATTAAGGGGTCAAAATTGAACTTAACCCCCTTTGTATTTTGTAAAACCTGCTGGTTAATAACTCTAAGCCTATTGAATCAATCGTAAGTAATATTAGTAGGTTGACACTTTAGACAATTTTGAATATTCTACAGGGATTCAAGGGTCAAAAAATGAAAGTTGCTAGATTATTTCTCAAACAACTATGCCTTTTTTATGGTTGATAAGATGTAGGGTGTTCAAGAGTGGAATTACATCAAAATATACATCTGTTGTTTGATAGAAAGTCAACTGCAAATATTGTTTATAAAGAAATTTTGTTAAAAATTTAAAATTTTGAGATAAAGTTTATGTTCAAGTTATTACTTATAAACATGTGGTTGCTATTAAATTTACATTATTTAAGTTTGAACATATCCAATCAGTTTATATATAAGAAAATGTTAAATAGTTACCATGTTTATCTTTTAATTATTCATCATTTCAGAGCTGTAAAATTCACATCCAATTTGTTCGGAAGAGCTTTGTCTCGCCGTGTGAAATCTACCATTTTGTTTGCTACAGAAACTGGAAAGTCAGAAACCTACGCGAAGACCCTTAGACGAATTTTCTCTCAGGCCTTCAACGTCTCTGTATGTAAACTCTGTATACACATACCGAAACGTATTTCTAAAAGTAAAGGTCCTTCAGTCCAAAATAATTCATCTAATATAGTAGCGATAAAAATAATCAAGAGTAAATATTATCTGATTAACCCTCAAACAGCGGGTATGTTTTAGTTAGCAGCATCAATTGATGATGGCCGACGTTTAAGAGTTAACGTTCCCTGTATAACTCTGTGTGTAGTAGATATATTGAATTCACGCACAGTAACTGTGTGTCAGCTCTCATTATCCCACCTAATACGTCAGTGTAGAAGAGATTTATTTGAATTCCTATTTGCTGTAGTGCTGTTTATATAGTTATATACTAGTGCGAGGTTCATTAAAAAAACTGTTACAATGAACCAAGTATTGAGAAACGTCAAGAACCGTTTATCACGAAAAACTACAAAAAAGGGAGTCGAAATAAAGGAGTGAATACACATTATTTCTTATTGTTGTTATTTGTAATTAAGTACAAAGCTACACAAAAGGTGTGACCACCTGTCTCTTATACAGTGGTTTATGACAACATGTCTCTCACACAGTGGTTTGTGACCACCTGTCTCTCACACAGTGGTTTGTGACGAATTGTGATGCTTTTCAGTATTTTTCGTGTTTCGTGTTCATTGCTTGTGTTGTTTACCATCAGGTCTCTGTATCTGTTGTTTGTTTTTTACTTGTGACCTTTATATTGGTTATTTGTGATATTCATCACACGCTCCTTGTGGTGACTACTCATGTCGTTTTTTAAGTCTTTGTATTGATAGCTTGTGTTAATTATTTGTGCCAGTGATCATCATGCTCTTGTGACAAATCTTTACATTGTTTATCAAGTTCTGGTATTGGTTACTTGTGCTATTTAAGTCCTTGTGACGTTTGCGTTATTTATCAGACCATTATATTGGTTGCTTATGGTCTTTGTATCGATTGCTTGTATTATTAATAATCAGATCATTGTGACAAACTTATATGTTATTTATCAAGTTATTGTATTAATATTTTGAGGTCAACATGAAAAGGAGCTTTGAACTTACCGACATCTGCTGTTTACACGAAACATTCCGAAAACCTGCAAAATTATAAAAATATAACCATATAACTGACTGAGAAATAATAGTTATTTAGTGTATTTGAGGTTATAGTAACATACCTGTAGAATAGAAGAGTATGTGTGTTAATCTTTCATGTTTACTGAAATATTTATTAATAAATCACCAAGTGGTCAATTAAGTCATGTACGCATTTTCTTAAATCTTAAAATAATAAGTCTTGCATAACTACATACGATGTTTAATACGTGTACTTTTCTTTACATAAATATACTAATACTATTTCTTTCCACCAGGTGATATGCATGGATGACTATGACATTGTACAACTCCAACATGAAACGCTGTTACTCGTTGTTACGAGTACTTTCGGCAATGGTTATTCTCCTGAAAACGGCCAGGTAAATGAAACCAAAACCACTGTGTAGCGTACATATTAGTACAGTGGTAATTAGATGAAAGATACACCCACCAAATAATGCTAAAGTACATTGCTCCCCTCTCAGGGTAAAAGATAAATGACATGACGATCAAATAATGGTAAAAGTGCATTGTTATTCTCCGAGTATTAAAGCTGAGAGACATGTCGATCAAATAGCTCTAAAATCTAATGTTGACCTCAGTGTTAAAGCTGAGTGACACGTCGACCAAATAGCCCTAAAGTCTATTGTTGTCTTCCTAGTGTTAAAGCTGAATGACATAAGGATCAAATAGTGCTAACAGTTCATTGTTGCCATCTTCGGGTTAAAGATGAATGATACACCAGTCAAATAGCGTCGTAAAAATTCGATTTAAAGTTTCCGATCTCGCAAAAACTTTGGCAAGAGATATTAAACTGGAATCAGTTAAATCTACTTGAGTACAATTTTTATATTTCTACACAATACATTATGATTATCAATCTAAATTTTTTGTACTGTTTTAATTAAAAAAGGACAACAAAGGTACAAATAATAATATTTCTTCTTTAAAAACAAGTTGAAAACTTTTCAAAAGTTGATCCCTTAAGACTGTTAATTTGACTGGAAAAATTAAAAAAATAGAATGAAAAATAATATTAGTTGTAAATATTCTGTTTATACTGGTAACCTTTTACCTTTTTGTGCGGTAATTTCTAGAAAGGGTATAATGGGATTAATATTTAAAATTAAAAGTTATAAATTGATGACCTATAAAAATAGTTATCAAAGGAATGTGAAGAGACGGAGATAATCGTTATCAAAAATACACGTAGCCTGATGATAACACATGCACAGTTTTAGTATCGCGAAATAATAATGAGTGACCAAAAGAAATGCTTCCTTGTCAGTTAAAAGTATGACCCTTCTTAAACAACGTGTTATATTTAGCCAAGCTGTTTACAGTGACCTTTGCAATTACTTTGTGGTGTGTAAGGTATCAAAGGTTATATTTATTATTTGGGTCTGTCATGGACAGATGAGTAGGGTGCTCGAATCATAATCTGAGTATCGTTGGTTTGAATCCTCATCCCACCAAATGTGCTCACTCTTCGAATCGTGGGTAGGTTGGGGCGTTATAATGTGAGGGTCTATCTCATTATTCGTTGGTAAAAGAGTTGGCGGTGGATGGTGATAACTAGCTAGATTTCTTCTTGTCTTTCCATGCTAAATTAGGGATGGCTGGCGCAGATAGCCTTCGTGCAGCTTTGCACGAAATTTAAAAACAAACCTTTATTACTTCATGTAGAAAACACCAAAGATAAGCTAAAATGATCTCAACGACCTTTAAAAAACATCAGATTCAGTTAGTGGTCAATATATATTCCTTCTTTCTCATGTTGTAACACCTACAAAGCCTCTATGGTTATTCAGGTGCTACGTTTTGCATTGAACATCAAGAGAAAAATAACCATTGTTTTCAGTTCTTTTCAACGTTTTCTGAGATAGCTTCAATAAAACGGCGGATACGTTAGCCTTGAAGTTAAAATTTGCACCTTATTTGAATTATTAATTTTATTCTAAGAGTTCTACTGCAATATTAAATGTCTTTATATAAATTCATTCTCAGGGATACACGTACTTTTCAGTGAAACTGTAAGACATTAGAATAAAGAAAATTGAAAGACATGTCCTCGATTATTTTTTTCTAATTGTTTTCAGACTTTTGCTCGTGGACTTCAGGCAATCAAAGTCACTGGAGATGTAACTCCGGATTTAGGTTGTGTAAGGTAAGGCGGATTTGATATATAATATTTATCAATATATATTTAAAGATGCTTGTAAATTATACTGTTAAATCTGTATTACGAAATTCACTTCCTTAACGTTTAAAAAAGCCAACCAACGTAACGTGCCAACAAACAGCGTATACTGTTGGTTTGCTACAGTCGGTATACTATAAGCATCGAAAGCTATAGCTGTTATTAACGCTTATTAATCGAGAACTTGAGATATTTCACCAGAAACGTTTATAAATTTCAAACATTATAAACCATTTAATTAAGTGGATTAACATTAGACTTTAGTATTTTTACAAAGACATTATACAGCTTCAGCTGTGAAAAACTCAGTTCGCTCATCTTGAGCTCTCGATAAGATATCAAGGAAGTTCCGGATTAGATAGAAGACTCAATATTGTTTGTAAGTTCGTAAGACTTTTGTACATAAATAATTATTTATAATAATCGTGATTATAAATTGTGATATTGTTTGTGTATTAAAATATATTTGTATAAAGAAAGAAAACTGTGTGTATCAATCTTGTTGGTAAATATCATAAACTGGATACACATCAACATTTATTTACCTTCTGAATTTAAATTACGATTTAACTAAGTTTCAGGCTGTTTCAAATAGTAATGTGTAACATGGCAAATTAGGGACTTGTCTGGCATAAACCTTAATATGTAACATAAAAACGATATACACTGCTGGCCAAAATCTTAAGGCTAATGAACATAAAGAAAAATATACATTTTGCGTTGTTAGACTCAAACACCTATGTGAGTAGAGCTTCGAAAGATGAAAATAAGAAAAGGGAAAATCAAAATCAAAAAAGTTTTTAGCATTTAATGGGGAAAATGTGAACATTGTGAAATTAGCTTAAATACTATTTGGTCAAAAGTTTAAGACCAAACCAAAAAGAAGTCCTAAACAGGGTAGGAAATGCCCAAGAGGTCTTAGTAGTGAGTTACACGGCTGTCATTGCGAATAACTGCAAACATTCACTTTGGCATGGTCGATATAAGCGTTTGCAAAAGGCTGGCTGGAATGTTATTCCAAATGGGGTAGATAGCTTCATTCACTGTTTGGAATTGACATCCATTTCTATAGACTTCCCTTGCCATCCATCCCAAACATTTTCAATAAGGATCAGTTCATGGGAACACGCTGAATGGTTCAAAAGAATCACGTTATTCGCCATCAAAAAGTCCTTTGTCCCGCGGGCATTGTGGATTGCAGCGTTGTCCTGCTGAAAGATCCAGTCATTTCCACACAAGCGAGGGCCTACAGTCAATAAGGATGCTCTCTCCAACATGCCAATGTAGCCAGCTGGTGCTTGACGCTCCTGTATGACCTGAAACTCCATTGTTCCATGGAAGGAGAAAGTACACCAGATCATGATGGAACCTTCTCTACTGTATAGTGTAGAAAATGTCTCCGGTGGGATACTCTTATCGTGCCATTAACGTTGGAAGCCATCTGGAAAATCCAGGTTAAATTTTTTTCTCATCAGAGAACAAAACCTTCATCCACTTTTCTATGTCTCATGTTTTGTGCTTCTCAGCAAAACTGAACCGAGCTGTTTCGTGGTGTGGAAAGAGGCGTGGCCTTTGAAGACCTTTACGGTTCGACGGTCGGCTGGTGTCTTGCCGGGCAACTCGTCGAATCCTCCTTCTCAACGCCGGCGAAATTTTTTTTAGGGCAACCATTTGAAATTCTCGTTTCGTATCTCTCGGGGTCTTTCATGAAATTTGCAACAGCAGTTTTACTACCCCCAATCTCACCAGCGATGGCACGTTGAGAGAGACTTTGCTATTGCAGCTCGACAATTCTTTCACGTTCAAACTCTGTCAACGTTTTAGCCTTTGTCATGTTTTTATCCAATGTAACACAGGAGCTGTCAGTGAGAGATGTTGACAACGCTAATGCTTGAACACAAATAACTAACTTTCGTTACGTGTTTACCGATTAACGCTTTGTTTCAGTATGATCTTAAACTTTTGACCAGCTAGTATTTAGGCTAATTTTATAGTATTCACATTTTCCCTATTCAATGCTAAAAAGTTTTTTATTTTTACTTTCCCTTTGCTTATTTTTATTTTTCGAAGCTCAACTCAAATAAGTGGTTGAGTCTAACAACGAAAAATGTATATTTTTCTTTATGTTCGTTGGCCTTAAGATTTTGGCCATCAGTGTATAATCAGCGTCAGTAGAAGTAAGATATTAAGTTCTGATTCTTCATGGTTAGTGAATATTGTCATAATTACCTAGTTTCACACTTACAAGGAAAGATTTGAAGTTTAGATTTTTTTATGGTTAGTGAATACAGTCATAAGTACCTAATTTCACACACATAAGAAAAATGTTGAAGTTCAGATTATTCACAGTTAATAAATGCAGTCATGAGTGCCTAGTTTAAACACATAAGGACATTGTTGAAGTTCAGATTCTTCATAATGGTTGGAAGTGAGCAAGTATAAGAGCTTAAAGTAATGTGAATTACAAAATCTGCAATACACACATTTAATGAGGAGTTATTTGTGTATACCAAGGTTTGGGTTCCATATCATTCATGGTGTTGGTGTCAGAAAATAATAGGTATTAGATTTTGCTTACGTTTGTGTAAATGTAAGGACGTTTTAATATGTTTATGCACGATTGTAAAATGTATTTAATTTATTTGAAAAGCGAGACGTAATAAGAATATACTTGGAAGGGCTTATTTTTTCTGTATCTCTGTTTCTTTCTCTCGTGTAGAAAAACATCCTTGCCTTTCATAAAAACGAACAACAGGATGACAAATCTAGAAGACACTGGTGCTTCACAAAGTAAAAACCCAGCAGGGGAAGACATTGGGCCACTTAGCAATATCAGGTTAATTAATATTCAGTCTTGTCCAAGTAATTTACCATGTAAGCAAGTCGCTCATATAGAATGACTGTAAGATATTATTTAAGTTGCATAGTTCAGATTTGAAATGGTTACTCCTGGTCTGGTTGGTTTTAATATTATAATGTGTAAAATTATATGGTTATTTTCCCATCTGGCCAGATATTAATTACGAGTTTTCTCTAATATATAGAACCATATGGTAATTTTTTTCGTCTGGACAGGTATTGGTATGTACAACCATTCTCTTCATATCTGACGAGATTCTGATCTGCAGGATAATATGATAATTTCCCCAACTAACGAGATTCTAATGTTTAGAAGCATATAATTATTTCTCCGCCTGACGAAGTTATAATGTGTAGCATCATAAGTTTTTTTTTTATCTTTGACCAGACTATACAGCAGAACTATGTGGTTATTTCCTCATATGATCAGGTTTTAATGTGTAGAGCTATATGAGCAGCTCTTTGTGTGACAGGATTCTAATGTGTAAAACCATGTGAAGTTTTTACTCATTAGAACCTGTTCAAACCATATCTTCGTGTAATGAAATTCTTATATGTCAATATACGATTATCTCCCAATTTGAGTAGCTTCTCTGTATAAACTGTCTTGTTTTGCTTTCATATTATAAGGTTATTTGTGTAAAATACTTTCCTTACATTTTTAGTGTAATATTCTGTGCCTTGTCATCCTATCGAATTAGGTTCTAGTGTGTAAGACTATCTTTTTATATTTCAGTCTGACTACCTTCTATTAGCAAAAAGTGTTTTATTTTCCTATCAAACCACAATTAGATGCATAAAATTGTACGTATTATCTCTTTTCGTGTGACTGCATTTTCATTGTAAAACAATGTTTTCCTCTCTATTTAACCAGGTTTTCTACTAATGTTTATTCCTCTCCACTTAAACAGGTTCTCTGTATTTGCCCTTGGATCCAGTGCTTACCCAAATTTTTGCTCCTTCGGCTATTTTTTGGATAACCTCCTGGGAGAACTTGGGGGAGAACGAATCCTTAAAATAGGAACAGGAGACGAGCTGTGTGGCCAGGAACAGTCTTTTTGGCGATGGGCACAGAAGGTTTTCCAAACAGCATGTGATGTATTCTGTGTTGGAGACGATATAAGAATTAATGACGTGAAAACAGCCGTTCATTTAGATTCCTCGTGGTCGGCAGAGGGCATTCGTCTCAAAGAGTTGGATTACGTTGAGATGTCTACTGATATTTGTAAAGGTTTGTTTATTTGTTTGTTTTTGAATTTTGCTCTGGGATACTTGAGGGCTATCTGCGCTATCCATTCCTAATTTAGCGGTGTAAGACTAGAGGGAAATCAGCTAGTCATCACCGCTCACTGCCAACTCTTGGGCTACTCTTTTACCGACGAATAATGGGATTAACCGTCATATTAAACGCCCCCATGGCTGAAAAGGCGAGCATGTTTGGTGTGATAGGGATTCGAACCTGCAACCAATTTGTAAAGGTATCATAGACGAAACTAACATTTTTTTCTAAATTTTAACTTAATGTCCGGAAACAAAACAACAATAACTAAAGAAATGAATTTCATGATTTCTGTAAAATATCAGATTTTCCAATAACATCTTTCTTTTTCAGGAATTGTTAAAATTTCCACCAAGAAAGTATTTCCTTGTATCCTGAAGAGCCGACAACGATTACATCCTGTAAGTGACGGGTAAGTATGTGCAGTAAGAAATTCCTAACAAATTTAATGCAATTATAGCCTCACGTATATCCATGATGGATCATTAAAATATATTTTATAAATGTATCACCGATACAGAGGATCAGCATATATTTATTTAAACAGATCCAGTTGATAAAGGAAAAAAACGTGTTAATACGTGAGAAAAATGAGTATCTTATCGGTATGTAGCGTTGAGAATTTTATAAATTAACAGCTGTTTACGTGAGAAACGTGTAAAGAGTTTTCTGATTAGGGATTATTGTGTGTAATCATTTATCACGTGTTATTTGTTCAACTTTATTCATTAACTTGTAAATTTATCAGGAGAGAAACAGTTTTGATAAAGATTAACACAAGAAACCAAGACGGACTCACGTTCCTGCCAGGCGACCATATTGGAATCTATCCCGTCAACAGAGAAGAACTTGTTGAAGGTATTCTGGAACGTATTGGTCCTGTTTGCCCCGATCCACATAAGATAGTTCAATTGGAGGTCCTAAAGGTGGTTCCATCTCTTGAAGGTAAGGGTAGCGGTGACATAGAGGGCGTCATCAATATAAAATTGCTAAGTATAAACCATTTCTTAATTATAAATTTAATTCTAAAACCGCTAAGCCTAAAATACAAACCATTTTATAATGCTTAAACTGCTAAGCCTGAATATCGTACGTAAACTGCATGATAAATGATTTGAACGTGTCTCGTACCTAGTATATATGAAATAATATTTTATTAGCAAACCCCATGGTTACTTTTTAACGATCAGTTTATTTTCTCTTTAAATTAAGATTTTAACCAAGACTTCTCATTTCACTCCAGTCATATGTTCAGGGAAAAACTATCATTCCAAGACATTCCAACAAAAACAAAATGGCTGCTTTGTAAACATCAGTAACTTAGAAGTAGAGTACGTTGTATTATTTATTTGTAAATTCCGAAGAAAATAAAAGCAATAATACAATTTACTTTTGAACTATAAAAAACTTAATATTTATCTTCTTTGTACAGTTGATGTTTAATTGTTGTTACCGTTTTAAATATACGGCACCTTAAATTTTGTGTAATTTTTATTAGGATAAGGTGAGAAGAACGTGCAGTAATGTTAAACATGCAGTGTATATGTTGCAGAATAGAAACGTGTACTTTGGTTAATACACTGAAAAAACAAAAAGAGATGGCTATACAACACCTCAAAAATTATCTATAACATATTTAAACTATTTCATATTCTTTATTAATTTGTTTGAATTTAAGTTTTCTTTACTTTCTTCTTGTGAATATAGGCCCCAGAAAGTGTTGGTCACCGCATAAGCGATTACTACCATGTTCTGTTCGCACTGCCCTCTTTAGGTACTTTGATATAACAACGCCACCTACACAAACATTTCTAGGACTTCTTAGTTCGTTTGCTACGTCGGAAACTGACTGTAAAACACTGCAGTTGCTTACCTCGGTAAGTCTATTTGATCAATTAAATTTTATATGTCTATTTTTTTTACTTTATGAACATTAATTATGTACTTAATAGTATTTTTAAAAAAATGAAATACGGCAATAATATATTGATGGATTTCGAATACAATTATTTTTTTTTCTTAAGCCGTAAAAGACAAGTACTACCTCATAAAATATTTGTTTGGTATCTCGAGGTTTGCTTTTGTTTCAGAAAAACGTTTCAGTGGATGGGAGACTGAGTTCTTTTCACAATATAAGTGATAGAGTTCAGTCTTAGTTACCTGTATTGTAAAATTTTCTCTAGGAGAAATTTTTCTCAGTGGAATATATATCCTATTCTGAATAATACACAGCATTTAATGTACAAATAACATTTTATTATTTTACATAAGTATTTATCATGTGAAATACAACGCCTAGATTTTGGTTTAAGTTGATCTAGATTAAGGAAGGCTTAGAATTAAGATGCGTGTTAAGGCGTGCGACTCGTAATTTGAGGGTCGTGGATTCGCATCTCCGTCGCGGCAAACATGCTCGTCCTTTCAGCCGTGGGGGCGTTATGATGTGATGGTCAATCCCACTATTCGTTGGTAAAAGAGTAGCCCAAGAGTTGGCGGTGGGTTGTGATGACTAGCTGCCTTCCCTCTAGTCTTACACTGCCAAATTAGGGACGGCTAGCGCAGAGAGCCCTTGTGTAGCTTTGCGCGAAATTCAAAAATAAACAATCTTCACAAAATGGGACCTCTAATATAAGCATACTGTCTGATAACGTTAATAATTTGGGTATGGTTTAATTAATGCATTTTGAGAATCGATTTATTTGATATATATATTTGTCCAATGCTTCTGAATTTGTCACATAAGTTAATCTCTTGTCGAAATATCGTCATATCCTCTTACAGGGTTTGAATAAACAGTTGCTAACGTTTCAAAGCTGAATGTAAAGCATTATTAAAAATCACAATGTATCAGGTGATATTCTTTTTACAGGACACTACAAAATATGAGGAGTGGAAGGATTATTGTTACCCTACTCTTCTGGAGGTTCTTCAGCTCTTCCCATCAGTTGTCCCGTCTCTTGAGTTTCTCATGACCCAACTTCCTTTCCTACAGCCACGCTTCTATAGTATCAGTTCTTCTCCAAACTATAACCCTGGCGAAATCCATATTACAGTTGCTGTAATTAAGTATCGAACACGATGTTAGTACTTGTTTGTCTTTTAGTTATGTATGAATATACAATATTTACCCTGGCGAAATTCATATTACAGTTGCTGTAATTAAATATCGAACACAATGTTTGTACTTGTTTGTCTGTTGGTTATGTATAAATATACATTTTTTTAAAGAACTTATGAATTTTCCAAGTCGAGGTGATAAGCCCAGTACTAAAACGGTTAAATAAATAGTTACTTAAATATTTTAATTCAGTGCTCACATTTTATAATTTGAAGAGACAGGGGATCAAACTCGGTGTTCTGTATGAGAAAGTAGGTAGTTATTAATTTATTTATTACGGTTTTGTCAAGGTGGGACCGGAGCCTGGCACTACGGAGTTTGTTCCACATATCTAGCAGCTTTGTCTGAAGGTGAAGAAATAGTTTGCTTCATTCGAAGGTGCGATAATATTACGTGTTATAATACTATAAAACATTCTACCTGTAAAGTTATAAATATTTAGATATTATTAGTTTTGTCTTTTTAAATCAGCATAAAAATTATTTAATTTGAAGTTACTTTTGTAATATAGTTTGTTTTTTCTTTTCTGCTCGATGTTATCAATTAAATGTTAAAAGAAACACCTAAACTATAGTGAAATATTTCCATTAAACAGCCAAGAAGTGAAATATCTATCTTTGTTTAAAAACAGTGCGCCATACTTTCACCTACCGGACGATATACGACTACCAATTGTCATGGTGGGACCAGGGACAGGTATCGCCCCCTTTAGAAGTTTTTGGCAACAACGCTTATTTGATGTACAGAAAATGGCTCCTGATGGCAAGTTTCAATGTTTTAATTTGAATTTATTTGAATAAAATAACGTGTTTATGTTACTATCATCTATGCATGAACAAATACAATTGTTTTTATTTAGTACTGAAAAAAGATATAAAACATCGATCTGTTGCTTGTACCTATTTGTCATTTTTTCTTAGTTTCTTTCACTTGTTAAACTTTTATCAAGAGAAGTTTATTTCCTTTTCTCGAGTAAAAGCTGTTTTGTTAGTTTTGTATAACATAGTAAAATTCATTCTTAACTTACTGTTTTTGTAACTTAAAATCATTTGTTTGAGGGGGGAGGAAAGTGGCCAGAATGACACAATTCAACATATATATTTTTTAATTTATTGAATGCTTAAAACAAAATTATGATCGAATATGGCCAGATGGTTTTGGTGCTGGACTTGCAATCTGAGGGTCACGGGCTCGAATCCCATTCCAAGTTGTGGGGGAGCTATTATATAGCGGTCAATCCCACTATTCGTTGGTAAAAGCCCAAGAGTTGGCGGTGAGTGGTGATGAATTGCTGCCTTCTCTTTAGTCTTACACTGCTAAATTGGGGACGGCTAACGCAAATAGCTTCGTTTAGCTTTGTGCGAAATTCACAACAAACAAGTAATAAAAGAAAATATTATATACTCAGTTTGTTGCTTCTTTTTTAGATCGTAAGAATACTGGAGAAATGATGTTGTTCTTTGGTTGTCGCCATCGGGATTTTGAACTTTTTCGGGAAGAAAAGGAAGAGATGTTAAAAGAACATGTTTTGACCACAGTTTATACAGTATTCTCACGCCTTCCGCAAAAACCTAAAGTATGTTCTCAGAGTTTAGTCTGCAGAGGATCAAGAATTTGATTTAAGTATTTTATTTTTCTTTGACCCACGAGCTTAAAATATCGATAATATGTTTTCATACAGTTTTTTGGACATGAGTGGAAACCCGTGTTTTAAAAACTGACGTTAACAACCAGTAATCAACCAGTGTATCTTACGAAGATATATAAATATAGTTTTTATTTTGAAACGACTTCATCTCTGTATTTTTTTTTAAATTGTTTAGTTTCCTGTATTTGTTTCTATTTTTTTGTTTATAACGCACTTAAGGATTTTTGATATTAAAATTGCACCTGCCAACCTAACGTGCGTGCTACAGTTTCTCCTAAGCCTATTTTAGAAAATACGTATCATACGGTCCCCCAGTGGCTCAGCGGTATGTCTGCGGACTTACACGCTAAAATCCGGGTTTCGATACCCGTGGTGGGCAGAGCACAGATAGCCCATTGTGTAGCTTTGTGCTTAATTCAACAACAACAACGTATCATACGTTTGATCGCACAAAAGAAAATTACATGAGCAAGTTAAATGTACGAAATCCAGAGTTACTGTAAGATCAATCGACACATAATATCAGTAAAAATATATTAAAAAAACAAAGAAAATTGAAAATTTACAAGACCCTGTCTAGGTAAACGTTGGTTTACATTAGGAAGTTTTGTACAGCTTCTTGTCTATGCAAAACTGTTTTTTTTTACCATACAACTCAGTAAATAGTGAATACAGTTGGTTTCGTACAGCTTCCTGTCTAATTAATACATTTAGTATAATCTATTTTCCTATATAGTAAATGTAGTCAATACAGTTTATATTTTCATCATTCTTGCGAGTTATTGCTCCTACTACCTTAAAATGTCTGTTCTAGTTAATTCGTTTGATATCACGTAGTGTCCTGCCTATACATTTACTGGCGAGTTTGTTTAATTGTGAAAAAAAGTCTGTCCCCCACTGGTTCACCAGTAAGTCTGAAGGCTTGCAACGCCAAAATTTGAAGTCCTATTCCGATACTGGTCAAAGCTTATGTTGTTTACTGTGTAACTCAGTTTAAAGTCAAAGATGTACAATTATAAATTATTAAACATTTTTAAAAGCGATTATAAAATTCTGATACACTAAACATCTACATAGAGATACGTTCAAGACAAACTTCGAGAAGTGGGATCAACCATTTTTAAGAAGATTATGCAAGAGAGATGCCATTTTTATGTTTGTGGCGATGTGAGCATGGCAGAAGAAGTAAGTCGGACCCTCAAAACCATCATCCAAGATTTTGGCGTCCTCTCTCTGCAACAAGCAGAAACATTAATGATGGATCTTCGAGTAAGTTTAAATTCCACATTAGTTTCAACATTCGTTTCTGTCTGCATATCACTTATGTTATTAATCATTTTTCACTGCTCTTTAACTGGTTTTTTCCACCTCATTGGATAGAAATTATTGAAATGTAAGATGATGTCTCTAAAATCCTGTTTCAAATATTGGAAAAGAAAATGCACTTTTGCTGTCTGAATACTATGCCTAATTTAGCTTCTATTTTACAAGTTAAATCCTGTAATATTGTGGCAGTTCTGGAGTCTTTATGCAATTACTGGCTTTAAAAAATTTTCGGCGTGAAAGAATGTCTCATTTAGTACGTAATATTAGAAGGGAAACTTTTAAAAAAGATATCTGAAATCTGGCTCAAACCTAAAAAAGTAATTTTTATCATACATCTGTTTTTTTCGTTGTTTTTCATCTTTCTACTTTTCTCTTTATCTGTCTTTCTTCAAACATTATGTGCTACCTACTTGTCTTACTCTTTGTATCTCTCTTCTCCTTCTTGTTTCTCTGACGTATAAATTATACGTCAACTTGTATCAACGTATTCTTTCTGTTGATACTTTAGTATATCATTCAGTATTCTTTCTGTCTTTTTTTTTATATAGAAATTGGCTCTTTTGTCCTTTTAATAGCCCTAAGAATTTGTATTTATTTTTTTTGGTTACTTTGAAACTTCCATAACATTTGATTTCCACCATAACTTTGTTAGGAAGAAAACCGTTATCATGAAGATATATTTGGAATCACCTTAAGAACAGCCGAAGTCACCGACAGAGTGCGCCGGGAAGCAAGAACCAGGAAAACTACATAATCGTAACAGGAGAAGCCAGTCAGTTTTTTTCGATTGTTAACAACGTATCGATATATCGATTGGTGAAAATATTTGCAAATTGTCTGTTCCTACTCGCTTTCCGCATTTAATTACTTTATACAAAGCTTGTTACATTGATTTAATGTGTTGGGCGAAGCTTCTCACAGACACAGTATCGCGTCTTTAACATTAATTTGTTAGCGTTCTGCGTTAATTTGAATCTTCATATTATATTTTTCCTTTTTATCTCTGCATTTATGTAATCTACGTAATTCTTTCTATGTTATTAAAATCACTTTCATTTGTTTAAACTAAATTTTTGTATCTGTCATTATGTGAAGTTCGAACCATGATGCCGAGGATCAAGGCCAATCCTGTTTGTGTGTACTGTATTTCACTGTAGCTGAGTCACATGCTCAATATTCAAGCTAAGAACAGCAATGTTTCTTTTTTTTTCGATTTCTAGATATGAGAACTGGAACCTGTTAAGGATTTTTATTTAATTATGGAAGCAGAAACACTGTCGTCAGTGTTAATCCTGTTTCAGTTAAATAATAACAGAACGCTGAAGTAATCTACTCCATTGTATCTCAGGGCAACTGGTATGGATATTAACCTTTCTACGAAAATAAAGAAGTGAACAACGTTTCGACCTTCTGAGGTCTTCTTTGGGTTAACGAAGAAAGAGCTTGCAACTGACCGTTGCCGGACACATGTTTTAGGCATGAGAGTGTAAATGAATAGGAGGCGTTGCAGTTAGATGTTAGGTTATTATTTAATATAGGTATAAAGGTGTTCCTTTATATTGGTTTTAGTTGCTGTATAAGTAGGGCTTCTTTGATTTTGCGTTTGTTGATATTTGTTTCCCTACTTGGTATTGCCCTCCCAGCCGTGGGGGTGTATAATGTGACGGTCAATCCCACTTTTCGTTGGTAAAAGAGTAGCCCAAGAGTTTGCGGTGGGTGGTGATGACTAGCTGCCTTCCCTCTAGTCTTACACTGCTAAATTAGGGACGGCTAGCACAGATAGCCCTCGAGTAGCTTTGTGCGAAATTCCAAAACAAAACAATCTGAGTGTGCCCGGCAATGGTCAGTTGCAAACTCTTTCTTTGTTAACCTGAAGATGACGTAAGAAAGTCGAAACGTTGTTCTCTGCTTTATTTTGGTAAAAGTGTTAATACTTATATCAGCCGTCCTGAGATACATTTTCACTTCAAGTAGGTTTACTGTCATCACGAAGCAACTCCATTATTCCATTTCAAACTCACCCCTAATGATATACTATATAACGTTTAAATTAATTTACTTAAAAACCAAACATTTCCCACTTTCACCCGTCACTAGGAATGTGTTTGTAAGATATTCAACTCTGTAAAACTGCCTTATGAAAAATCGATTTTAACTTTGGTACACTCTAGCTGTTAAAACATTTGTGGTTTTTTTTCTCTATCTAACTACATATGTAAAACAAAACGGAATATGTAGCCTCTGAGCTTTTCTTACCTTTTTTATAACTGCTTTTCAATTTTATTTACTAAAGAAATTAAAAACTGGTATAGAATTCAAGAAACGAAGAACCGTGTTAACTGTGTAAAGTGTCTCATCAAATTATCTGTTTTGCACAGTTCTGTTGTTTACTACTTATAATTGTGAAATACTGTGAAGTTTTTCATTTAACGACTATTTTAGTGAATCAACCGGTGTTAAAAACAAAATTCAATAAAATTATAAACTTGTTACAGGACAGCTACAAAAACAAGTATAAACTTGGGGAACTGTGAAAGGAACACTCGAAATGATGTTGGACTTAATCCACATTCATATTGCTCATGAAGAAACGAAGATAATTGTATGAAGATGTAATGTGACTGGTTGATTGTTACAGATATTCACGCAAAGCTGTTCGAAGGCTATCTACGTTAGCTGTCCCTAATTTTGTAGAAACTCGCTAGCGCTCATCACCAACTTTTTTGGATAGTCTAATCAAATAAGGGGATTTGACTGTTATTATTTTAAAGAACTCGCAACTTCAAAGAACAGGGTACATATTTGTAGCAACAGGATGGTAATACAGACTCAAACTCGCAGTTTGATACACTAACCAGTAAGCTACAACCAAGTCAAAGATGTAAGACCTAACTTCTCAAATTATGTTACCATTCACCATCCATGACTTATTGTTATGTAGCACAGAGTGAAAACGATTACTTTATTTCTTCTACTTTTCAATTGTGCTTAATTTTAATTGTTTTTATGAGTGAATTTGGTTCTTATCGAATTATACACGATCTAACCTTGAGATCCAATAACCCCTTGATTTTAGTTAACCATTTAAAACGTACCCTACGAAAATACAGATTTCATTAAACCTTTAATTAGTAACTCAGATATCACTATCATCATGCTTTTAAGTGATCAAAACACTCAAACCTGCTGTTGTACAGACATTGTGTCATCAATAACCTAATACATCTATTCCTGGCGCATTTATGGAAAGAACCACATGGTGTCATTACAAACTCACACAGATCTAGTCTTGATGTGCTCATGGACAGGATCTCATAGTGTCATTAACCCAAACACTTCTCGTGATGGTATATTTATGGACGGGATTGCATGGTGTCGTTACTAAAAGCACACATCTGATCCGGGTGTATTTATGAAGAGGACCTCATAGTATCCTCAGTAACCCAAATACATTTAGACTTACCTTATTTATGGAGAGGACTTCATTGTGTCATTACTAGCACAAACATTTAATCCGGTGATGGAGAGGACCTTCTCAGCAAATTGGTTTCAATATTCAATGCATCAGGAGAGATCCCTACAACACTGCCAGGCGAGTTTAATTAAAGGCCATATTGTCATCTGGTGTTGGTTAGCATTCAGTTAAACTTAATTGTTTAAAAGACTAACAAGGTTCAAATAATTAGTTGAGTTCCACGTGTCAGTTACAGTCCATGCATTTTCGCGCTTTAATAAATAGAAACATAATAGGAAATCAATTTTTGTATACACAAATGGTCGTATTTTTTTAGGGACACACTGAAAACTTACTAAAACATCTAGAAATTTTAATCAGTTTGAATTTCGTGTAAAGCTACACGAGGGCTACCTGCAATAGCCATCCCTAATTCAGCAGTAAAATATTAGATGGAAAGATAACTAGTCATCACCATCCATCGCTACTCTTTTACCAACCAATAGTGGGATTGATCATCACATTATAACGTCCTCACGGCTGAAAGGGCGAGCACGTTTGGTGTAACGGGGAATTCGAACCCGCGATCCTGAGATTGCGAGTCTAGCGCTCTAATTACCTGGTAATGATTTGATGTGTATACAACAAAAATGTATTGAAACAATAAATTAAATTCAGTGGACGTAAATGAATTTAGTTGAAAATGAATACCTTAAGTAATATAGGTGAACTAACAGAACAGAAGGTTGGTTTATCATTCACTATTTTTATCTTGTTTATTTGTGCCTTTGAAAATGATAGAACCCTCTTGTCAGGTTTAAGTAACTTTTCCAGAGTCGAGAAAAACACAACAGTTATGCTATATAAATTTTAGGATGCTTATTAGGACAAGAAAGTAAAATATCGAGCCTACATTCAAATGTTTTTCCCAGAGTCAGATGGTTCCGGTGCTCGATTCGTAATCTGAGAACCGTGGGTTTGTATCCTTGTCACACCAGACTCTCTCATCCTTTCATTTGTGAGGGCGTTATGGTGTGACGGTCAACCCCACTATTTGTTGATGAAAGAGAAGCTCAAGAGTTGGTGGTGCGTAGGGGTAACTAGCTGCCTACTCTCTAGTTTTAGACTGCTAAAACTATGGAAGTCTAGCGCAAATAACCCTTGTGTAGCTTACGCAAAATTCAGAAACAAAGAAACAACCCATAGCCTTATTCCAATTACGGGTTATCTTTCGAACGATTATCGGTAAGATTACGGACTTACAACAGTAAAATCCGGAGTTTGATTCCTGTGGTAGAAAGAGAGCAAATAACACATTGCATAAATTTGTGCTGAAAATTAACAACAACCACTACGAATTTCAAGTCAGAAGTGTTTGAAACTTACAATCGAGATCTATCTTTTAACTGTTACACGTCACTACCCTGGAGACCTTTCCCCGACTACCAAAAATCGAGTGTGCGTGTGCGTGTTTTCTTATAGCAAAGCCACATCGGGCTATCTGCTGAGCCCACCGAGTGGAATCGAGCCCCAGATTTTGCGTCGTAAATCCGAATACATTCCGCTGTACTAGCGGAGGGCACCAAAAATCGAGAACTGCACTGGAATTGTTGCTAATTCTAATATTTTGCAGATACAAGTTGACTAGAATTATCCTCGTAGTTAAGAAAAAACAAAAAATACAACAATACTAGAATTATTAAAAAGTTTATATTGTGGGATATTCTTTAATTGTGAAAGAGATTTTATTACAAGATGATATTTAATTAATAATTTAATTTAATTGTGGCTTTCCTAAATTTACCAAAATAATCACAGAGAGAAATAAAACAAGAATCATCCTGTTGTTCTCTGAATGGAATTACGTAATTGTATTATGATAGCTGGATCTGGTACATGACGGAAATCCTCTATAAATGAATGGAACGCGCCTCTGGCGAGGACCGAGTGCTAAGCGGACACGTCCAAACCTGAGGGTATGGTACGAATCGACTTCTTTATAGAGTAGTATGAGACAACGTTAACCAAACGAGAGGAAAGCTGATACACTAAGAACTTGCATATCGTAACACCCGAGAAAGATATTCTGTCTGCTTGTGGTTTGGTGGCAACATAACTAATTTTTTCTGTTCTAATTCTCAATCGTACGATGTAAAGTTTCAGTCGGCTGGACACAACAAAACTGTTATAGGTTAGTGTGATGAGTGTCAGCTGTTTTTGGTCCTTGGTCTACAAACGGAATTTCAAGGTAAGTTACCTTTGACTTTCCGAAAAATTTTACTTAATTTAAATTTACTTGTGTGTATGTAAGATATTTTAAATATCGTATTTATCATATGTATTTCTTGTTCTTGACTTCAGCTTTAAAACACAATTATAACCATAATTTTCTTTTTAAGCCAAAACATGTTAAACAAAATACGCTTCATTAAAAAACAAAGTATCTTAGGGTACAAGCTACAATGTGGGATTATAAAATGTATATTGTATGTATCTATGTACTTGAGTTTTTTTAGATGATCAGATGTTTTTCTCTTTGCCTCGAGTAGTGTAGATTTCTTGCTTTGAGTTGTAGTAACTACTAGGTTTTGTTTGTTCAAATTTATGGAGAAAATATTTCATGCAAATGGACAAACTAGACAAGTTAAATTATGTATTAAAGTATGTATGTTGCTTCTTGTGGTGTGTCAAAACAGAGGGTATATAAACAAAGAGAAAGTTTCATGTTTATGTATATTTTAGCACTTATCCAGTGGCAACCGATACATGTTTTTCTAAGGCCAATCGTTTGTCCGATGGTTTATCTGTATTTTAACACTTCTGTTTTGAAACGAGCAGTAGGTGTTGGCCTACCAAGGAATTCTGAAAAGGTAATTATTTATAGATTATACTAGGGTGGAGTCCACTCAGCTTTTAAAGAACACTATCATCTGTGTTTAAATAATGGAAGAAAGATCAAAGCTGCCGCTAGGTAAGGATGGGTGAGTACAATATATTGATGCCAAAAGGTCGCGTGACCTGTGATGCCATGGTTCTACAGAGTAACGTTAGAGGGCCGAAATTTCTAATTCGTGCTACAAGGCGTAGATTGTTCTACTATATTTATAGGAGTAGATATTTCCAAAATACTAAGTCAGTTCGTGTAAAATGACAGATTATTTATTTATATCTGAACAGAAGAGAAAAATGAATAATAAATATGAATTTTGGAAATGTTGTGTTAAATATTTGAATAAGATTAGGAATGCCTTGGAATGTAACGATCCAAGACGTTTAAATATATGCGTAGGTTTCTGTTTAGAGAAATGTAGTATCTTTGTTAAGTTTGTCGTTGGATAATACACAGAGAAAAATAACTAGAAATTTTTTTTTTTATTACTTCGTTTTTATAGTTAACGGAAATTCATTTTTTTGTGGTTTTTTTTATTTCTGATCATTAGAATGAGATGAACCGGTTATTACTGAAATAGTTGTAACAAAATAAATTTAATATGAAAAGCATCTTATGGACACGGGCTAAGTGCCCAAGTCGGCGCCTTCTAGGATTAAGCTATAACTGCACATAATTTTGAACTGCCGATTAAAGAAAATGTGGCAAGTCAGCAGCACACTCCGCCTTAAGGATATTGCTCAGTTCTTTAAATTGAATAACGACAGTTTGCTAATATATCTTTAACGTTGGCAATGTTGTGTGTGTTGAGCAGGGCCACGTTTCGAACCTTGGATCCTTTATCTGCAATCCAACGCATTAACAAACAGGCTTAAGCCGGTGGGGTCTTTGCAAATACTGATTGACTGTTTTCGACATTTAATACGTGTATAATGCAGCTTAATCTTCGACAGATGGTTCTGCCGGTAAGGGGGCACGATAGATATGTTGTTGTTTTTTGTTTTATTCACAGTCGAAGATGAATGTCACTCGCATGAATATTTTTTTTAAATATCTAAACAGCTTTGGGACTTGTAACGTTTTCTCATCTGCTTGTTTGACACTTTGACATTTATTACATAGTTTTAAAAGACGTTCTGAAAATACTGCCCACGAGCTTTCGCTTTTTGCGTTTGTTTTCCCTTTCCCACCAATAATAGCTCAAATTCCCTTGTCTTTCTCTCCCTTTCTCGCTCCTGGTTGCCCTTACGCCCTTAGGTACGAGTTAGTATACGTTAAGTGGAATCGGTAATTAGACTTTCCGATTCCGACAACCTGAAAAACGTACATCGTTTCTACCATATTTATTATGCAGACATTATAAGTAGTCGTGTGTTTGTATTATAGATGGCGTTTCCGTGAAACGGGGAGACGTTTAACCATCAATTTACATGTTGTATGTCGTTTACTACTAATGGCATAATTCTGAGTAACTGTATATTTCTGCCTGTTAAAACGCTTCTAATAGAAAATAAGTTTTGTACTCCATTACATAAATGAATGGAGGACCCCTAGCATTAATTACTGTACATGTTTACTGTCATGATGATGATGCTTTCAGGCTCCACCTTGCTGATCCATCCGAAAAAGTAACATTAATATCTGTGTTATGACGAATCAAAAGGTAAACATAATTTTTTCATTGCAACTCGTGCTTTTAGTCGTAGTTCCTAATACTTTTATCTCGTTTTTTTTTTCAATCTCCTTCCGAGAGCATGTGATTTTCTCCGAAGTGAGGGTAAAGGTCAAATGACACCTATACCCTGCGGGCATGGACATTTTTTAATTTGTTTCCTGGATAACTCGTTATTAGGGACCTCTTAATCAGTAAAGGGATGGACACGCAATCAATGGTAGCACAGATAGTTAAATTTTTATTTTTTATAATTGGAATAGGGTTACTAGACGTGTCTGTAAATCTTGAATTGTCCAAATGTTTTGGCTTTATTGTTTTTGTTCGATACAAAAAAAATTGCAGTTTCTCTCTACCTCGCTCATAATTCTATTTAAAATTTTAATTTTTCACTTGGGAAATTATCAAATGTAAATATCAAAAATTGTTGTATTTTGTAACGACTTATGATTATTAGAAAATCTTTTATTGGTGCAAATAATAACGGTGATGTCATTGTGATTTTATAATGAGACGTGAAAGGTCAAAATTTAATCGGTATAAAATCTGCTAAATTGTTTTCTAACGTTTTCGGTTAATAGACCGAGATACAAACTTTAATATTCCACAGACGAAATAGTAGACTACGTATTTAGTGTTATCAGTATGACTTCAATAGACCACAAGAGGACAATCTTCAGCCAAATTTCACTTTTTTTGAAATATTATCTTGTCTTGCCAAGCTAAGTTAAACAGTTTTCACCAATTAAACGACAGGCTAATATTTAAAAAAATATATTGTATTCTTCTCTTTACGTAACTCGCCGTGGCTTTCTCGTATACAGATCTAGCAAAATGTCAAAGAAAATAACATTGTGTATGATATCAACATTTTGTTGTTTATAAAATCAATATTTCTGTTCATTTGTTTTTGTTTTCTCAGTACAAAATTTATTTCGTTTTTAAAACCTCCTTTGGATAAAAGTTGAATAAACTAGTATCAAAAAGAAACTTGCAAGCCTTTTTTTTTTAATCTTTTCTAATCAACGTCAAACGAAATTAAGTGTAATTTCGCTGAGCTAGCGAATAATACCGCACTGCTACAACATTTTCAGGGTATTATAATGTATACGTTAAGGTTTGCACACAGTAAGAGAAAAATGTGGCATCTAATATTAAAATTTTAGGAGTATTTTTGTATCTTTTTATTTATTACCTTTCAATAATAAGTGGGTGTTAAATTTAATAAAATACCCTAATTTTACTGAAAATCATGATTAAGAGAACTGCAACTTTTCCTGCTTGATCTGGAACTGCTCTTGTTTTCATATATCGGTCAGAAAATGTTGACTTGTATATAGATCAATTCGGGGCATATAGTATATTTTTTGTACGAATACTAGTTTGAGACGCACAAAATATCATTTTTATGTTAAGATGAATTAGAATGTTTGTTTTTTTAGATAATCACAACTTAGTTTAATCGTTAAAAAATTTGTTTTGCTTTTGAATTTCTCGCAAAGCTACACGAGATCTACTTACAATAGTCATCTCTAACTTAGCAGTGCAAGGCAGCTAGTCACCTCTATCCATCGCCAACTCTTGGGCTACTCTTTTACCAGTTGTGGAAATTGTCATTCACATTATAACGCCCCAACAGCTGAAAGGGAAAGTACGTTTGTTTGTGGTGGAAATTCGAACCCGCGACCCTCAGATTGCGAGTTGAGCTTTCAAACAACCTGCTCATGCCGGGCCGAAGTTTCCAACTGATTTTTAATCGCTTGCCATTGTCACACCTACAGTCTCTCAATAGGTTAAAGGTAACTTTACGGTCTTGCAACATAAATCGGGGGTTCGATATTCCATTCTGTTATGTAACTTTGCGCTAAAACAAACCAACGAACAGTTTACAAATAACAATTTATTTTTTTAAATGTTAATGTGCATTTCTAAATCGGAAGAGCATGCTGTTGTAACAAAATAAACTGACTGTAATTTAAAAATAGATATTTTAATTTAACATGATGAACAACATGGTAAAGAATATTAGTGAAATTATGTGCTTATGTTCATATAATTTTCAAAGCATAGCGGGAACTAAAAAATGTTAGTTTCGTGGTGTAGTTGTTTACAATGCTCATTTCTAGCTAGGTCTGGCGTTCGGCTGAGGGTTGCGGGTTCGAATCCCGGTCGCACCAAACATGCTCGCCCTTTCAACCGTGGGGGAATTGTAATGTGACGGTCAATCCCACTATTCGTTGGTAAGAGTAGCCCAACAGTTAGCGGTGAATGGTGATGACTAGCTCCATTCCTTCTTGTCTTACATTACTAAATTATGGACGGCTAGCCCAGATAGCCCTCGAGTAGCTTTGCGCGAAATTAATAAAACAAATTGTGGGTTTTTTTTCTCTGAAAACAACAAAAATGACTTCAATTCATGTAAAGAAACAAATGGAGTAATTTCTCACAGTTGAAACATCGTTCAAAAAGCTTTGAATATTTATACAAAAAATTTTTGATGGTCGACTTCATTTGATTATCGCATTAAAGTTTTTTTTTGTAATTTTCTCAGAGTGTGCATCTTGTGCTTTATTAAAGTAACTCAATTGTTGTAACAAATTACCATTCATTACGAATTGGAATGAACATCAAAAGCTAGTTTGTTTTAAAGCGAGAGTCTGTAATCATGAAGGTGAGACTGTCCTGCACTGTATGTTCCTACCCACCTACTACTACTAGAGCGTTCACGTTTCAAAATTGGTTTTGGATTTTTCTCCGTTTTTCTGGCGTGTCTTTGTAGTTTATGTATAAAAACGACAACTGTATTATTAGGTTATTATTATCATTCATCTTCTTTAGTTAAATTTTCTTTATTAATATCATCACTACTTGCATATTACAAAAAAACAGTGTTTTTTTTCTCTCCCACAATCAAATGCTCTGCAACTTAATTGTACAAGTGTAAACTCGTTACCAATCCAAAAGCGCGCTCTCGTAATTTAAAATGAATCACGTACTCTATAACACTTGCCTATTGTTTCTTATACTCTTTACAGTAACGACTTCAGCTGCTTTTATCCTTAAAACTAAAATTATCTTCGTCCTCTCTAAAAATGATGTACACAAAACTTCTAATTAAAAATGATACTAGCAACGTGCACCTTACCAATGTGTCAATGTTCTGACAGTTGCCATGGCAACATAGGTGGCGACTTCGCGGGAGGCATCAAACAACAATTTGTGTACCGGTAGCAGTTGATAACGGCCGGGGGAAGTAACGGAGTAATATCATTTAGTCTAGTCATGCAATTTCGTTAGATATGATGCTTTTCAGTTTGAGTGAACGGATAGCCATGTGAATTCCTCAACCAAATGCATCGTAAAATAGGACGTATTATCAAGCAACTGTTTGAGAGAAATGGCCATAGCACTTGGTCAAAACGTGGTTTCTCCCAACCGGTGGGTCAACGGTAAGTTGACGAACTTACAATTCTAACATCTGGGGTTCGATTCTCCGTGATGGACACAGTAGATAGTCTGGTATAATTTTGTGCTAAAAGAACTTGCTACCTAATTCTGTTTCAAAAATAATAATCACTCCAGCTATTTATTTCTGCAACTTTTTAAATACAATCATACGAATGAAAACCAACCCTGATACAACCACGGTCGAACGAGTGAAATAACAGCCATATCTGTGAATCAAACGTTTTGCTATTTTAAAATAAAACAAAATTAAACTTTAATTCTTGCCCTTGAATGAATTGTTACTATTATCATGCTAGTCAGGATTAATTTTTTCGTATCAGGTTTTATCTCGCAAGTACGAACAGAAATTCCACAAAGATAATTTTAACTAAATTCTATCAATGGCTTCTCATCTAATTCTAGGTAACCTAGTTAATGGTTAAAAAAATATTTGTTTGTTAATTTATATAAAAATAATAGTACTGTTTCTTGTACGCCCATGTAATTACTTTGCAGCTTGCGGATATATCTCCACGTGTTGTTTTTTTTTCATCAGTATCTCTCCTCCTAGAGGTGAATCTTCACATTTTGCCTGAAGAGTTTTTAGTTTTACGTTTGGCGGTTTTTGTAAGGAAAGCAAATTTTTATGATCTAAGATAACCTTTCATTAATCACGAATTTACTTAACTTCTGTACAGGGGCGAGTGCACCAGCTAATTAGAAATAAACAGTAAATCGGAACAGATTAATAGGTAGACAATGGAAAGATGAACATGATGTTGGATGTGTTAGTAGTTAGATATTATAAAGTAAAAAAATGATAAACGTGTAGACGTATCGTAGAATACACGGATGATTATTCCACGGATAAATAAATGTGTAGATACAGAAAGATAGGAAAGTGAATTATAGAAGTAGGAATGGATAGACACAGCTGAATAGCTATATGAAGAGAAATAAATGTACCAGTAGATAGAGAGAAGTAGGTGGGTGAGAGGGTAAACAGATCGACAGCAGGAGAGGTGAATGGATGAACAGATGTACCGTATTATTGAGAGATTCTTGTAACGTTACATATAGTTTGGCGCTGAATATTTGTGGTGTAAGTTAAGACAACATTACATATCTAGATTCGTTGGTTACTTTATTTTAGTATTACTTAGCTATCCATTGGTACATTTAATTTAGAAAAATGTGATAAACATCACGTCTGTAGTATGATCAGTAGACGTTATTCTGTGCTGATTAAAAACAACAAACAAACCCAACATTAACGGAATCTTCTAAGCACTGGAAAATTACTTCGTTAACCAGGGTTATTTGGTTTGAATTTCACGCAAAGCTGTATGAGGGCTATCTGCGCTAGCCATCCCTAGTTTAGCAGTATAAGATTAAAGTGAAGGAAACTAGTCATCACCACCAACTCTTGGGCTACTCTTTTACGAACCAATACTGGGATTGATATTAAGATAATGTCCGCATGGCTGAAAGGGGTGAGCATGTTTGGTGTGACGGGGATTCGAACCTGCGACCCTCAGATCACGACTCGAGCGCTCTTGAGTTGTCTACGTAACGCTTTTGTACAAGTGATAAGAACACTATTTGTCGAACAAATACCAGGTACAGTGTGTCGTACTCTAGTTCGAAGAGTCGCTTATCCGTTTCAAGTGTACTATAAATAAAATTTGAAGAGGGTTGTACGAAACATTTTTTCTTCTACTTCTTTAGATCCAACTAATCGCGCAAATGTAGCCGTTCTGAAAGTAAATGATTTATTTGATCTTTCGAACTTTAAATCGACTATTTTGAATGAAATCGTTCGAAAAAGTCACGTAACAGTTTCATATAGCACATAGGAGTCGCTCGTTTTCTAAAACTAGTAATAATTGACACGTTTACCGTTGTCTGTAAATACAATGTAAACTTTCATTATCAGAGAACGTGAGCATCCAGAAACCTGACAACAATTTAAACTCGGTCTGTCTGCACTATTTAGGCCCGGCATGGCCCGGTAGTTAAGGCGTGCGACTTGTAATCTGAGGGTCGTGGTTGCGAATCCCCGTCGCACCAAACATGTTCGCCCCTTTCAGCCGTGGGGGCGTTATAATGTTACGATCAATCCCACTATTCGTTGGTAAAGAAAAAGTAGTTCAAGAGTTGGCGGTGATGACTAGCTGCCTTCCCTCTAGTCTTACACAACTAAATTAGGGACGGCTAGTACAGATAGACCTTGAGTGGCTTTGTGCGAAATTAAAAAAAACCAAAAAACAACAAAGCAACCTAGAACTGTAGAAGCCCGGATAGAAGAGTTCCGGATCCATAAAACCGTCCCTGTTTTGTGCCGAAAAGCGGAAGTGTAGCCGTAGGTGACGAAGGAAGTAGAACATTGGTACATGTAGTCTACGTTTTCGTGACGCTTTCTGATAAATAAGAAATGAGGCAGAAAATGGTTCCGAGAAAGTTTTCTGTTAGTGTATTAACTTTTATATATGAACATAATGAGCGGTGTTTTAAGATTAGAAATCTTTCAGAACATTCTACGAGTGTTGAAATTTAAGCCTAACACCCCATACATGCTTACTTAATATATGTGTAAATTTGATTTTTTTTTAAAATCCAGCAATACTTTTGATTTTTAATTTTAAAACATTAAAAATAATCAAAATATTAATGGCTTTTGAGAAGATTTATTTGTTTCGTGGTTATTTATTTCTCAAATGCAAAATGTACTATATTTTCCTGATATCATCATAATCATATGACATTGTTTCGCAGTTTGTATATTTAAAACTGCATGATCATACTTTTAATTTTCCTTACTTTTGGAGAATCTGTAGTAGAAAGGTAATTAATTGGCACCACCTACCTACTTTTGGGCTACTCTAAAAAGACTGTGATATTTGATTCTTTTAGAATAATAATAATAAAATAAAAAAAACTGCCACATATTTAATAGTGTTTTTTTTCCTTCGGCAATAATGGTATGTGAGTAACAGAACATAGTTAATCACCGCGAGATTAATGTCAATATTTTGTAATTTAAGAAACCAAACAATCTCCTCTTGCGTACCCAGTATGTTTTCATCAACATTGTTTTACCATATGTCACTTGATTTAGTTTACTCTCAATCAGGAGAGCATTTCGTGTCCACTTATTTTCTCTCTTAGTCTTTTGACATTACATAAAGGTATGGGATTTTATATAATCTCTAATTCTATCGGTAATGTGACTCTTTTTACTCATTTTTATTTGTAACTTTTCACTCAGTACGAATTTCCAAGTCTCTGTAGGTTTGATACTGTATGTGATCTTTCACGCATGAACCTTTGAGCTCTTCAGGTTGTCTTGAATGTTATACGTTTCAGTATTCCTATCAGTGCTATTCTAGTGTCCCAAATAGTCTATATGCCAACGATTGTAACATTTCTTTTCGGTTGTCAAATAAGAGGTTTATTGAATGATAGCCACCGACTGCCTTCGCTTGTTGAGGTGGACCAAATTTTGTTCGTCTTATAAAATCATTTGTGTGCATCTTTGCCACCAGCTCTATATTACTAGTAGTGTTTTTCCCTTTTGTAATTAAGACTGTATTTGGGACTTGTATTTGATCATAACTTGTCATATTTCTCACACAAAATAGCTTCATCTCAATCATACAGGAGCACTGAACATCCCCTGTTTACTCTCTTCCATTTCTTGGGGAGTGAATATATGTTCCACGCTCAAGATTTATCGTAGTCTCGTCTGACCTAAACTTGAATATGGGTCCGTGATTTACCCGTGGATTCTGCCTTGAAAATAGTGGGCCCTGCGTATTATCTTTTGACTTCGGTTCTGCGTGAGATTTTCATATGTTACTGGTGCAGTGTGTACCCTACATTCTATATATTTCTTCACATCGGGTATTTGCCACTTGCTACATTCTACAAAACGCTGCTTTTCATCACATAATCCTACTTAGTGGGCTGTGCTTTTTTGGAAACGATATATGCTATTCCTATATTTGGCTTTTGTATTCATGCAGCATTGGCTGAGTTTAGATCTTTTGACATTACTCGATGTTGCTGAGTTTGATAGCCCACCCTGCCGTAACTCATTATGGTCTTCACTTGCTATATATTTTTGAGTCATGTGAGAAGAACAAATACTTTTGCTTGAAAGTACCATCTTCTCTTTGTTTAGCGTATTTTGAGAAATTCTCCATTTTCCATTTCTACGGATGGTTCTGTGGGCTTTGCTATGGTTTGTTGCGAGTCTCTGGCTGCTCACAGAATCCAATTTCAGAGTTGTATGGCACATCACTTGCCTTGGATCATGTAGAGGATAAGCAGCACACTAACTGATTCAGGATTGTAACATTTCCTGAACTATGTTGTTGTTGTCAGTCATTTTTAGAACAATATATTGAGTTCAATAGATTTAATGTGCTTTTTAGTGTATTTTAATTTCTCCCTTGGAATAGTATTAAGTAATTTTAGTTTGCTACTTCGTGGGCGTGTGTGTAGAACGAAAAGATGGAGGTGTCTAGTCACATATTTTTCAAAATTAATGGGAATCCTGTGAAAAGTTTTTTTAAATCTTAACCATTTAACAAAAATGTAACTGTTACTCATTAATGACTGGATTGGCGATTGACTTCCATTAAACCTTAATATTAGAAATAAGGTAAAATGATTGGTATTGGTAGATTGCTTTGTACAGGGTGTACCAAAAGTTTAGCCTTGTAGGAAAGATGTGATTTTTTTTTTTTTCACTTGACGTGCTTGTTCTTCAAGAGCTGACCGTTTAGCCTACTTGTCTATTGGAAGGGAAGGTAATTTGACGTTCAGGAGCAATGCATCGTTTGACATGAAAAATTAAATTATACTGTCGGGGCTAATATTTGGGGCACTTTTCTTGAATGGATACAAGATTTTGAAAAAGACCAGAATGTAAATGTAATGATAAATGGTACCTGTAAATCTTTAATAATACGTGAAATCTGTAAAAGAAATAAATCATTGCTTTAATTATAACAAGGAATGTACAATTCAAATTTTCATTAATGTTTATTTTAGAGTTTCGTAAATGAGTAACAGACTTCTTGCTTTTTCATCTTGAGAAAGGGGAACTTCTGACCAGACCCGAAACCCTCTCTTGTATTGAACCTCGTACTTCAAGATTATACAAACATTTCAGATCTGCAGACCTAATTTCATCCACAAACTTTGTGAAAAAACCGTTTAAAACAGACTACCGAAGGTTTTGGAATTCCGAAAACTTGTATCTATGCATATTACAACCGTAACAATAAGGAAATTCATCGGAGGACGTAACGTTTGTGAAATTACCAGTGGCTACTTCGTTGTGAGTTCTGGAAATGAATATTTTTCATGGTATTGGTTGCTACGATGATCGATTTTTTGCTGTTCATCTTTGCTACGTTGGTAGCTTTATTCCTTTTCGACCAATACATTCGTGAGACAGTAGAAAAATCGCAACAGCGATCCTATGTTTACAGTGACGTCAAGAAAAATGAAAACTACTACAAAACCAGCATCTTTGCTGTTCTTGGATTCTCACGAGTTGATGTAAAATCATTCACGGCTTTTAGAGACCAGTTTCATAGGTAAGAAGAAAACGGTAAAATAACGGACAATTATGTATTAATTTTTGTTTTTTAAAAGGTGTTTATTTTAAATTCAGCTTTAGAATGGTACTTTTTTATGGTTTGACAATATTTACTCATCTTCAATATTAAGCCCAGTTTATCTTTCTATCCATCACTTGTCGCCGAGTTGTACTATTTTCGTGCATTTTTCCTACCTTGTTAATAGACATGGACGAAGACAAATCAATAAAACAAAAGCAACTTTGTTTTTCGACTTTTCTTTCTCTATGGCTATTGATGAATGATGGAATCCCACGAAATTGGTATAACTCGGTGGCGAGTAGTGAATGAATAATAATCCTGATTTCATATTTAATTTCTGTTCCATAAGAGCGTATTTGGTGGATAATTAAGAACATAAATTAGTAACTCAATTGCTTTATATTCATATATAAAAACATAGTTTCACTTTGGTGTGCAGAAGAGCTCTGAACATCCTACACCTGATTTCCCTAACTTTAATTTCGTAATACTGTTAGATTCAATATCAAGTAACAATGTATAGTTCTGTTAAACTCTTAACACTAATATTAACAACAGGGTCGGTCAGTGGTCGAGTGAAAAGTTTGACTGTAACATAAATGATACGAATAAATAAAGTAAATTCAATCAATCAATAGTGTTGGGGCCAGAAACGGTGAATTGAACGGCATTTACGATAACAACAATACTTTTGCTCAAATTAACCACTGAGGACGTTTGACAGGTTATTAAGAAGTATTTATGGCTTATACCTATTTATTCTGGGTGTATTTGTAATCACGTCCCTCTTTGGAAATGTACAACTTACCCATTCATTCTCGGAAAAAAAGTTTTATTCAAGGATTTCGCCCCTTGGTGTTGATTCCTGTACGTGGTGAGGGTCCTGCTAGGGAAGGTTCTGCTCTGTCAGTTTGCATTTTCCTGGATCTAAACATCCACCCGGGTTTGCCTTGTATGGTGACCCATGAAGGGGAGGAGAGGATCCTGGTGATTGAGGGGTCCAATCCTAATACACCAAACGCCACTTTGGCATTTAGACGGACGGCCTTGGGATGGCCCCCTTGGATTAATCGGCTGGTCCACTTGAGCTAGGGTCAACCAAGTACCAGTGCTGGATATTTTCAACAGGTGTTGTTGACATTGTATCCGATACTGGTGTTTGGGTATAGTGCTCACGTAACCCTTGCGTCGTTGCAGTGTCCTTGTTTGACATGTAGTGCGTCCCCTCGTAGGGCTCCATGGTGGGTGGGGTCAGTGGGCACCAAAGTTTCCCGTACTGTGTTATGGATACTCCAATTAAAAATCCTAACAAAATAGTGAAAAACAGTCTATAGGTAAACGACTTCGTCTTGAAGATTCTTAGCAGGAATCCTCACCATTTATACTACCTGTTGTACCTCATTTTCTTATATTGCACTCAATTTCAGACAAACCTTTAGGGCAGATGTCTCCCTTTTTCATAAAGAAGGGACCAGATAAACTTGCTGGCTCTACAAATTCAGTAAAAAAGCTTCGATCTCGTGACATATTGGTGTAAACATTCACATCTCAACACGGTGAACTCCTTTTGCATTCAAAGGTAATTGGGGATATACCTATTGAGGTTACACCTCATGCTACTTTGAATTCATCACGAGGAGTTATTGTTAAGAGAGATTTGAAGAACATCTCAGAATTCAAGATTCTCGCTGGTTTCTCCACCCAAGGAGTTCCTGCAGTGAGGTGTGTCTCCACTCGCAAAGATGGAATTGTGGTGCTGACCAATATCCTCATTTTGACATTTATGTCACCACGTCCGCCTACCAAGGCAAGTCATCTTAATTGCAGACTACGGCCAATCATTCCAAACCCTCTCCAGTGTTTCCAGTGTCAATGGTTCAGTCACTCGAAGACGTCATGTCGTGGTTCTTTGACGTGTGCTCGTTGCAGTGGCAAGGACTATGATGCCTATGAGTGTGAAACAGACCCTCGTGGCATCAATTTCAATGGCTTTCACCTATCCTACTTTCATTCTTGTCCTAAATGGTTGGAAGAAAAAGTGGTGCAGTGTTTGAAAACGATTCATAACGTTATCTATCCTGAGGCTCAAAACTTTCTGTTCACCACCTCATCTCGGACGTATGCTGCTGCATTTCCTTCCACAGCTACTGTGGGAGTATAGACAGATCTTTGTGCATTCTAAAGAATTTTTCTTCAAGCAGTCTTTTAAACCTCCATAGTTAAAAGTTTATGAACCAACTTCGACAACACCTCTCTGTCCCTTTATATATAGCCCCCAGTGGCTCAGCGGTATGTCTGCGGACTTACACGCTAAAATCCGGGTTTCGATACTCGTGGTGTGCAGAGCACAGATAGCCCATTGTGCAGCTTTGTGCTTAATTCAAAACAACAACCCTTAATATACATTTCACCAAACCCCAAGATCCACATCCTTTAGTTACAGGTACTGGGATTTTCTCAATTCATCTTTCTCTCTCACTCCAAGATGCAAAACAATCATTCGTTTACGTCCTTAGTCTCTGAAATCCCCTTCCAACAACAAAGACCTGCCCAATCGACCCAGGGCAGGATCCATGAAGGTTTATATTCCTCTTTCGAATAAGGAAAGTACGGAAAAAAGACGTAGTCGTAAACAGAAGGGTTCTCCGCCGAATTTGCTTGCACCCTGATACAATGGAACTGTTGAAGTTTACGTTCTGATCTGGATGACATCAAAACACTGATTGCTTCCTACGATCCTGTTTCTCTCTACTTGCAGGAAACTTTTCTGAAACCTGCCAATACAGTCACCCTTCGACAGTTTTCTTTTTATAGAAATGACAGCCTGTGTGTTGGACGAGTGCATGGAGGGGTGGCACTGTTGGTTGTTCTATGCTAAAGATATATCGTGCTCTTACTCGATCGAAACTCGACTATGGATCACTGGTCTTTGGCTCTGCTAGACCATCGGCCTTAAATATGTTAGACACTATTTATCATCATGTACATCGGCTCTGCACTGGGGCTTTCTGCACTTTCCCAGTTCAGAGCTTGTACATAGTCTCATGAACCTTCTTTGCACCTCACTTGTTTGCAACTGTCTTTTACTGTATGCTTCGAAACTTCGTTCCTTACCAAAGCATCCCACCTAGGGTTGTGTTTTCCTTCCTCGGTGGGCCGTGCTTTTCAGACCAGAAGGTCTGCCATTGCTCCTTTTGGCCTTCGTATCCAGGCATAGTTAGATGAATTGTGTCTGTCCTTGGATAACACTGCTGTATCCACTGGTGAGCCCATCTCACCATGGTCACCCAATTGTTACCTGTTTTTCAGTTATCTGAGAAAAGTAGACACTCTTGGAAATACTGTCTGCTATTTCCTGAACATTTTTTGAACCATCCTTCTATTCCCATTTATACGGATGGTTCGATATCAGGTAACTGTGTAGGCTCTGCCATGGTTTATTGTGGTTCAGTGGTTGCACGCAAAATGTCCTCTACAACTTCTGTATTCACTGTTAAACTGTATGCCATTTCTCTTGCCCTGGATCACATTAGAAACTAAGCAGTACTCAAACTGCATTATTTATACTGACTTGCTTAGTTCTCTACTGGCCCTGGAATCGCTTCACGTATGTTTACACCCTGTTCTCGCCGATATTCAAAACCGACTGGCCTAACTTCTATTCAGTTTTTCTAGCTATCAGGCCATGTTCGTATTCACTAGAATGAGCTCGCCGAAACTGCAACTAAGTCTATCTGCTTTGTCACTATCACTGCTGTACCTGTTCCATACATGGACTGTGGCTCTGTGTGCAACGCTCGGCTCTGTGCCAGTTGGCAGTCGACTTGGAGTGAGCAACGCAAAAACATTTTTTTCCAAATAAAACCCTGTTTTGGACTTTGGTCTTCTTGCTTCCGTAAGGATCGGAAAGAGGAAGTTGTTCTAACTAGACTACGCATTGGTCACAATTTTTTTTAACTCGTCGTTTTCTTTTATTTGGGACTGATGCAACCGTGTGTAGTCTGTATAACATTCAGATCACAAAAAGCCACATTTTACTTTCTTGTCATCGTTATGATTCCCAACGACAGAACCATTTTAAACATGTTCTGTCCCAAGGTTTGTCCATAACGTTAGACAGTGTTATTAGTGATGGTGACACTATCCACCTTGATAATGTATTTATTTTTAAAGGCTATTAATCTTCTTAATCCCATTTAAGTTTTTTTTAATTTATTCTTTAATTTTTATAACGTGTTTCTCCTTTAAAAATCACAGTTCATCTAGTTCAATTTGAAATTATAAACTGACCGTAACATTAAGTAAGTGGAAATCATGACTGGAAAAGCCAATTTCAGGTTGACGGTGGTTTTTGTACTTACCTGTTTAGTCTTCCTGCGAATTATGATTATTACAGTTACGCTACAATAAGCCATTTACAACTTGAATTACTATAGTCTTTCTCTTGACGTCGTAGACTAGATGTAAACATGTTTTATGCTATTTATTTTTTAACTTTGTTTTACCTTAATTTCCTTTTATGAATTTTTCTGAATTTACTTTTACTTTTTTACCGGACGTTTGGCGCAGATAGCTTAGCTGCTTTGTGCCATAAAACACTAAATCAACCAATCAAGGATTTCGAAGGCAAATATTTGTAAGAATTTTTGGTTTTCTGTTTCATTAGTTATAGGCCTATGATAATTTCGTAATGGTAAGCTTACTGTTTAACTAATATACAATTTTTCAACGTTACGTACAGAAACTGATTAACCATCTGAAATGAATAAGTAACTAAAATTCTGAGCAAACATCGATAAAGGTATCTCTTTTCAAATGAGCATTTTATGTATTCGAAAACGATAAATCTTTCATAAAATGAACAATTATTTTATCTTTTCAGTTACGCACAAGTTAGTTCTGCTATGCGGCAAGCTGGCCTAGACAAAGTTCGTCTAATTGTTGGAATTGACTTCACGGCCAGTAACGAGTGGCAGGGAAGAAACAGTTTTCGTGGCGAGTGCTTACACGCATTACGTGGAAGCACCATCTATAATCCATATCAAAAAGTTCTCTCAATTCTAGGGAAAACCCTCCAGCCTCTCTTGCAAGGCTTTCCGATTCAGGCTTTTGGGTTTGGCGATATCCATACTAAAAATGTAGACGTATTTCCCTTAAAAAGTACAGGAGCTCCGTGTATTGACTTCATAGATCTTCTCCATGCCTACAATCACGCTGCACAGAGGGTGAGATGAGTTTTATGTATACATTTTTTTTTATTTAGATATTTTGTGTAATGTTAGTAGTGGCATTTTGTTGTTGTTTTTCCAAAAATATTTTTTGTCACGTTTCAACTTTTTGTGCTTCAAATAACGAGCGTTTGCGTTGGTTGTTAGGCCTAAAGCTAAACGAATCGCTGTCTACTGCAGATGTCGCAAAAAAAGTGATAAATTAATCTGAGATTCCGTGAGTGAAAACTACACTCTTCTCCCATGGAAGCGCGAGCGATAGTGATGGCCAATATTAATATCGCGCAGATTTGAAACATTTTAATATTTTTTTTCTATTAATGACTGTAATCGCTGTATAACTCGTATCATTTTAATGTTTGTTTATTTGGATATAATATCTCGTTACTTAACTCGTTTTTTCATTCTTATATAAAAGAGAGTGGAGGGAAGGAGCGGGCAAGAAACAGTATTTATTAAAGGTAGTCGTGAATGGCAAATCTGGATGCCAGGAAGTAATCAGCAGTTACTTTGTTTTTAAAAGTTTATTTATTCGTTGTTAAGCGCAAAGCTATCCTATGGGTTATGTGTTCTGCTCACGGTATGTATGGAATCTCGATTGCTAAAATCATTTGTAAGTACCATACCTTCTCCTGCGCCGCCTAGGGGTAAGTTATAAAAATGCGTTATTCCACATCTTTGACAGTGTTCTTAAATATACTGTACACACGCATTATTATACTTTCACAACTATATAACTTCGGTTGATGTAGTTCCAAAAAAACAACACAAAGTAGTTAATATATTGTTGAATATGTTGTACCGTTAAATTTACATTCAGCTTATTGTTTTTCCACATGTTTTACAGATACAGCTAAGTGGACCTACTAGCCTTGCACCTGTTGTTTACCGTTCAATCGATATCGTCAGACAGTCTCAAGCATTCCACATTATTTTAATCGTTACAGATGGACGCCTGTCTGAAGATGATAGTGCCTCAAAGCGCGCTCTGGTGGAAGCCTCTCGAAATGCTCTGAGTGTAGTGGCTATCGGTGTTGGAGATGGGCCCTGGCATGTTATGGAAGAGTACGACGATCAACTACCTGACCGAATGTTTGACAATTTTCAGTTTGTTAGTTTTCAAGAAGTCCTTAAATCTTCAAAAAGTCCAGACGCTGCTTTGGCCCTTCATGCTTTGATGGAAATACCTGATCAATACAGCGCAGTTCGAACACTAGGATTCCTAGAAAAACCTCAAAATAAACAAAACTTGCAAATTTCATAAATAAAGTAAACTTTGTGTAGTGTGAACATATAAACATATAACTGTTAATGCAGTAAAATGTATTTCGTCTGTAAATACTCTTGAAGGATGTTAACGTTGTTCCGTACACTTTCCTATTACATTCTGAAATCTATGCATCGGTGTTCTTCGGTAAACTTGGAATGTCTTAACAATTTATTAATTATACTAAAATATTTAGGTATAGCACCTCATTTGTTTAAACCTCAGACTTTATCACTGGCTTAAACCAAAGTCTACCTTGTAAGGTGATACCTCTTGTAAACCAGTAAAGTTCTATCCTGTTTCCATACTTTAGATAAAGTTTTTACATAAGTACTAGCTAGTCACTTGTTTTGTTCAAATATTAGAGACTTTCTGTTACAATATCAATTTTCAACCTTTTTTTTTTAAAAAAAGCTTTCTTCTTAAAGAAGCTGCTTTTTTGCAATACTACATGACGATGGCAAAAATGTAGTTCACCATTCCTTCGTAGTCATGCACTAAAAACACCTGCTTATATAGTAATAATGTAAAGGTTGAGAATCGGTGTTATTTAATAATTTTACAAGTAATTATAAAATTTGCCTCATAAAATCTACTTAATAATTGTATGAGGGCGACTCTAGCATTTATTAAAAGTAAATTAAATTGTATATAATCATTATTACGTGTTTTAATATAATAGGTTTTGCTGTATTTGTTCACATAATTCAGCATTGATCATTGCCACAAGATAGCGAAAGAAGGCATTTCTAACTTTTACTTTTCTAGCTTATTCAAGGTATAAAAACGGTTTTGCACACTTCTTTGTTATTAATAGGAGTGACAGCAGTTAAACAAAATCAAGCTTTTTAAAATAAACATCTTCAATTTCATTTTGAGATTAAAGCGTTGTTACGCGGACAGTGTTTGCGACGGTTGTTTAAATTTACATACAAATATAAAAACAATTTTTCGAAATCATGCAAGTTTTGATAGGATTTCGAAATTTTAGAATTAACTAGCTCGCAGTCTGTGGTATTTTTCCATCTAGTGAGTTTTATTAAATAAATCCGCTGTTGTTCCTTCGCGTAAATATTTTTACAAAACGAGACGTGTATGTTTGTTTGTTTTAAACAACCGCTAATATAGTGATTGGCGATTCTTTAAATTGAAATTTCGGATGAATTTCATTCCTTTTATATAGGAGACTTTTGATCTTCTTTTCAAAACGTTTTGGAATACTTCTGCTTAAGTTTTTGTTGCCAGTTTAATTTCAGTTTTGGGTTTATTAAATACGAAAGAAAAATAATATATATGTGTATATTTCTAGAAGATTCCTGCGTCTTTTGTTTTGTTTGCTACCTAGTATAAGTTGTTTCAATATTAAAAGTTCTAAAACTTTCAGCTTGTTGTTTTGTTTTCAGTTTAGCGCAAAGTTACACGAGAGATATTTGCGCTAACCGTTCCCTAATTTTAGTCAAGATATAATAGATATGACTCGTGAAAGTGTTCAGTGACGTAGGTTCGAATCCTCAGATTAGGAATCGATCACTCTATTCTCCAGGACTTTAACAACTATATGAATAGTGCTGTTATTAGAATAAACAAAAGTGATTTGAACACTAGTATTTGTCGTTGCACAAACTTTTAAAAACTCGTTACTCTGTTTGGCTCTTATAAAATGATGTAAATAAGTATAGAGTATACAGTAGCGAACCAAGTTCACATTTGGAATTATTTTTAGTCGGGCATTAAAAATTCCATGTTTCACCACTTCTGACAAGTTTGCATACATCTGCGTTATGCAGTGAACCACGAAAGTTAGAAATGGGAAAGAAATTCTCCATGTTATCAGTTTTTCAAATATTTGCCCATTGTTCCGAGCAATTACTTTGACGTAAGAGGTAAAACAAATAAAATGAACAATTTTTATTCTGTCACTTTGACGATAACTTCATTGCAATAACGGGGAAATGTGGAAATTTAAAAATAGTCAATTAATATTCACAAAAGTTGGAAGCTACTTAAAACTGTAACGTATCGCATCGCTATAGATGTTTCGCTGCATAATATCGGATCAGAAATTATCCTAAATGAAATTTTTTCTGGAATGATGCTGAAGCCTGTCTGACTACGACTTTAAATTAGCAACTATACTACCTCGTAACCTAAATTTTACCTTTTTAGTATTAATTTTTTGATGAACGTTTTTTCTCGTAAGGTCATTTTGCGGTATTCCAGCCAAATCTCATGAGAATTATTTTTGTTGTTTTTTTAATGTAAACATTGAAGTTAAGTTCATTGGTAACTAATCGAGACAGATGAATGGAACATCGAAGTCACTTTGTCATTACAATATTCAGAAAGTTCATAGGGTCTATTCTAGGTGGGATACAGAGGTAGTAATGAGACCATGAATCCTATAAGAGGTTATCGCCGCATTGTTGCTTCCTTAGCGTCTATTCGTCAACATGAATAAAACTTACTTTTCGGTCACTGAGCCAATCTTAACCAAGTTTTGTGGGATGATAGTTTCGAAGAAGAAACATGCCAATTAGGAGGAGGGCTTGCAAACCTCTCTTCCGTATGATTAGTGTTATTAATTATTTGTTAACTTTGACGGAAGTTAACGATAACTATATTCAGAGATGGCGCTACATTCTTATAGGAAGATTGTTGTTGTTGTTTTGAATTAAGCACAAAGCTACACATAGGGCTATCTGTGCTCTGCCCACCACGGGTATCGAAACCCGGATTTTAGCGTGCAAGTCCGCAGACATACCGCTGAGCCACTGGGGGGCTAAATAAACTTTCTAATGACACGGTGCTACTGCAATGAGAGCAAATGGCGAAATAACAACCACCGAAAGGTTACTACTACTAGACACACTTTGAACCTTGACATTACAAATTCGTTCTGTAAGCCACTTCTGCGGGTAATGAGCGCCAATTGATTACTAACCTGAAGCGTGTGGAAGAACATTGATAGCTGAGTGCTGAAAGGGGATAACGTCCCCTTCCACCTCTTCCTAAAATCACCCTGCCCCTCGTATAGTGTATTCCACGTTTTCAGTTCTTAAATCTTACACAAAACGTTTGGTGAGGTGTAATAATGTTATAAATAAATTATCTGAAAGTTAGGGTTTGTATGTTATTTATCAAAGTATCCACTCCCACAATTTTTTTTTAAAGTTCATTACGCGGACAAAGGACAGGTACTTCAGCTTGTGATGTAATAATTCGGAATCTTTGTGAAATATAAATAAGGGTGAAGTATAAACATAAGTAATCAGTAGCGAGTGAGTCAGTTCGGTGAGAGTTATCACAGCTATTAAATCAATCGATCGATTAGCATGGAAATTCCGTAATTTTTAAATTAGGCGTATTATCAAAATCTTGGTTCAAACTTTTTTTGCTAATAAAGTTAGACATACAATTTTGTTGTCAAAGTGACTGTAGTTTGTAAAAACATTGCTAGGTGGGCTAAAGCGTTCGACTCCTAATTTGAGGGGTCACATTTATGAATTCCCATCGCACCACATATGCTCGCCCCTTTTAGCCGTGGAAGCATTATAATATTACGGTCAATCCTACTATTCGTTGGTAAAAGAGTAGCCCAAGAATTGGCTGTGAGTGGTGGTGACTAGCTACCTTCCCTCTAGTCTTACACTGCTAAATTAGGAACGGCTAGCGCAACTAGCCTTCGAATAGCTTTGCGCGAAATTCAAAAACAAATAAACAATCGTCAAACATTATTAATTCATTGTCTTTAGGCGGACTGGATTTGACACTATTTTTAATAAAACATCTTAATTAACGTATCAGTGTCATAATGTGCTACAAAATTACTGTAAGAGTCGTTGGATACATCTATTTGTTTCATTTTCTCCTGGCAGCTTTTTAAAAAATTTAGTATTTCAAAGGGTTTCATGATATCCTTTTAGAAGGAAGGACGATAGAATATACATCAGAGTCGAAAATTAATAAAAGTCAACCGAACAATAGACGCCATGTTGTTACTCATTGTGAATGGAATCTCGAGCATTTTTATATGTATAAACTATCTGTACTGTCCGCATGGTATATCTCTTATATCTGAAAATAAAACATACACAATGAACGGTACATAACAACTAGTTAGTTTATTATCTGTAGTGTACTTAAGTCTCTCTACCCTGCAGCCCTCAAGGCTCTTACTCTCAAGTTCACCGTCTAATTTTGGTTCGCTGAACTTACTTTTGGAGAGATCATGTATTTCTTCTGGTAAACATGAAACTTTACGAGAACTTGGTCAAAAATGTATTTTTTATGCTATGACAGGAAAGTATAGTTTTATTGGGGGGTAAGTATTTTTAGTTGCTTGACAAGTCTTTCCATCAAGTTCTAAAACTATCTATCACATCCTGAGCTCCTCTGAAGAGGTGTTACATGACTGAAGATGTTCATACATTCTTCAGAACAATGCGTAACACTTGTAGTCTTTCAGCTGTATGGGTTTTTTAGGTCTGCCTTCACTTGGTTAACTGTCCATATTTCTATATAGCTTTTTAACATGTTAAGCACAAATTTTTCCTCTTTTTCACTTTAGCTATGCAGTAACTGGCTAAGCTGTACAGATTGCTTTGCTCGTTTTGACCGATTACTGGGCTGGAAAACAGTTCTTCAATGACTGGATTGACTAAATCCTCGTAGGTAGCTTCATCTTGCAATTATAGTGCTGGTAGACCAAATATTCTGCTACAAACTTCCGGTTATTCTCCAGGTAATTATCCTTCGATGAGCGCTTATAAAATTCAGCAACTCGATCTTCATCGTGTGGAAAAATTCTAAAGCTGGGTTGTAAATTTGGATGCAATCAAACAAATTCTTCAGATAATTTTATGTGAATCTTGCAGCAAAGATATGCATGTGACCTTTTGTTAGAAGCTCAGCTTGTAGGCCCGTGATTGACATTCTGAAGAGACAATATTTGCCTGTGTCATTTGTCTCTTATCAAAATATTTTAAAACATCCAAAGAGTTTATTCGAGATTTGAAATAGCTTTCTCATGCGCTTTTTGACTGAACTTACTGAGATTCATAATGGAATATTTGCTTGACAATATATCAAATCATCTTTTCATAAATACAATAAACCATACAGTCGTGAGATATACTGGATCGTATCGTTTGTAGTCCACCAAATAGCGTAGTCCAGAACTTAGAGTGACTAAAGAACTTGAGTGGATTCGATACTCTCATTTTGTCAAGATGAGAAGAACTGGCAATAAGTTTAAAATGTCCAGCTGGCAATTCATATTTCTTAATGAGCTTGATTGCCCAAGATGATCAGTTTTCTTGTTTGTTTGTTTTGGAATTTCGAGCAAAGCTACTCGAGGGCTATCTGTGCTAGCCGTCCCTAATTTAGCAGTTTAAGACTAGAGGGAAGGCAGCTAGTCATCACCACCCACCGCCAACTCTTGGGCTACTCTTTAACGAATAGTGGGATTGACCGTCACATTATAACGCCCCCACGGCTGGGAGGGCGAGCATGTTTGGCGCGACCCTCAGATTACGAAGCGCCTCAACGCGCAAGGCCATGCCAGGCCGATCAGTTTTCTATTCACAAAAGCTGCCTTTAATTTTTCCACAATAATGGGCACGTCAACGATGATGTGCATGTTTTCAGTTCACTAAAAGATGAAGTACTTTATCATTAATTCTACTGTATTTTAAACAAATCGCACTGAAGCTTTGTTAAAAGAGCGTAATTTGCGCTGCCCATATGAGATATGATACAATTTACGTGAAGTTTGTTGCGTAATATAATTTGTCTCGGATGAGTCTCCAATATATTTTTACATATTACAATTTGAAATAATCTAAAGTATTAATTTTAATTTAGTAGTTAATTGAATGTAGATATGTATAGAAGTTATAATACTTGCCAACAACATGATATATATACAGTTCTTTCTGTATATAAATATGTTTTAATATACAAACATTGATACAATTTATAATATTATAAATAATGATTTATGTGCAAAAGTTTTACAAACTTACCAACAACATTGAGTTTTCTATCTCGTCTGGAACTAAATATTATATCGACGGTTCACGATGAGCGAATTAATTTCGAGTTGATATTAGTATAGTTTATTTAACGGGTAGCTAGTTTGTTCTTGTTGTTGTTGTTTTGAATTAAGCACAAAGCTACACAATGGGCTATCTGTGCTCTGCCCACCACGGGTATCGAAACCCGGATTTTAGCGTGTAAGTCCGCAAACATACCGCTGAGCCACTGGGGGGCACTAGTTAGTTCTCTATTCTTGGCTGGTCTCACGCCTTTTACAAGGTGATTTTCACCAACAAAAATATGTAATGTTCTCGAAGAAATATTAACGTCCTAAGTTAATTCACTGATATTTATAACGTTCAAAATCTATACACTTTCCCTGTCAAATATCTGTAATTTCGTTATCGAGAAGCGTTTATCACAGTTATAGCTTTAGAGTTTTATAATAAAATAATTTTAGCAAACCAAGAAAGTAAAACTGTCTCTCCACATATTGCGATGGCTACCTTTTATAATCATTAGGCGAGGTTCTCGAAATTTCAGTTGGCAACAAATAGCGGGATTGATTTGTAACATTATAACGCCCCTACGGCTGAAAGGGCGAGCATGTTTGGTGAAACGGGGATTCGAATCTGCGACCCCCATCAAACTTCGAGTCGAGTGCCCTATCCACCTGGCCATGCCGGGCCAGGGGATTAGGAAGTAAAATGAACTTGGTGTAAGGAAGTAGATAGGGCTTAAGTGAATCATAAAAATAATAATAATTATAAGAATGGTTTTGAATGTGAGGCAGAGCCATTGATCCAATAAACGGCCGATTTAATTCCTTCACGATGTTGGGAACCCTGAAGAAAATCCTACGCCAAGAACTTGTTGCAGAGAGGGGAAACAGGAATGCCTCGAAAAAACTCAGTTGTACTGGTAAATTACCAAATCAAAATTCGTAGCAGGAATTTTAAATTTATAGATATTTCAGGTCTCATATTTAATGTTCTGAGGCCCGAAAGACAACACGGGTGGTCAGAAACCATGGCTTTTCTTTCCCTGCATATTGAGAGATAAAGTACCAAACGAATTTATATGGAGCCACTAAGTTTAGACAAGATATAATAATTTAGAGTGAAGTTTTAATAGGTGCGCGGAATTAAGAAAAGTTCCGAGACAGGGCGCCTGGGGAGACCATCGTGTTGCAGTAGGTGCAGAATATGCAAATAACGTAGAGATTGTTACGTTAGGAGCAGGCAGATGAAAACAGGGCGAATGCGATTTTGTTTTGAGATCTTGCAAGGTAGACATATTGTTAAAGTTAAGAAGATCTCGTAGAAATTTTATACTAAACTAGGACTAGTTAGTCATGAGGGTTAGTCTTATAGATTTGATTTTATTATCGTCCCTTTTTAGGGGGTGGGATGGAATATCTTATGAGTTATGGAATTTTGGTGCAGGGGGAAACCGGAGTGCACGAAGAAAACCTGCTGTCTGATGCCGAATAATGAATGTCTTGACCCATCCCCGAAATGTGAGGCTCAAAATGAATAAAAGGATTAGTTAGTACATACATGTTTTATTGATGAATGAAGAGATTATGTTTGCTATGTAAGGGGTTTGGCTGCTAGAGCGGGGAAGGCTAGAGTATGAATACCGTCTTTGATTATATACTCGTAAGGTTACTGACGTAGATTTGTGGAGCGTATCTGGGGAGTTGAAATACTGTTTTGATCGCAGTGGTTGGTTCTTTTTAATGCATTGTATCAGGCATGTTACACGTAATGGGACATTCGTATTCGTAAAGAGGTCTGATGTAAGTTTTGTAGATTTTTATAAAGGAGTGGTTGTTGTATCATTTGTTTCCCCCCACTCGGCGAATGAGTGTCAGCCTGGCATTTACTTGTCTTTCTTGGGATATTGGTGGTCCATGACAGACGTTAATTTGATATGATATATAACAGTCTGGTGTTATTTTAAGATGTGACTATAGTGTGAGTTTGAGTTTTCTCAGTTACTTGTATTATTTCTCCACTTTTTGGCAAAATGCGTTTTAATTGGCGTATTTCTGGTTGGTGGAGAGATTTCCTGAAGATTCAACCAATCGTAGCCACAGGTTATTCAGCTCTAATTCTGAATAAAGGTTTAATTCTGGTAAGGTAAATTTATTTTTAATTTTTCTTGTCTTTCAAATTTGTTTGTTCCGACGATTCCAGTTGTTTTGAGTTTTTAACCCTGTTTATCTTGTGTTCGATTGACACGACGTATTTTACGATGGCTAAACTTTGAGTTCCATGAGTGTTGTGCTGCCTTTACGTTTTCTTATTTTTACCATAATGGATCTTAAGTTCTTGTAGGATTTTTCCAGGACTTCTGTGTTGAATATTTCGGCTATACGTTTTTAGTTTTTCACTGAATTTTTATTTGAAGTTAAACTTTAATTATTGTTCTATTGCTAGAGTTCGAAACTGTAAACATCAAATCCTGAATATTTTGTTTGATTGATGTTTTTAGCTTATATTTGTTTATTTTAATCAAATTTAAACATTTCATTTTGTTTGACGTTTAAGTTATGTCTGCTCAAGTGTGAAGTTATTGGTTGAATTAATATTTATTGTACATCAATGGTTGTTGTTTAAAGTTAAGTACAAGGCTACACAATGGGTTATATGTACTGTGGCCACCACGGGTATACAAATCCGATTTCTTGCTTTGCAAGTTCGCAGATATACAGCTTTTTCATTGGAGTGTATACATCCAGGAAGCTCTTTGGATTGTGAGTAGTTTTTAAATTTTGAAAGCGCTACGGTGATTGGTTTCACCTCGTCCCATTAATCATCGTGTATTAGCTAAAAACAATTTTACACGAGTTATATCACATACGTATATTTTATAGACTAGAAAATGTAAATTACAGATCTAACTTATAATAATACAAAGTACTTTTACATGCATATCAATAAGGCTGAAAAGAAAATAACTATGAATGCAGCTTCATAGAGTATTCAGAAGGGAAGAATGTTGGTCAGTTTAACTGACTGTGTAACCAAATAAAGTCCTAACCCATTTTACTGCTCCTCTCATGTTTTCGGGAGACAACCTGTTTTTAAGAAAACCTAATCCAAAAACACTTTTTCGAGTAGTAATGTGAAATTAAGTTTTGTATTATACACCAAACGTTAGATAGTCTCTAGAATTAGTTTAATGCGTATAAAGAGACCAGACCATATTTTTTAATCAGTATAATACATATATGTTTTACAGACCATACCGTGTTTATTAAACTTGGTCTAATATATAAATTACAGACAGGTTGTGGCTTTCAAATTATCATAGTATATAAATTACAAACTGGATCACAGATTTTAAATTCGTTTAATGTACAAGTTATAGCCCAGTTTATGTTAAATCTAATGTATAAATTACAGTTTGTTTGTTTGTTTGTTTGTTTGTTTTTGGGAATTCGCACAAAGCTACTCGAGGGCTATCTGTGCTAGCCGTCCCTAATTTTGCAGTGTAAGACTAGAGGGAAGGCAGCTAGTCATCACCACCCACCGCCAACTCTTGGGCTACTCTTTCACAAACGAATAGTGGGATTGACCGTAATATTATAACGCCCCCACGGCTGGGAGGGCGAGCATGTTTTAGCGCGACCCGGGCGCGAACCCGCGACCCTCGGATTACGAGTGCACGCCTTAACGCGCTCGGCCATGCCAGGCCTTATAAATTACAGAAGACATCAAGTTGCAGTTAGTCTAATATACAATTTCAAACCAGATCATGTTTATAAATTAATATGATATATAAATTTTGGATCATATCATAGTTTTTAAAGTAGTTTAATGTATAATTTTGAGACCAGATCATTGTTTTTGTATTAGTTTAATATATAAATTACAGACCAGATCGTGAGTACAACGAACAGAAGAATACAATTTACAGGATATATTTAAACTTTCTTGTTAGAATAAGTCACAAGTTTCAACTCGAGAAACATGTAAGAAAATATTGAATCGGAGGTCGTATAAAAGCTAGTATAAATGTAAGCTAACCTGTCTTGAAATATAATATATCAAGCCAAATTATTGTCAGCCTGTTTGCATCTTTCAGCTCCAATAATAGTAGGCCTGTAAAGATATGGGATCAACATACCCATATTTGATGCCAGGGCATTACCAGGTGGGTTAAAGCGTTCGACTCGTAATCTGAGGGTCGCGGGTTCGAGTCCCCGTCGTACCAAACATGCTCGCCCTTTCAGCTGTGGGAGCGTTATAATGTTACGGTCAATCACACTCACTATTTGTTTGTGAAAGAGTAGCTCAGTAGTTGGCGGTGGGTTCCCTTCTCTCTAGTTTTGCACTGCTAAATTAGGAACAGCTAGCGCAGATCGCCCTCGTGTAGCTTTGCGTGAAATTCAAAACAAACAAACAATTAATGCCAGTGACGTTACATTTGTAGACAGGATGTTTGGTCTAATTTAAGTAGAAATAACGTCAGAAAAAAAACAAAAAACTTTTGTGTATTTTATAGAGACGTGTGCTGCCGTTGTGATGCCAGAATAAAAATTCATCAGACGTTGTCATGTCTACTGGCAAACGAGTCGAACTTTTGTATAAAATAGGCAAGTTAAACCCGCAAAATTCAATAAAAATAAATTAGATTTTATTCACTTGACTTTGGAATTATGTAACTCAGAGTAAAATATAGAGAAACAGAAAAAAAAAGTTGATTGCCAATCACAACAAGCAAAACGTGTAACTAAAACGGCATAGTGAAACTGTACGCAAAAGGGAAACGCCTTGGCAGCCAACGTAAAGCATAAACTGCTCATTCTCAAACTGAGACTAAGCAAAAGCGGCAATTTTGTAGCGGCGTTGACGTCATAACGAGAGACATCAAAAACAGGAGGTTTTTGTTTGAACTTTTCTCTTTAAAAATAGCTAAACATCGGCCCTCTGTTGCCCTCTAAACATTGCCACCGAGGCAATGCTTGGTAAGAATAGCTAATGTTTTATAATTTTGTTTTTTCTTCCTATAGATATGTAAAATATAAATAATCTGGCCAAAATATGCAATACCAAGCTTTTTCAAGAGCGATAAAAGATATACTTAGATTACACATTGTGGGACTGACAATTGTTACACGTAGCTGTCTTTAGTCATTATCTGCAGCAGAAAGTTTGAGTCACGTACTATTGTTGGATGTCGCAAAGAAAGACGAAGCTCAATACAGATGACACATCTGATATACATTTTGTTTTGGTATTTTAATTTCTCCAAAGCTACACGAAGGCTATCTGTGCTAGCCGTCCCTAATTTAACAGTGTAAAACTAGAGAGAAGACAGCTAGTTATCAGCACCCACCGCTAACACTTTTACCAACGAATAGTAGAATTGACCGTCATATTATAACACCGCCACGGCTGAAATGGCGATAATGTTTGGTTCGAAGGGGATTCGAACTTGCGACTCTCAGATTACGAGTCGAACGCGTTAACCCACCTAGCCATGCCGGGCCTTTAACATACAGCTTCTTCAACAAAGCCGAGATACAATTACCATGAAGAAAGGTTTAAAAATAACAATGAAACTGCTGTTGACAATGAAGGTAAGTTATGTAAAATCTGTAAATAATTTATTAACTGTGTAGTTATCTGATATTTCGTTTCATATTCTCTCTCTAACGACTTTGTGAAATGAATGGATTCCCAGTTGGTTTGTTTTTTATAGGCCATCGCAAAAGGAAACGATTTCATGAAAAAAGTACTCAATAAGTGGCCGGTTGTTTCTCTTAGACACCATACTTATGCCAAAATTCCGATGGTGCAAATATCTTCCTCCCCATAACACGCATAAAGATGCGAATGAAAATAGGTATGAAGAATAATAACACTATTGACTTAATTAATTAGACAGTTGTTATGAATGTTTATGTAATATTTTAGTTCATTTTTGTTTTGCTTTATTCATCTGACGTTTTTACTTGTAGTGTTTTTACTTTAAGAGGTTTTGTGCAGAATTTCAGTTTTTAAGTTTATGGATATAACCGCCTATACTATAAACGTATTTTAGTCCTAGAGTTTATAATAATTAAATAGCTTTTGCCAAATTGCTTCAGCATAAAGAGGCCAAAAAAATTTGTTTGTTTTGGAATTTCGAGCAAAGCTATACGAGGGCTATTTGTGCTAGCCGTCCCTAATTTAGCAATGTAAGATTAGAGGGAAGGCAGCTAGTCATCACCACTCACCGCCAATTCTTGGGCTACTCTTTTACCAACGAATAGTGAGATTGACTGTCACATTATAACGCCCCCACGGCTGAAAGGGGGAGCATGTTTTGTATGACGAGGATTCGAACCTGCAACTCTCAGATTACAAGTCTAGCACCTTAAAAACCGGGCTCAGTAAAAAGGAATGTACCTTTTAATTCAATTTGCATAACAATGCGAAATATCAAATGTATGTTTATGAGATTCTTTTTCTCTCTTTCTTAAGATTCTGTGGTCCTAAAAAGGGTCTTTAATTATAAATCAAGTGATTATTCAAAATCAAAATCTTTGGATGAGGAATCATCATCTTCTAGAGAGATCTTCATTTTAAAACATGATTCTGTTTCTTCAGAAAACCAGCAGCCCAAAGGAGCAAAAATTGTGGAATACCAATGTGTTGAAACCCGTGATGGTCAGATAATACAAGTTCCCATAAAGAAAATGTATAAGACATTTGCCATAGTGATGTGGTCTAGAATGTTCATTGTTCGTCTCTTCATTTGTAAAACCTCCAGAACACCTAACACACTTGAATTACACAAGTAAAACGACAAATGTAAATTATTCTTATTTATATCATAACATAAAACAAAGGTAACCTTACTTGTTCAACGTGATTAGACAGATCGACAAGATAGTCTTACTCGTTCTAATTGACCATGTGTTTACGTGACAGGTAGTTTATGACTAGTAGTTAAATATACGTGTATTATACTAACCAACGTATGATCCTATCACCCTGTCTCCTAACTTTTACGTTCTAGATGAACGCTTATTGATTTGTTCAATGTATCATGTGGTGTGTATGTCCTATGGCGCCACGCCAGGACTTTCAAACTTAAGGAGTACACGGATCATCAAATCGTTAAAGATTATAGTAAGGAAAAAAAATATTTTTTGAGTGAAAAATAGGCACGATTAAAACTTTTAGAGATAGATAATTGTAAGATATAACAATCGAAGAAGAAACACTTCAGAACGCATGAATTAACGAAACGTTTCATGCGTAAAGTGAATGATAAATGTAAAAGTATACAAATACATTATTGGCTATAATACAATACCTGCTTCGTCCAAATAATGGATAAACTTAGATAGTATATGATACAGCATTTTTATATGATATATGTAATATTACCAGGTTGTTACAAAAGTTGTTTCGTTAAATTATCATTTTATTTGTAAAATATTCAAAACTTTTAAGGCACGTGCAAATTAAGTATTTACTGAATTAAGTGTTTAAATATTGATTACAATGCTGATAACGGATGTTAAAAGTATCATCGATACTTAAAAATACAGATGCCTTATAAACATGAAACAATAAATGTGATAAATATGGTAATTAAATATTGAGACACGTTTAGACACCCTATGGTAAACCTATCATCCTACTAAACCTTCCGTCTATAGTAGCAGCACTAAACATAATAATGTAATCCGACTGTAGAATGTGTTTGTGTGTTTTTTCATGTAGCAAAGCCACAAAGGGCTATCTGCTCAGCCCCTGATTTTAGCGTTGTAAATCCGGAGACATCTGTACTAGCGGAGGGCCCGATTATAGCAACATTATTCTTAGTAAGACCATCCGTCTACAGCACGTTAGTAAAATCGTCCAACCTTAACAACACGCCTTCTGGTACCACTTCGTGGAACTATGCCATCACCATCTCTGTTATCTCTCTAGTGTTAGCATCCTATATATATTAGTAACCTTTATATGTAAGTAGCATTGTGATCCTTCGCAATAGTTATATAACTTTCTGGCGGTATTCTCAGGTTTTTAATTACTTGGTGACCCCATTGAGGCGGCAGTCTTTTATTGTAAGAATGCTGTGATACTTACTATTAACACGCTCAACAGTCCATTTGAAATTGTATTTATAACGTCCCTTAGAAGCTAGAAGAATTGCACTGTTAAGGTGCAAATAAGAAAAAAGACCGATGTTCTGTCGTAAAATAGGGCATATTTCCTCACCATGCACTCCAGAAATAAAACCCCTTGTCTTATTTTCATTTTCATTACTATTCGAGTTCAGTACCACACTAGTCATAAAACCTGTGTTTTGCAAACACTAATATTATACTTGGCAAACTCGAATACAGCTTTTATTTCCGGTTTTGTGTTGTTTAAAACCTACATGACTCCAGTAACACACTGCGAGACATCAGTAATATCTTGGATGACACCTAGTGACACTCTACATCACCCTAGTAACACCTTTCGACACCCCAGTACCATCGTGCGTGACTCCAGTAGCATTGTCCACCCTGCATTGCCACAGTAACACCCTAAGAAAGCCAAGGAACACTGTTAAAACGACAATAACAAACTGCATGACCCATGTATTATCCTCTAAGACCACAGTAACATCTTGTTTGACAACAGTAACACCATGGATGTCTCCCATCAATACCCTGCGAGACCTCATTTATTCGATTTACGTAACAATAGTTAATCAATAATATTTGTTATAACGAATAAAGATTGTTGGTTTTATTCAATCAGTTGTTTCTCACTGACAGTGTGTGCTCGAGTTGGACCCGCTATATTCCGGATCCCTATGTTTCTGATAAACATGAAAAGAGTCCCCAAATAACACAACGTCATCAGCAGGTTCATGCTATTTTTATATTATTTTTGATATATACTCCGTTGATGCATAACTTACCGCCCGCCAGTGCGAACTCACACTGCTAAAAACCGAGTTTCGATACCCGTAGTGGGTAAAGCATAGATAGCACATTGTGTTGTTGTTTTGAATTAAGCACAAAGCTACACAATGGGCTATCTGTGCTCTGCCCACCACGGGTATCGAAACCCGGATTTTAGCGTGTAAGTCCGCAGACATAGCGCTGAGCCAATGGGGGGCATACCCCATTGTGTAGCTCTGTGCTTAATTCTAAACAAACAAGCATAGCTTGCTAAGAAAACAAGAATAGAGGCAGTATAATAAAATTCGAATATGTTTAAATAATTTATGCATGAAATGTAGTGTTCTACAAGATGTTATTTCCATGTCAAAGTGTTGAACTTTTGCGAATAATAACACACATGCACATTCGAACACGTAAATGACCACATATAGCGCCCTCGCTCGGTCTTTTCGTTCATCTCTGGACTTCCAAACGTCCCAACTACATGGAGGACACACTATTGCACTACACGCGCGTATTTCTTCAATTTGTTGAAATTGTAGGAATCAGAATACAGGAAAAGAAAAACAAAATTAACTGGTAAGTGCACTTTCTTTTCGTCAATTATTACAAGTTTGCAAAACTAAAATTTGCAATTTAATGAGTGTAAGTACACTTTGTTTTGAAATTGTTGTACGAAAGCACGTTTGCTTAAGTTTCTCGGAAATAATCCGCGATCAAGATAAGAACGTCTTTCCACGAGGACACATGCGAACATATAGAATACCGTTTACTAAATTGCCCTTATTCACATTTAATAATTCTTATAACTGTCATTTTAATTGCAAAAATCATGTGATATATTTCGCATATTGAATAGTAAGTATTAAGCAGTTAGGTTTCGTTCAAATGGCAGGTATCACACATACGCGTTTGAACGAGGCTATGAAGGGCGTGTTACCCGCCATATTGAAGATTAGCGTTGGCTGCGTGACGACACGCATGCGAAGTTACTTCAAAAACATTATATTCTCGAAAGTTGTACGAACTTTAATTTCAGTTATTTCGCACTGTAATTAGTGTTTTTAGGTATAAGAACGTTTATTTCAGTTTTCTTTCACTAGATTCTTACATATCAGTAAGTATTGTATAAGGTCCAATTATTAACGTAGTAACTTTTAATTGAGATTGGGTATTAAATATTGGGTTAAATTATTACCTTTGTACTTGTTTTTAGTAGAAGTAACTCCACATCGAGTCAGAATTTGATTAATGTAGTGAAAACTGTAAATCAAGGTGTATATCTTTCTAATTTTCACCCCATAAAACACTATAAAAATACCTGATTAATATTTTTACAGTTACGATTATAAAGCAGTTTCTCAAAATACAAAATGAATTGTGTAAAACGTAATTTTTATACTTAGCCTTCTAAAGTAAGAATGAAATGCTTGTAGAAATGATGTTAAATTTTCATAGATAATTATAAACAATGAAAATAACCAGTGATTAAAGTAATTAATTTCTTATTGGTACAGTGGCAGTGTTTGCCCTCTCTCTCTTCCACTCATATAATTTAATACCAATATATACTACATTTAATATAAATAAAAAAGAGTTAATTTAAGTTTGTTTTGAAAACATATTTTAGGTTGAAATGGACTCAAAATTAGAATTTAAAGAACGTGTTTTCGTTCGATCTGACAAGAAATACAACTCGAAGCACTATATATATATATTTACAACGATATAACATGTTATTTAGTAATGTCGATAAAACAGTTATGATAAGTAGAAAAGTAAACTAATCTTGATGAAATTATCTGTCGGTACTAAAAATAATAACTTAAGATTAGAGTGACCTATGTAGTTAGAGTAAAACTCAAAATCAACCTGATCATCAATATAACAAGTCAATAAGTTTCTACTTACGAAGATTAAAATGTTTTGTTTCATCAGTTGGATACCCTCGCTATCTACTATATTGTTTTATTTCAATTTTATGAAGTATGTCCACATTATGAGATTTAGGTTAGTCCTAATTGCATATTTTAAGTGAATAATACAAAACCGCCGTTATTATAAAGATATTATAATGAACGACAGCGAAAATGAAAACTAGTGACAGTGTACATTGTAATTAGTATAAATAATATTATTAATAAAATCTTTATAAATCTAGGCCTACTACATTACTTCATTGTATGAATTGTGTCGATCTAGGCCTATTTTATTAAAATGTTAAATTTCTCCATTATTTGAACTAGGTTTATTATATTACTAGTTTAATGTACTCCATTATATTAAGGTATGTCGAGGTAGTAGCAGCAACCTTTCCAAAAATCAGTGTTTATGAAGATAGAAAACAGTTAACAAAAACGAAATAATACCTGAATCGATGATAATAATATAAAAACGTTAAATGCAATAAGAATGAAACGGTGCAACGAACGTTTGTAAAAACTTTCCCCACCAGTCTTATTTAATCACCCTTCTAACAAATTCGTATAGCTAGCTAGAGAAAGGAACAGTTAACATTAAATCTTCAATAAAAGCCAAAAACGAAACACAATAGAAATGCGAAAGTTTTGTAAAAATAATAATGCTTGGTATGTAGGGATACGAGAAGCCTATTAACGTTAGTAGGACAAAGAAACTAATCATGGAAATTATGTTTCTAAACTAATAAACACACGTAAATAATGAAATCGGAGTAAGTTTGAAAGTGATAGTCATCAGAATATGTTAAGAGTGACTGCAATCAAGGTACCAAAGTCACTGAACGAATGGGTAAATTGCATTGAGTCTAAATGACATCAGGCCTACGAATATCTTATCAAGCTGTGACACAATCGTTCACGTTTCTTGTCTGCTCTACAGCTCATGGACAGAAACCTAACTTTTTCAATTTGAGAGTATCTTTTGGAGTTCTTTATTCGTGAAGTACAAAATTCGTTATATATATACTTATAAAGCAAAAACTTATTTGTTTCGAATAGAAGCCATGAAAAATAAAAGAGTCAAGGTGAGATTGCTTTCATATAATCAGCAGAGAACGTGCCAAAGAAGCGTTTTCTTCACAAGATAAAGAATATCGCATGTTAAGAAATGCCATAAAAGGCCGCATTCAATCAACCTATTTTCGATTTGTTTTGAAGTGCCAAGTTTTACAGCAATCAGTCAACTGCTTATAATCTAGTGTAAAGTGCGCTGACTGTATGGATCATAACCAAAACAGTGTAACATTATAAATTAATGAAGCCAGTTTATAAGAAATTAACTAGAAGCTCATAATTTTGTAAATCAACACATAATAAAAATGACAAATTTAATGATAAAAGTTTGTTGAAACATTGGTTGGAGTTCTTTTTTCGGATTCACTGTCAACATTTTCGGTCGTAATTCCAATACCATCTTATAAGGTTCATCCAGCTTATGAACTTTGTGTTAATTTTAGATCTATATATTAAAAAAAGTGTAAAACAATGACATTAAAATTGTTTATTAATAAATATTATAACTAACAATGTTACTCAAATTAGGAAAAAAAAAAAGGAGTTGTTTGTAGCTTACATAATACCAGGCATTTCGCAACGCATTTGGCCAAAGCTTTCATATCTTTACAGGTTGGTGGTGTTTTATACAATAGGTTTTTTAAACAGTTTGCTGATAGAAATAGTTTTTCAACTGCTACTCGGACATTGAATACAGCACTGGTGAACTCTGGATACAACAGATATGGCGTGGTTAACGCAATTATTTACTTTCACTCAGAATTTCCTGTGACCATTAATATTTTTATAGCTGGTTAAAAAATAACAGAAACAATATAAGTTTTTTGAACCTGGCGTAAGGTTTTGAATGTGTTATTATGACATGACCTTACTGTGTTGGAGGACTTACGTGCACAGTGTAACACGTTTGTGACACAACGTAGCATCCTGAACTGGTGTTTTTCCTTTGTCCTTGAGCTTTCTGGCGTCCTACTACAAGTACGTTGTCTTCAAGCTCGTGCACTGCAGACGCGTCTCTACAGTTTGTCGAATGTGTATGAAGATAAACCTATCAAATTAATTAACTGGTAAGTTGTTCGCTACCTTATCCTAGTTAGTGCTTTTGTATACTTATATACGTCGTTATAACGAGCAGTTACCAGGTTTAAACTTTTAGAACTTTAACCTGTTAGACGAACCACATCAGAATTATCTTGTCGCAAAGTGTATGTCACGCCTGCGTCATGACGCGTTTCTCCACGTTAATACGCTGAAATTAGCGCAAAGAAGGTATTTGTTAAGCTGGCTACATTTATGTGTGATATTTCTCACAGATGTGGCTACATGTTTTAATTGCAATAGTGTATGATAAATTTACAATTACGTATACAGGTTCAAGCAGTAATTTTTTTGTTAGACACTTGGATATCACAAATGTACGTCCAAAGGAGAAGGGAGTTATAACTGTTCATGTAATAGCCATTTTGAGAATGTTGACGCTGAAATGGTTTATTCTAATTTAATCTGCCTTAATATAACCGTATACCAAAATAATTGTTATATAGTTTCTGTATATTTGGTAAGCAACTTTACTGTAAATGAAAAAAACAAAACAAACGACTAACTTTAAAGCAGTATTATAATTTATTTAGAACAAGCTAGGTTTTATGTGATTGATTTTAGTGTGTATGTGCATGCACCTAAAAATATCAGTGTGAAAATATTTCGAAGTCTATTTCATCCAATTTCAAACAGTAGAAACACAAATATGCTTTGTTTCCAAAACTGTGGCGAAGTGACTTTTGTATTTAAACCTTATTGTATATTTAACAACCTGATGACTGTATTTTTAAAAATTTGTTCCCATTTAATGTATTATCAGTGAAAGTAGGCAAATTGAGATGTTATAAGTGAAATAGGCTAGCAAGTTTACGTCGCAATCCATGATATACACTTACAAGGTGTAGGAACTTGAATTTAAGTTCGCACGTAGTCAGTAAATACTGTGTCCATAAATTGTTACCAGTATCGATCAGACTGTAAAATGTTGTTTTAACTATATTGATGTTTACTTAATTATCACTAATGTATGTAATTATGGAACTTATTTTAATGGTTGATATTATCTATTTCATTTGTTTGAAAGGTTAAACAGATGTAGTTAAATCTATTGTTAGATTTTGATGGATGTTGAAAACGTAAAAATAAAAGTATACATACCTGTGATATTTTCAAATGTAATAAGTATAACCTGCTTGATGTAATAAAAGTCAACAAACAAACGAAGGAATAAAAGTTTTCAATGAAACTAATTAGATGGTGTAAAATGTTTCAATGAACTTGTTACACGTGTAGACTGCTGAGAAAAAAGAACAAAAAAACAGTGAAATTGTCATATGTAGCTGTCATGAAGTTTTTAATAGATCACTAATAAGGACCAATTTGAACTCGAATATCTTTGTATGTATCTAGTGTTATAGAAGTAAATGAACAGACACTGATTACACTTGTAGATACTGCCGCTACGGCCAGTATCTCTTGCTTGTGATGCAGTTAAGTTAGGGATGTGTCTACTCTTCATGGTGTTAAAGTGTTATTTTAAATCTTTCACAGATGTAAAACAACAACAACAAAATAAAGAAAACATTCAAACATTTGTAAACTACACCGTGATGACGAGAAAACTCACTTGTAGAGAAAAACATATACGTAAAAATTTGGAGAAAGCTCTATGTAGAGGAGCGAACAACGTTTCGACCTTCTTCAGTCATCCTGACTGCACATAGAGGAGGGGTTCTCAAACGTTTCGCTCTGGGGGTGGGTTGGGTGAGGTGAACATTAAAGACCACATTTATCGGATAATTAAAACTCAACAGAGAGTAACTCGGTCTAAAAATCAAAATGAAAAGATAGTACAATAATACAGCTTATTTACAGTAAAGTCCGTGTGCCTTGTTGATTCTTCATCTTAGATTGTGGATTTCGAATTGGGAGTGCTTACTGTGAAGAATTTGTTATTATAAATTACTTTTAATATCGGTGTTTGTTTTGGTTAAATGTATATTTAGAATTGCATGTAAGTTCTACTGTTAAATGTGTATTTGGAATTCCCACCTGTAAGTATTAGTGATTGCCAGTATTCTTGCTAACTGAAATTTCAAGAACCTCGCCTAACAATTACAAAAGGTACCTTCCACAACACACGGAGAGACATTATATTGTTTTTGGTATACTCTAAACCTCGAAAGCTATAAATGTGGTTAACGCTTATTAATCGGGAAACTACAGATATTTGAAAGAGAACGTTTATATATTTCGAACAGTACAAACCATTTAACTTCAGCGGATTACCATACGAAGTCAGTGTTTCTGGAAAGACATCAGAAAACATCAGCGGGGCCCGGCATGGCCAGGTGGTTAAGGCTCTCGACTCATAATCTGAGGGTCACGGGTTCGAATTCCCGCCACACCAAACATACTCTCACTTTCAGGCGTAAGGGCGTTATAAAGTTATGATCAGTCCCATTATTCGTTGATAAAAGAGTTGTCAAAGAGTTGACTCTGGGTGGTTTTAACTAGCTGCTCTAGTCTTATACTGAAAAATTAGGGACAGCTAGCGCAGATAGACCTCGTGTAGTTTTGCGCGAAATTCAAACCGAACCAAACTTCGGCGGTGAAAAAACTCACGTGCGATCAGTGTGAACTTGTTCGCTAGCCGTTAAGTGAACTAGTTAGCTGTTCCTAACGTCCATCAGATTGTTACTAACAAACCGCTGAGTCGCAGATTCGAATCTTCGTCACACCAAAATGTTCGCCCCTTCAGTTGTGAGGGCGTTATAATGTAACGTCAATCCCACTATTAGTCGGTAAAAGAGTAGTCCAAGAGCTGCTGGTGGGTGGTGATGACTAGCTGTCTTACCTTTAGTCTTACAGTGCTCACGCATACCACAAATATACGGCATCCCCAAACCTCATACACCAGATTATCCACTACGACCAATAATGTCCATATATGAATCAATTAATTACACTCTTTTTAAATACATAGTATGGACATTTTCCAAATATGTAACATAAGCCAGCTTATTCATCAAAAACTTTTAATTTCAAATCTAACTTTAATTAACTTAATCATAAAGCCTTAATGGCCAGTTTCGATGTTATATCCCTCTTTACAGAAGTCCCAACCACTGAAGCCTGCAAGCTAGCCTTAGAACTCTATATCCGAGACCTTAACCCAACTATAGACATTCCGAGCAACCAATTAGCTACCCTCTAAGAATTCACCACGATGAAGAAAAACTTCATGTTCAACAACCAGAAATATATACAAACAAATGGTCTAAGCATGGGCAATCCATTATCACCAGTTCTAGTCAACATTTTTATGACAAAACTTCAAATACAAGCAATTAGTACAGCATTACATCTATCACTATACTGGTACAGATGTGTAGACGACACAATTGCTGGATTCACATCTGCAGAACACATACTTAATTTTTTCAATCACATTAACTCTACATATCCCAACATTAACTTCACATGTAAACAGGAAAAAAGCAATCAAATATCAATGCTCAACCTCAAAATTACAAGAACCGATACACAATTTAAAACAAAAATCCACGAAAAATCACCCATACTGTACTATACATTCCTTGGGACTCAGCATACGAAACAAAACAAAAACTCAACATACCAAGAAACCAAATAAGCACAGCCATAAAACTATGCTCATCAGAGAAAATTAACGACGAATTAAACAAAATAAAACAATACTTCATCAACATCAATAAGTTTTTTTTTCACAAACCGTAGAAAGCATTATACGCATACACCTAGACAAAAAGCAAAATCAACTAATGAAAGTAAATATACTCTACGATTTAAAAAAAATCACGAAGCCATATACTGCTGGATATCATATATTTCCGACATTAGCAGAAAAATACCCAATATCTGGCAAAAACTAGCAACAAAATATGACATTCCAGTTAATACCAAATTTATTCAAAAACCAGGCACAAACCTTAGGTCTATACTATGTGAAAACTATAGTGACAAACACCACACCAACATTATTTATAAAATACAATATGATAACTGCCACGACGTCTATATTGGAGAAACAAGTAGAAAAATGGTAACCAGATTCAAAGATCATAAAATGTCACATTCACACGTTTTTGAACACTGCAAGTCAAATAAACACAATATAACCATAGAAAACACTCAAATACTAAATAAAGAAATAAACATAAACAAACACAAAATTAAAGAAGCCTTACTTATGCAACAACTCAAGCGTAAAATAAACCAATACAAAGGAACACCTTTCTACCTATATTAATAAATATAACGAACATCTGAGCACGCCCTTTACATTCCTACATTCAATTACGCAACCGCCTTCAAACATGTGGACAGTTACCGGTCAGTAACCTTTTCTTTCTTTGTGAACCTGACGATGACCGAAGAAGGTCGAAACGTTGTTCCCTCCTCTACTAGTGCTTTCTCTATCCATATCAGCCGTATTTAAATATATAATTTTCTCTACAAGTGGGTTTTTTTCGTCATCACGGATAGTTAACTGTGAGTATAGATAGATTCTCGCCAAAGTTTGTTGCTCACGCTCAACTACGAACAAGCATGGATACATTAAGACACGGACATGGAGATAAAGAGACTAAAAATAGAACTAGAGCTGCAATTAAAACAATGTCAGGTGTTATGAAGTTTCCTTGATCTCATTTTCCTTGTTAAGATCATTTATTTTGTGACCTTTATTCCGTCTCTTGGTTACCGTGACTATCTTAATGACAGGAGGACGATAGACACAAAGTCACTTCGGGAATGAGCCATCTTTGTTCGTGTGAAGATAGAGAGACAAAGATAATGAAATGACAGTTCCATCATTGTACTCGCCCTTCTTTGTCTTAAATACTAGAAGTGTTGTTCTCGCTGTGTTGTGGAAATAAAGAGGAAAATCAAGTGACTTGACTTTCAAATTCCCGATTTATTTTTAAACCGTTTACTGCTATTGGAGTACATACACTGAGATAACGTTGATTTTTTACATTAAGAAACTTTAATTCGTTCACTTTTTATGTAAATATATAGGAGACTCCAGCATCACTTATTAAGCCTAACTCTTATGCTATTGGAAGCCATGTAGCTGATAAAGGCATTGAGTTAGTTGGGTTATGTAGCTCTTTCATACACACATTTCTTAGGGCCACAGCTACAATATGGCGCTGTTGTTAATCCCAGTTCGAGTAACACCACCATTAGTCTAATGAAAAAACAATTTAATTTTATTTGTTTTTTGTTAATTACACAGCTAAACAAAGGGCAACCTGCGTGTTGCTTTTACACCTTGATTTAATTTGTAAGTCTTCAGGATTACCATTGAACTAACGGGTTGGATGGGTGGGTAAAATGAAAAGACGAACTAGAATTTCAAACGTTAAAAGTAAACGTTAAATCCAATTTCAATTTTACATAACGTTCGGAAAACTAACAATGATCTGTTATGTGTAATAAATTTTAGTTTAAAAGTAACTTGTTCCTGGTTTTCTTTTAGAACGTTGTTGAGCTTATCATAGACAGTGTTGGATAGTCAATCGCAGTATTTGTTGATAAAAGAGTAGCCAAAGAATTGTTAGTGGGTAAGGATGACTTGTTGCCTTCCCACTTATCTTACACTGCTAAATTATGGACGGTTAGCGCAGATAGTTGTCGTGTAGTTTACCGCGAAAATCTTAAATAAAATTACAAAATAAATTATTTCCCTTCAGCACAAGCGAACAGCGAAAGGATGAAAATGACGAAGCGACTCTCTTTGAAAGTTTTTGTTTTTAAACTTCAGAGACATTTCTTTCATTTTTTTCAGCCTCTTCCTCTACCCCCTGTGGAGTTGGATAAAAGTTTGAGAAGTTTTCGAACGTTAGAGAATAAAGATAAATTTTCTTCCTTTAATGTGTGCGTGTGTTTTACTTGTAGCAAAGCTACATCAGGCTATTTGCTGAGTCCACGGAGGGGAATCAAACCGTTGATTTTAGCGTTGTAAATCCGTAGACTAGCGGAGGACCTTTTAATAATGAATAAGTGAATCATTAACGTGTTTTTAATTTAAATCTAAGCAAACGTGCAGGATATAGAGAATACCATATGAGCTATTGGCAAACAGTATTGGTAACTTGCGCATGCTGAATATACCCAAACAATACAGTTTGTTTGTTTTGAATTTCGTGCAAAGCTACTCGAGGACTATCTGCGCTAGCCGTCCGTAATTCAGCAGTGTAAGACTAGAGGAAAGACAGCTAATCATCACCACCCACCACAACGAATAGTGGGATTGACTCTCACATTATAACACCACCACGACTGAAAGGGCGAGCATGTTTGATGCGATGGGAATAATCCAGACGTGTATAACTTTCAAAAAGTGCGTAACCAATATGATATTATTCCAGACTGTAAACAATGGGACATGATCTCATCGAAGAAGCGTAACATAGAAGTTAGATTTTTAAAGTGTCTTAATTATGACTATCACTGTACTCATATCATTTGTCCTTAAGTTTAGCTCACTAAGTATTTATATATCTTGTTTGCAATTTAAATAATTATTTTCAGCTCACATATGTGTGTGTAAAAATACATTTTTATCATAAAAGTACCCATTAACACTACAGAAGCAAAAGAATGTAATGTTATGACGTTTTACAAAAGTGTAAATTCCATCATTTTAAAGTGAAAATGTACGTGGCCATAGTACCCGAAAGCGTTAGGGATATTTAGTTTATCAAACATAATGAAACCAGTAGGTGCAAATATAGATATTAAGCCATGCATATGACGAACGTGGTAAGCATGGACTAATTATTTTGTTCATAAATATTTTATAAATATTGCCAACTATTGGGCTAAGGCCTGGCATGGCCGAGCGCGTTAAGGCATGCGCTCGTAATCTGAGGGTTGCGGGTTCGCATCCGAGTTGCGCTAAACATGCTCGCCCTCCCAGCCGTGGAGGCGTTATAATGTGACGGTCAATCCCACTTTTCGTTGGTAAAAGAGTAGCCCAAGAGTTGGCGGTGGGTGGTGATGACTAGCTGCCTTCCCTCTAGTCTTACACTGCTAAATTAGGGACGGCTAGCACAGATAGCCCTCGAGTAGCTTTGTGCGAAATTCCAAAACAAACAAACTATTGGGCTACTCTTTTAACAACGAATAGTGGGATTAACCGTCACATTGTAACGCCTTCACGGATGAAAGGACGAGCATATTTTGTGTGAAGGAGATTGGAACCCACAATTATCAGATTACGAGTCGAACGCCATAACTACCTGGCCATGTCGGACCTATATACGACCCCGAATATTGCTTTTGCAAGTCAACTAATATGAGAAGACATTACAGTTTTTTTCGTTATAGAAAAACACTTAATTTATTTAATTGGGTACTCTATCCTTTACATAGTTTACACTGAGCGAAGTAAATATAAATAATTCTAGAAAAGTTTGGTTGGACAACAATTAAAAAAATTATTTTTGGTCGTGAGAAGTTAAACTAAGTTATTTTTGATATATTCTTTTTTTTATCCTGAAATAATAAATAATGTGTGAAATATGATTTTTGATACAATCACCGAATTATTGACTCGACCAGTCTTTGTAACTCGCTTGTGTGTTCAGTTCAGATCATGTGCATTAGCTCCTTTTAGCGTTAGTAAGCACAACTGTTTTAGTTACGAGTTTTCTTGCGACTAAATGTCAAATTTAGAGAAGCTACTTGCTTGTTAATCGGACTTCATCTTGTAATGTAATGGGAATAAGAAACTTCATTACATTTTATGCGCACGAAAATTAAGATTTTGGTAACATATTCTAGTTTGACAAAAAGAAACAAAAACTATTGTTTAGTTTGTTTCGAATTTCGCTCAAAGTTACACGAGGTCTATCTGCGTTAGCCATTCCTAATTTAGCAGTGATAGACTAAAAGGAATGCAGCTCGTTAACACCACCCACTGCCGACTCTTGGGCTTTTCTTTTACCAACAAATAGTCTCGAGTGATTTTTTGCTCATAACTTAAAAAATATCAAGATTAGGCTAATAGAAGTATAGTATATTATAAATATTATATTAATACACATCTACATAAATTTTTATGTAAATTAAACGACAAATAAACTGTTTACAAACAAGTAACCAAAAATAGGAGGAGCAGAAAGTGTTCATACATTTCAGAACGTGTGATAAAACTGATATTCCCGTAAAATTTTTGTTTTGTTTGGCAAACAATCTACATTACACCATTCAAGAACTAGACACTGGGTACATAATTATTGGAATTTAGCCAGCAAAAAAATTACTTCCGGCAATTTAGCGCCGTCTCCGTCATTATCTAGTCATCATGGAGAACAGGAAACAACTGTCCAGTGATTTAAAAAAACGAATTATTGTGAAATGCAAGTCTCGTGTGTCTCTTTCCGGTATTGCTACACAACTTAATGGGCCGAAATCTATTGTTCAAAGCATAATTTCGAAGTTTAAGCTTACAGGATCAACTGCTAAACTCCCTCGTTCCAGAAGCCCCACCAAACTTTCAGAGAGAACCAAGAGGAAGGTTTTCAGAGAACTTAGCAGGAATCCTCGTTTAACACGTAATGACATACAGAAACTGGTAAGGGAAACTGGGGTTGAAGTAAGCACTTCTAAAATTACTAACATGTTACGCTTATCTGGGTTCAAAGCATGCCGTCCTGTAGAACTCCATATTTAAAACCTGTTCATTTAGAAGCGCGATTGAGGTATGCAGGAAAGCATGTAGATAAACCCTTTACCTATTGGAAAAGTATTCTTTGGTCAGACGAGACTAAAATTGTGCTTTTCGGCTACAATGATGTTCGCTATATTTTACGTAAGAAGGGGGAACGAAATCTTCCAAAGAACACCGTCCTTACAGTTGAACACGGAGGTGACTCGATAATGCTATGGGGTTCCTTCAGCTCTTCTGGTGTAGGCAGCCTTCACCGCGTCAACGGAATCATGAAAAATGAAGAGTGCGCTCATATATTAGGTACTTATATCAAGAATGATGCTCGGAACTTGCGACTTGGGCGTCGTTGGATCTTCCAGCACGACAATAACCCAAAGCACACATCGAAATATATGCAATCCTGGTTGTAGAGGAACCTTAAAAGCGTTCTGAAGTGGCCCTCGCAGTCACCCTATCTCAACCCAATTGAAAAACGTTTGGCATGAGTTGAAGACCAGGATTCATCAGCGTCATCCGAAAAACGTGCAAGAGTTTGAAACCTTCTGTAAAGAAGAATGGAAGAAAATATCAGTCGAGTACTGTCAAACGATCATGGAGGGCTATGAGGAGAAATTGCGCCATGTAATTCACCTGAAAGGCTACACAACTGACCATTAAAGTAGACGCACGAACACTTTGTGCCCCTCCTATGTTTGGTTATTTGTTTATAAACAGTTTATTTGTTGTTCAATTTACATATAAGTTTATGTAGATGTGTTAGTATAATATTTATAATACACCTTACTTTCATTATCCTAATCATGATACTTTTTAAGTTATGAGGAAAGAACTACTCACAACGCAGGGTTGCTAAAACTTTCTGTCATAACTGTACCTTCTAACTCCTGTTCTATTTTGGAGCCAATATGGCTGATCGCTACATCCTGGTCTTTCATATGAGCTTAAGTGCTGCAATCTCTGTAGATTTTGGTAAACATTCTTTGCGAAACTTTGTCCATGGTAATGGTAAAGACACACTCATTTCATGAATATGGACCATATATCTTTCTTGAATAAATTATATACCATAAGATAAACTAGAATTATTGATCCTTTTTCATAAGCCTGAAATATTTTTTTTCAAATAGCCATATAAAATACGCTTCCACCATTTTCTACAATTTTGTGATTGTAGTCTCCACTTTTGCTTGGTAACGGTAGGGACATTTTTGTCACATTTAAATCTAGTGTTTTCTTTGATATGACCAAAGAACTTCAAACAATTTTGCTCCTTGATGGAATAAATCAGTTTTATCAATATGCCTACTCAAATATAAAGTTTGATCCCAGAGAAGACATGGAAAATCACAGACATCATTTTATCTTAATTGCCACGTTTTGTTGAAAATGGCTCACATTAAACCATGAATTGTGTACATATTTAAGGGATTTGATAAGATATTTTAATACCTAATCTGATAAACACTAAATTTTACTGGAAGAGAAGTTGAAATGTATATTGGACTATAAGTAACCTGCTTATTGGAAAACATATTTTATAAAAAAAAGTATTATACTTTTATATGCAAAAACGGCTGTTCTGGGCCCAGAAAACACTTCAAATAGAAGAGCGAACAACGTTTCGACCTTCTTCGGTCATCGTCAGTATTATAACTTTTATTTTATTTTTTTAAGATTAAGCTTTTATAAACGACACTATTATCACAACTAAATATTGTTTTAAATGATGTGACGCAGAACTTTGCTTGAGGCTTTTTCAAAATTCCACAAGTGTTAAAGCTCCCTTTCAGGGTTGCACTTAGTTGCTAATTGGAACATTCCTTGTCGGTTTTATCATAAACCCACAGAAATCACTCCTCATCACATAGAACTTTTACGTGTCGTATCCCATGAATCAGTTAGAAATTCTGGTGGTGGCCTTAAGGCAATGACCATTTCAGCCTAAGGTATAAATAGATGATGAGTTAATGTTATATTTTCTCCTCAGGCACGACAGTTGAGATCTAGCAGTGACGTATGCCTGCATCAGCATCTACAAGTTCTGATGGACTACGTGTTCGGATGCGAAGTAAGTCTGTCAACAGTTACTGTCAGTTGTTGTACACACATACCCACGTTTAGAATACTTATACACACACACAGGGTTGTAGGATGTGTTATATTATGTTAGATACACAAGATTGTTCAGCGTAATAATTACTATTTAGCTTATCTAGTGTTTTAATATTTAATGATTATTTAGTTTCATAACAAGAGTTTAAAAATTAATTATTTTAAAAGTGATAATTATGACACTTTAGCTACGTAACTTGGTAAGAGTCTTACGTTGTGTGTGTAATTCAATTATTGTAATATTATTGATGCCATCTTTCTCGTGACAGCTGTGTGACTATTGTTATATCATAGCGTTTCCTAGTTTTCGAATATTCTAGGCCTGAGTTGTTATGTATATCAATATAGGCAACCAACCGAAGTTTAGTCAAAAAAGTTAGACAACGTGAAGTTAGCCAGAGTGTGAGTGATTAACCTCAACGAGTGATACATGTATATTAAGCTGATTACCACAGCTTAACAGAGATAAAGGGAGTAATAGTTTTCTTGTCAGAGTGTGTTATAAAGTTATTGAACTCGTCTGTGTGGACTTTGACGAAAATGAGGTAATTATTTAAAGTTCAGGAAACAACTGAGATAAATCAAGGGGTAACGTAAATAAATAATGCATTGATAATATCTTAATAAGGCCCGGCATAGCCAAGCGTGTAAGGCGTGCGACTCGTAATCCGATGGTCGCGGGTTCGTGCCCGCGTCGCTCCAAACATGTTCGCCCTCCCAACCGTGGGGGCGTTATAATGTTACGGTCAATCCCACTATTCGTTGTTTCAAGAGTAACCCAAGATTTGGCGGTGGGTGGTGATGACTAGCTGTCTTCCCTCTAGTCTTACATTACTAAATATGGGACGGCTCCGTGCAGTGGGCTAACAACCTACTCACTTGAATACCTGTTGAAGAATCCGCAAGCGATTGCGGCCCAATGTTCCTTGATGGAATCGAGTGGTGAATGAATATTTTAATAAAGGTAAAGAAAAATAATTTGTCCTTTCAACTGGATTCTAAAGCACTTGTAGGAGCCTGAGTGAACTTTTGAAGGTAAGATATTTATGTGGAGCTTTACCTACAACTGTGATATACCATAGTGTAAAATGTCTTTTTCATATGTTTGATTTGTTATGAATATTTTATTTTAATGCTGTCCGTTTATTGTTCAGCTTTATTGCCAACAAGTCACAGATACATGTTGTAGAAGAATCCCTGCTCCTATCATAGTAAAACCCTGAGAAAACATGTTCACAGAACATTCAAGACTTTTACACATTAAAGGCAAGATGTGTTTCACCTTCCAGACTTGTTTGTTTTGTTTTGTTTTTGAACTTCGCGCAAAGCTACTTGATAACTATCTGCGCTAGCAGTTCCTAATTTAACAGTGTAAGACTAGAGGGAAGACAGCAAGTCATCACCACCCACCGCCATTTCTTGGGCCACTCTTTTATCATCAAATAGTGGGATTGACCGTCACGTTATAATGTCGTCACTGCTGAAAGGGCGATCATGTTTGATGTGACCGGCATTCGAACCTGCGGTCTTATTATTATGAGTTAAACGCCTTAACCAACCTGGCCATTCAAGGCTTCAGACTTGTACACACATATACATTCAATGCTGGGAGGTGTGTAACACTATCATCACACATCCTTCTAGACTTGTACATACTCACACATACAAGTCTGGGGGGTTTGTTATACCGTCTTTGTACAAAATGAGGTATTTTAATCTAGTTTTTGTATTGGTTTTGAGCATTTTAAAATTTGCTGAAAAACATGTAACTCACAATATTACAGCAAAGCGTAAACCAGCTTTTTAGCAAAACGTCATCCCATAAGTCGATATTAACTTATGATTCAGTGTACTGAACAACTGTTTTCACAATGGTAATTATTTTTTCTCTTCACTTCACAACGTTTGATTAAATGAACTGCTTCCTTGATCCAGCTTAGTGGTAGCCATGATAGATTATAACACTAAAATTCGGGATTAGATTCTTGCGGTAAACGCAATGCAGCTAGCCTATAGTACATCTCTGCTCATGCAAAAAAAGTTTATCTCCTTTATATGAATGACAAATAGAGTTTACAAAAATAAGTAATTAATGTTTTAAAGAACGACATTAGAAGAAATCTATGTATGTATGTGTATGTGTGTAACTTATACAGTAATGTCACTACATCAATGAATTTTGACACTAAAAATACTGGTGCCTTAATCTCCAACTCATAAAAAACGGTAAATTATATTTTCTTTGAAACAAAACTTACAAACGTACCTGTCTTAAAGCTGTCTCTGCAGAAAACAAATTGAACAAAAGCAAAACATTTATATTAGGTTTTTTTGTTTGCTGTTAAGCACAAAGCTACATAATGACCATCACGGGTGTCGAAACTTGATTTTTAGCCTTATTAGTCTTCAGACAGACTTACCACGGGGGGACGGAATTAGCGAGGTTAGGTTTTCACTACTTATTACTCGCTTTGGTTATCCCAAGTTATATTTTGAATGTAGGCAAATAAAATCTTGTGACGTGCAAATAAAAGGGTTTGCTTGTTTTCTATTTTTTGTTTACTTTCGCGCAAAGCTACATGGAGGCTATCTGCGCCAGCTGTCCCTAATTTAGCAGTGCAAGATTAGAGAGAAGGTAGCAGGTTTTCATCACCCATTGCCAACTCTTGGGCTACTCTTTTACCAGTGAATAGTGGGATTGACCGTAACATTATAATGCTGACACGGCTTAAAGGACGAACAAGTTTGGTGTGACTGGGATTTGAACCCGTGACTCTCAAATTATGAGTTGGGCGCCCTATCCTCCTGGCCAAGCTGGACCGTTTGTAGTTAAGCACGAAGCTATACCATAGATAATCTACGTTCTGTCCACCACGAATATCGAAACCCGTCTTATAGCGTAGTACACAAAGTGTTGTCCGTGAATATACGGTTACTGTATTATAGAGAATAACTCATTACATGATAAAGGGGCAGGATTTACATTGTGAGTTTAAGATTATTCGCTGTTGGAATAATCTTACTAAAATTTCAACTGCTCTATTGTAGTTTAACCAGTTATTACTCGTCTAGTCTAGTTGCTCATGTAAAATGTACTTGGAATCGCTAATTATGTTTTTAGCTTGAATTTTCAAGTTACAGTTGCACGCGCACAGTCTGGATGGAGTACCTTGTTTACCAGGAAGAACCAAGACATACTTGTAGCTTTGAAGTGATTTCGCATCACATTGATACACACACAGAAATATAATGTTGTTGTTTGTAATTAAGCACAAATCTACACAATCGGGTATCTGTAGTTTGCCCGCCAGGGGTATTGAAACCCAGATTTTAGTGTTATAAATCCGTAAACATACTGCTATGTCACTGGGGGGTGCGTAAGTAGATGGCATTTTTGTTTATGTTGCAAAAATCTGCTAAATACTAACAATTATAGAGATAGATTTGAAAAAGGCCTAATAGAACTTAATGTTTTTAATCATTGTTAAGAGAAACATTTATGATAAGATCCGAAGTTAGTACGTGTCTTCTTAACCTCAAATTAGCATGGGCTAATTATAACGTGCAAGGCATAGCCAAGGATTGAGAATTCGAACTGTCACCGCACTATTCTAAAAGTCTAAAAAGTCCACTTTTTTTGTTACACTCCAGAAATTTGAGCTATCACATCACGTACAACTTCTTGCAACGTTTGTGGTAATTTCAAATAATCGAGAATTTCACTTGAAAAAACACACTTTTATATGCATTTCATATTACATTAAATAAACTTCTTTTGCAGACGACTATTACATCTTAAAATTCATTTACGTCTACATTTACTGAGATCTTGTCTTGCACACCTGAATCTACGTTACGAAGTCAGACACGCTAACCCCTAGGCCTTGCTCGGATCAATTTGACTTAGGAAAAATACTCAGTTATATTTTTCAAGAGTTATTTCTGTAAAAAATACTAATACTTTTATCATGAAGCGATCTGTTTGAACTTTATAAACGCTTTATTGGTGTTGGAGCACACATTCCTGGCATAACTATAACGATAATTAGTATATTTTATGTTAAATTACAGGTGGTTTGGGTTAAACCCTAAAAGCCGAAGAAATACAATACTTCGCGTTTGGTATTGTTGAATCTAATGTTATCCAAGTGAGATGTGTCATCACGTGAGTTACGTACGATGCTGTTGTGATTGGTGTATCTTTCATTTCAATTTTTTCAGCTCACTTTATCCAGTTAGATTGTAAAATATTGATATTATCTTATAAATGATGCATGAAACATTTGACATAAATCAATTTTATCAGGTATTTCATAATCACGATATCGAAGATCACTCGTGGATTAAAAACGATTTTCATGTTACCCCTGCTACAATTTTAATTCTAATAAGTTTTTGTGAAAAGCAATGACGTTAATACCAGATCACATATTTTGACATGCTCTTTATACAGGCGGAGATCGGCTTCCAAAACCACTTTCAGGCAGACCAAAAACAAGAAAGTCCATTGTTGCTACATCGGAAGACTTGCCAGGTACGTGAGATTACTGTAATTCCAGCTTCTTTGGTTATCTTTTTGAGAAAAACAACCAATTTGAAGGTGTGACTATTAGCTTATGAGCAAGAAATGTGTCAGTATCACTGCAAGAGCATTTTGGGTCAAAGGGTTCTTCTTCATGACCGTATATTTGCTTTATGAATTAAATCATTGTTTCTGATTGGCTTGGCGTGTGGTTTGGAGTTTTTTATTTTGCTCTCTTAAACACTCGTCGTGTGAGTGGTTTGTTTCCAAGGAAAAATAATCTTTACTTCAATTCAAAATCATTTGAAAATCTCCCTATATAAATGCCCTTTATCAGAAAGAGCATAGGCTTAACACAAATCAACCGACAATATCACTATTGAATGATTATGAGTTCATCTTGAATAAAATTTACAGGTACTTATGATGTGTGTAATGCCATGAATATTATCTTTGGTGACACGGCAATGTAATAAGTCATGTTTATTGTTTTTGTAAAATGTAACTTATCCTGTGCAATTATTTATCTTTATTTTTGCATGCTAGACACGATTATTTTGTTGTCTATTACTCAATTGAATAAATAGCATTTTCAACATTACGGGTAACGCCACTGATTAAGCATGAATCGAAAGCTCATGTAAAATGTCTAAGATGGTGAAGCAATGACAATTTTTCGGCTTACCAAATTATAATCAAATCACGTTTTTTTTATAGATACTTTCATTTTCATTACGTCCCTCCTAACTAGACCCTTGTGATTTTTAAATTAAAGACATGTGAATAAAAAACACCAGCTGGGCTGAATCTAGGAAAACATAGATCCAAAATATTAATTTCTACTTAACTCTTACTGAAAATCGTAAAGAAATGTCATAGGCTATATTTTTATTGAAAAAAAATTGTTTGGATTGTCAGCTAGAGGGAATTTTGACATGACGTACTGATGACTTTTGACTCTGATTAATTTTCTGAATATCTATCAGAATTTGACATGAAGGCTTGAATATTCGGGAGATTAGGGGATAAACTGATATTGGGTAGATACACCAGAGAGACTTATTGCTTTATATATACGTTAGGAAGTTCATTAGAGTTTTATGTGTGTTTGTGTTTTCTTACAGCAAAGCCACATCGGGCTATCTGCTGAGCCCGCCGAGAGGAATCGAACCTCTGATTTTAGCGTTGTAAATCCGTAGACTTACCGCTGTGCTATCGGGGGCGTTCATGAGAGAGACAGTTAACTATTTGAGGAATTTAAGAAAGAGATACAAATAAAATTAAGGTCAAGAATAAACTTTATCAAAGATAAAATTAAAAGCGCTTTTGTAGATGTACAAAAGGGTTATAAGAACAAAACTGAAGTTAAGAAAAGGTGTAATTGCACAACTGAAGAAAAGCTGTAATTACACAATTGAAAAAAAGCAAAAAAAAAACGTCAGTAAAGTACAGAAGGATTGTAACAGAAAATAACATCAATGGCAGAATGAAAACATTGGGAAATGAATTTATAAGTAAAAAAGGTAAAGCAAGCCACATACCTTGTGTTTGCATCAATCCAAGAATTTCGTTCTAAAACACCGTTAATAATAACCCTTTCACTACTTCGTGCGTCATATGATGTTGTAGTTTTCCCCCACTGTTTTATATCTTAGCTGATCCATATATGTCATTCCATATGCCTATTAGTGTCCTATGCCTATGAGTCCTATTAGTGTGTTTAAGTATAATATTTGTACAATATAATCGATGCACCAGTCTTATCTCGCAGTCAGTTAGGTTGATTACCCACTCTGTCATACCAACAGGCCTACACAAAGGTCATTACGTGATTTTATGGTATTTATTTTTACGCATGGGGTGAGAGGATGACCAACTGTGAAGGAAAAGTACCACATGGGAATAATAGGGTCAGTTAGAAGTAATTTACATGCTTAACATAGGAAATAAAGAAAAAGAAGCTATTAATCTTGTTGTTAGTTTAAAATAACCATTTTCAAGAGTTTCAAGCGATCTTCCAACTAGAGCTGTAACAACTGTCAGACAGTGCCGACTCTCTTATTGTACAAGTTTAGAGTCATATAAGAGAAGTGTATTTCCAAAGAAAAGTTTAGAAGACGAGTAAAGTGGAAGATTCTAGTCAAACTTAACACGTTGAAAACCTTGACCAATTACTTTGGCTGAATGCATCATGTGAAATGATGGATTCAGTGGTGCATGACCATTCGATAGGTGTTATAATAGGTAAGAATATGTGAACCAAACTAAAGAAAAGTGGGTGTAAATTGTTATAAAAGTAGCTGTTCACTTGATGACTGAGCTTGAGTGAATTAAAGATGGAGAATTTATTTGGCCATCAATCAGATCATGAGTGTGCAAACTTTAGTGTGGTAAAGTCTAGTGGAGCTCAGATCTTTCATTGGCCAAATGGCAACTCAAAGTAAAAGAAGTAAACAAGAGAGCAGGAGGTGTTTCAACTGTAACATAAGTTGACTAATTGTCTGTAACTGTAAACCAAAGAATTAAGAAAAATTGAACTGTGAAAAATGGAATAATTATATCTATCACAGCCATGCTGTTAGAAGTCAACAGATGGTAATTGTAAAGGTGATGATATACCCTAAGGTTGAGTCCTAGAGCTTATTGAGACTAAGCCAAAGAGATAACAAAGAGCTAACTAGAAACCATAAAACAGATATTATCTGGACCAAAGTTCAGATGAGAAGATTTCATTTGCTTCGGATAGATAAGATTTTTATTATTTAGAAAAACTATTAAATTATTTAATAGATTCATTGACTGGTAACTTTGTAACATGTTTGACACTAGTTTTATGGCTAAAGTTATGTGACCTGATCTGGTAAAGAAAAGTGATAAATTGCCTGCAGAGATGAAGAAAGATGATTTAATGATGCCAAACAGCAAGAGAAGAGTTAGAAGCCACTTTTAACGTTGTAAATGTCTTTACATATTATAGCATATTGGAATTTAATATGGAGTATAAATGCATATTACGAACTGACTTCATGCAGATACACGGATGTAGATTATAGTAATTTATGACCAGGAAGTATTCATACACTACATGACAGTTACACCATTAAAGATTGGAGTTGAAGTAACAACAAACATGGGTGAACATAGTAACCAGCCGACCTGGAGTGCAACACAGCAGAATCAAGTTGAATAGGAATAGGTGGTCCAAGTCAAACGTCATCTGTTGTGATCATCTTTGGAAAAATGTGGACAGGAGAACAGCCAATTGTCCAGCTTCAGTAAAGACTTTGCTTAATATGAAACCCAAGATTTGTATTTAGATAATTTTCAAAGCGTTATCAATGATAAAGCTACCAGTGGGTTCCTATCTTAGTATAACTTTTAAACAGTGACTTATATAAACAAACAGTTTTCTGACTAATTTATATTTCCAAAACGGCTCGTTTGGGTTGAGAAAATATTTTACGTAGAAGAGCGAACAACGTTTCGACCTTCTTCGGTCATCTTCAGGTTCCTTCTCAACCCAAACGAGCCGTTTTTGCATATAAATTTCTCAACAAGTGGGTTTCTTGACATCACTGATAGTTTTCTGACTAGGACTGTATCCCTGGAAAGTTCTGGATTGATACAAAGGAGTTGTCGACATTGGATATGACAGATATAATCTGGTTGGAGTACTATTTTTTATGCATCTTTTTAATTCATGAAAATTCCTAGGTTATTAGATTAAGAATGTAAGGTATAAAAATGTAATAGGCCTATTGATAATTCTTATGACAAGTAAGACAAAGGTAAAAGATAAGAAAATAAGCGTAATTTTATATACGTCAGAAGTTATTGATACAAGTAATGTTGCATAAGTAAAAATATTTGTTAATGAAAGTTGTTGAAAAAATATTGTCACACGTTATAAGGAGTAAAATGGAGAACGATTATTACAGCTTGACATTAAGTAGCTGCATCAATGCATTCATATTATAATATAAATATACTTCATATTTGTTTTAACATTATTTGTGAAATTTTTTGTTTAATATAATAAATGTATAACAAAATAGTGCAAACTGTTTAACGTAGGCTGTATTAGACTTTCTAGTAGGGTATGGAATTCGTTTTGTTTAATCGGCTCTGACTAGTTAAGAGGTTCATGACACAACTAGTATTGCAAAGAAAATAAAAAAAGTGTCTTATTCTAATTGTAAACATTTTCCATATTTTATTTTACAATCAAAGTGCGTTTCTATAGGTTTTTTTCTTCTTCTAAAACTATACTTTTATTTTCATCGAAATTATTTCATTTATTTCGACATCCCAAATGAAGCCTCTGGCATTTTGCGGATCTTTGCCTATTTTGAAATATTTTGAAAACTTCCCATGACGTCTGACTTGAAAAAGTGGGAATAGAGAGGTTTATCCAAACAAAATGTGAAGATTATTGGCATTTCAATTGAGAAAAACAACTGTAGTAGATAACACTTCTTTTAGTTGTTGTTAAGATAAAAAGCTATATACACATTTTTCTTTATGTGTTTATGTGGACTTATTTAAAGATTCCATGAGCAGTACATTAAAAACTGTTGATTTTAGTTAGAGAGTTAATGTTGCACACAAAAGTACATATGTGTATTTGCAATTGCCTTTTTTTTAAAATGACCCCGCTAGTACAGCGGTATGTCTACGGATTTACAACGCTAAAATCAGGAGTTCGATTCACCTCAGTGAATAGCAGATAGCCACATGCGACTTTGCTATAAGAGATAACACAAACCTTTCTTTTAAAAAAATCACTAGTGGCTAAGTTATAAATCTCAAACTTATAATTTAAAAAAAGCAAGATTCGGTACTCTTGGTAGAACACTGAAAGCCAATTGTTTTTGGAGCGAAACAGTTAAACCCGAAAAGAAGCACAATAAGAAATCCTAGGGGTTCAACTTAGAATTTTTTGAAAGATGGATTAGAAATGTTGCGAATTTCATATCCTGGTTTGAATACACCTATACTGTGCATGTGACGTAAAAAAACCAGTGGTGTGGAAATTGAACTGCTATGTTGTTGTTTTTCTTTTGGAACTTGACTGCAGATATCTAAACATGCGAGTACTAGGTTTGAAAACAAAATTATATTCTCACTAGAGCGACATCTATCGCGAATTAATTTATCGTGACATGAACCATTTTCATTCATTTTCAAACCGTGTATATTAGTTAAAGAAATTTTTTTGCATTAATCGATGTGAGATGTTGCACTTCCTCTTTTCTTTAGAGGTATTCGATTTCCTAACAGAAACTGAATTGGTAAGCGTATAAATTCACATGTTTCTAAGACATTTTTTTTAGTATTTAGTAAAATTTATGTGCCAGCGTGAATTGTTGTTGGATGATTGCTAATTATTGCTTGTATGTAACTTCAAAAGGACCATTCATATTTAAAAGTTTTATGTTAAGTTATTAAACATTTTATTGTAATATGTATATTTTTATTTATGTTATTAGATATAAATTCAATAAAAGTAAGTATCAAATATTCGCATACTATCCCTTTCTCATCTGTTATCCAAAAATACGTGCAACACGCAATAAATTGATAATTTCGTTTTAAAAGGCTAACAACTCTTGAACAAAACACTGAATGTAGTCTTTATTCACTAAGTGGTACAGTATGATCTGTCCAACAATGTTAATATATAGTATTAAGTTGTAAGAACTACGTGTTTATATGTTTGTTTATTTTTATAATAAAGTAAAGAATACTATATTTACAGATACAAGCATAAATGTATTCTAACTTCTGTTAAGTTTCACTTTTCGACTACCACGTTTTGAACTGTGAACATCCGATAGTTATCAATAACACTACACAACAATGTTTTGGAAAAGTTTTGCTTCCTGAAAAGTTTTTGCTGCTTGTGACAGGTACCTGATGTGTATGCACGAATATAGTTTTGGTTTTGCTTCATAACGTAGGAACTCTGAGAAATAGACAGTTAACTGTTTACTGGCAATAACGTATTTAATTGGGTTTATGTTTCTAATACGCTATTAAGTTCAACATAATTAAAAGTGTTTTGCTCCTGATTTTCGTTTGTATTGAATGTCTCGTACATCACGTTGCAATGCCCAACATTAGTCAGCAAGCATTGACGGATTCTAGTTGCCCTGATACTGTTTTTCTATTGTAGCAATGTCCTGGTGAAATCTTTTACTGTGTTTGTTACTGACAGCACCGATATATGCGGGGAAGAAGTCCAAGCGTGAGTGGAGAAAATGAATCTTGAGTGACATGTTGCACCTTATTGTTTTGTATCCTTTGAGAAGTTTGTCCACCAGCTGAATGTAATATGGGGCTTTGAAAGCTTTCCAGGCAATCTTTTCCGGCCCAACTAACAGATCTTCGAACCTTTTGTCACTCATAACATGTCTGATCTGAGGGCCAACAAAAATGCCCTCTTTGATCTTGGCCTCAGTTATTCTTGGGAACATCTGTTTTAAATAACGAAAACCTTCTCCTTCTTTGTTCTTTGCTTTCACGAAATTATTCATAAGTCCCAATTTTATGTAAGGAGAAGGTAAAATAAATCTTTGCCGGGTTACAAGCGGTTCATGCGCCACATTTTTCTGTCTTGGAACTAACTTTTTACAGAGTGACCAGCTCTGTCTAGAATAATGTGACTCTTTGGCACGACTGACCCATTCACAGATGAAAAAACAGTACTTTGTATAGCTGAGCTGCAGTCCCAATAACAGAGCAATGACTCTTAAATCTCCACAGATATTCCAGTTGTACTTGCTCTGCTGGATGTGCTTCAGCAACATTTCCATGTTCTTGTAGGTTTCTTTCATGTGTGCTGCATAGCTAACAGGTATTGAAGGATGAACGTTGTCATTGTGTAACAGAACAGCTTTGAGGCTTAACATTGATGAACCAATAAAGATACGCCACTCTTGCATGTCTTGGTCATAACCCAAAGCAGAGAACAATCCTTCGATGTCAGCACAGAAACAGAGACAGTCAACTTGTGCAAAAAATTTGGTTGTATTATCTTGGCGGCTTCTAAAAACAGAAATTTTCATACCTGGTGACAGCAAACACTATTCCTGCAGTCTTGAACCCAGCAATTCGGCTTTTGCTTTTGACAGACCCAAATCTCTGACCAGATCGTTTAATTCTGACTGTGTTATGAGATGTGGATTGCCTGAGGAGCACGGTTCAAAATTCGGATCAATATCACTTCCAGTTCTCTGCATTGCAGTTTCTTTATCTGGTTCGTCTAAGGTCCATTCCTCTGGTGGTTTTGGAATTGGAAGACTGTCGTCATGTGGCACAGGTCTCATTGCTAAAGGCAGATTAGGGTATTCAATTGACTTCTTGTTTTTGGTAGAGAAAGCAGACACATTAGTCAAACAGAAGTAACAGTCCGTCACATGGTCTTTCTGTTCTCGCCATATCATCGGGACAGCAAACGGCATTATCTTTTGAGTGCCTCTGAGCCAAGCTCTCAGACAGACAGCACATGCCGCACAACAAATGTGAAGCACCCATTTCTGGTCTTGATCACCAATTTTACAGCCAAAGTACAGATGATATGCTTTCTTCACAAGAGCAGTCATTGAGCGTCTCTGATAAACAAGCGTACACTCGCCACAAATAAAGCAGAATGTATCGCAGTTGTTACGACATTGACAAGACATATTGACTGAGAACAATCGTCCTGTAAAACGTCTGTAACATCTAACTTACTTGTTACAGTGCTACTGAGTCAATGCTATATTCTGAAACAATACCTACACACTATAAGGTATACATTAATTCAGTTAGCAGCATCTGTGTATGCAAGCCACTTTTATAGCCTGCTGAGACAGTGTCAAGCTGGCTCCGGCCTGCCCAGGCATGCCCGGACTGCATACTTCCATAGAACAACTTCCAACCTGGCCTGATTTCATGCCTGGACATGCCCAGACTGCACAAAACATTGTTCATAGGTCTCTTACAGAAAGGAAAAATTTTAGACAAAAATATAAGAAAAAAAACATGAAAAAACTGAAGATTTCGATGAAACAGTACGTGATGGGCAAATTTGGATGTGATTTTAGTGATCAGCAGCCAAAATTCTATCAGGAACACCCAACAGTGTTCAAGAAGCAAAAACTTTGTTGTGCAGTGTAATCTTAGCTTACTTAAGATTGTTAATTAAAAAACGTTAATTAAAGATATAGAAAGCGCCTTTGGTAGACAAAACTAGTAACTAGTGAAGGAGTTTTGTTTTTCATGTCAAAAAGTATAAAATTATATACAATAAATATTATAAACTTAAAATTATATCAGGTTTTCTTGTAAATATAATTGTATACCGACTCATCTGTTATGATGATAAACATTTCTTAAAATTATGCAGAAGCGAAGAGCGTTTGCAAGACATCCTATTAGTAATATTTATTGATTATACTCACATCATAACATTCATGCAAGAACTTCAAAGAAGGTTGCATGTAATGATATATCACGCTTTGAGTAAACATAAATATAGGCATAACGTAACTCGTTAAGCCTACTTTGCATATGTTGGAAGGATTTGTGTCAAACTCGCCAGCCGATAGTTAGTATTACTCTATTAGTACATTGCTAATGTCAGCATTGGTGATGGGTAAGGCTTTATATTCATGGATAAATATTCATGTATTTTGCAAACATTAATTAAGATGGTGACTTTCTGTTGAAAGCACAGTATAATTTTAATGGTTTTGCGTTCATAATGTTAATAATTAAAATTATATAAATTATATAACTTACACATTATCAGTTTTTAACATTGAATTTAATATATCACGTACGTATTCATATCTATTTGAGTTGATATAAAATTATAATTCAATGTGTCAAGTTTGTTGAAGTTATGAATTATTTAGTAATGCAAATGTTAAGTTAAATTGTTTATATAAAATTTTACATAAATGTATATTGTAATTTTCTGTTCTTATTTATTATATTAAGATTTACATATATTCTACTTTATTGAATAATAATAGAGCTAAGGTATTTCTATACACGAGTAAAATGTGTTTCTTAAAAATATGCAATTTTTTCTAGGGAATGTTATTGATGTTTCGCTTTTAATCTGTATGGTTTTTATTTGCTGTTTAATTATAACTGTTTTAAATTACTTGAATGGTATTTTGTTTGAAGTATAGCTATATTATTATTAAGAATTCTGGGAAACAAATGAAGGTGCGTAGCTTTTGAAGGCACATTTTTAAAAATGTGTTTATTTTTTACATCGATTAGGGCTTTGTTTTTGGAAATTTTCTTCAAGTTTATGCAACAGAGAACGTTTCTTATCCTTAAAAATAGAAATAAGAAATTGAAATATTTTTTGAATGACACACCGTAAAGTAATTGATATTGGTATTAATACAACTAATTATATAGGTAATATTGTCACAATATTCGAATGTATTAATAATGAATTGTGAATCAGAGACTTAAGAACGTTTTTTGTTTTGTTTTTTCCAACTCAAGCCTCAGCTTCAAATTACTTTAATGGAGTTTTGTTTGAAGTATAGCTATATTATTATTAAGAATTCTGGGAAACAGAGACGAGGTGCATAGCTTTTAAAGGCACATTTTTAAAAATGCGTTTACTTTTTACGTCGATTATGGTTTTGTTTTTGGGAATTTTCTTCAAATTTATGCTATAGAGAACTTTTCTTACTCGTAAAAACAGAAATAAAAATTTAAATATTTTATTATTTTGAATAATACATCATAAAGTAATTATTATTAACACAACTAATCATATACGTAATGTATTAATAACAATTGGTGAATTGGAGACTTAAGAACATTTTTTTTTTTTTTTTTGTTCAACTCAAGCCTCAGCTTTTGTCCTTGTCTACTTCCCTCAAGACAAGACAACTACTATTGTTCCAAAGAGAAAAGTAGAAGGATGGATTACGCCAGGGAAGAACGTAGGAATTAGGGCAGGAAAGAACTGGTTTCAAGGCACTGTCATCGCAGCAGATGGTAAACTAGAATACAGTTATATTAAAAATTCTTAAATTAAAAATCGGTTTTTCGCTACATTCCTTTAGGCAATATGTTTTTTTTTACTTTTTTTAGCTATCATTTAATCTGCTTTAGAAATTGTTAATAGAGTTAATGAGCAACGTAATCATACAGTTTTAGTTAAGAAAGTTTGAAAGAATAGTATTGGGCATTTTTAGGTACTGTTGATATTGTCAAAAAGATGGTTATAAATATAACAACGATGTTAAATAGTTATAGAGTGTGTATTGAGAGAGATTGGAGAAAGTAATAAGTTAAAATACGTAGTAAGTTTTGTATAACTAAATAATAATTACTTATAACGTAGTGATTTAATATAAATTTAAGTATTGCATAGGAATTTAATGTTGTCTACATTATGATGGGGTGATTCTTAGAATATAAATACATGGGTATTTTATAAATCTAAATTATTTCTATTTTAAAATCCTTTCTTTTTATAAATAATAGGCCTGGCATGGCCTGATGGTTTTGGTGCTTGACTCATAATCTAAGTGTTGCTGGTTGCCCTTTCAGCCATGGGGTTTTGTAATGTCGCAGTCAGTTCCACTGTTCCTTCATAAAAGAGTAACCGAAGGGTGGTGATGACTAGCCACCTTCCCTCTAGCCTTTCACTACTAAATTAAGGATGACTAGAGCCAATAGCCCTCATGTAGTTTTGCACGAAATTCAAAATTTACAAACAAACATAAATAACACTAAGGGTACACAATGCTTCATTTTTGAGACTTGGAAAGTTTTCAAAACTTGTTTTATTTTTATACAAAAATTGACCTTGTAACTAATGAATTATTACTTTATTGTGGGTGGTCAAATTTTTTCTCCCTTTTGCTTGCTTGGTTTCAGTTTTGATCATGATAGAAACTGGGTTAATTAAACAAGTGTTGTAAACATGCAAAAAGTTGTTAAAATCAATATTCCTTTGAAATTACAATATCAAGAGTTGTAGTAAGGCAAAGAAGAAGCGAGTTTGTTATTTAATGCTTATATTTGATGTTTTAATATTTGAAAATTTCTTGCACATATTAAGTTTTTAAGATTTAACTATGAACTGATAAATTCAGTATGTTATTGAATGTTGTATATACAGATAGCAATGAACCATTGGAATTATGTAGAGCAGAATTTGAAAAGGAATGTTTTAAAGGAAATAAGCAAGTAGATGAAGAAGCAGCTGTGAAAAGGTTCATTACAAAAAGAGGGGCTATTATGGATGAAATGGCAAAGTTAATAGGTACTGAAACAGATCCTACAGTTGACATCAAAAGAAGAAAAATTATTTGTCAATCAAAAGGAAAGGTAAGAAACTCTGAATTAGACATGTTTTGAGTAGGAAACACACATGATTTATTTCAAACTGATTTGAACAAGTACAGTGACCTTAAGCTGTATGAAGTATCCTGATGTGCAGTTATGAGAGTGTCCCAATGATCACTGTTTTTATATTATGTAGCACTGACCCTTCATTTGAATCACATGTTTTAAACTAAATTCCAACACACATATCTAATATAAATTATTCCTTTTACTCTTCTTCAAGTTTGGCTGATTGATGAAGGTTGGAAGACAATTGCATAATCTTTTCCCCAGTTCTCTTAAATAGAGTTTCAAGTTAAGATTTGTACTTTCATCAGGGCATTCCAAGTTTTTTCAAACACAAGGGGTGGGCTTAAAGTTTTACTTTTGTTTTTTCTTAAAAACAAGAGTAAATGAAATTGGTGAGCATTTAGTTGTACAAGGATTTAATAGATGGATTCCACCCCTAATTTGCAGAAATGTGTCAAACGCCATAATGCCACCACTAGTTTTTTTTACAGCTGGCACACACCTACAAAAATTGTTATTATGTTATTCATCTCCTTGCAGAGAGATTCATATTCAGTCATTGCTTCAGAATGAAGGAGCTTATCCCTTCTATAAAATTGACAAACATTAATCAAAAATTAGTGCTATGACTCGTGTAATTTTACTATTCGAAAGAAATCTACATCCAAAAAGGAGTTTTTTTTTTGACAGATCTGACAGATGACATTGAACACTATAAAGTTACTGTGAAGTGTGTGCAAATGTGGTTTCTGTCATTATTATTCTGTTACTATTACGTAATTTCTTTTATCATTTGATGATTTAGTTTTATACTTTGTTCCAATCCATCAATCACTAGAAGGCAGCTTGTTAGTAGCAACCGATCTAGATTTTAAATTTTCATCATTCATTATTGTTTATCTATTATTTTGTATTGTTAACACTATGTATTGAATGTAAGATTATTTCTATATCTTTACTTCTATAATTATAGTGCACTTATGTCTTGCACAGAATCCTCTTCCACCAGTAATTTTCTCAAGGTTCATCTAATAACAATGCCCAGTCCAGTTTGGTTTAAATAGCACTTGTAATTATAACATTTGTCACATTTAAGTAAAACTTCTGACCAGTGAGAACATTTTTTAGTCTTTTGTGTTAAGTTCCTGATGATATTGAATCGTTTTGTAAAGAGAATAGCCACTGTGACTAAGTACTGAAACATAACTTTCCATAATTCTGAAAGTCTGTAATATATCTTGTTGCAATTTCATGCAATTCTTACTATTACAGTCGTTTTCAAGATGCTTCTGCACCATCGATAGACATGTCTAATATGTGTTTGCATTCAAGAGTTTCCTTGTTGGTTAATCTTCATTGATCAAGTGTCACAAAAATGTCTGAATACTTGTGACAGGAGAACATGTTTGCAATTCACGACCATTTTTATATTGAGTCTGAATACTAGATATATTGAATATCTGAGGCCCAACTCAAAAATCCAAAAGAGATTTCCTAGAAAAGTAAAAGTTTTGGCTTATTAGTTAACCCTTTTGCTACAGGCTCGGTATAATATACAAGGGTTTGTCTGCACATTTGTACACATTAAGTATTTATTTTATAATTTTTTATACAGCATGTGTATCTTCACAAAATTTGGTAGACTTTGAGTAAAGGTTACAAGTATTTTGTACACAAAAAAATTAGTTTTTTAATTAAATGTTACTAAAGACTTGTTTGTGAACATGTTTGTGTATTTTTCATTACTAGTCCGATGCAAGGTAATTTTATGTTATGATTAAAAAAACTGGTCTTTGTTTCAAAAATCTCAAATATTTGTGTAATTTCTAGAACCTTCTTAATACATTTCAAACATTTGTTTTCAGTTAAAACTTTATATTTTATATTATTTTCTGTACTTTAATTGTGTCGGGTCTGTCACTTAATCAACCTTACAACCATCATAAAAGAATTAGGAAATAAGTATAAGGTATGCTTTTTTTTCCTGTTAGAATACAACATATTATGACATGAAAATACAAGTGTTTAGTCTAAGTAGCTTAAGTCTTATAATGCTCTTTACTTACATATGTATTTATTAATTTTTATCATATTTACCTTCCAGTCAAGCTTAACTCACATTACATAACTTGCATTTATGCTGTGCTTGTGCACTCAGTTTAAGTATTCTGTAATATAAAACTGAACTATAGTCTTTCCTGTCTTGGCTGTGTTTTAATGGACTAGTGTTTTATAATATACAGTCACATTTTAATTATTATATATTATATATGTAAATAGATTATTACTATTTATAAATAAATTATTAAACTTTTTTTAAATATAGAACAATAAGTCAAGAAGTAAAGCTAACAACTGTTTCTTCTTGCTGTAGCCTTTGTACTCTGTTGTTGCTGGACATAGGTTACTGAGCCGTTTAAAATTTTGCACATGGAAGATGCCAAAGAAAATTTTTTTCAGGTTTTATATATACAGTAAAATAACCAAACAAAATCACAATTAACTGTACTGATACCATAGAATTCCACTATAATTTATTAAGATTAGTAACTACAATGTATTTTGATGTGGTAGTCTTTTCACAGATTAAAATGGCTGAGAAAGCTACGCTAAAGGCATCCTAAGTTGTTGATTAGCTATTCACATTAAATATATTGAAGTAAGTATATATAAGGAACCATTTTCAAAAATGGAAAGGGGTGAATGTTTTTGATTCAGTATGTAAACCATATTTCAGCCAAATAAAATGATCTGAGGTTTTTATATATTCTAGCTTAATAATGTTAATAATCTGGGTCCTTGATTTGTATGATACTATAGACTTTGTATTTTGACAATGTAAACATCTAATTTTAAATAGTGCTGCATTCAACATACCATGTGACTCTCACTAAAATCTATATTTAGATTTGTTCTTTAAATATTTAAATTTAAATTAAGATTAACTTGTATATTAAAGTTTGAATTAGGATCTACAATTTTATTCTAAACTTATTGACGTGAATTCATAAATAGTAGCTCAATAAATTTTGAATGCAAGTCAACAAACGTGATGATATGGCCTATAACCTGCAGCAAAAGGGTTAATGGAGCACTTTGCTTGGTGTTGCATAATTTTAGAGTAGAAACTGATATCTAACTTACTGATTAAACATATTTTTGTAATTAATATTTAATCTGGCAGTAAGTATTTCAGTATTCATTGAAATATCAAGTGTTATATTTTCGAGGCCTTTCCTTGAGTTGTGGGTATCCTAGATGTTAGTTTGATTCTTAATTGCAAAGCATGTAGATGTTGTATGAATACCTATCTTTATGTGTGTGTTGCTCATCATCATAATGTTAAATAGTATCATAATAAAATAAAGCTAACTCAAGTTTGGCACTAACTACATAAAGTAATGTTTATAACTTTATGCAGTGCTTGAAACTGAATTATTTTGTCCATAAATATTGGAAACTTTCCCAGTGCCTCAGATGTTTGAATGAAGAATCTAATAATGCTAAATGTAAGTAAATACAAGTGTGAGCCCAACAACAATAAAATTTAATCGAATTGACAGTTTAAAAACAAACTTAATTAAGGCCAAATGTGAGGTAGCTGAGTTGACTGTTGCGTGAAATATGATGTGTTTTATTGTATAGGGTGCTTAATGGTAAGATAATTTTTGGTGATATCTGTAACCCTGAATGCAAGTAATTTTGATGGTAAAGCCAGTGCTATATATTATTTAGCATCTTTAAACTTGCCCATATCTTAAATTTTGTTACTGATATTACGAGTAATTGCTCTTAATTTTCATTAAAGAGCGACAATGAGTATACTAAAAGATCTGATATATTCACTGTTGTGGAATATTCAATTAAAATTTGAATATAGGTAGTTGATATTTACTTGTAAAATTTCATTGTTTATTTGAACTCTACACAAGTTAAAGCAGTAAGAAATGATTCTGTTTATTCAAATTAAACATGTTTAAATTTATCAAGGTTTTGTGTTTCAGAAACACTGTTGTTTATAATTGCACAAAAAATGATGCACACTATACCTAAATAATATCATCCTGTGATGAACCTTGAAATATTTAATTCTTGGAGCATACCAGGTGTGGTTCTGTGGTTAATATTCCGGACTGTGAATCTGAGGGTCCATGGTTCAAGTCTCTTTGTCACAGAAACTGTGCTCTGCACTTTGTGGCTGTGAGGTGTGTTTTCAGAGTATTAGTTGGATATTTACTATTTTATTAGATGTTTTCAGTAATCCAACTTGGATGCTATTAAACAGCTGCTTACTTTCTAGTACATTTGTTAATGATGGACAACTGGTCCTTATGTTGCTTTGTGTGAATTTCTAAAAGTAGTAGTTTTTATGGAAGAAAGATTGGCTGATATTGTGTTTTTAAATAATGTAAATAAGTAACTTGTTTAAATAACAAGTTTAATGCTTTAGTTTGTTTTTTTATCTGCAAAGATAGAATTAAGCAAGGAAGCTTATGGCTAACTGAAGGTTTGAACTTTCTCACTGAATGCTTGTGATAAAGGGCTATTTGTTTAGGTATCAGACTTTTAGTCATTTCCTTCATACACATGGGACAACACATCTTCTCTCAAAAAATGTCACATTAAGTTAGATGCCTTTATTTTTGTTAATACAGTTATTGTGGAATGTTTTAATTTCACCTTTTTATTTGTTTGTTACATAAATAGCTATCAATTTTTTTATATATAGCATTGTTTTGTTCCTGTTGATATTAGTGAATATACTCTAAAAATTATTTGTATAATTTATAAATTATTATTTTTTTATTCATTAACCCTATCCCTGTTTTTGGTCATGTAACATTTTTTTTATTGGTACTCCTACTAAACTAATCACCCACGTATGTATAGGTATGAGTGAAGCATATCCTACTAGTATTATTGAAGAAGAATGGAGTCGAAAGTCTTAGCAACTAAAAATCCTGGGTTTACATGTTTTTTTTTAGCATGACACGTGATTGTCATGGGAAGCTCTCTTCTAACCTCCTACATTGAACCCAAACAACCACTTTCTGTTTCACCTGCATATCAAATAAATGTATCTGTGTACAACATACAACATGCAGGTATTTTAACATTATGTTCCGTGAACCAGATGTGATGGAATGAACAGGGATATGGTTGACTGATGGTGAAACTAAAAAAAAAAGGGAATCATTAAATCATAAAACAAACTGCAAACTTATTAAAGAGAAATATTAAAAGACATTTTTCTCTTCTATCTCCTCTGACACCTACCTACACACAGAGGGAAAGAGAAAGGTGTGTAATTTATGTAATTATAGATTAATTCATCATTGTTTTGACTTCCCTAGTTTATTTTATGAAGGTTTATATATCTTTTAAGTATAAGAATAAATATTGCACAAACAAGTCAGTCACGTTCATAAGTTTTTATTTAGGAGTAAAATTTGTTAACTGCAGGCCTTCATGTTTATAAAATGCATGAAAGCTGTAAACAGTTCACAGGCCCTGTTAGCAGGCTGAAACTGCTACTTGAGTATCTGTTTACATTATTGGACAAGAAAAGTCAATTTGTATGGACTGAATTGTTCAGTTTTACTGTCAACATAAAATGTTTTGCTGGCTAAAATATAAGACATGCTAACAGCATACCTCTAAACTGTGTTAACCCTTGCAGCGTCATATCATGTAGACAGTAGTTCATTAAGTGCAGTTTACAACATGATCAAATTTACTTAAACTGTTCCTGTTAATGCTTTAGTCTGAATTTGCTAATGATTAATACCCAATTCTGTAATTTAAGCTTTAGAACATTGACTTAGTTTGCTATTTACAAACATTTAGTGACTGTATACAACAATATTGTTTGAAAATGCATTAATGCTTGTGTAACATCAGTAGTTTAGGCTAGTTAAAATTAAGGAATCAAAGTTACAGCAGCTAACAGGGGCACATGAAATTACCCATGAGCTTGTTTGTATATGTAAACCAGTGGCTGATTAAATGGTCAGTGCCATGCCAACTAATAACAGGATCTGAATAAAAAAAAAATTTATTTCTTGGTAAGAATAAAAGAAATAGTAGCAGATCTGATCCAGTGGGCATCATGACAGACTTGATGGGGGGAGCTTTAACATGCTCTTGCAGAACTCATTTTATAGGCTCTTACGATTGTCATTGTAATAACACCAATCAAATGTTAGGGACTGTAGTCAGATGTTTATGTTTAATATAACATGTACTGTCTGTAAATGTGGTTCATCATGTCCATAACACAAATTATAATTTCCTTGTTTTTGATTTGTGAAATTGTTCATTTGGTGAAAAATATTGGAAGGAAAGCTTGCTCCCAAATTTAAAGTATATACTGAGTAACTTAATTGTTCCTGCATGAATAAAAAAGAGACAGAACTGGTATTTTTATTGAGGTGTTTGTTGTAGCTCACCTTATACTTCAGAATTTTAAGAGAATGTTATTAATAATTGTTTGAGATTAGTAGCTCATGTATGGGGAAGAAATTCCCGATGATGTTGTGTTAATTCTGCAAAAAGTACAATTGAAGTTATTGATAATCAACTGGATCATAAATGAGGTTTGGATGGTAGTCTCTGTACAAAGGTAGTAAATCAAATGAATTATCTTCATTTACAATCATCATCTATTTATATTGAGTGTTCTGGTGAGTGTATGTATATTTTATCAATATATAGTTGTTTTTAATTTCTCTACTTTTCAGAAAAATATTTTGGATAAATGGAATATTGATAGTGAAACTGAAGAATTACAGGAACCTTCTTCTACCAGTCACCAGACAATACAACAAGGTTTGGAAGATGCTTTGGATGATGGAACAATACATGAACTACAGGAAGATGCTAGCCTACAGAAAAGTAGTCCAGCAAAGAAATCTTTAACAGAAACATCTGTGGTAGAAATAGCAAAGAAAAACAGATCTCAAAGCTCTGAAGCTACTCGTAGCAACCAGAACACCAGTCCATTAGCTAGTGGTAATTTAAAAGAGAGTAGAGCTTCTGGTAACATTGGCCCAGAAAATGTTGAAGGTAATGACCAGAGAAATGTTTCAATGCAAATTCGACGCAGGAAACGGCATTTTATGAAACACATTCCTGTTCGTCAACAGTATCGGCACCTGTTATCATCATCAGTTTCTACCGAATCCGTCAGGCCACCTTCTGTAGCAAGTCATGCAACTGTTTCTTGTCAAGATATAAATCACCTTGCTAAAAAAAAACAAAATGTACATAATCAAAGTTTTGCTCAAGACTTGATCAATTTTTCCTCTTCACATGGTCTACCAGCAAATTTCAGAGCAGAAAGTATGAATGTCCAAGAAAATCATGCAAGTGTTCTTAGTCCTACATCCACTACCCAAGGTAGGACATCCTTTTCTTCTTTCAAAGAAGTTCCATCTTCAAGCTCACCATATCAGGTTAATAATTCTTGTCATGCAGTGGGGCCATCTATTTCTTTTTCTCCGTCCACGTCTCAAGGATCAGCCACAGCTGCTGTGCATTTGCATTGCAACTGTGGCTCACAGCTTGGAGAAGTAATACAAGAACTAAGATGTATTCGAAGGTTTTTGGAAAGTATCATGAATGATCTGAAGAAATCAAACAATCAGTCTTTGTTAGTTGTAGATGGTCAACCCTCTTGTGTTACTTTCAACCATCCACAGTCTCTGAAGAGATTCCAAAGATCAAATGCTCCTCTATCAGAACCACACTATCAGACAAGTGAATTAGAAAAAAAACACCTTTATATGAAAGACCACTGTCCTCTTTCTACCAATTCAACTCTAGAGGAAGAACCTTTAGAGTTTCATGAAGCTGAAGAACATCTTACTGCCCTTATAGAGCCATCAGATCATTATGACCAAGAAGAGATCAGTGTAGAAGAAACTGCAGATTTACCAATTGCTAGACATCAGTTAAAAGAATTTGAGGAAGCAAATGAAGATTACAGTATATCTCAGATACCTATTCAACAAAATGAAAAGGGGGAAACTGGAAGTGAGTTTCCTCAAAATGCTGGAATATTTCCTCTTGAGAATCAACGTGATCTGAGTAATAGAGAACTTGAAGAAATCCTTTCTAACTGTAATTCACCTCAGCAATTTGCAGTTTGCATTATGAGGAAAATATTTACTGAGAAAGAGAGGTTATCTGGGAATGTAAATGGATGTGGAAAACCTCGTTTAAATCCTTTAAAAATAAAGTATATTAAGGAATGTGTTGAAAAGTTCTATGAATTTGATAAGAATGATCAGGCTGTGTGGAAGGTTTGTGTGAAAGCTATTGATTCTGCGAATAGAAGTTTTCGAAACAGGAATGAAGTGATGAAGAAGAGAGCTGCTGAGGCAGTAGCAAGTGCAATACAGAATACTTTGTAATAAAAAACTTTATACTTTTTTTATTTTGTTGCAGTTGGAGTATCTGGACCTGTTTTGTTCTCGTAGTTAGTTTTCTGTTAGTGTTTACTGAAAGACTCAATATGAACAATATTTTTGAATCTTGAAAGATTGAGATTATTTTATTGAATATTAGACTTTCTATCAAATAAAATTAGAGGGATTGGTACAGATTGTGAATTGTCACTATATCTAAAGAATTACTTTTCTTATGAACCCACATATATGGGTTTTTTAAGTATTTTTTTTGTGATTATTTCTCAGAATATATGATGAACTTTTATATTATTCACATGCCTAAAAAACTAGATTTTGCTTCATATTTATCAAATAACATTGAATCATATTGACTGCTGAAAAATGAAAGAATGAAAATACGTACCTATTATATAATCACTATATACTGTACATATTAAAATATAATTGAAAATTTTAATAAATTTTTGATAATGCTAATTTAATTAATATCCTTAAATATTACATATGTTCACATCTTTTCGTTTTTCCATTTGCTCGTATTTTTGATATGGAGAATGGAATAGCTCGTGTGCTACACATTATTTTACAAAAACAATTCTAATAGCCATAAAAAGGGTTAAGAATGCACTTTTTTAAATTGATAAAAAAGCATAAAAGAACATTTTGGAAATTTATCATAACAAATAACTTTTTTAATTACGTGGAAAGAAACGTGAGAGACATCTGTTAGCTGTTCCTAATTTAACAGTGTAAGACTAGAAGGAAAGCAGCTAGTCACCACACTTGGGCTACTCTTTTTACCAATGATTAGGGGGATTGACCAACTCATTATAATGTCTCCATGCTTGAAAGAACGGGCATGTTTGGTGTGATGGAGATTCGAACCCATGACCCTCAGATTACAAGTTGAGTACAATAACTACCTGACCATGCTGGGCCCCAATAGCTATGACAGAATATAATTAATAATTAAATTATTATATGATTGTAGTGTGGTGTAAAGTGTTTAACTTCGTTTGTCCGTTTTCTTGTGATAAATAATTCATCATTTAGAAAAATTTAGTTTTCATAATTATTTATTAATTCTGTCAGTGGCCAAGTTTATTGGTAAACAATTTTTACAGATTTATTTATTGACAGTAAATTATTATTATTTTAATACAAAGGGTTGATCATGCTATATTAAAATGTATTTTGAGCCTCACCAACCACAGTGCTACCAACAAATTACAATGTTGGAACAATACATGAACAGCAGAAAGATCTTAATTTGCAAAAAAGATAAAAAAACAACAACAACAACCAGGTTTTTAATTTGTCATAAATGACGTTTACTTCCTCATTTCTAAACAAAACTATTAAATTAAATGAATTTTCTACATTAGGAACGATTTAATTGCATCCATCATCCATTTATATACAGCGTTCTGCTGAGTGTGTGTAAATTTTATCGTTGCATAGTTATTTTTAATTGGTCTACTTTTCAGAAAAATATTTTGGATAAATGGGGTATTGATAGTGAAACTGAAGAATTACAGGAACCTTCTACCAGTCACCAGATAATACAACAAACTTTGAAAGATGCTGTGAGTGATGGAACAATACATGAATATACGAAGATGTTGATCTAAAAAAAGTAGTACAGAAAACATGTCTTTAACAGAAACATCTGTAGTAGAAATAGCAAAAAAAAACAAAAGATATCAAAACTCTCAAGTTACTCGTAGCAAACAGAACACCAGTCCATCAGCTAGTGGTAATTTAAAAGAGAGTAGAGCTTCTATTAACATTGGCCCAGGTAATGTTGAAGGTAATGACCAGAGGAATGTTTCAATGTAGATTTAATATAGAAAACGGGATGTCATGAAACATGTGCCAATTCTTCAACAGTATTGATATTTCTCCCGTAATTAGTTTCTACCAAATCTTTTAGGTCACCTGTGTAGAAAATTACGTACTTGTTTTTTGCCAAGACATAAGTCACAATACAAAAAAAACTACTACAAAATCAACATAATATCAAAGTCTTGCTCGAGACTTGGGCCAGGTGGGTTAAGGCGTTCGAATCGTAATCTGAGGGTCGCGGGTTCGAATCCCCATTGCACCAAACATGCTCGCCCTTTCAGCTAATAAGGCGTTATAATGTTACGGTCAATCCCAGTATTCGTTGGTAAAAGAGTAGTCTTAAGAGTTGGTAGTGGATGGTGATGAGTAGTGATGACTCTTCCCATACCAGGGCTTCGCAGGATTTCCGATCAGACCGTACGCAACCGTCGACGAGATTCTTAGGCCCCATGTGCAGCCTATCATGGTGAGCGTCAATGACGTTTTTCAACATGACAACGCTCGTCCTCACACAGCCCGACTCACCACTGTCTTCTTGAGGCACCATATTATCAACGTTCTTCCCTGGCCCTCTAGATCACCAGATTAAAACCCCATCGAACATGTTTGGGACGAGTTGGACCGACGTCGACAACCTCAACCACAGACTCTACCTCAGCTTGCAGCAGCTTTGCAGGCTGAGTGGACAGCCATTCCAAAGGATGTGATTCGTCATTTCATCGCTTCCAAGGGCAGGAGATGCCAAGCAGTTAATGATGCTCACGGAGGGCATACTCGTTGTTGACATTGAGTAACGTTAAACTTCAACTAGTGAGCGTGGACTTCGCCTTTGCAGACTTTGGATGTTCAGCAATGAATGTGCAAAATTTCACACATGTCATACAGAACTAACTGGAATAAACTTGTTAACAATATGTCTCAAATTTTGCCTTTCTTTTTTTGAAGAGCATATTTTAGTAATTCCTACCATTAGAGGGTGCTACAGAATTATACAGTGATGTGCTGAGGTAGACAGTCATGTGAAGATGACCCTAGGTCAAGTTGGCTATCAACCTCAACCATAACGGTTATGTTCAGTCTTGTAAATTGTATTTTAGGTGTATACATTCAATATGCTTATGATATAAACAAAGTTATGCCTAATTAACATCAAAAACTAGAAGCCATATATGAACGCTGTGTGAATCAATGCGAATTAAACTGTATTATTCTATATATATGTATTATTCAATACATATATCAGAAATAAATGAGTCTTTAGGATAAACGATAACATTGTGTTAGATGCTGTGTATTGATATAGTTTTCTATTCCAACTAAACGTTTCAATTCAAACAAAGTATTGGCGCATCTATTGAGATCCGTGGCGAGTTTTCTTTTTAAAGATTGAGAATGCAACCATTCATATTCATGGAAGAAGTACATTTGACAATATATACATATATATATACAGTAAACTCTCGTTGTAACCAAGTCGCAGGGACCAAAGAGAATTGTTCGTTACAAAAGAAGTTCGTTGAAAATGATTTTTTTTTTCATTCACTAGCCAAGTCTGGTAATGGTAGCCCCTATAACTGACGGCTGTTGCAGTACCGGTAATTGGATTAGAGACTCAAATGTTACACGTGTGTAAACACTTAAAACACATTTAATGAAATTTAAAAGGACAATTAACAGCACTTGTAAAAAAAACAAAAAACGTAAGAGAAATAACATTCGATACAAGCTTGCGCTTCGCCATGATCAATGATTAATGATCTGTTTAATTTGACTGTGATTAGCCTTTTATAGGCCGCAGCATGCAGATTGCCCAGGCATTATCTACTCAAGCCATAATCTGAAAATTTTATATCTAAGCTAATTTTTGCTGGGCGGGCAGGGGTTTAAAGTGTTATTGACCATAATTGTTGTAAAAACATTGCTAGGCTTAATCTACTAACCCATCTGCAGTCCGCTATTTCTCAAGTGTAAGATTTTGATGGTGACACCACACATTGTTGCGCGGAGACTGACTAATTGCACTTGCTTGCGGCGTAGCGGGTGGCCGGCAGCGGTGACAATTAATTTAGGGAAGAAGAGAAAAATAAATATCTTCGTACCTGGTTCGATACAAAGGATGTAATATTAATGCTTTTCACACCCTAGGGACTATAATTATACATCGTTACAAGCCGACACTTCGATACATGCAGTTCGGTTCAAGGGGCTTTTGTTACTATAGGCCTGGCATGGCCAAGTGCGTAAGGCGTGCAACTCGTAATCCGAGGGTCACGGGTTCGCGCTAAACATGCTCGCCCTCCCAGCCGTGGGGGCGTATTATGTGACGGTCAGTCCCACTATTCGTTGGTAAAAGAGTAGCCCAAGAGTTGGCGGTGGGTGGTGATGACTAGCTGCCTTCCCTCTAGTCTTACACTACTAAATTAGGGACGGCTAGCACTGATAGCCCTCGAGTAGCTTTGTGCGAAATTCCAAAATAAATAAAAAAAAATTGTTACTATGTATTTATATGGACAGTTGGCCGAACCAGTCAACAACTTCGATACAAGTGATATATTCAGTTCTAGCGACTTCAAAACAATGAGAGTTTATTGTATATTGAATGAGAAGTGACGTAGAGACATCTTGTCTTTAAACATTGTTTAAGAGAGAAATCAATGATCAATACATGCCGGTATATCGGATAAAAGGGACCCTAAAATGATGTTGATATGATAGACGGAAATCCAGATTCAACAGAGGCGAATGCTTAGATGTTAAGCCTGTTCATTTGGTAGTTACCTTAGCATCTTTATTTCATGAAATATTTGTATTCGATATGAAAAGATAAAAACAAAGCCGTTGATGCTATAGATAGAATGATACGCAATTCTTTCACTTCTGCGATTACCCCAATATAACAGTTGTAAATTTTTATAAGAAGAATATTAACATCAGCTGTTGTTCAGCTGGAAAAAAATCGTTAGTGTTCAAACCAGAAGTGATAAGAAGCATGAACCGTGCGTGGCCAAGTGTTAACGTGCCTGTGCTGTAAATCTAAGGATTCATGGTTAGCATTCTGATGACACAAAACACGAACCTGACTTGGAGATGTGGATGTATTTTACGAGTAATTGTCGAGCCACTCCAGTTGGTCAGGTAATAGTAGGATCCAAGACTTTGTGTGGGCCTTTTTGAACAGTTGCCTTTCCCGAATCTAACAGATCAAAATTAAGGTCGGCAGACTGTTCTTTGAAATAATTTGTACAGAAGTTCTAAAGACAAATACAAATAATGTAGAAACACTCAAATGGGTAGATATTTATAACTGACGAAGTCTACTTGTAAGGTATTATCATAGTCTAGATAAGTGGTAAAGAGATGCTATACACGTACACGACATCAGAAATATATATGATTGAAACGATGGTGAACTGTTTTAATTCGTTCCTCAGAACTCGTGATTAGCACAAATGCTGCGTGTTTGATTAGTATGGAATATATGTCTTATATATTTACTCTCATTTCATAACTTTATGTAACTTCACGATTAAAGTCAATACGTAATGCAAATCTTGACAGTTATGGTTGGGTGTAAATGTAATGGATACAGTGACAATATCCTTTATATACACACAACAACTCTATGAAAACATTTGAATTTTAAAAATCTCTATCATTTAGAATGTATGTGCTCATATTACGAAATTTGCCTGGATATAGTACAAGTTGATGAAAGGAAGTAAAGAAATGGAACAGTATCATAATTTCGGTTTTTACTTTTAAGGTGTTTTCTTTGATAAACAACAACACAAAATATTAATATATAGTTTGGATGTGTAATGTACAAGACATTAATATATAGTTTGGATGTGTAATGTACAAGTTATTAATATATAGTTTGGATGTGTAATGTACAAGACATTAATATATAGTTTGGATGTGTAATGTACAAGACATTAATATATAGTTTGGATGTGTAATGTACAAGATATTAATATATAGTTTGGATGTGTAATGTACAAGACATTAATATATAGTTTGGATGTGTTATGTACAAGATATCAATGTATAGTTTCTGTGTGTTATGTATAAGATATTAATATATATAGTTTGGATGTGATATTTATAACATTTTAATATATATAGTTTGGGTTTTTTATGTACAAGATACTAATGTACAGTTTGTGTGTGTTGTGTAGAATGGGCAGCGATATTAATTGTATGTTAAATAAAAACGTAAAGCATGTTGGAGTACAAAATATTGACAAATCATATAACTTCCGCTGACTGTGAACAGAATGGAACTGTCACTTTTCCTATATATTTACTGCAGTTACAACAACATGTGTTTCTAACACAATATGTAGAGCTAGTTAAAAGAGATAGGGCAGGAGGGACATTTGGCTTAGGTTTCAAACTCAAAAGGGTATCAAATTATATATATTCAAATTAAATTTCATTTTTCTTTAGGGCTAATGACTGTTTTATTTTTTTTCCTGTGCCATCATTGTTTATTTTCATTAACTTCAGGGTCCTTAAAAGATTGAAGTGTTCCTGGCCTCACTGAAACCTTGAGAATATGTGATAAACAAATATTACGAATGTTATTATTTTTCATAAGATTCCCGCATTTAAGTATACATGCAATGCTATTTTATTTCCCCTTTAATACCTCTAGATGGCGCTACGGAAATGGGATCCCAACTGCTTTTGTCTGCTTTAAGTTTTAAAATATTCTCTTTTACTCTTAAGAGATTTGGTGTAAGAAGTTGAAGTTAAGAGAGTCAATTTGTCATTATCATTGTACTTGTTGAACCCTGGACGTTGCTTACTTTTACACAGTTGGAAAGTCCTCAGAATACGAATTCCTAATTCAACGAGAAAGTGGTGAACTTGGGCGTATTTATAAATCTTATTTCTTCAGTGACTTCATTTAATTCGTATTATTTTCTGAAGTTGCATTAGGGAATGTTGATTTGTCTGTATCCATGTGTAATGTTACACAGTAGGTATCTCGGCTACGCTCATTGCGTGTATCAAACTGGTATTTTCAGCATTATGAACCTTCAAGCTTGCTGCTACAAATTCAAGACCATGATATCGCCTGGAAAAGCACTGAGATGGAAATTATGGGATACTTTCGTTTCATCATCCTTGAGGTTTGCTCTAAATACGAACCAATCAGAGCCTTGCTTTTATTGACGTCATCAGATGACGTGTTACTATTTTAGTATTGATAAAAAACACCGTCAACATCGAATTGGAGCAAGACGATCATTATACGTTTCGTATCTTTTGAACGTTTTACATTAACAACATACTCCTTGTCGTAATTAATCATATTTTCAATTATATTCACAAATATTTTAAGTTAAGCTTTCGTAACTCAAACCTAGAACTTGGAATCGTAATACTAAAGTTATAGTTTTAAGCGTTGTTTAACCTTCAATATAGATTTAGTCGATAATTACTTTTAGGATAATCGCAAAATTGCTTGGATGATATTTATGGAAAATGACTGATACTTGTAAGGTTAATGTGAGCAACATTCAGAACGATGCTGTATTTTTTTACCAACACACAAACAAATTTAAGTAAATTGTAAGTGACCTATGATTGTATTGATTAGTCATTATTATTCATTCTCTTTTAATGACATTATTTGCTTAATTGTTGTATGTTTCTCCTCTAGGTGGTTGGTAATAAATTAATAAAGTGGCAACTGTAAGAGCTTTATGTTTGAAGACGTGCGACAATTGTGATTTTTTACAAAGTAGGGAGAAAAAGCTTCGCACATGATTCAGTAGCGAGGCATAAAAATATAAATACAGTTATGATTCCAGACGTTATGTTTTTTGAGGACGGACTGAGTGGACAGCTTACGAGTTTAAAACTGCTCTAGGTTTCTGTATTTGTAAAGCGACACCTACATTCAACCAAACTGGTGTAATGAGGCTCATAAAATGACAGTTTGGGTGGCATGTGGCCAGAAGTCATGTTTTATTTCTCCAATTTCTTATCACTGTTGCTGTGTTTTGTAACTTAATTGGTTGACTTAAAAAAATACCATACAATTTCTTTCTGAACAATTCTATATATAATTATTTACCCGCACAAGTTACAGTAGAATTTGTAGAAGCAAGTATTCAAACACGTTTATGACACAAATAACGTAACAGCAAAAACAAGAAACAATGAAAAAATGCTGAAAAAAACTTGTTGTCGTACCTTCCCCCTTACTGCTGATCTTTAGTTCAGTCCTAGTTCTCTTCTGAAGTTGTTAGTTGATAAAATAGAATGATATTAAGTGCCTAGTTGTTTTACTTACCTCTTATCACTGATCTTTAGTTCAGTCCAAACTCTTTCCTGAAGTTGTTAGTTGATAAAATAGAATGATTTTAAGTGCCTAGTTGTTTTACTTACCTCTTATAATTGATCTTTAGTTCAGTTTTATCTTTTTGAATTCTTAATTTATTATTGTTTGCTTTACTGAAAATAGTGTAACAATTCAAAAAGGAACCTGTTGTGTGAATGTTGTTTTTGTAATAAACGGTCAATAATATTTAAATAATGTGTTAAATGAATAATAGTAAATAAAACAGGATTAAAGATAAAGATTTCAAACAACCCCGTATAAGGCACACTTTAAGTTGAATGAATAGTTTTATGACAGTACATTCAACAAGTAAATTGAAATTGTCTAACTAACTGTATAATCTTGAAAGACAATATGGATTTGAAGATGCGGTTGCTATGGTAAAATCTATATCGATTGACGTCATCAAACAATATATTAACCTTGTTACACGACAAATAAATAAATATGTCGCACATCTTTCGAGAACTGTAGTTTAAATTATGAACAACAGATGTCACCTTAAACTTTGAAGGACAACTTCTTAAGTGTCAATTGCAATTTTAAATTTAAAATTCCCTTTGGCAATTGAAAACTATGGTTATAATACACTGTTAATAATAACTATTTAAATTGCGCACCAAATGATATTAATATACGCAAATATGGATATTTGTTAACGTTTTGGATTTAAAAGATTCAATTAATTAAAAATATTGGACCGTCTTCGTAGACCAAAGATTTTTTTAACTTGAGTAATTGAAATATTATTATTATCAAATAACTCCTAATGCCGTTTTTTTCCTCCCTGGACTTGCTCCAAATCAAGATTAATTTACTGGTTCGCCAGGTCTTTTGAGAAATTTAAGAAAATAATAAATAGTAATGTGTGGTGTTAAAGTCAAGAACTGATATAATATGGTGTTGAATAATATTAGTTCTACTGCTGATACACTGCTGGCCAAAATCTTAAGGCCAATGAATATAAAGAAAAAATATGCATTTTGGGCTGTTAGACTCAACCACTTATTTGAGTAGAGCTTCGAAAGATGAAAATAAGAAAAGAGAAAATAAAAAAACAATTTTTTGGGGGGAATTAAGCACAAAGCTACACAATGGGCTATCTGTGCTCTGCCCACCACGGGTATCGAAACCCGGATTTTAGCGTCTAAGTCCGCAGACATACCGCTGAGCCACTAGGGGGCTGAAAAAACAAACTTTTTAAGCATTTAATAGGGAAAATGTGAACACTAAAATTAGCTTAAATACTACATTGGTCAAAAGTTTAAGACCAAACCAACAAGAAGTCCTAAACAGGGTAGGAAATGCTCAACAAGAGGTCTCAGTTGTGAGTTGCACGGTTGTCATTGCGAATAACTTCAAACATCCGCTTTGGCGTGGTCGATATAAGCGTTTACAGAAGACTGGCTGGAATGTTATTCCAAGTGATGAAGATGGCTTCATGAAGATTATGCACTGTTTGGAATTGACGTTCATTTCCATAGACTTCCCTTGCCATCCCCCCCAAACATTTTCAATAGGGTTCAGTTTGGGCGAACACGCTGGATGGTCCAAAAGAATTACGTTATTCGCCATGAAACAGTTCTTTGTCCTGCGGGCATTGTGGATTGCAGCGTTGTTCTGCTGAAAGAACCAGTCATTTCCACACAAGCGAGGGCTTTCAGTTAATAAGGAAGCTCTCTCCAACATGCTAATATAGCCACCTGCTGTTTGATGCCGCTGTATAACCTGAAGTTCCATTGTTCCATTGAAGGAGAAAGCATCCAAGATCATGATGGAACCTCCTCCACTGTGTCGTTAGAAAATGTCTCTGGTGGGATATTCTTATCGTTCTAGTAACGTTGGAAGCCATCTGGACCATCAAGATAAAAAAATTTTTCATGAGAGAACAAAACCTTCGTCCACTTATCTACGTCCAATGTTTGGTACTTCTCAGCAAAGTTTAACCGAGCTGTTTCGTGGTGTGGAAGGAGGTGTGGCCTTTGAAGACGTTTTAAAGCCTTTCTCTCGTAAATGCTGTCTTATTGCTCTTGAGCTGCATTCTGCGTCCGTAAGGGCCTTAATCTGGTTCGACAATCTGCTAGTGTTTTGATGGACAACCCGTCGAATCCTCCTGCTCAACGCTGGCGAAATTTTCTTGGGCCGACCACTTGAAATTCTCGTTCGGTTTCCCCCAGGAAGAAATTTGCAGTAGCAGTTTTACTACGCCCAATCTCACCAGTGACGGCATGTTGAGAAATACCTTGCTTTTGCAGCTCGAAAATTCTGCCACGTTCAAATTCTATCAACTTTTTAGCCTTTGACATGTTTTTACTTAATGTAACACAAAAGATGTCAGTGGGAGATGTTGACAACACTAATGCTTGAACACAAATGACTAATTTTCGTTACGTGTTTACCGATTAACGCTTAGTTTCAGTGTGGTCTTAAACATTTGACCAACTCGTATTTAGGCTAATTTCATAGTGTTCACATTTTCCCTATTAAATGCCAAGAAAAGTGTTTTGTTCTTTGTTGGATTATAATTCCGAAGGCTCACTGTTTGTTACCCGCTGATGGAAACATGAATTTTTCACTTTTGGGGACGTTGGCGATTTATAAGCGATGTAGGTCAAGGTGTCTTCCAAACAGTTTATCAGTTTAGAATCATGAACGACTAGGGTACGTAGGTGGATCTTCGTTTTGTGGGAAATAAATCTTCCATTATTACTGCTAATATATGATTGGTCTCTTTCCATGACTGTTCCTTCAGTGGTCCAAAGGTAAGATTAAAAACTAAAAAAATTCTGATTCCTAAAATGGAACAGCACAAAAAGTGCAGTGTTTTGTCTGAGGGCTTATGACGCCAAATATCTAGTTCCGATACTGGCGGCACAAATAAACCATTACAAAATTTTACACTTAAAAACGCGAAAACACTAATTTTCTCAGTGGCAAGAGGTTCATCTGTTACCACCATTGTTTACTGCTACATTTTGTGTAAGGTTAAGCCAAATATCGTTAAATGTTTTAGCGACACAGAACAAACTAGAAAATGGTTATTATTTTGTTACTCAGTAAACATTTAATTTTTTATTTGAATAACGTCTACGAAAAACACGTGAGGGATTAACAGTTCAAGACCTAACTCTCTCAATACAGTCACTGTACGATTAAAATTATTACGTTGTAAGGATCAAATAGATCATTACGACTAAACACGTGTTTAAAACCACGCTGCACCTGGTTTGACCACGTGTTTTAAGAACATGCTGTTCGTGTTGTAATCAGCTATTAATCAGTAGAACGTTCCTTAGACATCAACGAAAAAATAATAAAACTCAGCAGGATGCTGATTAGAGCTCCCTAACATAAGCGTGGGCGAGTGAAACAGGTGTATAGTTGTTTAGATTTAGCTCACTTACTGCGTTTTATATGGGCTAATATTATGTGAGACGAATGAGGGGCATACGACTCACAAAAGGGAAAGACTGAAGCGAAATATTATAGTTTATCGCACACAAAGAGAAAAACAGTTAAGACTCCAACTGATAGACCTGCGCACACACAAAAACAATAGCAAAACTGAGCAAAATACTCTAAAAAGCTCCTTGTTTTGAAAATAATGTCTTCCATGTAAAACGGAAAGAAAAAAGATTTAAAGTAATAATTAAAAGTTTTGAAACAACAGTTACCTTTATTACATTATTTATTTGCTTGAAATCAAACACAGAGCTGTCTGGGCTCTGCCCACCATGGATATCGAAACCTGATTTCTGACATTGAAAGTCTGCTAAGATTAGGATGCTAATTAAAATTAACGTTTCTCTCAATTTAGAAGTGTTAGAATGAATACCGCGACCAACTTATTACCATTCCCAAACTGTGAATTCGAGGTTTCACCATTTACTACTTGTTGCCGCAGAACAGGTACCGGACTTTTAGCTCTTAGATGCGCTGTAAGAATGACTGCCATATGCTACTATTCTGTCAGCCAAGAGTACATCAAGAGTTAGCGGTGAGTATTATTGGGCAGATGCCTTACCCTTTAGTGAGTTTCCTATTTCAAAATCGGCTCGGCATGACCAGGTGGGTTAAGGCTTTCGACTCGTAATCTGAGGGTCGGGGGTTCGAATCCCCGTCGCACCAAACATGCTCGCCCTTTCAGCTATGGGGGCGTTATAATGTGAAGGTTAATCCTACTATTCGTTGGTAAAAGAGTAGCCCAAGAGTTGGAGGTGGGTAGTGATGACTAGCTGCCTCTCCTATAGTTTTACACTGCTAAATTAAGGACGACTAGCGCACTATAGTTCTCGTGTAGATTTGCGCAAAATTCAAAAGAACAAACAAACATTTCAAAATTAGATAATATGTCTAGCTTTGTGCGAATATCAAAAACAAAACTATTTCAATGCTATATCAGCCTGCAATTAGCGATGGGCACTGTTAGATAGTGCCCCGATCCATTCCTTTAGTTCAACAGCTCAAATTATGCGAAATCTATGCTCAGGTAGGCTATGTATTGGTTTGAGTAAAATTATGAATACGCACAAAAAATGTGTAATGTTATTCATTTTCCATAAGTTAAATATATCTTAAGCTGTAAACCATTTAACAATATAATTTTTTAGACGAATAAGGCTATATCTGAACCTTTTTTAACATAATTAAATAACAGCTATTATTCATCCGCGACTCCTAATCTGAGGGTCGCGGGTTTGTATCCCCGTCACACCAAACATACTTGCTTTTTCAACCGTAGGGGCGTTATAATGTTACGGTTAATCCCAATATTCGTTGGTAAAAAGAGTAGCCCAAGAGTTGGCGGCGGGTAGTGATGACTAGCTGCCTTCTCTCTAGTCTTACACTGCTAAATTAGGGACGGCTAGCACAGATAGTCCTCGAATAGCTTTGTGCGAAATTCAAAACAAATAAAGAAGCAAGCACAGATAGCTCTTGTGTAGCATTGGACGAAACTCAAAACAAACAAATAAACTGAAAAGGTAAGACACGAAAAAAAAAAAAGACATTTTTATTTAGTTTTGCAAGCAAAAGTGATATTGAGGTCTTCGCTAAACTTTTGTTATAAAATGGTCGAGAAAAGTGAAATTTGAGTTGATACAAGAGTGGCGAAAGGTAATCAGGTGACGTGAGACAAGTAAACACCAGGAATGACATTGTCAGTAGCACTCCAACTGTTACGTCTGTTCTGATGACCTGAATATTCTTTGGCTTACGTCAAGTTAGTCATAAGATTAAGTCTAGATAAAACTTGCGCACGTGCAAGTGCTTATTATTTCATTATAACAGAAAATTAGACCTTTTACACGTGACAGTATAAAATCATCATGGAGGTCTGAAACTGAGACAAAAGAAGAGGGAGTGTACAGTGTTTGATAATCATGGTCAATTTAGCTTGGTAAAATCGATTATGGGTGAGTCATAAAAACTTGCGTGTGTTTTTTTTTCTCAATGCTTGGGTAGCATCCACCTCCTCCCTGATGGAGATAAGTGAAACAAAGACAAAAGTTGACAAAATGGAGCTATTTCAATTTTATGGAGACAAGCACCTTCTATAATTGATGAGGATTGTTTGTTCGTTTGTTTTTGAATTTCTCACAAAGCTACTCGAGGGCTATTTGTGCTAGCCGTCCCTAATTTAGCAGTGTAAGACTAGATAGAAGACAGCTAGTCAATACCAGCCACCGTAAACTCTTAGGCTACTCTTTTTACCAACGGATATTTGGATTGACCGTAACATTATAACGACCTCACGGCTGAAAGGGCGAGCATATTTGGCGTGACCGGGATGCGAACCTACGACCCTCGGATTACGAGTCGCATGTCTTAACACGCTTGGCCATGCCCGGCCGATTGATGAGGAAAAGCATAGCATTATATAACTACGACTATTTAAATAACTTAATTAACTGAATCTTGTTGAAGACAACTTAAAATACCTAAATTATTGACCAGTTCAACCCAGGAATAAAGGTCAAATAGATGTTGAGAACCTTAAATGACGAACCTTTTCAAACGTGAACCACGTGCAAAATATAGTATAATAACTGTTTCGGTTTCTATATAGGTGAAAATGGACGTAAATTAAACATATGAATAAAAAATCACAGAAAACACGAAAACTCTTCCCGCCACCAATCTAATCAGAAAACACTTTCAGGATAGAATGAAACTATTAAAACACGAACCCAATAAAAACAAAAAGGAAAATGGCCAAAGTTTTACTGATTAAAAAACATGATTTCACAATCAATAAATACCAATAACATCTACCTATTTTCTTCTTCTGCAAACTCTTCATCTAATTACATATTTGATACAAATAACTAGGTCCCTCATATTAGCTACTACATAGTTTGAGCCGTTTAGCTTTAAATTACCTTAACACAGTTTGAGTCGTCTAGTTTCCAACCACTTCAACACAGTTTGAGTTGTTTAGCTTCTAAGTACATCAACACAATTTGAGTGATCTAGTTTCCAACTGCTTCAATACAGTTTGAGTCGTTTAGCATCCAACTACTTCGACATAGTTTGAGTGGTCTAGTTTCAAGCTACTTCAACACAGTTTGAGTCGTTTAGTTTCCAACTACTTTAACACAGTTTGAGTGGACTAGTTTCCAATTACCTCAACACAGTTTGAGTGGTCTAGTTTCAAACTACTTCAACACGGTTTGAGTCATTCAGCTTTCAACTACTTCAACACAGTTTGAGTCGTTTAGTTTCCAACTACTTTAACACAGTTTGAGTCGTTTAGCTTACAAGTACGTGGTCAGAGCTTAACTCGTTGACACCAATCAAGATAGACTTAATATTACTGTAACCTTGTTCACCTTCTTAATTTATCTTTACAAGTGGGTATATTGAAACAAAATAATAAAGAAACACTGAACATTTTTAGTTTATACTTTTTCGAGCTTTTATTAAAAAAAAACATATTAAAAATGCGTTATTGTTGTTGTTTGTTTCGAAGTTTTACCAAAACAAAGGGAGGAAACAGTTATAAATTTTGACAGGGAAGGAGTGATCTTCAGCTAAGACAGTTTTACTTTAAAAACAAAATGGTTGGCTTTTGGAATGGGTTCTCTTCAAATGTAGTAGATGCTGTAAATTAAAGGGAGTTTAAGAGAATATTTGATAAATATTTAATTTATAAAGACTGGTTTTGAGTGTTAAATTCTTATTTTAGAGCTTAGTATAGTGGATAGGATGGCCAAGATTTACCAACTGCTTCTTTGTTTTCGTTAAATGATATGTATGTATTGCTTAGTGCTCACCTTACATGCATATTAATTAAATCTTTAAATCTAATGTATTTATGAATTATTCATTGCTACATAGCCCCCCAGTGGCTCAGCGGTATGTCTGCGGACTTACACGCTAAAATCCGGGTTTCGATACCCGTGGTGGGCAGAGCACAGATAGCCCATTGTGTAGCTTTGTGCTTAATTCAAAACAACTACAACCATTGCTTCATTATTTCATATCTCCCACTGGTACAGCGGCAAATCTATGGATTTACAACGGTGAAATCAGGGGGTTCGATTCCCCTTGGTGGACTCAACAGACAGCCCGATGTAGCTTTGCTGTATGAAAACACACGCATTTGTTATTTCACTGTCGGTTAGAGCTTACGTTTCCTTCTACAAAAACTTTTAGACGTCGGTTAATTAGATTCAAGTGTTTGATATAGTGCAGTAGATATTTAATAAACGTTAAGAGTTGAAAGAAAGAGGCCTAGCTTTAAAAGATGGTCATTGGACTTATTTGTGACTACAAAATCAAATCACACTATTGTCACATTTTATTAATCTTTATTTAGGTTCTACACAAACGTGGACGATTGTAAACAATATCCGGTTCCTTCAGAACTAAAAATAGTCCTCGCTTTCCTGCCAGCTTTTCTCGGCTCATACTTTTAAAAGTTATAAATTTTTAGTCTTCGTTTTATGATAACATAAATGCATGAAAATTCGCTACAGCATGCTTCGAGTTACTAATAAAACTTAACACAAACTTGTTTTCTGTTTAAAGTGTTTTTGTTGTTACTTCAATGAGAAGAGTTCCTTTAATTTTTAACGCCATCTCAATTTTAACCTTTTCAACGATGTGTCCATTTTTATACGCTGAAATGTCGCATTTGTGAGCACGTGTTGAATAATTGATCTGTTGGGAATGCTAGCATTAACTTTTATTATTATCATTGTTGTCTTCGTTAGTCTTCTTGCTGTAAATCCGATGTAATCGCCCTCACACGTATTGTAACTAATTCCATAAACTAAATAACTTCTGTGTTGAAGTCTAATATTATCTTTATATAGGCAGGTCTTTTCAGTATCATGGAAGATTTGATTGTAGCTTTCGTTATAAAAATACTTTTCTTTCAGCCTTGTGCTTTTTTGTGTGTGTTAGCAGCAGCTTAAGTGAAATATCTAAACATTTATGTTTTAGGGACGTCTAAATTCATAACTGTAGGACGAGAATGGCGTTGCATCGTATTCTCAATAGTGAGATTAACAAATCGTCTTGGAAAACAATTAATTTTCAACTTACACCATTTTTATAAGAAAATCCCAAACGTATTCTTTACTCTATGAACAAGGCCTCCAAAGATATTTGTTAGGTTTTTGAAAGGTACAATTCTTTCAGAGTTTGAGGATAGTAAGAATATTTGTGGTTAACTCCAAAGTCAAACTTTTTTCGTTAATTATACAGGGTGGCCCATAAGTCCCTACCCCTCCATATATCTTATGTATCTAGTGTATCTGTGTGCTGTGCGTCATTCTCGCTGCATAATATTATGCGACGTCATGTTTTGTGAGACATTTTCCTCAACATGAGCTTACATCGGCCATATTTCTCTGAAAAAAAGAAATAAATTTATAATACATGCGTAATTGAATATAACATAATAACATATGGATGGGTAGGGACTTACGGGCCCCCTGTATACCATGGAGCTCATTAAAGGTAACGCAAATAAAGTTTACGTTTAAATTAATCTAATTGACAAATTACACCAGTTCTTGTTATTGTTTGAACACCATAAAAATGCCACGACGTTTGTAAACCAGTGTAACACGGTCATTCATTTAAATTAGATCGCAAAATCAAATAAACACATTAGTCATGATTGGATCCAGGCTCGAATCCACGTTAACGCTGTTTGTTTTCACATGAGAGTGAATATTAAACTATATGTTTCTTTAGCACCAACAACCTCCACCAACCTTCAGTTTATTTAACATCGATGTTTTTTCTAAACATTGAACCAATAGTCTTATTTTGTTTAATGCTTGTAACCAGAGGGTCAATATAGAAAAATCAATGCTATCGTAAGCCTAGTATCAGTTACTTCATCAGAAAATCAGAACTATCTTTTAAAGTGTGACTGGTGTAAATAAAATCACTTAGAAAAAGACACTTTGGGCTAGAAACGATACAATGCCAAAACCAACTTGTCCAATATCGTTATAGGTTCTATCATGAATGACACTACATAACAAAATTTTCACTTTATATTGTTCCTTGGCAGAAAGTTATTTCCCAATTACTTATGCCTAAAGTAAATGGTAAATACCTATTTTTCTCTTCAAACTTTGCTTTAGTGACCTGGGAGCGTATAACGAAAACATAATGAGAGACTATGTTTGGAGGCCGATACGTCAAAAATCTCGAAAAACTACTCATTTCTAAACATTTTGTTCGTTTTTGTATAACTCTAGTATAAATACATGAAAATCTTAGTTTATATGTTGTTTTATTCATACCATATGTAAATGAAAATGTGCAAATTTGCTCATTTTTACATAGAAAATAGGTTAATTTCTAACTTTTATTATCCAGGTCACAAAAGTAAAGTTTGAAGGTAAGAATGGCCAGTTTCTGTACTTTTACAACATAAGCAATTAAGAAATAACACACACTATCCAGGAACAAAATTTGTGTTACATAATGTAATACTGTAATTCTTTGAGTTCAACAAATAAGTAGTAACCCGTTTTCTCGGGTAACAGGTGGATTGATGGTCAGAGCCGAGAATTTAGTAGCGTTACTAAAACGTATTTGATCCATAATCACGACTATTCACGTATTTTTCAGCGCGTAATCAGGAACTGTAACGTAGTGTCTAAAAATATGTTTAATGTTGAAGTACGTAGAATAAATGCTATTACGGATTTAAGAGACTCTTTTAATATTGACAAAACTCTGAACCTTTATTTATCTCTTTTTTAATATGAATTTAGAAATATCTAAAATTATGTTTTATTGTGACAGACGTTTCAAGAAACTGCGTTACATTTGGTAAGTATGACCTCGCTTAGCGACGAAGAGTAGGAAGCACTTCAATCATATACAGTTGTACCTCGGTTCTCGAACTTAATCTGTTCCAGAAGGCTGTTCAAAACCGAATCAATTTTTTCCATAAGAAATACTGTAAATTAAATTAATCCGTTACAGACCTCCAAAAATTATGCATTATGAAGCATTTTAAGTAAAAATATTGCTTATTTATACCTGTATGATAATACTTACATGCATGAAGTCAACCACAAAAACTATGAACATAATAAAAAAACAATAAATGAAAATTTAACTGCACTCTACCTGTGCTGAGGAGAACTGATGGTGTAAGTGAAAGGTGGTGAGGAACGTGGAAAGTAGGTGGGTTATACGTCTGGTTGGGGAGTAACCTTCTATAAGAACGTCAGGTAACTCTCCTTCTGGGGTTCTTTCTCTTTTCTGTCTCTTTGTTCTGCTACAACCTGCTAGAGACTCACTGGACCTATTTCGCACTAAAAACTTGTTTAATGATGTTTGTTTCTGTCTGCATTTTAAAATGTTTCTGAAGTAAGACATGGCATTGTCATTGAAAAGGTTTATGCTGCAGTTTGCTACAGCTTTGTCAGGGTGAAATTTTTCCTCAAAACTTTGTAACTCTCCCTGTTTTCACACATTTCCTTGATTAGTGAACTAAGAACATCCTCCCTTCCCTCCTCATTCGAAGACACTTCCTCAGTTGCCTTCTGTTGCTGCTCCTTATGAAGGTTTTGGAGTTCTTCCGTGGTAAGCTCAGTGTTGTGGTTTTTCACCAACTCCTCCAGATCATCACCACTCACATTCAAGCCCATACACTTGACTAGTGAGACAATATCCTCGACAATAGGCTCAGTCTCAAAGCATTCAAAGTCTCTATCTGCAACTGAGTCTGGTTACAATTTCTTCCTGGCTGAGTTCATGGTCCTCAAATATGACCTGCTGATCCATGGATTGAATGAAAGGAGTCATGTTAGGGGGTAAGAGCTTCACCGTAATGAAACTGTACTCTTCCACCAACCCGTCCTCCAAGTCTGGTGGGTAAGCAGGTGCATTGTCCATCAAAAGAAGGGCCTTGAGTGGAAACTGTTTTTCCGTGAGGTAATTCTTTACACTTGGGGCAAACACTTCATTTACCCACTCCATAAAAAATTGCCTGGTTACCCTTGCTTTACTATTAGCTCTCCACATGACATTTAGTTTACTTTTCAGGACATTATTTTTCTTTAAAATCCTCGGGTTCTTAGAATGGTACACAAGCAAAGGCTTAAGTTTCAAGTCCTCACTTGCATTACTACATAACAATAGAGTTAGTCTGTCCTTCATTGGCTTGTATCCTAGTAGTGACTTCTCCTTGGTGATGTAGGTCCTCTTTAACATTTTTTTTTTCAAAAGAGGCCTGTCTCATCACAGCTGAACACTTGTTGGGGAATAAAATCCTCAGATTCTACATAGTCCTTAAATTCTCTAACAAATTTATCACCAGCGTCTTTGTTAGAACTGGCACCCTCCCCATGTCTCACCACACTATGTATGCTACTTCTCTTCCTAAATTTTTCGAACCCCCCCTACTAGCTTTAAAGGCATCACTTGTATCAGCACTTGTTCCAGGGGTGTTTTTCAGGAGGTCAGTATGCAACTGCTTTGCTTTCTCACAGTTGATGGTCTCAGACATACTATCACCAGCTAACCTTTTTTCGTTTACCCAAATCAACAAGTTTTTCTTCCTCTTCCATTGTTTGTGATCTTTGTCACTAGCACGAGTGGAATTTACTTTAAAATGTATTATAATTCTAAAGACAAAATTTTAGAGCGTGTTCAACAGCACAACGAGGCTTGAACGTTAGGCCTTTAGATACTCACTTATTACCTACACAAATAAATCACGCCTGATCCTAAGAGTTCAGCCAAAGTTTAACAATTCTATATAATATAGATATAAGACGTAACTTTCATTTGTGTTTCAAATCTTTTCAATCACTCTTTAGCCTAAATTGATTTGTTTTGAATTTCGCGCAAAGTTATATGCGGGCTATCTGCACTAGAAGCCCTTAATTTAGCAGTGTAAGACCAGATCATCAGCTCCCACCGCCAACTCTTAGAATACTATTTTAATAACAAATGGTGGGACATTATAACGTTCTCATGATTAAAAGTAAGAGCATGTTTGATGTGACGGGAATTCGAACCCGCAACCCACAAATTGCGAGTCGAGCGTCCTAACCATCTGGCCATGTGAGATCTACTCGGGATTAATTAGTTATTTTCTAAATTTTGTTTTATTGAGTTATCTATCTAATGATATGTTTTAGCAAACTAACTTAGCTCTTTTGTGATTAGTTATTTATTTAAATACTGTTCTGAATGTTTACTAATTATCCTAAAACAATCTCATGTATTATAAACGTACCTTCTGAACATTCTTATAGCGAAAGGAGTGTCTATGGTTTCCATTTCAAAGCAATCAGTTTGCGGTCTTACAACGCTAGAAATAGGGTGAGCAGCGAATAGATAGCCCATTGTGTAGCATTGTGCTTAACTACAAAGAAACAACACAACCAGTAGAGGAAGCCATAAAGTTACAATTATGATATTTTTTTCTTCCGTATATCAACTAATTTAAAACAAAATCAGATTAAGAGTTAAAAATAGAGTTTTTGATATACAAGTCACCTCTGATTTCTTATTTTTGTGACATAACTTATATCTAATTATTCAATTAATTGAGTTTGTTTGAAACAGGTGACAGGCACAGTTACCTGCATGAATTAAAATTCTGTTCTCTAAGTGTATTTGTTTCATCAGATGTTGTTTTTTAGTTCATTACTTGATCTGTAACACATTACACAAACACTATTATAGTTGATGCCTTGAGACATTGTTTGAAAGTTTGATATTATACAAAGACTGAGAGATTTAGGGATGTGGCAAACATTCTGAATCGTTCAGTTGTAAGGAGAAGGGATGAGTGTCTTTGAAAGTTTCGTATAGCTGGACTATGAGTCAATAGAAAAACTCCTGTTATTTTATGACAGTCCAGAACTAGGGCACGTTATCATGAGGTGATCTCTAATAGAAGCAACTAGATGTCCGGACAATGTGCAACGTCCGTGAAAAAGACTCAAAGTTGCAGGTAGGACGTGATGAGGTGAAAACAAAACGTATTTGACTCTCGAAAAAGAAGTACTACCAGTATTTGGCAGCGATCACAAAGAAACTTTCTAAATGCTTGACAGATTGTAAAAGATTTTCCTCCATTGAACTTATGCTCTTTTGGTTTTGTCAGATTTTTTTATAAAGTGGAAACTTAAAGGAGCACTGCTATTATAAACGAGATCAGTGTGTAGTTCGATGTTTTTTCCTACGGAAAGCTTTCTGATTTGTTTGTAAATATAACAGCAGTTTATCTACATATTAGCTATATTTTAACTGTGTGATCGATTAAACTAATCTCTGTATATTTGGTCTTTTTAGCCTGTGTGACAGATTGTGCAACACATGAGCTAAAGAGACAAGAGTATTGCATAAGACGTCGTCTAGATACCCAGTGGTTCAGACTTAGTAACTTTTACAGAACTTCAGGTCAGAGAGATAACAACCAATTGGTAATACTCGCCGCCTATGTGGCTACTTTTAAAGACATAGTGAGATTGTCTATCATTTTAATAGTGCTCTAAAAATGTAGTATCTTGCGTGTTGAGCTTTGAACGTTTTAATATACAGTTCCGTACAATAATTACTAGGCCTATCCGGGTATTGAAATAAACATTTTGTGTGAGTCAACCGCTAATGAAATTAATCTGATTCCTCAGTGTTACTAAACACCCACTAAGTTTTTAATGTTAATTTTGTTTTGGAGTCTCAGTTATATTAATATCACAGAAGAAATATTTTGTGTCGTAAAATACTTTCACCTAATTAGATTAGGTACTAAAACTCGAGATAAAATAATCTTTCATTATATCTAAAAAAACACATGTAATTGAATTATTAATAGTTTATCAGGTTAACGTCGATATCTCCATCCTGATCTTGGTTCAAATCACATTTAGTTCCTTCAAAGAAAACAGATGTCACAGTCATCACTGCCAAACCTGTGAGAGTACACCTGTCACATCTCTTAGCAATACAAACATTCAGTCATTATTCAAGTCACACATTACTAGTAAATTACTCATAAAGTCACGAAAAAAGAAAAAAACATTCCACAAGAGTCTGGCATGTCATATTTTGGGCAACAGTTTACACGTAATTTTCAAGTAAACCACAGCCAACCCTAAGAGCTTACAAGTCCTTTGGTACTCTATTTAAGGGTTTTACTTTGAAAATACGTAAAAAAAAGTAGATTAATAATTTTGATTGAGATATTTTTATATGTAAATTGGTTCAAAGAAACTTAAGAGTCGTTAAGAATTCCTTGGCCTACTTTTACTGTCCTCTCTTTGCATTAAAAAATAAACCAGGTAGTAGCGTTGAATACATTTCTTAGATGCACGTTTGTTTCATCTACATCACAAGAAGGTTTTTTAAAGTCTAAATGCATTACTTATGCTAAACATGCCTTTATCCATAACGTTAGAAAGATATCTAGTATACTGTTTTATTGTTCAATGGCTCTTAAAGGTTTTGGTGGTCACACCGTTTCATGTTATTAATGCTTCGCGGACCACTATAGGAGCTATACATTATATTGTCACTTACTTTGCATTATAATACAACTTTTTGATGGACCACCTGAAAAACTTTGCGAGTCATTGATTTAGAAGTTAAGAATCTTTTTACAACTTGAGTGTGGTATATACATCAAATATTTGAAATAACAGAACTACTTCTGGAACACGTGTTCTGAATAGTAAATTAAATGTTTACTAAATATATATCAAATTTCAACCAGTTACTCATTGGACGTACATAAACCTTTTTTTGATCTTTCATAGTGTTGTTTGGATGAAACATTTGGCGTCACTTGGATGCATGGTGCTGTATTTGTTTGTTTTGAATTAAGCACAAAGCTACACAATAGGCTATCTGTGCTCTGCCCACCACGGGTATCGAAACCCGAATTTTAGCGTGTAAGTCCGCAGACATACCGCTGAGCCACTGGGGGGCACATGGTGCTGTAGTCGAATTATTTATTCAAATACCAGTTTTGATTGAGTATATTACAGTTAGAAATTTTAACTCTTAGGCTTAATGGGCGTGCATGATGTTTGTTACACTTGTTTCTTTCAAGATCTCAAATATTTTCTGTGTTCTTTCCACATTCATATGTGTAACGATGGTTAATATTCCTAGTTTATTAATTCTATCTTTTCACTGGCCCTCCTATCGTATGCTGTCGCTAATACTTTTCGTTTAAATGAACGATGTGGTCTCATATCACTAACAACGTGAAAATCATACATATGGTCAGTTACAGGCTCGTTTTACGTCACTAATGATGGAGCCGAAAGACATTTAGACAAAACCTTTATACCTCCTACTATGTTTAATCAGGACTTGTTTGAGCTATTGAAATCGTGGCTCTTATTGGTTTATGATTCCCAACAACTTTTGTTGAAGCTTATATTCTAATATTTCAGTTTTGTAAAACGCTGCCCGCTTTTCAACGATTTCTGTTGGTTCTGACAATATATATTTTTTTAATTTTAGTATTCCACCCGTATAAATAATTTGTTTGTTTGTTTTGGAAATTCGCACAAAGCTACTCGAGGGCTATCTGTGCTAGCCGTCCCTAATTTAGCAGTGTAAGACTAGAGGAAAGGCAGCTAGTTATCACCACCCACCGCCAACTCTTGGGCTACTCTTTTACCAACGAATAGTGGGATTGACCGTAACATTATACACCCCCACGGCTGGGAGGGCGAGCATGTTTAACGCGACCCTCGGATTACGAGTGCACGCCTTAACGCGCTCGGCCATCCGTATAAATAATCTAATACTGTTCCACTGATTCGAACTTCCGATACTCAATACTTAACATTTTTATATTAGATTTAGCAATAAAACTAATAACTTAGTTGTTGCTGTTTTGAATTAAGCACAAAGCTACAGAATGGGCTATCTGTGCTCTGCCAACCACGGGTATCGAAACCCGGATTTTAGCGTGTAAGTCCGCAGACATACCGCTGAGCAACTGGGGGGCTAATAACTTAGTTCGTCGATAAGAAACACCGAAAGCAACTGTGTAAACGAAATTATTTAGTAATTACGTCAATTAAAATACTCGACCTAATACTGCAAAAGATGGTCCGGCTCAGGTGAGTTAAGGCATTCGACTCGTAATCCGAGGGTCGTGGGTTCAAATCCCAGTCGCATCAAACAAGCTCACTCTTTCAGCAGTGGGGACGTTATACTGTGCAATCAATCTCGCTATTCGTTGGTAAAAGAGTAGCCCAAGAGTTGGCGGTGGGTGGTGATGACTAGCTGCCTTCCCTCTAGTCTTACACTGCTAAATTAGGGACAGGTAGCGCTGATTGCTCTTAAGTAGCTTTGCGCGAAATTCAAAAACAAACAAACCAACAACAAAAGATATGTGACAATACAAAGAATTAACAATACTTATATAAAGAAAACAATAAAAGACGCACAAGAAAAAGGCGTAAAGCCGAAACTTTGAAGGATTATCTGGAATTCACAATCACTTACTTGCTACAAAGTAACAATTAATTACTAATGTTTGTCATAAGACATTACCATTAGGCTTACTGTTAAACACCGCATTCTTTATTTGTTGTTGTTGCATACAGTGAAATAGCATGGTTGAAATAGGCTTTTCTTCTCTGAACACTCTTTAAAGGTGAATTTTCAACAAATTTAATAATTGCCTTAGAGACTGTACTTTGGTTAGGTATGATTCCTGTGTAGTTGCCTTATTCTTAAACACTTTAGTTTTTGAGTAAAAAATGAAGTTCCTCTCGGTCGTTCGGCTGTTTCCGTGATGTTTTACTATTATGACGTAATAGTTGCTAAACACGCTTCGTTGCGCGCCGATCATGTTGCTCCTTTCATTACTAGTGTTTTATTTAAATCTGTCGGTGCTTTTTTCGGATTACATACTCTGTGAGACTATTTTTTGTCTTGATATTGCTACTTTATGTTTGTTTTATGATAACATGGTTTACTGCGTTGCTTATGGTTGTAAAAACGGCTCGGCATCGGGCAAAAGCTTCTTTTCGTTTGCGTGCAAGAAGGAATTGGCAAGGTGGCGACAGTGGGTGCGGATGGTCAGTAGGAAGAATTTGACACTTTCACACCATGCAAAGCTTTGTCAAGATCACTTATAACGCTCATGTTTTGTGTTCGATACCATTATTTTGGATTCCGTGGGTTTCAAGCCAGGCAGGTTGGTACCGAAAAAAACATAGGCAGGAGACAGGATTGTCCCCAACATCTTTCCTCGTGTAGAGCTGAGGACTAATCTCAGCCTGCTACCTACAGGTTCTACCCCTCTGAAGCCATCCCTTGCCATCACGAAAAAAACAAACTTAAAGGTATGTGTGCAGTATAAAGTGATAAACAATAACTAGTATAATATAATAATTTAAAAAGTACAATTTTTGAATAATGTAACTAGACATACACGCTTCACATTCATGAGCGTGTTTTGCATTTGTGGCATCTGAAAGTCTTTTGTTTGTTTGTTTTGGAATTTTGCACAAAGCTATTGGAGGGCTATCTGTGCTAGCCGTTCCTAATTAACAGTGTAAAAAAAGAGGGAAGGCAGCTAGTCATCGGCACAAACGAAAATCAGGAGCAAAACACTTTTAATTATGTTGAACTTCATAGCGTATTAGAAACATAAACGCAGTTTTTGTTGTTTAGAATTAAGCATAAAGCTGCACAACGGGCTATCTGTGCTCTGCCCATCACGGGTATCGAAACCCGAATTTTAGCGTGTACGTCCGCAGACATACCGCTGAGCCACTGGGGGGCATATAAACGCAATTAAATACGTTATTGCCAGTAAACAGTTAACTGTCTATTTCTCAGAGTTCCTACGTTATGAAGCAAAACCAAAACTATATTCGTGCATACACATCAGGTACCTGTCACAAGCAGCAAAATCTTTTCCAAAACATTGTTGTGTAGTGTTATTGATAACTATCGGATGTTCACAGTTCAAAACGTGGTAGTCGAAAAGTGAAACTTAACAGAAGTTAGAATACATTTATGCTTGTATCTGTAAACATAGTATTCTTTACTTTATTATAAAAATAAACAAACATATAAACACGTAGTTCTTACAACTTAATACTATATATTAACATTGTTGGACAAATCATACTGTAACACTTAGTGAATAAAGACTACATTCAGTGTTTTGTTCAAGAGTTGTTAGCCTTTTAAAACGAAATTATCAATTTATTGCGTGTCACACGTATTTTTGGATAACAGATGAGAAAGGGATCATCATCATCATCTGCCACTCGATTCCATTAAGGAACATAGGGCCGCAATCACTGCGGTTTCTGTAACAAGTTTTAAGTGAGTAGGTTGTTAGCCCGCTGCACCTAGCCGTCCCTAATTTAGCAGTGTAAGACTAGAGGGAGGGCAGCTAGTCGTCACCACCCACCGCTAACTTTTCGGCTACTGAACGAAAAGTGGGATTGACCGTAAAGTTATAACGCCCCTACGGCTGGGAGGGCGAGCATGTTTGGCGCGACTCGGGCACGAGTCCGCGACCCTCATTTTACAAAGCGCACGCCTTAACGCGCTAGGCCATGCCGGGCCCACCTGAAAGTCAGTGAAACCTTGATTTCCTAGTCTAGACAGTGGACAAATTTATCCCAAATAGAGTATATTTCAAGTTTAAAAGCTAGTAGATCATTCTGTAGATGTTTTTGTATCATTCTTAAATATGGAAAAATTTGAAGAATTCCATTTTTCAAATTTAACATTTCAAGATAAATTGAAATAAGACTGTGTCTTGAACATGTTGAAGTAATCAAGTAAATGTTATGTATTTACAAAAAAATTGTAGACTTGTAAAAATCAAATATAAACGCTATAACATATTTCCGTAACTTATCATAATAAAATTAATCTTAACACAGTACTTTGACATTGTCATATTAAATGTAAATCTCATAAACCTCATAAAGCATGTTGTTTTAATATATAATCCTGTATCTTCAGCTTTTAGTGGAAAGTACTGCTGATGACACAGTGCCTACTTCTTTAAAGGAAGTTGTGATTCACCCTACCCCTGATGAGATGATGATTGCCAAGACTCTAGAGCTGACTTATTACAGAGTGTGTCTGTTCACACTCTTGTAAGTAGATTATGATTGTTAGATTAAACATTCATAAGTTGCAATAATTTATGTATAATTTTATTAACATTAATTTGAATCTAACCGTGAAAAAATGTTATTATTTCAACCTAAATAAAATCCTATTGTTTTAGCTTATCCCAAGTATTCCAAGAGGTACACAGACTGGCTGGTATTCTGTTTCCAGAGGTATACAGGTATTCCCATCTGGCTTGAAGACTATAGCTACCCAGTCAGAAAATCTTCCAACAATAGATTTTGATTGTGGTGCTGGTAAGTTAGTTTGAATATGAATATGACATTTTCATTCATGATTTAACAATATTCAATAGTTAGATTAGTCTTGTTAATATTATTTTGATTATTTATTATAAACTATTGCTGGTAAACGGTACATTGTTCATATACATGTAATTCTGTCACTGATTTTTTGCAGAATCATCACCTGCTGCTAAGATATCTTCTGTATCACAAGTGACAGATGCTGATGATACTGATGATGTTCATATGAGTGATGATAAAGGTGCTGATCCTGACTAGAACTTGTCAAATCTGTGTCAAAAGTAACTGTTCTAGGTTCATTCAGAGTAGATTCGAATTGATATGGCGCTGCTCGACACTGTTCAGAACACAAAGTTAAAACAGACTCCGCCTCTGTTTCTCCGTATGCACTGGCTATGTTTATTTACATTCAACGCGCTGGCGTTGGTGGTTTGTTTGGCAACTATTACGTTACTTTTTCTAGTGGCAAACGTGAAAACTAAAACATTCGGATTGCCGCTCGGAAAGGGCTCTTTCTGCACCAAGATCTATGTTTCATTTATTGATACATATTTTTTATAAAAAATGTGAACCTGCAAAATTAATCAGTAGGAATAATTCTTTTGACTGCAAAGTTTTCTTTTTCTGTAAAATTCACCTTTAAGAAAATGAATAAAGAACGTAGTATTTTAAAATATACCAAGTCTGATAATATTATCTTATGAGAAATATAATTGATTATTAAAATGTTTTTCCAACAAGAATGTTCACAACAAACAATTTTTATGAAACAATAAGAGTGAATAAGTTGATAATAAATCGCGCAATGAACAGACAAAATTATATAAGGAGGTATAATTAATATAGTTTAACAACATCATCTAAAGACACTAGTTAAGTGATGTAATTTTTGTTGTAAAAAATCTACTGTAATTCATGTTCTAAACACTGTTAACTTTAAAATAATATTATTAATGTAATTCTTGCTGTACGTTTATTTTTTGATAACAATTTCTTGCCACCTCGTGGTGGAATTCTTTGAGGTTGGGATGTCAGTTGATCTACGATGCCATAGTTTTACCGAGTGGTGCCAGAGAGCGAATAGTTGCAAACTGGGCTAATATAAGATGGATAATTTCAAATCGTGTCACCAGGAGTTTGTGATAAGATGATCATTGGGCGCGCCATCAGTGAGCATCCAATTACGGAGCAGATGTTTTATTATGAAGTTTTTGTAGGTTTACCACCAGAGGCGTTGTTTAACCTACCTGAGCTTGATTGTTAAGTTACATCATGTTACATAAAATAAAGACAATAACTATTTTATTTTCTACAGCTCTTAATATAATATTAGTTTCCACATTATCGTTACGATCTACTTTATAATATAATATTTATAATAAAAACACACTTGAATATATAACATATATATATTCTTGAATATATAGATATACTACTTTATTCATTATAGTTTGAATGTTCGTAAAGCGTAGTTAATGATTATCCTTAGACTGGTTTGTTTTACAGATATTTATTCCTGAAAAGGACCACTTTTAATGTTAACCTAAATAATTTATATTTAAATTTATATATAAATATTTATCTCATTATTACACTATTTAAAGTAATTCTGGCTCTTCAAATCAAAATTGATTTTTGTTAGCAGTACAACTTACATTTGTTACGACCATTACGATCCTGTTTTTATTATTGTTATGTCTTATTACGTTTGTCTGTATCCACGTTATTAAACTTAATCAACTCTGTACACTTAATATAAAAATCTGTTTATGAAAGTTTAAAGTTTCAATTAGATTTGTTTTTCAGTCAGACACTAATTTAAAATAATGGACAAACTAATATCAGTATTATTATATTTAGTTGTAACAAACTTTTTATGTAGAAATTAACAATTTATGGATAAAATTAGATTTATTAATATATGAGAATTAAAATAAACCCACAAAACAGGGATATTTAGCTCAGTATATGTATGTATATATATATTAACAGCCATAATATATAATTTCCTTTTGGGCATACCATATTATTCTTATTTTGAACGATTCAGTTAGAAATATTTAGAATGAACGTATAAAACGACAAAAATAGTTTTTTGAAGGCTTGCGCAGATTGTAAGTTAAAAGAATGCATGGATGATCATATGATTATGATGCATAGGACAAGAACCTAGAGTTTGAAAGTTTTATATAACAATTTATATGGAAAACGGTCATTTTCAGGTTGCACTGTAAATTAAAGTGATGATATGTGTGTAATTATTGAAGCAAGCTACAAAAATAGTGAAACTAAAAAGTTAGATGAAACAATATAATAATTTCAATTATTCTCACACTTTAACTTTCATTGATATTTACTGAGAAATTGAATACACAACTGTATTGCTCCTTTCCTTTAGGACTCACAACTTTAATTGCTGTTTATGTCCCCTGAAAAAGGACGAAGACCTCCTGGAGGGGGTCACCTGTATCAAGCACTTACATCATTATATAGTAGTGTGTCGTCAATCAGTAGATACTAAAATGTCGTCTTCCGAGGAGTGCTTAACGTTGCAATAATTGTTTTCGTTACGTCAGTAAAATGGTTTGACATGAATCATGGGAAACACTATGCACTCTGCAGGCTACAGCAAAGCATTACATAAGAAATTGAAAAACAAGTAATAAAAACTGACGTTACTCTTAATTTTGGTTTTATTACACTTAGTTTATGGAATGTATCTAGGGTTTGAATGTTTTAGTTTAACGTGGAAAACAGTCCTCTAAACAGATTGTAAGTTGAACATGCAACCGAATAATCGTAAAGATTGTTATACAATAAGTCAAACTGTAATAAAGAAAATGTAACATGCTTATTTCACGTATTAAAACACGATGCATCGGTAGAAACGTTTAATGTAAAATGAGGCTATGGCTTCTTGTACCATTTACTATTCGTGTATAATTACCAATGATTTTTCACTGGGATAGAGGAGTCAGAACTGTCTTTTAGCGACAGTTTTTGAAGAGTTTTAGTTTAGTCAGAGATAGAGTAAGTTTTACTATACATTTTCAATTACTTTATGTAATAGAAAACACAACAAACTATTTTCGACAAATTTACATATAGAATTCGACATATTCTACAGTAGATAAGAAAGGACATTCACGAAATAGCATGTAGAACAATTCTGTGTAGAACAATATTAACTTGAGGTGATACAGTGACATGCTTCATGTTACATACAATAATGTTAACTTGAGATGATAGAGCTGACATATTTCATGCTACATACAAGAATGTTAACTTGCAATAACAGAGCAGACATATTTTATGCTACAACGTTCTCACTATGGCATCTCTCACGCAGTTCGTATTTGGTACGTTTACAATTATTTTTCATACACCGTGTTTCTTTCTCGTGTGCCCCCCGGTAGCTCAGCGGTATGTTTGCGGACTTACAACGCTAAAAACCGGGTTTCGATACCCATGGTGGGCAGAGCACAGATAGCCCATTGTGCAGCTTTGTGCTTAATTCAAAACAACAACTTTCTCGTGTACTGAACTTGTTATTAATGAGATTCCTGGTGTTTGTACTAGTGTAATATATTTGTCTGATGCTCTGATTAATATATCTAGTTTTGTGGTGATGCTATCACATATCTGGAATCACCCAAGTAGTCTCAGTTTTACACTACTTTCTTTGATGCTATGTTTTAAGAGAACGTGTATGTTTTCTTTTTGCTTATCAAAATTTGTTACGTCACTATGTTTTGTATAAATTCCTGTTGTATTTTCTTTTAAAACAGTCATCAGGTTTTATTGTAGCCTCCTTCAACATTTCTTTGTTATTACAAACATTATCAATCTTGTGGAGGTCACCCAATAAAGACACCTCTTTTTACAACAGGTGAATTGTTTTTCGACCTGGGAACTTTCAACTCCAGTGGGCTAAATAAACGTTTTAGTTTCTTGTAATATTTCTCGCTCCAGTTTAAACCATGTTTAAATGGTTTTACACAGTGAATTATGTATCTCTCTATTCATTTTTTTAACTATAATGCATATATGGTTAGCGCACGCATGAGTGTATATATCTGGATGTATTTATGTATATGTGTATGTACATACATATGTACATTGTTATACACGTTCATTTGTTACATTGTCACGCAACATTCGATTTAGAATGTTTTTGTTGACGGATTTACTTTTCATTTAGTGACACCTGAAAAGGGCCATTGCCCGAAACGTTGTGCGCCTTATTTGTATCGACAATAGTAGATATATTAAAAAAATCTGTTAGTTAACGTCCTGTTGGTTTTACCTTCAATGTTTTTTATGGTTTTATTTAAGTTTGAAGAAACGTATACAATGATGTTTGCTTCTGATGACGTAATTCATGCTGCATATAACAAGAGTAACTTAAATAATGCCTTATTATCAACATTCACATAACGACAGACATAATGACGAAGTTTTATTGAATTCAACAATACTCACTAAACGACAGAAGCACGTAATGTAATTTAGTCTGCAGTTAACAATATTCATTGCAGCAACATTGTTATATTTTATAGACGGGGGACAAACCTAGCCATATGAATATTGATCACACAAATGAGCCTGTTTGAGTCTTTCAGATGATAAAGTTCTGCATTCAGTATAGAATTTAGAGAAACTTCAATTACTTGTTCAATAAGCAAAGTTAATTAGCTGCTGCCTTAATTATTTCAAGTCTCTACTTCGATTCCCTCAAGCCTCAAGGATTTGAAGAGCAGCAAACACTCGCCGTTCTAATTAGTTATTTTTCACCCTTATCTTCGTATTTATGTCAATAAACGCCATCGAAACAACTTCCAAAGATTTGTGACTTTTCATCACTGGCATGCTGAAAAAACGTTTCTACTTATATCGACTTAATTTATGCAACAGTGTAGCAAAAATGGGAATACTGTTTTACTCTCAGAAATGGGTAAATGACTCGTCTGTTTTAATTAGGCTGTTTTACGTCTAGTTTTGAGTTTCATTTCACAGTCAGACTCGTCAGGTAGCCACTTCAAAATGGAGCATCTAAGTCCAATAAAAACCACCTGGATATCGTGCAACGTCAATTTCCCAGTGAAGAGCGATCCTTTAATAGCATGCATATTAAAGAGAAATGTTTGTTTTTAATATACATTATACATATTTATAAATGTTTCCTCCTTTTTTGTTCTCGAGTGTATCGAAACTTTGTAGAAAGTTTAGGTTTAAGGACTGATTAACATGATAAGAGTTTGTTTGTTTGTTTTGAATTTCGTGTAAAGTTACACGAGGGTTAGCCGTCCCTAATTTTACAACACCTAGTCATCACCGCTCACCGCCAACTCTTGAGGTACTCTTTTACCAACTCTTTTATAGTGTTGATCGTCACACTATAACGCCATCACTGCTGAAAGGGCGAGCATGTTTGATGTGATGTGGATTCGAACCCACGACCCTCAGATTACAAGTCGAACTCCTTAACCATCTTGTCATGTCGGGCTCAATGATTATAGAATTCTGCATATTTATACATGTGTAAAAGAAGGTAAAACATTATATACTTTAATATCACATGAAACTGAGGTGTATATTTTCTCTTTTACAAGGTTTGATTATTATTTTAGTAATTGTTATTAACACTAAATTTTCCATTATAATACTGTCTATGTATCTATCAAATTACTTGTTGGTTTCATTCACTCCTATACGAATAGGACATTACGTTTCTCACAAAGTCTCTCCATGTCTCTGTCCTGTGCAACCTCTGTCCATTCCTCATCTTCTATAAAAACATCAAAGACATTTTCTGTCAGATTATCTTTGTTTTTGGTCATCCTAATTGTTTTTTCTACTTTTTAGCATGTCAAACACAGTAATTTTGGGCAGTCTATTCTATTCTGGTAACACACCAAAACAATCTCATTCTTCTTGATTTTACAATATTTATAAGAGGAATTGCTCCTCTGTTACCCATGAACTCTTGGTTTTGCTATCTTTTCCATTTTTTCTGATCTGTATCATATACTAGTCCTATAATTTTTTTCGTAGAACCATATTCTCCAGAACCTGGACATTTTTTTAAAATGTCTTGAAAGTGAGCATGAATCAGATCCATGTGGAACAACTGGTTTTACAATGGGATTTTATATTCCCATTTCACTTTATTGCTGAAACGTCTTTTACTTAATATTTTTTCAAGCTCCTAAATATTATTTCTTTACTTTCCATACTATTTAGGACATTTGTTTTCTTATCATTACCTTCTATTACTTTGGTTTTCAGATAGTTAAACTCATTTTTATATTCAGTATCCATAAACCTTTGTTCTTCAAGGTCATCATTTCTGAACATTTTCATAATATTTGTTTTTTCCTCACTGATCCCATCTTCTCAGACATCCCTCTGAAATACGGCACTAATTCTGCAATCGCTTCTTCGATGTAAGCCATTGCAATCACCACAGACAAAAAGATTTACATTTCGTTTTTGATTCTCCAATCTCCTGCTTAACCTCTGAAGCCTGTGAATAATCTCTCTTGATGATTTGTTATTAACCCAACTTAATAACTGCTAAAACATTTCATATAGAAAAATAATTCATTTAATCAACTCTGTGGTCAGATTTTTTATATTTAGTATTATAGCAGGCAACAGAATTAAATGACTAATTAGCCAATATAATGTAGTAAGTGGACTTTATGTAAAGTTTTGTTCCTGAACAAACTTTTCAATATTCAAATAACTTAACTCCTACTGATCTATGACGTTCCCCTTGTTTTGTCAGAAATTAACACAGTACTCACATAGTTACTTTAAAAAAGCTAATACATAGAAACAAAATCTATTTCAAGCTATCTTTACATGTACTATAGATTTTTCTTCAGTCCAGGAGAATAGATCTGATTACGTACCGAAAATAAATTGAACATTTGATTTCAGGTGGTTATTTTGTTAAAGCATCTCATTGCTCTATCTCATATTTCAACAGAAACCTTTGGCTTAGGGGAAACCAACGTTTTGTAGACTTACCAGCGTTCTAGCTCTCTTTGTTTATTCATAAGTTTGATGAGCAATTTAAAACTGCATAAACTAACTGAAATGATATCGAGCTATTGTTTTTCACTAGAGAGCGCTGTCATCTGTCATGTGATCCTTTTATATTAATCTGCGATAGCTTCATTTGCCATTTTCACCATCATCAAAAGTGTCTTTGCAATATCAATTTCAAGGAAATCAAACCTGTATTCTCACTTCCCCGTCAATAAACATGGTATTAATGTCACTGGGCATAGACTCAGGTTTTCTGTACTGCTGTTTTGTTAGCTGAAATTATTGTCTGTGTTAAGTTATTTTCAGTGCTCACCGCCAACAGATATTTTTTGTTTTTTCAAGTCCATTTAAGAAACAGCTTTTAAAACACTAAGAAAACGACACTTTAAAGACGTCTCAAATAACCATACATCCTACTCTATTACAGAAACGAAATTAAGTTACACTAGAAGGTTCTAATTTTTAATGGCAGTTAGGTTCGCCTAAAGAAGCCTTAATTTATCATAGAAATGCAAATTGGTTGTGGTTAAGGAGCCATATATTTCGTAACAGCGTGCTAAGAAACAGCTTTTATAACAGAAAGAAACCACAACTTTATGACATCTCAAATAACCATACGATCTAATTTGTTACAGAAATGAAATTAGGTTACACCTAGAAGGTTCTAATTTTTCCTGGCAGTTAAATTCGCTGAAAGAAGTTTTAGTTTCTTACAGAAATGCTAGCGGGTTAGTCCTAGAAGGTTTTGATTTTTCATGGCAGTTAAATCTACTCCTAAAGAAGCCTCAGTTTTTCATAGAAAAAAGAATTCAGTTACTTCAAAAGAAAAAAGTGGGGACCACTAATTTATTACGGAAATGACATTCTCAATGTAAACAAATCTATGCAAGCAAATGTAAACAAATCTATGTATAATTTCTACCTTTGGCTTTCAAAGCGTCTAGTTTTAGAGAAAATACGAAAGCATATTCTGCATGTAACATCTCTTCTTCACAAATCTTGTGGAATCACTTTTTATCTCGGGGAAACAACCTGTATTAGATTATAACTGTTTTATTGAAGCTCAAGATTTAAATATGTTCGATTCAGCCCTAAAGCAAGTAAAAGTTAGATGTTGGAACGATAACTAACGCTGTGTAACTGTTAATATTATATTTGTTTATATAAACGATTAAACATCAGTGATGTCAAGAAAACCCACTTGTAGAGAAATATATATGTCAAAACAGCTCATTTGGGTTGACAAAATATACTCTTAAAAAAAAAACACGCAAAAGGCAAAATTTGAGACACATTGTTAACAAGTTTATTCCGGTTAGTTCTGTATGACATGTGTGAAACTTTGGAAATTCACTACTGAACATCCAAAGTCTGCAAAGGCGATGTCCACGCTCACTAGTTAAAGTTTAACGTCACTCAACGTCAATAACGAGTATGTTCCCCGTGAGCATCAATAACTGCTTGGCATCTCCTGCCCATGAAAACGATGAAATGACGAATCACATCCTGTGGAATAGCTGTCCACTCAGCCTGCAAAGCTGCTGCAAGCTGAGGTAGAGTCTGCGGTTTAGGTTGTCGCCGTCGCAGACGTCTGTCCAACTCGTCCCAAAGATGTTCGATAGGGTTTAAATTTGGTGATCTGGAGGGCCAGGGAAGAACGTTGATAATATGGTGCCTCAAGAAGACAGTGGTGAGTCGGGCTGTGTGAGGACGAGCGTTGTCATGTTGAAAAACGTCGTTGACGCTCACCATGATAGGCTGCACATGGGGCCTAAGAATCTCGTCGACGGTTGCGTACGGTCTGATCGAAAATCCTACGAAGCCCTGGTATGGTTGAGGCAGTAGACGTCGCAGTGGTGATTCTATCCCGAAGGTGACGTAACCGGATGTAGCGATCTTGTGCGGGCGTGGTCACACGAGGTCTGCCAGATCGTGGAGAGTCACAAGTTGATCCATATTGTTGGTGACGATTCCAAAGCCTTGTGATGGTGCTTGGGTGGACATTCACAGCTCTGGCAACATCTGATCGAGATTTGCCTGCTTCCAACGACCAATGGCGTTGTTGCGTTGTGCTTCAGTCAGTCTTGGCGTAACTGTATTGCGTGTCGGTGGTTTAACACTGAGCTATGGAAACCGAGAACTCGTCACTTTTATAGGGATTTTGCACATGTTGCACTTGCAGAACATGCAGATCTCTCAAACAAATTTATTTGATACGAATGCGATTTGACGAAAAATCCGATGTTTTCCTCCGTTTTCAAAGTGCACAACTTTTATTTTCATTTTGGTATGACAATCAGTGCCTTAACACGTTTAACATTACATATTCTGAGCTTGTAACGTTATTACATATATTTTTCTTTAAAATAACAAAAGTATCCCTTTTGCATTTCTTTTTTAGAAGAGTATATTTTACTTAGAAGAGCGACCAATGGTGTTTATTTGGCAATACCAAATTTATTCAAAAACCAGGCACAAAACTGAGGTCTATACTGTGTAAAAACTACACTGACAAATACCACACCAACATTATTTATAAAATACAATGTGATAACTGCCACGACTTCTATATTGGAGAAACAAGTAGAAAAATGGAAACCAGATTCAAAGAACATAAAAAGTCACATTCGTGCGTTTTCGAACACTGCTAGTCAAATAAACACAACATAACCATAGAAAACACTCAAATACTAAATAGAGAAACAAATACAAACAAACGCAAAATTAAAGAAGCCTTACTTATACAACATATTAAACCCAAAATAAATCAGTACAAAGGAAGACCTTTATATCTGTATTAAAAATAATAAAATAAATAATATAAAATTATATATTCAGACATCTAACACCGCTTTCTACATTCCGAAACTCAGTTACACAATCCTTTCCAAACATGTGGTCAGCTTCCGGTCAGTTATCTCTTTCTTTCTTTGTGAACCTGATGATGACCGAAGAAGGTCGAAATGTTGTTCGATCTTCTATGTACAATATTTTCTCAACCAAAACGAGCTGTTTTTACATAAACGATTAAACAGTCAATATCAACTATTCAGGACTCACGTAACTTACTATTAATAAATTATCTTTATATCATATGTACAGGGCACATGCAACGTACAAAATTCTTGTAACTAATATCAATGGATAATCGTAATATCATCTGTACATAAGTTTTGTGACTTGAAATTTACGAATTATGTTAATATCAACAATATAGGATTCACGTAACTTAATATCAATAGGTATGTTCGTATCAACTATGTAGGATTTTCACAAACAGAACTATCTAGAGCTTCAAGTAACATCAACAGTTCAAAGCTGTTATCAATTTTAACATTATTTTTTTTTATTAATACCCATCATCTATCATCAGGGCTGTAAAAAATTGTTATTTTGTAATACACTCTTGCCCAAAATCTTTGCATGCTGTTTTACGTTAATGGTATTTACTACATGCATGGAGTGGTTACCGAGCAAATGCGTCAGTGGTAAAAGTTTGAGCAATAATTTTGTGTTGAAGAATGATCATGCTACTATCAACAGTACACGTACTACAGAGGATTATCTCGACCAAGAGAACATCACAAGATTGCCATAGCCAGCGAAGTCCTCATATTGTAGTCCTACTAAGAATTGTTGTGCAGAAATGAGCCGTGAAATTGCTATCTAAGGCCTTAAATCAGCTGCTGTAGCTAGGTTGCAGCGCTTTCTAATGACAAGTTGGGATGAAATTGTGGGAGATTACATCAATAACCTGATCGACAGCATGCCACATCTCCTTAGGAAAGTTAATAGAATACTGGGAAGATCAACTAAGTGCTTTATGTTTAATGTGAAGTAATATAAGGTTACAGATACTAATTATAATAACGTGGTGTTATATCTTGTCATTACATATGTTTTGGTAAATTTTTTTGTGTTAGGTGAAATGCTGAATTAAACATCTTTCTCCAAGTGTCTGATAAAATTATTTGTTGTTTTTATAAATCATTCGTGATATCCATAGAACCTGTTTCATTATACAATTTACATATTTAGATGTTTAATACAACACACATTTCTCACTTTAACAGTTAGATGTATTTTTATTCCATCTTCATTATAATTATTTTATTTGTTACAATATATGCAAACACTTTGGTCGAGTGTGTAAGATACTATTGTAAAATGAATTTACACTGACATTTGGTTTCAGTTTACCACTATTTAATTATAGTAGCCCAAGACTTAGTGGCGGGTACTGCTAAGTAGCAGCTTTCCTTCAAATTTATTTCCTTAAAGCTAAGGATAACTGACGAAGATATCACTTGGAAACAGTAATATTTTGTAGTAATATCCAGGAAAAAAAGTGAATAACGCACTGATGAATACATTATATGTTTAAATGGAGAGAAGTATAAAAGTAACCTGTTGAATTCAGTAATGACTAGATACTGACTAAACATTTGATATCTAACGTAAAGTAAGTTCTCCTTTCCCAATACTCTGCTCTTTATTATTCGAAATATACTACATGTGTATACACACACACACATATATATATATATCCATAAAAATACGTTTGTATTTTCCAATGTCCTTCAAAGCAAACATGTTGCAAAACAGTTTTATAGTATTTTACAAACGTCAAACTCAGTATCAGGCTTATTATAAATTTGAGCTGGAGTTTTCTAATTTCTGTTCCTAACGAAAGTTTATGTTTTTTGTTTCATTTCATTTCTACTTGGCCGCGTTGGCCGTGATTTAACATTTACCTATGGTCTCGCCACACTCGCAGAATAAAGATTTTATTTTTTACAGTTGCTATTTCAATTTAGTGAAAATTATGAGACGAAGCACTTTTAGTGATAAAAAAGAGAGAGAGACGAAAGTCTAGGAAAACCTACGCCGTTTTTACCCATGGAACACCTTTGGCAAGATAATTTTTTTCTTCTAAATTTTTTTTACTCCTGGAGTTAGGGATCGAAATATATTAACTTTTTCTCGTATAAGTTTAGTATCACAAGTCGAAACTTCTGTAATATTGGTTTGTTTACTTTACCAAATTACCAAAAAAAAAAAAAAAAATTCACAACGTAAAATTGTACTCTTGAGCTATAATGTAGTTATGAAACAGAAATCAGTTTCATTTTATTTCTCCTCCCTCCGGTAGTACGTAACGAAAAGAATCAGAGTGCGATTCATGCGATTACACGCATTGCAAGTTGATTATCATAAGACTTTTTGGTTAAAAACTAATACAACTTTTCTCACTCAGTTCTCACTCTTTGGTTTAAATTGACACCACATGGTGTAGCAATAGTTATCACCTCAATAAGAAAATTACCAACAGAAAATACTGAAAGTCAATTGTTTACCGCTGACGTAATTTCTGTAATCTGTGACCATGCGAAAATGACTAAGGAAGGAAATGTAATGCCATTGTTTTATTTTAGACTGGCATTGCACAATGCAGTTACAAAAATTATGAGAGAATAAAAAGGTGGAAAACATTAGACTGATATCAATTTTTATTTGTAATCAAACAACGATAAAAAGGACGAAAAGAGAGAGAAATCTTAATGTCTCTTTTGTGTTTTTAAGTGATATCGCATAATATTGATATGGTAGCAATGTGGCTTAAAGTTTGTTTATTTCTGAATTTCGAGCAAAACTACATCAGAGCTATCTCCATTAGCCGTCTCTAATTCAGCAGTGTAAGACTAGAGGGAAGGCAGCTAGTAATCACCACCCATCGCCACCTCTTGGGCTACTCTTTTACCAACGAATAGTGGGATTGACCGTTACATTATAGTACCTCCACGGCTGAAAGGGCGAGCATCTTTGGTGCGACAGGGATTCGAACTATCAGATAATGAGTGGAACGCCTTAACCCACCTGGCCATGCCAGGCCTGTGGCTAACACAAACAGACGAACTGTAAGTCACGGTGTAAGTACAGTTATGACGTAAATATCAGGAGACATTCGAGTGAGAAACGGCGCTTACCTAGGTGTATTTGATGAACAGAGTTCGCCAGTTGCCACGTAAGAGCACGAGCAATTTGCACGTGCTGTTTACTTTGGTAGAAACTCGCAAGTCTTGCAGATGATAATATCAAAGTGAGTATGAAAAGCTCATTAATTAACATTGTCCAATCACGAGCCTTCATGGTTTGAGGTATCAAATATATAATGGAAACAAACGGATACTCAGCCTAAAATACTAGTCCAAACACAATTGAATTGTTTATAAACCCTTCCAAATGAAATAGTAATATGCAATAATATAGGTACTATTTCAGTATTCAGAAATGAATTATTAACTTCAGTTGGAATTCTCAGAAGTTGTTGTTCAACATGATGGGGTGACCAGAGTGAAAGATAACACTTTATCATGATCTGAGAGTATTTCCAATGTTATATATTGTTATGATCTGACATTATTTCCGTTACATTATACTATTATAATGTGACATTCTTTCCATTGGTATACTGTATTATGACTGACATTATTTCCGTTGCATTATATTATTATGATCTAACATTAGTACCGTTGCTACACACTATTTTGAACTGGTAGTAATTCGTTTACCATATAATACAATAATCTGACATTATTTACGTTTCTACGACAATCATGACGAATTCTGTGAAACCTTATAACACTTTAAATGGCGTTCCAGTTTCAAAACTCAATTTTTATATGGAAAGATACAAGACTGATGAGCTAAACGTAAAACAGGGAAAAATGATTGTTGAGCTAAATGTCATACAGAAATACATGATTGTTGAACTGAGTGTCATACAGAGATACATGATTGTTGAACTAAATGTCATAAAAGGATACATGATGGTTGAACTAAATACTATCCAGGAATACACGATTGTTTAGCTAAGTGTTATACAGAAATACATGATTGTTGAGCTAAATGTCATAAAGAGAAACATGATTGTTGAACTAAATGTCATAAAGGGATACATAATAGTTGAACTAGTTGTTATACAGGGAAACATGATTGTTGAACTAAATGTCATACAGAGACACATGATTGTTGAACTAAATGTTATCCAGAAATACATGATTGTTAAACTGAATGTCATAAAAATATAAATAATTGTTGAGCTAAATGTTATCCAGAAATACAAGATTATTGAAAAGAGAGTTATACAGGAATACATGATTGTTGAACTAAGTGTTATACAGGGATACATGATTGTTGAGCTAAATGTCATACAAAGATACATGATTGTTGAACTAAATGTCATAAAGGGATACATGATTGTTGAACTAGTTGTCATTCAGGAATGCATGATTATTGAATTAAATGTCATAAAGGGATATATGATTGTTAAACTAAGTGTTATACAGGGATACATTATTGTTGAACTAAGTGTTATACAGAGAAAAGAGGAATGTTGAACTAAATTTTATTCAGGAATACATGATTGTTAAACTAAATGTTATTCAGGAATACATCATTGTTGAATTAAATGTCATAAAGAGATATATGTTTGTTGAACTAAGTGTTATACAGGGAAAAAAGGAGAGTGTTGAACTAAATTTTATTAAGGAATACATGATTGTTGAACTAAGTGTTATACAGGGAAAAAAGGAGAGTGTTGAACTAAATTTTATTAAGGAATACATGATTGTTGAACTAAATGTCATAAAGGGATACATGATTGTTGAAGTAAGTGTTGTACAGGGATATATGATTGTTGAAGTAAATGTCATAAGGAATACATGATTGTTGAACTAAGTGTTATCCAGAAATACATGATTATTGAACTAAATGCCATAAAAGGTTACATGATTGTTATACAGGGAAATATGATTGTTGAACTAAGTGTTATGCAGAGATACATGATTGTTGAACTAAGTGTTATACAAAGATACATAATTGTTGAACTAAATGTCATAAGGGGATACATGATTGACGAATTAAATGTCATAAAGTGACACATGATTGTTCAACTAAGTGTTATACAGGGATATATGATTGTTTAACAAAATGTCATAAAGGGATACATGATTGTTTAAGTAAATGTAATCCAGGAATACATGATTGTTGTAATAAGTTTTATCCAGCGATACATGATTGTCGAACGAAGTTTCATTGAGGAATACATGATTGTTGAAATAAATGTCATAAAAAGATACATGATTGTTGAACTAAATGTTATCCAGGAATATGTGATTGTTGAACAAAATGTCATAAAGGGATACATGATTGTTGGACTAAATGTCATAAATAGATACATGATAGTTGAACTAAATGTAAAAAAAATACATGATTGTTGAACTAAATGTCATAAAGGGATACATGATTGTTAAACTAAATGTTATCCAGGAATACATGATTGTTGAACTAAATGTCATAAAGGGATACATGATTGTTGAACTAAGTGTTATTCAGGAATACATGATTGTTGAATTAAATGTCATAAAGGGATACATGATTGTTGAACTAAATGTGATAAAGGGATACATGATTGTTGAACTAAATGTTATACAGGGATACATGATTGTTTTTTTGTTTGTCATATATGGATGCATGATTGCTAAACTAAATGTCATAAAGAGATACATGATTATTGAACTAAGTGCTATACAGCGATACATGATTTTTGAACTAAATGCCATAAAGGTATTTTTTGGAAAGTTTACGTATTTAAACAGTCCTGATGAAAGGTCTTTCGTTAAGAGATTGTTTGACAAATCATATTATCGGTCTTACCATATTTAGTTTGAGTAAAATGTTTATAGAAAAGGTAATAACTTAGAGGTAAAATTTAGATTCACCAGGACAAAAAATAAAAACTGAGCTATATAGTTCATGATAGGAGGAATATACGTTAACTGTTGCATATTTTGCATTTCAAAATACTGTATAACTTTTAGGTTAAATGAGTGAGAAGAAAATATTTAGATTTTAAACGTTTTAAGGTCTAATGAACTTAGACCTTATGCATTACTAGAAAATGTGTTATAACAAATGCAGAACATTTTACCAGGTTACTAGGTACACTCAACCTTTTCAGGTTTTCAATTAGTTTTTATTTGTTCTCATTATTTACGCAAGTACCAATCAACGAACCTATTAATTGTAATATTCCTTACTTTATACCAGATGATGCCAATCCCAAAACACAACTTCCCTTAGAAGTTTTGAAACGAATGACGATTTTCATATGAATACAAGCTTTCTTCTAATTTAATGAGGAATTTTATGTTCAGATTGAGGGAATAATTAAAGGCAACCCATTAGTGCATGTTCTAACTAACATATTTATGAACTTGTTTGATTATAAATTTAAAATTACAGTTAATTTTGGGTTATGTTGCGTTTTGTTTTGTCAGATATGTTAATGATATATTTACTAACTTTGTTTCTTGACAAATAGTTAAACAAATTTTAGTGTTTTAAAATTCATTACACCTTGATATTAAATCTACCCATAAGAATTAAGATGAATTATTATTTCTCAATGTCGTGGTTAGTAGGCTTAATAACGCTTTTAAAAGGAAGCTATTTAGAAAGAAAACTCATACTGATCTGTACTTGAACTTGTCAGCTCATCGCAAACCTAAAAAGAACAGAGATTATAAAAACGTTATCGACTGTTGTTAAAACTAATTACAGTTTAAAATGGGGGCTGGATAAAGAAATAAAATATTTGGAAAATGTTCTGGCGAAGTGGAATGATTATCATATTAGTGTAGTTAAAAATACTTAAGAACTGATAGATTGACAGTAAAAAAGAAAAGTGATTCAGATAATATGATCTACTGTGTAATTCCTCATGTATCTGATCTGATATCAAATACAATAAAATGTTTGTTTGTTTGTTTTTTGCACAAAGCTACTCGAGGGCTATCTGTGCTAACCGTTGTTACGTTTTTTATGTTTTATGTACATTGAACGCAACAGAAAGACACAGATAACAGCTTGTATAATTTATTACACTAAACTATTATATATATGACAGATATAACATAAATTATGTAATAACAATGACAGATATTCAGTTTCAACATTCAAAATTAATTACAATACAAAATAATACTGGTTTCAACCATCAAAGTTAATTACAATACAAAATGGTACTATTTTCAACCTTCAAAGTTAATCACGATACAAAATGGTACTGGCCTGTGTCCAATATAATGATCTAGAATGAAAGTCCAAAAGTTCAGGTCAGAAATCCAAAATTCCGGTCTAGGGTGTGAATTTGGTACCATGAAGAAATTCCGAAGTTTGAATGAAGAAGTCCAGAAACAATTCACAGTCCAATAAATTCGACGAAGTTCCCTTCACGATGCCTCCGATGAACGTCTCAAACTTATCTATCGCCTTCCAATTTTCCCAGTCTCCCCTAAACAGTTCCACACGTGTTGACCTTCAGTATAACTAGTAATTCGAACGAATCGTAGAGATTGACGAAATAAAATCACAGCTTCTGTAGATCTAGCTTCAGTCACAAATTCAAGTTGAATAAACTCACAGCAAAAACTTAAACTTTCTCAAACGAATGACTGACTCTTCCTTTTTCCCTCGCGTCGCCGTCTGTTTATATATTAGTAGGCCTCTTCTCGAACAATCGCGTAACTTCCACAGAACTCCAGAGCAATCTGCGCATGTCCGTTTTTGCACGAGACTCGACGTCTAGACACTATGCCGCCATACATTTCCGTTTACAGTCAAATGATCAATCAACTTAATTCTAGAAATTTCTAAGTGTTATTTTAAATGAATAAAAACATATTTTATTGGTTTAAACTTTGAAACAATAATATAAATATGGAAATATAAATAATAGATATGAAAATCCAAACACAACACGACATGTTGTCGTTTACAAAACATTTACACGACATTTACATAACACCGTCCCTAATTTAGCAGTGTAAAACTAGAGGGAAGGCAGCTAGTCATCACCAACCATCGCCAACGCTTGGGATACTCTTTTACCAACGAATAGTGGGATCGAACGTCACATTATAACGCCCCCACGGCTTGGAGGGCGAGCATGTTTGGCGCGACTCGGGCGCGAACCCGCGACCCTCAGATTACGAAGCGCACGCCTTAACGCGCTAGGCCATGCTGAGCCCCCAATAAAAAGACCAAGGAAAGAAACAGAAAAGATTCCAATTATACATCAATTAATTTTTTACCAGGAAGAAAGTTGACTATATTCTTAAAAAAATGAATTAAAGCAACTGCTGTTGAGAAAGTAGTAGTTTACATTGTGGAATCTGCGGACTGTAATAATATCTCACATTAGGGGTGACTGGTAGGAAGAGAAGCACTACAGTTAAAGAACACACACGTGCTCCGTCACATGTCTGTCAACAGTTGAAAGATACAGAACATTGTAGTGAAAATACACTTGTTACAATTATTTGTAGGGAACCTGTTATAAATAAATGTAAAATTAAAGAAGCTATTTTAATAAAGAAATACAAACCTTTCGTAAATAAAACATTTGGAGTAGGTTTATGTTTATTCTAAGCTCAAGATTATGTTTAAAACGTTACTAATGGGGTGTACTAAGTGTTGTGTTAACAATGGCGAAACGTAGATTTTTAAATGGTGTATTTTTTTCACGGCTCTTTCGTTATTAGCAGTAAAAAATGCAAACACTTGTCCTAATAATAGTAACTGTGTTACCAAATTAGTCGGCTGTAAACATTTCTCATTCACTGTGCTAGAAAATATGTTCATTTATTCTTTACTCGTAATACTGCAACACAATGTGCTCGAAAAGAAATTACATTGTTGTTTTTTTGTTTTTTTATCCCTATTGCGATTATTCCGATCAAAATATATCTACAACGTTACTAATAGCTTAAATATTTAAACGTTGTTCGCATGCGCGCCATTGACTGTTATTGCGGTATTTTATCACAGTACATTTAGCCATGACCTACTGACGAAGATTAAGGCTTAGAACTATCAAATCTTTCTTAAACGTTACACGTGAGAGAGACTGAGCAAGTGTGGCACAGTATTTTTAAAATAAGTATTTTGTCAGCATTACCAGAATAATTACAACATAGGTGATGAAATAACCTGTAGAAATTATTAATATGCTTTCCTATCTCCACCAAATAAAATAAAACAAGTTAGCACGCCATACAGCGTGGCATGCCACAAAGTTACAATTGTTTGTTTCTTTTGAATTTTGCCCCCCCCCAGTGGCTCAGCGGTATGTCTGCGGACTTACATGCTAAAATCCGGGTTTCGATACCCGTGGTGGGCAGAGCACAGATAGCCCATTGTGTAGCTTTGTGCTTAATTCAAAACAACAACAACTTTTGAATTTCGCACAAAGCTACACGAAGGCTATCTGCGCTAGCCGTCCCTAATTTAGCAGTGTAAGACAAGAGGGACGGCAGCCAGTCATCACCACCCACCGCCGACTCTTGAGCTACTCTCTTGCCAGTGAGTGATGTGATTGACAGTCACTTTATAAAGCCCCACGGTTGAAAGGGCGAGCATCTTTGGTGCGACGAGGATTCGAACCCGCGATCCTCAGATTACTAATCGAGCGCCTTAGCAGCCTGGCCGTGCAGGCCTTAATTTCATTGTTATTTGGATGTTGAATTTTACATTAGCCATTCTTAACTGACAAAAGATTGGGGAGAGGGAAAGAGTGAGCTAGATAGCACAACCCACTATTTTCCCCCAGTGAATGATGGGACTGATTTTCACATTACAATGCCCGCCCGCAAGGTTGAAATGACATGCTCTGGGACGGGATATGATCCCGCGACCTGCTTAAATGCGAGTCGAGCGCCCTAATAACCAGTCCATGCCAGGCTCTGTTATTTGCCAACAATCGAGCACTGGTTTTAGGAAAAACCCAATCCTGATAACGTTAAACTTGCACGACGCTTGAGAGACTGCGTTCTCGTGAAGTATTTTACTAATTGTAACAATATTATGTCGTAATTCTTTATTAAATAAATATAATGTATCTAGTCTTATGAAAAAAAATAACGTCAGTGTTGTTGGGGTATTTCTAAAGGCCGCGACGCGTCATAGCCTCTAAAATTCGTATATGTGTTACTATGGTGACGATTCAGCCATTCATCTGTGGCGCGGGATTCGTCCATGGGTGTTATAAACGCAGCTGTCAAGAAGGTAGCCAACCAGAACAGTCGAGAGACTGAAGCTGCGGGCTGTATGTACTCTGTCTGCCTGCAGAATATAGGCCTACAACGGTTCGACTTTCTTGACGAAAGTTCAAACGTGGACAGCTAGGAACGAGCATTTCCGTGCATCTAGACGGCGTTCAAAGTTTCTTTGTCTACCCGTGGTTCATTGTGATATTGGCGCACCTGAGTAACGTGGTGCAGACAAAGGTGAAGTTGTCTTTCATTCTTATTAACTTACCATTCGTTAGTATGTTATTATAATTAATCAAAACTTTTATTATTTGGTCATGTTTACTGCGAGTGTAGAATAGACAAGTGTTAAGATTTCGAACATAACTGTAATGGTATTTTTCATAATAATAATAAAAAATGTTAAAATGGATCGGGGACAGAGGGACATAATAAGTAATGTTGAATACTTACTTTTATTCATCCCCAGAATTGTTCATGTTATTGTGATGCTAAGTGACAACTAACTTGGGTAAAAAATTTACTCTACTAGGGTTAAAAACGATGTAAGGCGTGTTATGTAATGAACATAGCTCCTGTTTCAAAAACGTCTTATTATTGGTATTGTGAACATACTTTTTAAACCACCTCTCCAATGTTCTAAAATTCGACTCTGTGTTATACGAATGGTTTTCCCTTCAATTATATATTATGGTTTCATCATCATTATTTAACTTCTTTCTACCGCACAGGCTAAAAGAGAAAGTTTGTATTGTGTTAAATTATTTGAGTAAATTCTATATAACAGTATATATAATTTTTATGGAAGTATATAGAACACATAGATGATTTTTTACGGAAAACAGTTGTTTATTAAGAAATATCTAAACGACAAAACTTCATAAAGCAAAAACCAGTATTAAAAAAGGAAACCTCTCTTCCAAGAATCTCCTCATAAATTGTTTTCTTTGTTCGCTTTCTTTCATTCAAACAATTAACCGCTTTTAAACAGTGCCGACGCTAGTGGAAACAGGGATACTCTAAACTAATATTGTTCGTTAATTTCATTTTATAATTATTTTAGGTTTTGACAATATGATATACTTTATGACTTCCCAGTTAAATAAATCTAGAACGGTGGTGGTTTAAAAGATTATGTTCTATGTAACACATATGTTGTCTCTTCGTTATTAACTTTTTACTTGGATATATAAAAGGACACCTACCAAAACCAGAATTCAAGCTTCTCATACACAACAACCAAAATGAAAATAAGTCACATTCTCAGAAGCATTATGTGAGTGACTATTACTTGTTAGAATACTCCCATTCCGAACAGTTTGATGAATTAAGTACAATTTGACGTTTTCCGTAGTTTATTTTTACTTTTGCTTGAGTCGTGTCACAAAAACTGAAGTACATCTTTTATGGTTAGGTGTTTAAAGTCCACGCATGTGTGTGTGTTTTCTTTTTCCAATTACGTTACTGTTTGAGATGAGTGTTTTCCAATATTGTAACTGTCTTTAATTTAACTGTGTACATCGGAAACAACAGTGATTTTCTCTTGGTCTCAAACTGTTAAAAGTCAAAAGGCAAGAAAGTGTATTGTGCAACGTCTTAAGTCCTGGTATTTATTTTACCCGATACACATTTTACAGAATTTGGAGTTCTCCCTCAGTGTGTTATTTATCATAGTACTACTGCAAAAAAGGGTCCGGCATGGCCAGGTGGGTTAAGGCGTTCGACTCGTAATCTGAGGGTTCAAATCCCGGTCGCACCAAAACATGTTCGCCCTTTCAGCCGTGAAAGCGTTATAATGTTATGGTTAATCCCTCTTTTTGTTGGCAAAAGAGTAGCTCAATCTTACACTGCTAAATTAGGGACGGCTAGCGCAAATAGGCCTCGAGCAGCTTTGCGCAAAATTAAAAAAACAACCAAACTGCGAAAAGTGGAATGTATTTCATTAAGAAGATAGCATCAGTAGCGTGTGATTTTATAGCTGACAGTCACCGAAGCTGGTAAACGTTTAAAAATATGTATATGATTTGGTCAAAGTCGTTAGCACTAGGTCGTAGTAACTGAGGAAGTTTATTAAACGTAGTCGGAATGGTTTAGTTGTGAGGAAGTATTATGGTAAGTTAGATGTCAGAAAATGTCCTAAATTGCGAATTTTATAGATATACGTAGATAAAAATTAAAACTGAACCAGTGACAGCTAATTAAATATTCTGTTCTTGCGTCATCTAACATATAGATATATGTTTGTGTCTGTGCGTTCACATCTCTCAGCCATCTGTTCCTTATAGGTTTCCACATTTGATAAACCAGCATCCAACTTTACACGAGGAAGGTCATGGGGTGTGTATCCCCAGCTAATTTCATATTGGTAGAATTCTTGAAAAGTTTTTTTTCAGTATTAGTACCTTTGTATAGTGCTATAACACTTTAAATTTTAATGTTTATTATGTTGAGAAAATGTTCTTGTATTTCGTTACAAACAAGTTTTTATTTTTCTTGTTCAACATACGGGTACTCCCGCGAGTAAACATTAGAAATTGTTGTTTGAACAGATTCTCTCAGTAGTTGTAAGTTCGTAATGGTGCTGTTGGTGAATGGTAGTTCTCAGGAAGTAGTTACATTACGATAGCTCTCGGGAACTAATTTGATTACAGTAACTCTCTCGAAATAGTAACATTTCAACATAGCTATGAAGAAATAGTTGTAACGTTGGAATTATGGTGTTTTTTTTTTAAATTACAGTGTTATTGTGGCTCTTGTTAGGATATTTTTACCTTTAGCAAAACTAACTGCTGAACAGTACTTCAGATATTGTGGATAGATTTATCATTTTAACTTCTAAACTCTGATTTTGTGAGCTGTCTTTCCTTAAAAAAACAAACAAACATGAAATCAGGAAAAAAAAAGTGAAATGTTTGGTAGAAGTTACTGTATGACTTTTTGGACAGAAACGAATTTTCAACGAATACATTAGAAACTAGCTAAGTTGATGTTTGTCTACATAAATATGTTCTGTTATCGGTAGTTTATTGCTCTAGAATGCTGTCTTGTTCTCTTCCCTCATGTGAATGTAAGTTTAGAAGCTGACAGATTGCGACCTTAGCTAGGATTTCACGTCGATGGATGAGGTACTCTTAAAAAACCACGCCCCTCCTGAAAAGAAAACATTGCTACTCCCAACACTTTGATTTGTATTCAACACTTTGGTTTGTATTCAACATTTTGGATACCTTTCCTTTATGAAAAACCAATTATGAATTTTCTTCCTTTTTTTCTTTCTTCAAAATTACGATGAGGAATCCTCAGAACGAAAACACTTCAAGATACAATGTGGTAATGAAAAATAATACTTTAGAATGAATGCTGTACAGTATAAGATAAATATAGCATGCTTCAAAACAAAATGAAATTGGTTTTCTCTCTCTTCGTTTTCCCAAGATGAAAGATATTTCGGGGATTATTTCCAAATCGCCCCCTGTCGTTAGCAAAGACGTGATGATTATTGTTTTCAGCAACGATCTGCCTAAAAATTTCTGGTTTTAAGAGCAGGTTCGAATTTCAGCCGTCAAAGAACTACTTTACAGGTATATGTAATTAATATTAGCAGTGTTAGAGATTTGCGTTATGTCGTAGTACAGCCTTCTATTACAGTCAGCTGAAAATAAGCCATGACGTTAAAGAAAAAAAAGATTCTGATAAGATCCACGCCAGACCAGGGTTATGTCTTGTAGTGTAACAGTTATAACCAGTTCTTGGAAGTCTGAGGCCACGTGGCTCTAGCTGTGTCGGGAGAGAATACTCCTAAATGAATAGTCGTCCAGGTCTCTACGGTGAATGATACAGTTACTGTTGAGATAATAAAAACAAAATTCACGGAATTAGTGTGAGATCGCCTGTTAACTGAAAGATCTTATCCTTCATGTTAAGACTCTAATTTGGCTCTAGTTTCCGAGTAACCCTTATCATTCGGGTTAACCTTAATTAAACCTAAAGCTCACAAAACGGCATTAAATTATGGCTCAATATGTATCCTTTCACATTGCCGTATCGGAGCTGAAAAAAAACACCCAACAACAAAAGAACCAGTTGAAACAAAGTGTCATATTACAAGTACTGTGATTCTGTGTAAACGCTACAACTGCATTTTCTGAAGGTTTCAGAGCAGATAAAACACAGAACACCCAGAGATGCTGTAGCCTGCTTTACGGTACTTAAAAATACGTAGACAAGCAAGTTTGGAAGAAGTACCTCACATTCTACAAAATGACTCTTAACAATATTTTAATTCTTAAAAAAGAAGCTGGTCAAATTTTAAGGTTAACTTTTAGGGCGGAGATGTGAGAGTTACAAGAATGTTTGGAAATGGGTTTCCTGGAAAACAAATGTTGAAATAAATGCTATGTCATGGGAATTCATGAGTGTACCTGAATGTGTCTAATAGGAAGCGCTTATCAAAGCTGACTTTTCTGTGAGGTGTGATAGGATACGGTAAATATACTGTGTCGCTTGCTTATTGTTGTGAAATAAAATAGGGTAAATAAACGATAATATTCTGCAATTTTTGTACGATGTTACAATGCGGTGACGATCACCTGTTGCTGTACGTGCAACAAAATGTGCAAAGAGAGATACAATAAATGAACCACAACATTTTATAGTTATAGGAGAATTGAGTAGACGGTAGTGATTGATAGAATTAAATGAATGGATAATAAAAGTATAATACTTAAAGAAAAATGAACAAATCAAGTCACTGAACTTTAGCACGTGACCCACTCTCTTTGAAACATAAAACTAATAACTTTCTCATTTGTAGCAAGTAATATAAAGCTTGTTATCAAAAGTGTACGGTTTTTAACTATTGTGAAAAATGTCCAATTTGGATGACATGTTCCTATGAAACAGTTTACGTTTTTACCAGATTACATCTCATGAACAAGTAAACTATTGAAATATTGTTTATCACGAAACTAAATACTTAAGTAAATGACTTGGCATGGCCAGATGGTTAAGGCGCTTGACTGGTAGTTCGAGGGTCGCTTGTTCGAATACCTGTCACACCAAACATGCTCGTTCTTTCAGTCGTGGGACGTTATGTGTGACGGTCAATCTCACTATTCTTTGCTAAAAGAGTAGCCCAACAGTTGGCGGTGGGTGGTAATGACCAGCTACCTTCCCTCTAATTTTACACTGCTAAATTAGGGACGGCTAGCGCAGATAGCCCTCGAATAGCTTTGCGCGAAATCCAAACAAACAACTTAAGTAAACGTTTGAAATATTGTTCACTAAGAAACTAAAAGATAAAGTAAACAACTGAGATGTTGTTTATCATAAAACCAAAAGCTAGATATGTTGTAAGTTCAATAAGATAATCTTTCCTTATGTAAGTTTCATAAGCTCGTCTTTCCTGGCGTTGTAAGGTTTGTAAGTTCATTTCTCCTTGTTTATTAAGGAATATAAATTATTTCGTGAACAAAGTAATGGACTATATTATCTTTAAAATGTTTTGAAGCTAGAAATAAGCTCACCAAACTACCAAACGGACACTGTATTTCCCCGATGGTACTATCCACTAGTACGGAGAGCATTTTTGGGCCAAGGGGAACGCAAACCGTGAACTTTCAGATTTATATTTCGGGCATGCTACTTAGTTGGCTACACCAGACCCATAAATCCCGTGTGGGCTGAGATAGATGAAATTTGGCAGCTGTTAAATCAAGTTACGTGTAAGAGATCATTGGATGTGACGTTTACATGCACTGTACGATGTTATTTATTATATATCCTGAATTACACTAATTCTTCGACGATTAAGGCATTGTGTCAGGCCATACGTCAAAGATAAATTTTAGTACTAACATATTTGTGTATTAATGAACGTCACTCAGTTGACAATCCACGTGACAGTGAGTAGTACTGGAAGAAGATTGTGTAATATATATATACATATTGTGTGTATATGTGCATATATATACCATACTCCAGCGCAGTCTTCCTGGTTTATACAAAAAACAAACACTTATTAGATAATTTTCTTGGAGCAGAAATTCATGACAGCATAAAACATTAATATAAGGTGACAGAAGAAAGTAAAACTGTAATGAAACTAAAAGGGCAGTGTTAATACGAAAAATAAAGATATTCTAGCGAAATACAACTGTTTTACTGACAACAACAGTAAAGAACAAGGTAAACAGAACGCAGATGTTTTTACTGGAAAGAGGTCCAAGGAATAAAGTAAACAGAACATAAATGTTTCACTGACACTTAGTTCAACGAATAGAGTACCACAACAGTCTTGTTTTCAATGGCAACGCGTTAGAAAAGGACAAGAAACAGAACACAGTATTGGAGCAGGATACGTCTGATAAAACCACAGAAGAAACAGAACACAGATTTTTATTGAAACGCTTGCTGAAAAAGTTAACTAACACACTGAAAACAGTGTGTAAATAACGGTAAACTCAAGTTGTACAGACAACAGGATAAGGAAATTTAGTAATTGTAAAACAGTTTCTATAGTGATAACAGAATAAGGAAATTTGGTGAATGAAAAAAATTCTCCACTGACAATTGGTTGAAGATGTTTGGTCAATGAAACGCTTTTATGTATATGCTTACAAGAAACGATTTTTCCGTCCTTTAATACGTTTAAAAAGTAGAGCGAAAAATAACAACTGTTGATCTTTTAACAGATGGAGACACAGTTGACTTCACTCATATTGATTAAAACAAGAACGATCGAAACAGCGTTTCGATGTGTCTAAAGTTCGAACGATCAGGCATGATAGATACATGTAGTGGAATCAGCAACGGACACTGTTGCTCTGACTGGATTGATAATTTTCTGCTGAGCGTTGCACAGGTGAGAGGGCGTTGGGGTATGGGGTTCGAAGCGGTCACAGACCTTTCCTTCTGGAGAAAAAAACCGGATTCTGCATTAGTCGAGAACCTGTCTGCGTGAAGATCCACATTGTGTTATGCATGAGTAGAAATAAATATAATTCGCCTTTAGCACAATGAATTTATGAATTTCTACTAGTCCTGTATGAGGTAGCGACATCTGGTGATTGTCACAAGAAGCAGTCACAGAGAATAAAATGAAGCACTCGACCTCCTCACATTATTTTGATTGATTATACAAAATGACGTCTCCCATTATTGTGCATACGAATAACTCGTTACCACCTATTTTTAACCATTTTTTATCTGTTATCATTTGTATTCGGCTTTTTGGAATCAAATGCTGTGAACTAATTTTCTTTTCTCGAAGTTCTACCTCTGATGTGGAACGAGTACATTTTAAAGTCAGAAGTTCACTTGAATCTTGACATATTGGGTCTATGTTCGAGGAATTTAGATGACTCCCAGGATAACTCAAACGTGCAAATGTTGGAGGTATGAGACGGATTTACGTTTTAAAGTAGAATATCCATATTCATTCAAATCTATTTATTTTTCAATGTTTGCTCTAAAGTGTAAAATGCATAATGGACTATCTGTGCTGTGCTCGCCAACCCTGATTTTGTAAAGCTGTCAGAGTTACAGATGAGACTTCTGTTGGGTGGGGTAGGGCGTAGCTCGTCCCTCTCTGTCTTTGTGTTACCACTTGTTTGCCCTAAGGCAATGTAGAGGAAGAGCCGCGTTAGGTTTAGTTAATAGGATTATTTTCACGACAAGAGGTTTTTCTCTCGTCTTAAACATTTTATAAAGCATCGGTAAGAACGAAGTATAAAATCGATGATTCATTTATTTGGGGAGAATTTATTGTGATAGAACAAATGAAGCTGGAGCAAACTATTATCACAGTGAAACATTCAAAACGATATAAGCACTTTACAAAGTACCTGAAAAAAAATTTAGTTCATACAGTGTTTTAAAAAGTTCTTTTGTAGAAGTTAGTAACTACGAAAAATGAGGTCTGAAAAGAACGTCGCGACGAGGACTGTCTGATGGTTCGAATTACGTCAGTGACGAACACGAGACTGTCGTGACGAGGACAGTCTGATGAATCAGTTTTAATCAAACGTTTTTATATGAAATCGCGAACGTAGCAGATGTCAATTTCACGGTGTAGGATACATAAACACAATTATATATTCGGTATACACATTGCCACTGTCTTAAGTAGCACGTGCGCTTGAGTAACTGAGCGTGACAGTATTCCAGCAAGTGCTAGTGATTTGTTAGGAAGTTCTGATTTCAGCTTGTACTCAAGAAACTAGGGGTTTTTGACCTCTTCCATCTAGTGTGCCTTGCTGGAAATAGGCACTTTGTTAGCCACACTTTATGTGTGTCATCAGTTATCCACGTTTTACTGGTAGGACGAGAAAGGCAACTATTGAAGGAGGTAAGGAAAATGTCTAACTGATATATCACTCTTCCAGTCGATTACTTATCTTTCAGCTGTTCCTAACGTCCACAAGGTTGTTGCTAACAAATCTGATCATGGTTGAAACTGTAAAAGAAAAAAGAAAACCACATGTACCTCATCCATTTAACCACAGGTCCATGCACAGCAAAAGTAGTTTTATGGCTAATGAGTCTAAGATGAAAGTTTGTTTGTTTGTAGTTAAGCACAAAACTACAAAATGGACTATCTGTGCTATGCTCACCATGGGTATCGAAACCCAGTCGCTAATTTTGTAAGTCTGCAGACATACCGCTGTGCCACTTTTATATTTTCGATTTAATGTTTAGTTATTTCATTATCTTTTTTCTGTTAACAGTTAACTCGCATAAGTTTTCATGTGGTTAGATACTTAACTCTGTGGAATGTTATTTTTTACTTCGTGTTGGAGATGAAAGGTACGAATATATTATTTTATAATTGTTGTTTTCATTCCTGAGACTATCGGATCTTACTTACTGGTTTTGTTTACAGACAAACGAAAGGTCTGCTAAACATTATTTTAGCAAACTAGTCGTCATATAGAGCAAACTTTGTGAAATTTGCAATAAAAAGGAATTACGAAATGTGAAATAGCGTTTTAATTGAGTAACTTTAGGATATTTTGAAGTGAAATTTGTGAAACATAGATTGATTAATTTTTATCGTGCGGTAATTTTAGAGAAATCTTAATATACAAAATTTTGCAGTATTGTTTGATCGCTTCTAGTAGTTGTTATATATTCCATTTAATAAAGATAAAAAAAAACTATTCGGTAAAGAAATATGTATAGAATTTACTTTTAGTGAGCTGCGGTCTAGTGATAGGTCAGCGCTAAGTGGCTCGACGTAGCCAGGTGGTTAGGGATTTGGACTCGTAATCTGAGAGTCGCAGATTCGAATCCCGGTCACACCAAAATTGTTCGCCCCTTCTTCTGTGAGGGCGTTATAACGTAAGGTGAATCCCATAATTCGTTGGAAAAAGAGTAGTCCAAGAGTTGGTGGTGGGTTGTGATGACTAGTTGTCTTCCCTCTAGTCTAACAGTGCTAAATTAGGGACGGCTAGCGCAGAAAGCCTTGTTGTAACTTTGCGCAAAAATAAAAAACAAACAAACAAATCACGGAAGTTTGCTGATTTGCGACTTCAAAGTTTGGGGTCGATTCCTCTCCTTGGATAAAGCATGGGAAGCATATTGTGTAGAGTTTGTGCTGAGAACGGCTAGTTAAATGTGAGTATAGATAGATTCTCGTCAAAGTTTGTTGCTCACGCTCAACTACGAACAAGCATGGATACATTAAGACACGGACATGGAGATAAAGAGACTGAAAATAGAACTAGAGCTGCAATTAAAACAATGTCAGGTGTTATGAAGTTTCCTTGATCTCATTTTCCTTGTTAAGATCATTTATTTTGTGACCTATATTTCGTCTCTTGGTTACCGTGACTATCTTAATGACAGGAGGACGACAGACACAAACGTCACTTCGGGAATGAGCCATCTTTGTTCGTGTGAAGATAGAGAGACAAAGATAATGAGATGACAGTTCCATCATTGTACTCGCCCTTCTTTGTCTTAAATACTAGAAGTATTGTTCTCGCTGTGTTGTGGAAATAAAGAGGAAAGTCAAGTGACTTGACTTTCAAATTCCCGATTTATTTTTAAACCGTTTACTGCTATTGGAGTACATACACTGAGATAACGTTGATTTTTTACATTAAGAAACTTTAATTCGTTCACTTTTTATGTAAATATTTAGGAGACTCCAGCATTACTTATTAAGCCTAACTTTTATGCTATTAGAAGCCATGCAGCTGATAAAGGCATTGAGTTAGTTGGGTTATGTGGCTCTTTCATACTCACATTTCTTTGGGCCACAGGTACAATATGGCGCTGTTGTTTATCCCAGGTCGAGTAACAACACCATTAGTCTAATGAAAAACAATATAATTTATTTGTTTTTTGTTAATTACACAGCTAAACAAAGGGCAACCTGCGTTGTGCTTCAACACCTTGATTTAATTTGTAAGTCTTCAGGATTACCACTGAACTAACGGGTTGGATGGGTGGGTGAAATTAAAAGACGAACTAGATTTTCAAACGTTAAAAATAAACGTCGAATCCAATTTTAATTTTATATAACGTTCAGAAAACTAACAAAGACCTGTTGTAATAATTTTCAGTTTAAGAATAACTTGTTTTTGATATTTGTAGAACGTTGTTAATTTTGTTAATTTATCATAGACAGTGTTGGATCCTTTCTTCGTTTTTCGGTCTTTAAGAAAGACCTGTAAACGGTCAGCTATGTATTTTCATTTAGGTTTTTACGCACTTATAAAAGTCCTCTGTCTGTTACGCATGCCCATAAAAGTTAGGCAAATACTATATATACTCTTAACAGTTAACAATAGCCTTTCCACTTTGGTGGCTTTACGGAAAGTTCGAAGGCTGCTGTGGGTGCAAATTAACCCATCGTGTAGGTTCGTGTTTAACAACAAGCGAGGTAAAAGTAACCAACACAAAAACATTCCACTCTCGGACTTGCTCAACGTTTTCGTTATTTTCGAGAAATATCATGCACTTATGAAAAATACGTTTGAGTTCGCCGCCTGGTGAACTGATCTGGAAAAATATAGTAATATTAAAATATTCTTTTTATAATATTATGTTATTTTTCTAAAATAATTTTGCAATAAAATTCCGAGTTTTTACAAAATTTGGCTTTCTTTCTCAAAATTTTGACACTCTATACCCATCACTAGGGGCATAATAACTAACAGCTTGGGCCTAAAATTAACCTTAATACGCTCCAGTTCATCCCACAGATAAACAAGCTACTTGACATCCCTGGAATTAAAATCGTTATTTTCTTTGTGTCAAACTGAGACAGCTACTGGCTTTTGTGTAATCGGCAGAGTGATAAAAAACTTGTAACATAAAACTTCAAACTCGATAAAAAAAATTGGATATATTACACTGCATCTGTTTGTATATACTTCCGAGAGCGTTTATCTGATTACTTCTGGATCTGTCTGATAGTGTGTTTGTCTATGTACTTTTGTATCTGTTTTATAGTGTGTTTGCCTAGGTACTTCTGTATTTGTCTGTCTTATAGCTTGTTTGTCTACTACTTCTGTATCTGTCTATCTTATAGCTTGTTTATTTACCTACTTCTGTATCTATCTGATAGCATCTTTGTCTACCTATTTCTGTATCTGTCAACCTGTATACTTTTACATCTGTCAGAAATCTTACTTCCTGTATTTACCTTTATAGCTCAATAAGCATTAATTATGCCATGAGAAAAATAAAAATTAATTTAGATTTGAAGTTTCAACATTAACAAGGATGTTATTTTCATTATTGTTCATTCCAGTATGAACTGTGAGCTCTTCTGTTGTCTGTTAAGATTATTGTTCATTCCAGTATGAACTGTGCGCTCTTCAGTTGTATTTGTATTGTAAAATTATTGTTTCTTGCACTATGAGTTGTGAGCTTTTCTGGTGTCTTGTAAGGAAACGACGAAACGTGAATGATACTTAAGGGCTTTTTTTTATATTTGGGAAGGACTAGACGTTTCCCACGTAGACAGCTAGAATCCAGCTGGTGAGGTCAGCTTTTAGGACCCCCCCGTCTTATATGTATTTTACCAACTAGACTTGTTTAAAGTCTATAGCATGCATGCTTAATTATTAAGTGGAAAATTACATGCCGTTCAGATTCATAATAAGCTAATTGTCGGTAACTACACGATGTCTGGCAACCAGCATCATGTGACATGTGCCGCCAAAGACAGGGAGAGAGAGAGAGAGAAGCCGCTGCTCCAAGTTCTTGTGACTTAACTTTTAGCGAGGATATTGTATCGCACATGTAAACATACCGTAATATTGAAGTAGTATAGCAAACTGGTCATGCAGTAAATAACCACCCGAACTACTATTAAGAAGGAGAGAGAAAAGGAAAAACGGGGATTATTTACCTAGAGAATTTCCTTTTGGGGTAACTAACTTTAAAAAGTATTTGATGTGTTTATGTTTTGTAAAAGAATTAAAAAACAAACTTTCCAGTAACCAAGTATTACGTGATGTCACGTGACGAATTAGAAGCTAATATTCAACAGCAAGTAGTAAATTGGATTGAAACAACGCATGCGCACTGTTAATTTAAATTTAGAGAATAGGATTTGTTGGTCGAAGAATAGTCTGATGCAAACAGAGAGTAAATAATTGCACTCTTGAAATAAATGGAAAAAAAGTTGCATTTTTCACGTAAAAGGGTGACAAAACGAAAAACAATAAGAGATGGAGGAAAAGAAAGAAGCGCGAAAAATTAAAAGGTGGCCCCATTTACACGTATGTTTTGAAATAATTGCAAATCTACAATATTTTTAATGCAATGTAAATTATTCAGTAGTTAAAGCAAAGAAAATTGACAATGGATCTGTTTAGTTAAAAGGTGAACAAAACACGATTTCATTGTCTTACTGAAAATGTTTTACTGGACTTATGTAACCTGAGAGTTTACGAAAGGGAGTTTTTGTTTGTTTCAAAATTTTCTCAAAAAGCTGCACAAAGTGTTATCGTAAGGAAATCTATCTAAATTTGAACTGGAAAACTAGAGATATGAAAGACAGTTAACAGCGCCATCTAAAACTGTCGGGCTGTTCGTATATTACCGAATGTTAGGATTTGACTGTCGTTCTTGTAACGGTGAAATCCATAGTTTTAAAATATGTGGTGCTTTTTTTTTCACTATTTGGTGGCGCACAATAAATTCCCGCATTTATTTTCCGGAAACACTAATCACTTAGTCATGTCCTGTCTCACTGTGAATGAATTTAACCATATTGAAAAGCATTTGTGATATTAGTTTATTATTATTATTTTACTATCATAAACTGGCGTTGCGATAATTATTATTGTATTTTACTTTGGCAAACTTTGTTTTCATAATTAATGCTAAGGTTCTACTGTGGTAAACAGGTTTTGTGATGACTGTTACTGGTATTTTACTGTGATAAACTTGGTTTGTGGTAATTATTAGTAGTATTTTGGTATAAAAAGCTGTTGTGATAAATATTACCAGTAGTTTATTTCACCACATTGTCGCTATGATAATCAATGCTGATATCTAACTGTAATAAATAAGTGTTGGGATAACTATTCATATTTTACTGTGATATACAATTTTTTTTATAATTATCACTAATATTTTATTTCAATAACAAGGTGCTGTGATAACCGTTACTTGTATTTTACTGTAATAAATATTTTGTTAATTTATACCAGTTGTTTCGGCTTCTATTTGTTGTAATTGTTAATGTGCTAATTACGCATCTGTGTTCTGTTAGTCACTATAACATCCGTTTTAAGACAGTTAACTCTTCCATTCGTTACAATAATATATACTTATTATGATAATTAATTGTTTCGTTAGTTAGTGTAATATATTTCTGATCGTTTGAAAGGTAAGTTCAACAAATGGTTTTGTTTGTATCTTTTCTAATCGTCTAGAAGACTAAATTTAGTATTTTATTAAATTAAACACATTAGTTCTGTTCAACTTACATTATCAGACAAAGAGAGACAACAGTAATATCCTTCTCTTTCTTCTTGGTCTTTGTCTAATTTCTTATTCTTGAGGGCTATGTGTACTAGCCGTTCGTAATATATAGGTGATGGGTACCTAGTAAACACCACCCACCTCCAACTTGTGGGCTGCTCTAATGAAATACTGGACCTTGACTGTCACACTTACAACGCCTCCACCTCCAACTTGTGGACTACTACAATGAAATACTGGACCTTGACTGTCACTCTTAAAACGTGTGATGTCCGCCATGATAACCACTCAATCCCCTTTTCAGACACTTAGTAAAGCTTTTGGATTGTTTTATTTACATCTATTTACTTCATGTTTGAGATATAAACTTCACAGTTCTCAACGTTGTTTTGTGACAGTTATACAGGTAGAAGAAATGTGTCATGTATAGTTGTAATAGTCGGGGGAAAATATGTTATACAGCGTTGTAGAAGTTGAAGAAATGCATTGCGTAGCATTGCAAAGGTAGAAAAATATGTCACCTATGGTTACAGAGGTCGGGAAAGGTGTCAGATAGGGCTGTAGAGGTCGGAGAAATGTGTTGCATAGGACTGCAGAGGCAGGAAAAACGTGACACTAACGTTGAATATGTTGGAGAAAATGTGTCGCATAAAGGTGTAAAGACGGGAAAATGTGTCACATAAAAGGTGTAAAGACGGAAAAATGTATTTTTTATAACTGTAGAAGGAGAAGAAATTCGTTATGTAGAGTTATAGAAGCCAAGAAAAAATTGTCTTACAGAATTGTAAAGGCCGGTAAAAATGTGCTATAAAGAGTTGAAGTAGCTTGGGAAAATATGTGGTATAGAATTGTAGAGGTCAGTGGAAAATGCGTCACATAGATTTGTAGAGATCAGAAAATTTAGTTATGTAGGGCTGTAGAGGTGTGGGAGAGATTTGCCACTGGAGTTGTAGAGGTAGAGGAAATTTTATCATGCAGTTGAAAATATTGGGGGAAAATGTATCACTTAGAGTTGTAAAAGTGGGAGAAATGTGTCAGGTATAGAGGTCGGATAAATATTTCAAGATAATGTCACGCAGAGTTTGAGAGCTCAGGGAAGTGTGTCACGTCATGTTTTGGAACAAAGTTTATAATAAAGAAACACAAAAACACGTACAATGAGACCTTTATACGTCCTTTTTAATGTTGAATTTATCATGTACCGAAATAGGTATTCTTTCTGTAAAAGTGACTTTCGCTGTGCTTCTGCTGTTTTATATGCATGGGGGTGTTCAAGAAATGCAGATATTCATGTTTCTTAAATATTTCTAATATATTTCAAGTTAGGGTCTCAGAAAAAACAACTTTGTAAGGCTTAACTTGTTTAAAGTTGGTCATAAGTGATTTTAAAACAGTGTAGCTGCGATGTATCCAAACACAGCTCTATATCTAGCTTTATTTTACCGTTTTGGCTTTGAAAATTACAAACTAAAATGGCCGACAGTTTCTATGGTTCAATATTGTTTTTTGTTAAAAATCGGTGACAATTGTTTATAACACGAGTTTGATCTCCTGAGTCTGTTATTTACCAAGCTGTGTTTAACATTTTTGACAAACAACATAAAAATAAATAGTTACCAAAATACATGTGTGAAGCAAGTGGGTGTTAGGATGTAATAATACCGTTGTCTTCAGTCATATTGAATGAAAACCTATGTGATTACCTCTGTGTTAAAATATATCCCCGAATATTTAGTGCAACATGTATCAGTGGAAAAAAAATGTCATTGTAAGGATGGTAAACGAGGTTAATCATTTTACCATCCTGCAATGATTTTGTTAGGTGTAAAATAGGTACATAGTTATTCTTGGATGGAAGTGTTTGTCTTTCTTCAGGGGAAAAATGAGATATAGACATGAACGATGATCGACGACTGATGGAAGAGGTGAGGGATTTCAAGTCCACCTTCATCTGCAGGACCACGATCATGATTTTAAACTTCAGACAGGTACAAATAAACGCCCCAGTTGACTGCTTGTTGAAGCCAATTTCGTAGTCGTAGCCTGGCAGGATCATTACGTTTGTGGCCTGGTCTCTTTTTCCACAAAAACCTCATTAATTTGTCTTCAGTAGCTATAGGGTAATTAACGACAACGAGCTGACCGTTTATTTTTTGATCAAGGTCAGCATGTCTCATTATTTATTCACTCGTTTTGAATTTAGTGACCGAGATAATTCTCTGTTTGAGATACGCACCTCCAAAAACAAGCGTAGTGACAGAGATAATTCTCTTTTAGATATGGTCTTCTTTACAGAACAAACGTAATGACGGAGATAATTCTGTTTGGAATACATTTCTTTACGGAACTTTTATAGAAGCGTATTTATAGGTATAACTGAACCAGAGTACTTTATTTTGTATACATCATACGTTATCTGAGACCATTTCACTTGGCCAGATCTACTAAATCAGTTGCAGCTACTCCGGTCTTTACCTTTTGTATCGCAATTTTGGTGCCACACCGATGAAACAGCTCTGTACCAAAGATAGACTCCATCTTGTCAAGGAAAGATTTGAATTTGATATCTTTTATATTTGTTGCTGTTTTTCTTGTAGTTGTGTTTAGTCACTGTTAACCTGCTTAACGTACATCGTCTTTGCTTAACACTTGGCAAATAATACATACACGACGAGAAACCAGAATACGCATTATGAAACTAATTAGAATAACCATGGTTTAGTAACAATTGCAACAAACGTAAGTGTTAGATACCATCTCTTTAACCACCGGTGCTAAACCTATTGGATAAAAACACGTTTCACATCAAGCTACACAAATTACAAGCGTAAAAATAAGTTATGTTACTTATTACTTTTAACTCATCTTTAACAATAACAACATTCTGTTAACTTTTAACTGTCATACTATGGTTATAAAAATAATGAGCATAAAGATAAATAAGTGAATTAAGAATATACGAAATAAATAAAATTAAAAAATGAAGTAATATCGAAATGAATACATTGACAAATAAATATCTACTTTTGTGTCCATATTTATTGATTAACTTATTTAATTTTGTTCATTTCAATAATTGTATATTTACTAATCCGTTATTTTTATATTGTATTGTTCATTATTTTATTAATTAATTTATTTCGACACTTTAGTTCTTGAGAGATTCGGTATGTCTGCGGACTTGAAACACTAGATAGCTCTTTGTGTAGCTTTGCATTTAACAACAAATAAACAAATTATTGAGATATTTATTTGATAATTATATGTTTTTATATTGGAGTCAAGGAATTAAAATACAGTTTGATAAGAAACAAAGATTGTTATCAAGACACGATCCTCTGTTTCCCTGTATTATTATTCGGTATTTAATGTTAAATAAGACTAGTGGTAGTCGAAGGTCTTTGGAAAGTTTGTTTTGAGTTTCGCACAAAGCTACATGAAGGCTATCTATGATAGCTGTCCATAATTTAGCACTGTAAAACTAGAGAGAAGGCAGCTGGTCATCATCACTCACCACGTACTCTTGGGCAACTCTTTTACCAACAAATAGTGAGATTGACCATAACATTATAACGACACTACCACTTGAAGGACGAGCATGTTTAATGGGAGGACGATTCGACCCTTATCACTTGGCCATGCATTACATTAAAAACTGACTTTTGTTTTAAATATACATTATAAACTTTATAAATACGAATGATGAAATATTACGAGTCAAGAGCCATAACCATCTTTAGAAACTTTCACACTTGTAGTCCATGTAATTTCATCTCATAGAAAGAGGTGTGTGTGTGTGTGTGTGTGTTTTCTCATAGCAAAGCCACATCGGGCTATCTGCTGAGTTCATTGAGGGGAATCGAACTCCTGATTTTAGAGTTATAAATCTGTAGATTCATCGCTGTATCATCAGGGAGACTCTTAGAGAGATAATCTCGTTTTTCTGCTGCAGCCTTTTGGGAGAGAATTCAGAAATGAAACATAATTACCTTTCTTTTAATTATCCGTTTGATTAAACTTGAATAACTTTTCTTATTCTATTCTTCATACAATATGGTTGAAATCTTTCTTTAATGGAACGAACACTTTTACATTATCAATTCAGGTTATACGTTTAAGACATGCAAGTATTGTTAAGGATTTTCTTTGAAATGCGATGCTGTGCTGTATGTTATAATAGAAAAAACTGAGAAAAAGCCGCTTGCCATCTGCCCAGTCTTTTGCTTTAAACTTTATCATTTAAAACTTGTAGTTTGATTCTGGGAGCTCACACTACGATTTATTTCTTACACAACTGTTTCTTTATCTATTTATTTATATTTTTTTCTGTCTTTATCTGTCTATTTTGTTCTTGCCTGTTTGTCAGTAAGCACAAAACTACATAGCATTTTGTGCTATGCCCATCAAGGATATAAAAACCCAGTTTCCAGTGTTGTAAGGTCGCAGACATACCGCTGGGTACCGGCATGGTCACGTGGTGAGGGCGTTCGACTCGAAATCTGAAGGTCGCGGCTTCGAATTCCCGTTAGACCAAACATATTCGCCATTTCAGCTGTAGGGTGTTATAATATTACGATCAATCCCACTATTTGTTGGTTGAAGAGTAGCCCAAGAGTCGGTGGTAGGTGATGATAATTAGCTACTTTCCCTCTAGTCTTACACTGCTAAAGTAGGGACGGTTAGCACAGATACCTATCGTGTAGCTTTGGGTGAAATTCACAAACAAACAAAGAAGCAAATAAAAATGTCGCTGTGCAGAGGGAGCGCAACTGTTTCGACAATTTTCGTATGCCAATAAGAGGTTCAGTATATGAAATTCAATAGCTAAAATTCAACTTGCAACCAAAGAAAATGTGAGAACACCCATAATGTTTTTTTTACAAGCAAAGTGTTTGAACCTTTTCAGGCAAGAAATAAATTTTATTAAAATCCGGAAGTGATGCATCACTAATTTTAAGAATAGCTTTAGCGGTACGGAAGTTTCATCAATAAAAGGTTTAAAATTAATTTAGCTGAAAATAGACAAGACGCCATATTTCTGTTATGATATATATATATATTCCGTTTGTATGTCACGATTGTGTACGGGGTGGCACGTCAAATGGGTAAGATGGACTATTACACTTGAAAAACTTTCAACTTGTGAAGTGAAGTCATGTCCCTTCGAGTCAATTTATTGTCACGTACGTGGCCCACTGAATGCGTGAGATTGCCTCACAAACTATACCTAGTTCTTCCGGTAGGGTTATGTTCTGCATCTTAATTTGGGGCAGGTTTCTGAGTCCGCGTGCGAGACAGCACGTGCAACTCAATAGATTTATCGGTGATAAGTAAACGACTTAGTTTCAGAGACCTCTCATTCAAACTAGAATTAGTTTGATTATTTGTAGAATAATAAGTATTTTTTATTTATAGTAGAATAAGTATTTTTCCTTCTTTTTTAATTAATTAATTTCTATAATATCCGATGTTTCTTTCCATCTTGCTTTTTTTAGAACACAATACATACAGTTAATTATCTGTTGTATATTTCGAAATAATACTAATTGTGGAAGCCTTCAAGAAAAAATTAAGATTTACAAAAAGTGGATCAGAGTAATAGTTTTATCTATCTAACTATTAAATATATATATATATATACATCTTAATCTTAATTCAAAATAATACCTTTCATAATCAGTGATGTCGAGAAAACCCATTTGTAGAGACATATTCATTGTCAGATTCACGATGACCTAAGAGGGTCGAAAATTTGTTTGCTCCTCTACGTAAAATATTTTCTCAACCCAAACGAGCCGTTTTTACATATATAATATCGTTCATAGTTCTGTATTTTTGTTTTGTTACATTTCTGCTATTGTGATAACGTATTTGTTAACTTGTACATCTGAAATAAAAATGTTGTATTTTACATGCTATTTAATCTGGACTACAGAACTGAGTAATCGCTTTTATGCCTTTGATGTAACACAGATAATTGTGAAATAAATTTATATATGTATATACATGTTCATATATCGTAATTAAAATTTTATTATTAATCAACTGTAGAAGAATATACATACTTGTATTAGTAATCTAAGCTAACTAATTACTACAGCTTTGAGGCTGATACGAATTTAGCTGTATAAGCAGGTGTGATTGAATGGTGAGATAGTGTAATTTAGCTGTATAAGCAGGGTGTGATTGAATGGTGAGATAATGTAATTCTTCGGTATGCTTTTTTTTCTCGAGTAGTAAAATATTTTGTGTTATAAATTACTTTCTGTTGCCTATGTAGTAAGTTTAAGAGCTTAAAACGCTAAAATTAGATATTATATTTCTGTGATACTTAATGTGGATATGATAAATGTCATCAATGATATAATGGGGTGCAATAGATGTCAGAAATGACATCATACTTAAAAGAATGGATAAGTCACTTAGTAATTAACATCTACATTCAATCAGAGCAAACTACTTATTCAGAGAAAAAAAATTCACCGACCCTCTCATAAAAAACGAACATTTTGAATAGCAAACTAATATTTTTGACATTTCACTTGATAATGGTATCATAATCAGAGACAGTGTTACGTTGCTTATACATAACTGAACAATAGTATAATTAAGGAGGTCGTAACTGAACAATAGTGTTATTGTCGGAAGAGGGCGATATATTATTTATATACGGTGTAAGTGAACAATGGTGCTGTTGATGGAAGTTGTTGAGATTAAGCACATTAACAAAGTACAATGATATACTGTTCTATTTTTTGTATTTAAACAGTACAAAGTTAAAAAAACATATTTTTTTTGTTAAAGTAGTATGTTTCAGTTATTTTTGTTTATTATTTAAAAATATGGTCACCTCACATTGACTCCTAGTCGTATTATCTGAAAATGTTTGAGGCTTTCAGGTCTAAAATGCTGGGAGAGGTAGAACTATTTATAGACCAGTGAAGGCACGAAAACGCCTTGAGCAGTTTCTCTGAAGTGTCTGAATATCCTGTAGCGCGTTCTACATCTCACTTAAAATGGTTCTCACTGTCATCTTCTTGTCGACTTTATAAGATGGGGCAGGGAAAAACATATTTTGAAATTTTGTATTTTGAAACAGAAAACGCTTTGAAAAGACACTTGTATCAGAGAAGAAAATACAGCTGTTTCAAATTTTAAATTCCTGAACTGTAGCTTAATTTTTTACAAAATTAAAAGTTCAATTAGTTTTTGCTCCGCGCTAGTACAGCGGTAAGTCTACGGATTTACAACGCTGAGATTAGGGGTTCGATTCTTCTTAGTGGGCTCAGATAACCCGATGTGGCTTTGCTATATGAAAAACACACACACACACATAGTGACTATCTCTAAATAAAAAACTCCTTGACTTTACATTATTATTTTCTCAAACGGTGAGACCTCACTTTAAGGAAGCAGACGCGTATCGTGTAAACTGTCACTGGTTTGAATGAAAGTGAAAGAGCGTAAAGGCCGCACATTTTTAACACAGGTTAAGTAGAAAGGCAATGCCACCTGTAGAAAGAACGAATTTTAAAATAGTAATGCCTTCTGTAGATACTGTAAGAACTTTAAAGCATTGATGTATCCTATATATAATATCGGCTTTAAATCGGTAATGTATTTTATAGAAAATACGAGTTTTAAAACGGTAATGTTTCCTGTATAGAATAAAATTTTTAAAGCAGTAACGTTTCCTGTAGAATGTTAAAATATACGCGTCCACCACACAGTGAGTGATAAACAACGTGTGTCGTACAATATGTAGACATAAGTAAAAATGAACTGATATGACATGTGGTTATGTAGTAGTGGGATTTAACATCCTTGCTGTTTAGTAGAGCCTCATGGGAGTTTATGTTGTTATACAGTCGTGGTATTAAACTAACGAAACCATTCAAAGCTTTTTAAAAATCCGTGTTGTTGTACAGTTTTAGAACTAACAACGGAATGCTATTACTGAAACTCTTGTATGTATCCCAGTGTTTTAAAATTGTGGTCATTGTACCGGTGAATGCAAACCATTATTTGGCACCACCTGGTAATGTGGTCACTTTGTTAATAGACTAAAAATATATAGAACGTTTCTGTTATCACTAAACAGTGTAAAAGACCAATTAACTCTTAAACGGAGTTTTATGAAAATATACGATATTTATCATAAACCAGTTATTATCTTGTTTTTAAGTTATGTTCATTTACGGCTGTTTTTGGTTGCAAAGTTATCTTGCTTAACTCTTTGTGTCCCAAGGAAAGATAACGAGTTTATGAGAGAGAATAAAAATGAATCGACAGTCTTTTTATCTTTCAAATTAAAACCGTCAAAGTCATTCCTGACAGGTTGATTGAATTCACTCATTTACAAAAGTTGACTTTTCTAACAGCCTCTCGTCTAATTAAATGTTCGTGCTAAAGCAAACAATGTTTTAATAATATGCGCACCATATGATAACAGACCTAGATTCACCGAGCTATTGCAAGCTGTCTCTTAATTTTTTAATTGTAGAGGACAGACATTAAGCTGGTAGGACAACAGTTTTCATTGTATTTGGTTAGCTGTCAGCTGGTGCGCAATGTTAACAAGGCTGACATAGACGTCTTAAATACAGTGACTGTGTTTAACTGGTTCACAGGTAGATAGGAGCATTTTGAATGAACTTGGTTCAGATAAAGACACGTTGAAAAGCTGTAAAACCTTGAGAAAATTTGTATCAATTTTTACATTAACAGTAATTAAAGCAATTATTTAATTTCTGACAAAAAAGCACACGTTTTCTTATTTCGTCATGTATTGTTTTTCTAAGCTTGCTTTGAATATGACTACTAGTTTTGATAAAACAACATTTTATTAAAATGTTTTAACTTTTGTTTGAAGAGGTCGTAATGAGGTATTGGTTGTGAAGTTCAAATAGTTTATAAATAATCCTAAAGTACCATGACCAGGCGTGGCGTAATGGTTGCATTTCTAAACTGTGAATCAAGTATTTTATTGTTTGCTTCCATTTTTCTTGAAAACGCGCTCTGTTCTTTAGGCCAGTGTCGGTCAACTCTCGTTATTCGTCAGACAAGAGATTGCAATGTGTGTTGTTGACCACGTGTCTTTTCTCTACTTTATCAAGACGACTATTCTGTAGTTTTGTCTGAAAATTCTAAAATTCTACAATACTCTTTTGGTTAACGTTAAGATACGCTGCTGATTGACTATGCTGAAGTGAAGCCAGATTTTGGGGCACAGAAGATGTAATTTAAAAAATTACTCCAACTTGGGCATCTCGTGGCAAAGTTGGTTATTTGTTTTCAGCTTCGACAACTGATTGGATAACAGGGATCGGCTGAATACCAATTATTAACAGGGTATGTTCCTGTGTGATCCTGATAAGTGATATAACCAGAGGATTGATTTATGGTAAAAACTGCTTAAGATATCTACAGGAGACCGAAGATGCTCTGTTATAAATAACTATAAAAATTATGGGAGTATTATAAATATCAAGTTTTTTTTTTTACAACGTGTATTATTGCGGTAAAATCTGCTGCTCTCGTGCAGTATTACGAGATTGACTGAAAAATAACAGTTTGAAAAAATGTTCGGTAATAAATTTTCCAATTGGTTATCGTTAACAATGTGCATAATAATGGCTCTTCTCATTGGCTTGTGTAAAACAAATGCTTATCAATAGTTCTTCTCATTGGCTTGTGTAAAACAAATGCTTATCAATAGTTCTTCTCATTGGCTCGTGTTTATTGATAAATCTTTCCATTGGTCTTTAAGATGAATGTTAATTAACAGCTCTTTATATTGGCTTGTGAAAAACAAACGAATATTTATAAATCTTCGATTATTATGTACACGTCTTAATCTGAATCAATATTTTACACTCTCGAACAGGACTTTGGAGCAGGCTGGAATGAGGAAGAAAAATGGCTGTGATACTTCAGGACCACAGAACTAATGCTTTGGAGTTGAAGGAACTCTACCATATGAACAACGTATCTCAGTTCCAAGGTGTAGTTTGGAGTGAACTTTCCGAAAGCCATACAGACCTTCCTAACACGTCGCACTTTACATACCAATCTATCTCGCTAGAAGTGCACATTGCGGGTCTGATGGTAATTCTTACAGTTAGTTCAATTAGCAACGGTCTTGCTCTGCTTGTGTTTTACAAAAAGCCACTTCTACGAACTAGTTCAAACAGGTTTGTGTTAAATTTGTCGGTGACCCACCTGTTACATTCCGTGCTCGTATTACCATTCATAATAATTTCCGTTATTCATGAAGGATGGATATTTGGTGACGTCTGGTGCCAAGCGAGCGGAGCCATGTCACTTTGTTTTGCTTTAGAAACAGCATTTTCTTTGGTCTTAATATCTATGGATAGAAACAGAGCAGTGAACAGTCCTCTACAATACACTTCTTCCACGACGAAACGCAGAACTGTGTATCTCATCATTGGAAGCTGGTCTTTGTCCCTTCTTCTGGTTTTGCCTACAGTAACTGGTGTCTCTACAATTAAGTTCAAACCTTCTTGGAATCACTGTGTGCTTTCTGGTCCGTTAGGTGATTCTGCGAGCATGCTTTATGCTGGGCTACTTACTTCTACTGGGTTCTTGCTTCCGTTTGTCAAGATAAGTTCGATTTATTTCTCCATGCTTCAAGCTGCTCGTGCTAATAATGCGCGAGCGCGAAAGCACAGTCTAGGGACCATCACCCCCGATACTCAAATCCCAGGTTCCATAACTAAGGGTTCAAACCCCCACTTTCCAAAGACAAAACCTTGTCGGCGCAGTTCCAGCACCAGTCAGTCTTCCATGTTTGGAGACGAGTGGAAAGCTATTCGAACTGGACTCTTAGTGATTACTTCTTATCTGTTTTGTTGGGGTCCTTACTTTACTATTTTATTTGTGAGTAGCTTTGCTAGCGAAGACAAATGGATGCCACCATATTTTGCTGAATTGGTTAGTTTAATGGCGGTGGCAGCATCCATTATTGATCCGTATATTTATGTTTTTCGAAACAAAGCACTTCGAAAGAACGTCAAAAGACTTTTCCTGTGCTCCAGCAGCTCTTACCATTTACCGAGTGTGAGAAACCGAAAACCAAATCAATCGCCTAGTGCAGCAGTGCTAAAACTGACATCTGGAAACACTGTGGAACACACCGTGATTCCTGTGGGGGGCAATCCAGCTCTTTCCCCGAAGTGCAAAGACCTGAAGAATAATACAGAAATACTTTCTCAGTCGAACCAGAGATACCCGGGTGAACGTGTTGATAACTTTGTGTGCTACCCACCAAAAGATACTCCAAGTATCAACCAAAAAGTATTGGTTACTGAGGTGAAAGGAGAGAATGATCGTACACCACACAGGTCCATCAGTCCTCCTGAAGGGGCTGAAAACTCTTTAATGTTTTATCTGTTCACTACCTCTTCCAGTAGTCTCTAAAAATACAAACTTCATCAAGATAATTACTTGTATTTTAACGTTTTTCCCCTGACGTTAGTCTCTACTATATCAAAGTATATATGTATATTTATCTATTTATATATTTTAAAGTGTAAAACACTTTGTATTTAGAAATAATCTCTAACGAATTTCATGTCTGTTGGCCAAATATAATTTTCGTATCGAAATATTTAATAACACTGATGTTTGGTTTTGACATATAGATTTTAGTTATAAAAGAGAGGAACTCATTGTACTTTGTAACTTTGTTTAGTTTTAACTACTGGTTGTTTTACCATTTGCTTCTGCAGAAAGAAAACAAGTGTTTTAATTTTATTAATGATTGGGCGAAATTTAAATATTGTTTTCTCTTACCATCTGAACAACAGTAGCGATATATATGATAAGAAATAGTGCTACCTATCGGTGGCTTATGCTACAGTTTTATCTACAAATTATGCATGACAAGAAACAGTGCAACCTGTTCGTGGCTTATGCTATAATGTTTTTGTTTTGTTTTACTCGCTATTGATGCATGACAAGAAACAGTTCTGTCTGTTCGTGATATATGTTACAATTTTACCTACTGATGAGTATGTGTATATAATTCACGATATTTTCTCAATACAGTAATTAACTACTGTCACAGAAGATGATATGTATTACTACTCCTGATATTTGAACTTACTTCTCTTTTAATCTAGCAATGGCGATTAGTAATGTATGTGGATGTGCATCAGAACCTTACAGTACCATAAATTTAGACAAGATTTCCCTTTTGCCATTTTAGAAATTAAACACTGAGATGCGCATAGTATTATTTGTCTGTGGAACACATATTTGCAATCAGAAAAATTGCTATCTTTTATTAAGGTTTTCACTCTGATGATGTGTACAGAATTGAGCGAATTAATAAGCTTAGACAAAGATACTTCACTCAGTTTAATTGTTTGTTTTTGAATTTTGCGCAAAGCTACTCGAGGGCTATCTACTCTAGCCGTCCCTAATTTAGCAGTGTAAGACTAGAGGGAAGGAAGCAGGGCACCACCACCCACCGCCAACTCTTAGACTACTCTTGTACCAACAAATAGTGGGTTTGAAAGTTACATTAAACGCCCCCACGACTGAAAGCATGTTTGGTGCGACAGGAATTAGAACTCGCGACCTTCAGATTACAAGTCGAGCGTCTGAGCTCATTTGACCATGCCGGGCCTTCTCCATTCGTCAGCAGTGTGTTTTAAACCTTTTACATTTGATTAAATCAGTTATTTTTGGTACTTTATGAAGTACGAGTTTAACGTGTTTTTTTTTCTCAGGGAACTATTGTGATTTGCCTTTAAAAACAGGTTAGTATGCATAAAAAATAGAAATAGTCTAAATATTTACTGAAAGATAGTTGTAATACCAACATTAAACGAAATGTTGAAACTTATGTCTCCGTTTGTCAAAAATGATATGCAGAACAAACACCAGAAGATAGATAAATAGAAAGGAAGCGATTCATCATTTGAAACTCGGAAGGCAGTCAAAACTTTACTGTGTAAACGATGTATCAAATCTTACTTTTTAGTTAGGCCTATTAAAATACGCGTATTTTAGCTACGACGTCTCTTTTAATCTGTGAATATCGAAAGTTCGTCATTTTATAAGCTACCTTGAAGAGGTCACTTGAAGTAGGCTTATGACGAAATCCCGACCACGTGGATGCCCGATAAAGTCTTAATCCAGTCATTCTGTTCAAGAAATTATAATTTTAACAGTAAAGTGAAGTAACGGAACGACCAATTCAATTTTATCGGGGGTGGAATCAGAACGTTTTTTTTTTTAATCATTTTCTGTACGTTTTTCTTCTGTTTTTTTGTTTTTCATCAAGAACTTAAACTTTCTTTTTTCACGTATTTTCAAACAACCCTTGTCTTTTATACCACAGCATGTTTGACATCGAACTACACGATTAATTCCGTTTATTGTTCTTCACTGTTAGGTCACCATTTCATGATAAGTGAAACGTTGTACTATGGTATTAAATAGGTAGTTAAGGCCAGAGAAAATTAAGATCTAAACATGTCATACAAATATGTCCGTCAGAGCGCGATACCAGTGTCACAGGAACCAAGAGCTTTCCTTAGATTTGTTATAGAGGGAAAACGTGAGGGCGCCAGTCAGTTCAAGTGGGGATTCGAGCATACGGATTTAAAATGTTCAAAGGTTATGTATATTGTATAGTGTCACTAATAATACAGTATGCACATTGTATAGTGTCACTAATAATACAGTATGTATATTGTATAGTGTCACTAATAATACAGTATGCACATTGTATAGTGTCACTAATAATGCAGTGTGTACATTGTATAGTGTCACTAATAATATAGTATGTATATTGTATAGTGTCACTAATAATACAGTATGTACATTGTATAGTGTCACTAATAATACAGTGTGTACATTGTATAGTGTCACTAATAATACAATATGTATATTGTATAGTGCCACTAATAATACAGTAATAGTACCCTTCACGTATCAATGATTCGGTCAATTTCATGTTCGGGGAAGTTTTTGGATGTTTTGCAGATGGCGGTTTGACCTCCCTATTTTCTCCCCTACTGCTTGGTACAGGGGTTACACCATATAAATAAGGATAATTCCCGAACCAGCGAGAGCCCTTCTGCTCAATTCTGGTTCCAAGTAAAACTCTAAAATAGTTTCGTGTTTATACTGGTTGGTTTGAGCATTAATCTTAGAAGTTGCACCGCTTGCTTAACTAAAACATTCTTTTAAAACTAAACTTGGAAAGCGAATTAAGAAAAGTGAACACGTAGTAAAAGGAAACTACTGTCAGAAAGGAAAGTTAAGTGATGAAAATATGCTGACGTAATTTGGATTTCGTAATAATTTGTAAAATACAAAAGGAACATAAAAAGCAGGAATACATGTAGGAAAACAATATAACGAAAAAGTAAAGCATTAAGGAAGAATGACAAGAAAAAAACGTACACAACAACATCAGAAATTATCTTCGGTTGAGGGTGAGTGTTCTTGTTTTAACGTAAAGGTACACATTGAGCTATCTACGCTCTGTCCACCATAGGAAGTCGAGTCCTGAATTTTAGCATTGGTTTGTAAAGTTACCGTTGACCCACAATTGGTATTTGGAGATATTAAAGAACAATTGAAACGGTTCTTAAAGTAATAAGCCTTTGTCTTTAAACTGACTATTAATGTCCTGTTTCGTTTACGATTTGGAAATTCATTGTTAACAAGTGTGTAGTTTATGCACTAGAAAGTTTAAATTAGTACAGTGTTTAAAAGTAACTGTTATTCAAACCAATTGTTTAGTTTCAGTACAGTATTGGACAAGAACTGTTATTCAAACCAATTATTTAGTTTCAGTACAGTATTGGACAAAAACTGTTATTCAAACCAATTATTTAGTTTCAGTACAGTGTTTAACAAGAACTGTTATTCAAACCAATTGTTTAGTTTCAGTACAGTATTGTACAAGAACTGTTATTCAAGCCAATTGTTTAGTTTCAGTACAGTGTTAAACGAGAAGTGTTGTTCAAACCAATTGTTTAGTTTCAGTACAGTGTTAAACGAGAAGTGTTGTTCAAACCAATTGTTTAGTTTCAGTACAGTATTGGACAAGAACTGTTATTCAAACCAATTATTTAGTTCCAGTACAGTATTGGACAAGAACTGTTATTCAAACCAATTATTTAGTTTCGGTACAGTGTTGGACAATAACTCTTGTTGAAACCAATTGTTTAGTTTCAGTACAATGTTAAACGAGAAGTGTTGTTGAAACCAATTGTTTAGTTTCAGTATAGTGTTGAACACGTATTTTTCCCGAAGAAAGAGTTGGTCCTGAGATTTGTAATATCGTAACGCATCGGAGGGAAGTTGGGTCACTCAGTACAGTAATAAATATATCTAAACGAAACGGCCCCTGTTCCGTTCTGTTACTCGTGCCCTGTACCACAGTATTCTACACTGTGAGCAGGAGATACTGCTAAACGACACGAAACAAGGCTATGCTTCAGATGGTTAGTTACAGACAATCAGTCATCAGAAGAGAGAGAACGAGCGCGGTTATCGCTGTTTCGAACACCAGGTGGCTGTTTATGCTGTTTCCAATATTCCAGACGAATAATTTTGTCTGGAGTGTATGTATGCACACACAAACACTTAAATATATATATAGATATATCAGGCGTTTAAACCTAACGCAGTCATACATAACATTAAAACTGTCAACATATATAGATAAATATAGGTTTGAACAATTTTATGAGCTAGAATGAGCTGTAATACTATTGAAATCGTGTTACTAATGGTTTATAGTGTTTTATCTAATAAAAAATAACAAAAAAGTTAAATATTTTGGAACGTTGATATTTGTTCATCTGTTAAATGCGCAACTTATCAAACTACCCCACGCATTACAAAGGGAAGTTAACACTTTTCTTTTTCGTACATCCATTACAGTAAAACAATGTGTAAACAACTTGAGTGAAATATTTTGGACCCTTGACGTGTTGTTGTTTTTGCTTTTCTTTTTATAAAACATTTAGTTGAGGACTAAATTTAAATTTTCGAAACATAATTCCACTGTGCACCGTTTGGTGGAAGGCATATCTCTGGATTCAAAACTAAGTGATTGAAACAAGTGCAAACATAATTTGCTGTTAAAATTTAAACATTTATTAGTAACCGTTTTCGGGCAGCAAGTTTCACTATTAATCTAAGGCTCGCACGTTACATTGTCTCTGGTAAGAGCGTCCTCGCGAGTTTTTAAGTCGAGGAGTGAGAATTGTTTTCATCATGAAACATCATGCAGTAAAACGAAATAAGTGATACGTGGCAGGTTTATTGCCAAGAAAAAAAAATATAGATATTTTTATCGAATTTTATTGTTAGTATTAGGAATTATATCCAGTGTTAGATACACACATGTGTTATTTCTTACATAAAGAAACATATTGTGAAATGTGTGTGGTTCTGAACGATAAACATGAAAGAATTTTAATTTTATTTTGTTATTTTAAAGAAGTGTGACATAGTGGCGCTCCAGTCGCTTAAGGATTGACGAATGTTTTAATTCTAGTAAAACGTATGCTATTTCTTATGTAAAGAAACATACTGTGAAATGTGTGTGGTTCTGAACGATGAACGTCATAGAATTTTCATTTTATGCTTTTCTTTTAAAGAAGTGTGACGTAGTGGCGTTTCAGTCGCTTAAACATTGACGAGAGAATCACTCTAGTGAAACATAAAAAAATTAGATTATAAAGAGGAATTATTGTTCATAATTTTGATATTTTTAGGTATTTGTAACTTTGAGTATTTATATCTGTAAGCGAGGTATAGACGTTTCACTGTTGAAGAGTTTGTATTATTATATGTTTGTGATCTGTTCAACAATAAATGAATAATTTCTTCAAATATTTGTATTTTCTGTTTATGACAAAGACGAAGTGGCACAGTGACATGTATTGGGACTTACAACTCTAAAAACCTGGTTTCGATACCCGGGGTTGGCAGAACGTAAATAACCCGTTGTGTAGCTTTGGGCTTAATTACAAAGAGTCATTAATCTGCTACAGTCAGTAATTCTGAACTACTGACATGAGTACAGGCAACTGGAGGTCAGTTGCAGTTTATTACCTACCATTCACTCTAAGGAACTAACAGTCTTTCTTATAACGCATCCTAGACTTAAAGGTAATGTGGGTAATATTATGTGTTATGGCACTGATTCAAATCTGGCTCGCATCGCAAGACTCAAAATCTACAGCTTTATCACAACGTTAGCCAGCAACCATTGGTTTGAAAATGAGATTTTGCTAGTTTATGGCAGTTCCTCGTTGGTTAAATAATTCACAGACGACGTAGTCCAGTTGCGTATATAAATAACTGAGAAAATGAGATATGTACTAGAAATATCTATCTATAAAACTTTAATTATTTAATCACTTATTAAAAAAAATAGAAGACGTAATATCGAGAGTATTTATTATATTAATTGGAAATTAAAATCAAACTATTTTACTAAAGTGTCGGATTTTTTATTTAATTAAATATTTTTTATAATTTTTGCTCAAAGCTAAATAAGATTAGATGTATATAGTTGATTCTATTTTTCGACTGATAGGTAAAATAGAAATGAGCGAGGTAATAGCACTCGCTGTCAACTTTTGGGTTACACTTTTCTGGCCAGATTTGTGGAATTTGACCGTCTTTCCTAAAATGCAGACCGAGCGCGTTTTTGCGCCAACAGGTCACGAACAATAAACCCTCGGATCTACAGTCCGAGCGGGTTAACCACGCCACCTACATCACTAAAGTATATATTTAGTTTGCTGTTAAACACAGAATTACACATCAGGCTATCTATGCTGTGCTCGCCACGGGTATTAAAACTCAGATTTTACTGTTTATTATGAGCCTCCAGAATTTCTGCTGAGTTACTAACAGGCTACGTTTAGGAAACGTGGTTCTCAGGTAGAAACTTCTAACAATTGCAATAGATAGCGCTGTTATCGTTGTTTTCTTCTTTTTTGTTTGTTTAAAATCAAGTACAAGGCTACGTAATGGGCTATGTGTGCTTCACCCACCATGGGTATCGAAACCCAGTTGTAAGTCCGCAGATACGCCGCTGTGCCAATGGGTTGTTTTCTTCTTGCTGCTTATGTAAGTTTTTTTATGTTTTATGTTGTTTTTTTCAGGAACAGGATATTTGTTGAGAACTCAACCTGTAAAACAGAAACCGTTAGATAACATGAGAAGGTCGGATAAGGAGCTGTTAAAAGCCACCCTTTAACAACACAACACGATGTCTTTCAGTGTCCCTGTGAAGTGACAAACTGACACTATAGGGACACAGGAAGTAATAATTCTAACTCAAGTCATGGCCCATTCCACTCATATAGCGCACGCTATTTTGGGGATAGAACTCTCATGTAATTGGTGTTTTCCCTCATAACCAGGAAATCAAATAAAGAAAGAGTAAACCTGATATTTGTAACTTATTTTTCTAACTAGCAAGAAAAATGTTTGGAACATATATGTAAGCTTCAAGTAAGATTTCAAAATAAATGTTGCAAGGTTTAAACTTCGAAACAGAACAGAAAAACAGCATTAATACAAATAGGAAGTTAAATGAAAGGCGGGTTAGCACTTAGTAATCAAAGATGCGAGTAACTAAACCATGTTACTCATTCTTCTATAGTACCGTATTTGTTTGTTTGGAATTAAACACAAAACTACACAATAGGCTATTTGTGCTTTGCCCATCTTGGATATCGAAACCGGTTTTTAGAGGGAGCGAGTCTGCAGACATTCCGCTGTATCTCTGGTGGGGTGTTTTATAGTAATCTTAATTTGAGTTGTTAGATGCGCTTGTTTTGCTTTAACGCAAAGTCGTACGACGTTCTGGCTGTGCTGCAGAAATCGAACACGGAATTCTACGGTCTTAAATCCTGAAACTGAAACTTAAAATAAAATATATATATGTATGTTTGTTTGTTTTTTGAATTTCGCACAAAGTTACTCGAGGGCTATCTGTGCTCGCCGTCCGTAATTTAGCAGTGTAAGACTAGAGGAAAGGCATATAATCATCACCACCCACCGTCAACTCTTGGTCTACTCTTTCACCAACGAATAGCGGGATTGACCGTCACGTTATAACGCCCCCATGGCTGAAAGGGCGAGAATGTTTGACGCGACGGGAATGTGAACCCGCGACCCTCAGATTACGAGTCGCACGCCTTAACCCACCTAGTCATGCCGGACCAGAATATATGTATATAAATTTTTCATTTTAATTTCTAAAGCGATGAGTTCTAAAATATGTTGTTTTATTAGCGAAGAGCCATAAACAGATAATAAAGGAAGTAGACCTACCATGAATCTTGAAGGAATTCTGGACGGAAGAGACGTGGTGTCTCAGAAAAGAAAAGAAAGTTGGAAGAGAAAAATGGATCACTAGAGGGAGATTTGGATGTAAATAACATGGGTCTTATTTTACGATTCTACGCAAAATATATCATTACTGTTGTTGGTTGTTGGGAAATGTTTATAAGGTCTAGACAACGTCAAATATGATACGATTTCGTCACTCTTAATTTTGTTAGATATCCATCTATGTTTCAATGGCTTAATTAACTCTTCATTACATAACTGCAGGTTAAATAGGTACAAATGAGGAAATTGCAGGCCTAGACAAAAAGACACGTGAGTAACACTTAAAAAGGTAATATAACCGTTATCGAGAAGCCCCAGATGTGCACTTCTCTGTGTCATGATGCATGAAGTAACGGATTGACTATTTAAATAGCCTGTCAAACTCGGAGTTTATAAGTCACAGGAAAATCAGTTTGCAGGCTTCGTAGAGGAAAACACTTTCGCAATATCCTCGCTGAATAAATGGAAAACCTACAATATAGCTGTAAGAAAAAGTGATAAAAACTTCAGTCTACTCCAGATAGAATCCAGTTCGGTTGTTTTCAAAGAGTTAGAAACTGAGATTTTTCCAAAGTTTTGGCTGAACGAGATTTGAAATAGTGTTATCAAACTGGCTGCGTGAGAAGTACATCCAGACGAATATCGAAAACGTTAACTGGCGTGCCTCACCCCACCCCACCCCCACCATAACGATCAAGACCACAACCCATGTAAAAGTCATTTTACAAAAAAGCAACGGAAAACTTCTTGCGTTTGCTATTCTTTATGATCACCATTTTGCAACGTTATTTCCAATATATTTATATGATTTTTATTTTATATTTTTGAAGTGATATAATAAAGAGAAAAGTTACCGGTTCGCTGACTTTCATAATTGTAGTTACTCACGACATAAAAATCAGGAGTTACTTTGAAACATGAGGAATAAAAAATACATTTAGGTTATTATTTTACACAAGCACACATACGCGAATAAAATTATATTTCAAACATGAAATCTGATTTTTTTAAAAATCTTCATTTGTATAAGAAGGCATTCAGTGCTTCAGTTGTGTTTAACACCAACCAAGCATAAACCGTTAAAAGTTAAGGAACGAGCAAAATCTAACGTGTAGGACGTTTCAGAAGATAATATTTTTATTGTGTAAACAAAGTGCTTCTGTAGAGTAGTATAAAGAAAACAACAACAGCCATTGTGAGGAAAGATATTAACCCTTAAACGGCTGCCAGCATTCCCCATGTTCAAGGGTTGAATCTAACCTAATAATAACTTTCGTATTCAATTTTTCATAATTTTTACTCCTCAGTGACGCAACTGTATATCTACGGACTTACAACGCTATAAACTGAGTTTCGATACCTGTGGTGGGCAGAGCATAGATAGCCCATCGTGTAGTTTTGTGTTTAACATCAAGCAAACAAAGAATCATAAATGGTTGCTGTTTTCTCATTGGTCCAAATCTTCTTATTAATGAGCGATCACAGGCATTGTTCTCAGCCGTAATTATTGATCTGTTTGAACTAGAAATATGAGTTGTTTCTGTATCGCATTGTTGTGTCAGATTCATTAAACTTAATTATCTTACATTTTTAAAGACGTTCATTTTTCATATACTGTTCCATATGTGAAATAGAAATCATAATTTATTTTATACACATTGTGGAAGCACATTGTTCAACGTGGGCAACATAAATCATAATTAGTTCTACTTATGCTGCAATAGCACATTTTTGCACGTGTGAAAGAGAAATCGCGTTCACTCATGTTGGACAAAATATTGTTGACTTGACGTTAGAAAATATAGAATACTCCTAAAAATAATCTAAAAGATAAAAGTACTTTTAGGCCTGATGTCCAGTTGTAGCCTGTATGCCTGACACCAAGAACTACGTGATCGTATTCAAATAAAATTAGGCTATATGATACAATATTTCATACCACTATTTTTGAGATTCCTTAAGATCAAAGTTCAAAGTAATGAATTTTAAATACATTTGGTCTTTAAGTCTGTTCCTAAGGGAAATTAATGCTAAAATACCATTTAACATTTATAATGGAAAAGTGCTAACATGAGCATGTTTCTTCATACGGCTTCTCATAAAGTATCGTCATGGCGACGATGTTCGTGTACATATTAAACAACTTTTTCTAAAGTGTTGTCACGGAGAGAAATAATGAGGAAAAAAAAGTCGTTTAGTAAAAATATCTCGATTAATATACCAATAACTGAAATTTAATTTCAGACGAAAACGAAGTTACAAACTCTAAATTACGTTCGTGAAATATCTTGTGGTGTTTACAGTTTTTGACTTCTCAAGACTTATTGTGACAAGACCAAGAAAAGTTCTGTCAGGAGACAACTATGACAACAAATAAAGAAAAAATGTTTAAAAAAACTAAGGAAATGTAAGAACGGCTAATGTTAATCATTAGAAAACAATGTAAACATAATAATAGGGATGTTAGTTTCATCATTCCTATGTAATAGGCCCCCCAATGGCTCAGCGGTATGTCTGCGGACTTACACGCTAAAATCCGGGTTTCGATACCCGTGGTGGGCAGAGCACAGATAGCCCATTGTGTAGCTTTGTGCTTAATTCAAAAACAAAAACAAACAAACAAACCTATGTTATAGTACAGACATGAATTAACATACAACAATATATATATGTAACTATTTAATCACAATGGAGTTTAATTTATCCTATTTTTATCTGTTAACATTCCACTACACTCTTTGCCTCTACTGTTATGTAGGTATGTTGTGAATACCATCTGTTTGTTTTGTTTTTGAAGGATAGATATTTTACTCTATTTGTTTACTTGTTTTTAATACATCGTTTCAATAGACGAAGGAAGGTTGTATTTATAACCAAGTTCTAAATACAGTTAGGTTCAAACTGTAATATTCATTGTTCATCTATTACTTAAGCTTTTTAAAAAGAGCATCAAATTTTTGTAAGAAAGCTATCTTCAAGGGGTAATGATAACATCGTTTACACTAGAATTATATATATTTTAATTACTACTACTTATTAATAATACTTATAAAACTGTATACTCCGTTTGAAACTATGTCACTTCAGTGAAGTTGAGTGACTCCGTTGTTTTAGTTTTTAAGTTTATCATGTAATAAAAATAATTAGAAGAAAGAAGAACAAGAAATTCAAACTTTTTGTTATGATATTTAAAGATTTTAAGAGCTTGTGACTCAGTCGTTACATAACCATGGTTATAAAAACACTGTAATATTGTAAAGTTCTGAGGAGATATTTAGAATATTATTTCAATGAACAATCCGAGCTATCCTCACATAAACAGGGCAATAGCTTGCCCGACAAAAACAATTTTAAAAAGAATTTATAAGCAGAGAATAACATACTAATAAAAACCAGCTATTAAGAAATATCTCAAGTAAGATATGATTACTAACGATATGCGTTACTCAGAAATGGTCAACATATCTTTAATTAATGAGATACATACTAGAAAACTATGACAAATGAACTATTTTATAGAATGGTGTCATCCATTTTATTTATAAACAATGACTTATAAACACTAACAATTAAATACTTGCGTTAGCCAGTAAACTAATGTAAACAAATTAGTTGCATTGTTAGCATGTAATCGTTGGAATAGTTGATCCAATTTCTGCTCCATCCATTTATTGCCAGGATTAAATTAATGATTCAGAATACCTGTTTGTAACACAGGACATTTGAGCAAATGAAGTACAAATACCAGCTCATTCCAAACACAAGTAACGTCACGTGATATGTATACTCTATCAAATTATGTCTAAGAAATTTAATTCAAGTTACCAGCACACATCATATTGGCAAGAGTCAGATCTATTTGCTATAACTCGTCGAGGAAAAGCTCCAAAACTCTTTATTATATCATTATTAGCCAATAATAAATTGCTATTTTTTTTTACCGATTTGCACCAAAAAGATATACAACGTCAACTTCTGGCTAATGTTATTTTGTAATATAACTTGCAAGCGTTGTAGATTTAAAACAAACTTTATTTACTTTACATCTACAGCGCTTATAAATTATTTGTTTTATATTTTGAATATTTGTTAAAGACTATACACTTAGAATAAACCATATTCAGTTGATAACTGACGATTTTTTGACAAACAGTGTTTCAGGTCTTAATCATGAAACAAAACATACTTCTAATATTTAGGCGATATTTGAACCTAGATTTACATTACGTTATTATAATTTTAGGTACGTTTTCGACCATCTAGTTTCAGCAAACTAAAGGGTCGTTTCGAAAATATCTTTCTCTAGAACCTCTCTCGAAATGTCCGTTTAGCTCATGTACCATGAAGGATTACAAATAACAAACAGCTTATTTACTTCTTCACTTTATCCACCACAGGAACTGAACCTTGAATTGCAGTATTGTAAGATTGCAAACCTTCTAATTGCAGTATTGTAAGATTGCAAACCTTCTAATGACCCAAGAGAGGTTAACACCAAGTGTACTAAACAGTAGAAACTATGTGTTTGCCGAATACCATAAAAGAAACTAAAAATAATATTTTTAACACCAAAAAACACCTAAGCAACACCACGATGATATTGATTTTTTAAACCACACTCTCTTACACTAAACAAGGTGAATGGTTCTTAATAATGCATTATATTTAGTCTCTCATGAAAACAGCATGTTTTAATTACCATATAGCACTTGTAAATAAAAGTGCTTGTAATTTGTTCCTTTTCGATGAAACCTTTTCCTTTCGCTTCTTTTCGAGCTGATTAATAGAATGAGGATTGAACATGCGTGTCATATAAAACGAATTAAAAATAAAAATGTGGCTTGTATTACCGTAGCTTGGAAAGTATCTAACCATTTAAGATTCACTAGTTACTGTTGTGTTTACTGGCTATAAAACGTACTTCTAGAGAGAGAAAAATTGTTTATAGTCTTTAAATTACGTTTCGTTATTCTTGCAAACTGTGTTCAACGAAGCCTTGCTCTCAACGCGAGATATCGAAGTTCGCTGTTGTTGTAAAGTCACACGCAACAAAGTGGTTGAAAAAAACAACAACATAATATTTTATAGCATGTCTAGTAAAAATGAAGCTTTCTAAGCTGCAAAGGCCCGGCATGGCCAGGTGGGTTAAAGCGTTCGACTCCTAATCTGAGGGTCAAGGGTTCGAATGCCGTCGCACCAAATATGTTCGCCCTTTCAGCCGTAGAGACATTATAATGAGCGGTAAATCCCACTATTCGTCAGCGGCGATGACTAGCTGCCTTCCCTCTAGTCTTACACTGCTAAATTAGGGACGACTAGCGCAGATAGCCCTTATGTAGCTTTGTGCAATATTCTAAACAAACAACAAACCTAAGGATGCAGAAGTTAGATAGCTTACTTTCCTTTCTCTATGTGATTAATCTTTTTATTTGGACGAATTTTGATTTAAAAAAATTGAACTTTTTATTATTTTTCTGTTTATATTATTAGTGTGTATAAAGCTATGAATTATACCTTAGTCATAAAGTAAAGTTAAGTAACAAAATAAATATGAAAAATAAACACTATTTGAAACAGTAAGTGATAAAAGTTTTGGGTGTTGCTTTTTCGGGGATGCCTTGACTCTCCCCTTACTTAGGGGTAAGTGTAGCCTGGTAATTAGCGTTTCGGACTGCAGTTCGATTGATTCGAAATTTAAAACTTGATGCCCTAGAATATGCTTTGCATTTTGAATTTAAAGCTACAGTAAATCATCTCGTCGTTTGATTCAGAATGGTCATGTGGGCGGTTGGTTCCGCTGGCCTGTTGCCCACATTCTGGTCAGAAGTTTTAAATTAGGAATGTTTATAGATAACACTTGGGAAATTTAGTTTTTAACCTACGAGTGCATAAAGTGTCGTTTACGCGTAAAATTTGAAATCAAAATATTTTAGTTTCATACGATGCAATTTAAATATTTTGTGCTAAACATTATTTGTGCTGCCATCTGCTGTCTATCTATCTTACTATTATATGGTTCAGACTCAGAAGCTGTGGCTCACTTAATACATAGTTATGTATTAACATGAGCCATTCCATAACTTGTTTGTGAATATGAACGTTATGTTTGCTTATTGATGAGCACAAAGTTTCAAAATGGAAGATGTGTACTCTACCCATTGTGGGTATCGAAACCTGACTTTTAGCGTTGAAGTCTTTAAACTATCTAATAAGATACTGGGGAGAAACAAATACTTATTTAATTTCTTGTTTCTGGCACAAAAGTGCACGACAGGTTTTGTTCATGCTATCCACCGCGAAATTTTAGTACTGCAAGTTTACAGACTTACAATAGAAGGTTATGGAATGCAAGTTTTATTTATTTTGCAACACCTTTAGAGAATACGAGATACTATTTTCGTTTATTAAGGTAAGAATGCTAGTAGAGGTCACAGGGAACTAGTCTAATTCAATAAAATGTTAGTAAATCTAAGAACAGACAGGCCCCTTTTTTCCATTTTGCTAAAATTGAAAGTATGAAAACCTGTAGATATAAACAGATGAAGAGCTTTTGAAAGAAGAAAGGGCGTATGGTATGTACCAAAAAAGCATTCTTTTACCATCATCTGGTTCATTGTTCAGTCTTTGATTTTCACCACTTTTGTTTCAATTTCTTTCGGCACTTTGAGCAGGTGTGATATCCAGATATCTTTAAGATATTTCTTAAACCAGACACCTGCATTCATACTGAACGATTCTGTTTTTGTGTTCTAGTACACTTGTGTTATGTAAATACCATGCAAATGTTGTCGAGAGTGTTATGTAAATGTTATGTAAACGACAACCATGTCGAGTGTTATGTAAATGTCATGTAAATATCATATAACGTCGTATTTGAATTCCCATATTTATTATTTATAATTCAATATTTATATTATTGTTTCGAGGTTTAACTCGGTGAAATTTAAAATAACATTTTAGAATTAATTAAAATTCATTTAGAAATTTTTAAAACTAAATAGATTGATCACTTGTATTGGCCTGATGTTTGTACTGTGGAATTCTGGGAAGTTACGCGATATAGTATATAAACAGATGGCGATGCGAGAGAAGAAATCATCCACTTTTACTCGGGTCAAGAAGTAAGTCATCCATTTTATTCGGATCAAGAACTTTGTCTTGTTTGAGAAAGTTTAAACTGAATTTGTGAATAGAGCTAAATCGACTAAAGCGGTGAAAAATTTTATTCCGTCAACCTTTACAATTCAGTCGGATTACGGATTATATCGAAAGTCAATGGGGATTGGACTGTGAACTTTTGTTTGAAATTACCCATTCAAACTTCGAAAATTTCTCCGTAGGACTGAATTCAATGCCTAGATTAGAACTTTGGATTTCGGATTTGGACACTTATCCTGGATCATATTATTAAGCACAGGCCAGTACTTTTTTGTATTGTAAGTTGTTTTGATGGTGGAAATTGGATATCAGTTATTGTCATTAGATAATATATTTTGTGTCTATCACATAAGTAGATGATTATAATAAATTAAACAAGCTGCTATCTGTGTCTTTCTGTTGCGTTCAGTCCGCAATAATAAACGTAACACTTGTTTGATCTCCATTAGTGAGGTCTGAGACAGTACTATATAAGTACATGGGTAAACTTTTCCTGGAATGAGTTAACATCATGTTTAGTTACTAGTGATACGTGAGGGTGCTTTTATTGGAGATTACTGGAATTTGGATAAATATTCGTTTAATGACTGTAAAAGTTAGCATCAAGTGTAGTTTCCTGGAATGTGGACAGATGCTTATTTGAAGATGATTCAAGTTAGCATAATGTTTGGTTACTAGGGACACATGTGCGGGTTTTTCCTGAAGACCTTTTGAATGTGAACTGATGACAGCTACTGATGTAATAATGGTTAGCATCTTGATTATTTCTTCCCTGTCAACAGACGATTCTTTCAGCATCTTTCTGATGAGATGATTTTCAGTCTACCCCCATGACTTTGCTAAATTTATCTAGTTAAACCTGTAATAATTGCAGTGACTTATTTTTCACCAAACCGAATACAGATAAAAACAAAATATCTCAGTTTGAAGTAAAATTCATTGAATAAGTATGAATTGGGTGTTTATACGGTTGTTTGACAATACATTAGCACAATGTACAGTAGTTTGTTATTACACCCCATTGTTCTATATGTAATTAGATCTTCGACAGATACTTTGCTGATTATTGTGGGCACCAGCATCAAATACACGTTTAACATAAGCTCTCTTAGAAACGTGTTTATGATGTTCTTATTTTGCTAAGAAAATTTACTATCACGGCCAACAACTTACCCAAGCCAAACTGTGCTGTCATCTAGGGTAACACCCTGCTGGTACAGTGGTAAATTTACGGATTTACAACCCTAAAATCAAGGATTCGATCCTCCTCGATGGGCTCAGTTTGGCTTTGCTATAAGAAAACACACACACATTCATCTAGGGTAAAAAAAACCTCAGTATTACCAATGGAATAGCAAATTTAGTAATTTTAAGAAAGTCAAGTTCTACGTTATTAACTTAAGTGTTTAGACATTTCTAGAGCCACGACAAATAATATAAATATGTGTACATAAACATATTCGTTTCATTTGATATTTTTCATATAACGTTCTTTGTCTCTCTCTGTTACAAGTTACACCCCAACCCCCAACCCCCGATGGCACAGCGGTATGTCTGCAGACTCTCACCTCTAGAAATCGAGTTTTGATATCCTTGGTGGGCAGAGCACAGATAGCCCAGTGTGTATCTTTGTTCTTATTTCCAAGCCCCCCAGTGGCTCAGCGGTATGTCTGCGGACTTACACGCTAAAATCCGGGTTTCGATACCCGTGGTGGGCAGAGCACAGATAGCCCATTGTGTAGCTATGTGCTTAATTCAAAACAACAAATCTTATTTCCAAACAAGCTACCAAGCTATATGGTAAAACATCTGCATGGTGTAATATATCAGACATTTTTTCTGTTGCAAATAAGTTACTTGAAAGTCCTTGGCAAATTACAATGGCTGAATAGCATTACGTTACGTGACTTTCTACATGCCTTCTCGAGTACTGGAAGCATTCTTAGGTACACGTTCATGGTCAGGCTTTATTCCCAAAGTTAATACGTTTTCTAAAATATCCAAACAATCATCTTTTTAAAGAAATATAAATGATTTGATGTAATTTATCACGGTGATTCACCTGAACTTCACATAGTGCTTTCTTAACTATTTCTAGATACGGTACCCTATGATGACTTTATAATTCAATATACTTTGACCTCCGAGGTGTCCCTAGGACTTCAAAGAAGCCTCTGAATATTATTTGCTTTGTTGGATGTTCGTCAGCGACATCTACGTGTTGATAAGTTATGTTTATTTGATTCCTTCAAGAATGTGATCCTATAAATACGTCAACATGCCTATCTGTAGTCCATGGATTGCTTCTTAAGATTTGTATTAAACTTGTTGCTACATTCTTCAACTAGCGACGTTGTAATGGTCTAGAATGACTACGCCACTAAAATCAAGGTATAACAACAGAAACACAATTTATTCACAATAACAACATTTAGAAATAAGTTCAACACAATTAATAAACAAGTGTCTAGTCAGGACTTCACATCAATGCTAATAAACAATTTATCATAAGTGTTAATAAATCAATAATAATGGAATCAGGAAAAAAGATCAAAAAGAAGTGGGCATGGCACGGCTGGGTGGGTTTAGGCGTTCGGCTCGTAATCTGAGAGTCGCGGGTTCGAATCCCCGTCGCAAAACACGTGCTCGCCCTTTCAACCGTGGGGGAGTTTAATGTTATATCAATTCCACTATTCGTTGGTCAAAAAGTAGTACAAAAGTTGGTGATGGTGACTAGTTACCTTCCCTCTAGTCTTACACTGCAAAATTAGGGACGGCCAGCACAGATAGCCCTCGAGTAGCTTTGCGCGAAATTAAAAAATAAACCAAAAAGAAAAAGCTAGTTCAAAAAAAGAAAAGAAAAAGAAATACAGCAATAGCAACATTCAAACAATACCCTTCGATAACGACACGAACAACAACTATACCTTTCAATAATTATCTCGTTACTTTCTCTTAGTGAAGTTTCTGGCAGAATATTTATTCAGTGAGTAGATCAAGAGGGTACAACGTCGTGTGATCATACTCTTTTACTACATTAATAGTATCTGTACGTTACCGCTAGAGAAACTGTTGTAAGCTGCATAACATACACATATATTTACTTAAAATTCAAATGATTATGTAGAAGGTGAGTTAGTTTTGTAATTTAGCTAAAATCCGATAAAGAAACTAAACGATAAAAGGATATAATAATAATCATAACAAAAATAGAATTGGCTGTCTCACAACCACAGATGCTCTGTAAGCTAAGCATTGACATCTATACAATGATTTGGTAAAATTAATTTGAGCTTAACCCTTTCAGACACAATTTCTGTACTATCTCAGTTAGTAACGTACTAGCCACCTGTCCGCAGTTATTTACCGTTATTGGAGTATATTTCAATCTCAAACACCGCAAGCAAGCAAGTGCGACTTCATCTGTGGGCAGAAAACAGTGTGTCACATGTGTTGTCACCATAATTCCATTCATAAGATATTATATACTATTTTAACTGAATCTCCATCTCATCTTCTAAATAACTTTTACTTGAATAACATTTGATGGTCTCTGTACAAATTATCAGATGACTCACGCAGTTCATCTTCAAGATGATTGGGCCAATTTCAGCTACGGCAGAATTTGTTTGGTTTGAGATGTTATCTGAAATAATCATATTTCTCTGCTTCCTTCTGGTCCATCAACGTTAGCGAAAATGAAGTTGCATTAACTGGGGTGAGTGATGATTTTGCTATAAGTGCTTGGAACATTGGTCGGTGCTCCAGTAGAAACTTAAAATTAAACATAATATACCAAACTTTACTCGAGCAGTTTGTGATGAGCAGACTGCCGCTTACTCTGACAGACAGACTTTACTTTGCTTCCTTAGATTGATGGCTATACTCTGATGAGTTCTTGGTGGCCTTCTTCTCTGTATTCTGATCTTAGATTGAAACAGACTTGTCTATATCACATTCTGAGCTTAACCATGATGTCTTTGAATCTCTCTATACAGCTGTAAGTGAAATATACAGCTTGATTTCTATGGAAATCTTTCTCGTGATAACCTTTTCACAGTATATGTAGTCTAGTGAGGGTTATAGGATATTGATATATTTGCTTCATGGGTTGGTAAAATCCAAGTTGATACTCAACATTTGGTAGAGGGTTAAGCTCAACTTTCTGAGGTCTTATGTAGGTTGTGTTCTGAACAGAATCATTGTAGTATTCTATAAAGGCTTTTCCACATTGATGGCTTGATCAAAGTTATAATGTTATACATTGTTACCAACACCACAAGTTCTTCGGGCACTAGAGAGTGCTGATGGCTTCCAAATAATACCACAATGTCTCACTTAGTAGAAACTAAAAATATTTATTCACAAGGAAAATATCTGTAATCTGCTGTAGATATACTTAAACTAACTTTGTTACGTAAAGTTCTTTACAGTCCAGTTTGTGGCAAAGCTGTTCCTTCTCTGAATCCTAGTGATACAATTTGTATTAGACCATGTATACACATCATTCAAGTTGTAGTATCTACAGAACCATATGCGTTGGTCTGTTTTCGAAACGTTTCCTTCCGCCTAGCTATCTAAAGTTTTTGAAATTTTAGATTTCTATGTTTTATATCATTGTTTTTGTGGGTTTCGGTGAGAGGGCTCTGAACTAATTCTCTATTCAGATAACCATGATTGACAAAGATCCAAGACCAAAATCTGTAATGATGCAGAAGTGAGATGTCTGTAAATATACACTTGTATAAAACATATTGTACTAGTTTGAAGGTATTTCAGTTATTGAATGAATGTAACTTTGAATTGTAGAGCTACTTGGAAGCCAAGCTACTTTAAAGCAGCATCACTTAATAAGAGATCTTTAAGGTTCAACCTCATTTGATTGAAGAATTCACAATATACTTTGTATAGAAGCATTAATGACTAATAGAGTAAGTTATACTACTACAGTAGGATTTTTAAATGGCACAACAGTCACTTCATCTCAAAGATCACAATACATTTTTGCTCCAAAGCATCTGCATACAATTTTATCATTTCCATACTCGAAAAATTAGAAAGAGACATTGCACTGCTCGCTTTAAGGTCTTGGCCTAAACTGTACTTGTACCCTATCAAAAGTTAAACCTTGAAGCAACTGTTCCATATTTCTCAATAAATCACCGTTTGAAACTCAAAAAGAAGTTTTTTTTTTTAAATTTTTAAACTCGTATTGTTCAAGTGTATTTTACATTTCTCCAGTTTGAGTCATCCATGGAAGTGGTATTAATTGATGGAAGTGATATTAACCCATAAAAGTGATATTAACCAGACTTGGGTACTGTTTCTTGAAATAAAATAAATATATTACAGAATGTAATCCAATCTGTACTTTTTGTCAAGTTTAAGGTATTTTTGTGTGAATTCACTGTTATTTTGTAAATGGAAAAGATCTAATTTTCTCTTTAAACTTTGCTTTTGTGATCTGGGTAATAAACTTTTTAAATTTACCCATTTTCCAGAACATTCCAAGAAGATTTAGGGATGGGTAGCTGATAGAGAAGTTTCTCGAACTTACAATAATGTTCAAGAACTTTCTAGGATCTTGAAGATCTTGTAGAACTTAGCTTTACCCCTGGCTCTCTCGGTGCACCTAAAAAAGGAATATAACAGCATCAAAATCTTGTTAGAAGCCTTGATGAGTATGGCTGGGATGTTATCGAAGACTTCAAAACAGTGGCATTCCTCAGGAGTCTCAAAGAAGGCTTTACCAGGTTTCCCTGTTATCTTTGCTTTTGTGACAGCAGGGACACCGCAGCGCACTACAACAGAAAGCATCGGTCACAGTGGACCGAGTTCTCTCTTGGGAGCCACAATGTCAAGTCTCAGCCACTAGGGGACTTTCAGGAGGTGTTGTTCCCACCATTGTGCATACAATTGGATCTTATGAAATAATTTGTCACAGCTCTTGATAAGGAATCTGCAGCCTTCAAGTACCTTCGAGACTTCTTCCCTAAGCTGTCTGAGGCAAAGGTCAAAGTTGGTGTCTTCGTTAGAACGCAACTAAAGAAGATCCTGGAGTGCACAGAATTCCCCAAAAAGCTCAGTAGGAAGGAAGAAAGCTTGGGGCAGCTTTGTCGCAGTGGTTCGGGGCTTCTTGGGCAATCACAAGGCCAAAAATTATGTGGAACTGGTTGAGGCTAACATGAAGAACTATAAAAGTGGGCTGCAGGATGTCCCTGACGCTCATCTTGATAAATTCAGGGAGAATATGGGAGTAGCGATAAGTCTACGGATTTACAACGCTAAAATCAGCGGTTCGATTCCCCTCGGTAAGCTCAGCAGATAGCGCGATGTAGCTCTGCTGTAAGAAAACACAGACACAAACATGGTAGTATACTCAGAGGAGCAAGGCGAGTGCTTCCAAAAAGATATAGTGGACTTTGAACGCCGCTACCAAGAAGCGTATAACGAAAACATGATGGGAGACTATTTGAAGGCTGATACGTGAAAGTGATTTACATCACAGTCGCAATTCTCGAAAAAGTTATTTTACACGGAGCTCGATTTAAATGTATTGATTTTTAGTTGATATTGATTATTTCCATGATCACTGTTTTATTAATTATAATACATAGATTATTAAGCAAACCTCCTGCACTTTGAAATATATTTTGTTATTCAAGTATTTATTATGTTATTGTACATCATTTGTTTCACCTTTAATAGATGAGCATTTTCTCATTTAACAATTATATTAAGAAACATAGTCATTCATAATATAATTATAGCAAAATCTACGTTCAACTCATGTTATACAATTTATTATGAAAGACATATAAATAAACCATTGCTAAATAGTATTTCACGAGTATAAGACATTTTACAATGGCCAGTCGTGTGTTATCAAACATCATATGTATGTATAGGATCACGAATAAGTTTTTACGCCTATTTATAATAAGTTCCTACGAAAATAGAAACTTTTAAAATGTTTCATTATTGTCATATCGACCCACCTCTTTCTACAACACAACTAATCTTTGACACAGGGCAGGATAGTTTTCAAAATAATAAAATGAAAATGATGTCAGTTTATAATTTCCTTACACATTCTTCCTATTTTAATCTGTCGTTCAACTAACGAGGAAAGTGATATTTTAAATATAATTTCTGATTGATAAAAGAACGAAAAAGTTCTACATGATACAAGTATAATTTTTTGTAGATTTCAAAATAAATAAATTAAAACTGTAGTTTTGTGTTATCCTTTACTCAAACAACACATCAAGGATTTGAAACATTATATATACATTTCAAAATACTTTAAACAAAGTATAAATAACATGATATACACGTAAAACTACAAGACAAACTGAGCTGTTTTGTGGATGAATAAACATAGCAGTAATACGACGTCAACAGTTTTGTATTAGATTCGGAAAGTGAACTAGAGTAGAATAATAACGCACTGATAGATTTGGTAATGCCACAATATACAATTATATAGAGAGCATACAATAAAATATTAAAGAAAGAAACAAAAATGTGACATTTATAAAAACAAATCCTGGTCATAATAAAATACAATTTTCAGTTTCTTCAATATTAAATTTTTAACTTATCACCGTATCATACTTTATTTAATAAGATTTCACATAATTTTTTTTCTGGTGAAATATGTACATAATAACATTTTTAAAACATTATTCTAAAGAATTCAGGAGGGATATTTTTATGAAACATAAAAGGACTTACATGAGGGTTTAAAACATATGAATATTATTGCTTTATCCTACTTTCAAAGTTATTTTAGAAATAAAAATAAATAATAAACATTGACTTAGAAAGTTGACAGTTCACTTTTTAAATAAATAATAATACTCTTTACTGATTGCATTTCGTAAACCAGGTGGCATGGCACTCAGGATATAAGATAAAAGATTGATTCGTTGTTTGAATTTCGCTTAGAAGCAACTTGAGGGCTATCTGCGCTAGCCATTTGTAATTTAGCAGTGTAAGACTAAAGTGAAGGCACCTAGACATCACCACCCACTGCTAACTCTTGGAATACTCTTTTACCAATGAATAGTGAGAACAACCGTCACGTTATAACGCCCCCACCGCTGAAGGAGCTATCATGATTGGTGCGACGGGGATTCGAACCCGCGACCCTCAGATTACGAGTCGATTGCCTTAACCACCTGGCCATGCCGGGCTAGTTATACGAAAAAGAGAATTTTCGATGTATAAATAAAACATTTACAAGTTGGGTTTAAAAAACGAAAAGTAAGAAAATAAAGAAATAATTAAAATAAAAGTATTTTTATCAACTAAGCCTGAATGTTTAGACAAATGTTAGCTTTGTTAAGAAGAAACTGGTGTATAAATTTATTAAACGTCATTTTGTTTTTGTATTTCACCAAACCTTATTTTAAGAAGCTCCTTTACTTCATGACTTCAGTAGGGCCGAGCCTGGCAGCAGTTGAAGCGACTAGCGATCAGCAGTCTTCTTGGATTCGAGTAAGCAGAGTATTTACCAACACTGAATTGTCTCTTTTTAACCTTTGTTTATTATTTCGTACTTTATTTTGTTCTTGTTCAGAGTAATGCATTCTAAACTCAAGGATTTGTCAGTATGTGTACCACCATCTATTATTTTATATGCAAAAACGGCTCGTTTGGGTTGAGAAAATATTTTAAAGAGAAGAGCAAACAACGTTTCGACCTTCTTCGGTCATCGTCATTTGTCTAAACATTCAGGCTTAGTTGATAAAAATACAAGTGGGTTTCTCGACATCACTGACCATCTATTATTATTTGAGTCACCCGTGATCGATCAACTTTGTCGTCCCGTTCGACTCGTTTCTGTCAGTAGCGATAGATTCATTGTGTGAGACCCAGGTTGCACCCTTGTCCTTGGTTATCTCGATGAAGTTATTAGGACGAGGCAGTTTCGTGTTGGATGACATTCCAATCTCAGTAGGACAGGCAGGCTTAATGATATAGTAACTTTAGCACTGCAAGAGTATGGCCAAGCTTTTTAAAACAGAACTCGAGTGTTACCAAACAAGGCCAGCTGTTTGCATATCACAACACCAGTTCCTAATTTTATCAAAATCCAAAACGTTACAATCTGGGTCAACTATCTTGGTATGCCGCTTTTGTGGTATAGATGGACTTCTCGCCAACCAGTGTGACACATCTCGGTGTGAAGTTTCTTGTGTTTGGTTAGGTAGAGACTGATTGTATGATAGTTTGTGATGTTTGAAGTGTTGACCACTGCTCCTCATAAACCTAAAGGCCCTGGAGTGTGAAGACTGAATAATTCATTACTTGACTATCTAGACTTCCTTTCACTTATTCACGAACACAGCGTTAAAAGCGATCATGAAGGACAGTGGCAGACATATTTTAAAGAGCTATAAGAAATTCGTTTCCGCCAAGTGGGGTTATTAAGGACTTACCAATCTTGTGGCCAAGCGTTTCCCAAACTCTTCCAACTAGGGAAACGTTTATTTTTTTAATTCTTCATGAGGCCTAGCCTTCTCAAATTAGATAATTCCAACATCAAGAAGGAAACAATAGTTCTATCAATATATCATCTATTATAAAATATATAAGTGTTTTTTAGTACCACTGTGTAAAAGGAAATAAAAGAAATTATATTTATTGTTATTTAATCTTTACATTAACTGTAAAAACTACACTGTGTCTTTCTTCGTTTTGGTTTTTTTTTATTGTTTAGCCTTGGTGAAGCACATATTATTGCTAACAAGATATAATTATTTATTTGACAGTTCCACAGATAATATTTTTAATATGTTCCATTAATGCTCTTTTAATAAATAATTTACGTGAAGGATGAAGCTGTTTTTCATCACGTAGTAGCTTCAAATCAGGAGGAAAAGAAGTAAGTTTGATCCATAAGTCTTCCTCGACTGGTTTTTTAAGTAAACCAACGTTGAGAAACTAGATTCGCATTTATAAATCGTGACAAAGGGCATAAAAATCTCACTGATTTTTTGCTGATAAATCTGGATACTCAGCACGACAGCTCATTTAAAAATTATTTAACGAGAGTTGACTAAAACGGTCATTCGGTGCAGTTTCACAGGATAGTAGAATAACAGAACGAATTTTTGATACAATGAAATGTAATCCTTTCTCGTTTTCCATGTCAGCAGCAAAAATGTTCCTGATTCACATTATACTACTGTCAAATGGAGGAAAATACTTCTTCGAGCATGATTTTAGCCCCAAAAGATGCTCTTTGATTGATAAGGAAATATCATCTGGAATGTTACCTTCTTCACCTTGATTTTGTATTTCTGCTATCGACAAAACAAACCTTCCTGCTGACTTCTTGGCTCTGGATCAGAGCATAACCTTTGATGGCATTCATCATGGTTTCTTGTGGTACATTCTTCAAATATATGGGTTCCCGGATTATTTTACTAGTAGTTTCAAGTCCCTATGTGATGGGGCAACTAACCATGTGTTGGTCAATAGCTTCTTGACTTCATCTTTTCCCACTTTTCAGGGATTCATCGGGTAGCTCTGAATTTTACATTAAGACCATCAGCCACGCTGACGATGTATCATTTTATCTGTGATATAGAGGTTCTCTGGGAAAATAAATGAATATTATAATCCACTATTCCGAGGCAAGTGGGGCACAACTGAACTAGCTCTATGGCTAGGTAGATGTAAATCTTTCCCAGATACTTCTTATAACTTGAGCTAGTCCAAGTGTGCTGAGAAATGTTTAGGCATTTTGTTTCCATACACATCTGTCAATTAAAATCTTTGTCTAACTTCCATTGCCAGTAAACTACAAACTTACCAACACTCTCCACAGTTAATCTGTCTTCATGCCACCATTGTCTGTCTGAGAATTATGCCACCTCTCTAGTACTTAGGTGTTATTTATCTTCCACCAGATGTCATTGACCAACTGCTTGAATGTTTCATATCTGGATTTATATGGAACTGGAAAACTGAATTGGTTGAACGCTTGACACTTAACCTTTCGTCTTCCAGTGGAGGTGTTGGTATTTCAGTTATATTCATCAAGTGCTTTGTATCACATATAGATTTAATACGACATAGTCTCTTACAAACCGATCTTCCTTGTTATTTTCTCAGGATCTACTTTATAGGGTTCAGGGTTAGATACTTTAGTGTAACATACTCTCTTTCCATACTTACCTGTTTTGACTCTCCTAATTAGTATGCTTCAATTTCCAGGATAATTTATAATCTCACATAGGATAACCCTGATTTTGATCTTCACACCCAGTTTGTTTCTTCCCTGCATGTTTTTTTCACCTCTTTACCTACTTTAAGGTTGACACAATTGACACTTCACATCTTACGAAAAAAGTGTGGCAACACATTAACACTGTCGATCTACATCAATGTTTACACGATTTATGCTGGCAGACTGTTCACAACATTCTTCCAGTGAAGGAATGGCAGTACATCCAACATATAAGTACAACAGTAGCATATCATATTTGTAAAGACCAAATGGAGTTGGTGCTCAATTTATTTGTGCTATGCCCTCTTACAGAATCAGTTTCATGATGGTTAGCATGTATCTTCTATCTCTGACAAATTAGTAATCACACAACAATTTACCAGTAGATAGACTACACTGTGTCTTTCTTCGTTTTTGTGTGTTTTTTTTTACTGTTTAGCCTTGGTGAAGCACATATTATTGCTATCAAGATATAATTATTTATTTGACAGTTCCACAGATAATATTTTTAGTATGTTCAATCAATTTCAATGTCGTCTTTCCACCTAGATTGAGGCAGACATCCTGCATCTTTCATCTAGTTCACTTTACTGTATCCATGATGCTATTTCTTTCTTGAGATCTTTATTAAATTATAATTGTAATTCTTACCTACCACGAATTTTGTACAGTTTATTTTTGTTTTGGTATTTTATTTTTTAAAACTTTTAACTTAGTCTCAAATTTGCATTAATTTCTTAATCATATAGAAACTTATATATATATATATATATATCTTTGCATTTAATTCAAACATTTGTATTTACGTACATGTCATCATTTATGTTCACTTTATAACATTGACCAATAAATATTCTTAAAATGTTTTCTTGTGCTCTTTCCACAGCTAGGCTATTCTTAATATTATTCTTTCATTTAATTATTTCCCTTATAGATATTACATGTTATTAATATCTTAGTCAGTATCATATATGAATTGTAATATCTGAAAATTATCTTTTTGGATTATTTTGTATTTAATACACGACTTCCTTAATTTCTAACCTTATACCTTATTTTCTGAGTTAATGTTTTGTATTTTATTTTAAGTAACGTATGTAACTACTATTAGTTCATATTGTAGCTACTATTAGTTCATATTGTAGCTACTATTAGTTCATTTTGTAACTACTATTAGTTCATTTTTTTACATTGTTTATTTGTGTATTCCTCTTATATGTTTTAAAAATTATTGTATTGTATATTCTTCAAGGGAAACCAGTCAATAAGTTTCAGAATTGACACCATACTAGGATCCGTACGGTGTTCTCCCTATTAATTACTTTGACCCTTGCATGGGGTTATCAATTGTGTACGAACACAGTGAGTCTTGTTAGAGATGTAAAGCGTGGGTTTTTTATATAAATTCTCAACAAGTGGGTTTCTCGACATCACTGACAGTGTGGGTTATAAAAATGACCTCTTAACGTTGGTTTATCTTTCCAGGATACTCGTATCGTTAAAGAGAAATCAATCTATCTTCGCTGGCCTTCCTGGTACTTTAAAGATTGAATTAAAATGTTCTTTCAATCATCAGAAATATTTGTTACATGTACAAAAACATATCTGTGTTTAAAATCCGTATTTTAGGACTTTCTTTATCTGTCATTAGATGGCGCGACATACTTTTCGCTGAAGAAGAAATCTATTTTATCTTTCTAATTAAAGTGATTATTGTGTTTTGTTGTTTTTTATTTTTCAAAATCATGGTGTTATCAGGATTTTCTCAATAAGGTAGTAAAATATGCCACAAGTAGCAAATAAAATTCCTGTGAATCTTCATTCTAAGCTAATGTGATGTCATTTTAGTTATTAATTAAAATGCGATATCAAACCAAGTTACGTTAATTAAGTATAGAAGAATGTGTTGTATTATAACAGCAGAATTATAAAGCAATTATAAGACACACGCCAACCAATAAAAATGAAATACAAATTTATGACAGGAACGAGTAATTTCCTCACACGGATTTTATACTTTTTTCCTTTCTAAATATCTGGTGTTATATTTCTTTGAATACAAATATAACTTGCCACTTGCACCATTCTGGTCAACCAGAAAATAAGAACACATTGGAAACTACTATTTATCAATAACCTTTTTTCTGTAATCATTCCGCTACATAAAAAAATTCGTCACACCAAATTTCAAATAAACAGTGAATTATTATTAATTAAACACATTGCCGTAGAAAGATCTTTTAATCTACTGTTGTAGATAAAGCTGTTAAGAAACTACAAATCAAGGAAAAATTATTAAGTCAAAACCATTTGATGAAGAAAGTAACAAATATTGTTTGATACTTTAATTTATGCTTGGCTTATCCTGTCAACTAATAAACACAAATGAATATCATACCGATACATAAAGCGACAAACAAAATTAGCCAAAATCTTGATGCAATTAAAGATAAAATTGATTTAACGCAAACATTTTAGATGTATAAAATGTCACGTATGAATATACAGTAGAAAAAAAATTTAAAATCCAGAGTCAATGAATACAAAGGAAATGTTAAATATAATAATATTACAATTTCGCCTTTAGCAGAACACATCAGTGAAACTGAACATACAGATTTATGGGAAAGAAACTGTCTATTTTAGCACAACCCGAAAAGTTAATTATTATGAATATACGTGAACTTATTGAGATAATTAAATGAAAAAAAAAGTTAATTAAAATTATTAAATAAGGATAGTGAACCTAATGGAAAGGTTGTTGGTAAATTATATGAAATTATTGAATATGCAAACTGGTCTAGTGGTAAATATATAAATAACAGTTATATTTTACAAAATATTACACTCCTGAAGAAGATCCATTGATATACATCAAAACAGGTAGAGTGTATGAGACTGTTTTTCAGTCGCATTAGGATTTTCGTCTTATATATTAAGTTATTGGTATCTTATTGGCCTCTTAGTGGCATAGCAGCTTGTCTGCAAACTTATGTCGATAGGAACCGTGTTTCGATACCCGCAGTGGGCAATTTACAGATTACTTTTAGTAACAAGCAACAACAGTATTTTATTGAACTTTTGAGATTGAAAGCTGTGTTATTTTTCATTAAATAATCGTTGTTTTAAAATTATTATGAGTTTTTGTTTTTTAAACATTAAACTTTACACAGGTGTTAAGAAATTTTAAAAATTAGTGTACACATAATCCATTGTTTCTGATTTGCCATATAATGAGCAAAATTATTAACCTATTATGAACATTACTTAAACACAAAACGAATAACCTAAACATGACCTGTGTTTGGAACTATGATATTCTTTGTTCTCACCAAATTCCATTTCACTTCTTCAGGTTTTACTGATCCTCATCCAGAACCGTTAACATCATCTCGGATGGCAGAGATAGATTTTAAGAGTAATTGTTCTTGGCAGTATTGATATGCCTTGATATTTTACGTTCTGTAATTTATTGATGAATAATAATATTAGATTGGGTTGGTTAATGTCTACATATAATTAGTTAGTTAGTTTGTTTGTTTTTTTAATTTCGCACAAAGCTACTCGAGGGCTATCTGTGTCAGCCGTCCCTAATTTAGCAGGGTAAGATTAGAGGGAAGGCAGCTAGTCATCACCACCCACCGCCAAGTCTTGGGCTACTCTTGTGCCAACGAATAATGAGATTGACCGTAATATTATAACGCCCCCACGGCTGAAAAGGCAAGCATGTTTGGCGCGACGGGGATGCGAACTCGCGACTCTCAGATTACGAGTCGCACGTCTTAACACGCTTGGCCACGCTGAGCCACATAATTATTAAGGTTATCAATATATTTTATTCTTTGGCTTCTCAGACGAGGAACCTATTGGAGAGAAGGAAAAAAAAAGGATCAGTGAAGAATTTGGATGATAAGGAAGTTATAGTTATAAGTGACTCTGAAAAAGTATATGTATTACAAAGTGATTAAAGAATCTCATTATTCTACCCAGGAGCACAGGTGGAGGATATTATTGACAGAGCAGAGCATTGAGTAAAGAGAGCTAGCAGAGATTCTGTTTTGTGATGCATGTAGGGAAAGACAAGCCAGAGAAGATAATTAATAAGTATTAATGGTAGATTAATCTGTTATGAATACTGCCTAAAATTTACTGTGTGGATGAAGATATAAGTAAGTCACGAGAGCTAAATGACAGGTTTAGGTTAGTATTATAGATGAAAAGATTGTTTGTACTTTTGGTTTCAATTTAGTGGATGAAAGCTTTATGAAGTGGATGGGAGGTCGGCTTGTTTATTAAGGCTATTAACTTTTCTGTAATGGATGTTTTAACCTAGTGCTGGACAGTGATGAAGGCTAGAAAAAACTGAATGCAAAAAGAATAAGAAGCTTTGATAAACGTTTAGTGAAAGGAATGAGTAAGTAGTAGTTACAAGGGTAAGCCTAATTGCTAATACTGCAATGCCACAAATATAATAAATAAAATAAATGACTATAGAGCACTGGAAGGAATGGAATATTTTGATATAAGGGAAATAATTGAAACATGGTTAATTATAGATAACTCTTATGAGAGAAATTTATTACAAAAGGAGAGGAATGGCTTAATACGTAAAATGTGTCTTACATCCTGTTGAAGTTTAGGATATAAAAGATAACAACAAGGAGACTGAATCCATTTTGGGTTTCTATTAGCAGATATAAAGGGAAAAGACTTTTAGTGGGAATATATTTCAGACAACCAAATGATATAAATGAAATTAGTGAGAACTTTTAGAATGAGATAAAGATTTCAGTTATTTGTGAAGTTATGATTGTGGGTGATTTTAATTTCAGCCATATAGATTGGGAAATGCCTGAGTCAAATCATTACAGAGTAAGATTTTTGGAAGTTGTTCAAAAAGTCTTCCTTCATCAGTTAGTTAAGAAACCTGGAGGAAACAATTCTAATTCAGATTTATTGTTAACTTCAAATATCTAAATGACAGAGGAAGGATATTTGAGAACGTCTGCAGGTAAGCGATCGTTACTGTATTAAGTTCAATGTTTCTCTGCATGTGGAGAGATATTTGGGATACAAATTTAAAAAAAGTAAATTTTTAAGAGATGAAACAAGAATTATCTGTTGTGAATTGGACAGCTAAATTATTTTGAGATATTAATAAAATGTGGAAAAATCAAACATTTAGTATCCCTTATGGAAAAGAGATTGATAGCAGTATGTAAAAACTAAGTTGACTCACAAATAATATAAGAGCTAAAATTAAAGAAAAGAATATAATAAATTTAAGAAATTTAAATGAACTGGAATGAAAGAAGATTTAAAAGATCCAGATAGTTAGTGAAACATCATATTAAGAAAGGATGTAGGAGAAAATGTTCGCTAAAAACGTATATATTAACAGTAACGATTTTTTTACGTACATTAAGAGTAAAAGAAATGTTAACTGTTGTAGAATCATTGAGGGATGATAATGGGAGGTTTTGATATGGCTATAACGAGGTTACAGTGTTGTCAAATTTTGCATTATCATTGTTATTGTTATGAAACAAGTGATAGAAAATTGTCACTATGTGTAGCTACTGCACAGAGTTTTCCATTAAATAAGTATACGGTGAAAATAGCAAAGCTAATTCTGTTTGTGGGTTTTCCTTGTGGCAAAGCCACGAATCCCTGAATTTAGCTATGTAAATCCACAGACTTACAACTGTCCTAATGGGGGTATGGCATAGCTACGACCAATATTGAGTTAATCAGAGCTAGACAATAAATTAATATAACCTAGAGGAAGGGATTACTTTGACTAATGTTTAAAAAACTAACAAAATATTGAGGTGATAAAAAGGAAGTACAAATAAAATTGAAATTAATTGTTTTGGTTTTTACTGTTTATGATTATTCCAACAACTGACTTTTATAAGACAGACTTTAGAAACAAGTATACTGTTTACTAATATTATTTATTTTTATCAAATATCATTGCAAAGAATTATAACTTTAAGTTTAATGCAAAAATGTAAATAATTTATTTCTGTTTCATTTCTCATTTTTATCACCTCAATAGTTTGTTTGTTTGTTTTTGAATTTTGTGCAAAGCTTTTCGATGGCTATCTGCGCTAGCCGTCCCTAATTTAGCAGTGTAAGACTAGAGAGAAGGCAGCTAGTTATCATCACACACCGCCAACTTTTGAACTACTCTTTTACTAACGAATAGTAGGATTGACCGTCATATTATAACGCCCCCATAACTGAAAGGGCGAGCATGTTTGGTGGGACGGAGATTCGAACTCGCAACCCTCAGATTACGAGTCGAATCCCTTAACCCACCTGGCAATGCCGGCCCACCTCAATAGAAATAAGGATGTAAGCTTTGAAACCATTGTATTATAACTTGACTGAGTTAATCATTTACAAAACCTATAAACATTATTTGTTAAAACTTTTTTGCAAAACCTAAAGTCAATATTACAGGTTAATTCTAAGAATGTATCAACAGGTTTGACTCATTAATATTTTATTATTAATATTTTGTAATTTTCTGACATTTATAGTGTAATTCATGAAAAAACAGTTACTTTGCATATTTCCACAGCTATGTACTTTTTGTCTACAAACCAAGCAGCCTACCTTTCGATCTTTAAAGACATTCTTTGCTAATCAGAAATAATAACTTTATTTTTTATAAATATATTTTATAAATGTGAGAACATACTATTCATTTCTTCATTTCACAATAGTTTTTGTACAAGTTATATATTGTGTACATGTCGCAGAATCACCAATAAATACTAAAACTGTAAAGCAACTCTGATTGAGATTTTTCTGCAAATACTTCTAGAATTTCTGTTTGGCCACCAAACAATAAACATTGGTACCAGCAAGTAGTCTTTCAATTGCAGAGAAACATTTCACTTGCCAGTGAAAGTTTCCATGGCCTTTAAATAATTTTGCATTGTATATTGCTTTGTAGGTTAACTTTGTTTGTCAAAAATACATAACTTGCACAAAACAGAAAATTTGGTTAAAACATTTTGGATACCAGTATAACTGGCTCCTATAGTCATATTTATTTGGAAACCACTCTCTAAAGCCATTAAAAACCTGGACATCACACAATAATATCCAGGGGCGTAGCCAGAAATGGCTATTGGTTTTTTTTTTAGCTTGAGTGCTTGATGCAAGCGCCACAGGCGCGAAGCCATGCTAAGGAGGTCCAGGGACATGCTCACCCTGGAAAAGTTTTAAATAAAAACATAAAAGAAAAGCCTGAATTATGCATTCTGAGACCATCTTTTTGGCAAATTTTAGAATAGCACACCGAGGAGTTTGTCTTATTTTTTTTAATCATAAATAAATATATACGCCTATATATATAATATATAACTTAAAGTTATCAGGCCCAGCAAAGTAGGCCTACAGTCCTGTCATAAATATATAAAATGTAGAGTCGCTCAGGAGAGTGCAAAATATATGTATAGTGTCTATAATCTGTATTCAAGTATCATGGACAGTGTATATTCAGATTCTCTGGATTTCAAAAATTAACTTCACAAATAAGCAGTGAGTGGCACCGTGGCAGACTGGCAGCACCATGACACTAACCTAGTGAATGATCCACTATAGATGGCGTCAATGGTACTGTGAATGTGACGTTGACAAAAAAAAATGTGATGTTGCCAAACAGAAGTTGCGATAATCAATCAGTCACTATGTCAAGCCTGAAAAAGCAAAAGACACTGCATGGATTCTTTAAACCCATTCATGATGCTGAACCTGATCAATCTGCTGCAGCCAATCAGGTTGAATCAGAATTGTCAGGTCATCACCGTGGCCTTCTACCAGTGTTGCCACTACCACCTCATGTCCAGTTTGGTACATTTGAAATTACATTTCTGATGATGTCAGCATTGGTAAACAGGTAAGTCGACTCCTCATTATTTGACTTTGTATTAAAAATCATGCAAACACTCTGATGAATTTTAGATTAAATATTTATTGTTGCTAATGATTGTAGGCCTACAATCACAGGATGTTAGGCCTGCTCTGTAAAGTACAGCTTTAAGCCTTTCTCTTTGAGGTTATTGTTCTTTCATAACAAATTTTCCTATGTAGAAAATAATTTAATTAGAACTATGCATTTCTGTCACTTTTAGATAAATGCTGAAACCAAAAAAATGCCTCCTTGAGAATGCCTGGAAGTTAGGGATGATTATGTTTTTTCCCCAGTGTGGTCCAAGAAAGCTGCGTTTTCACATCGTTGGCATTCACAGAGGTGATGGCTACTGTACAGTCAACATGCAAAGGGTGCTTTCTGAAAGTACTGCTGTCTTTTTGCTCCTGATGGTGCTGGTGTTGGAAGCCAGAAATTGAAGACTTCAAGGCATATGAATTGGAACGGTATCAGTAAAACAGAAAAGAAAAAAGCTAACAATTTTTTACAGGTCGTAAACACAAGCTCACCTTGCACTTGCATCCCTGATTACTGAGAAGAGAAATCAATAGTTTGTAAAAATGTACACTTCTGTTTATTTGTGTAGCAAGAGCAGCTATTACGAGGTGTTATACAAAGGCATTCTCTGTTGGGATGAATCTTTAGAAGTGATGTTTTGGTTGTGGGAAATAGTTTTTTGAGTGAAGTGTATAGAGGAGTGTTGTGAAATAACACAGCCATGAAATTGTTGGATATGATCTTTATAGTGGAAAGTAAGAAAAGTATCATCAACATACCTTCTGTAGAGAACAGGTTTAAAACTTAATGAGCAATTGTCAACCCATTTATGTTTGTGGTACAGAAGAAAATGTTGGTAAGCCTAAAACTCGAGGAGGAGCCCATACCAATGCCATCTATCTGCTCATATAGAATGTTATTAAAGAGGTGTAGAGAGTGTTTAGTCGAGAGTCCAATCACGGAAAGCACATTAATAACAGAAGCATAGCTGGAGGGCCCAGTACTTCTAGGCACATTGATCACATTATTTTTCTGCTTCTTTGTATAACAAACTCATTTTATAGCATTTAATGAGAAAAATAAAACTTCTGAGAACAACATTAAAAATTTAGATCATTTTCATTTTTCAGTTTATTGGGTCTCCTTTAAATTTTTCTGCTCTCCCCCACCCCAAGTAGAAGTAGAAGACCCAGCTACGTCACTGATTTAACAAGAATATTCGTAGCAAAGAGATTAGACAGTGGGATATTAATGGTTTTATTCACGGGAATATTAATAAAAAGAGAAGTAATATGGAAGTTAGCCTTCACACGATTTTCAAGAGAGGGAAGTTGGTTGATTTCTCGGAAAAATTAGGAGTCAGGTGTTGTACATTCATTTCTAGTAAAAGGTTTTAATATGGGTATAAAGAATTTAGCTAAGTTTAAACTGTGAGATGGAAAACATAGGTTAGAAGAAGTTGTTCACTTAATTCAATGCTTTATTCATGTTAACCAGTTCCCAACTGAAGTAGTTACAGAGACTATTATCGTATTTAAAAGACAGACAAGATATACTTTACAAACATACAAACCTATTATTTTGCACTATTCCACATACAGAAAATATTAGACTACCTCTATCAGAAAGTTAGAAAATACTAGCACATAAATATAACTTTAACATAATGCCAAGATTCATTTTCATCCTTGGAATTAAATGTGTTAAGAAAAGTTCATAACGAACTCAGCCAAACAAGAAACATTTGCAACTTAAAAATCTAACAATTACTCAGTCTTTCACTGAGGTAAAACGGAAAGTAACTTAAACATGAAATTAAAAGAATGTTAAAACCTCTTTCAAAGTCCGTGAAAAATCAGTCTACCTGTGCAGAATATAATAGTACTGAAATATAAGCCTGATATTATTATAATAAAAAAATCATAGAAGCTTTATTAATAAAATCAAACATAACCAGAATTAATAAATATCAAGGAACGACGTTTTTATATGTCTGATCGTTATTTTTACACACATTCCTACTCTTATGCAAATATTTTGCATAATATTATCACACAGTTTTTTATTCACTTGCTGTTCATTTTACCCTCACTGGTATTTCTCTCGACTAATACTGCCATTACCGAACTTCAGCATCGCGTTGGGTAGAGCATAGATAGTCCCTTGTGTAGCTTTGTAATTAATAACAAACAACAACTGTTTATTTTTTCGTTAAGATTTAAATAAATAATCTGCCTTTTTAAGCTGATTCGTATGCACGTGTACAAGTAACCACTATCAATTCTAAACTTTCAATACACTTAGACTGTTGAATGCTGATTTAAGTACTAAAATCTTCTTTACTGTTAAAAATTTGTGTCCAACTGATGTAATGCCAGACCTGTGAAGAGCAAACTTGAGTTCTTCCAGCCTGCATAAAACCGATAATGCCAGTGGCTCAAACTGCCACATAAAGGTAAAAAAGGCAGGGTACGAAAGAGAAATACTGGAAAGATGAGAAAAAAACTCCCAGACGGCTTTGATATGATGGTAGTAAATGTAATCCACGATTTCTTCTGGTTTTGAAGTCTGACAAGCTGGGCATGGCCATAAGCCAATTGGGAGTTAATGAATTTGGAAAGAGTTTAGTATCTGCAAAAGATATAGAAGGCTCCGTTTCTGAGCCTTCTTCACCCAGTGGCTTTCAGAAGTTCGCCTTGAACGGTGTTAAAATTAGGATTTAGATCATATATGAACATATTTTGTCGAGTAGATTTTAAAAATATAATTTATTTTAAGTTTTTTACTATCTAATGAAAGACATAACAAATTAACACTTTCAAGAGAGACACTTTCCTTTTTCCACACCCTGTATCTCATAAGGTATAATCTCAAGTAGTGTTGTAAACAAGGTATTTAATACAGCAAATATATTTTTTTACTCGTGTGTTTCCTGGTGGAAGGCTGCTTAAAAATCAAATCTATATATCTCATTTATCAAGAATATAGAACTAAATAATATCAACATGGTATAGTAAAGGGGGATGTTTCATTATATATATATCAAGTTAGAAAGAACTTCAAAAAGTGTTAAGGACAAGTTATTATGCAAATACAAAATATCTTTTATACTATAATTTTAAATTTTATATAAGATATACAACTGTGTGAATCCCTTTAGATCCACTGAAGATCCAGGTGGTAATATATAAAGGGTAGAAGATGGGAACTATATTTTAGTGTAGGCTGGGTTTAGAATAGTAATACCATAATTACTTGTTTTTTAAGTCAAAAAATCGTATTGAGTGCTGGAATGCTGACATTATGGACGGTAACTTCGATGTCACCCGAGTATCTTGATGTATTGCATTAAAGTATTGTGTCCGGTTCCAATTTTAATTCTAACTGTAAACTAACTCGAGCTATTACAATCTGTACTCGCAGCTCAATAGCAGAACTTAATTTAAATTTATTTGTAACTGGATCGAAGTTAAATCCCAACATCTAGCCTATACGGCCTACGGTCAGCTGTCACTAACTGCATCAGCGAAAGATATATTTCAGTGATTTGGAAACACTAAGTGACAAAGTGGTGTTTATACACAAGTACAACGCTAGAAACTGGATTTCGATACCCGTGGTGGGTAGAGCACATACAGCTCAATGCGTAGCTTTGTGCTTAATTACAAACAAACAAATCCATTGTACTTTATCATTTTTTGTGGTTGGTGGATAATTTCATAAATTTCCTAGTGAGTCATTTGAAAAGGAAGGAGCACACCTAAAACTGTAAACCTAGAGCGCCAGTTAACGAATACGACGCTCCTTTATTTGTCATTCTATAGCAACATTGACTGAATTTCAGAGAAAATGATTGATGAAACACTTTTAATAATATTTTAACCTACACCTATCATAATTATTATATATAATTTTTTATAATATATCAACTTTAAAGCAAGTAGTTTCTGTATTGTTTCTATTGTTTAAAGGAGTTGAAGATAAAAAAAAAACATCATAAAACTCTACTTTGCGTGGGAAATTTTAATGTAAGATGTGTGGTAAATATTCGTAAGTACTCTACATCAGACATTACCTTTCAATAGTAGCTGTGAATAAAAGAAACTTTATAACTATAATTAAGCTTACAAATTTTATTTAAAAAATCAGCCAGTCGTTAGAATCATCTAGGCTTATGAGTGGATTCCTTATGTTTGTTACAAGAGGAAGATTTATTTTGGCCGCTAGATCATTAAAAAACTCACTCGATTAGCAACAGTCGGATCTCAACATTACGTTTCTACACTTCAATAACTCCCACACAAATGAAATAATACTGTGCACAATCCACAATTCATAACACACAGCCCCTCTCAATAGCCATTGTGTACGTTTCCTCCACCCACAAGCTGGATATAAATCCTGTAGAGAAAATACAAAACAAAACCACTTTCCTCATACAGTTATGATAAGTGATCCAAATTGAAAACATGTAAATATTCATTGTCGCACTACGGCAGAATATTATACAAATCAGGGGCAACAATAATTTGATAACAATTAATAACAATGACCTGACTCGCACATACACACCAATGGCTCCCAAGACGTCCTAGATATAGCGATAATCACCGTATTAGTTATTAAATAATCTCATAATTTTAAAGTACAGAATGATATTGGGGTGGAACATAACCCCATCTTTATAACACTATGTCCTTAAAACTGAGGTCCCTTTAGACCGCAGTAGTTAGTTTATGACTACATCCAGTCAGATATGGACAGATTTGTTTCTGATATCGAGAAACGATTATTCAAAATCCACCGCCAAGTGCACAAAAATCAACAGTTACGTTCACTCCTTAACTAAAGAAACATTATACAGCAAAACACGCAGCGTTAATATTAACTCCTGGTAACTTGCACCCGAAATAAAAAAGAAAACAACTCCGTCGTGAAATCATTCAACCCACAAAACTATCCTTAAAGCGCTAATCAACAGCAATAATAACAATATTAAGAAACTTATTAATCACCAACAATAAAATAACTAGGATATATTCTGCAAATAAACCGACAATACACGCTCAAACACTGCCCTGTTTGGTTTAAAGTTAAGTTCATAACCAACAATCAACTCCAGAGCAATACAACCAAAATAAAATACAATAATATCACGGCCTCAACCGTCATCGAACGAGCTAGTCTATTTGGCCTGTACAGCGAAAAACTTTCATTGTCACTAATATTGATTCATTTGATATAGCACGTTAGAGCAGAATAGCTGATCGTTATCCAATAATATCTACATTTCCTTACTTCGTGACTTCCACCACAATTCCATATACACCAGGCCCATTTCACTCACAGAAATCAAAACGTAAAGCATCAGTTAAAAATAGCATAAACAATATCACCTTAAGAACCTTGCAGATTCTATCTTAAAACACTTAGCAGCCATAAACAATCTGTCATTACTCTCTGGAAAAACTACAATCATTAAGGCAATCCTAAGAAAAGCAATGGCAAAACCAACCCCCTTAATTACAGATCTATCAGCCTGACCGACATTTTAGGGAAAGTAATAGAAAACGCATTATAAACAAGCTTAACTGTTATTTGGAAGCAAACAAAACACTTAATGACAATCAAAATGCAAGTAGAAGAAATAGAAAAATTAACGACCATCTATTCCGACTAACTGAATCCGTATATAAAGGCTTTAACAGAAAGCAAACCACTATAGTCATTTTCTTAGACCTCCAGAAAACATTTTATTCAATGTGTCACGAAGACTTCAAATTTAAAGTATACAACACAGGCTTATCTACACCCTTAGTCTGCTGGATATCTAGCTTTTTAACTGTCCCTACTGCCAAAGTCAAGGTAAATTACAGAAGTTCGCAATCTTTCACTCTTAACAGTCGGGGTCACGCAAAGATTGGTGTTCCGCCCAGTCACATACAGGATATTGTTTAACAACATACCCTTCCCTTTTTTAACATACACCTTCACGTCTCAGTATGCAGACAACAATACTATTTAGAGCATATTGAGTAACGCTAACACAGCCATTTCCAATGTCCAAGCCTCACTTAACGCAGTGTCCGAATGATGTAACAAACGGCGGATTGCCCTCAACCCATCAAAATCACAAGCCATAGCATTTCGTAACTGTATAAACAGTGCCAAAAAGAAATTTAAAAATCCCAAATTAACATTACACAACACATCTATCAAGTTCACCAACACGATTACGTTTTTAGGTTTAACTTTTCCATTTAATTTATCATGACATAAACATTTCAATGACATCATTAACCGCACCAGCACGCGAGTCAATTACCTGAAATGAATTGGCAGAATGAACAAAGGTTGCTCTGCCAAATCCATCATATCATTACACAAAGTATGCATTACAAAACCTATAAAATAAAATCATCAGTTATACACTTCTGAATTTTACATCCCAATTTATCTCTTACTCACTGACCAAACTAACGATTGAAAAAACACATCTTATCAAACGAGCTACCAGATATTTTAAACGACACAAACACAAACAACAGAATTCGCTTCCCTCGCTTCCACTTTTATTTCATGAATTTAATACATATCTCCTTTAACATGATTAACAATATCACATTATTAAGATAAGCCCACTCTACATGTATACTTTTCTTTAATTTGAGCAGTGGACAGTTTTGTTTTTGATTCTGTACCTGCCAGTGAAAGTGGTTTTCTCTGGGTATTCGATTTTCTCCACAACAAATATTTTTTGTCATTGGATCTATTGGTTTGTGACCCTGAAAACGACCGTTTCCTTCACTTTAGCCCAGAGGCTAGTTTAAGTTGGTACTTGTTTTATCTTCTTACTTAACAGCGTACTGCATTCTATATCTCCCTGCTCACCTCTGCCGATACTCTCAAATGCAGGTGGCTCTCTCCCAATGCTTCTAAGATATTTCGGTCAGACTTGCACTTCCTCTATAATCAATAAATAGTAAAATATATCTTCCAGTCAATCACCTGTAACTATCTTAGCCTCCCCATTAAGCACCCTAGCCTCTTGTTTGTCCAATATCTTAAACATCTTTGGGGCCCGTCTTGTTGACCCCCTTTCTTTTTGTTAAAGCTGAGAGAAAACAAAGCGAAAGTCTACTCTCATTCTGAGTCTAGTAGCCAAGTAAACCTGATTTCTGGCAAGATGTATCTAAATACCTCTACAAACAACTCGTTGACCTCACTGATAATTCTTGATGGAATGCTACTGGATTTCAATCCAGGCCAAGTCATCTTCTTTATAAACCAATGCAAACCAGGAGTTTCTCTCAATCCGAGAAAGACGAGATTTCCGTTTTTATTAGAAACTTTCACCCTCCCGTCTCTCTAGCAGATATTTAGAATTTGCCTGAAGTAACCGCCGAATCCAAACTTTATGCTGTCCACCAGATCCGGTCCAGAATTACAGGCCTCTCCACTTAATTCATGGAGGTAGTAACCATTACCAAACGAGTAGCTGACCACATTATAAATAATGACCCTTTTTAAATTTCTTTCACTTTACAGTCAAACGTCTCTACTATCGCGCCACTACAGTTCTTCAAGACCATCAAACTTGACTCATAACAACATCTATCAAGGAGACCTACGTTGCCCCTCATAGCCTCACCTATCACTAATACAGCTTTAGCTATTCCACAGTTTAAAAACAACTCTACACAGACGATCCCATACGTTAAGCAACAGAGGAAAACAAAAATCACCAGCACCAGCACCAAATTAACTCAAACACCACCTATCCTGAAACAGACAACTACCACAGACAAGACCCAATCACTCAGACACCACCAATCCTGAAGCTGACAACTACCACAGCCCAGATCCAAACCAAACATACCACTTCAGTCAACATGTTGTCTTCTACGAACAACTAGCCATCATCCATCAAACAGACCCAAACTCGGATCATCAAGAAAGACAAAAAGCTCTAGACCACTGAAGAACAAGACGATGTCTACCACACGCTCCTGCGTTCAAAACACATGCCCAACAAAAGATTCAATTACCCTACACCCAGCCGCCCTGCCGTTCAAGCACTCCCCAGAAACCTTCCATATATGACTTCGACGCTTTCTTCATTGCAGGATAATCCAAATAATATTTTTTATGTTTTAGTAACTTTGCTTTTTTTTTCTATTTTAAGCCACTGCCGAGTACGGTCAGTGTACTTTATTTGGCGCTATGACCGTGAAAGTAGATTTTCTTGAGATACTCCCTTGGCATATTGAGATAAGAGCTGAGCTCTCTCTAGTTAATAAAACATGAAAAAGTAAAAACAAAACAAAAAAGTTTAAAAAGCATTTTTAGCTAGTCATTACCACCCACCGCCAACTCTTGGGCTACTACCAAGGAACAATGGAATTGACCGTCACATTATAAGGAATGTTGAAAGGGGAAGCATGATGTGACGGGGATTCGAATACGCGACCCTCAGATTACAAGTCGAGTGCCTTAACCACCAGGCCATGCCAGGCCCGCTAGCTAAATCTCCGTCCATATTTTCTGTCTTGTCTCACAGCTTTCGCCCATCTGTTTTTAATGTTAATTTAGACACATCTCAAGTATTTCAGTATCTATCATACCCTCAAGTAATATAATTACTCTTTCCGAGTGTAACCAAATCTTAATTCCGCAAACAAAGCTGAGGAGAAACGAAAATTCCTGAATGCTCCCTGGTTGTCTCGTTAATCTCTTCGGGCGTGGGAGGCTTAAAATTAAAACCATTGGCAAATTTGTTATTTTAGTAAATTTAGCAACAATGGGTTTTAATCGTGTAATCCGACACGACTTACCATGAACATCATTAGAGACGCCTTTAATGATAACAGTTTTTGTGTTTTAACCTATACAAACGTACATAAATAAATTGATTGTTTAACTGTTATTGCAATTACGGTATGTTTTAAATACGAGCATTATTACATTCATCTTCAAAGTACAACATGTTTTCATTTTTTATTGTCAATTTATTTGATTTACAGAAGATCATTATGAAATTACTTCATATTTTGAAAACAAATAATGACGATCACGTGGTGGTATTTAATCAGCAATTTATCAGCTAAATAAGAAAATTTACATAAAACTTGTGAGAAAAATTTTTTGAGAATTTATTTCTCGCTTCTGTGCTAGTGACGACTCTTAAACAAGTCTGTCATATGAAATCAGGTGTAATTTGAGAATTACTAAAAAACAATGTTATATTAAAATAATTTAATACTTGCTAAAGTAAAGATCCCTATCCTTTTTTTTGTAACATCATTTATATTTCTGCGTTGTACAGAATATTCTTTAAGGTTTGATTTGTGAATATATTCAATTTATGTGAAAGTAATTTTTAAAACAAAACTATTCCATAACATATACACCATTAAAAATAAGTGTTTTCTAAGTCACCAAACAATTTATGTTTTTCAAGTGATTTCAAAACTTTTCACGTCATATTATTTAGTTCTAGATATTGTTTTTACCAAAGCAAATAATTTCTTATCAAAACATAAACTTCCCTAAAAATGGATTTCTATAGAGAACGTCTTTACTTTTTTTAATGCCTTTATTATTAATGTTTATAAGAAATGGAAGATTCTCGACAAGAAGTAACTAGAACAAACAGTTGAATTTAGTTTTAATCTCTTCAACGCACAGAAGAAATGTTCTATTTTATAAGTAGCAAAAACTGATTTGTACAAACATGGAAAATCAAACTTCCAAATAATAAGTTGATTGTTTGTCTTCTGTTTGAGTGCCAAGCCATATTGGCACTGAAAGCCATAAAAATTAGGAAATTTTTAGTTTCTGTCTATGTGACGGTTTGTTTGTTTTTTTGGAATTTCGCACAAAGCTACTCGAGGGCTATCTGTGCTAGCCGTCACTAATTTAGCAGTGTAAGACTAGAGGGAAGGCAGCTAGTCATCACCACCCACCGCCAACTCTTGGGCTACTCTTTTACCAACGAAAAGTGGGATTGACCGTCACATATAACACCCCACAGCTAGAAGGGTGAGCATGTTTGGCGCGACGCGGGCGCGAACCCGCGACCCTCGGATTACGAGTCGCACGCCTTACGCGTCTAGCCATGCCAGGCCGATATATGTGACGGAGTTACTTCTGTAAGTAAAAGATCCTCCTGAAAATACACTGGATTTGAGGATTCATAAGTTTTGTCTTTCGGGCTTTGATTATGTTTAAGCACATGTTTAAAAAACTCGTAAACTGACCATGCTATTGCTGTTGAAGGTATGTGTGAAAATACTCTAACTTGAAAACCCTGAAAGTATCCTCTAGGTCCACGAAGTCTGTACACAGTCATAGTTGCATTGATCAAGCCATTGATATGGGATTGCCTGGTCATACGAAGAGTTTCATGTTCTTGAGTGTTCAGTAAAGTCTTACATACATCCAGTGGTGTTGTAACAGCAGCAGCAAAGCCTCCAGAAACAGCTCCTGACAATACATGTGCTTTTGGATTGTAAGTCCGTTGATCATTTGTTAAATCTTGCATGAACTCGTACGTGAGAAGATGGATGACTTGAAAAGGAATGTTCATAGTTAGTTGAGTTGAATAGCTACGATAGAATGCCCACACACCTTCTTTCTGCCACATTCTTTTCATACAGTCAAGGATGTTCTTGTATGGGCTGTTGAACATCTGCATTCTCTGTTTGATAACTGGCAAAGAACAGGGAAAAAAAACATGGATTACATGAATAATAAAAAATTAATCAAATTAAAAAAGATCAAATGTTAAATAAATAAATATTGCTATATATTTAATTATCCAATAGTATTTTAGTGAATAAAGTTGTTATCAACAGCTATGTGAACAATTTCATCAATCACCACAATGATCATTTGTTAAAAATAGAGAATAGAATATAAAAATACATTATATTCTGGAATTTTTTACATAAATTATTTATTGACCTTATTACTAGACATAATTTGAAAAACTTTTTAGTACATTTATGATCTTTGCCAGTAATGTAAAACTAATAAAAATTCAGTAGTTTAGTTACTGCATCAGAATTTGTTCATTTGCAAAGGGAAACAACAGAGACAAAGTAGATATAGCTAGTATTTCTAAAATATAACATATTTCATGGGAATATTTCTGTCTTACCATCTACAGGACTCATCACTGCATCATGTAGCAATGTTGCTAAACAAGCAGCTGCACCTTTAAATATTTTGAACCTTGTTAAAAATCCAATTTAAAATGATACACACACATAGTTGTAATATCATTCATTTACAACTTATTTTTCAAAAATCTTACTGCGGAGTAGTTAACTGTCAAGATGATTTTTCTCGAAATTATGAGATGTTAATTTGAATACTCAGTATTTACTTTGAGTTTTAGCTTAAGCAGTTTTCTAAGCCAGGGCTTTGTTCATCTTTAATCACATAGAGTGGGTGTTAAGTCTTAAATTGGTCTAATATCAGTTTTTAAAATAATCAAATTGAAGTTTTACTGTTCTTTTTTAAAAGAATTACTTCAATATAATATTTTTCATAAGAATAGTTGAAACTCTGTCAGTAAGTGAATGGTAAACAAATTGTGTTGAACATTTATATAATTTATTACATATTTTTCTTGAAAAATGAAAAGGAATCACAAAAATAGCAATCTTTTTTGAGAATTATTTTCTATGCTTAGTGTTGGCATTTTTATATACATTTAGAGATTCTAAGAAATTCAAATATTTGTTTAAGAATAACCTCCATATATATTTTATTCAACAGACAATATATATCATACCTAGCATATTCAGTAGTGTTAAAAACGAATAAAACAAGAAAACAGAATATACAAATAAAGCAAAACTTTTATTAATAGAAACAATGGGGCTTTAACAGAACTGACAAAGTTATTTCTACAGAAACTACAGATCCTACAGCTACACAGGTCTGTATAGGCTAAGAAACATAATCAGAAGCAATGGAAAAATTCTATTAAGAGGTGTTCTTATTGTATGTTTTATGGATACAAAATGCAATGATCAAAGACAAGATGCTTCTGAAACATTTGGTAATTTTCACAGAGAATGATGCATTTTAATGGTATCTAATGCTGTTTTTTACTCCATTTAAATATATCTTGTACCAATATGGGTACAATAATATGTACCAAATTACTTCTCATGTCTATACACGTGATAATGATAACGTTCACAACATGAACTCAGAAAAGAAAAAGTTTCAGTACAGCCAGTATTCCAGAAATGTAGATTAACTACTGCACCAGAAACTTCCTTCATATTTATATCTTACTTTACACAAATCTCTGTGTTATACTTTAAATGCATAGGCCTCACATCAGGTAGGCACAATACAGAAATAGAGTCAAGCAGGTATAAGTGTAACTGAACAATTGTTTTGGTATGTAACCTTTGTCTAAACCAAAGAATTTGAACAAATTGATGAACTTTTTACAAGAGTGGCAATATTTACATGCAGAACAAGTGCATAAAAATATTTATGAAAAATCAGAAAGTACCTAAAGAAAAAATATAAATATATATATATATATATTCTCCTTAGTTAGGGAATGATGATGTTAACAATCTGTCAAGTCTGATACACATGAATGTTAATTTCATTCCATTAATAAATCTTACCTTGAGAAATGGGACTATGGGTTCCAGTTTCAGTACCACTGAAAACCCTTTTCATCTTTTCATAACAAGAAAAATATAGAGCATGGGCAAGACCTGCTCCAGAAACTACAGCACTCACCCCACGAACAGGACGAGAAATACCTTCATATTTGACTATTTTGTACAAAGCATCTGAGATTGAGTGGTATGTTGCTTTTGGATTAGGTTGAAGACACTGCATCCTAGTCTGGGGAAATCACAAAATAATGTGCATATATATACAAAGAGTAACAAAATATTTTAAGTTAATATTATTTTAATAAAAGGAAATAACTAAATGACATAAGGCCATATGAATACTGATACTGTGCAAATAATTTAAAAACTAATGTGTTAACACTATTACAACTGTGAAATGCAAATGTATACTTAACTTTTTCACTGTAATTGAACATATATGTACTTCAATTGAATAGTCATATGAGTTTAGAACATACCATCATAAAGACAAGATACTGCCTTTCATATAAATACTTAAAATATGTATTTTTGTTTTTTGTGTATCTAGAGATAACTTAGAGACTGCAAAAGTAGATATAGTACATACACAAGTTAAAATTAAGTACATTAAAAATTTTTGGAAGCAACATATATTAAGTACAGATGATATCAGACAATAAAGTATGTGTAAATTCAACCCTAAAACAAAAGATAAAACCATACTTTAACAGAGTCTATTGGATATACAAGGCAGTGCTCCATAATTCCAGCAGAAGCTCCAGCTACCATATGAGTAGCTACAGTACTACTAGGAAGTAGAGACTCATAGTCATCAAATTCCATTCTGTAAACAATATAAAGATGACAAGTGAGGACACAATAAAATATTTTCTAGCTCTTTCTGTTCCACTAATGGCTGATATAAGACTGGAAACTTTACAGAACCTTCCAAAATTTGTCAAGGTTGTAAATTCTTTTCTTCTCTATAAGCAGTAGGTTGGTACCTATTAAGATTGAATAAACAAATAATACTAAGTGAAACTGTGTTTCCACACAAATAAAAACACTAAAACTGTTGTTAGTTTCAATACTTCATAAGGAAGTAGTGATATTCAGCAAAAAATATGTGATAAAAGTTGACAAAAATGGCTGCTAAAGCTAACACAAAATACCAATTTCTTAAATAAAATAAAAATCGAATTCTTAATATGAATCTCTAAGTTAAAGAAATTGAAAATCTAAATCAAAGTATTATCAATTAACTTTACAAATTTAATCAATACTGTTTCACTTAGTTTGTGAAAGTAGTTGGCTTTATAAAATTTATACATACTTTAATAATTAGATAAGGTTTTAATTTTTATTGCATAATTATGAAAAAATACATCATAATCTACATAATTTAATTACAAGTCCTGGATAACATAACATAAAAAAACGTTTTGGGACAGCATGGCATATGCTGGTCCAGCTCATCTGTTCCGCCCCCCAGTGGCTCAGCGGTATGTCTGCAGACTTACATGCTAAAATCCGGGTTTCGATACCCGTGGTGGGCAGAGCACAGATAGCCCATTGTGTAGTTTTGTGCTTAATTCAAAACAACAACAACTCATCTCTTCCACACTCTAAACTAAATTAACTTAAAAATCACATAAAGCCAGCCCTTATTACTTATATACTTATCAAGGTTTTTCTTAAACTTATTTAAATTTATTGCCCCTACAATATCTGAAGGCATCTCATTCCAAATGCCAACCATCCTGTTAGAAAAATAAAACTTTCTTAACTGATGATGACTCCTACCCTGCCAAAATTTACACTTGTGTCTCTTAGTCCTACTGTGCATCAACACTATGAATTCCATTTACAATCTTAAACACCTCAATGAGATCTCCCCTGATTCTTCTTTTCTTCAAGAACAAACAGTCTGAGAGATTTCAGCCTCTCCTTTTATTACAATTTTTCTATCCCAGGCACAATTCTAGTAACCCTTTAAAACAATTTGGTGTCCTTCATAAGGTAAGAAGCCCAAGATTGGACACAACAATTCAAATGTGAACTAAACAGTGACCTATACAATGAAAGTATAACCACCTTAGACTTGTGTTAAATACAAGCTAAAATCCTAGTTATTCTATCACTAGCAACAGCACACTGACTGGATGGCTTTAGAGACTGGTTGACTATTACACCAAAATCCCTTTCCTTCATGACATTATTGACTTTATTTCCATTAAAATTATACTTAAAATTATGATAAACTTCAGGGACGTAGCCATGGGAGGATTTGGGTGTTAATCCCCACCTCCACCCCATGGACCCAAACATTTTAGACAAGTTCAGTTGCCACCAGTGAAATTTCATAAAAATCCGTGATTGCTTGGCAGATAATTTCACACAGAACAAATGGTAAAATGCAAGTTTCTGATTGAACACTCTTTTAATACAGCAAGTTTTGTCAGAACTTGAGAAATACAATCGAATATCTATGAAAGACTCAAACTCCTGTTCGTTCTTGCCAGGATATCTACAACACAGTTTGGTTTAACTTTAATATCGCGGTGAATGTGTAATGAGGCTCCGTTTGCTGGGCCTGATAACTTTGAGCTGTATATTATATATACAGGCCTATATATTTATTTATGATTTAAAAATATAGGGCAAACACCTCAGTGTGCCATTCTGAATTTGCCCAAAAGGTGGTCCCAGAATGCATAATTCAAGATTTTCTTTCATGTTTTTTTTTTCAAAAAATTGCCGGGGTACCGGACCCCCCTAGCATGGTTTTGCGCTTGCAGTGCTTACATCAAGCACTCAAACTACACACAAATGGCCATTTCTGGCTGCACCCCTGATAACCCACATGCATTATATTGCGTTTGTTATCATTAAAAAACATTCAACCGTTTATTTGCCTAATTCACTAAATAATTTTAAACTATTGTAAATCAACAGCATCCTTTTAACAGCTAGCAACACTAAAGACTCTAATATCATTTGTAAATTTAAGTAATTTATTGACTAATCCTTCATCCATGTCATCCGAAAAATAAATTTTAAACATTTTAAAATCTTCTTTTGCTTTTTTTAATTTCGCACGAAGCTACTCGAGGACTATCTGTGCTAGCCGTTCCTAATTTGGTAGTGTAAGATTAGAGGGAACGCAGCTAGTCATCACCATCCACCGCCAACTCTAGGGCTACTCTTTTACCAACGAATAGTGGGATTGACCGTCACATTATAACGCCTTCACGGCTGAAAAGGCGAGGATGTTTGGTGCAACGGGGATGCGAACCCGCGATCCTCAAATTACGAGTAGCACGTCTTAACACGCTTGGCCATGCCGGGCCATTTTAAAATGACTTTACAAAGTATCCTTTAATAGATTTTCAAAAACGTAATCCACAAGACAAACGGTTTGTAATTACTAGGATAATTTTTATAGCCTCCATTGAAAAAAAAAGTTCCAATAACTAACTTCTAATACTCTGGGACCTACCCACTATTAAAGAACTAATGAAAAACAGTGGTAAATGATTTGCATATCGAATATTTAACATTCTTCAAAACTCTTGGGGGAATATTTGGTCAAGGAGCCTCAATGTTTTTTTAAACTTTCCACTTTTTTCTTAACCAACTCAGATTTAATTCAGTCATCTTGTTTGGTCTCGTTTCCATTTATCAACTACTCAAGATGTAAAATACTTCTTCAGTCTTCTTTGGTAAAAACCGAAGAAAAAGCAAAATTTAATAACATTTACAATACGTGCATGAAGTGCAGCTTATTTAATGTACCTGCAGCTGTGTGTGTAAAGTATAAAACACCACAGTTTTCAAAGTCTCAGCAAATCTTTGTATGTTTGGACTACCATAAAGTTGTTTAAAAGTTGAATAATTATTAGAGATTTGGAACAATACATTTATACTTACTACTCTAAGTGGCATGTTATTATAATCTGTAAAGACTGATTAGATAAAAATCGTTTATTTTTAATTTTGCACAAAGCTACATGAGGGATATCTACTCTAACCGTCCTTAATTTAGTAGTGCAAGGCTAGATGGAAGGTATCCAGTCATCACCACTCACCGACAACTCTTAGGCTACTCTTACCAACGAATAGTGGGACTGACTCTTACATTATAACACTCTCACGGCTGAACGGGTGAGCATGGTTGGTGTGACAGGGATAAAAACCATACCACAAAACGTGTATGATAGGAATGCAGTGCCATACAAGTAAAATGTTACAACTATTGATTGAATAAGAGTGTGACTTAGGCTTCAAAGGGCCAAAGGGTGCCTGGAATGGTAATCTGTTTGAACCATTGCACTTTTATACAGCAGTATGTTAAATTTCTCTGTCAGTCAGCAGATATTAAAATGATGTCAAACAAGGGAAACTTAACAATACCATTTGTATTAGCATGACCTAACTACAACGTGTACATAACACCAATCATAAGAAGAATTATGCATTCTGTAAGCTGTAGCTTACACTAAAACACAACATAATATATGAACTTCATTTTATTTACTTTTGAAACAGAACATTTTTGGGTACCCTGTGGAAGTACATCTAGTTAACTAATGAGCCATGTTTGATTAAATAATACCACTATTAATATATATATATACACACACACACATCATTTCATAACAACCCTTTACAAAGTGATAATTTTTATATGGTTTGGCAGTATACTCCATTTACACTCATGGGAGTATACTTTGAGGTGACTGGTCTAACGTTTTCCTTTGGTGAGTGGAGCCCAGTGACCATAGCCCTGAAGAGAAAAAACGTTTTTGGAATAGGTTACCTGTGTACATCGTTTCTCATCCTGTATACTCTGTCTTGAATAAACAGCTTCCCAATTAAGTGATGTAAGATTACAGTTCATATCCCTGAACACAATTGTTTTAACTTATATATTCATCTAGTTAGAATCACTTTACACTGATATGCAGACAATGTTATTTGTTCTTGACATGCGTGTTAAATGTCCTTCTTTCGATAGCATTCACAACTATTATTTTGCAGCATATTCCAAATCCACGGGTTAACTTGATCGAAACGTGTTTATTATAAAGTGATAGTTCAGCTCATGAGTGATAAATTTGAAACATTTATTTAATATTTCTCAACGTGGTCAAAATTTTAAATATTGTAGTTAACCCGTGAGAAAGTACAGTTGAACTATTTGGTAATTTTAAGGTGCTTTATAATTGAGTATTGTTACATTATAACGTCTCGTAGTTTGTAAAAAAATATAGGCCTCGATCAGGAATTATATATAAGTAACAAAGTTCGCGCAAGTCTAAGTTAATGAGAAATATAGTCAAACAGACCAAAAGCGTGTTTGTAAGTTAAGCCGTAACGAGTGAATAGTGGGAACTTTTAAAATGTAGTAATCACAAATTGTATTGTATTAATGAAATATGGAATAGTAACTGAACCAACTTATCTGGGCTTTAGATGTAAAAGAGAATTATTTATAACTCTAGATTAAACTGTAGTAATTAACTATGTAATAAACGTTTGTACATATCCTACTGGTCACAATCTTAAGGCCAATGAACATAAAGAAAAAATATGCATATTGCGTTGTTAGACTCAACCACTTATTTGAGTAGAGCTTCGAAAGATGAAAATAAGAAAAGGGAAAATAAAAATATTTTTTTTTAGCATTTAATAGGGCAAATGTGAACACTATGAAATTAGCCTAAATACTAGCTGGTCAAAAGTTTAAGACCATACCAAAAAGAAGTCTTAAACATGGTAGGAAATGTTCAACAATAGGTCTTAGTAGTGAGTTGTATGGCCGTTCCTTTGGCATGGTCGATATAAGCGTTTGTAGAAGGCTGGCTGGAATGTCATTCCAAGTAGTGAAGATGGCTTCAAAAAGATCATGCACTGTTTGGAATTGACGTCCATTTCTATAGACTTTCTAGCGAACACGCTGGATGGTCCAAAAGAATTACGTTATTCGCTATAAAAAATTCCTTTGTCCTGCAGGTATTGTGGATTGCAGCATTGTCCTGCTGAGAGATCCAATCATTTCCACACAAGCAAGGGCCTTCAGTCAATAAGGATGCTCTCTCTAACATGCCAGTGTAGCCAGCTGCTGTTTGACGCCCCTGTATAACACGAAGCCACATTGTTCCATAGAAAAAGAAAGCACCCAAGATCATGATGGAACCTCCTCCACTGTGTCGTGTAAAAAATATCTCCGGTGGGATATCCTTATCGTGCCAGTAACGTTGAAACCCATCTGGACCATCCAGATCAATTTTTTCTCATCAGGGAACAAAACCTTTTTTCCACTTTTCTACGTCCCATGTTTGATGCTTCTCAGCAAAGTTTAACCGAGCTGATTCGTGATGTGAAAAAAGGCGTGGCCTTTAAAGATGTTTACGATTTTTGAAGCTTTTCTCTCGTAGATGCCGTCTTATTGTTCTTGAGCTCCATTCTGCGTTCGTAAGGGCCTTAATCTGGTTCGATGATCGGCTGGTGTCTTGACGGACAACCCGTCAAATACTCCTGCTCAACCCCGACGAAATTTTCTTGGGCCGACCACTTGAAATTCTAATTCCATATCCCTTAGGGTCTTTCAAGAAATTTGCAACAGCAATTTTACTACGCCCAGCGATGGCACATTGAGAGAGACCTTGCTTTTGCAGCTCGATAATTCTGCCACATTTAAACACTGTCAACTTTTTAGCCTTTGCCATGTTTTTACCCAATGTAACACAGAAGATGTTAGTGGGAAATGCTGACAACGCTAATGCTTGAACACAATTGACTAAGTTTCGTTTCGTGTGTACCGATTAACGCTTCGGTTTTGTGTGGTCTTAAACTTTTGACCTGCTTGTATTCAGGCTAATTTCATAGTTTTCACATTTTACATATTAAATGCTAAAAAACGTTTTTTCCCCCCTTTTCTTATTTTCATCTTTCGAAGTTCAACTCAAGTAAGTGGTTGAGTCTCACAACGCAAAATGCATATTTTTTCTTTATGTTTATTGGCCTTAAGATTTTGGAAAGCAGTGTATGTTTGGTTTGTTTGAATATATAATTTTTAAACAAGTTGGTTATGTGCTGTTTGTTTATTATTGAAATCTATCACTATTAAATCATAGACGTCTACCTTAAATTATCAAGGCTAGATAAAAGACACAGTGTTTTACCCTGAGAAAAAACCCCGTAATGAAATCTCAATAAATCTCCATAGATAAGTCAAACCTTCTGCTTCTCGAATACAAAATTACGTAAAGAAATTATAATATTTTATTTTTGCATTCGAAAAAATCCAAACGTACGAGCTCAGCATGACCAGGTAGTTAAGGCACTCGACTCGTAATGTGAGGGTTGCATGTTCAAATCCCCGTCACATCAAACATACTTTTTACCGGACGTTTGGCGCAGATAGCCTCGCCACTTTGTGCCATAAAACACTAAATCAACCAAGCAATCAAAGATATTCGCCCTTTTAGCCGTGGGGGCGTTATAAGTGACGGTCAGTCCCACTTTTCGTTGGTAAAACGTGCCCAAGAGTTGACTGTGGGTGGTGATAAATAACTGCCTTCCTTCTAGTGTTGCACTGCTAAATTGGAGATGGTTAGCGCAGGTAGCTCTCGCGTAGCTTTGCGCGCCTCCTCTCTAGTACAGCGGTATGTCCACGAATTTACAACGCTAAAATCAGGGTTTCGATTTCCCTCGGTGGGTCAGCAGATAGCCCGAAATTCAAACAAATTAAAGAACCTCTAAATAATTTGATAAACTTTTATTTCACTCGAATGACATGATTAATACAATTACGCAGGAACAGTAGTTGATTTATCCCGTACAAATACAGCACTGTGTGAAAGTGCTAGGACAAGAGAAAAATTTATCATTATTTTCATTTTATGAAGCTAATGCACATTTAAACACTATGCTAATGCTTCACTAATTCCTGTTTCCTCTTGGGAAATCCTTTCCATTTACAAATCACATAATGATTATGGTTTGAATTACAGAGCTTTACTATTTAGGCATTTCCTTCCACCTCCATTTTTACATTTAAAGTCAGTATTTGCACTCCTCAAAATCTCTATTTCGTCATGGAACAAGAAATTATTAAGTGGAACTGCATGAATATTGAAAAAAATATTCCAATATCCTTGATTGAGCATATTTATATGACATTTGAATGAAATATTGAATAATATTGCATATATATAAATATATTCTTCATGATCTCAAGTCATTCGTTGTGAACTGCAAGTATAAAAGATAATTCAAACAACACATTCAAACAAATCCAACATCTCTACACCACACAAGAGAAACATCAGATAAAACTGTGTCAGAACCACAGATCCCACTCTTCACAGTACATCCCTTAAACTGTTTTCTTTTATCTTTCCACACCATAGAATAAGCCTTTATCACCATTACCCTCTTTCACGAAATTTTATTAATATGTTGAGCATTCCAAATTCGAAATTGAAACAATTCTTTCAACGTCAATAACAATTACAGGCGTAATGTACTTTACAATAATGCCTTACAGATTATTCAATTACAGTTCATTTCTTGTTCATAATTCTAAATGTATGAATTAAGTTTTCTCTCTAAGTGTTACACATGTTTTCTTCTTTATTTCTTTGTTTCTTTTATTATGTTTTATTGCAATTCTCCTTATGTGGTTAATTCATTTGTTTAAAATATGTTTGAAGGATACAGTATAATGTTATCACACACAGCTTTATTTATACATGCTCATTAGTTTAAAGATATACAACCATGACACTTTGTCAAATAGTCTAGTATTTTTACACATCTTACAACTAACTACCTATCCAATGAATAACTTTGGCAACGTCTTGGTTACCTATCAAACTATGCTTGTTAGCAATGTTAGTGCCCCCCAGTGGCTCAGCGGTATGTCTGCGGACTTACACGCTAAAATCCGGGTTTCGATACCCGTGGTGGGCAGAGCACAGATAGCCCATTGTGTAGCTTTGTGCTTAATTCAAAACAACAACAAAACAACAGCAATGTTAGTGTCATAAAATGTTTATTTCAAGTTTCACAAAATAAATAATCGTTGGCAAAATTCACACAGTCAATTTTTTAAAACAAAGTATTTTCACCAAGATTAATATTCTTGCTTTCACTACCGTACTTCAATACTCTTTGTGAAGGCTAATATCTCTTGTTGACCAGATTCAGTACATTCCTTGTATGTATGGTCCAGTGAACTGGTTAACCAGTCATCACCCAACTATCTGATCATTCCAGCAGTAAGAAAAGTAAGAAGAGTTCTTCAGGTGTAATACATTATTCTAGTTAAATTTTCTAACTTTTAGCTCAGAGAGCAAGGAACGCCATCTTTTTTTAGTGATTACCTGCACAACCAAATGGTAGTCACAGTGATGAAAATTCAATGATTAATCATATCCATATCAATACAAAGGACAGTGCTTTGACCATTAACAAGGAGTGGCACTGATTTAAGTCTTTAATGATTTTTCATCTAGCTCTTCTGTGACTAGATGGTTATTCTCTATTTCATTTTCACTCTCAAGAGAAAACGCGATAACACGAAGGTACATCTTCATTTTCCTCAAATCCACCTTTTATTCAAACTCCTGTCTAACCAGTGCACTAAAAGTTTGTCATGGACATATAGTCACTACTTATTAGCGTAATTCATGCACTTTAGTGAATCTTGTATCTGCTGTACTTCATATATAAAAGGACCTATTCATTGGAACGCTAGGTATTAACCAGTCAATCCAGATCCATGTCGCTTCCATATATTGCAACCATATCAAATCACCATATTGTAATGTCCATTCGTTCACCATAAGATTCTGGTATTTCTGTCGTTAAACTACTTTCCCTTATTGGTGTTTTATGAATTCATATGAATAAGCGATGAAAACTCCTAACAAACTCATATATTTTTTGAGGTCCACACAAAGCATTCATAGGTAAAGATATCTCCAATGCAAATATTAGCAAATTTAGTGAAAAGCTTGTCGGGTGATTTTCTGTTGCTCCTTACAGGAGACAGCTTATGTCTTGTGTGGTTTTTATAGCTATATAACATGGCATTGACGTATTGGAATTTGTCAGGATTACACCACAAAATATCACTTGTGAGCACTATTATTTCCTCTTTTACCAACATGCAGCCAACCATCTTTAGGTGCATTATGGGTAGTATTGTATGACTTTTTGCACATTAGAAGTTAACCAACAGATTTTGCAGTGCATCAGTAGTGAAGATGCCAACACTATATCCCATTATTTCTCCTGTTGGTCTTGGTCTATTGTGAAGAAGTGATCTGTGTTGCATCCTTCAAAAAACAGAACTGTCACCACAGAAATAGTAGCTGTTGTGAACTTTCTCTTTTCCAGTTGCAGGGTTAATATTAACCATTATCACTTTAAAACATGTTGAGATAAGTATAGTGTCTTCAATAAAGGTAAAATATCTCTCACCCTAAATATTGCTGCATCAGTTCACTGAAGAACCTCTTAATGAATTTATGTATAAGAATAATACCCTTACTTGCCATACCCACTGTAGAATATGTATTTCAATGCAATCGGCGCAGATCGTCAGTGGAGGCGGCTTATCCTTTAGTGGTGCTTCTTTTCAGAGTTTTAATCTTTCTTAACTCCGTAAATTAACCTTTATATGTATTACGAAAACATTAGCGTACTTTTTAATATTGTTGATCTTTCTAGAGTTTCTCGTAATGAGTATAAAAGCTAGTCATCGCAACACACAAAAAGACAGTAATAGAATATTGTTGTTCAGCTAAAATCAGTATACCATAAGCCTCGGAAGCTATAATTGTGGTAAACTTATTCATCAGAAAATTACAGACATTTGAACAGGAACGTTTATCGGTTTCAAACATCACGAAGCCTTCTACTTCGGAGAACTAATTTTGAGCGTTAGTATTTCTACGAGGATATTACATATCCACTTCCTCTGTGAAAAAATAAGCTTATAAACAGCGTTAGACTAAACAAGATTAGAGATAGCTAGCATTTCCGTTACGCGAAGTGTATCTGTGTATCAGCACAAAACTAATTCGATCGTCATGTACTTAGACTGTAAATAAAAGTATTCAGTTCCAGACCAGATAGAAGACTAATTACTGTTTGTGAGTTTGTAACATTTTTGTATATAAATAATTATTTGCAATAACTATGTGTAATAACCATTATTATAAATTGTATTGTTTGTAAATTAAAATATATTTTTGTTTAGAAAGAAAATTGTGAGTATCAACCTCTTTGACAAGTATTATAAGTTTGATATATATTGATATTCAGTTAGCTTTTAAGTTAAAATTTCTGACTATTTGAAACGGTAATATGTTAGCAAATATAACATAACAAATCTGAGACTCGTCCGAGATAAATTATAATTCGTAATATCATCCATGTAAGTAGTTTTTACGTGAATAATGATTTAAGAATTCAAGATTTTTTTTCGGAAAAATGATGTGAGTTATTTAATTAGTTCAGTATCAATTAAACAGTCTTCTTAATAAGTTCAAAAGTGAGGGTTAGTGATCTGTTCATTCACGATCGAATTGGTAAGTTTGTCAGCATGTTTGTTATCGATTAGTGAACAGCTTTGACAACCAACTTAAGTGTATATTAGTTTAGGACTTTTCTTTTAGTGTTTCTCAAGTCAGACCTACCAGTGAAGTGTTTGTATTTTTCTAATAGCTAAGTCATTTCAAGATATTTGCTAAGTTCACAGTGCAGTAGCTTGTTTTTGAAATTCGCTCAAAAGTACTCGAGGGCTATCTGTGCTAGCCGTCCCTAATTTAGCAGTGTAAGACTAGAGGGAAGGTACCTAGTCATCACCACCCACCGCCGGCTCGTGGGCTACTCTTTTTATCAACGAATAGTGGGATTGATTATGATATTATAACGCCCCCACGGCTGAAAGGGCGAGCATGTTTGGCGCGACGGGGATACGAACCCGCGACCTTCAGATTACAAGTCGCACGCCTTAACACGCTTGGCCATGCCGGGCCAACCAGTGAAGTAGTTTTTAGCGAAGTTATTAATTAAATCATTATTGTCAGGTGGACTGGACTTCATATTAATTTTACCAAATAATCCAACGAAAAGTTGGAGTTGTTTGGGTGAAAATAAGACAGAACTTTAACTAAACCCCAACACGATAACACAAACATGAAGTGAAGTTATAAGGAAATGCCGTCCATTGTACAAACAAAGGAAACTGACATTTAGAGTCCGAACACTTTCTTTCTATCAGTTTGCTTCTAGTTTTTGCCTAGAAACTTTTTCAGAAACTGATCAACATTTGGTGTGGAGGTAAACTATCTAATGAGAAGACTTCAAAACTTAAGTGTTGCATAACATGTAATGAAAACTATTAGTAGTTCCATGTATGTGCTTTCGATTTTCTTTTTGTGAATAAGTTTTCTCGGTTTGATTCAAATCTTGGCGATCTGGTTAATTTTCACACAGAATAATAAGTCAGTTCAAATACCTTTACTAACAAGTCTCGTAAGTTTTCCTATTTCGAACCAGCTATTTGTTATATGTTGTAATTTATCCTGAATGAGTCTCCGATTTATTATGTTGCATACACTGCGTCTTCCAATTTCAAACAGCCAAATATTTGATTTTGAATTTAGAAGTTAATGGAATGTCGTTGTGTATCAAATTTATATTTGCCAATAATTTTGATACACACACTTTTTAAATGCATATATATTTTGATGTTCAAACAACAATACAATTTCTAATAACGGTTATTACAGATAATGACCTGCACACAACAGTTTTAGAAACTTTAGTAACAGTACTTTGTCTTCTGTCTAGTCTGGAACTTAATATTTTATCAACAATTAATTCTATGTTGATATTGACCCACTTCACTTAACGGGTAACCTATTTTTCAGGCCTTGCATAGCCAGGTTTTGAAGGCACTTGACTCGTAATCCGGGGATTGCGGGTTCGATTTCCCCTCACACCAAACATGTTCGCCGGTCAATCCCACTTTTCGTTGGTAAAACATAGCCCAAGAGTTGGCCGCGGGTCGAGATAACTAACTGCCTTCCGTTACACTACTAAATTAGGGACGGCTATATTTAACAATATAATATTACCTGCATTAAACTGAATTAATGGCCCCCCAGTGGCTCAGCGGTATGTCTGCGGACTTACACGCTAAAATCCGGGTTTCGATACCCGTGGTGGGCAGAGCACAGATAGCCCATTGTGTAGCTTTGTGCTTAATTCAAAACAACAACAACAACAACAACTGAATTAAACTTAGATATTAAAATAAATGGATGACAGTAAATCAATTTCACCTTCCTCCTTTAAGTATTAAAATTAGTGTTACATAGTTTTCAACTAAAATGTTAAATGTACATATACCTTGCGAACAATACGTAAATTATTGTCAGAGAATTATACAAACCTCAATAATAATGACAGTGTATAACACAATCAATACAAATAACTTCATGATTATAAAATTTCATAGCACGTGAAATTGCATCACTCCCTTTTACATGGATTATCTCCAAATCATACTTTGTTATGTTAAACTCCAATTTACCAGTATTTTATTTATGCCTTTCCTTTGATTCCAAACATTAATTATAATTAGTTATGATCATTGTAAATGACAATAGGTTGTTGTAATCAAGACAGATACACATTAAAACGTCCTAAAACTAACACTAAAGCAGTTTTTTCCACAGTAGAATAATTCTCTTGATGACAATTAAACTTTTCAGAAAAAAATAACAAAACAGAGTATTCAATACATCTTTATCTTCTGATTGTAATAGAATGTCACAAGCACCACAATGTTAACGTCAACAGCTAATGCAAAATGCTTATCAAAGACAGATGCCACCAGTACAGGGTTAGAGCACAATAAATATTTAACCTTTTCGAAAGCAGATTTACATGGTTCAACCACTTAATTTTTCTATTTTTCTTCAGTAGCTTTGTTCATGATACAGTGATGTCAGCAGGGATTTTACAAAACTTCCTGCAATAACTAGCCATTTCTAAAATTCTCATGAAACTTTTATCATTTTTAATTAAAACTGCAATCAATTTTGACTTCAATTGATAAAACTTGACCGTGGCATACCACGTGACCTAAATAAACAACTTTGGCTTTACAAAAGTAACTTTATTGCCATGTTAATAATGAGACTACGTTGTATATTGCTGTTTTCCAGCATATAAGATATTTATTTACGCATTCTATCAGCCTTGAATGGAATCACGAAGTAGAGATGTTGTTTCACAGGAGAAGTAACATCTGTATTTACATCTTGAACAGCAATGTTGGTTTGATTATGAACATCCAAAAATATGCATTGATATTCAATCAATAAATTATCAAGTCGATTTTTTATTGAAGCAAGTGATCGGGTTTTGTATCAAGGTTAGCAGGAATACAAAATTAATTAGTTTGATTTTACATTCATCTCCAGTATTTTTAAATTTACAGGTGTCTAAGTCAAAAAGACTGACATCAGTATCAGGAGAAAACTGAACGTCTAAAATGCTTTACGATGCATCTTGGATTTAATATAGCTTCAACATATTGATTTGATACTACTGGGTAGCCATTCGACGATCAGGTGTTTTCTACAACATAAACTGTATCATCGACTTTCCTAACAAGCTAATATGGACCATGATACGTAGCTTTGAGTGGATATCTCATGGTGGGTAAAAATAGTAAGACCATGTCATCAGGATGGACTTACCCTCTTCACCCCTACATTTATAAGCGTTTTTCATTCTAGCTTGGATGACTTTAACTTTCTTCTAGCCATTTCAGAAACACCTAATAGTCTGGACCAAAACTGGACCAGTAAGTTCATTTCTTTTGGGCAATCTTCCAACCATTCCTCTTCAGCAACTTCAAAGACTACACACTGGATGTCCAAACACAAACTCAAACGGGCTAAACCATAATGACTCCTGAACTAACTCACGGACAGCAAATAACAATACATTAATTATTTCATCTCAGTCCTTATTATCGAGACAATAAGTCCACATCATATTTTTTTCAAGGTAAAGTGGAATATTTCAAGAACACCTTCGGGATGATACGAACTAGATTTGATCTAATTAGCACCGAGCTGTAAACAAATTATTTAAATAACCCCGACATAAAATTTGATCCATTATAAGACTGAATTTCTTTTGGCAAACCAATAATAGTAAAGAAACAATGGCTGAAACGACTCTTCATGGGATTACTTCAGAAATAGAGTAGATGCACACATGATAGTCAACAAATAATGGTACCCTGAACGACTTTTTGATAAAGGCCCAATGCAATCAATAATACCACGACTGAAACGTTCTTTGAAAACTGGGAGAGGTTTCACAGGAGCAAAGGGAAATTTCTGGTAAGGTTTTTCAACAATTTGACCGATATGAGAATCCTACAAAATTCTTAGAATCATCTATCCTATTTTTGGCCTAAAGAAATGGCTGATAAGTTTGTCATGTGTCTTGTTGATACATATGTTACTGTTCATGTGGGGCCCGGCATGGCCAAGCGTGTTAAGGCGTTCGACTCGTAATCCGAGGATCGCGGGTTCAAATCCCAGTCGCACGAAAATACTCGCCCTTTCAGCCATGGGGCGTTATAACGTTACAGTCAATCCCACTATTCGTTGGTAAACGAGTAGCCCAAGAGTTGGCGGTGGGTGGTGATGACTAGCTGCTTTCCCTCTAGTCTTACACTGCTAAATTAAGAACGCCTAGTGTAGATAGCCCTCGAGTAGCTTTGCGCGAAATTCAAACAAACAAACAAACTTTTTATGTGGAGTTCATAAACAATATTCAATATTTCAGAACTATATGCTTTGGGAATAACGAGTTGATAAACTATAGCCTTGTAATTTGAAGCTGGCACATCTAATGGTCTCTATTTTCTCATAAGTACACTATTTGTCAAAAAATAACCAGTTGGAACTATTTTCGGTTCATCTTTTGGAAGTGCGTATTTAAATAACAGAAAGACCTGCAGATCCTTTTCTTGCTCGGGCAACAGTTTACTTCTCGCAAACAAAACTGCACCAGTTGAACCAGATCTCTCACATTCATCAGTATCAATCACTAAGGAGCTGTCAGTAAGGCAATTATTCACAAGATTCCCGCCGAATCCAAAAAATATCTGACACAGATCTATAATATCAGTCTCAAAACAAGTGTGTAAATTTTTGTCTAAATTTCTAACCCTGATATCGAATCATATCACACGACGGAAACACAACTGGATTTTCCGCAACAATAACATCACCTTTAGATAAAACAGTGATCCACTTGCTGACCACCTTCGGTTCGGCAACAACTTTTACCCCAGCGAAATCGTTTCACAAAAATAATTATACATCCTTAATTGGTAGAGTAGATCCAAATGCAACTACAACTGGTCCCAAAACTTGGTCTGATGCTAAAGAAATGTTATGAAGAGGAACATTAACAAAGCCACCCTCAATACTCAGAGCAATAAGCAATAAGAGACTCACCGGTGGCAGAAGTGGAATATACAGGCTGTATACCTTCTAATAACAATGTTTGAATCACCCCAGTATCATGAAGAATACATATGGATATGGGTTTAACAGTATTAATTCTTAAAACACAGAACCAACAAACACAAAGGGTCTAAATTCCCACCTAACAACATCAGCCTTAATCAGTGATGTCGAGAAAATCCACTTGTAGAAAAATATATTCGCAAAAACGGCTCGTTTAGGTTGAAAAATATATATATAAACATCAGCCTTTCTAACAGTGACTAAATCAACATTAGATGACCCAGTAAAACTACATCCGTATGTGGACATGAATGCAGTGTGTGTTGCCTTCTTTTCTGTCTTTATTTTTCTGACACCGATAACCGCGCATGACATGACCGAGTTTTTTCAAAAAAAATGGTAGACAGGCTTTGATGGTTTTGAAGAAATTTTACCCTCACTCTCCGAATGTTTCAAACTAAATGTGCTGGATTGTTTAGAAGAATCCTCAACTTTAGTGGTTTCAATAGATACAGGGTTTTGATGATATGGCGGGAATTTTTGTTTTATCTAAAGCATAGTCATCGAAAAAATCAGTTGCTTCCAGTAAAACTTTTACTTTTCATCCAATTTCAGGTCGTCATTTTCACAGCGTTTAAATTGCTCAATTAGACACAATTGTCTCAGTTTGTCAAAACTGTTGCCAATATGTATAGAATTACAGCATCGATCAAAAATATTTTTTTTTCCATGAGTAAACTCCATATAAGCTTAATTTGCTTGCAAAAACCTCGAAACTTTTGACGATAAGCCACCAGTAGTAAATCGTATTATTTGAGAATAGTGCTTTAATCTTATCATAATTTGTACAATCTTCCAAAGAAAGAGCATTGTAAACTTCTTATTATTCACTAGTTAAAACACTTATAATAATACTGACCACTTTTCGGTGGGCTATTCCGTGGTTTGGGAAACTTTTTATAAATGGTGAAAATATTTATCAACTTCTACTTTACAAAGTCAGGGAATAACGGGGAATTTCACAAAACACATTTGACAGTGCAAGTTACATGTATTTAAAAATATATTTAACTGAAACAAAAATTGATGTTAAAAACATACGATATAATAGTAAATTCATGACAAAGAGTGTGTTTGTGTTCTTTCTTATAGCAAAACCATGTTGAGCTATCTGCTATGTCCATTTAGGAGAATCGAGCCCTTGACGTTAACATTGTAAACAGTCTCAGCGAGTGATACATTAAAAGGAGAATTTAATATCTTTTGTAGAATCCACATTACTGATAGAAATTACAAAATATTCTTCTTTTCTCAAATTCATAACGTCGTATTGAAAACGTTATTATCTTAGGTTTAAAGGTTAGTTTTCACTTTATTTATTTTTCTGTTAAGATATCACATGGACATTTTAAGTAGACAGGGAGTCACGGGAGACTCCATAGCTAAACATTTTACTTTTATGATATTTTTCTTTAGGGTTTGTTTTGGAACTTCGCACAAAGCTACTCGAGGGCTATCTGTGCTAGCCGTTCCTAATTTAGCAGTGTAAGACTAGAGGGAAGACAACTAGTCATCACCACCCACCGCCAACTCTTGGGCTACTCTTTTATTAACGAATAGTGGGATCGACTGTCACATTATAACGCCCTCACAGCTGGAAGGGCGAACATGTTTGGTGCGACCGGGATGCTAACCTGCGACCTTCAGATTACGAGTCGCACGCCTTAACACGCTTGGCCATGCCGGGTCTATCTTTAGGGAGAAAAATGTCATTTTCAGTGACATTCTTGTGAAAACAATAATATCAGTTAAATTGATATTCTGCTGTATTAGCCTTGGGTCTAACTGGTAAGTACTTGTTTTATTGGTAAATCATCCTAAGTTTAAAAATAATTTCGTAACAAACTCTTTTGAATTCTTTAAATTAAATTCACTCTCATTATATATATATCAACAATTATTTGTAATAAACTTGATAGATAAAAGACGATCAATTAGAGTTTAGGAAGGCCATTTGGCCCTGGCCTCAATTTTAGACTCTCATTTGATTATTTTTTAATTTGTTAAATTACTCCACTTGTTTTTCATGTGCCTTATAATCAGATCAAAATGAGCCACACATTCTCAGCTTAAACCTACAAATTGCATATACAAATCAAATATTCAAAATATGTTTCATTTTTCTTTTGAGATAATTATATTATTTTGTTTACATATCGCATTCGGTGTCTCAAAAGATAGAAGTGGCCCAGGCCTCTCTGAATGTATAAAAGGGCCTACTAGGAATAGTAGAAACAATTGAAATGTCACCTGACTAAAATTGTCAACAAAAATGTAATCAGCAACTTTAATGTTTCTGTAACCTGAGCTACATTCACAAGGCGAAGGTCTGTTGTAAAATTCGAATTGTTAATATAGACCAATAACCATGCAGTACACTTTCTGTAAACATGACTATAATATCAACACCGCCACCTCTTATTCGCCACCAACGAATAGGGGAATTGAGTATCACATTATAATGCTCACATTGGTGAAAGGACAAGCTTATTTGGTGTGATGGATACTCGAACCCGCGTTCTTCAGAGTAGCAGTCGAGCGCCTCAACTACCTGAGCCTGCCAGTTTTTAATGATATGTTAATAACTTTTCTCTGTTCAGGTGAGATACTTGTTTTCACTGTCTGAATACGAGAGGTGGCTAAAAAGGAACAATTAAAGTTATGATATTTATGAAAACTTATATAAAAAGAAAATTTAGAATCTAAACACTTCCACTATGATTTTATTTTTGGAAGAAATTTATCATAGAAGTAGTAAATATTTTATAAAAAAATTTATTTAGTACACTTTCTACGAGTAATTCTAGGTATTGCAGGTGCAGTAGGGTTAAACTTTTCCAACATCAAGAAATGAAGGTGAGATGGGGAATTCCAGAAACGTGCAGGTAGATACGTGAAGTTATGGGAGATTTTTGTTTTCTAAAATATGATATATTAGCCATATTATGCATTTTCTCTGTTAGCCTTTGTTCACATTATGAACTAATTCAAATTTAAGTATGCTTTTTGCCTATATTTGTGATCAAAAGTTGAATTTCAAATAATGTGTGAAAGTAAATAGAATATGAACATATACAGTCATGTGAAAAAGGTAGGGAACCCTATGAAAGCCTGTGTATTATTATAACATTTTTGCATATATAGATATTTAATCTTAATTTTAACAATACTGAGAGATTATAGAAATATAACTAAACAATTAAAAGTGAAGGAAAGACATTTCAAGATCTTTTGTAAATGTAATTCTACAAAAATGTATATTCTAACTGAGCAAAAGTTAGGACACCACCGCATTTATTCCCAATTAAAATGGCTCAACTCACACACAAGTGTATCACACCAGTTGCACATGATTAGAAGATAGTTACTCAGCATTTTAAATGAGGCTTGCGCTATTTAAACCTCAAACATTTAGTTTGGTGTGCTCCTGACTGTTGAAGTGAGAGTGAGTACCATGGTGAGAGCAAAAGAGCTATCTGAGGCCCTCGGAAAGAAAATTGTAGCAGCTTCTGAGTTAAAAAGATCCCAAAAGATTTTGAAATCAGCCATTCCACTGTTTGGAAAATAGTCAACAAGTGAAGAGCTATCAAAACAACTGTCAACATGCCAAGATCTGATCGACCAAGCAAGTTCGCTCCGAGAGCAGACTGCAAGATGCTAAAAGAAGCCTCCAAAAACTCTAACATGTCATCACGGGTCTTACAGCAGGCTCTGGCTATTGTTGATGTGAAAGTGCATGCCTCTACAATCAGAAAGAGACTGCACAAGTTTAACTTGCATGGGAGGTGTGCAAGCAGGAAACCTTTGCTCTCTATGAGACACATCAAGGCCAGACTGAAGTTTGCCAGAGAGAATGTAGACAAAGACCAGGACTTCTGTAATAATGTTCTTTGAACAGATGAGTCCAAAATTGAATTATTTGGACACCAGAACAGAGGACATCTTTGGCGTAAACCAAATACAGCATTCCAAAAAAAGAACCTCATACCAACTGTGAAGCAAGGAGGTCGAGGTCTCACGGCTTGAGGCTGCTTTGCTGCAGCAGGACCTGGACAGCTCACAATTATAGAATCCACCGTGAATTCTACTGTGTATGAGATGGTGCTTGAGGAACATGCGAGTCTATCTGTAAGAAAATTAAAGCTGAAGCGGTACTTGACCCTGCAACACAATAATGACCCAAAACATACCAGTAAATCCACCAAGAACTGGCTGAAAACTAAGAAATAGAGAGTTCTGGAATGGCTGAGTCAAAGCCCAGATCTTAATCCCATTGCGATGCTGTGGGGTGACTTGAAACGGACTGTACATACAAGAAACCCCTCAAATATCTCACAGCTGAAAGAATTCTGCATTGAGGAGTGGGGTAAACTTTTTTCAGACTGATGTCAGAGACTGGTAGACGGGAACAAGAAGTATCTCACTGCAGTTATTTCAGCCAAAGGGGGTAACACTAGCTATTAGAGGGTAGGGTGTCCTGACTTTTTCCTCAGTTAGAATATGCACTTTTGTAGAATTACTTTTACAGAAGATCTTGAAAAGTCTTTTTTTCAATTTTAATTGTTCAGTTATATTCCTATAATCTCTCAGTATTGTTAAAATTGAGATTAAATATCTATATATCCACAAATGTTACAAAAATACACAGACTTTCATCGGGTGTCCTAACTTTTTCACGTGACGGTACGATTTATTCTATGTAATGGAAGAAAGAAAACGATAAATATATATATTACTATATTTCTCCAAACTTCTTGTATGGATACTTCAAATATATTTATAAAATTCCAAAATAATTTCAGTAAGTTACAGCAGAAAAGAAAACATAAATTTGAGTCCATACAATTCTTATTCCTGGTTCGGAACCACAGCCCAAGGCTACACAATGGGCTATCTGTGCTGTGCCACCACCGGTATCGATATCCGGTTTCTAGCTTTGGAAGTCCGGAGCCAGATCGCTCTGGGGTAAGTGGGTGGGGAGAGAACAAAATCAACAAGTCATTGCTGAAGTGTGAAGATAATTTATCGCTTCACATTTTAATTATCTGGTGTTCAGTTTTGACAACATCCCTGTTATTACGAATTTTTTTCTTTTCTTGATGAGTAAATGTCATTGGTCCAAACGAATGTTTATATTTTCAAATCGCACTCAAAGATAGAACAAAATAAGCGATTCTATATGCTGTATATTAAAATAATCCATGTAATAATTTCTACACGTAGATTGATACTGTTTTTGTTAATAACACAAGTTATTGATTGAAAAAATAAAACAATAGGAAGGTGAGGCTTTAAAGAATAAAAGAATGATAGAATGTCAAAATTATCCAAAATGACTTTACTTTTTAAGTGCAATCTAAGATAAATTACAACTGAGAAAACAAGAGACCAAATCTTGTTGCAGTGACTCAAATACATCACAAGAAGAACTCTTTCAACCAACAAAACGACCTCAGAGTTAACCTGATGCCGATTTAGAAGATGCTGCCTGTATGAAGGATCAGAACCCTATTATTTCTGTAGTTACTAATCAAAGTACCATGAGAACAATTATTTTATCAGACCTAACACTATCTAGATGAACTTACCGACTTTTTATACTACATATAGTAGTGCAATCAATAATTTTTATTTACTTGAATAATACTCCAAACAATACAGAATATTAACACGCAAACATTAGAAAAATTCCTTTACCTTTAAGAACTTTTCTTGCTTTCTAACTGCAACAATAGTTGTGATAAACTCATCCAAACTAGTGTTAACTTTGTCACGGGAACGGTGTTGCTTCTCTTAATAAAACTGTCATTTAACTATTCAAAACATAACGTTGTATCACACGTCATTTTATAAATGAAAATCTTGAGTTTATGTTCGTTATACGTAATATATAATAAACTGTAATAAAAAACTATTAACAATTTATGAAAGAAAGGAAGTGACTGGTAGGTGTGGCAGGAGGGGACTGATATTCTATTCGATAGCTCTGTAACCCAACAAAGTTGAAGACTACAATAAATATTGTTTATTTGAGCAATGAAGATTTTATAGAGAGTAATTTACGTTTAATTTTGTACTTTTTTGAAGAGTGATGGATTAAAGAGGGATGATGACATGATAAGAGAAAATGTGTCACGTGTGTCACATTGATGGAAATTCAGGATTTAAAAAAACATTGCCTTGTAAAAACTAAGAACTTAAAATTTATATACTATTAAAATATGAATTATTAGCTAAGATGTTATGCTATACTGATTGATATAACATAAACAAAAAGTATATTAATGCAGTGGCGGCACCAAGGGGGACTTGGGGGGCTCAAGCCCCTTTCAGCACTCCTAAATATTGTTACCTACATATATTCATAAAGTATGGAAAATACAATCGTCATTGTTGCTTAACAATTAACATCAAAGAGACACAGATCTGTAGAACTCAACGTTTTCATTAAGACAGAAGTATGTGTTATGCGTTCCATTGCAACATACTGAATGTACTGAAATTCATGTGCTGTATTGCCACTCCCTGTGTAATACCATTCTATCTTGAGCTTTGACGAAGATTAGACAACAACGTTGATTTCAAGTTACAACAGATCATCAGGGATTTTACTTGATAAACCAAAGGTTTCACAGGTATTTACCCAGTAATTTCATTTATCTTTTATTGAAAAGTAAAACACAGCATGCATGTAAAAGTGCATCGTGTATAGGTCAAAACTATGAAGCATTTAGCTGGTGTTGTGTCCTCTTTGAGATCATTTTGCATTGTGGATCAGGTGCCCACAGTTTTACAACATGCCCTATTTATAATAATGAATTATTAATCCGAGTATGAGTTTCCAATGAAAACTGCATTGAAAATGCAGTTCAAAATAGCATACCTTCCTGAAATGTACCTTAGTATTTACATTATTATAATTTACCTTCATATTAATGGCATTTTGGAAAGCCCCTCCACAGTTTACCTCAACCCCCCCCCCAACTAAAATATCCTGGCGCCGCCACTGAATGAATGAAATTTTGATGGCAGGACACTAAAACGTTTTACCATAGCAGTAAAGAATACTTGTAGTGAAAGGGCTAATATGAAAATTAGGGGAACATTAGCGGGCCTGGTTAGTGTACTCCAGTTGTATGGGACTTTAATTAATGTAACACGTTTCTCCTGTAAATTGTTCAGGAAAAGAAACAAATTCACTGCCGCTACTCTCAGAGTTCCATTCCTGACAGAGCTTGTCAGTTGTATTGAAGTATTATGAGGAATCAGTGATTCATGTGACAAACATGAACGAGTAGTATCACATAAAGTGTGCAGTTCTAAGTAAGAGTGGGACTAAGAACATGAACTTAAAACACTTTATCCAGTCCTGCATAAAGGAAAACGTTATCATGAAGCTGAACGGGATAACACAACGGGAGTAATGCCGAGACTATCATCATATATTGAGCATCTGAAGACAAACCTACTAAATCCACTGAGTGAATATATGAAGATGATGAAACCTTAAGTGGTGTTCAAATCACATAAGAAAAATAGGTCCACGAATTGCATAATTCCAACATTTTAAAATGTTCATTTGATCGGCTATGTTCGTTTTCACCAAAAGTAAAAGAGGACATTAAACATACATACAGATGTAAAACAGTCTTTTTAGCCAAAGGTGCTATGGGACACAGACTAAGAGTTAATTTTGTCATAAAAGTCTGCTTTGAGTAGTCTAAAAGATAATAATGATGGGATTACCAAATTATGTGACACAGGTAAGGATTTTGTGATTATGAATATATAAATAAGATAAATTGCCATCTTAACAATAAGAAAATACAACAGGAAAATCCTACAAAAAACATTCAGAAAAAATGTAAACGGTTAATTAAACAGACCAGTAAAAACTCAACACTTTATAAATATATAACAATTATGTATTCCAAACAACAGCATAGCAAGGGAACTGTATGGTCTTCCCAAGGGCTACAAAAAAGGTATCGCTTTGAGATCTCTCGTGTTTGTCTATGACTTGCTAACTGAAAAAACTCTCGTGGCTTTAGATAGACTGCTTAACAGCTATTTTGAATTTTAGTCTTACACACTTAAAAAAAACACTCAAGAGTTTCTAATAACACTGTACAACAATGTTTTGAAAAGTTTTGCTGATCGTGACAGGTACCTGGTGGGTATGCACAAATATAAGTTTTGGTTTTGCTTCATCACGTAGGAACTCTGAGAAATAGACAGTTAACTGTTTACCGGTAATAACGTAATTAATTGTGCTTATGTTTCAAATATGCTATTAAGTTCAACATAATTAAAAGTGTTTTGCTCCTGATTTTCGTTTGTATTCAATGTCCGGTGCATCATGTTGCAGTATCCAACAGTAGTCAGCAAGCATTGACGGATTCCAGTTGCCCTGATATCGTTTTTCGATTGTAGCAATGTCCTGGTGAAACTGAAGATTTTAATGAAACGGAACATGATGGGCAAATGTGGATGTGATTTTCGTGATCAGCAGCCAAAAATCTATGAGGAACACCCGACAGTGTTCAAGAAGCAAAAACTTTGTTGTGCAGTGTGACGTATAGTATATTTATCAGTGTATTTGCTCAGGCTTTGTACTTCTCTGTCCTTATTGATGTCATGGAATTTGTAGAAAATCATAAATACAGTGTAGATTGAATAGTATAGAAGATTAAAAACATCAAATACGTGCTGAGAAACAGTTATTTTAGGTTGAATGAATGTTGCTATCAACACTTGTGAGATGTTGATGTCAGGTTTTGTATGTAGACTGGGATTCCTTCACAGTATTTTTCCCGGCATGGCCAGGTGGATCAGGCACTCGACTCGTAACCTGAGGGTTGTGGGTTCGAATCCCTGTCACACCAAACATGCTCGCCCCTTCAGCCGTGGGGGCATTATAATGTGATGCTTAATCTCACTATTCGTTGGTGAAAGAGTAGCCCAAGAGTTGGCGGTGGGTGGTGATGACTAGCTGCCTTTCCTATACTCTTACACTGCTAAATTAGGGACGGATAGCACAGATAGCCCTCGAGTAGCCTTGTGCGAAATTCCAAAACAAAAAAACAAACTCTTTCACGTCGTCAAGATCCGCGTAGATGATTTCAGATACTTTAGAACCCAACTGACTAGACGAATTACTTCTTGTCTAATATTTCATCAAATAGGATCAGTAATAAGTTTACTGATGTGTCCTCGTGGGTTGTCACAGGTGTATACCGAGTTTTAAACAATCTTCTTTCACATCAAAAGTCCACACAAACTAGTTCAGTAACATTAGAACTCAATAAACAATACTTTTCTAAACGATGTTTCTTGCTGCAAAATCTGAGATATATTACCATGCGAGTTTCCATAGTTTATTATGAACTATAATTTACCACGGACGAGTATCCGAGTTATTATGTTAACTAAGTTACATATTACGATTCCAAATAGCTGGAAATTTCAATTTTAATTTGGAAGTGAATTAAATATCATTACATATTAAATTTATGACATCTGCCAAAAAAGATTGATATAACAGTTTTCTTTATAATCTGCAGGTTCGGGATGGCCAGGTGCTTAAGGCACTCGTCTCATAATCCGAGGGTTGCGGGTTCGAATCCCCGTCACACCAAACATTCTCCCCCTTTCAGCAGAGGGAGCTTTATATCTGACGCCAATCCCAAGAGTTGGCGGTGGGTGGTGATGATTAGCTTCCTTCCTGCTAAATTAGAGACGGCTAGCGCAGATAACGCTCGTGTAGCTTTGCACGAAATTCAAAAACAAACACAACGAACGAATAATTCAGTGTTGATACCGTGCAGTTCACCGGGTAAGGTATCTCTCGCTGATCACACGTGACTTTTTCCGCTGAAGTTATGCAATGTCTTCGTAGAAATACTAACGTTTGAAGATAATTCTCTGAAGTTTAACGGCTCGTAGTGTTCAAAATCAAATATCTATAGTTTTCCAATTAATAAGCGTTTATCATAATTATAGATTCGAAGGTTTATAGTGTACAGACTGTAGCAGACCAACAATACTAAACTGGTATGGTTTGTTTTGAATTTTCGCGTAAAGCTACACGAGGGCTACCTGCGCTAGCCGTTCCTAATTTAGCAATGTAAAACTAAGAGGGAAGGCAGCTGGTGATGACTATCACCACCCTCCGCCAACTCTTGGACTACTCTTTTACCAGCGAATAGTGGGATTGACCATCACTTATAACGCTCCCATGGCTGAAAGGGCGAGCGTATGTGGTGTGACGGGAGTTCGAACCGACGACCCTTATAATACGAGTCGAGTACCTTACGTTCCTGGCCACATTAAATTGTCTATTGGCACGTTGATTTGTAAACTTTCAGGGTGAGGTTCTCTGAAATTTGGTTTGCAACAAGATATGCTACTGCTTTTGTAAAACACATATTGTTGATTCTTACTCTCGAAAATTTTCTACAGATTAAAAACTCTTTGTAGTGTACCTTGTTCTGGGGCAATTGGATATCTTCCAAATTTTTATGCAATTACTTCGACAATGAAGAAAGAAACTAACAAGAAGTATTTTAGTTTTATTTATTTAGGATAATTTTGGACATTAATTATTTATTTTAGTTCCCTCCCCTGTTTTTTATCTCAATTCTTTATACTTAATATATATTTTTTCATATCTTTATTTTTCTTTATCAAAACTCAGTATCAATTTTTCTTTACATTTTTTTACAGACAAAACGTGTTTAACCTTTCACATTTTTGTTTCCTGTGGTATTGCACAAGGAACATGAGACACACTTACAACAATCCTTTGAAAACGTGGGTTGTCATCGTGATCTACAGTGATGCCACTCCATCTTTCATTTTACAAAGTCATTCCCAGTTTGTCCCTGACACAGAAAGATATACCTTTCGAAAGCGCTCAGGTTAAAGGGTTTCATTTTTGTTTTTTATTACTTAAAGCATGACTATGTAAAGTTTGAAAATAACGTTTAGATGTTGGTATATATATATTTGTAACCTTAAAGTTTTAATTTAAAAAACTACTAGATTTAGAAATAATGATACTTAATTTAATGTTTCGTTTTTCCGTCTTCTCCAGGAGTTACATTTTTCTATGTAAAACTCACATTATGACATTTACACAATTTGTTTGTTTGTTTGTTTTGGAATTTCGCACAAAGCTACTCGAGAGCTATTTGTGCTAGCCGTCCCTAATTTAGCAGTGTAAGACTAGAGGGAAGGCAGCTAGTCATCACCACCCACCGCCAACTCTTGGGCTACTCTTTTACCAACGAATAGTGGGATTGACTGTAACATTATAACGCCTCTACGGCTGGGAGGGCGAGCATGTTTGGCGCGACGCGGATGGGAACCCGCGACTCTCATATTACGAGTCGCACGCCTTAACGCGCTTGGCCATGTCGGGACATTTAAACAAAGCATACTAAATTTGTTTCCGTAAATTTCAAAGTGGCCCGGCATAGCCAAGCGTGTTAAAGCGTGCGACTCGTAATATGAGGGTCGCGGGTTCGCATCCCGGTCGCACCAAACATGCTCTCTTTTTCAGCCGTGGGGGAGTTATAATATGACGCTCAATCCCACTATTCGTTTGTAAAAGAGTAGCCAAAGAGTTGGCGGTGGTTGGTGATAACTAGTTGCCATCCCTCTAGTCTTACACTGCTAAATTAGGGACGGCTAGCACAGATAGCTCTCGAGTAGCTTTGTGCAAAATTTTAAAACAAAGTTTCAAAGTAATTAATTGTTTAAATGCAGGTGCATTGTTAGTTGCCCCCCAGTGGCTCAGCGGTATGTCTGCGGACTTACAACGCTAAAAACCAGTTTCGATACTCCTGGTGAACAGATCACAGGTAGCCCATTGAGAAGCTTTGTGCTTAATTCAAAAACAAGAACAGCATTGTTAGTTACGGAAATCCCCGGCCCAAAGAAGTTATTACTACTTGAAGCATAATTGTCTGTATGTTGTGCTCTCTATTTCTTAAATAGTTACGTTTTCAATAATATATAACAGAATAGTTATGAATTTGTTACTATTTTAAAATTTCATATCGATATTAACATTGCTCAGCCACTCTTCTTATGTGCTGAATGGTCTGTCCAGAAAAAACGTATTAAGAACATAAATATTTCTTTTTTATGGGGAGATTATAGGGGGGATTCCTCTGCCTACTGATTAAAAGAAATATTTCAGAGATAGAAGCATGAAAATGAAGGAAAGCATAAAGAGAGGAATTTTATATGCAAAAACGGCTCGTTTGGGTTCAGAAAATATTTTAAATAGAAGAAATGACATCAATTTTATTCAACAATGTAGAAAGGAACAACTAACCCCTAATTTTGTAAAGGTAAAACTTTCAAAAGATTTTAATAAATACACAAACATTATCCAAAATTTACAGAAAAAACTACTTAAAGCCATGTTGAACACAAAATACAAAGAACTACTTGACTTACAAAAACAAAAAATGAACCTAGACCATCAACTAGCATGCTGCATTAAACCAGAGATTTACGGACTTATACAACGAAACATAAACCAAATCAATACTAAGAACGACAGAGACAAAAAGATCTGCCACAACAAAAAACTTGAAAAACTAAGATGTAAACAACAGAAAAGACATCAACATGACAAACCGTTGACCAACCTCATAATTAACAGATCCGACCCACAATTAAACACAGACGAGAAACATCTACTTAACAAAGGATTCAACTTCGCAATAGCACCAAGGTACATTCCAACCACAGAAATCAAAACATGTTTAGAAGACCTAGCCAGGAGACTTGTGATACTTTCTACAGAAAACAAAAACAACAAACAGAAAGAAGACAACTTAAATAATTTTATTGACATCCAACAGCCAAACTTCCCAGGTAAAATTACAAATCTATATTTTCCAGAAACACCTAAAAACAACATCTTAAACGATTTTTTCAAAGAATTTTCTTACAAAACCATCAACATTATTTCACGAAACAGAAAACTAAAAAACAACCTTACAAAAAGAGACATTAATTCCATTAAAAACCTAAAACAAGACAGAAACATAAAAATTCTAAAAGCAGATAAAGGTAACGCTATAGTAATAATGAACACGAATGAATACATACAAAAAATGAATAACATCCTATCAGACACGAACAAATTTAAACCAATACACACAAATCCAACAAAGACACATGAGACGCAACTGAACAAATTACTACTACAAATGAAAAAAGCCAACACAATTTCACAAACACTTTATTCCTATCTAGGTAAAACCGACTCACGCACACCGCAAATATACGGCATCCCCAAACCTCATAAACCAGATTGTCCATTACGACCAATAATGTCAACATATGAATCGTTTAATTACAATCTTGGTAAATACATAGCTTGGGCATTCTCCAAATATGCAACATCAGCCAGCTCATTTATCAAAGACTCTTTTAATATCAAGTCTAATCTAAATCAACTTAATCATAAAGCCTTAATGGCCAGTTTCGATGTTATATCCCTCTTTACAGAAGTTCCAACAACAGAAGCCTGCAAGATAGCCTTAGAACTCTATATCCGAGACCCTAACCCAATTATAGACATTCCCAGTAACCAGTTAGCAACCTTCATAGAATTCACCACAATAAAGACAAACTTCATGTTCAACAACCAAAACTATATACAAACAAATGGCCTAAGCATGGGCAACCCAATATTTTTATGACACAAATTGAAACACATGCAATTAATACAGCATTACATCCACCACTATACTGGTACAGATATGTAGATGACACGGTTGCGGGATTCAAATCTACAGAACACATACTTAATTTTTTCACTCACATTAACTCTATACATCCCAACATTAACTTCACATGTGAACAGGAAGAAAGCAATCAAATATCATTTCTTAACCTCAAAATTATAAGAACCGACACACAATTCAAAACAGAAATCCACCGAAAAATCACCCATACTGGACTACACATTCCTTGGGACTCAAAACATGAAACAAACAAAAACTCAACATACTAAGAAACCAGATAAACACAGCCATAAAACTATGCTCACCAGATAAAATTAACGATGAATTAGACAAAATAAAACAATACTTCATCAACATCAAAAAGTTTCCTCCACAAACCGTAGAAAACATTATACGCACACACCTAGACAGAAAGCAAAATCAACCAACAAAAGGAAATATATCTCAAGAATCAAAAAATCACGAAACCATATACTGCTGTATACCATATATTCCTGACATCAGCAAACAAATAACCAACATTTGGCAAAAACTAGTAACAAAATATAACATTCCAGTTAATACTAAATTTATTTAAAAACCAGGCACAAAACTAAGGTCTACACTATGTAAGAACTACACTGACAAACACCACACCAACATTATTTATAAAATACAATGTGATAACTGCCACGACTTCTATATTGGAGAAACAAGTAGAAAAACGGAAACCAGATTCAAAGAACATAAAAAGTCACCTTCACACGTTTTCGAATACTGCAAGTCAAATGGACACAACCATAGAAAACACTAAAATACTAAATAAAGAAACAAACATAAACAAACGCAAAATTAAAGAAGCCTTACTTATACAACAACTTAAACCCAAAATAAACCAATATAAAAGCCATTATACCTATATTAATATTATAGATAAAATTATATATTCAAACATCTAACCCCGCCCTCTACATTGCGACACTCAGTTACACAACCCCTTCCAAACATGTGGTCAGCTTCCGGTCAGTTACCTCTTTCTTTGTGAACCTAAAGATGACCGAAGAAGGTCGAAACGTTGTTCGCTCTTCTATTTAAAATATTTTCTGAACCCAAACGAGCCGTTTTTGCATATAAAATTCTCAACAGGTGGGTTTCTCGACATCACTGATAAGGAGAGGAACATGAGTATTTATTTGTTGTCGTTTGATTTATATAAATATATACATATTCTGTGTAGGTATTACAAACATGTGTTGTGCACCATCTCAACTAAGTTGATCTTAAATGAATATCGCCCCATTGCCTCTTCTTATATACAACGGCCCGGCATGGCCAGATGGGTTAAGGTGTTCGACTTGTAATCTGAGGATCGCGAGTTCCAATCCCCGTCGCACTAAACATGCTCGCCCTTTCAGCCGTGGGGGCGTTGTAAAGATACGATCAATCCCACTATTCGTTGGGAAAAGAGTAGTCCAAGACTTGGCGGTGGGTGGTGATGACTAGCTGCCTTCCCTCTAGTCTTACAGCTAAATTAGGGACGGCTAGCGCAGATAGTTCTCGTGTAGCTTTGCGCGAAGTTCAAAAAACAAAACAATACAGAAATCACATATATAAAAAAAACAAACAAAAAACGCTCACTTATATTAATCTCTTCTTGCACTCAGTAAAATGAAAATAAACGGTGGCGTCAACTAGAAACAAATCTACGCGGCTATTTAGTGCACCAACTGCATCGAAATGCAAATGTTTTACCACCAATGTATTGCAGTCAGTCTCCTTTGCTTAAAAACAAATTCACTGAGTAAAAACATATGAGTGTACACGGTCCAAGAGACAACTATCCTAGTTGTGTTATATTATTACTTTTATTTCTCTTGAGAGAAAGAGAAAACAACACTATGATCTCAAAGCTAATAAAATTGATATGAATGTCATTTTACTTGGTCCTGTAAGTACTTAAAGAGGGATCATATTTGACCCCTTGTTTACTTTTCTGATTTAGTTAGTGTAAAGGATTTACTGTTGTACATTTATTTTAGTGCATACCCTTGTTTCCGGATAGTTTTCTTTGTTGCATGTGATGTTATTCTTTAATGGGTATTCCATTAATACCACCTGTATTCTAAATTTGTATAACTTTCTTGTGTGTAAAAATCATCATTGTACTAGATGTGTGTGTTTGTAGTTGTAGTAGTGATAAAGAGTATTGTTGTAAGAAAACTTTGATAAATGCTCTAGATTCTCGCGTGATTGATATATAAAAACCGACGTGCTGAGAGACAAGTAAAATATTATTTGAACAACGTTTGAATAATGTTTATTGATCGAAAAACTACATAATTGTATCAGGAACGTTTACAGGTTTCAAACATTACAAAGCGTCCAACTTTAGTGAATAACTTCGGACGTTAGTATTTCTACGCGGATATTAAATATCTTCATTGGTAAGAAGAGAGTTTGTAAGAGGTGTGAGGCCAATCAGGCCTAGCTATCTGAGGAAGTACTACAACATTAAGTCACAATTAATTTGCTCGACGTTAACCCGGATCTTCGATAAAATATTCAGTTCCAGAGTGGATATAAAACTCAGTATTGTTTGCAAACTATTGTATATAAATTATAATTTGTAATAATTATTGGTAATAACTGTTACTCTTAATTGTATCAAAATATATTTGTTAGAAAAGAAATTGGGTGTATCAATATTGTTGGCAGGAATGTATTAACGCATAGGCACACGAGGCACGTGCATGGGGCGGCAAATTTGGACCAAAAAAAAAGAAAAAGAATGGACACCATTTTAAAATGTAGTCCCTGGTTATTAATTCCCCCTGCCATTTATGCCGCCCCAATAACCTCTTGAATCTGGCAGTGGAAGAAGGCAGAGTGGCATTTAGAGTAAATGTTTTCAATGTGATCATTGACAGACTTTGCTCAGAACTATAGCGAAGACAAACCGCTTATGTAGAAATCCACGCAAGGTTTGGATATTTGTTCAAGATAACAAATCTTGAACCCACTGATGTCATCAGTCAAGCTGGAACACTGTTGAAACTCTACCCCAATGATTTGGAAGTGAACTTCGTAGATGAATGTCTACATTTCCGCGCACATCTTGTGAGTATAAAAGTGCAAAATGATGACTCTTCTGCGTTAGCAGTATACAGAAATCTGCGAGCTAAAGGACTTCAAACTGTATATTCAAACCTGGATATTGCTATGCGCATGTTTCTGTGCATTCCAGCAACTAATTGTACATCAGAGAGATCTTTCTCGGCTCTCAAACGTGTGAAAAATTACTTGAGATCAAGAATGGCAGAAGATAAACTAAATGCCCTGTCACTCCTCGCCATTGAAAGTGATATTGTTTGTAGAATAAACTATGACGATGCAAGAAACATGTTTTCGGAACAGAAGGCCAGGAGAAAGCCTGTATATTCAGCCGCAGAATAATATTTAGTGATAATTGATTTTGATGTTTCATTTTTTATTGTGTTGGAAAATAAACGTTGTGTTGATTTTGAATGATAACAGCCCCCCAGTGGCTCAGCGGTATGTCTGCGGACTTACACGCTAAAATCCGGGTTTCGATACCCGTGGTGGGCAGAGCACAGATAGCCCATTGTGTAGCTTTGTGCTTAATTCAAAACACACACAAAAAAGAATGATAACAACTGTGTTTGTCTGTTGTTGTGATGGTGATGCTTGGTGCAAGTTGTGGCACGGAGGGGGGGGGAGGCAAAAGTATCAACCTAACCTTGTGCCTAGGGGCGCCGAAATCCTAAATACGTCTCTGATTGTTAGCGAATAACATAAATTTGATACGTATTAACATCTTATTAACTTCTAAATTCAAATAAAATTTCCGGTTATTTGAAATAGTAATACGTAACATAATAAGCAAGAGACTCGTCCGAAATAAAGTATAATTCGTAACATAATATTAGAATCTAAGAAGTTTAGCCTTTGAAAAGAAAAGAACACAAATATACGTGTACATGTAAAAAAAGATAACGAGATAAACGCGTTTCTTTTTCTTCCGGAGAGTAATTCTAATATTGCTATTAACTTTATTTAACGCAAGCTGAAGGGGGCTAAGATACTTCTAGTAAATAACTGAAATAATAACTTATATCTCCAGAATGTATCTTTATTAGTTCAATATTTCATCTTCATTACCAGTTCATTAATCGAGTGGGGGAAATAAATGAATTTGTACGACATTGATAGTCCAAACGAAGCTGTGATTAGCGATAGGTTGAACTAATGATACATTCTGGAGATAGAGGTCATTATTTTATTTATCTCAATTGTAACATTATTACTTTAATTAAAAATATTACGCATTACAATATCTTATTATTTCCAAAAATAACTCACTTACAGTAACCAATTATTTAATTGAAGTAATTCCACGTCCTCAACTCTCGTAGTGTCAAATGTTTGTTGACATCTGCTTTTCCTTATGAAAATATAACGGTTTTGAATATGGTATTTTTTATTTTTTACATGATAGCAACGCGCCCAACGAAACTGTAAAGCGAAGATAGAAATCGTAGGCAAATTGTTATATTGCAGAACAGATTTATAAAACGTTAAATGTGTAGCGCTGTTAGCTAAAGCTGTGTAAATACAAATGAAATTTTAAAGTTTCTTGTCAACTTTTCGAAACCCATATAAATAATCAAAGTACAGTATTATGCTATATCTAAATACTTTTTCTTTAGCAGCTTCTAACCTTCTTACATGTGTCATCATTAAGTTATCTACTTTACGAGATGAAAACAAACTACTGTTTAGTTGAAGCTATGGCATATTTTTACGTAAAATTCTAACACTACACAAACAAGAAACAATAATGATCTCAGTGTTACTGTTAAGTGAAAATAGCAACACGAAACTAATTTTACTATGTGATGTGCAGGTTATGAACAGAAACATAAATTACACTAGATTGTGTTTATTAAATTGAAATAAAATTACTGTGTACGTTATCAACAAAATCACTGTATTTAAATATGATGTTTAAAGCTGCTTAGGGTTTAGCACACTACCTTGATTAGAAATAGACGTTTATAAATTTGAAAATATTTGTGTCGATGTGACTGAATAATATTAAATACGGGTCTACTTTAATACTGTGGGCAGCCAATGAAACGTGATCAAAATATTAATACACGGCTCTTCAGTACAGTACACGAGTACAATATTTCGTGATATTAACAACGAATATAAAGGTACAGACACCTTTCCAAGACAAGTACACATGGATATAGAACTATCTGAATATTTAACTGGGTACTCACTCATCTTTCTTGTTCTGTTTCAGATATCCTTTACTTGCAATTCTCTACTTTCACTTTGTAACTTATAACCAGCTATTTGAGTAATTATATTAGAGAAGAAATAAGGACTACTAAGATATCCTTCCTCATAATGCTGTAATCAGGATCTCTGTCTCTTAAAAACTAGCTCATTGGAAATTGTTGTGTAAAACCAGTTTGTTACAATATCAGAAACCTTCCCTTTTCACTTACACTAACACCTACGAAGTCAAAACAGGAACGTATGTAAGTAATTCTTTCTATTTATCATCCAAAACTTCCTTGTACTACACTATAGGATTTTTTTTCCTTCTGCACAAGAGCGTGATGCAACAAAACAAAGTTCACGATACTAAAACCCTTATAAAATTAATTCTATACATTTTTATCCATTAAGAAATTATTGTTGTAAAACCCCTACCATGTTCTCTGCTGTGGCATGCTCCATAAATTCTGAAGTGAGATAGCATGTAACTACAGAATCATTATCCCATGTGTTTTGGTATTTAAGTTTTCATCAAAAAGTAAATGCATCCTGAGTACTGTCAGCTTTTAGGTCTCCTAACAAGAAGTCATTTGAAATGTGTAAGGCTGAAGTCAGTCAAGTAAGCTGATTATTCTACACAATGGAATTTACTAGCTACTTTACTGTCTGGAAATATCTTTTGGAAGAGGTCACCTAAAATGAAAAAAAAGAGATATAGAGAAAGTTTTATAAAACCAGACAAAAATATGCAATGTTGTTTATGTGCTGCATAAAGTTCAAGTTATGATCACAAATAAGACAGATCTTGTGCTCATTTAAAATAGAAGTCTTTTCTGAATTAAACTAGCTGAAACAAAATAAGCTGTCTAAATGTTGTTATAAACAATAACCGTATAATATGTTATTCTGGCAAACATTTTCACTGATCAAATTTTTCATACTAAGAGTCACACATGCATGTTTCAAACAGTTTTGAGGTATTCAATCTTTGTCTTAATTTTAGGGTCTTTGACAATATCCAAATATCTACAGTTTTAAACTATTTTAATATTATTTATTATTTAGGTTTGAGAGGCAATTTAAAATATGGAATAACAGTATATCTCCAATTTATTTGCATTTATAGTGAAACAATAATATATGTCATACCATAATAATGTTTGGTAAAATGTTTCACAGTCTTTAAATTTCATTCCTATGTAAGGTTAAAATTAATTGTAGTCATGTATATATCAATCTCAAATGGTTTCCATAAATCACATGTAAAAACAAATAAGAACTCAAATGTGAATTATCAAAGTGTAATAGCATCCAATGTACACCAGGTGGCAGAAATAAAAAAAAAATATTTCTATTACAACAATGTAAAGAGTTTAATGTTTTGCCAAATTTACACCTGTGAAATTTTTTAAATATATGGCCTACAAATTTCAGCATTATCAGTGTATCATATCACATCATTTCTTCCTTTTCTAAATCTACACCTCTCCAAAATATTACTTGCACCCCAATCAGATTTGTAAAAAGATAATTTGTTAATATTGAAATATAATAAAACAAGTAAAAATAAGGTAAATTGTCACCCTTATTTGTAGCAGCACTGATTCAAATTAAAAAATAAATTATCAGTAAGTTAGCATAGAGTTCTCATCTCTTTCCATTGTTTAATACTAATTTCACGCACACAATTTTTATTTTCCTAAAGCCTCATGATTGCCAATCCTGCATGTGTAAATTATTAAAATTTACATTATTTTTCAGAATTAGTTAATCAGAGAATGGCAGCAGTTATTCCTAATGCTTGCTTATCACCATGTTGTATAATGAAATGTACGTGACCTCCTACATTTGCTTTAAAGTCCACTACAGTGGTTTCAGATGCAGAAAACTTTGGCATTAATGTGTTTTGTTTTTCCAATGTTCTAATCTAATCACAGTACAGAACAATACACAATTCATCTCCGAAAATTTGAGCTAGGGAGAACCTAATTACTTCTGAGTAAACAATTCAGTAAACCAACTCAGTAGATTACCAAAAAAAGTCAGATCTATAGAAATAAGTACAGAGCAAAAATCAGAAATTGTATTAAAAGCAATATGTAATGTCAATCCTTTTCACTGTATAAACAGAATTTTTTATATAAAACACTAAGTTTTTGTTAAAGAAAAATTCCTAATTAAACAAATATTGTAGTCATACCCATATAGTCTGATGGCTTACTGGACAATTATAACTAGGTAGACTTCAGGCAACATAGAATTTCTGGTTCTAACGTCTATTGTGTTGCCATATTAGGGCCTTGAACTCCATCAGTTTTTTTTTTATGCGACTGGTGCTGTTTCATATTGCCAAATAATATGGTTATATCCATAAATTCTGTGGTTGCTCTTATTACTGGGAAGTCTGGTATTTGCTGCTTTGAGCATGGCTACATAATTCTCCCTCACTCACAGGGGTGTAGATCCTGGGAGGGATACATTCCCCCTTCATTTTAGGTGGGGGATATGATGCATACAATCATCCCCCCTATAGTTTGGTCAGTTTGTTTTATTGCATCACAGGTCTACAAATTGTTTCTTATTATTCTTGTGTTAGAATTACATAATTAGGCCTAAATGTAGGCTTTTTCAGCAGCTGAAATGTACATCTTAAATACAGGCATGCTTCTAAGTTTTTCGATCTAAGCGATAGTTCGTAAGTTTCAGTCAATAGGCCTAAGTATACATGCAAGTATCGTGAAAACAAGACAGCTTTCAGGTTCACGTAATCAGAGATTACCAATTGCAAATTGAACAGTCCACATAAGTGGTTGCAAAAATCATCCCCCCATTGGTGTAAAAAATTTACGCCCCTGCAGTCATTCATGCTTGACAAATCTAGTTTTGTACTGTACAAAACGTAGTTTGCACTTGTCACCTGTTCAGGACAACCATAATTGATATCTCTCATCAGTTATCCATTTATCATTGAAGGTACAGTTTCCAAACATAATCTATTTAAATCAAGTTTACAGGTATCTATGATAATCACTTTTATAGAGCTTAACTTATGCACTAACCATTATAATTAACAATTGCAACACCACAGTGTCTTTTTATTATAATGGATCAATGGTATAGGTGTATTGATATCTACATATGCGACCTGAATAATAAATACCCGTTGGGCCCAAATAATACAAGTTCTCAATGTCATTATGGGTGATTTTAGGCTTATGAAATGAAACACCATCTATTGAATGTCAGTACAAACATTCGTTTAGTATTCAAGATTTAGACAATTTGAAAATAAATGTGGTATGTGCAACAACCATTTCTTTGTAATAGAACACAGTGTTAAAAAAACTACTCTCCTTACAACAAAACCACAGCTTTCACTAGCCAAACACGAGAGTTTGATATTTTTATTGGTGTAATTTTCAAATGTAGTACAATAAGTTATTTTTTTTCAATAAAGGGTAGCACTTTAAATATACAAAACCATTACAATTTATATTGGTAAAATTTATGAAAATTTAATTTTGATGCAATGAGTTGTGTATGACGAAAGAGCACAATCTGAAAACTTTTTCCCATGTAGTAATTCCCAGAGAAAAATGCTTTTACAAAAATTTTATTTTTTTTTCAATGAGATATGAATACTACTAATTACTAGCACAACAAACAACTCTTGGACAGTGTTTCTCTTAGTACTACAAATGAATGCTTTATATCAAAGTATGCTGGCTAGGAAAATTAGAAATGTGCAACATGAATAGTGGAGAGAGAGAGAGAGAAACAAAAGACATTTGAACATATGAGGGCAAACTGAAAAACCATAAGAACCACTATCCACTTACACATTCTGCAGTAACTTTCACTTGACAAGATTTTCTCCCACATTCCATGATTACAAGTAAAATTCACAAAAATTCCCAATCTACAAGGCCTGGAAAACATTTTCCCATGATTTTACAGAAATTCCATGACCTGTTTGAACTGAATATGTTACAAATGAGGGTAGTTTTAGACAATGAGAAATTTTAAGTTGGTTTAAAACAAGACTTAGAGCTTATGGTTGAAGATCATTTTACAAAGTGAAGGGCTTACTCAAAAAAACTTAAGATTTTTGATATTGCTACAAGAAATATTTGTAATAAATTATTAGAATTAGAAACTTTAGTTGCTCTTAGGATGTTTTGCACCAGTGATATTTGAGATGTTAAAGTGATGTGAGCAGAATACTTTAAAATGTTCCTTGGAAACGTTTTTCTTATCAGAATGATCTAATTATCTTAAGAAATGCATTATCTAGGAGGTTTTTAATAAGGTGGAGAGTGTAAGGGGTAATATTTTAATTATAATTGTTTACATTTATAATTAATGTCAATGAGAAAATTAATAGAAAAATTTACATGCAAACTTTCATGCTCTGTTAGATTGTTGACACAGGAGCCTTTAGTTTTATGACATGAACAAGATTAATATGGTTCACAAATGAGATTGAGTTCACCTAATAAGTTGAGAAATTGTTTATCAACTCAGCATGTTAATAATCTACTCCGTGGCAATACTTGAAGCTGATAACTAATGTTTGTGTGTTTTGTGAGTGAAGTATGCTGTATTATCTCTGTAACTATACTTGTACTACAGCAGCTATTTTACATTGCCATCTTATTTAGGACTAACATAAATGTCCTAGGCTGGCTAAACCTCATGAGACATTACTGGTTCTATGGTAAAAAATATCATTAATAGCAGGGTAAACCAACAGGTGAAATAGTGTATTTTGATTTTGATAAGTAAGAACATAAGAATAATATAGTTACTTAGCTACATTCATTACCAGGTAAGTTTTTATTTTGCAACTTAGTAGGTAGCTGAGTATCATCAACAATTGATACCAATTGCAAGTCAAAATGAACTTGTGTTTTGTATTCAGAAAATGGTTAGAAATTTTATTTTGCAAGTGATGGTTAACACTTTCTTACTAGATCCATTGAATTTGTTGAGAAAGGCTATACTTTATAAATTTATAAGCACATATAAATATGAAGAAAACCTAATAAAATGAAAGATGTGAAAGCATTTTCAATATAAATAGGTCAACAAAGCAATATCTGAGGCTAATAGAGACTCTGAAAAGTTCGTAATTTGTAACAGTGCTTGACTGAGTAAAAAAATCCAAAAAAACATTTGATTGAGAAGAGAGTTAAATAGAATCCTTATTGCTGAGAATAAATAAGGAGCTTACATGTTATGTTTTCACTGAAGGTAATGGAAATAAAATATATAATGTGCAAGACTTTAAAAAAGACAATAAGTAATGATTTAGTTGGAATATTAAATTAAATCTTCCAGAATTCCCCATAGTTGGAAGATAGCCAAAGTGATACATACTTTTACATTTTTAAAAATAACAAGCCTAGGAAAAACCAAAAAAATTTAGAAGAGTTAACCTAGCTAACTTCTTTTGTTTGGGAAACACCATTGATAATATATATCTAGACTTTTGTGAAACTTTTAACAAGATTCTCCACAATAGGTTATTTAGAAAACCAGTCTTAAGTTAGAGGTATGTGGTCTGACTGGAATAGTAAAAAAATAATCTAGGAGGGCCAATTAGGATTTTAAGTATTTGTTTATTCAACCTTGTCATTAAACAAGTATTTGTATATGTTTTCTTAAAACCACAGTTATATTTTTACTTCCTATAAGTATTTTCTTTATTTCAATCTCTTAAATGGAGCCTCCAGCTTTCTGGGAATCCTTAGCTGGCATTTATACATTATAGGAAATCCCTTTGATGTCTGAAATGAAAACATCCCTGAACCAAGTGAATGGTGTAATCAATCCAAATGAAGTATGATGAATATCAACATGTTGATTACATTTTGATCACTATTGGAACAACAATTTTAAGATGCATTACTTTTGTGTTTATCTGAATTAAGATAAAAATTTATATACATTCCAAGAGTGTTATAATGAGAAACTGTCATTTTCAATTAAAAAGTTTTGTTTAATGTTGCATGAATATATATACCCATATTTTCAGGTATGTCTTTCTTTAAGAAAAAATCACATCTAAAGTTGATAAAATGGAATTAATATGTATTTGTTATTGGAGTGGATCTGATAAGACCAGTTTGATCAAAATCTTTGTAAGTGAAATAGCCATTATAAATTTTGGATTCTGTTGTTGAAACACTGAAAGAAAACTTAAATAAAATTACAATTAAAAAAGGAAGAATGCTTTTTTCTTAACCTGAAGATGACCTAAGGAGGTCAAACAGTGCTGTACTTTATTTTAATTAGTTTTAATACCCATACCAGCTGTCTTGATCATACATTTTTACTTCAAGTGGGTTTCTTGTCATCATGAATGTCTTACCTCCATGATCACCGACTCTGCTTTAAAACAAAATTTTGATGTTGCATTCCTATTCATAAAACAGAATTTTACAAAAATTTGGCATTACATTGATAAAGCATAAAAACTATACTTTCCAAAAAATTATAAGACTTGAATGTGGTAGTCAAATGAAATTGAGCACCAAAATTTCTGTAATTTTTATAAATATTCAACAAGATTTTTTGAATGATGTCTCAATTGTGGGCAATTGCTCCAAGTTTTTATTTACATGAATTGAATCATCATATTTTAGTTTTTTTTTTGTTTAGACAAAATTGTTTCTTCAAATAAGTATGTCTTGTACTTTCTAATTATTTTTCGAAAATTTTCAGTCTCTTGTATTTGACTGAAAAATGTGCTTTATTTATGTTTTATTAATATAAACCACTTATTTCTAATAAGACAGCAATTTTATGTAACAACATGACAAGGTATAATTACCTACCTTATTAGATTCTCACTTGGAAACAAACAAACATTCAACATGTCTTCAAACAAAAGTAATAAACAAATAAAAAAGGCATATTATATAAAATAATATATTGGTGAGACATTGTTTGTATCCAAAATATTTCAATTTCTGAAACTGAAAACTTTCGTTCTCTTCTATAAATAAAAATATTGACTACACTATGTTTTACTATGATAACACACAGATCAATAACTCAAGCTTAACCTCATACATTACAATCTTAATATTTAGCTCAAATTCTTTGTCACTTGGCTAATGACTATTTCATGATGCCTAAAAAAGAAGAAACCTACATATTTGACAGCTTGTAGGTAGCAGCACTTTACTTGATCAGAACTAACAAGCAGGAAGTTTGGAAAATAATAAAATATATATATTTATGAAGTAATTTGAGCAGAAGACAGACAGCTATGTAGGAAGCCATTAGTATATGTGATGGATTGCAACAGAAACATGCATATCACAATAAAACTGTCCAAATATGTATATATGTACTTCCATACATACAGAAACACTGTATCAAGGATTTCTGATTGTTGAATTAAAGGATCGATTACATAATGTGGTACAAAATTCTACTGTTTAAATAATTCTCATTAAAAAATAAATTCCTATCTTTCTTAATTTTAAAATTTAGGAAAATTTACTTAATATTCTCATTTTTAAAAAAAGCCACTAAATACCCTCATTTTTTTTAAAAAAAAAGTTGTTTGTTATGACAATTCTAGTGAAATCCAAACTTTGATCGAGAAGACTAATGCAGATGATTCTGTGAATGCAGAAAGTTTTGTGAACGTTGACAAGAATGTTTCAACAGAAATTGATGAAACTGAATTAAAATCTATAATAAAATCACAACATGGTTAAAGTGTGAGATATTCCAAAGATGAATAAAATGGAAAAGCTAATGAGGAAATAGAAATTTTTACTTTATCAAAAGTGTTAAATTATATTAACACCATCAAATTCTATGCAAAAATGATGAGGGAAAATGAACTTTATTTTCATGAAAAGGATGTAGAACCAGCATTCTCTTTTAACCACGTGAGAAAGTCCATTAAAAAAATTGAAACAGTTGAAACTGGACACTTTCTTCAAATAAATATGATTAAGATTTTGTGTACTTATGCATATTTTGAATGTCTATTTTTGTTCTTATTCTAATAAATATAGCATGAACAGTACAATACCTTTATTCACAAATGTCTTACTTCCCTTGAGTCAAGCAAGTATAATGTTCTGCTCAAAAATTATATATAATGAATGAAATGCATGCATGCATGTTCACAGTCTTAGCCAGAAAACCTGTTTAAGCTGGAAATTTTACTTGGGCCCGTGCAATTCTGCCTTAGACAGGTTTTACTGTAGTTAGTAAAGCATATTTTCTTAAGCATTGTTGCAATACAAGGGTCACTGAAAGATGCAAGAAAATGCTAAGTGTAGTGAGAGAAAACAGGAAATTACAACCAGATAAAAAAATTATGTAATGGCTAGTATTAAATTTGTAACCTGAAAAAGGTCCACAAGAAAAAAAAAAATCAATTGTGTATTATAAGTAAAAAGTAAGATTTGGTACTGCCTGACCCAAATAAGGTCATGAGAGTGTGATCCAGTTTTACAGACTCAACCCCATTTCCTTCCTACTGGAACAAGGCACAATTTACATAACCAGACAGTAATGAAAGAAATGAGCCTGAGTCAAAGAATCAATTTATTGACTGCTGTCATGGTTGAGGTCTTCATCAAGTGGAGACCCAATATGGCCTGTTAATAAAAAAAATTAAAAGATGTTACATTTTCTACTAATTATAATATGAGTATCTCTTAACCCTGTAGAAATGTTATTTAATCTATTGATTACTCTTTCTCTAGAGGTAGATTTTAAGAGAGTATTCCTGCTTCTTACTACACAATTTTGGCCATTGTTTCAATTTGTTAAACTGAAATTTATCCAACCTTTCATTTTAATCTGTACCCTTACTACATAGTACAAAGATCTTGACTTACTTTGGCTCATTTGTATTTTAACTTGCAAAGTGGTGTTTCATTCTTTTGAATACAAAAGCTTTTTAGTTCTATAATGAATAAAAGAAGTTTTGATGAATATCAGAGAACTAACAACTTTGTTTGATAAAATAGTGGATTTCCTACTAACTCAAATATGCCAAGAGACTACCTGACCTTTCACCAAGTAGAAGCCATGGATGAATATGCCATTGTATGTCTGTATTTGGTCTGGTACCGAAATCTTTAACAGCCAAGGAGCATCAATTGAAGGATTTCACTCTCACAGAATTGCAGTTTTCATTAGATAGTGGTGGACATCACCAAAGATTAGTATCACTTTTACAGCTTTTTAACCAAAACTACGAGCATCCATACTATTGGTAGTTAAAAAAGAAACACAGTGAATGTCTCTGCATTAGAAACCTCATCTTGAATATTCCATCAATGGGAGTCTGTTCACAGTAGTCAAACACACTAGATACAAACCAATCTCATATTCCACAATTAAAGGAAAATTATCGGACTGAGACGACCTTTTTCCTTAAGGAAAAATAAAAATATGGCTGAAGCTTGACTGGCACTGCCACTGACTGCAGTAACAACTTCAATGGCCATCACTGAGGGCCAGGACCAGTGAGGCCTCCTTTTATGCTTTAGCTAGGATTTTCTCAATGAATGAAAGCATTTCAACTTTGGCATTAAACCAGACAATGGCCCATGCCTTCAATGAAAATCTATCACTATTACAAGTGGCACTGTAAAAAGTTGTCCACAAATTAGAAAGAGGACTGGGAACTATAGAAGAAAAATAATAGGTAATTTATTCTTTGTTCTGTATATGTGCAATTTTCATGTACCATACTGACAAAAACTGCTGATTAGTTCCATTTGGTTTTGTTATTTTGGAATATATAATACCTTTGGGAATATTACCACAATACTTAATACTTTGCAAAAATGTTGACTAGAATTGCAAAGAGGCACATAATATCATGCTTATATTTTAAAATATGTGATGCTCTTGATTCCCAGAATTCTACAAATGCTTTGTTGTAAAATATAATGAACACACAGAAAAATGATGAAAAAATTTATTTTTCACATACTTATGTGGTATACGTAGGAATAAAATATATCTTTTATTTTATACATTAATTTTGTACTTTTTTTAAACTACATTTTCAACTTGTATTATAACATTTTTTTTCCATTCAACTTTTTGCATGGGAAGGAAATGAAAACAAAAAATCAGAAACACAATGAAGAACTGTAAACCAGAGAACTGATATTATTCTTTAGAAACTTATTTTTCATTTTAAAATAGAAATATGATCAGTGGTATCACAGACTATCCACTATGTACACTGAACTGATGAAGTCCTTTTTCTCAAAATCATTGTGGAGTTATTTAAAATAACAAATTTTCAATAGAAAAATATCTTATGGATTACAATAAATCTCACTGAATGGAGTCGAGCTGTGATTAAACAACTGTATATCACGTAATATTTCAAAACAAAGTTTTACACTTGAAGTTATGTACACTAACAATTATTTATAATATTTATATGAAATAAGTAACACGTCTATTTATTGCCTTAGTTTTAGCAAAAGGAAGAATTTAACAGTTGTAACAGCACCTTTATGGTTGTTATTGCTGAACTGTTTTATCTGCAAAATTGCCTTATGATTTATAATCTTATGAAGTGAAACATTTTATCTAATACTCATGCGATTTTTCTTAAATTTTCACTTAACACATAAAATAATAGGAAAATTAAGAATTCAAGTTTATTAAATTTCTATCCAGTTTAACATTAACAATGTAGAAAAATCCATAAGGTATAAATACAATAAACTCTCGTTGTAATGAAGTCGTAGGGACCAAAGAGAATTGTTCATTACAAAAGAAGTTCGTTAAAAAGGATTTTTTTTTCATTCACTAGCCAAGTCTGGTAATGGTAGCCCCTATAACTGACGGCTGTTGCAGTACCGGTAGCCCAGGCATAATCTACTCAAGCCATAATCTGAAAATTTTATATCTAAGCTAATTTTTGCTGGGAGGGCGGGTGAGTTGGGGCAGGCAGGGGTTTAAAGTGTTATTGACCATAATTGTTATAAAAACATTGCTAGGCTAATCTACTACCCCATCTGCAGTCCACTATTTCTCAAGTGTAAGATTTTGATGATGACACCACACATTGTTGCGCGGAGACCGACTAATTGCACTTGCTAGCGGCGTAGCGGGTGGTCGGCAGCCGGCAGCGGTGACAATTAATTTAGGGAAGAAGAGAAAAATAAATATTTTCGTACCTGGTTCGATACAAAGGATGTAATATTAATGCTTTTCACACCCTAGGGACTATAATTATACATCGTTACAAGCTGACACTTCGATACATACAGTTCGGTTCAAGGGGCTTTTGTTACTATAGGCCTGGCATGGCCAAGCGCATAAGGCGTGCGACTCGTAATCCGAGGGTCGCGGGTTTGCGCTAAACATGCTCACTTTCCCAGCCGTGGGGGCGTATAACGTTACGGTCAATCCCACTATTTGTTGGTATAAGAGTAGCCCAAGAGTTGGTGGTGGGTGGTGATGACTAGCTGCCTTCCCTCTAGTCTTACACTGCTAAATTAGGGACGGCTAGCACAGATAGCCCTCGAGTAGCTTTATGCGAAATTCCAAAACAAACAAACAAATTGTTACTATGTATTTATATGGACAGTTGGCTGGACCAGTCATCAACTTCGATACAAGTGATATATTCGATTCTAGCGACTTCGAAACAATGAGAGTTTACTGTATGTAACTTTAAATGCACAATTCTCTTATTGAAGGAATAATTTAAAAAAAATTGAACTCTCTTTAGGCATTGCTAAAAATATATATGTATAACCTAATATGTTTTCAAATATACTGGTGCAATAAAATGAACTAATAACCGTAAGTTTTCAAGAATGTTTGCCACTCCATGATGAGACGAGATATTGTTTGAATAATGATTATTACTTAGTTTTGACAGGCAAACAAGTCTGTAGGTGTTATGTTACTTGAACAGAAGGATCTAGGTTACAGCTGTTCCTATTCAAGTAGACTGCTAAGTACAATACATGCAAAGTTCATAAAATAAGGAAATACGGCTTAATAATAAGATGATTAATAGGTGACATGATTATAAATGAAAGGAACAGAAATAATAACAAAGTTAGGTGATGGTAAATGATTCAATATGACAAAATGCTCATAGATAAGTTAAAATCATGTATATATGGATTGTGAAGGAATTTTTTTTTTTTCTAACGTTATTGCCAAAATGTTAAAACTTATGGTTTGAAGGGATCAGTTTGTCAGTACAAAATATGAACAATGGAAAGTAATGGTTTAAAGGATTGGACTATTTATATACCTATAAACAAAAGGGAGTAATGGTTTGAAAAAATTAAGTTACTGGTAGAATCCATGAGTAAATGAGGTGTAATAGTTTAAGAAGGATCAGATTATTTATAGAAATGATAGGGTATAATGATGTGAAATAACAGGTTTTTAAAGAGACAATGAGGAAGTAAAAGTCTGAAAAAATTAGGTTATTGGTAAATCTGAACAACAGAATTGCATTTAAAAGGATCAGGTTATTTGTAAGTATTTTGAACAATAGTAGTGAAAGTTTGAAAAAAATGAAGCTAATGGTAGTGTCAACAATTGAGAGTATTTGAAAAATTAGGTTTTCGGCAGTAACTATAATGTGCAAACAATAATATTTCTATGGAATCAAGTTGTTGTTAAGTAATATGAATAATGTGAAGCAATGGTTCAAAGAATCAAATTATTTAAAGAATGAAGAGTAATGATTTGAAAAGATCAGGTTATTTATAGGAATTATAAACATGGAGTAGTAATTTTGAAAATAATTACATTACTCAAAGGAATTATTGGAGTGAAGGCATGAGAAGATCAAGTTATTAGCATGAACTATGAACAATGAGGAGCAAAGGTTTGAAAGGATCTCAAAACTAGTAACTAATGCAAACAAAAGTGAGTAAACATGAAATAACCAGGTTACTTACAAGTAATATGAAAAATGGGTAATAAATGTTGAAAGAATCAGATAAATTGGGTTATCATTTTGTCACTTTTCTGCATCTTTTTGAACTTAATTTTTTATTAAATATGTTTAGTGTTTAAACTGTATTAGATAACAGACATCAGCAATACACTAACTAATTACAGACCTAATGCTAGGAATATACTTCACCTTGGTTTATCAACAAAACTATACACACCACATTGAAATGAGGTTTGACTGACAAAAAGACTAGAAGCTCTGAAATAAGTCACAGGTAATGACCTCATGGGAGGTAATAAACTTGACTAGCGAAGTTACGAAAACTCCATGTTTCTACCATCATAATTGTGTTTAATGCCAAAGTCTCATAACTGAATTACTTAGGTTGATATAATTTATCATTATTTTTAAAAAACTTTCATTAAACAGTATAATTTCTCTAAATTGCTTAATTACATGAAATTTTCAAAGGAAATTGTTTTTCATATAAAATTTAACTTATGTTGTTTGCAAGAAAGATATTGCCTTTACTTTACCTAAAGGCTTGCCGCTCATTTTATTAAAAGGCCTAAATAAACATAATTTACATAACAAAAAGCAGATGAAACTAAAACAAATGGAAACATGAAAATACAGTAGATATGAATGTATTTACAAATTGTTGACCACTAAATGTTTTAATTTACTGCATTTGAAGATCCATTTAACTGTGTGAAAACTGGTTTCAGAAAGTAAAACATGTAAGTATATGTATGTACATATGTAAATGAAGTAATATATAACATTTTAATGGGTTAATCTTGAAAATAGAAAATTTTACAACTTTTTGCAAATCTATCTGTTCTCAATAAAAAGTAGTCAAAACATGAAAAGAGGAATAGTAAGTAAGTGCATACTTGCTCACATTTTTGAAATAATAAATTTTACAAAGTTAGAAATACTAGAAAATGTATAATCTATTACATCCCTCATGTTCATGATTTATAAGGTCTTAAAGTCTAGTTTGTTTTTCTGTATCAGTTTTCCACAAAAAAAATAAAGAAGTGTTACATGTAGCCTTTATTATAGGGAGACAGCTTGTTATTTCAGAAACAGAAAACAAGAGTCCACATTTAATTTTCCCATTATTTTTTCAAAACCGTGTCTTATCAGTCAACACTATCACAGGTTTGTGTGTTTTTATGTCATAAAAAAACACCAACAGACAACTAGCAGAAGAATTTAAGTTAAGGCTGCTGGTCACTGTGACTGTATTTAAAATGAGTATACAATTAGAACCTATCAAAAGTTAACTAAAGAAAAAACATTAGAAGGATATTTCAATATTATTTAGGCTAATATAATTAAAACATTAATCAGTAATGATAAACTAAAACATAAAAGGAGGAACTGACAATTCTAAGAAATAGTAGCTCATTTGTAATAAAATGCTGTGGCATAAAGAAAAATATAATAAAACAAGAGAGATGAATAGAGTATAAAATTGGACTTGCAAATTATTCTTTAAAAAGAAATAATATTTATCAAGTTTCTGACAATCTATCTTAAAACTTGTATAATAAAATATAATTTATTAATTACCTTTTATATCAAGTTTATTCATGTATATGGTGATAAATTAGTTAAAATAAATTTCAAATGCAAATCATCAAAAACTCATGATGTACATTTTGACTTGTCTGTAGTGAGAGAGTTAAAACCATGACTACTCAATACATTGTTAAAATGGCATGCTATAAATTTACAAAGGCAATATTTTAGTTATTTCATCTTATAGTCAATTAACTGCATACAATAAAAAATAATAATGGAATTATCACATGAAAAATTTAAGAATATTTGACTGTGACCACCAAATCACTATATGGTAACCAAACTGTCATTATGGATCATCAACGCCCCCCAGTGGCTCAGCAGTATGTCTGCAGACTTACACGCTAAAATCCGGGTTTCTATACCCGTGGTGGGCAGAGCACAGATAGCCCATTGTGTAGCTTTGTGCTTAATTCAAAAACAAAACAAAAAAAACAAGGATCATCAACATCAACTTTCTAAAATATGATCTTCAAATTATTAGCTTCTTATAAACTGTTTGACTATTTTGTATAGCAGAATTACTATGTTAAACATCTTATAATGATGGTCATTTTCTCTGTTTCAAAGAAGCCACAAAATTAAAATCATCATATCTTAGTCTTAAAACTGTTTCTTATACCTAAACTTCAAATACTAGGGTTACAAAAACAAGTTTCCTATAAGTACAGCTACCACATTAATCATTTTACAATATAGCCATGAACAAACTTTATACATGTTACAGTAGGACTATCACATACAATTAATATTGCTTCTATACTTAGGGTTATCTACATCTTAAATAAATTGGTTATAACAAGTATCTTAAATTAAAGTTCAGCAACAGCTACTTTAATTATTGTATTAGTGACTAAACTGACTTTCAATATTTGGTGATTAGGAACCCACTGTTAAAAAAACAAAGTCTGAAGGCAGCTTGAATGGATAGCAAAACAAACATTTTACACTTTATAATAGTTTCTTTCATTATCCATTCAAGCTAGCTCTAAACTTTATTCACTTTCAATACAAATATATTTTTTTACAGCAGAACATACAAATTAGCTTTTACAGTACAGTTTATAAACTAACTTTTATTTCAGCAAAACTCCTATTACACATTTAGGGCTACAATCATACTTCAAACTGTAAACTTGAAAAGAAACAGAGATGGGAAAGATTGCCCATACCCAATTTTAAATTGCCATTTGAAAAAGTCGTATGTTGTGTTAAAATTTAGACTACATATTTGTACTAATGTTTCAAGCCATCACTCATAATTTTTACTCTTCAGAGCTGAATGCATTTTATCCACGAGGAATAAAAAACACACCAAAGGCTGAAAACACACTAGTTTTTATATTGTATTATTAATATGTGAAAAGGAAGGTGAAAATGATGCATATGATACCAGTTTTGAAAAAAAAAAAAGTAGCCATCAGCATAGTTTTCAAACATCATCAGCTGGAATGACAAACCAAGAAACTACATCCAAAGCAATAATACACAACTATCACAGAAAACCATAATGTTAAGTTTGCAGTAGTGTTTTTCTAGTAACAAGTTCCTTCACGTTCACTTGCTGGCCAAGACAGTAGTAACAAGTTCCTTCACGTTCACTTGCTGGCCAAGGCAGTAGTAGCAAGTTCCTTCACGTTCACTTGCTGGCCAAGGCAGTAGTAGCAAGTTCCTTCACGTTCACTTGCTGGCCAAGGCAGTAGTAGCAAGTTCCTTCACGTTCACTTGCTGGCCAAGGCAGTAGTAGCAAGTTCCTTCACGTTCACTTGCTGGCCAAGGCAGTAGTAGCAAGTTCCTTCACGTTCACTTGCTGGCCAAGGCAGTAGTAGCAAGTTCCTTCACATTCACTTGTTGGCAAAGACAGTAGTAACAAGTTCCTTCACATTCACCTGTTAGTATAAACAGTAGTAACAAGGTCCTTCACATCCACCTGTTAGTATAGACAGTAGTAACAAGGTCCTTCTTATTTACTGACTGCTAATAAAGCAGTAACAAGTTCCTTCATATTCACGAATTGGCAATATAGTGTTAACAAGTCACACAAAAACATTTGAATGAAAAAAGTCAATTTCAATTACTTTTTCAATGTTCAGCCTAAGCTATAATCAAAGAAACCATATATATTAATCTGGATTTCTTAACTCTTACAAAAAATAATTTCTTGAACTTTTCTCCAACAGTTAGTGATATTCTATACAAAAATTTGAACAGACTGATATTTATAGCTTTTAAAAAGGATTATTCCTCATTTAGAAAATTAAACTATAAAAATAGAAATATTTCCACACCTAATTTTGAACCCCTTCATTACTACAAAAACTATCTTTGGATACAGTTGAAAATGTCCCAAGTTTAGCTATCATGAGAGAAACAAAAAGCAGGAAAACACAGAAGTATAGCCATGGGAGTCTCAACACAAGAAATTTCATTTTATTTTATTTTAAATGTCAGCTACTACCACAGAAACCTGTCTCCACTAAAAATTTACAAATCTGTAGGATTACTAAATGTTAGTTCATGTTTGTATTTAATCATTGAGTATGTTAAACTGTTTTAAGCATCTGGAAGAATACAAATACCAATCAATATTGAAATTAATGTCAGTGAAAAATTCAAACTTGCAGTCTTACTGTGTTACAAGTTTCACGTTCTTTATTTTAAATGGTGTATTATGTTTTCCATATCTGTTTTACTGCTGCCCACCACTAGCACAGCAGTATGTCTTCGGATTTACAACACTACAATCAAGGGTTCGATTTCCCTCAGTATGCTCAGCAGATAGCCCAATGCAGCTTTGCTATAAGAAAACACACACACTGTTTTACTACTAGCTTCTAACAGATAAGGGCAGAAGAAATTTGCCAATTTTTTTGTCCAGTGCATGTGGTTTGATCAAAAAAAATTAATTATTTCAATATCTGAAATGAGTTCAAAATATTTTTAACAACAAAATGACAATTTGTTACTCTAGGTTAATTAAGTTGTTGTCAAGTGATAAAATGCTTGCTTATAATTTTACAAAATCATGGATTGAAATATTTTTAAAATCCAGCAATGTTTGTATCAGAACACAGAGCAAAGGAACAGTTAAACTAGGCACATTATTATTTTCTTAACATTCATGTAATTGATGGCTGTAGTTCTAACAACTGACAGGGTTTTATGTCATTCACTTTAAACACTTCACATTAATTTCTACTATTAGTCATTTTTAACAAAATACTTACACATTTCATTTCTGAATTAATAAGAAATACTACAAAACTTCAATAAAAGTATTATATGTGATCGATCTTCTGTTATATGACATACTGTAATGAAAATAATAAAAGATAGCAATTCTCTATTACACAAATAAAACTAATATACTCAACACATCAGCCAACAAATCTGATGCCAATTAATTTAGTTAAGGTGTATTTACAGTTCTTAAATTAAAAAAAAAAATAACAAGCTCGAATACCATGTATGAAATTCCAAAAAGGATATAAAACTCTTAAATCTAAAACCAAACTCATACAACATATCCAGCCCAACTATATATTTGTACACTAACTACAAAATAATCTGAGAAACTATATGCAAACTTTGTACAATATTAAGTTATTCCTGTTCAAGGTCTTCAGCCACCTCTTCCTCTTCCACGGTCTTAAGCACCTTGTTCACAAATTCTGCAGAGTAACCAGCTACAGGTTCAGGAACTGTAAAAAATTCTCCCTGTTAACAAACTTACTACACAAATCTCAACTGAAGCAAAATCAAACTGAGACTTTTTTCATAGATAAAAAAAATTGTAATATGATAAAGATATAACTATTATAATCCACAGAAGGGATTATTTCGTCTGATTCCCCTCTTTTGTTGTGAAATATTCATAATTCTTCTCAAGAACAGCAAAATTACTCTGAGAAAAGAAGGTATTAAATGTTATAATTATTATTATTACTTAAACCAATGTGTGGAACATCAGTGGCTTATGATTGTCAAAGCTTAAATGGGTAAGGACAGCATGTCTAGTATCATAGATGATACAGTCAAGAGGAAGCTATCAATGTAGTCATTCTGTCTTAGATACTACTAAGTTTGTGGCTTTATGTCCTATGACAAAGTTCACAGTGAAACTTTATTTTCTAATTATTCAATAGGAACAATCACACCAGGAATACGTTAATATAATATTAATCCTAAAGTTTGGAATAAAACATATGCTTTGAGTTGTGAAATTACAAACTTTTCATTTCTGTAAAATATTACTTCAAAGTTGTGCTCCAATATTTACTAATCACATATTAGGTACATTAGAATTTGTTCAACATTAAAAGACTGCATGCACAGAATTACTAAATGCACATTTAATTTTCAATGAATGAGGATTCTCCTCAATGTTTAGCCAAAGATTATTTTAATTTTGTGGGAAATTCAGTAACTGTGCTGTCAGTTGCATACTTCAGTTTATTACGATCTTTTCAAAATGATCATGTCCACTTAATATAATAAAAAATTATTATAATACTGTAACTACTAATTTTATCTTCCATCAGTATAGTGTAATACTATATTAGTGGTTAGGTTATATTTGTTCCACCGAATTACTTTGTCATATACACCATTTTATTGCTTCCTTTTCTAAATGTTATTATTATCACAAACTTTCTTTAATTTTATGGCATACAGTATATTTCTATTTGTTATCTAGCATAGCATAGATAACACTTAAAAGTTCAAAGAAACTTTCAAAATATATAAACATGTATACAGTTTCAGCAATGGAAAGTCTTACTGAACACAATGTCACAGTATTAAGACATGAGCCTGATGCTAACAGAAGAAAAATCAGAAATGCTTTATCAATAAGATTAAACAATCCCCAGGCACATCTCTATATATCTTTGATTTCTCAAAGATTCTGAAGCTTATGCAAATGTTTTGCAAGAAATATTCCATTTTTTTAACATTAATTCATCTTCGTAATGTTTTTCATTTAGCCATTCATAAATAATCTGTAAAAATTCATGCAGACTGATATTTACATGAACCAATGCTCGAATTTAAATACTTTAATTTTGAACACTAATTTAAATATTAAAATTTTCGTTACTGTTAAAATTTGTGATTGCGCCAATGATTGAAATGTCATACCTGTTCTACAACTTAATCTTGACTGCTGTAAACTGTAATAAAATATACTTCATCAGAAAGTAAACTCAATACTTAAGTTACACATAGTTTACCAAGTATAAGTGAACAATAACATTTTTAAAACTAGCAAAGCAGGTAATTACTGGAGGGTGTAACCTCACTATATTGTTTTATAGTAGAATGACATGTAGTAATATTTGTTTCACATATGCTCTGGAAATGAAAATTTTGTTCTATTAGTGAGTAAGTTTCTCATTCTCAACAAATTTTATTGATAGAGTAGTTTTTATAAAGCTAGTTGGAATTCACTAATCAACTGATTGGCTTGATTATTAATTGATTACATTCAATGAACTGATTGTTCTCACATGAGACTGGGATACTTGGAATAACTGAATGTACTAATAATTGAAAAACTAACTTCAGTTGATAATTTGCAGTAGTGACAAACTGATTATGTTGAATGACTGAATTACTTATTTTTGTGACATTAGTGTATTTAGTTGTAATTTTGGTTAACAGATTATTTTACGACATTAATGAATGTTCACATATAATGGAGTATTATAAATTAATTTCCTAGCACTAATTAATTACTTTTTAGAAGCAATAGAAAATAAGTTTTGCTCTATCCTTTTTTTTTATGATTATTTTCATTAACCATATTTGTAACAAAGTTGTTCAACTTAACCAACCTCAAAAGTGAGAAACTATAATGAAACTCTTGTTTATATGATACCAGAAAAACCTTTTTTACCATGCAATGTGCAGCATAAACTTCATAAAATTCTTTATCCTGTTTTCATGTAGATTTTCAATGGGGATCACAATTTTCCCACTTCACCTCAGTTTCCAGACACGGAAAACTTTATTTTTCTCCAATTTCAGAGTGCAGATACAACATCGTGAATATGTCGCATGCAGATCTAATATATATATGCATCTATATAAATATAACAGTACTGTCTGTTGTATGTTAAAGTAAATTCTTTGCAGGGTGTGGATGGTTGGTTTGGCATTTTATGATGCAAAGCAACCTGGCTATCTACACAAAACATTTGATAGAAAGTTAAAATTATTAAAATTCATAAAAGTTTATTTTTTGAATTAAAAATAGAAATAGCATTAAATCCAATTTTTATATCTAGTTTACAGTAATAAGAGAAAAACTACTGTAATACAAGTTGTAAAGGACCTTCTGTAGCATAACTAATTATCATAACTCGCCAGGAAGACTAATGGGTAAATTCACAAATCAGGGTTAGACACCTGAAGTTGGCCTTTCTGGTCCTGGTTTCGAGTTATTTGATGTAATGGCCATTTTCAGAAAGTAGAGAAATACAAGTTTTAAAAGACTTGTAGTAAAATTTTAATTATAATGACTCACCAGCATGACTAATGGGAAGTTCAAACAGCAGGGTTAGACACCTGAAGTTGACATTTCCAGTACTGATTTCAAGTTATTTGACATTTCAGCCATTTTTATAATTTCAAACTGAACTAATTGTACTTTAATTCTTAGAAATGAATCACATAAAAAAGGTCTAATTTAAAAATTAAAAGCCTAAATAGCATTAAAGAAATTAATGACCTTTACAAAAACTCAAAACATTTATAAGGTGGACAATGTCTCCATTGTCAATGATGCTGCATAACATTATGGATAAACCTTGGGACAAAATATGTTTAAAATGGTTCTATCATTGTGTAAGGACAGCAAGACAGTAAAATTGATTTACTGTGATCTGAGTGTCACACAGTCAACACATTGGTGCATCAGTCCCAGATAAAAGAAAACTATGACTAATGTGTAATCTAGTTGGGACAACTTCTTTCTTATCCTCAGAGTAGCAAAATGGCCAAAGTCCAATAGAGGGTTTTATTTGGAAAAGCTTTTCACATTGCTCACTCCAAGTTGACTGTCAACTGACACGGAGCCTAGTCTTGAATACAGAACAATTGTCCATGCCTGGAACAGACACAGCACTGATAGTGACAGAGCAGACAGGTTTAGTTGCAGTGTTGACGAGCCCACTTTTGTGAATACCAACATGGCCTGATGGCCAGAAAAACTGGACAGAAATAGGAATGGGAGGATGTTTTGAAAGATGTTCAGCAAATAAAAGATAGTACTTCCAATCAGGAGTATCTGCTTTCCTCAGATGACTTAAAGAAAGGTCACATTTGGGGATTGTAATAAGCCATAGTGGGATGGGCTGATCAGTGGATACAGCAATGTTATCCAAGGACAGATCCAAGTCATCTAACTCTGCCTGGATATGAAAGACAAAAGGAAAAATGGCAGATCATCTGTTCTGAAAAAGTATTGCCCACCAAGGAACAAAAACATAACCCCAGGTGAAATGCTTTCATAAGAAATGAAGTTTCGAAGCATATAGTATAGACAGTTGCAAACTGCATAGGTGACCCATAGTCTAGTTTTGATCGAATAAGAGTATGATACATCTTTAGCATAGAACATCAATCAACCCCCCTAGTGGTGGAAGAGATGACATGGAGGATGTTCAGTGCTCTTGTATATTTGACTCTTAACTGTTTCATGTGTGGTATAAAAATCAGCTTACAGTCAAAGATAAGCCCCAAGTCTCAGAGACCACAGGTAGCACAACTTCACAGATACAGAGTCCAGGATCAGGATAAATACCCCATTGGTAGCAAAAATGCATGCAAATGGTTTTAGAGAGAGAGAAGTTAAAACCATTTGCTGTGGTCCACTTCAGTAAATGATTGAGGGCAGTCTATAGCTGTCACTCAATATACCTCATGTTTGACAAACTGACATGAAATGTGGAAGTCGTTGATATAGAGATTGCTTGCAATAGTAAGAGGGAGATGTTCAGTGATGGCATTAAGCTTTATACTGAAAAGTGCAATACTAGAAACATAGCCCTGAGGGACTTTTAAGTTCCTGCAGAAAAGAATGTGAAAGTGCTGAACACACACAAATTTAGAATAACCTGTCTATTTAAAGTTAATAAAAATGGGCAAATGACCACATAATCCATATAAATGGAGATTTCACAAAATGCCATGCTTCTATGTAGTACTTTAAGCCTTCTCAAGGTCAAAGAATATTGATAAAAGATGTTTTCATTTGAGAAAGACGTCTCTGACTGATGTTTATAGTCAGATCAGATGGTCAATGGTGGAGTGCTGTCAACAGAAGAGGAGGTTATCAGATATCTTGTGTGAACTGATATCTGGCTTTTGAGCTACACTTCGACAATCTTTTGCTACATCCCAGCTACAATCAACAAAATCATAGCTAAGATCTCAGATTATCATGGAAATAAAATTTCATGTTATTATTTATGTAGAGTTATATATGATCAAGAGTTATGCTTCAGTGAACGTCTTATTCATTTGATTGATATGACAAACAGAACAAGATGTGACTATGAGGACAAACAACACTTCATAAAACCACCAATCTATGAAGTTCCAAAAGTTGTTATAGTTTTGCCACATATTGGCAAATATTCTTTGTATGTGAAAAAAACTACACACCCTGTGTAACTGAGGTGTATTATTAAAATTTTTGCTGATGGCCTCAATTTTTTAATTGTTCTCATCATATTTTGTTCTAAAAATAAAATTATGGGATGAAATTGTTTCAAATTTGACATGAATATTTTCAAAAGTGTATACTTTCAGAAAAATTAAAATTTCTGATAAAAATATTCATTACTTAATGTAGTTACCTGCACTCAGTCTATGAATAGTTCACCTGTAAGGTGATTTTTCACATAAAGTATAAAATACTATTTATCTTCATGTCAAGCCAACCTTAGAGCAAGAGTGGACATTTGCAATTCTCTGCACTCTCATGAACATAACTCACCTTTCTGGGACAGGCTAGTGACTGGAGATGAAAAATGGATATTTTACAAATATGTAAAGCATTGCAGACAATAGCTCAAAGCAGGTAAACTGGTTAAAGCACAGACCAAAATGGACCTCCACCCCAGGAAAGTCTTGTTAAACATTTGGTGGGATACTGTTAGTGTGATCCACTTTGAGTTGTTGCCACTCAATATGACGATTACATCAGACTTCTATTGTTAATAGTTAGAGTGCATGAATGTTGCACTGAAAGAAAAGAGGCCTGCTTTGATCAATCATAAAGGTGTTGTGTTACACCAGGATAATGTAGGTAAAAAAAAACACCATAATCTTTATAGATAATAAAGCAGACAACAAAATTAATGTGTTATGTATACTTCAATCTGAAGACTGTGGTAATATCAAATTAACTGTTGGTACAGTGTAGTGTAAACTAAGCAGCTTCTAATAACTATATACACTTTTGTTAATTAATTATATGTATATTGTAGGTCTCAAGGCAAAGAATAGTAAATACAGTTGTAAGAGTTTGTATCTTCTGTGTCAAAAAGCCATATACACCAACTCTGTCATCTGGATATTCATCTTCACTGTGGTTAACAGTGAAACACTGTTAAATTCAATAGTGCATGGATCATGTAACATGAAAAATGCAGCTTAAGTTGTTTTTTTGTTACAGGATTCCTTTGAAACAAGGTAATTAGGAAATACATAACAAATATTCAAATTATATTGTACATTATAATGTTAATATCACTGATATATATTGATAATAAAGTGGTTTAATTAAATTTTAAATGTAATGCAGTACACATTCAGAAAATAATTAAAAATTGTGCTAGAAGCTAGAGTTAAACTAGAATGTAATCTGTAGTACTTCTTCAATGAAAACAAACAGTTCATTACTTTACTTGTCCTTGTTGCAAAAGAGCTGACATGTGAAGGAATGTGCAATTTAAGAACACTGATAAATCAAATGTTTAAAATCTTAACAATGATGAACAAAGCCTCTCTGAGATAAAACTTGTTCACTCATAAGCTTTAAGTCACAAGTTAACAAATGTCAGGCCAACGTAGAAGTTTCCACTTATACTAAAAGGTTCGTGCTAGAAAATGGAGCTCTAAAAAAGTTGTAAGCTATTTTATCTTACCTTTGCTTAAAATAATAGATTCTACCCTTGAAGTCAAGGAGAAAGATAACTGTGAACTAATATCAAGATTTTGCCTGATCATTTTTCTCACTTCTAACATCAGGTTCATCAGTGCTCCTGAAAAAAACACAAAACAAAAAGTATTTACCATACTGATTTTATTATGCAACTACAATTCTGAGATATAGGTTAAACTTTCAAAATGGAGAGCAGAAACTTCAAAGTAAACAAATTTACAATTTTACTATTGTATGATAATTCACGCAGTGGTTCAAAAATTCAGTTTAACAATTTTGCTGTGGGCTTAGTCAACTTCAAGTTCATAACCCCAAATTGATCATCAGAACTTCCACACTATATTTTATATACTTTCACAAAATATGTCAAACATTACACATATTTTGGACATAAAAATAAGATTTTTTGAATACTCTTAAGTATTCAATTCTTAAAGAAAATAATAATTGTACTGAATAAAGTTTATAATATCTTTGATACAAAACAGAGCATGTGTTAACTTATCCATAATTTTCCACCCCCACTTTCTAACTTGTGCATGCTTCAGAAAACCATACATAAGCTCTTTTCTCACACCATAATTCAGATTGTGAAGTTACAGTCATGATGGAAAATCACACACTGCCTGATTGTGGAAGGAGGGTGGGAATGCATTTCAGAGGTAAGTACATTTTAATTACAAAAATGTCAAATTCATATCAAGTAGATTTGCCTCTGAAATTTTAAAAAGCAGAATATCCACTTGGAAATGGAGAAAGTTATAAGACAATAGGTACATTACAATTTATGCTGGAATGTAATTACTTTGACCAATACAATGGAAACATAAGCAAACAAATTTGGAGTAGAATCAATGGATTTGATTCACTGGAAACTGGATAGGATCAGTATCAGAAACGATTAGAACAAATGAAGACATCGTGAAGTAGGCATTCCTCTCAGCAAAGTAATTATTCAACCTATGCACATGTTACTTTAAAGGAGCAGTTGGAAAGTACACATGTACCTATAAAGCTGTCAAATGTCAGAGGTGGTAGCATAACAGGTATTTAGGGTCTGAACAAAGCACAGTAGTGGAAGGTTCTCAAAAGAGAAAACTAGTAATATCGAATAAACAGACACACTCCTGCAGTTAAAGCACTCTTTATCCACAAAAGAAACGATTAACCATGACACACAACCAGTTTAATTAGCAGGTATTCAGAGAAGTTTTAAAACAAAACAAAAGAGACAGATCTGAGAATGAGGTTCATAACTTGACACTGGTGAAAAGATTGAAAAATAAAGGAGTAAGGTGTTCCCCATGCTAGTTCAAGTAATGAAAATAGCCAATTTGTCTCCAATATCTCAAGTACTATACAAATACACAGGGCCGAAATTCTTTATGGTGGGTGTAAGGAAACTTGCCATAACTAGCACTTTTAAAAATAACTTACTACGTTTAACACTCACACAACATAAACTAAACAAATCTGGTATTGAATTTAAATGAAACATTCATATATCTATAACACATGCTGAAGTGTTTTAGTTGTAAAAGTTGTAACTTACAATGAAAATTTGACGTGTTTAAAGACACAGCAGTGAAAGTATTTTAACCTACATACTGGTTAGTTAAAAAGTTAGTTATGCAGTAGTTTCTGATTATTCTATTCTAGTACCCGATATATTTTGTGTCCTGAAATGCATATTTGAAAGTTGTATTATTTTTTGACAATCAATACTGAAAAATAAAGTGCAAAAAGCGTAAATATTAAAGTGTTAAATTTAATGTAATTTTTTATTTATTCTTATGTATTTTTCTCAAAACCAACTAAAATGTAAAAGTTACAACTTATTAGGTTAGGATAATAATTAATAAGAAATACTCCCTGTGATCTCTTTCTTTGAGGAATGCACATGGACAAACACTGTACAAACAACAGTAATTAAATTAAACTACTTGTCAAAAAGTAGAGGCCTGAAAGTGTTAGGATACAAAACTAATTCATAGATACAATTAGCAATCATTCTCAGAATAAAAAAAAGTAATTTTGATTCAATTTATTATTTTCAATTTCTCTAATTTTGTTGATTTTCATACAGTTTGTGCTTGGGTAAAGAAAATAAAAGTCAAAGTACAAAAATTTACCACAAAACTTTGTAATTTTCTCAGAGTTTCTAGACTTCATGAAAACTAAGATTACAGAAAGTATTTTTACTCTAAAGCGTGAAATATCTTTCACACAATGATTTTGCAAGGACATTGATTTAGTAAAAATCAATTTGTAAAAAAACTTTTTTTTAACATCACATGAGTAATGTTTACAAAAGCTTATTAAATTTTGTAATGATATATTTAATACATTCAAATTTATAAGATGCATAGTTTCATGGTTGTTATAAGGTTGATCAAATTGATGGAACTGTTTGCATTGGGGGTTAATGTAACCAAGGTGTTCAAAAAGCAATTCATTTTATGTATAAAAATGAAGAACATCAGGATGAAAGACAGATGAGTAGGTACACAACTTCAAAGTTTGTAAGGTCATAAGAGACAATGGAAATGTGAAAATTTTGTAAAAAAGAAAATAAAAAGAAGAAAACAATCACCCACAAGTTTGTACATAGGAACTGTTCAGAATCAAAGGGTGGGTAAAGTCTCTCCTTACCTGTTTCTAAGTGTGGCTAATCAAAAGAGTTGAAAGAAATGAGCAGAAATGGGTGTCAACTGAGAAACGGATGAGGTAGACAAGGTAAAATAAACTAACAATGCATGGAAGTTATCTTCAAGTGAGATGTTGATCAGAAGTCAATCAAGATGCTAAAATGCTAATCAACTTCTACTTGTTTTCTTCTGAATGATAAAGTAGTGCATGTGAAATTCCTGAAAAGAAAAAATTATTTTGGAAAGCTCTTATGAAGTTAGTTGATATGTTGGGAAAAGAAAAAAATTAACAAGTCATCCATCCATAGGTCCTGTAATTCTAAATGTTGAGATATGTGTACGCAACTTTGAAGTAAAGCATCTGTGAAGAAATAGATCTCTAGATAAGGTGGTGGCTGAAGAACACCTATCATGGTATTGTTCCAATCTAATCATCCTTAATATAGAATATGATGAGCCTGAATAAAAAGACTGAAGTATCCAGTGAATTGCTGCTCATGATCCATTGGTCACACTGAAGGAATCTTGCATGCTCATTCCAAAAAAATAAAGGATTTTAGTGATACCCATATACCCCAAAACAAAAGAATTTCCTGCCCAGTTGGAAAAGGAAAAAGAGTTGAACTGTTTATTCCATTGTGTGGAGCTGATTGGGAGTTGGCCAAGCCTGATTGCAGTATGCTTTAAAAACAGACACCCAAATGAATGACACGTGTTGGGGAGAGAAGAGATATTTTAGCTTTGATAATGAAGCCTGCCTTGGTTACTTCTCAAAGTTAAATTTAAGTGTGACGTTCAACCAACTGATGAGACTGTGCCAGCTGCAACCAGTCATACACACAATGGTGTGTGTATAGGACTAAGGAAAGGAAGTGATCAGAAAAAACTCATATGATTTAGCTGAACACATATGGTGCTGATGCAATGGTGTGTGTATAGGACTAAGGAAAGGAAGTGATCAGAAAAAACTCATATGATTTAGCTGAACACATATGGTGCTGATGCAAGTTTCGAGGGCAGAGTCATGAACTGTAGCACCTGACCTTTGTGCAAATGTACAGATGGTGATTCAAACTTGGATATCCATCATCCTGGTAAAAAATGCTGATTCACAGTGAGGAATAATCTTGATACTTTTGCAGAAAAAGTTTTAACTTAATTAAAATGTTTCCAAAACATTCTGATTGGCCACAAAACTATCATTTTTTTTCTTTTCCATTTATGAAACATTAATTTATCCCATTCTGATAACATGAAGTAAGGTTTATTAGACAAGTTAAACAGAAATTGTAAAAATTAAATACATTATACCTATTCTTAATAGTTTATGAATTATACATACCGATTAAGAGAATAGAAAATTATTAAAGGCTTTTGTGTCATTTTTATCTAAATATCATAAGCCACAACAAGCCTATATGCATTAATAAATGTGGTTTAATTGGTTAACTCAGCTGTGCTCATACTAAAATAGTTAAACCACATTAATTAAAACACAAGACTTCCAAATTTTGTGAAGATATAGAATGTATTAAATTTAAAAGGACTTTAAATGAGTACAAAAGAAGTCTTTTAGCCAATATTACAAGTTTTTCCCACACAAAAAAAATATACTTTATAGAAGTATTTTTAATAAAGATTTGTCCATGAATATGTTGAGTATTTGTTTTGAATAGTCCAAATGTGCAAAGAACTTTCATATTAAAATAAAAAAATACTTATCCTTAGCTCAAAAATCTCAAATGTATGTAATCCCTAAAACCTCCTGAATGCATTTCACACGTTTTTTTCTTTTCAGTAAAACTCTATACTTTATCTGTTACTTTATTAATCCTATCTTGAAACAGAATCAATCAATTTGACCAACCTTGTAGCCATTAAAACAAATCAAAATAAATCTTTTTGTTGTTATAGAATTACTTTAAATTGTAACATGAAACAACATTCATCTGTCTCAAGTGGCCTTAAGTTCATAACAGTATAAGTCTATTTATAATTAAATTTTATTGTTTTTATTGCCCTGTTAACCCTGTCTAATTGCTATCTGCACAATTATAAGTTGTGAATCACTTGGGAAATGTCCAGCTCTCCTGTGTACCTTGTGAAACATTATAATTTTTGATTTTACCTCATCTTAACTAACCCAAAAGGATTTCTATTTTTTACATTTTAGTTACTTTTGTAATTGTATATAAGCAATAAAGATATAAACACAAAATAAAATATTTTACCAATCTTTTTTTTCTTGTTGTCGATCGTCAAAGAAAATTAAACCTAATTTTGTTATGCTAATGACTATAATGCAATTAATAATTTTTTAATTAACTAATTCCCCACACAATATAGATAATGACTTGCAAAAAATAAACAAATTTCCTTACCTCAAAATGTTGCTGGCTTTCTAGCTATGCAACAAGAGCATTACAAATTCATCCAATCTAATCATTATCTTTCTCAAGGGAAAGATGTTGGTACTCTCAGTAAAACTGAAATTTAACCATTCAGAACATAACATTATACATCATTTGATAGACAAGAACCTTGACTTTCTTCTGTTTATAGGTAATACACAATTAAACATAAAAGAAAATGCAACAGGTTGCAGTAGTTGTGTCAGGAGGGGCCTGATTTCCTGTTCAATAACTCAGTAACCACAAAACACTGAAAACTATAAAAAATAAGGTTTGTCTAAGCAAATGATTTAACAGAAAATAATTTTTATTTAATTTCACACATTATTGAGGGGTGGTGGATAAAATAGGGAAGATAACATACTAAAAGAAAATGTGTCACTTGTATCACACTTACAGAAGTTTAGGAATCTTTTAATATTGCCTTGTAGAACTAAGAACTTAAAACTTCTATATTATTAAAATATGGATTAGTAGCTAAGATTTTATCCTGTCCTAAATGGTGTAGCATGAACAAACAGTATTTAATAAAATTTTGAATGTAAGACATTAAAACCTTTGGTCATGCAGAGTAAAGAATACCTATGGTGATATGGTTAGTACTACCAAATGTACTGTACTAAAAACAAATTTACGTATTTAGGATTTTACAAATTCAGATGTCAATCATTAAAAAAAAATAAAACATGGAAAGCTATTATCTATAATACACAGAAAAATTTAAGAACTGTTTTTTACAGCAGGTACAAAAAAACAATTAAGTTACAAGTTACTTTAGAAAGAACAGAAGGCCTAGACTATTTTACAACAGAGAAAAAAAATTGCTAAAGATTCTAAACAGCTTTCTCATACTTTTATGTTGGCACAAATTAACACTTATTTCTAAAATGACATACTGAGTTTAATATGCTAAAAAACTTAGTTTAATACTTCTTAGAAATTCTGTGTCCCAATTCCCAAAAGCTCAACTGAAAATAACATACGTATAGACTCCTAAAGTGATATCTTGCTTTTAGAAGCTGATTGTACAAAGAAAAGCTTAGTTTTGGATTTGTTTTCAAGTGTAAAAAATAGGTGACTAAATTATTGTGCTTAAAGCTGGATAAATGTCTGTCAGTGGCTAGGCTGAGTGTAAATCAAGACATGTTATTTGACAAATTATTTCACTGTTAAAATTAAATGTAAACATTTGTTAATGGTGTAAAGGATATGACAGATTTTTAATGTTTATCAGAAACATAAAAAAATATAAAAGTTAAATTTGAAATTGTTTTGATAATTAGTAGGCTAAATGACACAGATCTTCTTTGAATCCTGGTAAACAAAATTGGTAACACATAAATACCTATACAGGAAAGCATAAAAGAGTAAGAAGCATGTAAAGGAAAAATTCCAATTAAATAACCAGCTAAATAAAAGATGCAAACAAGGAAAAAAGATGTTTCATTGAGTATTTATTTGATTGTATATCTATCACTGTTGCATGATCTTTTTAGGGATGGGTACAGCACCCGATTTGTGGTGTAAATTCCTGATGTATGAAACATAGGCTTCCGCTAGCCATAAGCCACATCACCATTGGCAAAAAAAAACCCTATGGCTAAGAAATCAAGTGTTGGTTTTGCCACAGTGGCAAAAGATAGTAATTTTTCAGTCTTGGATGGTTTTCCTTTATTTACATTGCTCAAGTTCCAATCTTAAGAGCTTTCAGTGATGTCGAGAAAACCCACTTGTAGAGAACCTTATACATGTAAAAATGGCTTGTTTGGGTTGAGAAAATATTTTATGTAGAGAAGCGAACAACATTTCGACCTTCTTCGATCATCGTCAGGTTCACAAAGAAAGAAAGAGGTAACTGACTGGAAGCTGACCACATGTTTGGAAGGGGTTGTGTGACTGAGTGTCAAAATGTAGAGGGCAGTGTTAGATGTTTGAATAAATAATTTTATATTATATATTTTATAATTTTTAATATAGGTATAAAGGTGTTCCTATGTATTGGTTTATTTTGGGTTTAAGTTGTTGTATAAGTAAGGCTTCTTTAATTTTGCGTTTTTTTATGTTTGTTTCTTTATTTAGTATTTGAGTGTTTTCTATAGTTATGTTGTGCTTATTTGACTTACAGTGTTCGAAGACGTGTGAAGGTGACTTTTTATGCACTTTGAATCTGGTTTCCATTTCTCTACTTGTTTCTCCAATATAGAAGTCGTGGCAGTTATCACATTTGAAAAATAATGTTGGTGTAATGTTTGTCAGTGTAGTTTTACACAGTATAGACCTCAGTTTTGTGCCTGGTTTTTGAATAAATTTAGTTTGTCAAATAAACACAACATTGGTTGCTCCTCTATGTAAAATATACTCTTCTAAAAATGAAACGCAAAACGGATATTTTTGTTATTTTAAAGAGAAATATATGTTATAATGTTACAAGCTCAGAGTATGTGATGTTACACATGTTAAGGCACTAACTGTCAGACCAAAATGACAATAAAAGTTATGCACTTTGAAAACGGAGGAAAACATCGATTTTTCGCCAAAACGCATTCATGTCCAATAAATTTGTTTGAGATCTGCATGTTCTGCAAGTACAACATGCGCAAAATCCCTATAATAGTGACAGGTTCTCGGTTTCCATAGCTCAGTGTTAAGCTACCGACACCCAATACAGTTATGTTAAGACTGACTGAAGCACAACGCAACAATGCCATTGGTCGCTTAGAAGCAGACGAATCTCAATCAGATGTTGCCAGAGCTGTGAATGTCCACTCAAGCACCATCACAAGGCTGTGGAATCGTCACCAACAACATGAATCAACTTGTGACCGTCCACGATCTGGCAGACTTCGTGTGACCACGCCTGTGCAAGATTGCTACATTGTCACCTCCAGGATAGGACCATCACTGTGATGCCTACTGCTTCAACCATGCCAGGGCTGCGTAGGATTTCCGATCATACTGTACGCAACCATCGATGAGATTCTTAGGCCCCATGTGCAACCCAACATGACGAACCTCAACGACATTTATCAACATGACAACGCCCGTCCTCACACAGCCTGACTCACCAGTCTTCTTGAGACACCACAACATCAACGTTCTTCCCTCACCCTCCAGATCACCAGATTTAAACCCCATCAAATATCTTTGGGACCAGTTGGACCGACGTCTGCAATGACGACAACCTCAACCCCAGACTCTACCTCAGCTTGCAGCAGCTTTGCAGGCTGAATGTACAGCCATTCCACAAGATGTGATTCATCATCTCATCGCTTCCATGGACAGGTGATGCCAAGCAGTTTTTGATGCTCTCGTGGGGGTATACTCGTTATTGATGTTGAGTAACGTTAAACTTCAACTAGTGAGCATGGACTTCACCTTTGCAGACTTTGGATGTTCAGCAGTGAATGTCCAAAGTTTCATACATGTCATACAGAGCTACCGGAATAAACTTATTAACAAAGTCTCAAATTTTGCCTTTTGCATTGTTTTTTTTTTTTTTTTGAAGAGTATATTTTCTCAACCCAAACGAGCTATTTTTGCATATTTCTTTCTCTACAAGTGGGTTTTTTCAACATCGCTGATGTTTAATCGTTTATATAAACAAATATGATATTAACAGTTACATAGCGTTAGTTATCGTTCCAACATCTAACTTGTACTTGCTTTAGGGCTGAATTGAACATATTGAAATCTTGAGCTTCAATAAAACAGTTATAATCTAATACAGGTTGTTTCCCCAAGATAAAAAGTGACTCCACAAGATTTGTGAAGAGATGTTACGTGCAGAATATGCTTTCGTATTTTCTCTAAAACTAGATGCTTTGAAAGCCAAAGGTAGAAATTATACATAGATTTGTTTACATTTGTTTGCATAAATTTGTTTACATTGAGAATGTTATTTCCATAATAAATTAGTACTTCCCACTTTTTTTCTTTTGAAGTAACTGAATTCTTTTTCTGTGGAAAACTGAGGCTTCTTTAGGTGTAGATTTAACTGCCATGAAAAATTAAAACCTTCTAGGTGTAACCTAATTTCATTTCTGTAACAAATTGGATCGTATCGTTATTTGAGATGTCAAAGTTGTGGTTTCTTCCTGTTATAAAAGCTGTTTCTTAATACTTTGTTTCGAAATATATGGCTCCTTAACCACAACCAATTTGCATTTCTATGATAAATTAAGACTTCTTCAGGTAAATCTAATTGCTATGAAAAATGAAAACATTCTAAAAGTAACCTATTTGCATTTTTATAAGAAATTAAGACTTCTTTAGGCAAACCTAACTGCCATTAAAAATTATAACCTTCTAGTGTAACTTAATTTCGTTTCTGTAATAGAGTAGGGTGTATGGTTACTTAAGACGCCATTAAAGTGTTGATTTCTTAGTGTTATAAAAGCTGTTTCTTAAATGGACTTGAAAAAACAAAAAATATCTGTTGGCGGTGAGCACTGAAAATAGCTCAACACAGACAATAATTTCAGCTAACAAAACAGCAGTACAGAAAACCTGAGTCTATGCCCAGTGATATTAATACCATGTTTATTGACGGGGAAGTGAGAATACAGGTTTGATTTCCTTGAAATTGATATTGCAAAGACACTTTTGATGATGATGAAAATGGCAAATGAAGCTATCGCAGATTAATATAAAAGGATCACATGACAGCGCTCTCTAGTGAAAAACAGTAGCTCGATATTATTTTAGTTAGTTTATGCAGTTTTAAATTGCTCATGAAATTTATGAATAAACAAAGAGTGCTAGAACGCTGGCAAGTCTACAAAACGTTGGTTTCCCCTAAGCCAAAGGTTTCTGTTGAAATATGAGATAGAGCAATGAGATGCTTTAACAAAATAACCACCTGAAATCAAATGTTCAATTTATTTTTGGTAAGTAATCAGATCTATTCTCCAAGACTGAAAAAAGATCTATAGTTCATGTAAAGTTAGCTTGAAATAGATTTTGTTTTTATGTATTAGCTTTTTTCTCAAGTAACTATATGAGTACTGTGTTAATTTCTGACAAAACAAGGGGAACGTCATAGATCATTAGGAGTTAAGTTATTTGAAGATTTAAAAGTTTGTTCAGGAACAAAACGTTACATGAAGTCCACTTACTACATTATATTGGCTAATTAGTCATTTCATTCTGTTGCCTGCTATAATACTAAAAAATAATCTAACCACAGAGTTGGTTAACTAGCTAAATAAAAGATGCAAACAAGGAAAAAAGATGTTTTATTGAGTATTTATTTGATTGTATATCTATCACTGTTGCATGATCTTTTTAGGGATGGGTACAGCACCCGATTTGTAGTGTAAATTCCTGATGTATGAAACATAGGCTTCCGCTAGCCATAAGCCACATCACCATTAGCAAAAAAAAAGCCCGTGGCTAAGAAATCAAGTGTTGGTTTTGCCACAGTGGCAAAAGATATTAATTTTTCAGTCTTGGATGGTTTTCCTTTATTTATTTTGCTCAAGTTCCAATCCTAACGGCTTTCAGTGATGTCAAGAAAACCCACTTGTAGAGAAAGTTATATGTAAAAACGGCTTATTTGGGTTGAGAAAATATTTTATGTAGAGGAGCGAACAACATTTCGACCTTCTTCGGCCATCGTCAAGTTCACAAAGAAAGAAAGAGGTAACTGACTGGAAGCTGACCACATGTTTGGAAGGGACTGTGTAACTAAGTGTCAGAATGTAGAGGGCAGTGTTAGATGTTTGAACATGTAATTTTATATTTTTTATTTTATGACTTTTAATACAGGTATAAAGGTGTTCCTATGTATTGGTTTATTTTGGGTTTAAATTGTTGTATAAGTAAGGCTTCTTTAATTTTGCATTTGTTAATGTTTGTTTCTCTATTTAGTATTTGAGTGTTTTATATAGTTATGTTTATTTGACTTGGAGTGTTCAAAACATATGAAGGTCACTTTTTGTTCTTTGAATGTGGTTTTTATTTTGAGTTGTTTCTCCAATGTAGAAGTTGTGGCAGTTATAACATCTGTAGAAAACATTATACACACACCTAGACAGAATGAAAAATTAACCTACAAAAGTAAATGTATCTCATGAATCAAAAAATCATGAAACCATAAACTGCTGCATTCCATATATTCCTGACATCAGCAGAAAAATAACCAATATTTGGCAAAAACTAGTGAAAAAATATGACATTTCAGTTGATATCAAATTTATTCAAAAACCAGGCACAAAACTGAGGTCAATACCATATAAAAACTACACTGACAAACACCACACCAACATTATTTATATTGGAGAAACAAGTAGAAAAATGGAAACCAGATTTAAAGAACATAATAAGTCACCTTCACACGTTTTTGAACAATACAAGTCAAATAAACATCATATAACCATAGAAAACGCTCAAATACTAAAAACTACCACTGACTGTAATCTATATTTCTTTATATATGTATTTTTATTATTTCAGGGATATGACAACTGACAAATGAATTTAAAAAAACATTATTCAGCTGTGCTAATGATTTCTTTTATTTTCATTTCTTATGCTACATGTTTAATTCTGCCCGTGGTACACAAAAAGTAATCAGAGACAAACTGACTTTCATCAAACCAACATATGGTCTGTATCAAAGTGGAAATCCGAAGTTTTATTTAATATGTGTTAAAATTGAGATCACGACAACTCTAGATCAGATAAAAAGACATCTGATCAGTTAAATATAAAGTTTTTTTTTCAAAAAAAGGTTGAAGCTACAACATTAACTGATGGTGGGAAATTCACTTCCCAAAGAAAAGACAGCTCTGAAGAAACTGTTGTTTTGAAATAAGAACAAAGCTACACATTGGGCTATCTGTACTATGCCCACCACAGGTATCGAAACCTGTTTTTTTGCACAAGTTCACAGACATACCACTGAGCCACTGGGGGGCTGAAGAAACTGAAGCTTGCAGCAGTCATCAGACAGACAGTGTGAAAAGAAAATATATCTGCAATTTTCACAGAGTTGTTAAAGAAACTTGGTTTTCACAGTTTCCTTGGCTGGAACATGTTTCCCAACAAAATACATTTCATTACAAATTATGCAGGGACAACAAGAAGACATATATGCTACTACTGGGAAAACTGCTACTAAGCCTAAAAAGACAACTTGGTGAAGCATGCATGGACAGTAAATCATCGCAGTGCAGTAGCATCACAAGTTTTGAAGAAGGACATGTCAACTGCTGCTGTGAATGTGTATGTGGGGTGTAAAGGTGGCATTCAGGCACAGATGGCCACATTACTTGTACAAGGAAAGGAAGCCATCCCATATGTGAAGTTTCATTCCCTCCTTTCACTACAAGTATTCAATGTAAGAATATTCTCCATTCTAGTATTATTAAGATACTTTCTGTTTTCTACAATATTTTCTTAAAACAAAAGACAATTTGACAATTTTCTAAAAGTGAAACATTTTGAAAATATCTATCAAAAATTAAGTAGCTAGTAAACTCTTCCAAATATCTTTATTAGTTTAATTGGTGGTCTTACTTCAAAACACTACTTCTTATATATATTTTAACAGGGAGTGATATCTCTTAAGAAACTACAGATTCAGTCACAAAGTGGAACAGAAAGCTTCATATACACCCACAGCCAGTTTCTGAATGATATATACAGTGCCCTAAATCATGCAGTTCAAGAAAAAATGCAGGCAAACTTTTGGGCATTGCCTTTCCCTTTGTTTGCTCTTGACGCAGATGAAACAACTGATGCAGGAAACACCTCTATACTGATAATTTATATCAGGTATCTTTAATCATTAGACAAGGTTACAAGTCAATTCCTTGCTGTGCATAAGCTGACCAACACTGGGGATGATACTATCTACAACACAATGCATTCAGCCATGGCAGATCGAGGACTGTTTGGTGTTGACTTGGTTGGACTTGCAACTGATGGTGCATATGTCATGGTGGGAATAAAAACAGGTGTTGCTACAAAATTTAAGGAGGAATGGCCCTGGATAATAACAATTCACTGTTTGGCACACAGATTACAGTTGGCAGCTGAAAAGGCAGCAAATCAGGTGCCCTACCTTGTGAACTACATTTCAGTTTTGAAGAAGTTTGCAAAAACCCTGAAATGTTCTCCCAAGTTGTGTCAGGTTCTGAAAGACAGCAAAGCATTGCATGGAGAGAAAAGCAACAAGATGGCTCTCTTTTAATGATTCTGTCCAAGCACTAGTCAACTGTATTGCATCTGTCATAAGCTGTCTGCAGATCGTAGTAATGGAATGTGGTACTCCAGGCCAAGCTTTGCTACATGGTCTTGTCCAGCAAATGTCATGTTACAGCTTTGTCATAATGACATTTTTTGGCTGATGTTGTTGGCATCCTTGGACTTTTGTCAAGATCTCTACAGAGAGCTGATTTATCTTATGATCAGGCTAAAGCAATTATTGATGGGTCAATTTAGTTGCTGGTATACATCCCTGATATCTTACACATAGACTGCACTGAAGGAACTCCCACAAGCTCCTGATGCCAGTGGTTACACTTCTTACAGAGGCCATGACAAAGATATTGATAAACAACGTGAAAAGTACAGATCAGCTGCTGAGTCATTTGTTGAAGAGGTGGTCACAAGACTACATTCAAGTAGCATTTTCAAACACTAACATCGTGTAATTTTTTTCAATATTTAGCCCATGCCACAGCAGAGCAGTATCTAATGAGGATGAACTGAAGAAACTCATCCAGCACTTCTCTCCTGTCATCATTGAGGATGAGGATGAGGCACTGACTGAATGGCTGCTACTCAGAAACATAATGGAACAGGATGCTCACAAAAACAGAAACATGAAGAGCTTCTATAAGGAATACATCCACCAGACCTGTCAAACTTTTTCAAACTGTCTCAGCTTGCAGCAATTAGATTAATAATTCCAGTTACATCTGTTGACTGTGAGCAGGAAATTAGCAGGTACAACAGCATCAAAACAGATGCCAGGAGCAGTGTCTGTGGCCAAGACAGAAATGTTACTGAACTTATCCATGGAGTCCTAACCTTTAGATCATTTTAACTTTGACTCTGCATTCAGATACTGGGTCACTCACAAAGACAGATATGGGTACCATTCCCTGTTGAAGAAATGTGCTTTGGAACCTCAGGTGTCAACTTCTACCACATCTGTTAAGAATAGTTTGGCTGAAGAACTGCCATTGGATTTATCTACTTACTAGTCATGCTACCGTATTCTAGTTTAAAGTCTTTTTTTTTATTTCTGTATTATTTTGAAAAATGTATCTCTATTTTCCTCTTTATCATTTTTTTTTTTTTGCAGGGAAGATTGCTGGGGAATTAAAAAAATAGTACAAAACTTAATGTCTTGTAGATTTTCATATAATTACAACTATTATTTACCAGATGGAATTGATGCATATTAAAAGTCATGCACCACACAGTTTTTGGCAACCTAAAATTGTGGCTAAACAACTGTCACTGTGGCTAAAAGAAAATTACTTTGTTTAGCTGCAGTAGCTAAGAGAGTAATTTTACTTACAGAAGCACAGGAAACTTTAGTTGTAAATTCATTCCTAAACATTACAGACTTGGAAAATGTTAATAAAAGTTGTTTCAGTTGTCAAGACATGTTTAATATTAAAGGTAAGAAACTTTTGTACTCACTGTGTTCCTCCTGAAGTCCATAAAGTTTCAGTTTGTTAGCTTCATGCTGAGCCTTTTTTTTTAAGCGACAGGCTCTGAAAGTATTATTAGTTTACTATCAGTCTTCCATATAATATATACACGTAAACTGGGTATTCCAATACAAGGAAGAAAAAGTAATAACAAAAACAATACTTTCTTAAATTACAATAATGTTAATGTACACTATAAAATATGTATAAAAACACTTTCAACAATTTCTCCAGAATATACACAAATCTACATAGGTCAGAACTAAAAACTAGCTTAATGGACCCAATCCTGTACAACAAACTGACTATAAGAAATGAAAGTTGTAAACTAATATTCTATTTTACACCTAATAAAAAGATGATGCTTGGTCATCATTGCCTTCCATAGCTCACAGCAAAAATACATAACTGTTTATGAAGAATGAACTTCAAATTATTTTTGCCAAATAACTCAAACACACCATGAAAAGAGCAATGTTATAACACTGATGTCAGAAATTAGGATATTTTAGTGAAAATAAGACTTTTGATTATACTTCAATTTTCATTCAAAATAATCACAGTCACAGAATGAGACGAGAAATCTGCTAGTCATGACCAAATAATGGAAAAAAAGAACACAAACACAAACACACAAAGAATTTAAATAAGAAAAACAAGGAAGGTATATACACTTAAAACACCACTAAGTATAGAGACAAAATTAGGAGAAAGTAATATGAATTTAAAGTTAACATTTTCCTCTGTTGAAAATGTATTTGCAATAGATAGCACCTCCTCTCACATAGCTTTTCTTTATGATTACTGCCCTCTAGAAGCACAATTCTTTGCTTGCATACCTCAATATGTGGCACAGCTACACTGCAGCATGTGACACTCTTTTACAAATATGAGTATGACACCTATATTGCAGAATCCAATAATCACCTTGAAATTAGATAAAGAGTACACACCACAAATGGGGAGGGCACTTTGGAGGTAAGTATCCATCAGAAATACGTTATCAGTGTCAAAAACATTAACTTCCAATATAGTACCTTACCTCTTCTAGAATTGCACCTTGGAAAGAAGTGACCAGTTTTGTAGTGAGAATAGTTGCAAAAAAGAATAAAAAAAAGCAGATCTAAGAACGTGGACATGTAAATCATGTAGAGCAGCTAAGCCAAATCAGACCATAACTGGAAGACCAACTTCAGCAGGAATGGAGCTATGATATGAAAAGCATCCCAAATGTTCCCACTTAAGCTAAAGAACCAGAAGAGAAAGAGGACTTCTGTTGTGACAATTCAGGCCAGCACATGCATGCAGACCTAGTTACCAACCAATATCAGCCATCCAAAGACACCCCACAAACACAAAGACCTGGAGTAAAAGCCCATCAACATGACAGGAAAGACTCCAAGATGAAGTGAGAAAGGTCTATATAATGGTTCAAAATGGAAAGTCTATATAGGATACCAGTCTCCAGTCTTCTTTGGAATGGTGAACAACTAGAAACAGAACGCCAAAGTAGGGTGGTTGATGAGCTAGATACCCTCCTTGAAAAGTAAATTCTGAACTACCTCAAAAAGATGCTGGCTGGAAAGGAAATCCTGAGGAGGAGGGGTGAGAAAATGAATTAAAAGATCTTCTCACAAGACCTGAAACACCCAAGAACTGGAGGTGAAGACATGCTAGAGAGAGGTGAACCTTGACAATCTGGCCTCAATGGAATCCACACCCATCAAATAGTCACAAGAACTACTGCTTACATGAAGGTTGGTAACAAATAATATTTTGTGTTGTCACTGAAACCTATGACGAAGGCACAAATAAGGGAGAGAGACAGGGACAGGAGCAGAATGCCTCAACAGTCAAGTGATGATGGAGGAAGGAGAATCATGCTGTTAAGCAGCCTCTACAGGAGATTCCAACAAATCCAGTAGATTCTCCATAACAGACAGATATAGAAAATGAGACAAACATAAATCACAAACATGCAAAGGGAAAAGGCAGAGAAAAAATACACTAACATGGAAAAGGGTTGAAAAATGGGTTTTGTTGAAAAACCTTCACAAGTAATAAGGTAAAAAAAGAGTGGTGAGGGTCAAATGGAAATGGGAGAACTGGGCCTGGGAAAAACAAAGGGAGGTAGTAGGGTCTGCATCAAACCTAAGTTAACAATTCCAAGTGTTAAGAATTGTGAAATAGAGCTGCAGAACGATTATATTTTAAAGCATGAGTATCAGAATAAGAGGCAAACTGATACATGTAACAAGTAGTACAGACCCTGATATTCTGAAAAGAGAGAACTAAATACTCAGAGGAAGGGTTACTATGTGAAAAGGATGGGTCATAAGATAGAGGGTATAATGATAAAATGTAAAAAATAAAAGTGTCATAATGTCCAGGAATGCAGATGAAGGCATAGATCAAGACTGCTTGGCAAAAGAAGAAGGTAGGAAATGGCTGTCAAAATCCTCATCACTCTAACTAGCTTTCTTCAAGAATAGGAAAAGTGGTCAAGGGTCAGAACTCTCATGCCACAAACAACTCATATTCATGGCACAATATGGCCAAAACTTCCTTTGTGCCACAGTAACAACAGATTGTTGAACCATAGTATCAGTGATGAGAGAAGATGTGGTAACAGTAAACTAAGAGTTCATTTTAAGAAAAACTTGGGCCATATAATCCTCAGATGAATTTGCTTGGAAAATAAATTAGTAATAAAAAAAAGCAAAAAAAACAACAACAAATAATGAAGGTGAAGGAAAATGAAGTTCTAAACAAGTGAAAAATAATGTACAAAGCACATGAAATCTATACATTTGAATGCTACAGTGCCAAATTGATATATAGTGACTGAATTTTATGGTAAAAAGGGAGTCGGCAGTGCACAAAGGGTGTATCACATTCTACAATGCAGCTGTGCCATGTGCAAGCATGTGGAGATAAGTAAGAGTGCAAGATTAGTGGTATACAAAAATCTGTGCATATAGAAGACAGCAATCATTGAGAAAGTTGTTACATTAGAAAAGGTACAGTATTGTACAGGAAAAAAGAAGATATACTATTTACAGAAGAGTTACAAATAAAACTAATTCAACTGAAGATCACAATGATGAAGCTATGGCTGATGTACAGATTACAACAACATGACTGAGAATACACTGAAAGGCTCTAATTACAAGATTTATGAAGTACAAAAGGGGATGAAGTAAAGAAAGACATCAAGAAAACTTTAGTGGCAGAAAAAATATCTGGAAAATGAATGATTAATTCCAAAAATTAAGCCAAATATACTTCATTCTACATTACTTATTGGAGAGCTAATTTGGTCTACACCTATTATAACAACTGCTGTACCATTTGTTACTGAATGATCTTCCTGGACTATTCCAAATGGTACTACTACATTTAGTTTGAGAACCTGGTTGACCAGTTTAACATAAACCAATAGCAAATCCAACAGAATATGATAAGAAAGAAACATAGGAAATATATAAGGCTCAAATGAAATCATTTATAGTGTGAATGAAATGAATGGTGAACAACATCCTGCTAACTAGTTACTAGCTTTAACACCTTCCAACTAAGAACCATAAGGGCTATCAAGCATTAATAGCCATCTTATCCAACAGGTTTGGAGGTGATAAACCAGAAAGAAGTATCCAGAGCAACATTCTGGAACAGGGTATGAAAGAAAATAAAAATGATCTCATCCAAACTTAAAGAAGATTTTGGAAAGGCTTGCCCAACTATTTTATCAACTTAGCCCTAATGAAATGAATTTGTTCAGTCATAACTAATTTACAAATATACAACAGATAAGGATATGAAAATTAGACTGATGCAACAAGTATGCATACATTTTAAAAAGAAGCTCTGTAGTTGGTGATAAAAGATCACAGATAAACAATTAAAGACATCACCTTGAAGGGGATTGTCAGATTGAGTAATATTAAAATTAGCTCACTCTGATGATAGCCTAGAAAAGCTTAAAGAACTGATTAGATAACTAATTACAAAAAATGGAGGTAAAAACATAAAACAACAAGTGTTTCAAGAATAACTTGAAAGAAAATATTGCCAGGAAGTGGAGGCAAAAGCTTGTTGGAAATTAGAATTTCTCTGAAAAGATACCTGCAAAAGAGAAGTTAGAATGTGAGGAATTGTCAGTTGTTAAGATAAAGAGAATACTCCAAGTATCAAGTATAAAAGACTATTAAGTGTAGGTAGTATTAATTATTTTGTAAGTTAAAATTTCATGATTTAGTTTTTTTATAGTAAGAATTAAAAGGAGACTTATTGGAGGTTGTGTTTGTAAGTTACTGATGTTGAGGCTACAGAGATTTTAAGAATGCCTTAGTGAAAGTTATAAATAGCCAACCAGATAAGAAGACAAACTGAGAGCAGGAAGAGAGCCAAAAAGTAAAACCATGGGAAAGAGAATTTTTTGACATTTTAGGAATATAATCTGTCTCACACCAAAAGTAATTGAACCTGCTTGTGTGGACTTTAATAACACACAGATGATGTTTACTGAACGTAATCCTAAATCAATAAAGTAGACAAGTATTAAAGTTCAGAATACAACTACAGTAACTCACAAGGCAGCTTAAGTGAATTACACATGGTATTGCAGTGATAAAAGAAAAAGGAAGAAATTTTGACATCAAGAAGAGAACTATATGGTATTTAAAATGCAACTATAATATACATGAACTTTTATATACATGCTTAATTTGTTTTGACCAAATTTCATAAACAAGTGAAATGCATGCTGTTCATTTGTTATCAAATTTACTTCCAACAAGTCATAGACACCTAATGTACAAGAATTATTAGCTCAACATAACCTCTTTCTCATATATTACACACACACTCAAATTACTGCTATTCAAAACGTACATTTATTTTTGAGACTCGGGATGAATTTTTGAGCCCAACCAAATCTAGAGAATAACAAATGGCTAACCAGACATCCGAAAACAGGAATTAGCTTGACTTATGGGACAAAGTTCTGTTGAGAATATTCCACCTACCATAAATAAAACACAAAAGTCCATATTTAAAAAGAGCAGTTAATGGGAAGCCTTGAAAAATGTTGATCTACAATTTTTCTACAGTTACAATAATCTAATCTGATTTAGGGATAGAAGCTGGAAAATTATCTCCAGAGATAAAGAAAGAAGCAATGATACAACATTAGGTGGACATAAAATCCAACATAAGGAAAGTCTGATGTTACCCACTGCAGAAAGCTTCTCTGTGCCAAATAAAGTGTGGTAACTAACATTGAGAAAGAGATGATTTCTTGGGAAAACCTGAATACAAGTTCAGATTAGTTGCGTATACACTACATGGCCAAAAGTATGTGGACACTGCTTCCAATTAGTAGGTTCGGCTATTTCAGCTACACCCATTGCTAACAGTTGCATAAAATCAAGCATACAGCCATACAATCTCTACAGACAAACATTGGTAGTAAAACAGATCATACTGAAGTGCTCAGTGACTTTCAAGGTGATACTGTCACAGGATGCCACTTTTCCAGCAAGTCAGGTTGTCAAATTTCTGCCCTGTTAGCAGTGCCCCGGTGAACTGTAAGTACTGTTATTGCAAAATGGAAATGGTTAGGAGCAACAACAGCTCAGTCACAAAGCAGCAGGCCACACAAGCTCACAGAATGGGACTTCCAAGTCCTGAAGCACGTAGAAATCATCTTTCCACAGTTGCAACACTCATTACCAAGTTCCAAACTACTTCTGGAAGCAATGTCAGCACAATAACTGTTTGTCAGGAGCTTCATGAAATGGGTTTCTATGTCCAGGCAGCCATACACAAGCTTAAGACCACCATGCGCAAAGCCAAGTATCAGCTGGAGTGGTATAAAGCACGCTGCCACAGGACTCTGGAGCAGTGAAAACGTGTTCTCTAGAGTGACAAATCACCCTTCAGTATGTGGCAGTTTGATGGACAAATTTGGACTTGGCAGATGCTAGGATAATACTACCTGCCTGAATGCATGGTGCCAACTGTGAAGTTTGTGGTGGAGGAATAATGGTCTAAGGTTCTTAAGTTCCAGTGAAGGGAAATCTCAATGCTACAGCATACAATGACATTCTATAGAATTTCAAACTTCCAACTTTGTGGCAACAGTTTGGGGAAGGCCCTATTTTGTTTTAGTATTACAATACCTCCAGGCATAAAGCAAGGTCCATAAAGACTTGGTTTGCTGAGGTTGATGTGGAAGAACTTGACTAGCCAGCACAGAACCCTGACCTCAACCCCAATGAACACCTTTGGAATCAACTGGAACACCAACTGCAAGCCAGACCTTCTTGCCTAATATCAGCACCTGACCTCACTAATACTCTTGTGGCTGAATAGGAGTGAATCCTCACAGCCATGTTCTGAAATCTGGTGAAAAGCCTTCCCAGAAAAGCAAAGGCTATTATAACAGCAAATGGGGTGACCAACTCTATATTAATGCCAATGGACTTAGAATGAGATATTCAACAAACAGTTACAGGTGAGATAGTTGGCCACATACTTTTGGCCATGTAGTGTAGCTTCACAATCTATGACCAAGACAATCTCATTCACTAGTAGAAAGTTCCTGCAGGGGAGGTTGAACTAGCAGTGAAGACGAGCATAGTTGTCACTGCACCATAAAACAGTGTAATAATCACATGAGAACATGTTAAAAATAAATCTTCACTTTGACTTGACTGCAGTGGAACCTAGTGCTATAAACTAGTTTTGATCATTTACCTAGACTTGAAATAATATTTCTAATGTGTTACACCAATCTTTATTTTAAATTTATAAAAACATGAGCTGTACGTTATATATACATATACAGGGTGTTTGGAAAGTCACTGTGCAGTTTTGTCTGTTAACAAATATATATGTGCACAGTGACTTTCCAAACACCCTGTATAATTAAAATGTACCTCAATCATTACACAAAACTGTACCTTTCCATATCCATGAACAGAGCTGGTGAATCAGTGATACTTGTTAACTGATTACTTGACAGACCTAATAATCAATTACATTTGACTGACTGATTAGTAGTGTTCCATAAATCATGATATCCCCAATTAGTAAACACAAGAAAGTAACCCAAGAGTTGCTGGCAGCCAATAACCTTTCCTTTCAGCCAACAGTCCAAAAGAAAGTTGTAGAAACTTGAACCAAATAAAAAAAAAAAGTTAATAGATTGCTTAACAATTTATAATGCTAAAATTTATATTTTGCATGCATTTTTTCTTATAGCAAAGTTACATTGGGCTATCTGCTGAGCCCACCAAAGGGAATCAAACCCCTGATTTTAGCATTGTAAATCCGCAGACTTACTGCTGTAGATGTGGGACAGGCATTATATTTTGATACCTGTAATTATATTGATTAATGTATGTAGTCACCCAGTTCTACTAATGATTTCAATTTGCTGGACATGAGAATAATTATGAAGGAATTAATATAGCATCTTATGGTAGAAAGTTCCAAAACCATTTCAAAAATAAATGAGCACAATTTTTTGAGACTGTAAAAACTGAAGCAAAAATAGTTTTTGTTCTCACATCTTTCATCAACAACAACAAAACATTAACTGAAATTACTTTTTAATTATTTGTAAGTTGGAAAAAAATTACAGTTAACATTGCATTTTATATAGAAATGGAGATGAGGCCAACAAAGACTGTTCTAACACTTGTTACTTGTGGAAGTAAACTTCTTTACCTGGATGCTAACTTGTTCTTTTCCTTGCGAGATTTTGGTTTTGCACCAACTGAAATACTTGCTCCTTGTGTTAGTTCCTTTATTTCCTGACTTAACTGCTTTAGCTTAAGCCCAATGTTATACAGTTTATGTGGATTTGGAGTTAAATCATTTCCATCACCTCTCCTGGCCTTTCCTGGATGCCTCACACTGGTCCCAGAACATCCCTCATTGAAAACAGGGTCAGTAATGTTGGTCAGTACATGTGGGTCATCTCTTGAAACACAAAGAGGATTATTTTCAGCTTTTGACTGAGAGTTGTATTGCCAAAAATAACGTCGTAATTTCCTTTTCTTGCACTGATGAATGTTTCTACGTGAACCATTTGGCTCAAAAGAACTCTCTTTTTTTTCACTGCTTTCAAGAAAATCTAGAATGATGAAATAAAAGCTAAATTATAATTCACTTCACTTTTAATTAAAATCTAATTTACAATGAATAAGTTTTATGCAAGTAAATAAAAGAAACACTGGTATTTCCAATACTTCACACTAACTGTGACAGTTGTTATTCCTGCAGCATTAATGTTTTAAGAAGAAATAAATTATATAAATCAGAGTTCATCATATTTTTTAGATTTAACTTTATAGAAGTTGACAACAAATTTTGTACTAAATTTATTGTGACAAGTTTTCAAAAGTTTTTAAAGTTTAATTCTCCAAACTCTAATGTTTACAGAAATATACAAATAAACAAGATAACCAGAGCCCATTTAAATTAAGGTCATGCATTATTCCAGGAAATTATTACAAGACCCCATCATATATTATTAAACAAGTATTTAAAATGAAAAGTAACTTTATAAGCAATAAACAAAAATGCATAAATGTATAACTATTCTATGTACTATCAAAGTGTTTAAGTTATTTCTGTTGGTATTATATTTTGAACTACATGTTTATTATAAAATAAAACATATATTTAAAATCATTGTTTTAAAAACTTCTTGTTTTATTAACCATTTCACTGTGGACTCTGTATAATATACACAAGTTTATCTACACATTTGTACAAGTATTTACACTATAATATATGGTACAGCATGCTTATCTCCACAAAATTTAGTAGACTTTTAGTAAAGATTACATGTATTTAGTATACATAAAATCAGACTTTTTAGTGAAATATTTTACAAAAGATTTGTTTGTGAAAATAGTCTTTTATTACTAGTCTGAATACAAAGTGATTTTATGTTACGATTTAAAAAAACTATTCTTTGTTCCAGAAATCTCAAATATTATGTGTGTAATCTCTGGAATCTCCTAAATACATTTTAAATGTTTGCTTTTGGTAAGGCTTTATATTTTATTATTTTATACACTCTAACTATGTGAAGTATGCCACTCTACCAATCTTACAACTTTCACTAAAAAATTAAAAAATAAATATAAATTATGCTTTTTTTCTTGCCAGAATGACTACATGTTATAACACAAAAATGTCAATGTTAGGTTTAAGTAGATTATGTCTTATAACACTACACATTTATTTATACACATTATTTTTTACTATACTGATCTTCCAATCATGCCTAGCTAACATTACATAACTTGCACTGACAAGATGTATGTGAACTCATGTTATGTATACAGTTATATAAATCTTTAATCTTCCCTGTTTTGGCGAAATTTTAGTGAACTAGTATTTTGCAATATACAGTCACATTTCAATTATTATGTATTGTATACATGTATACAAATTATTACTATTTAGAAATAAATTAAGCTTATTTCTCTTAAAATATAGAACAATAAATCAATAAGTTAAGCAAACTATTGTCTCTTCTCACTACAACCTTTGTACTCTGTTGCTGCTGGACATAAGTTGCCAAACTTCAAAACTTCACATATGGAGGATACCAAACAAAATATTTTTAGATTTATATAGCTGAATAACCACAAAATCATAAATAATTACACTGATACTACAGAACTCTACTATAATTTATTAAGCTAAATATTTAAGATGTATTTACATTAATAAAATATAAAACTTCAAGCAGACTAAAGACAGAATCTACCTCCTTGAAAAACTTGGATTAACAGAGTGTGGAAGCCTTTCCACAGATTAAAATTGTGGTGCAATAACCATTCTGGGGACATTATAAGCTGTTGATTGGATATTTACATGTCATATAATGAAGTAAGTATATTAGACTATTTTCAAAAAATAGAAAGTAAATGGGGACACTAATTTAGTACGTGAGCCATATCTAAACAAAATAAAAGATACAAGATTCTTACTGTATATTCAACATTGATAACATAAGTTATTTGATTTCCTACTAAGTATGAAACTATAGACTTGGTATTTTCACATCACAAACACCTAATTTTAAACAGTGCTGCATTCAACATACCATGACTCTTACAATCTATATTTAGAAGTATTTTTAACATTCACTTTAAATTAAGAAATTATCATATATATATATAATAAAGTTATTATAATCTACAATTTGATTCTAAACTTACTAATATAAATTCATAAAATGGTAGTTCCATAAAATTTTGAATGAAAGTCAACAAACTTGATGACATCCTTTGACCTGTGACCCATAGAAAAATGGTTAATCTTCCTTGTAAAATCTCAACACTTAAAACACAGTCTGTTTATAATGCAGTAATATAAGAAAACTGAAGTTTTACTATTCAGCAAAGACACAAGTCCTGCAATTCATTTCATCAAGTTCTCAATTAGTGACTCAAAAGAGATCCTTCTATACACACCAATAGCACTTAAGCTAAGGATGTCAATGAGACACGAGACATCAATAACAAAAACAGATCAACAGGAAAAAGTCAATGAGGAAACAGAACAGTAATTAAATTTTGAACTTTTGATACAAAGACTTGAATCTTGTCTAAGTTAAAAAACTGTATTAAAACTTTTGAAAAAGAAAGCAAAGTTGTTTTTTAGTAAGATAAAAGCAAGAGATCACAACAAACCATATAAAAATCAAATGAACAATATATTAAAATTAGAAAACAGTTTTACTCTAAATGAAATAAAAATGCTTATGAAATGTGTAAAGATAAAAGTCCCAGCACCAGAACAAGCATGAAGTAATGTATGAAATGCATTATTGCAAGACAAAATGTAACTATATAATGCTGTGTAAGGTAGTTTTGTACTTTGAATCGTTATTTAGCATCCAAGAAAAAAATGTCATAAGAAGAGTGACTGAAATATCTAAAGACAAAATTGTAGTACACAAAAAGTAATTTACAAGGGCAACCATCCAATTTATTCAATTCTTAATCGTATCTCTGCTAAATATAATACATGTTATGACCAATACATGGATCAAAATATTTTATTCTCGATGAATTTAACTCTGCTTGTGTAATTTCATCTTTTTAGTTGGCTTTCCCAATTGAGAATGCACAGTCTGCCAATATTCCTTTAGCTATGATCAATGAAAGTTAAGATATTGTATGAATTATATAATAAAAATAAAATTCACAAGAAAATGTAATTTTATTTCATTATTTTTATTCCTGCAGTAGCAATGATCAAGTTAACTCAACAGCAAATTTCAGTAAGCATTTCCAAAGCCTTACTTTAAAAACCAGTAACAATTTAAGGATTTTAATCTTTATAAATATGAATATTGACATTGTTAATTACAAATTGGTGCTGGTTAAGGAAGTGTACCTTTAATACCTCAACCTTTTCTTTCTGCAGAATGTGGTTGTTCAAGAGACTTACAATCCAGGGAGGTGGTGGTATTGTAGCCTTTTTTTTTTTTTTTAAGCATAGTTACACTGTTGTTAAATGGAATTTGAATGCGTTATAATGGGCATGGTCATAAATGTCTGGTACTTTCTTCAAAGTTTAGGAAGTTATAATCAGTGAGTTACGGAATTAACTAGTTTTACAAAGTCAGTTAATGAGCAGGTAGTACAACTTAGTTTGTCTGTTTTTGTCAGCCAACATTAAGAAGACTGAGTTTTGGTTACCATTAAAGAATAGACATGAAATTAGCTAGCAAATTTTTGCAAGTTGTAGTTAGGTCTATCAGTGAACAATGATACTCTTAAAATGGTAATTAAGAAATAAAACTTTTTTCACTTTCAATTTTGTTTACTAAATAATCTAACCTGGACAACAACAGAAATCATCACAACAATATTACTGTGTTTATTTCACTATTTATGTTCATACTTAACATTCCTTAAACTTCACAACAGAAATCATGTCTACTTATGCTTAATATTTGCATAATAGAGGGCTTCCTATAATTAACACACAATAAAATATAACTATAGTCTTACATTTATTAGCACTATTTATTATCAGTTTCTAAACAAGTCTTTAACCCATGTGCAAAAGTTGGGGTCAAAGTGTACATGTCCCAACAATTTAGTGTGCCATTCAACATGGTTTTATGACTTTGATATCAGCATTATCAACTTTTCACATTACACTACAATGTTAATTTCACAAATGTTTACATCAGACCACAAAAAATACCAGATATAATATATACAGATTTTGAAACTTTAGATATGTATTTGAGAGGTTGTAGTGGTTATGTAAATGTAAATTGAAACTGCACATGGTGATCACTTTTCATTCAGAGTTGTTGAAGTCAGTAATTTGGGTAAGAGTACAAAGAATGTGCCCCAAAGAGTAAATTTGCTAGGTCGAGATAGACTGTACATGGAAAATCAATTGCATCCAAAACTTGGCCAGTGGGAAGTAAAATGAGGACCATACCATCAGCAAGTTAACTACATTTCTAAAACCTAGCTGCTGGAAACCAACATTCATATTGAGGAAGGAAAGAAGATAATACAAGTGGCAAGTTATTGTTGTTTGGCATTTTATGATGTAAAGCAACTAGGTTATCTACACCAAACAACTGATAAAAACAACAATAAAAAACAAAACAGTGAAAGTATTATAATGTATAAAGGGAAATAAAATTAAAACAAAAACAGTGGCCTAGCATTAATAAATATGTAAATTGAATTGAAAAGGCCAACAGTCCTTAAAAAGTAATTAAAAACATTTGTAACATGGTCAAGTGTAACCATTGCTAATTATACTGCCCAACATCAGGGGTAAAAACTCAGAGTAAAAACATGTCTAAAATGGAACCATTGCTTGTGATTGTAACAACGGCATAACAGTAAAATGTGGGCGATTGTGACTTGAGTGTCACATAAACCACACACTGGTGTTTCAGTACCATAAAGAAAATGATGAGTTAAAAAACTGTGACCAATGCATAGTCTAGTTTGAACAACTTCCTTCTTCCCGTCCTTATGGAAACAAGATAACCAATGTCCAATATGCTTTATCTAGAAAAGCTTTTTGCATCTTGTTCACTCCATGCTGACTACCAAGTGGCATGAAACAGCATCTTGAACACAGGGCTGTAGTACATGTATGGAACAGGCATGGCAGTGATAGTATCAGAGCATAGAGACTTAGCGACAGTGTCAGCGAGCTTGTTCCTATGAATACTAACATGGCCTGGTATCCACTTGGGTATAAATACTGATGAGAATAGGAAGAGAACTTACATGAAGTAACTACAGGGCCAGCAGAGAGCTAAGAGAGTCAGTATAAATAGTACAGTTCGTGTACTGCATAGCTTATACATGATCCAGGGCAAAAGAAATGGCATTCGGTAGTGAACACAGAATCTGTAGAGGGGTTCTAGTGACAAATCAACTGCAATTCAAAACATAGCCATCTGGTGGGGATAGGAAAGAGGATCATATAACCTACACCTCAAGTTCAACAGACTGGAAGGAAATATCATAACTATCTGTGAATAGGGCAGATGATAGAAAATGATAAAATGTTTTTTGAACTAGGAATCTGACATCCAAATGTCCCTGTATTGAGAAGTATCCTACTCAATATTACTCTTGACAGAAACCACCCCAACACAGTACCATTCTTGATATATGAAAATCTTCAAGGAAAAGTGCAAAAGGAAGAACCATAGTAACACACATGCTCATCCACTGTGATTTACAACATGAAAGCAATGAACATGAATTCAAATGAATGAAAAAATAAAGATACCTGTATAACATGTATGAGGTAATATGCTGATTGGTCCAGCTTTGAATCAAATACTCTGCCACTGATAACTGACCTCACATCCATATGAGAAAGGAGGGAGTAAAAGGGATCCAAATCAAAGTGGTGAATGGCAATTTTGGTTGTTCACTCCAAAGCTATACCACCACTTTAGATAACCCCTTCCAAGATGAAGCATTAGACTGAAGGATATCTCATCATCTGTACTAGTATAACATTACCTCTTATTCTCAACTGAATAGATTCAGTATTATTTGCATCATGTATATTGATCATGTTCAGGAGGATGACTTTACTGAAGAATTTACTCCAATGGACAACAGAGATTCCAGGAAAAAGTGTCTAATTTGGTAAGAAGGCACCTGAAACAAATTACAGGAATGAGAAAAGTAATAAGTTAATTAAATTAAAAGCTGAACCTAACTGGTAAGGGTGAAAGGAGAAAGTTCAGAAACAGATGATAGTTACCATGGAATGAAGAGATGGGAATTGACATCATGGAAAGAAGCAGTGCAGGCAAAATCAATACAAAGAGCATGATTGGACCATAAAAGTATATCCAAATCAGACCAAAAATAGAGGTGAAAAATGGAAATAGGTGAGAATAAGGAATTACCTTCACATACCACTGAAGTTCTGAGAAGGAAAGACTGATCTCAATAAAGGAGAATGTATGCAAAATGATGCATAAAATGTTGATGGCAAGTCCAACTGACAATATTCAAAAGCAAAGAGAAGGAAACAAGTCTTGAGGGAGCTGTGAAAACTCAAACTCACGGAATGATGCTCAAATGAAGGTAAAGTAAGGCAGTGAAGAACCAGACTGATAAGTCAATCCAGAAAAACATGTTGAGGAGATCAACTAATCTGGAAGGAATGCAACAATATATTGAAGGTATGAGAAGTAAAAACTTTATGATACAAATAAAAAAGATAGAAGGTAGCTTGATAACCTGAGATCAAGGAGACAGAACTCTCCTGATCAAAGAGTCAAGTGAAGAAATCTGTAAGCAGAGGGAACATTTGGTTAAGTAGGTTGAGAATTCCCAACCTAAAGATCAATGGCAGAAAATATTCCATTTATGTTGATAAACATTCATAAAGAAAGGACAAATAGAACATGCTGAAAATAAAGAGACTCTTCTTGACAATCTGTGTCTCCTTATCAAGGAAAAGATAAAACCCAACTGTAAAGATAGAAGGTAGGAAGGGTTGGATGATGTGCTGGTAACAGAAGTTGACGTTGAAGGGACAGAGTAATAGGACGACCCAATGATGGAGCTGAAACACACAGAAACTATGACTGATGTGCTGACCAGTAAAGAACAATCAGAAGAACTTTACATGAAATGGTGTGGATAAGTGGAATCACTCTGTAAAATTGATGGATAGGAGGAGAAACATAAAGGTATTTGTTTGTTCAAACATGGCTGAAAGCACTGGCAACCAGTACAAGTAGATGAGAAACTGAAGACCAAAACAGAAGTATTATGGTATTTAGAGATACGACACAAAGACATAGCTTATAGAAAACATGACAATCAAAAGACCACTCAGTCAGATGGATTTTGTTTGGTAAAAACAAGGTGTAACAAAGTTGAATACATGTGGAACATGTCATGAAAGGAGATGAATACTGGACATTGAAAAAATATGGATATCTAAGATAATGAAGAATGAGAGTGAAAATAGATAACAAGTCCTTTTGATAATACCCAAAGACCTGTAACAAAGTTGTGCCACAATGGAACAAAATCAGTTAAGCAAGTCCCCACTAGGCCATAACCCCAGGGTAGCCACCAGTACTGTTGGCAACATGTTCATTTGTGTTGAATAATACGAGTGGAAAAACACCTAGAGATAAACTGTTAGAGGATGGGAAGGAGTGGGACTAGAAACATAATAGGGTACTGTATAGGCTCAGAATCAGACAAGACATTAACCAAAGATGAAGGGTCAATTGCTATCTCACTTATTCTACAAAGGATTCTAAATTCTCAGGAATATCTAAAAAAAAAAAACATTGGAAAAAAGGGAAAGCATTTAAGTCTCATATACGAATCAATACTATCTCTTCCCAGAAGATCCCAACAGCAGAGAAACCATGTGGGTAAGGAAAGGGTTGATGAAAACAAACATGCCAACATAGAGGTAATAAGGGAGAGAGTATTCCTCAAAATATCCTCAGGATCTCAGTGGAATGATTTGAATAGAAGGTGGATAAGTACTATAGGAGAGTTGGTAGAGTAATATAAAGTTGAGAAAATTTGGTACAGGGTAAATGAGCAGGATAATCAAGGTCTGCCCTATACACTGAAAAAAGCAATTTCAACTGTTCAGAAAGGAGAAAGGGTAATTCATCTGATGATAAGCTAAAGAAAACTGATTTGAAGTTCAATGAGGGTGAGGCATGCTAGTGCCTTCATGTACCAGATATAAAATACTCTGCATGAACCACAAAATCTAGGGAAGAGAGAAAAAGAAAATACTAAGGAAGGAAGAGGATTATAAGAAATTGGAATAATTGACAGAACTCACCTGAGAAATTGTGTCTAAAAAAGCTGTATCAGATCTAGCTGAATTTCCAGTAGGGGTGGAAGGAAGACATGGGAAAATCAGGTGGAGGAAAAAGGTTGTCAAACTCCTTGTCATATTGTACAGGTTTGGAATGCTCGGGAAGAAAATGGACAACATCAGAAGAAGATAATCATCCTGTATATGGATCATTCTTTCATTTAGTTGAATTTCCGATACTTGCAGCCTATGTAAGTGTGCTGGTAGACGGTATTACCTCTAAAGTGGTAATTCGGACTTTGAAATTCATTGTTAAAGAGGAAAATGAATAAACAAACACAACAGTGTTAAAATAAATAAGTTTAAAAACTAGAAACAAATGGTGAGATATCCATACATTTGTGAATGTTTGAAAAATAAGAATAATAATTCCATTTTAGAAAAAAATTACAAAGTAGTTTAATCAATGTAGAGAAAATATTTTTGAACAAAGTCTAAAAAAATATAATCAAAAAGCACAATTAAAAAAATCTTAATACCAGCACTGTCAAATGAGAAGCAACAGTTTGATAAAATTGAATAGAGGGAGTCATGTTAGGAGAGTATGTTGCATAATAATTCACACGTGAGACAGCTGAACCATGTTGGAGTCTACGTGGGAGCTCAAGACTCGTGTCATGGTAAAAATATTTTTGCATATAAAAGAATAGCTGCATCTTTATATAGATGTAATATATTAGAATATAATTTAATCCTTTAAAGAATAGTTTGTCAACAGCTGAAGTCCAGAAATTTATCAACAAAAGCATAAAAAACACAGGGCTACAATGATTTTATTAACTCAAAAATTTTTACATATTCTATATTAATTCTGGTAAACTGATCCAAAAATGTAAATATTTTTTTTATCATCTAAAGATTTTTTGCAAAATATCATGTGTACTTTTACATTAGTGAATTATTTTCAATGAAATTGGGTCACATGTTGTTATGCTTCAAATACTAACAAACCCTGGCTGTAAATTTCTTAAGACCACTCATGACGTGAATCTTATCAAATGTTCCAGAACCCACAAGAAATGTATCATTTCAATAGAAATGCTTAACAGACCATATGGCATGTCATTTCTAGACGTGTGCACTTTGACATTTTACCTTTCAATATTGTTTATTCATTTTTACAGCAAAAAGTTATGTAAGTTACCCAAACATATTCTGTGATATTTGAATTAAATTTGTTATAAGGAAACAAAGCCAAAGAATTACAGAATAAATCAAAAAGTATATTACACCTATTTTAGAAAACTTGGGGATCAAGACAAATCACAGGCTCCACACAAATTCTGCACTATTTACATCAGAGTTGAGACAATAGATTAAAAGTGAAAAAAAATCTTTGCCTTTTCAAAATTCCAATGATCTGCCATAAGCCTAGAGACCACAAGATGACTGCAATTTTTGCTCAAATATTGTGCAAGACCATGACTCAAAATGAAATGGAAATTTTTAATCTGCTATAAGACCTGCTGGTTACAGACCTGATGTGTCTATACATTCTTCACCAGACTATTTATACAATTTCATTTGATTCTGAAGATAATGTAAACAGAAATAACAAGAATCATTAACCTGAAATGTCTGGTGAACCAATCTTTTACACAAAGTTAACTTAATGATTTAGTGAGAAATTTGGGCCTTTCAAAGCATTCTTCAGAAATTTTGGAGTCCAGACTTCAGGCTAAGAAATAACTTTCTTTACATCATTTTACTGATACAAATATTGTGTAAAATAGCTTATACCATTCAGTTTGCAGTAAGATTCACAAGCTTATTGCAACAATACTGCTGAATTAATTTCATTGCTAGAAGGTGCAGTATATGAGTAATAATTGTTTATTGATTCCTTCAAGAGAAGTCTAAATATATCCTCTATCACAGCGGTAAAATGTATGCATCTGTTCCTACTGTTCAATCAATTCACTCCAAGAAAACATGGAAAAATCTCTAAGTTCTTATTAATAAAGTAAAATTTAAAAAACATGGTTGAACACTGTGTGAAATTTTAAATATTTTGTATGTTGTTATACAAAATTTTCATGTGTTTTATGTGAATGGGACAGAACAGCACAAAATCAGCACTGAAGTAAAGGCTATGCAGAATCAGCCAGATACCAGGGTTAAAATATATTGGAAGTTCATTGGTACAAAGATAGTCCTCTTACCTCCACTTCACATAAAACTGGGCTTGATGAAGCAGTTTGTAAAGGCCTTAGATAAAGACGGCACTGTTTTAAGTACTTATGTAGGCAATTCCTAGTTCTTTCAAAAGCCAAACTTATAGGAAATTTTTGATAGGCCTTATATTAGAAAATTAACTGCAGATGATGCACAATGAGGAAAGACGAAAAAGAACCATGGATTACCTTGAAAGATGTTATTGACAAAGTTTTAAGAAACAAGAACCCAAATTATCAAAACATTTTCAATAAATTCAAAAACTTGTAACACGAGCTTGAAAGTTCATTTCTTAAACTCGCATTTCTCTTGAAATCTTAGTGCTGTCAGTGAAAAATAAGGAGAAAGATTTCTTTATAACATCAGGTAAATGGAAAGAAAGTATCATGGAAGGTGGAACATCAGGCATGATGGCTGATTACTGTTGGTCATTGAAACAAGATGCTCCAAATGCGATACAAAGAACACATCACTTAGTTTTGAGACTACAAGATATATTTTACATGTATTTTGAGGAACAAACATAATAAAAAAAATGTACAATGTTGTAAAAGAAATAATAACTTGGTCTAAGTAAGTTTTAATTCTCATTTGTAACAAATCCTTAGATGATAGAAAACAAGAATATTATTTTGAAATCAGCATAACTGAATTAAGGAAATTCCATTATTAAACCCAAAACAAATTTTATGAAGTTTAAATTTGCAGGCCTGTAAAATTGGCATGTACATACAGTGTCATTAAATATAACAATACTTGTAGTAAAGCAGTAGCCTCAGCAGATAGCCCATTGTGGTTTTGCTATAAGAAAAACAAGCACACAAGTAATAAAGTCTTTACGAAAACTAATACAAACCATTTTTTTTTTATTAGATATCTATGAAGAAATGTTCTTTATATATTTTACATCTATGATTTCATTTCTCTTGAAAGAATTCACTCAGATTTGAACCAATGAACTTATCAATCCCATTACTATGAGAGCTAACAGGTTTCCAAAAGCTTTTAAAATAAAATTTTTATTATCTTTATTTAATAAAAACTGTCTTTGCAATATTTAACAATCTATTGGCAATCAAAGCATCTAACTAAAACAATCTACTGAAAGTATTTCTAATATCAGTGTGAAAGAATAAATCTATTTTTCTACTTGTGTAATAATTTAATCTTTTAGTTTTATGTACAATTTACAAATCCAACCAAATTATTAATTTTCTTCATTTATTAACAACAATTACTTTAAAAGTTGAAGGGCAATATATCAAAGAGAGAGAAGAAAATAAGTTAAAATCATCAAAAGTTCAACATCAAGACAAAACTTTGAGTTCAATCACTTATTAAGAAAGAAATTAATAATTTTTTACCTTTTATTTACAACCACACAACAAATATAAATTTAAAATAACTATTAAGATGTTTATTGCATTGCTAACATATAAACAAGTTTTATGAAATATGATCTACATATACTTACTACTTTTAGTGTTTATTTCATCCTCACTATTATCTGCACATTCATTAACTGGCGTGTTTAGATTACACTCTTCAATCTTGGTTTTGCTGGGAATCTGTTTCTTACTGGTAGAGAGAGAAACATTCTGAGTAGAAGACTCAAAATTTTTGGACATGCAGGAACTGTCAAACTTTAACACATCAGTCTTTGGAAAGGATATACTTCCAACCTTAGAATATATTCTTGCACTTTCAGCAGACTTGGAAGAAAAACAAACATTTCTCTGATGAGAAGGCATCACAGAATCCACTGAAAGTGTTACAGGCCTGGTGTCATATTTGATAAGAGACAAATTTTGAGTATCTTTTCCTGGCTTTGTCTGAAATGTATTATTTGATGAATTACATTTTAATACATTTTGATTTTCAACTGAATGAGGCCAGTGATCAAATTCCAAAGCATCAAATACATATTCATCTTTGGCATTCAGTTCTGCTAAAGTAGGCCCTTGGATAAGATCATCCTTTTCCACTTGGAACACATCATCCATTCTAAGATTATCCAATTCAACTGGAGCATCCCATGGGGATAATGAACACTGGGAATCAAAGACTGTTTTCTCATGAAATTCAAGTCCATCAGATTCTTGGAGACTTGTGATATTACATTCACCTTCTACATTTATTCCCCACAAATCAGGAGACTTTAAGAGATCTGTCTCATTACTCCTACATCCCACCTTAAAAGAATCAACAGAGAAAACTGGAAAACTATTATACCTGTCTTTGTTTAATAAACCCTGATCAATCTGAAATATTTCTTCATTGGGTGTCTGTTCAACAGACATCTTTCTCAACAGATTCCCAACAGAAGTCACTGATGATTAAGCAAATAAAATGAGATTATCAAAATACTTCTTGTTACACAGCTCTGTATCTATACACAAAAAGAAAGAAACAGAAGAAAATCAAGCAATAAATTCAGCTTTCTATATTAATATTTAACTGTAGAAACCTTATGGTCACTAAAATATGAAATTATAAATCAATTTACTGCAATAATTCCTGTTATATTAATTTACTGAATTTCAAAGTTCTTGAATATTCTGTAAAAATATTGACTATTTCCAGTGTTTTAAAACCTAAACTTAAACATGTTACGTCTCTTCTCAACTGAAGTACTTACTACTTACTAGTAACTACTTTAGCAGCAATGCATTAAACTCTGTAAATACTGTATAATTAATATATTTGAGAACTATGTAAAAGAGGAAAGTAAATAAAAACCAATTCTTATTCAGTTTTTTAAACTTTAATGTTTATTTCCTAATAATGTGCAGTTTTGAAGAGAGCTGTTAAAATCTGTTTGTAGAGTTTCCTTGTTAAAAAGAATTTTGTAGTTTTAATAGCATATGTATAACATTTGTCCTAAAGGCTGTCTTTGTACACACTCTTATAGTAAATTGAAAATATAAATTATAAACCTAGCATTTTTGTTCAGAAATTAACTAATGCTCTCCTTAAATACCACAATGTGAGCCTTCAATGTTGTAGTTTTAATAGCATATGTATAATGTTTGCCCTATAAGGCTGTCTTTGTACACACTCCTATAGTAAATTGAAAATATAAATTATAAACCCAGCATTTTTGTTCAGAAATTAACTAATGCTCCCTTTAAATACCACAATGTGAGCCTAGAATACTACTAATGAAAATTCTTTTTAAAGCTAATCATCCCATTGGAGAAAATAAAAGTCTTAATTGGAGTTCACACCACCTTTTTTTCATATCTTAATCTTGTATTCTTTCACCCTATTATATTTTAAGTAAAGACTAGCAAAAACCAATCACAGCCTTTTATCCTAATGATTCCCTATATAATCTTGTAAACTTCAATAAGGTTATCCTTATATTTGTAAAAATATATTTCTCTACGAGTGGGTTTTCTCGACATCACTGATTATTATTTCATCAAGGTAACCTTTACCCTTCCTTCTTCTAAGGACTGGTTATTTATTTAGAAGCAAGACAAAATTACACATTGGGTTATGTGCACTTTGCCTGCCAGTGATATCAAAACCTTGTTTCTAATGCTGTAAGTCTGCAGACATACTACTGTGTCAATGGGAGATGGGGGTCTCAAAAGAAATTAGGAAATTATCCTAAGCCAATAAGTTAATACTAAAACATCTTTTCCAAACTCCTTCCAATAAATTAATATCCATTATTTTTAATGTAAGAAGACTAAAACTGTATTCTCAACAGTGCCAACTTATTGATTTGCGTAAACGTAACTCTTTTCTTCTAATAACACAGCACTATTCCAATGACATATAATTATAACTAAAACTCATTTTATATAATGTTTTTAAACTTTAATCCAACTTAAATCTTTTTTTTCTGGGATGATTCTCTTTATTTCTTGGATGAGCAAATCATGCTCACCTGGCCAAAGGAAAAGTGATTTAGATTTTGTTTTCCAGCCATAAAAATAAACTTAAGAATGTGGTATTAAAATTACAGATTCCAATTTATTCAAGTCATTTTGTAGTACCTCAACATCTGTAGCACAGCTAAACATTTTATAGAGTTTAATATCATTAGCAAAATTTACCAATTCAATAATTATGACCTCATTGATATCATTAATGAAAAAAGACCTAAGCATTGACCACTAAGTTACACAATTCCACCAACAACATTTTTGTTTTTTTTTAAACAAGCCAACATACAATCCAACAAACTATTCTTTCCATAATCTCCAATGATATGATTTTCTATGCAAGCTTTCTGTGTGGCACCTTACTTCTCTTGGTTCCACCTTCAAAAGAAAATATGTTGGAAATCTTCCTGACCACGAACTTTCTATGGTAAATATCAGAATTGATCTGGTATATGTTAGCACTATAGATAGAAGAAAGGTAAATAAACTGGTAAAGTTTGCTGATCACTGGCACAACCATTATTTTACATTTTTATTGCATATAAATGCTGAAAATTAATGTGTGATCAATATAGTTTGATTCTGGAAAAGACAGAACCCTTTGGGTTCCCTCCCTTAGTTATGCCTCTGTTGCTGATGTTACTAAAATTTTGGGTGCAGCTGGCTTCAAGGATGCTGCTGTTGTTTTACAAATGGTTTTAGATCAACTGGCCAAATTAACATAATATGGTATTTAATTATGTTAGAGCAATGTAATATATGTGAGCTATCTTAAAACTAAATTAAGTCCCTGATGGAAATAAAGTTAGTGTAAGAAAATGATTCTGATACTTTATTACACCATCATTTTCCACTTTTATGGATTTTATGAACAGAGATTTTTTTTCTACTCCAAAATAACTTGTTTTGTAGCCACGATGTAAATGTTTTACTTAATATATTAACTTATCATTTAAAAAAGCTTCTTTTAATGTGCTAAAAAACAAAAATCACAATGGCTGGGTTGGAGACTCGTTAATTAAACACAAATCACTGACATGAAATTCATAATAAATTGAAAACATTTGTGTTTTATGAGAAACAAGATTGTGATGCTTGAAGAATCTCTACAATAAAAAGAAAGTTAGGCCTAATCTATCAAGTGATACAGTAGTTGGAAGCATTGCAGTTACCTAGTGTTATAATACAGAATATTTCTATAATTTGATCCTGCTAGTAATTTATAAGATAATAAGGCATTTTATATTTCTTACTGACATAAAAATGGAAACCTACCTGCAAACTAACACCAATTTTACAAAAGAATGTATTATAACACAAGATATTAATGCTTCTAACTGCTCCTCTTTGGTCTTACAAGTTATGCCTATATATATATTTTTTTTAGTATAGTTTCTTTAAATGTCACAATCTCATCTGTCACAAAACAGAAATGGTGTTCTATATTTCAAATTTTTGACTAGCTGCATTCTCACAAATCATTTTGTGGCACATCTTGTAGTACAATTCTGTTTGTTTTTAACTGTTAAATGTTATTTCAAGATGTCCATCACGTGAAAATGTGATAAGTGTGATATTTAACATCGTGGTTTAAATTAATGTTTAAGTGTTTCAGACTTCTTTTTCCATTGCAATAGCATAGTCAACTCAGTTAAGTTTATAACTGTATTAAGAATGTGTTTGTTAAATTTACCTCAGTATTTCTTGGAATGTTACAGGAAATTCTTTGGAATGAGCCATAATCTGAATAAAGCATCTACTGGGCTGATATATTTATCAGTCCTACTACTACTTGTACTGGTACAATAGTAGTAACACTAGTAACAGCAGAGATAAGGAAAGTAATTAAACTCAAAAACATTTAAAATTATAAGCTTACCTCTTTTCTACCTTTGAACCAGGAGCATATCCTTGGTGCACAAAAAAACGTCTTTTAAAAATGGAGTCGTTTCATTAATAAAAAGTAAATAAAAATAACTATACATATGATGAGTCAGCAACACACAAACACTGAGTGTTGCCTAGAAGAACACGCTAGTAAATTATCTATAATTGAACAAATATTAAAATAATCAACATTACCCTCCATATTTTTTATTTTAAGAACAGAATTTATTTCTTTTGAAAATTGAAGTTCTCACATAACCCCAGTAAGGTCCCAGCATGTTATTCAACTATTACTACTAGTATACGTTTAAAAATACTGCTAATACTATTCAATATTCTGTTAAGGATACATATCTAGCTCTATTTAAGGCTAGGCGTGAGTTGTCATTATCATGGACATGATATGCTTAAGAATCTAGTAATACATGTATAAAGACTAACTAAAATTTCATGTAACTTTTAAAAAGTGCAAATGATATTTTCTATACAACACCTGAAGTTTCAGTATATAAATAACGTAAAATTTACATCATTCTGGTAACACAGTAAAGTTACCATGAGATTGCACCAACTTGAAACTACGAATCAACCTTCTCACGATCTCTAATCCTTACCACATAAAATTGCTCGTATACCTCTTGCGTCATGTATTTTGGCACCAATTAAAATAACAATAATATAATCAGTATAAGGATTTGTGGTATACTCAAGATAAAAGTTTATTTTAGGTTAATTAATGAAAAACTTTTACCAAAAATGCAGTTTTCATTACGATAAGCTATCCAAGGCACAAAAACCGTAATTCGTGTACTGAAACTTCTAGGCTCTGAAGTTAGTGAAAATTATAACAAGTATTGTAAAAATTTTGTCTCTGATGCAAAATAGGCAAATCTGATATTCTATAAAGATATTAAAAACTAAATTTAAATGTTATCCCTCCTCTCACAAATAGGCCTGGCATGGCCGAGCGCGTTAAGGCGTGCACTCGTAATCCGAGGGTCGCGGGTTCGCGCCCGCGTCGCGCTAAATATGCTCGCCCTCACAGCCGTGGGGGTGTATAATGTGACGGTCAATCCCACTATTCGTTTGTAAAAGAGTAGCCCAAGAGTTGGCGGTGGGTGGTGATGACTAGCTGCCTTCCCTCTAGTCTTACACTGGAAAATTAGGGACGGCTAGCACAGATAGCCCTCGAGTAGCTTTGTGCGAAATTCCAAAACAAACAAACAAACCTCTCACAAATAAAAGTATTTAATCAAAAATACTTTAGGTATGAAAAAGACGTACAGCCAAAAATGGATTAAATGTGCGACTTAAAGGAATAAAATCAAAATATGCGGCCAAACTGGTAGTTCAACTTTCAGTATGTGTGATAATTTTACAACAAACGTATCAGTTAGTTAAACAGCGTTTTTGTTCAATTTAGGGTATGATGATACACAAAATAATATAGGCGGCCTAGATAACTACTGAATCAATATTTGCTGTGAAATTTTTCTGATTGCTCTAAGCGAAGCAACCAGTTTGGCCGCCAATTTTAATTTAATTCCTTTATATCATACATTCAATTCTTTTTTGGCTGCATCTTTTTCCACATCTAACATATTTGTGATAGATATTATGACCTTTTCTCATTACACTCCAACAAACAACAGCAAGTAAGAGTGATAATCGATAGTAGCCCACATTAAAACAGTGTTAATACCTTCCCTTGGAGTAGTGGTTTTCAACCAGGGGTGCTCGCACTCCTTAGGGTTGCGAGATAGTGTTCCAAGGGGTGCGAGATAACATTTCAGTTTTTTTTTCGTTTATATTAACGATACTGTCCTATATATTCAAAAATTACGTTCAATTTTTATTTCTTATTTTTCTTGTTACAGATGCAGCTTTTTACCTTGTCACGATAAACTATCGTTTCTATCGTCACCGGTGGAGACCAAAATCTTATTGTACATGGTCTGGCATGGCCGAGCGCGTTAAGGCATGCGCTCGTAATATGAGGGTTACGGGTTCGCATCCGAGTCGCGCTAAACATGCTCGCCCTCCCAGCCGTGGGGGCGATATAATGTGACGGTCAATCCCACCTTTCGTTGGTAAAAGAGTAACCCAAGAGTTGGCGGTGGGTGGTGATGACTAGTTGCCTTCCCTCTAGTCTTACACTACTAAATTAGGGACGGCTAGCACAGATAGCCCTCGAGTAGCTTTGTGCGAATTTCAAAAACAAACAAACAAACTTTTTGTACAACTGTAAACAAACAACACACCAAACGTAAACGTGACCTAAATACTCGGCACAACTAATTAGGTTACGTTCGTAAACGCCGTTTAAAAGTGTCTATTATTTATTTATGTTATGTATTTACGTGATCGTGACTCGATAAACTTCCAAAAGTATCCAGAATCAATCGATGACGTCATGTAACGCATATTCGAGAATGCTCTAGAAAGTTTCGCAGAGTATATAAACCTATGCGTGATGCTATGGTAGTCAGTAAAAACACAAGGCTACGACATTGTAAAAACAGACCGAAACATCTCTTTTAGAACGAAATAAAAAACGCCACTGATCAAGGTAATCGTCAACAATAAAGATGATCAAGATAAATTTTTAAAAAACGGTTGCTTCCTATTTTTCAAGAGACACACGACTGAACCAGAAAAAAACACACCAAAAGCCCATTATTCAATGCTACAAATGTCAAAGGTTCGGGCACACGAAAACTAATTGCATGGCCAAGGACAGATGTGTGAGATGTGGCGGACCTCACGAGTTTGCTCAGTGTCCTAATGAGCGTAACCAAGTGAGATGCGCAAACTGTCAGGGCCCTCATGCAGCCAGTTACAAAGGCTGCCCCAAATTCATTCAGATACGAAACAAAATTATTTTCAAAATCACGAACATTAACAATCAAACCCACGACACCCACATCACCGAACGACCATTACTACAAACTCCAACAAATCAAAACCTCTCAACCTCAACCCACACGTACTTACGCAGACGTCACACGCTCGCAGAATTCACCACAAATCTACTAGCAATGCTAATAGAATTGAGTGATCTCCCCACATTCGAGTCAAGGCACGAGTCACTCAAGGCTGTTGGCAGCCTTGCAAGTTATTACTTTCACCTTCCCCACCTCAAACCACACCATCTTTCACTCAAAATTCATGGAAGGGAAATAAAATAACACAATGATACAACACATTAAAATTTTACACACCAACTGCCAAGGAATTCTCAAAGACAAAAGGATAGAAATATACAATATAAACAAACATACAAATGCTAACATGATCATTGTATCAGAAACACTTTGCACAGAGAAACAAAACACCACAATCCCCGGATTCATCACGCACAGCATACCTTACTCAGAAAACAATAGAGGTATAATAGCCTACTTTAGTACAGAAATATCGCATCTAATCTCAATAGAAGATTCCTTTAGATCTAACATAAATGAAACAATTTTTGTAATATACACTTTAACAATCGGCTAACTATTCCGATTCTAGCCGTATATTGTTCACCAACTAAAGATATCGACATTGACTTCCTTCAAAAATGTGTTAATCGTAAACCCAAACCAATTATTATTGGGTATTTTAATTCTCCGCATACAGAACTTAGGGGAAACAGAAACACACGCAGAGGATTGTGCATAAAAATTTTTTTAGTAATAAAATGCATCTAATTAATGACCGTACACCTACACATATAAGCCAACGGCTTATACGATGCACTCGATTTCATCATCGCACTCAAGGAAATGGTAAACAGAATCTCTGACTTTAAAGTACATGATGAAATCACTAGTGACCACTTCCCCATGTCATTTATGATTCACCCGCGCCACCCTGCCGTGGCGTACATGACTCCCTCTGCAAGCACCTACACCAAAACAGACTGGCTCACTTTCAATGCTACACTGGACTCACCTACCCCACCCAATTGAGCATGATAACAACAAAACAGAACTAGACAATTATGTAAATCAAGTTACAGAAGCCATAAAAAACGCAATTCCGAAAACAAGAAGAAAGCAATCACTTATTCAATGGACTCCAACACCAGAAATTCACGCACTAATAATCAAACGCAGACAATTAAGACGAACACACTATGTTACACGTGATCCACACACTAAAACAGACATCAATAGAATAAATACAAAAATTAAACAAAAAATTCAAAAGTAAAAGAAACTTGTTGGCCAAACTTCTGTAAAAACTTAGAAAAAACCAAGAACAATCGAACAGAATTTTGGAAAAAAAATCAAGAGTATTGCTTCAGACGAAAACACAAATCACATGCTACAACGTATCATACACAACAATAAAATCGCAAGGACGGACGAAGAGAAAGCTGACATATTAGCTGACAACTACAAATTCTCCTTTAGCGACCTAAACTCAGTGGACTTTGACACAAAACACCAACATCATGTCAACAAGTTCATCAACACAAACCAAGCGTCATTCTCACCACGATTTCCTGGCAAGACACTTGAAGCATACTCAAGTTCAATCAGTAGGAAAATAACCATAACCGCACTAAAAATTAATATCAAAAACTTGAAGAATACTTCCCCCGGACATGACCAAATACCAAACATTATTCTGAAAAAAAGCTATACTTTCTTGTTACAACACCTCACAAACATCATGAACATTTTACTAGCGACTGGATATTACCCTGACACTTGGAAAAAAGCCATCATAACCACGATCCCAAAGAAACAAATCAACAGAACCAATCCAGATAATTTCTGCCCTATCAGTCTGTTAAGCTGCCTTGGCAAACTGATGGAGAGAATTATCTCCAACCGTCTCCTCCATTTTTGCGAATCAAATAACATCCTTCCAGAATCTCAAAATGCCTCCAGGAAAAATAGGCAAACAATAGGTCACCTCACACGACTCACAGAATCAATTTATAAAGCTTTCAACAACAATCAAGTAACCATCGGAGTATTCTTAGATGTCAAAAAAGCATTCGACAGCGTATGGCACAACGCCATCAAATACAAACTAGAACACCTGCAAATAAATCCCACGATAGTTAAATGGATTTCAGATTTCTTAACAGGTAGAACAGCATAGGTAAAAGTCAATAAAACTATATCTAAATCATTTAATATAACCGCAAGAGTGTCCTAAGGATCAGTCCTCTCTCCAATTCTATACATAATTTTCGTTAGTGACATAGCCTTCCCAAACCTAACATAGACGCATAATTCACAATACGCAGACGATATCGCTATCTGGAGCACCTCCAGAAACCCAGTGATGGCCATGTCTCGCGTACAAGAATCATTAAACAACGTCTCAACATGGAGCAACAAGTGTAGAGTTGTGTTAAATCCAACCAAAACATAAGCAATCACCTTCTACAGGAAATTAAAAAAGCAAAGGAAAAACCTAGAAAAAATAAAATTATCACTCGGAAATACAACCATTAACACGAGCAAAAACATCACATTCCTTGGCATCACTTTCGACACAAAACTAACATGGAAAAAAAACATGTAAACAATATACACTCATCAATTAGAAAAAGGATTTCACACCTAATGATTCTAACCAGTAAACAATCGAAATGTTCACCAAACACCATTATACAAATATACAAGGCTTACATCCGTCCTCTAATAGATTAAGGATGTCAAATAACATACAATATGTCAAGCAACACACTCCAGAAAATCCAAGTTCAACAGAACAGAATACTAAGATCTGCATTCAGTCTACCGTCATTCACGTCAGTAAATTATATACATCAAATTAGCAATTTACCAACACTAAGAGATGGACTAACGAAAATATCACACAAATATTATCTAAAAGCAGAAAACAGAAACAAATTAACGGCATCACTGTACAAATTAACATGTGCACCAACAAAATACATTTCACCTTACAACATATTTCAAGAATCACAAATTACACAACAAAGTATCTAAAGAAATAAATTTCAGATATTTTTTTTTCAGATATCGGGCACAGGACAGGCAAATCTTTCGGCGCCTGTCCTGTGAAAGTGGGTTTTCTCGGGGCACTCCCGTTTCCCCCCACAGCAAAAATCCTAGGCATTGGATTTTTAGATCCCAGTCCAGGCAACTTTATTGCCAGACCCTGAGTCGGGTCGTTTAAATTGAATTCATGATCATATTTGCTTGACTTCTGCCTTTATGGACGGGACTTGCCCATTCTCTCCGGTGCTACCTTTGCCTCCGTCCAAGACAACATTCAGAGTGACATTCTCCACCCAAAAAAGAGTAAAGAATCATTTAATAAACAAATAAATAAAACTAATTCTAATAACAATTCACGAAAGGGGACGAAGAGGAACCACAACGTTCCTGAACACCCCGGTTGGAGAGAGAATTCTTACGATTTCTCTCTCTCAAAACTAAACCCCTGCCACGTTAGTTTGCGTTTGCGTATGGTAGTAAGTGCATTGTGGATTCTGTGTTCATGCAAAAAAATTCATTATGCCAAAGAAAAGAAAATGGAATGATGATTACGTGAAGTTTGTTTTCACTTGCGTCGGATCAGCTGAGGATCTGCAAAAACCTCAGTGCATGCTTTGTGACGCTGTCCTTTCAAACGCAAATTACAAGCCATCTAATCTGTAGGAACACTTCAACAACCGACATGGTGGAGCAGCTGTTGCAGGCTATGATGTTGAATCGTTGAAAGGTAGAAGGGCCTGCTTTGATTCTCGAGCAACCCTTCCAAAATTAAATTTTATATCTGCTGACAAGCCATTGCTGATGGCTTCGTACTACGTGGCTTATAAAGTAGCCAAATGAAAGAAGCCCTATACATTTGCAGAAGAGGTGATAAAACCGCGTGAATTAGAAATGGCAACAATTATTCTGGAAAAAGAAGCCTCAAAGAAGCTTAAATTAGTGCCATTATCAAATAATGTTATTTAAAACCAAATTAGTGATTTGAGTTCGGACATTCTGGACCGAGTTATCAGGGTTAGCAGGTATCAGGGCTAGTTCCTTGAAAATCTCTCTCCAATTGGACAAAATAACAAATGTCGCAAATTGCAGTCAACTCATCGCACTAGTGATGTATGTCCACGATGGTGCCATAATGGAAGATTTCCTGTTTTGTGAACATCTGAAACAACCACAAAAGGGAAAGATGTTTTCCAGCGTGTGAAGGACTTCTTTGCAAAATATGATTTAGATATTGTTGTTGTTTTGAATTAAGCACAAAGCTACACAATGGGCTATCTGTGCTCTGCCCACCACGGGTATCGAAACCTGGATTTTAGCGTGTAAGTCCGCAGACATATCTCTGAGCCACTGGGAGGCATGATTTAGATATCTAAGTTATTGGTTCTGTATGTACCGACGGTGCCCCTGTTATGCTAGGAAATAAATCAGAATTTTTTTGCACTGATAAAACAAGAGATTCCGCATTTGCAAGGTACTCACTTCTCTATCGACATGCTTTGGCATCAGAAACGTTGCCTCTAAAGTTGAAAAAGGTCCTTGACACTTCTGTGAAGACCATGAACTGGATTAGGGGTCGCGCTCTGAACCACCGCCTCTACAAGTCGCTTTGCGAAGATTTTGGAAGTGAGCATTCAGTTTTGTTTTTTCACACAGAAGTCCGCTGTCTGTCACGTGGGAGAGCTTTAACGAGCTTCTTTGAACTGCGAGAAGTCAAAACTTTTCTGTAAGAACATAACTATGATCTCAATCAGTGATGTCGAGAAACCCACTTGTTGAGAATTTTATACGCTCTTCTATTTAAAATATTTTCTGAACCCAAACGAGCCGTTTTTTGCATATAAAATGACTATGATCTGCCTAGAGAAATAGAATCACAAGAATTCAACCAAATGCTAGGCTATTTGAGTGATTTTTTCACTCGTATGAATGACCTGAATGTATTTTTTCAAATGAAAAACATAAACATATTGAAATGCTACGAAAAGTTATATGTTTTCAAAAAAAGTTACGTTTTGGTGTCGATGAGTTAAAAGAGGGAATCTTTCAAATCTTCCATCACTCGAACAAATGGTAGATGAGGACGAGTCCTTAGTTCCATTTGTATGTAAAGAAATTGTGGATCATTTGGAAATACTATCAAAGTCATTTGATGGATATTTTGGAGGAGAACTGGATACTTCTGAAGAATGGATTATGAATCCTTACTCCTTCAATTTGGATAATACATCAGATGAAGAACTGGAGGAAGAGGCACAAATCGAGTTCTTGAAATGCAGTTTGAAAGTAAAACTTTGAAAAAATATTGGTGTTCGGCAAATGTGTTTCCAAGACTTTGTGAAAAAGCACTAAATGTGCTCATCCCATTCGCGACGACATACTTATGCGAGTTAAGATTTAGTGCCCTTTTGCCAATCAAGACAAAATCTAGAAATCATTTGGGTGCACAGGCAGGCTTGCGGATTGCTATCAGTAACAGAGTGCCATGCTTTGAAAAACTCGTTAGAAATAAACAGAAACAAAAGAGTCAATAAATTTAAATTGGCTTATGAACATTTGAACATTTCAAATTCAAAGAAATTTCATTTCATGCATGTATGAAAATTTATTTTTTGTAGGCTTTATGTAGGGTTCATGTAACTTTTAGTTTGTTGTGATATTTTTTCTTTTCCAAATGTTTCGTTTTTTATATATATATCATTAAAAATTAGTTATAAAAATTAGTTTTGGTTATCTTCACCTTTATTCTTAAATAAATAATTACTGCGAGGAGCGCGAGAACATATTAAACGTTTTTAGAGGTGCGGGGTATGAAAAAGGTTGGAAACAACTGTCCTAAATACAGAAGGTGGAAAATTGCTAAACGATCTCTTCTGTTAGTAGTATAGTATGTCTTGGCATCAATACATAGTAGCGTCTCTTGATTCACTTTTCAACAAATTTACACTTGTACATACAAATAAAATATGCTACAATCCTTGAACTCTTCTGTTTTGGAATGGGTGATGGCAGGACCAACAAAAAATTTCTAGACGGACCACGAAATCAAATCCAATTTACTTAAAAATAATATCAAACTTCCACTTTTTCTTCATGTGAGTGACCACAAGGGAATCCGCAATAGCCGCTGCTCTGATTAGTATTGGTATGTGTCTTTACTTAAAATGTTATTGCATCAACGCAAAAATACCTGAGATCTAAACGTGTCTGATCGTCTCTAAGCATTTTCACATCTTTATTTGCTCTATGATGTAGAAAGAGTTATTTTTCTACGGATTTAATTTTTTTTAAGTAAGAAAATTGCTAAATCCACATAAAAATGCCCAGAGTGCTAAAAGGAATTTATTCGTCTCCTAACTTATTTCACATCATAATCCAATCTGTACTGTACAAATATCAAAAAACAGTTATTCGTCTTTGCTTTTCAATTTTTCAATTCGTATAAATGTTTCCAGACCAACACAAAATGTGTCTGTTTGTCTTCAAACCCACCTCACGTCATTACTCATTCCCTAATATACACCTATGAAGAAGAATTATTAGAGCTATGAATTTGGTTTGATTTGAAATTTCGTGCAAAATTACGCAAGGGCTAGCTGCTCTTCCTCTCCTTAATTTAGCAGTGGGAAGACTAGAGGGAAGGCAGCTAGTCATCACCAATCACCGCTAACCTTCGGGAAACTCTTTTACGAACAAATAGTGGGATTTACCGTAATTTGTAATATCCCCACGGCTAAAGTGACGAACATATATGTTGGGATGGGAAAGTCGAGCTCCCTAATAACTTACTTAATCATGACAGGACTGAGCTATGGCTTTTCATCTGTTTCCTTTACTTAATAATAAAAAATGTTTCCAAACCAATACAAAACTGTTAGGACCGGGCACTGAAACGTGTATATTCGTTTCCTAGACTATTTCACATCATTATCGATTCTCAAGTGTTCACATATCAAAAACAGGTATTCTTCTATGGCTTTTTAATTTTCTGATTTTTTTAGTGGGTAAAAAATATTTCCAGACCAATACAAAAGTACCTGGACGGGACCTTAAAATATTTGTTCGTCTACTGACTTATCTCACGTTATTATTTATTCTCTGCTGTAACCTCTTGGTGGAGTCAGCAGATAGCTCGATGTGGTTTTGCCATGAGAAAACAAACTCTACTGTACATACAACGAAAAATTGTAGATAGTATATAAATTTGTTATTTTACTTTAAATTATTTTGTAACTAAATATATTGCTGAACCAACACAAACTACGGAGACAAGTTTGAAATGCGTATTTTTGATCGCACTGTAGAAACACAAGAAATGTGATTTGGCAAAAGTATTCCACTCTCTAGTACAAAACACTTTGGTTTATCCATCGGAAAATTCCATTTACAGATTGTCCACTGCATCAGATAGGTCAGACGGTTAGGGCGCTTAACTAGTAATTTGAGGGTCACAAGTTCGAATTCCCGTCACGCCAAATATGCTTGTTCTTTCGGCCGTGGAGATTTTATATTGTGATAGTCAATCCCACTATTAGTTGGTAAAAGAATAGCTCAAGAGTTGGCGGTGGATGGTGATAACTAATTGCCTTCCCTCCAAATTAACGACGTCTAGAGCAGATAACCCTCGTGTTGCACTGCGCGAAATTAAAAAACAATTTTAATTTCAGATTAGTTTCATTCTGAAACCATTAATGAATTTTTGAATGCAGTACTTAAGTGTTTGCTTATTTCAGACAAATATAATAGTTAAACTGTAAGTAACAAGATAAATTGTCAGTTGTTGCCAGGTTTTTTCGGATTCGTTTATAAAAAGCTAAGTAATCGTGTGGTAATATATTTTTGAAGTAACTTGCCTATTGTATTTGTTAACCGTTATTGGTCTGTAGGTTTTTAGTGTTATCATGAATTTAGGTCTCAGTGTTTACTTTCATTTTCGTCAAATGTTTTCATTGGACTTTACAAAAACTTTTAAGTGTTTGCTAAATGGGGTCTATCAACTTCCTTCATTGATGGTCAACATAAAACGTAATACTGTTCACTGACATGGAAATTTCATTCTCAAGGTTAAGTTGGATATTTCTATTCAATAGTTTGTGTACATTAAGTTTTCAATGTTTTTGATTCATGTTTTCCTGTAGTTGTTGTGATCATTAGGTTAGAGATATCACGAATAAGGAAATGATCAGTAAAGCAATGTGAAATTCACACAGCATGAGTTGATAGCGAGCCATTTACATCAGATCCTGTAATAATGTTGTGAATTAAGTGATATTTTTTATTTTAAATGTTCCCAAAATAAGAAATATTTGTCGGACATTTTAAAAGTGTATGGATGATAGCCATGCTTTTTTATTGCAAAGTTCAAGTAAGCTGCTTGGGACATTCCTTTACCAAAAATACTTAGGACATACCTACAGGTCATGGATTCTGCTCCAACACTGGCATTGAAATCTTCCATCAAAGAGAATAAATTAATTTCAAGAATGTACGGTAGAATGTGTCTTTTTGTCTCCTTGGTAGTCGTCACTTTAGGCACACAAATGAAGATAAGAGTAGTGTGCTCTCAATTTTTAAGTTTCAAGCCTTATGCCCAATGACATAAATCAAAAGGCAGTAGCATATGATATCAATTTTCTAACTGTCCTGTTTCTATGATAGTTTATTTTTTGTCATAGTTGGTTTTCCCATAGCAGATGAAGGTGTATTTCTTTTCTTTCAGACTTTCTTGATTTGAAGCTTTTTTTTCTGGAGTGACATAATTTCAATATTATACGTTGATAATTCCCGATCAATAATTCTTCTTTTGAATCTAATGTTTATAAAGATGTCTTTGAATTTGATAATGTTACTTTCGCCTTCCAGTAGTAATATGCCAACGAATTTTTTTTACCATAGATATGAAGACCTTCTAAATGCAGGAAGCTGACTAGGTTTTGGAAGAGCAAGTTTTATTAACCACACTTTTGTTAAGGACCTTCTCAAAGAAAGAGGCAGATAGTGCTTCCCTTGAACAAACCAGTGTGGATATTTAATTAGCTTCCCTGTTAATAAGCTTATCTAGTCACTTTAGCATGACCATCACATCTTGGCCACCTATTTGCAAAGCTCAGACTTATGATTCCCAGGTCCTTGGGACTGTGAGCGTTATGTCCCCTCCATCACCATAGGGCGTCTTTTACAACACCGATGCTGGGGTTTAAGGTGCATTAGCGAAGATAATAGCTATTGATACACTTATTGGGGTCCAGGAGTGTGATCCAGTAGCGTATAGCTATAGAATTACTAGAGAATTTGAGAGCCACTCTGAAGTTCTATTTAACTACGGAAAAATTAAGTTTATTAGGCTCTGCAGACTCCTAGTGTTGTTGATTTCAGTGAAATGTAAGAAATACCTTCCTTTTACTTTATGGTTATTAATTAGGATTGGATAGCTCATATACTTTTGTTTCGCTGATCCTTTAATTAAATTTCGTAGGGAATGTAGACAACATTTTCAACCAAAAAATAGTGGGTAGGTCTGTTTAGTTATTATGAGACACTATAATTTTAATCTGTAAGGTGACCATTTTTCTGGCAATGTGAGATATATTTCAGTTGTTTGATTGTTTTGGATTTTTCAAATATGTATTTGAAAAACAGGTTAAATTATTGTGAGAAGCTAAAACTAAATTAAAGTAATTTTAAATGATTTTAGTAAACTGCGAAATTTTAATATTGTGTAATTAAACTATATCCAAGTGTGTTAGATAACATTTAGTATGATTAAACATTTAAGATAAATTGGTTGTAATAAATAAAGAGGAAAAGGTAAAGGCTTTTAATTAGAAAACTGTAAAATTATATTAGTTACCTAACTTAAAACAGACGAAAAAGAAATGGCAAAAGGTGTGAAATTTAAATTACAGCTGTTAAAGAGAGAAATGCTATTTCTATTACCAATGTGCTAAGCTCTATTAAGCAGTTGGATTATAAACTTAGGGATAAACCAAAAATTGTCATTTAACGTTTCTCTCTCTACTATTTCACTCTTTTAAATCCAATGTGGTGGTTTAGTAGAATAAATAATACAAACTATGAAGCACATGCTTGCCGAACCTGTTGGAGTGAACACTTACTCTATTTTATGTCTGCATATAGAGCAACAGAACTGAGGTTTACGGGTTATTTAGTAAACAAGTTTAAGTTTGGGTAAGAAATTCTGCTAATTTCCAAAGTGATTTATACCCTGCATCCACTTTCTAGAGCAGACACCCCAAAATGTTCATAAAAATATGTAGAGTGTTTAAAATTTACGACAGTTTATATCTAAGAAAATGAGTGCATACCTCAATAGGTAGGAAAGACCGTCAAACGTTCGAAGCATTGCTATGATAAGATGATAAAGGGGTAGATCTACTAGTGTGGAGAATAAGTCTGTTTTCAGTTCATGCCAGTTATACGAAAACAACTCGTACTCTGACACATCAGTTCACTGAGGAATGAGTCACAAAAGATGCATTAATTACTGTTAAACCCCTAGTATATTGGCTGACCAGGATTAAGATGTAGAAATTAACGAAAGTAAGGAAGAAAATAAGAAAATATCATCTCATTTTGTATCAATTCATTCAATGAGAACAAAAGACCTAAATATATCTGTCTGGTTGACTTTGATAAGCTAAATGAGAAAACGTTGTAGTTAATGGTAAAATTCAGCGCTGATAGTTCAGCTAATCTGCTACCTATGATTAGTATTGATAGATTTTAAAACTTAAGATAGTTGAGAATAGTAGATATAATTCCTGGTACATCATCAGTTTGTACAATTGAGAGTGATAGTTATGAGTTGAAAAATACAGTAGAAAACGTGTTGTGATTTTAACTCTCTGTGCTTTTAAGTGTAACAGTATATTTGTTTTATATCTCTGAATTCAGGATATTCATAAATTTCAGTATGGATTTTTATTTTTACTTAAATAAAACATAATCATGAAACTTCAGTGATTGGTTTTAGACTGTCAAAGGATCTTTTCTCCAGCACTGTAGATTTAGTACAACCATTTTTTTGTTGTCATCATTCTTCGTTTGGGTATTTAGCACCCTAGAACAGGGATGACATCTAGGACTGTATGCTGATGCACTAGAACAGAGGTTCCCAAGATCTTTAGACCTGCAGAGCTTCATATTAAAAAAGAAAAACATTCCGGAGCCTTAATAGTAAATACAGTAAAAATAGAAGCAGTTGGTTACTGCCAGATAAAGTTTACTTCAAGGTTTTAAAATATATATTTATTAAAAATATCAATATATAAAGAAACATTTTTACTTCTACTTGTTTAAAAGTTTCTGCCTGCAGTGTACAGTGTACTTATTTATTTATTAGTGGCTCGAATGGGAATGCTTTTGTTTACAAAGTAGTTTAATATTTGAAGTTATGGTTGTTACCTGTAAGCACAAATCATCTTCAGTATTTAGACTGTTTCTAAATTTGGTCTTTGTAGCTGTATACATTGAAAACGTTTGTTTACAAAGATATGTTGTTGGAAAACGTATCAAAATTTTCAAAGCTCCGTTACTTGTTTCAGGATATTCCATGGCCATTAGAATCCAAAATTGTGTAATTTCTTCCTGCTGAAATTTTGTTTTTAAGATGTAATCGGTTGAAATTTCTATAAGTTGTTCTTTCTCTTTCAAAGGCAAATCGTTGGTATTTTCAGAGTCAACAAAGTGATTTTGAATCCACAGAAAAAAAGAGAGGAGAGAAGTACTCCTCAATAATTGTACACAAATCGGATATGTGCTGCAAGACTGAAATTTTTGTATCTTCACTTAAGCAAATTTTATTCATAAGTTAAAAAACACTGAGATTTTCGAAGCAATTTTCGTCTTAATGCAGTAGTGATAAAGTTATTATAAACACTTACTATATTATTTAACACATATTTTATGATAAGTAAAATAGTATTAAGTTATAGTTCTTAAGAGTGTGATTAAAATGTTCAACTGTAGGTGCTTTGTTTCATTATGCATAGTAAAGAAATGAGTGTCTTGTTCTTTGAGATAACTTTAAAATATTCGATTAGAAAATTATGCTTCAGCATGGGTTTAAAGTTTACAAGGCTTTCAACCATGTTTTTAGATGTCTTGAAGGCTATTATGAGTGTCACTTCTTTCTTATCTTTGAATGAAACAGCCCATAAATATTTAGGAAAAATATCAGTACACGTCCATAAATATTTAAATTGATTTTTATAATCACTTAAAATATCTAAATCTTGTAAATCAGCCAGCCTATATTAATTAATTCACGAAATATTACTCTTTCTTGAAAATCTATAACTTACAGGTTTGTGTAAAGTATATTTAATTGGTGTCTTGAACAGTCATTGACATGATTTAGACTTAATGGTATACCTAATGCTTTCCCTAACTTATACACCACTGTGACTTGTAGGATGTGAACTGTTATAATAGAAATATTATAAATTATTATAAATATAAGTTTAATAGTATTTCTACTTTCTTTCTATATTTCAAAATTATGCTGTCGATGATATCCAAACTATCACGAGACGTCGATTACGTTTTAATTTCTATTGGTTTTATGGATTGCGAATAAAAGATCTGCTTGGTATCACAAAAAAATATCACTACCAAAGGGAGCTCTTTTTAACTGTTGTTATTTATCTACAAGAAATATTAAAGGAAAAATATACAATTCAGATCCGTTTATTCAACATGGTAGTATAAAATCTTGCGAGAATATAATACTGACATAAAAATCATATATACACACCAAACAACAACTATAAACTCCGATGTACATATAAGGTTGTTCAGTTCAAGAGCTATTATTCAGTTTATTTAACGATTTAATATTTAATGATTATTTAGTTTTCATGATAAAATTTAATTATTTTAAAAATAAATAATTATGACAACTTTTCCACTTATTTCTGTTGCAGTTGTATGGTGCGTATGTAGTTTAAATGTTGTACGAGACTTTTTAAATATTGTTCACGTAACCTTAGACGAATCTTTTAAGTTTTACTTGTTACATTTAATACTGTTCTTACTATAAAACTATATATTTCTAGAATTTTTGTCACATGCTAGAAATACGTACAGTTACAGAGAAGAAATAAACAAGGTAATGAATGGAAAGAAAATTAGTAAAAGTGAAAGAGAAAGTGAAGTTAAACTGAATGTAAGTTTATTCATTAGGCTGATATCTAAAGGGTGTTTCACGGTTTGTATTATAACAACAGAGATACAAATAATAATTTGTCGCCTCAAAGGGTATTCTAAAGTAATTTAATCTGTCTGTGTGGACTAAGATAAAAATAACCATTTAGAGCTGTGGATACAGATGTGGTGACCAACAGTTGTAACTGTTGTAACTAACAATTATTGTATTAGTTTTGAAGTGAGTTTCACAACTTTTATTATAACAACAGAGATAGAGAGAAATAATCCAGCTTGTCAGTTGGGTTCTAAAGTAATTGATCCAGTCTGTGTGGACTTTTAACATGAATGATAATATTTAAAGCTCTGGGCACAACTGTGCTAACACTCTGGGTAACGTAAGTACATTTATTATTGATTGTATTGTAATAAAACAGGATAATATAAATAATTCGGGTTATGAGTTGGGTTTTAAAGTAATTGAATCAGTTTGTGTAGATTTTTGACGAAAAAGACAATAATCCAAAGCTCTAGATTCAACTGTTGAAACCAATAGTGTAACGACTTTTTTATATACGATTGAACTGTTTTAAACATATTTTTTTTAAAACAAGTGGGTTGTGTGCTGTCCGTTTATTGTTTAAATGTATCGCAAACACGTCACAGACATCTACTGTAAAAACTCCAACTCCTATTTAAAAACTAACATGATGAAACACGTTTTTTTTCATTATGCGTTATTTTTCGTTCATGATTCTGTTTTTGAAATATTTATTTCAATCAGACGACGGAGAAAGTTGAGTTTGTTATGAAATTTCACCTCAAAAAGAAACACTTTTGCCCTTAATAAGTTTTTTTTTCTCAGATTGACCGTTAAGCTCTTGCAAAGACTGGCGGATTGGTGATGATACACAACATTTTATAAAAGTTGAAAAACTAATAAATTTTCTGTAATGTGTTATTGAAAAGAAGCAATTTGATACATCACATATTTTTTCTACGATTAACCGCTCTGGAGTATGACAGATATTTTGCTATTATATATATAGATGATTTCTGTACTGTAACATAAGATTATCTATATCACTGTGTAGTTACTTTGACATTTTCGATACTATGTCTTTATTTCCATGATATTTCTCTTCAGTTTCCATAACATGTCTTCGAAGCCTTTTTATACCTTTCAAGCCTTTGGTATGAGTACAGTAATAGAAAAAAAATATTTAGTGCCTTGATATTTATGTTTCTTTATACACTGATGAATTTGTTTTTATCTCATTGTGTAAACTATTCTATATTTACCGGCTCTCTTTATCAGTACATTCAGATTGCATAAAGATATTTCTTTCACTATTTCTGTTTTAAAAAGAAATGTTATGGCAACATTAGTTTGAAGGGTTTTAGAAAATGTAAAAAAAAATATTAAAAGTGTTCGTTAAATTTGATTTTTCTGGAGAATTGCGAAACTTACAATTTTTTACTCAATTTTTTAAAGATGAAACGTGCGAACAAAGTTTACATTCAAGCATAGCTTTCAAAAAAGCTCAATGCAAAAAGAGTTACGAATGTGTGAAGTTCTCTATAATAATCTGCATGTTTATTTTAATAAATGTAAGGAGCTTTTTAGATGGCTAGATTACTCACACACATCTTCGGTTTCCTTGAAATGCAGAGCAAAAAAATTATGGAATGGATAATTCTTAAGCACCTAAGAAAATAAAATGTTCTTGGAAAATTCACTACAGAACTGTTTTTTTACTCAATTCTGACAGCATTATCACAACTCTCAAATTATTAACTAAATGACCGTGAAAAGAAAGTTCTAAGCAGAGGCTTACTCGTTGCTTTTTCACCTACAAAACTGAAATTAATGAAATTCACGGTTCCTTTAAAAGAATGTGAATCTATCTGGGTTAAAAGTGATATATTCTTTGATCATATTCGAACAAACTAATAGCTTTAAACAAGACATTTTCCATAAATATAACCATCGTAAATTAAATTTTTATTTAACGTTTACGAAATGCAATCAATCTCTCTAGCGTTTGCATTTATTAGTCTGTTATTATATGTAAGCCCGATAAAGGAAATACAGTAGTCATACTTAACCATGTTAATTATATAAACTAAGTTCAGCACGTACTGACAAATCCTAAACTTAAAAGATTTTCGCTTAAAATAAAAAACAAACATATTTCATATACTGTTTCCAATTACTTATAGCTGTTGGTTTTCATCAAGATATTCTTTATAGATTACGAAAAATTACATTTAGTTAATGTTTCCTTAGGCCTAGTCTTTCTGCTATTGGAAGTTACAGTCGTAAGTTGGATGTTTTTCTTTAAATTATTTTCTTATGGAATTTACTTCTTCTGAATTGATCATTTAAGAGAGTTTCACTTTTTCTCACCAAACCACAGTATTGTCATATTTCTATGACAAGTGTTGACGTTGTTTTTTGTTGTTGTTTTTGAATTAAGCACAAAGCTACACAACGGGCTATCTGTGCTCTGCCCACCACGGGTATCGAAACCCGGAATTTAGCGTGTGAGTTCGCAGACATACCGCTGAGCCACTGGGGGCAACAAGTGTTGATGTTGTGTTCACTCAATGAAACTATTGATTTGACCATAAACTTAGTATATTATAATCAGAACAACGTGAAAAGGATTAGAAAGTTTAATTTTGAAAAAAAAAGGAATTTGATACAGCAATTTGATAATCTAAAAAGTGTGTATAATTCTTCTCGTGTCACGACGGTACAAATTGCAAAGTTAACAGTCCCTTAGATGACGTCATTTTAGTGTAAACTGACTGAATGACAGACAACATACTACTGTATAGTTATGGTGAAAGTTAAAACAGGTGAACCATTTAAACAGCTTTGACTTCCTTTCCGGGAATCATGATAAAAAAAGGGTGGAGAGGTTCCACATAATTTTATGGACAATCACGTTAAAGGCAATGTGAACTATTTTCTAATAATACTAAGCTTTTGTTTGTTTGTAGAATTTATAAGTTTTTATAAATTTCCAAATTGCTCAATACTGTTTATTCTCAACTACACGTAAGGCGTATTTTAAGAATTTTTTTGGTTTTGTTTTCAGAGTTTCTTCTGATTTGAAGATAGTTTTAAAAAACCCTGGGCCCAGCATGGCCAGCTGTGTTAAGGCGTTTGACTTGTAATCTGAGATTCACGGGTTTGAATCCCCGTCGTACCAAACATACTCGACTTTCAGCCTTGGGAGTGTTATAATGTGACAATCAATTCCACTATTTGTTGTTAAAAGAGTAGCCCAAGAGATGGCGGTAGGTGGTGATGACTAGCTGCTTTCCCTCTTGTCTTAAAGTGATAAATTAGGTACGGCTAGAGCGAAATTCAAAAACAAACAAACATTAAAAGTCCTAGTGTCTGCAAATATACCTGTTCTTTACGAGTTAAAGACGATATCACTTCAACGATAAGGCATATACGAAGAAAGATTTCCGACCATGTGTATTTTTCTAATTACAAACACTGACGTGTATTTAGGTACAGTTAAGCTGGGTATGATTCTGCTGTATAAATAGATTCTTTTGACATTTTTTCTGCGTTTCTGATGAAAGAAGTTTTATATTTCAAACATTTCTGGTCATTACTCCTTTAACTCAAAACGAATTCGATAAATTGCTTGGTTAAGATTTTCACAGTGAAAGTTCCTTTTCCAATTTTTTCTATACTAAAACTTTTCGGTCTAATATGAAAGAAGTTAAACAATCATAATTATAATTAATAATAAACACATTCAAAAGGAAAATAATGCATATTTCTGCTACTTGTTGACTGTCATCATGTGGTTGATGATTGAGAACTAGGGATGGTTTCTCACTACATGGACTGCGATATGTACGAAAAACTCCACAACTGGGTGAAGGAGGACCCGTGATTTGGCTGGTGCTCAGTTCCTCTAGTATTTAAATAAAAAAATAAGGTTCTTACCAGTAAGAAAGTATTTTTCTTTAACAATGAACTTTCAAGCATTAAAATTAGTTAAACTTTTTGAAAAGTAATGGAAATAGGCGGTTAAAATATTTTATTATATCGGGCGTTAATTTTACGTATTTCATTTCGTAGCTTTACAATTTGTAAAATGTTCTCTTCCTTGCTCTATATTTTTACTATTTTATTTAAGGCCCTGCATAGCCAGGGAATTAAGGCACTCGAGTTGTAATCTGAGGGTCGAATGTTCGAATTCCCGACACACCGAAAATGCTCGTCCTTTCAGCCGTGGTGGTGTTACAAAGGTCGGTCAATCTCATTATTTGTTGGTAAAAGAGTAGCCGAAGAGTTAGCTCTGGGTGGTGATGACTAACTGTCTTTCCTCTAGTCTTACACTGCTAAATTAGGACGGCTGGCGCAGATAGCCATCGTGTAGCTTTGGGCGAAATGAATAAACAAACACTAATCTATTTAACCAAACTAAAATTGCGGTATAAATTTGTTCTAATTGTCTGTTTCATTTCTCTATACATACGTAAATCTGTTAAAAACATAAAAAAAGATAATGATTAAAAGTCACTGTTGGAAGCAATGTTTTTAATTTCAAAATCAAGTGGTATGCTAGAGTAAATGCTAATTATGGTGAAAACTCTGTATCTACAAAGTTGTCCTAGAATAAATAGAAATTTTGAGAATTTAATAATCCAGAAATCTTATAGAATTTGGGGAAACGAAAATAGCTTATAAATGAGAGCAGTCAGTTTGTGAAGACTAAATGAAAATTGAAGAGAGTGCTTAGTGAATTTTGCGTTCAGTGTCAGAAAAGTGATTCATATATATTTACTGGGGTCATTGAACTACTCGGACGATTAATAAGAAAACTCAACAATTATTTGAAAGTGAGATGCTTTGACAGTTAATCAAGAGAAAAGAGAAAGAGAATAAATACGATCAACCTAAAGAACAAAAAACAATGTAAGACGTGACACCCACAAATAGTTACTGATCCAATACTAAGCTGAAGTTGCATAGGTAAAAAGACACCAGTTTGAAACAAATTATTCAGAAGATAACAAAGAGTGCAGAGAATGTTTTTTTTTGTTTTGTTTTGGAAATTCGCACAAAGCTACTCGAGGGCTATCTGTGCTAGCCGTCCCTAATTTAGCAGTGTAAGACTAGAGGGAAGGCAGCTAGTCATCACCACCCACCGCCAACTCTTGGGCTACTCTTTTACCAACGAATAGTGGGATTGACCGTCACATTATACGCCCCCACGGCTGGGAGGGCGAGCATGTTTAGCGCGACGCGGGCGCGAACCCGCGACTCTCGAATCACGAGTCGCACGCCTTAACGCGCTCGGCCATGCCAGGCCTCGAGTGCAGAGAAACCCTTATGACAAACACCCATTCTTTTAACCTCCAAAACAAAACAATGAGTATAGCGAGATTCATTATGCCTATGAAATGATTTATTATGCTAAAGTGGGAAAATATAAGAGGAGGGAAATTACCACATCAATTAGTACTTCATCAAACATTCGTAACAATCAGAAGTGCATTAGCAACTCCACAACTATCCAACAGTTGGATGTGTAGCTTAGGTTTTATGAGCTGTTATGTAGCTTAGCTTTAAAAATTATAATTAAATATTTACACTAGTAGCTACAGCAACATTGTGTTAGAACACCACTTGACAAAGATTTTGTCGACATGCTTGACCAGCAACTACAGAGCAACTAAATACATTTTTATGTAAATGAACAATTTAATTGACTTGCCAGTAGCATATGTTTTTTTAACAAGTTAGTAACAATTTTAATAAGAAAACTAGCCAACAATATTTTTCAAGAAGAGGGGTAAATTTGGAATTTCACTCAGAATAAAATCCAAATTCTGAATGAGCCTTGTTTGCAGTGATGTATCAGGTCCTTGGAATAAAAAAGACCATGAGCAACAACTTCATCCATATTCTGTTGGTATAGTGAATAACTTCAACAGTACACTTTTAATGTGTGAAGGAACATAAGAAAATATGGGGTCAAGGTTTTTCACTGCTAATTATGAGTTATCATATAGAAGCTACAAAATTCTATTTTACATTCTACAGTCACATCCAGAGAACAAGTACTCAGGAGTCTTACGCATACTGTATAGAGAGCTAAGGAGAACCACTGTTGTTATAAATACCGTATTTACTTGTTTTATAGCCCGGGCCCTTATTTTTTTCAACCAAACTCAATACCAGGCCCTTATTCAAACGGGCTCTTATTCAAGCACGGGCGCTTGTTATTTTCAAAGTAAAATTAGGTATGCACAAAAATTATCGTTGAAGACAAATATTTCACGACATTAATCTTTTTCAATTGGGAAGTATATGGCCTTTGATCGCAAATTTTTCCATGACGAATTATTAATAAATATGTCTATATATGTCTATCTGTACCCAGTCTTTATGTTATTCACGTCTTAAGAGTAATTCCCATATAAATATCAGAGACAACAAATACCAATGTAATATCAGTAATAACAAGAATGTGTATTAAATTATGTTTTATAATTTCCATATAACAAATCAAAATTTATATTTACCGTATTCAGCAAGTGGTATGTTGTCTTTCTCATCAAAGCCATCATCCTCATCAACACCAAGCTCGTTTTCTGCTGTAGCCTCAACGTCTTCCTCCTCAGTGGGTACAGTCTCAGTAATGCTGGACAAGTCACCTTTAGCCTCTGTGAGCTTTTGTAATTTGGAAAGAATATCGTCACGTGAATCATACAAAATCCCATCTGGTTTCAACACATTGATATCTTTATCCTCACTATTGTCTATTGCATTGGATACACCACAAACAAGAAAGGACTTTTTGATGAGTTCTGTGGGGACCTTATCCCATGCTGCCTTTACCCAAATGAGTCAACAATTAAACTGTTACAGCGATGATAGGCGAAAATAATGGGAAAATTTCGGGCTGTCGTTCTCAGCTTCCCCAAATTGGATTTTAACGAGCGATGTGTTAAATGAAAGCTAAGAAGATATGCTTTAATATCGTGTGTGATTCATTATCATAAATTGACATCTTCATACTGAAAAACAAAGTTTCCTAAAAGTTATGATTAGGGCCCGGGCGGGTATTCAAGCACGGGCCCTTATTTATTTTTATGTTCTGTTCACACGGGCGGCTATTCAAACGGGCCTTTAATCAAGATCGGGCGGTAAAACGAGTATATACGGTAACTTTACTTAGGAGAGATTTAAATAAGTTGGCAATAAAATGAAAAGTCACTGTAATGTCAATGTTGATAAGACTAGATTTTTCTCAAGGTGTCATGCTATGGTTGTACAATTGACATAAGAAAAAAGGAATTTCAGAATTAAGCAGATGATAGTAAAATATACATGCTATACTGAAAAAAAGAAAAAAGTGATGTAGTTCAAAGAATTTAGGAGAATAGGCAGTCTAAGCCAAAGATCAACCACCATAATAATCGAAGAATGTTATTGAGAGAATGGCCAACAGGGTAATTTCAGAGATGAATTTTTCAATGAAAAGTCAATCTGCTGAAGTCCTTAGGGTTTCCATTGAGACATTTTCTAAAAGATCACCAAGGATATACTCAGAAGTGGATTTGCTTGATCATCAATCCAGGGAGAATTCTGTCAGTAACAGAAAAGTAATAAATAACAAGGACTAAGAGGTGATCCTTTCTGTATACCATAACACTCCTAAAATAAAAACGTTTGGTGTGAAACAATTTCTATTTATTCTCTTTAGCTCTCCTGTCATTGTTCCTCTTTTGTCTCAATCTTGTTGGCATGATTAGTAATGGAAAAATATAAGTTTCTCATATTCTTTGCTATGTAAGGAGCTGCATATTTGTTTATCTTGAATTTTTATGATTATTTCTAAGAATGCTAAGTTTTCTTCTGCATTGAGTAGTTTTCGGTAGGTTAAAGTTGCCAAGAAAGTAGTAATCCTGCTGTTGTGTTTACTTTCCATGATTCCATATACCAAATATGTCAATGATGTACCTGTATCACATTTCTAGAATTAAATCTATTTTGTTTCTATATCTGTTAATGGCTTTGCTTTCTAATGTATGCATAACGTTTTTTTGCATATGTGACTGCTACTCTGTTACCAATTGCTTTTCCTTTCTTTTGTTTGCACAAATTGTGTCTGAATTTAAGATATAAAGGTAATGATAGGTTATAAAATACAAAATGTATAACACTTACTAAAGAAGTGTATTATAAACAGTTTATATCTGATGATGACATAATCTTGTCGAAATGTTGCACATTAATAATAAAGTATTCTTCATTACCCATTCAAGCCATACATATCTCTGAATGTACTAAGTGTATTGTCATAAGCTTTTTCAAGCGTACACTAAATATTTTAGATATTTTGTACACAAAACACCTGATTTTGAATAAAGTACTGTTACGAAGTGTTTGTCCAGAAATTTACGAAGCCTTTTTTGAGTGACTTTGAGTGAAAGATAATTTTAATGTGGAATAAAATAGCTTCTTTCCATCTTAAAGTTTTATATTCATTTTCATGACAACTGAAACCTTGTAAATGAATATTAAGTTGTTTTTGGGAAACTTTACACCTTAGAGCTTGATATTAGCGTTTTCACCTTGCTGTCCATGGGACAGGTAACAAACCAAATTTACTTGTCCTGCTTAGTTCTTAGGCTGTCCAAAATGTAGCCTCATATAAATTGTCTTATTTTTATATTATTGGTTAAAAATATAGTAGAAATTACAATTTTTATAATGTTTGATATTGGTTTAAATTTTTTCAAATAAAAGTTGTGATACACAGTGATATATGACACCGTGTGTTGTGAACCTGACGATGACCAAAGAAGGTCGAAACGTTGTTTGCTCCTCTACATAGAGTTTTCTCTATCCATACCAGCCATTTTTACGTATATATTTTTCTTTACAAGTGGGTTTTTCTTATCTACACGGTTGTAAAAAATGTGCCCATATCTAAACTTGCATCTTAGGAACATAGTAATAAAACTATCATCTTGGAAAAGCAACATTTATGCAGGATTTGTATGCTTTCACCTATAGAACATGTATATTTTACACTGTGAATGGCTTGGTTTACTATATTTCATTGGGCATCTGCTTGACGGGTATATATACATATACAACTGTAATGCCAACTGTTACCATTCCCATAGCAAGAGTTAACACAGCTTATCTTCTGGCTCAATCCAGTTTCTTCCACTGCTGTTTGATTGCAACTGAAAGAGAGTCCCAGGTTCCAGAAAAGAACCAATGATGGTCAAGGCTGCATAAATATGAGCTGAACCACGTTAATGGACATTAACCCCTAATTTTTGACTTGGAGAATTAATAGTTTCTTTCTCGGAATTTTTTCTATCTGCATGACGGTAAATGTTCCATTACAGTCAAATAAAACACAGGATATACCGAATCTACACATGATATGATATCAAATCTACATTTTGTGAATTGGTTTACTCTTGATAATTTTAATCTACTCATAGATATTTTGATTCAAGATACTCGATTATATTTTGCACAGCTCTTACAAAAAACAATAGGTAATATATATTTTTTAAATTCCAGACATAGTTAGGCTTTCCTAAATACTAATATTTCCTAAATACTTTGAGGACAAAACTCTCTTTAGAATTAATAAAAATAACAGGCACATTTTATCTTCCAGTAATATTGCTTTAGGCCAGTATTCTTGGTTAACTTCATGACACAGAATCTTGATTTCAATTTGCATGTTGTTTAGTAGTGGTGTTCTGTGAACTGTTATATTTTTGTTATACAATACATAAATGATTTTACATAAAACAAATGCATATCTGAACAAACCACACATAGTAGTTGTTATATACACATATCATCATAACATATTCTTTTGTACACAAGTAGGTTATATAAGATTTCCTCTGAAACAACCACAATTAACTTTAGTAGCTATGACGAGTTTCCTTTCCCAGAATTATATTTCAGCAACAGTGTTCTCTTAATGTTCTGCAATCTACAAAACTCACAGAGTAATGTTTCCAGGTAGTAACGGTGGTCTCTTAATGTTCTGCAAGTTACAAAACTCACAGAGTAATGTATCCAGGTTCACGACATTAATAATAACTGACAGAATTAAACTAAATTAAGATATTTCAGCTACAATTTTTTTTATCAGCAGGAATTCATATTTGTGGTGTTATTGTTGTATACATCTCGATATACTTTTGGAGAAAGTACAACTCTTTCACTGCACATAGAGAAAGAATATATATGCAGTAAAGTGTACTAGTGGGGATCGCGTAGTATATTACTTAGAACGTTTCCACTTGTCTAGGTTAAGCTAGTGATTGTCTTGAAATGATGGATGATGTTTTATTTTATGAAATCACTCGTAAACTCACAAATAAGGGATTGCAATGTCCATTAACCCACTGATATTTCACCCATATGAATATTATACCTTATGATAAGTGATTAAATATCGCCGAGCATCCTAGTAATATCTCTAAAATGTAGCTTGAGTGACTATCTTGCAAATTAATATTTGCCAAACCCGTTTGGTTCTGTTAAATTCATAATAAATAAACCACCTTAACTTATGATGACTAACGCTACATTAAAGCTGGATAATATGATTCTGTTAAAATGCACCTCCTGGCCTCAGTATGGAAACACAGATGTTGCACGGTGAAGCCTTGTAATGAACTTTCTTGATCCTATACAGCATGTGGGAGTTGATATCATAGTCATATCCGTCATAAAAACACATTATGTTATAGAACATTTTGTTAATTGGTGAATATCGTGATTACTTTATCAGGACCTATGGAAAGGGCAACTAAAGTATCTCACGTAACATTGGCGATTGTTGCTGTGTAGCAAGATATCACTCTACTACGCTAGCAGAGGTTAATAACTTGAATGTATGTAACTTGTAGCATTTGTATGGTCAGTTACGAGTGGAGCAATTGTGTTGTACCATCATTATAAATAACTGAGTATTGGTTTGCCAACTATATTGCAGCTAGTCGCCTTCAGAGCTCTATGGAAAGAAATTCTTCCTACTCTACCAAATACAAAACAGAAGAGCACTTACATATATTTCTTAATATTAGGTGGCAGTTATTATGGTCAAATTATCTAGACGTTTGGTACTGATATGAACAATGTGCGATGTATGCTGCCCAGAGGAAAAACTACTACGATAGAATAAATCCCAATATTGGGTTTCCTTTAAAGAGATAGCTATGGATACTGAGGGTCTTCTACTTCCAGAAGTCATCAATACAAACTCATTACCATCGAATAACTCACGAAGCTTTGTCATTATTAAACACATTAGCACTATTCATCACTAATGTGTTGCTGAAGCACATGATAATGTGGTTTGGAGCGCTAAGAAGGATTCACATGTTTACATGGATTAAAGAACAAGTTTTAATAGCTAATTATTTTATGTATAAAGTATAAAGTGTTAAGTGTGGAAAAGGTACCTCACCTTTATAATCTTTAGTCTGATGGATTGGAAGAACTGGTGATATAGACTAATAGATAGATTCTTGACAAGCCTTTTTATACTGGTCAGCCTGACTGGGATGAAAATGTGCTATGCATGATAATGAGATATAGAATAATTGAGTATAAATGCACAGGATATTTGTCAAATGTGTTCATAATTAAGTGGGAAGTGCCACACCTGTTGACATTATGTAAGGTCCTCATCCACGAGAAAACATCCCACAATGTCCACAGTAATAATGGATGTGATTAAGGTCTACAAATATGCCCAAACAATAGCTGTGAAAAGCCAGTCAATGATAGAAGTGTTACAACATGACATTAAATGTATGAGCTGGGTCTGGTTGTTATAGCAGAAAAGACACTTAGAACTGGATAGCATGGTGTGTATCTTACAATCTTGTAGATTAGTGCAGTTAATGTATGACATACAATAGATTTGAAAGCACATTTTAATGTGTGGAATACTGATAAGCTGCTTCCCAGATAAACTATTGTACGCTGACTGGACCAGAAGTGTGAAGTTGTGAGTGACTAGTTAGAGGAGGATAAGGATGCTATCTTAAATCCTTGTTATTTACCTAATGAGGAAAAAATAGAACTAAAAGTACTTATTTGGCTCTTCGTGATGAGCCTGAGGAGGAATTACTAGAGCTAGAGATAAAAAACAGATTTCATCAATATGGATGAGTCTGATTGATCATAACAGTTATAATGTTTTTTTTTGGTCGAGAAACAACAGTTTTAAAGAGTTTTACAACCTATGTTTTTCAAACTGTCAAGTGATTCCATGAAGCACTTTGTATTCACTGTAATGTACAGTAACTATTAGTTCAACAGAAGCTAGAATGAGAAGGTTAATGTAGAGTATAAGAACAGCTTGTCTGACTGGAAATGTTAGCTAAAGGTTTAAAACTCATCTGACAGCTCAGAAAATAGGGTAAGCTTGCCTAAATTTACTGTGAAACAATTTTAGTAAAACCTTTCTTATAGCTAAAAACTCTTGATTGACTTTAAAAACTTGGTTAATTCCAAGATGCCCAAAAATTTCACATTCAGTACTGGAGATGACGACACTGCTAAACTTTGGAACCTGGAAAACAGCTTGACTTTTGCTCTGGCTGGGCCCAGTAATGAAACTGTATTGCTGGGTAATGCATCAGATATAGGAAAGTTTGCTATTGCTATAAACGGGTTGGCCTTACAATCTACAGAGGTTCTACGGTCTCCAGTGGTATCGGTAGGTTCTATGAATGTCAAAGGTAAGGAAGCAGTACTATCATTAAAGAAATACTCTTTCAAACTTGTAGGATCCAAGCCTTCAAACTACTCTCAGGCTCTCCATTTTGTTCCTCAAAATTCCAAACTTGTATCACACATTACTTTCATATCATTGTTTAAAAGTGTTTGTGTGTAAGTATGTGCCATATATATTCCAAAGTATGTATTACATACTAATTTATATAGAAAGAAAAGTTTCCTTCATTGTGTATAATTACTAAAATGGAAAAGGTTTTTATTTTGCTTTTTAGAGAGAGAGTAGGTAAGATTTACTTTGTTTAGTTTTCATTTTGTTTATCCGTTTTAAATGTAGTTTATTAAACTTCCTTTTCTAAAGAGGGTGAATAACTTTTGTTACATTTTTGTGAATTTTTGTTATTGATCACATGTTTTTGTAAAAACTTATTTCTTATGTGTCTGTATATACTTATATTACATACTTAAATATTATTTTTGTATTTATTTTAAAGCATTTTATGTATAAAAGCTTTTTTAAGTTAAAGGAAATATTTTATTATTAGGTTGTCCAGAAATAAATATCGTTTTTGAACTGTGAAGTTTGGAAAAGTATAAACCACTGTTGTAAAGATTGTTTAAATCAAAGTAAGCACCGTTTGCTTCAATTCATTTTTGTCAACGTGTGACGATGCTATTTATGCCCCTGCTGTTGAAATCACAGTTTCTATAATGATCCCCTTGAAAGCTTTTGCAGCTGTCTGGTTTTTAAAGCGTTTATTGCTCAAAAAATTGTAGAAATGCTTGAAAAAATGGAAATTTGTAGAGAAAAGGCCTAGCGAATAAGCTGGACAAGGCAGAAGTTCAACTTCTAATTCTTTAAATTTTTTGAGCGTCAACCTTAACAGGTCTCATAACGCCGATTTTGTTGATCTTCAGTCAGTTTATTCGGAACCCATTTATCGAACTTTTCGTCTTTCCAATCACACTCAGGTGATTGTCAATGCTTGATTTGCTTGTGCCTAGCTTTTTTGCTAGCTCACGTACTGTTGTGCGAGGGTCTGTCTCAACTGCTTCCTTTAATATGTTTTCACCTAAGGATGGCGGCCTGGCATGGCCGAGCGCGTTAGGGCGTGCACTCGTAATCCGAGGGTCGCGGGTTCGCGCCCGCGTCGCGCTAAACATGCTCACCCTCCCAGCCGTGGGGGTGTATAATGTGACTGTCAATCCCACTATTCGTTGCTAAAAGAGTAGCCCAAGAGTTGGCGGTGGGTGGTGATGACTAGCTGCCTTCCCTCTAGTCTTACACTGCAAAATTAGGGACGGCTAGCACAGATAGCCCTCGAGTAGCTTTGTGCGAATTTCCAAAACAAACAAACAAACCTAAGGATGGCTTCCTATCACGACCTACGTGGTCTTCAAGATTTTCATCACCATATCGAGACCTGTATGTTGAGTAATAGATCCATGGTCGAATACCCTGTTGACGTTCCGTGTAGTTTCGGTAGCTTTTCATCCAAGTTTGAAGTCGTAGAGGAAAATCAGACAAAAGTCCAACTTGTTCATGGTGATTTGGAGATTGCGAAACTTACTCTGAGTAGAGTTGAAACAGCAAACAGTTAAGACACCTTGTAAACGATCGTTTTTGTTGTTTTTTGAATTAAGCACAAAGCTACACAATGGGCTACCTGTGCTCTGCCCACCACGGGTATCGAAACCTGGATTTTAGCGTGTAAGTCCGCAGACATACCGCTGAGCCACTAGGGAGCCCTTGTAAACGACAAACGTTGGAGTAAACCAACCAACCAAAAATAAGTTACTTAATATTCAGCTTCTAAATGTTATCGTGATAATTCCGACGTTTATTTCTGAACAACTTAACACATAACTTATACTGATAAAAGGATTTCTCTGTGTTTAAGTTATTACTTTATTGGCTAAGTATTTTCGAGTACTGTATTTTCAGTGTTTTTTATTTCATCATGCGTTGTTTTGTATTTGTAACTGTACTTAAAAGGTTGTTGTTGTATTTGAGTGTTGTTCTTTGTTAAAGGATTTTATTGTCCGTATAGCAAGCAGATTCATAGGAACATTTATTTATTTAAATATGAATGATCGATACTTGTGTGTTGTTTAAATTTAATAAATCTTTAAAATCAACTCTTCATATTTATACAATTTTAAAAACTAAATTAAAGGTGTCAACAGTTTCTTCTCCTGCAGACGACATCTAAACATTGTACATATAGAGTGTATTTTTTAAGTGGAAGCCGTTGGTTCAGTTTAGTTTTTATAATCATATAGACATAAAACTTTGGTTTTAACTGTATATTAAAGTTATTTGTTTTAACGCAATGATATGTTGAGGGTGTTTTTCGCGTCCACTGTGAGGGAAATGAATCTTGTATTTTAACATTGTAAGTCTGTAAATCTTATGCTGATCTACAGAAGTATTTTAGGAATGGGGAAGTTAACACACTTTGTGCTCATACCAGTTCATGAATTTAATGTTAATTGTTTAAAGTTAAATGTAATTGCCAGCTTGAAGTTTATGTGTGTGTTTTATAGCAAAGTCACATTGAACTCTGCTGCGTTCACCGAGGGGAATCGAACCCCCTGATTTCAGCGCTGTAAGTTCGTAGACTTACCGCTGTCCCAGCTGGAGACGTCAGCTTGAAGACGAACTTCAAACAAAGAAGGAATGAAAAGTGTGGAATGTGGACATACTATACATTTTCTTCCTTCTTATGTGAATTAAGGAACTTTCTAAAATTTTTATGTCGTCTATTTTATGCAATGCCCAGAAAACTGTTATTTTATTAATCTCAGTTTTCAATACTTTAGCAGGTAATAACTTTTCCACTTTGGGAATATTGCGTCATTATCATACATTCTGAAAACAGGTCAACAACAGCAATGTAATGGTACTTACAGCCATGTCTCCTATTTATAACTATATTTTCTTGTATGAGGACAAATAATCACATGTTTAATGCTGTTTATTATGAGTAATTATCACGCTTCTTGTTTTACACTGAGCGTTGAATTAACGAAGTTTTACTTGATCATCAGAATGAATAAGAAAACGGAAAAATATCATTTGAGAGTAAAGTTATTGATGAATTTACAGATGAAGTGAAAGTTGTGTTCATTGGTTTTTTCCATCTATATAAAAGTCAATGTCAACGCGAGACTTGTAAAGCATCACATCACATTATGCTTAAAATGAACAGTGTGATCTTTACTTTGAAGCTCGTGTCTGACACTGACATAAAGTGTGACGTGTTTCATTTAGGTCAGTTGTAGGGATGTCCGTTTAATAAAAGTGTTTGATTTAACTAGATGTTTTATTTTTAGTTTGTTTATGGTATACAGATACTACATTTTCAGTCTTCTACAGTGTACACTTTATATCTTATAATTTTCATTAAATTAAAGTTTGGAACAGAGCAAATTTAGTGGAAGTTATATGGTGAACTTCAAACATAAGGATTATAACAAGATTCTCTAAGAACATTATCAACTGTTTCACGGACTATTATTTCACACATTATTTCATCCGAGGTAACTCTGCATCTGTTAAATGAAGCAGAGATGTCTGTAGATACTATTGATCCAATTTTATTATTGGTCAGCCATAATGTGAATACGTATCATGGGAGCAGCTTTGACGTTTTCAAACATCTGTTAAAGAAAGCTCAGTATCGCTGGCGAAGTCTCAACCTTGTTTAAGTTTCGATAAAAAAATTAGTTTCATTGTCATGTTTACTTACTTATTCTGTTATAAATAATTCAACTTCTGTTTTCGTTTTAATTTAATAAACACGTTTACTTGAAATTAAAAACAATATATTCGCTTATTTTAACTCTAACACAACATTAAAGTAGTGCTTAAATACTTAAATATTAACCAGTTTGTCATTTATTATTTTTCTTCAGCTAAAAAAAGTCACTGTTCTTGACCTTCCTTGTACCGAGTTTTTTTTTTTCTTTTTTCTTTCTGTCTACCGGGAACAATTCATTCACTACATTTCCACACGTTAGCTCCACAAACTTCTCACTGTTTACTTGACTCATGTTTAAGTTATTTACCATTTCCTTGTGGAATATAGTAAATGTTATTTTAATTAAACTGTACGAGTTTTTACAATAAATGTTACGGTGTGAAGATTTTTTCTAAACAGGCAGAGCGTGATTGTGACTAATTACACTTTTCATACATTAGGCTTATAAAATATTTTGTCATTATATTATTTATTTGTTTCCTTAGAAGTAGAAGGGTATATATTGCTATTTCAAATGGTAAACATAGTGTGTTTGAGATACTATTATACACTCTTGATGAACTCTTAGGGATTGAATATGAATCTAGAGGTAATTATACAATAGGCCTTAAACAATGTCTAATGACAAGTACAAATTAGTTTAATCGGTTTCAGTTATTTACTAAAGAAGCCTTCCTTAGTTATTGTAATAAGAAACAATGAAAATACTGTATTTAATATTAAAATTTATAAATGAAAAACGCCTACTTAAAATCATGTCTCCTATTTAAAACCATATATTTCCTATCTATAACTATGCGTATCGTACTTAGAACCAACTGTCTGCTACTTACAATAGTACGTCCCGTATTAAAACTGCTTGATTCGCAAAGATTTCTCTCTGTCTTTTAATAAAATACAGCTGCAAATTAAATCTTGGTAGTTATAACAGCTATATGTTGCCTCATCATAATAATAATTACATTGTTATGAGAAGCATTATTTTCATCGCACAAAGAAAGTGTACTATAAGATGATAAGTTTGCACAAACTTATGGAAAACTAACATCTTCAGATCTTTATATCGAATACAGATTTATCAAAAACACGAAAATGCTAAAATCGCGTATCATTATGTTTGTAGCAATACCAGAACGAATTACAGAGTGTTTGCTTGTTTTGAATTTCGCACAAAGCTACATGAGGGCTATCTGCTGTAGCTGCCCCTAATTTAGTAGCGTAAGACTAGAGGGAAGGCAGCTAGTCATCATCATCCACCACCAACTCTTGGGCTACTCTTTTAGCAAAAATAGTGTGACTGGCCGTAAATTTATAATGACCCTACGGCTGAAAAGACGAGCATATTTGGTGTGACGGTGGTTCGAACTCGCGACCTTCACGTTGCTATTCGAGCACTGTAACCACCTGGTCATAACGGTCCAATTACATGGCGACCTAAATGGTGTTTGGTGATAAGAGTTAAAAGAACAGTAGATGTGTATATGAAAACGAAAATGAATGAATTAAACCAGAAGTAGAAAAAGAAAAAGGTAACGAATAGAGGTAAAACAATGGTGGTCTTCCTGTGTCGTCACTAGCTTTTCATAAATTATAGTTTTCAGAAAAAAAAGTTGTTGTTTTTGTAAGTCCCGTAAGCCACACAAGTCGAGAAGCAAGCAGAGGTACTATTCTAGCAATACCTCGTCATAACTACATATGGTCCGAAATGGCCAGGTGGGTTAACGTGTGCTACTCGTAATCTAAGGGTTGCGGATTCGCATCCTCCTTGCACCAAACATGCTCGCCTTTTCAGCCGTGGAGGCGTTATAATGTTACGGCCAATCCCACTATTCATTGGTAAAAGAGTAGCCCAAGAGTTGGCGGTGGGTGGTGATGACTAACTGCCTTCCCTGTAGTCTTACACTGCTAAATTAGGGACGGCTAACGCAGATAGCCCTCAAGTAGCTTAAATTTAAGGACCTGTCATACTACAGGGAATGACTTAAATAACATCTACTTGTTAATGCTACAACAGCGTAAGGGATACAAATAACAGATGTAATTATCTTATGCATTCGTGCAATTCTAATGAAATGTAGAATCTGATAATATTTACCTCTGTTACATAACCATAGATTCCAGTTTTCGTTGCTAATCTTGCTATTTATGTTTCAGAAAGTCTCTTTTATTTAATGAAAAATTAGTTCACAAGTTGGATCTTTGTGTTGTTTTAAAAGTGTTACACATGGCTTAAGAAAAGGGGTATTTGCTTATAACCATCCTTGAATTTCAAATAAAAGACTAAAGGAAAGGCGGCGAGCCATAAATATATGATGAACCAATTAAATAATTCTCCGTAAACGTAGGTGACGTATCATAGATATTCTTACACTATTTGTTATACTATTATTGTTGATGCTTTACGTACACAAAATCACTTAATGTAAAATGGTAACATACAACTTAGGCTCACTTAATCTCGTCGAATTAGCTGTATACCAATGTCGCTTAATTTAACATTCCTGGAAATTGAAACTGGAGTAAAGACGAATCATTAATGAAACATTTTCACCAGATGTCGAGTTTGTTCAGCTAGAGGACGGTATAGGTTTCACAACTCATACAAATATATAATTTGAAAACCTTACAAACATCAGATTAAGAACAAATATACTCTTACTTGGTCTTATTCGAATAGGTACAACAAACCAGCCTTCGTTATTAATTGCTACGAGGATCGCATAATCGTTAAAGGGCTACACATGCAGTTCTAAATAGTGAATTGGCTAAGAATGCTCGATTTTAGTTGAATATGCTAACATACTTTTAGTATAAACATGTGGATCAATTTTTCACATGTCCTTTTGTTCTTTTGTCCTAAATAATAAAATAGTGTAATTCGTAAAACGTTTTGATCTCTTAGAAATAATTAGAAACCTGAAGAAAGAAATGAGACAAAGTGTAAAAAGTATCACGTTAAAATGTTATTCAACAGCTATCCACATGCCGGAGCAGAAACGTCATCAGATTAATTGCTTCAGAATATTCATTCAATGTTCATAACAATAGCGTTACAGGATACTTGCTTTCACTCGCTCCAGGCTTTAATTACATTGTTTTCTTAGCTTACGTTATATTTTACGGTGCTTTTCTTCTTGATGTTTCTTATAGTTGGTTTTGTTCACAGTGAAATTTTTTTCCGGTAGTTGATTTGATGTTAAACAAGAGGTGATCAAGGAAAAAAAATGCTCCTCTGTTTCAACAGTTTTTACATTTGTTAAACATCAGTTTTATCGTGTGGCAGCTCAACCTAAAAATACGCAGAATATGATAACCATCACAGCAGTTTTGGTTTAAAGCCAGATACAATAAGAATCAACATGTTCATAATCGCTTATTCTTTGTCATGTTTCGATTTAGTCGGTAAATGAATGAAATATGATGGTCAACAGCGACAGAGAAGACGTCATATATACATTAAACAGTTGAATTTATTCAGGCTGAAATTCTCCTGTCTTTAGTGAACGATTATTTGCCATTAATTTCTTCGATATCTTAATTTGAATAATAGTAAATACCGTACGTTATATGATATACCTTACTCCTAATTATTTAAGTAACGCTATCAATTAACACCATTATTTACAGTTTATATTCATAATTTAGAAATAATGAACAATTCAAGTTTAAGCCTGCTATATCTTTTCCTGTCGTTGGTAAGTCTCTCCTGTTAGATGTTTGTTGGAAGCAATGAACCATCCTGGATGAATCCTGTTATTTCTTGCCTGTTGTTGGCTGATTTAGCTATAGTAAGATATTATTTTGGCTAACATTTAGTAACGGATTTTAACATAAAAAATAATGTAGGTTATGAATAAGCTTTATTAGATTCAAATGTTTTTACAATAAATGTTTTGTTTGTAAAGGTAGCTGAGTGTTGTGAGATTTCACAACAGAAACATATGTAGCTACTAATAAACATATTTCATTTCTACTTTAATGTCAAGTTTTTTAATTTTTTTTAAATACTTTTATCAAGCTGCTTGACCAGTTTTGTCAGACATAAATCCGAGGAGCATCCTCTAGACATGTTCTTGTGAGGAAAGTTTTGTAGATCCTTATTGTTATTTTCATACCAGTATCATGAAGTCCACAAGGTAGATTGTGCTTAATTTTTCTTTGTAAAATGCAGTGTTGGGTATAGGATGGTGATGTATAAGCGATACATTATGAATACGAACATAGCCTTTTCTACACGTGTAAAATTTAATTCAATGGAAAATATACAAGTGAAGGATATATAAATATGAAAAAAATAAATACAAATTTGTTCTGGGCTGACGAAGTTCCATGAAGTTAAAAAAAGAAAGTTTCACAGAAGACAAGAATACAGAACGAAATTTTGTTTTCATTACTTATGTTTACAGTTCACTTACCTGATTTGTTTCAGATGCTCTTGAATCCCCTGTAGGCCTGCATAGGTTCGCCCCTTAGCGGTTCTACAGAGTAGCGGTGTTCCTGGGGACTGCGTAGTTTCAACACAATGCGCAGGGAAAACATGCCCGCTGATGCTGAGTAACATTCATCGATCGAATAAAGGTCGATAGCTTCGTGATTTGGAACGACGATACCTCAGGTAACAAGAACACTTCCTTTATAAAGGGCTGGGTTTAGCACGAGCAAGATTTAGGTATTTTTACTTCGAAGCAGCTTCGAATATATACGTTATGCTGGTCTCGGCAATTTTTCCCCTTTAACTAAAACCACATTGAGTCACGTTACTTTTTTGGTATTAGCCCACTGTTTGCTCCGTAGTTTTGGATTTCTTCTGTGCTGGCTTTTGCAGTGTGCGTTCTTACTTGTAAAAAGTAAGTATTTCAAATGGTAGAAAATTATATCTGTATTTTTTCTGTATTTTCTAAGATTCAAATGAGCTCATATAATATTATTTTATACAGAAAGTTTCAGACAGAGTTTCCAAATTTTGAATAGTTTCATATAGATTGTTACTGGTTTCTTTCTCGTTCCTTCCCAAAACTAGACAGATCCAAGATCAGCCCATGTAAGGCTGTTAAAACGTGCTCAAAATATTGCTTTCACCGTTATAAATTTCCATATTTTGTGTTTGCAGTATCAGAATACTGAGCTGTATCCCATTGTGCTTCTAGTCCAGACAAATCGATCCTGGCAACCACTATTGATATAAACGTCAAGGAAAATACAGTGAATTTGTCGGAAAAAAGTATTAACAAATAAAGATTTATCCGTATGATAAATAAAGCTTAAACAAATAATTTAAATAAATATTGAGTTGTTTCACTGCCAATTCCAAACAATATTAAGGTTGTGAGATATCTTCCCAGGAACGATTATTGGCTCTGTGAGTTCTGCACACTAATGAGAATGATAAATACATAGATATACATTTTCGTGATCCAGTTATGACGTAGAAACATTATAATAATAATGTCTTTCAGGATTCAGGATGTGTTATTTATTTATGTGCACTGAGTTTAGAAGAATATAGCATGTAGAATACTTCACCCTAAAAACAATCAAGGAAAATTTTATTATATCTTTTATGGACTATATATCAATAAAATATATTACTTAATTCAGAATTGTTTATCCAGTTGATTCAGTTTTATTGTATTTTAAATAAATGTTATTTTTAAAGGTGGAATTTCATTTCAAATTTATTTATCCAAACAGTCGAGTTTTACCATATTTAACATAAACTTTGATTTCAGAAGTACTGGTTAAATGTTACTGTCCAGCTTGCTTGTACAACATTTTCCACACATTTTAGATTCATAATATTTATTTAATCCAAGAGCGTTTTCTCTGTACAGTTCAATTTCACAATACCTTTCCTAAATATTGTCCTTAGAATTGTTATATAATCCAGTTTATTATTGACATAATCCTTTCTGATATATTTTATATTTCATGAACTTTATCCAGAAGATCATTATCCATATAATCTGGTTTCACTGTATTTAACATAAACTTTAATCCTGGAAAATGTTATACGGTACAAAAGTTTGTTATCCACATGCTATTGTTTCATTGTGCCATTGGTAAATAACTAGTAACAAAGTAAAATATAATAAAAGTTTGTTACCTGTTTGTTTTATGTCTCACATTTTCGTTCATTGATATTTTTACTTTTCATACTAATTTTCAAGAAAGGTAAAGTAGCTTCAAAATAATTTGGAAAGTTTCCAATTGTTACAACATTTTTGGCATAAAATCTCGTTACTTTGCCATTTCAAATTTTATAGTTCTGCTTAACAAGATAAGTATTTGTTATTTTGATTTATAAATTCGTTCTTTGGTTAAAGTTCGATAATCTGTGTTAAGTGAGAGATTCGTTTTGAACTTTTACAATAACGTGTAAATACGTTTCATTCAATAACTTACAGTGATGTTACCTTCTATTTTTGTTAAGAAAATTGTGAATTATTTCCTAGTCACAAGATCGCGTTGAGTTGTTAACTTTTAGAGTCATTCATATTATTATTAGTGGTTTAAAGTGATTTCAGTACTATATCACTTAACAGACAACTAACTGCCTTTCCTCTAGTCTTACACTGCTAAATTCGGGACGACTAGCACAGATAGCTCTCGATTAGCTTTGTGCGAAATTCCAAAACAAACAAACAAAGAGACAACTAATATTTTATATCTTCATTAAAAATTATCATTCATTTTAGAATTGGATAAAAAATCCGATATTTATTTTCAATTATTTTTTTGGTGTGTTTTTTCCTCAAGCTGTTGTTTATTGCTCACAATTTCCGATAGGTTGGAGTTACATTTATAGGAAAGTCGTATTAATATTGGAAAGTACTTTAACACCACTTGCATTTAAAAACTGGGTAAGCTCATAATTTCTATAAAAATGACCTTTGCGGAAAAAAATGAATTTCCTTTTTTTAAACAATATAATCGGCCAAAAAGAGAACGATATAATCTATTTTGAGCTTTAGTGGACAACGGACTGCTCCAAATCGATTTTGATATCATGAATATGAACGGCGAACTTGCACATGATGAAAATGATGACATAGCTCTTATTGATAATAACGTAAGGTCTTAACTGAAAATAACTGTGATCACAAAGAAAGTGAATTCATCATGAAATAATTCAAAATGTATAATAACATACGAGATGTTAATTATATTGATAAAGCAACTTATAAAATGACTTTCAGCATTTTGGTGTTAAATATAATGCGCCTTATTATCTTGCTCAACGATGAAGACAAGTCATTGCTTAATATAGTAAAATAACTGTAAAAGATTACAGGAAGACCAAAGAAATCGTATCAAGAAAAAGTTACTTGAAGTACAATAAAAACTTCCCTTATATTATATTCAGAGAAGGGTGTTATTATCTCCATTGTGCGCTTCACTTTTCAGTTTGTGTAAAATCGACATCAGAACCTAACAGACTACCTGAGTGTTTAGCTTGATCTTTATTCAGTATTTGGTAGATTCATTCAGGCTAAGGCTGTTCACAATTGCAGTATTAGTTATTTAATTTTCCCGGTATATTACTCTTAGGTTGTTCAGAAATAAATATCGGAATTCTCATGAGGGCATTTAGAAGATAAATATTGAGTAACTTATGGTTGGTTTGTTTGTTTGTTTAATCTAACGTTTATTTCTTACAAGGTGTCTTAATTGTCTGGTATTTCTACTCTACTCAGAGTAAGTTTTGCAATCCCCAAGGCAGTATGGTCAAGAAAGACTTTCGTCTGATTTTTACTTACGACTTTAAACTTGGACGAAAAGTTACCAAAACTACACAGAACATCAACCCCACATTTGGTTATAGATTTGTTACCAGACGTACAGTTTAACGTAGGTTTCAAAGGTTTCGACATGGAGATGAAAATCTTGAAGGCCACAAAAGTCGTGGAAGGAAGCTATCTTTAGATGAAAACATATTAAAGGAAGCAGTTGAGACAGATCCTCGCACAACAGTACGTGAGCTTGCAGAAAAAACTAGGCACAAGCAAATCAGTCATTGAGAACCACATGAGTGCGATTGGGAAGGCGAAAAGGATGGATAAGTTGGTTCTGTAAAATCGACATTATGAGACTTGTCAAGGATGATGCTCCAAAAATTGAAAAATTAGGAATCAAACTTTTGTCTTGTCCATCTTCTTCCTCAGACTTTTCTCTACAGATTTTCATTTTTTCAAGCATTTTGATAACATTTTAAACAATAAACTCTTTTAAAAACAGGCAGCTGCAGAAGAAGTTTTCAAAGAGTTCACTGATCATAGAAACTCTGATTTCTACAGCAGCTGAATAAACAGCATCGTTACATGTTGGTAAAAGTGTGTTGAAGTAAACGGTGCTTATTTTGATTAAAACAATCTTTACAACATTGGTTTATACTTTTCCAAACTTCGCAGCTCAAAAACGACATTTATTTCTGGATAACTTAATATTCTTTGATACATCGATCTTTATGTACCTATATCAGTGACGTAACTGCCGCGTGCACTTACATGCTGAAGCATCCCTATAAGTTTTGATTTTGAACCTATATAATATATATTTAACTTATAAACATAAAATATAACGAAACGCAAAAGAATATATTTCCATTCGTTCATTCAAATTTCATTTCAATATGTCATTGGTTATAACGACTTGTCTCCTGGATCCCTCCATCAGGGCTTTGCATGTATGCGTTCTCACAAATTTGATGCTGGCTACACCACAGCGTATCTTTATTTATGACTAACATTTTTCTCTTTAGAAAACTGTGAAGTCATTATTATAACTTCTTAATTTAGTATCATTTATTAACCTACCTCTGTTATAAAATGTCAATAAGTTTGCTTGTATGAGAAATATTTAGATAATTACTGGGAAAAATAATAATTTTTTAAGCAAAAATAACGGAAATTACACGATTAAAACTTAATTTTCTGTTCATAGTTTATGTATAGAGAAGATGTACATTGTATGTTTAATGAAAACTTCAAGAAATGAGATGGATTAAAAGTTCTTGCTCTAAGTTTAACTTTGCACCAAAAGGTAAAAAAAAATATATATACAGCAGTGATTAGTTTTTCAAGTATAATTAAATCACAGAAAAATGATCAGTAAATAAGCGACACAAGCATGAAAAATGAAATACAGACAGTCGTCGGAAAGTCAGTATATAGGTTCCTTTTCTGAAACTTTAATAATCTTTATCTCTTATGTATTTGTTGTATTAGAAGCACGTTTTATTAGTCATTTAAATGCAAATACACTTAGTTGGTTGATGGTATGAGCTACTATAACCGTAGCAACCACTTATATGTGATTACAAAAACATTACCACAAGTATTTATTTTATTGTTTTAATGGTTACTAAGATATACAAATTTTAGTTTCATTCTGCAAATAAAGACGATTTAGCTTTTGATGAAAACCATAAATTATATGGCTTTCGTTAAGTTTCGTTTATTTCATTCGTTGGAAAGTGATGTCCCTCGGAAAGATTAGTTTTCATACCATCTATTAACCTAAACTAACTTGTCATGTTATGGTATTTAATCTTTAATATTCGTAAAAATGTTTGTTTTTCTCTTGAAGGCTGAACACTATTCTTCTGCTGTTGATTTTTAAACACTGTCTGTCACCATGGCTACTTTTGTAGCAAAGCAGATAATGGGAAGCAAGCTAAACGCAGTCAAAGGTAAGTAAACAGCTTTCAGCCTATTTCGAAAATCACTATTTTATCCGTATTTATTTATCTATTCCGTTTATCGTGAATTTTTACTCATAATTTTTATATTTTGAATTTAGACTCTTTAGTGATCTGTACCAAAGAACAGATAATTGGAAACATGGAATAAATTGTAATACTCCTGGCAAAAGTTATTTGAATTTATGATTACCGAATTATATATATATATTAGAATGCAAAGAAATTTGTCCTTATAACTCACTTTTGCAACCAAAGGATGCTATCTGACGCTGAGTGGCTGCGTCAGGACACAAGAACAGAGACAGAAAATGACAGCGACGAAGTGGAACCAAAGGGTACGGTTATCTTAGGGGTGGGCGACATACAGAGGGCTTGTTACTATAGGCAAATGCTGTTACTTAGGCATATGGTGTTACTAAAGTTTTATAGCCGGACCCTTTGTTAAGACACGAAGCCGCCAACATTTCATTTACATACATATGATTGGTCTGCTTAATTCTAGAAAATTCTAAATGTTATTTTAAATGAATAACAACGTATTTTATTGTTTAAACTTTGAAACAATAATATAAATATAGAAATATAAATAATAGAAATGAAAATTTAAACACAACACGACATGTTGTCGTTTACAAAATATTTACACGACATTTACATAACAGTGACCAAAGTACATTGTAAAACAAGTTTAACCGGTCATTTAAAATACGAAGTATGTTTGTATTATGGTAAAACTGATTCAAAACTTAATTTGTTGAAACTCTACATAAATTCAGAATAGAGTTTATCATTTCACTTTATAAGTGGTACATTTTATAATGATTCTAACATATATTACTTTAAATATTTGTTGACGAATTAGAAGGTATTCTTCTGTGTTTTTTATTTCTTTGTCTACATTACATATAACTGGAAAACGCTTGTGTAATATTCTTCTATATTTTACGACGAAACACTCAATTCTTTTACCCCTAAACTGAATTTGATAGTCTGTAAAAATGATTTATTTATTTTTTCACTTTACATAGAGATACAAAACATATATTCTATATAAAACTCATGTTTCATCATAACCCTAAATGCTTTAAGTAGTTATCATTTATTATATGCAAGCAAAATGACAGACCTAACACGTATCACACACACTGAAATATTTATTAACAAAACTTCAGGAATTACACACACTAATATACTATTTACTAAAATTAAAAACATCATAATTTATAAAATACTTTATTGTAACATTTGTATTAGCTATCATACACCTTTTATACATTTCAACATTATATCTATATTTTTCATTTCTGCTCAGCTGCTCAGTGTGCAAGATTTTTACTGCAGTTTATAAATGAAAAAATAAAGGATAATTTTTTACCCTTACTTCTCAGTAAAATTAAACTGCACCGAGCATTACCTCTTCACTACTGCTGAAAACTAATGTGTTTCACCATATTCTATTATGCTATCATATAGTCTATTAGTAAAGTGAAGTATAAATTTAAGAAAGGCTTCTTACCTGAATGAAGAATTCACAAGAAAATATAGGTCTTTATTTTGTATTTAATAAGTTAATTTGCAAGTTCACTGTAAATGTTTAGATACAAAAATAAAATAAAATAAAAAAGTCGAAGGTCATTATATCCTATTTAGTCTATAGAACTTTGTAATAGATGTTAGAAACATTCAGTTCATGGATCTAATCGAGTAGAAAGTATACAAGAATTATATGCTAACTGATTTGTACGAAAGCTAATTTAATTTTGGCAATCCAGTATATTTAATCGATACAAGTTTCAGTTTGTGTTATTCTTAATTATTAAAGTTTATCGAGTTGTAAGCTCCTTAGCAGAATTTACCTCAGATAAATTTGAAGAACGTAATCCACATTCTATGATGGATGATGCTGTTATTCTTTTACGAGTTTAAATGATTATATATTGAAGAAGTTAGACTAAGTATAGATCTTGGAAAGTTATGTTTATAAAAAAATAATAGTTTAAACTACAAATGTGTGAGTTCTATATCAAAAACAGAAAACACTTCCTTATGTACTCTTAAAGCTTGAGAAAAATGACACGAATTTACATTCAGATTTCCGTATTGTTATGTAAAATGAAATAATAAAAAAATCGTTTTTTATTACCTGTCAAGTTCATTAGCATACAAAATCCATTCATCATTAATTAAGTGTTAGACATAAAGTACAGCGGACTCACAAGTTATTTTGTTTGTAAGGTATATATTGCAATAATAAACACTGTAGAGTAGAGTTGAATGATCTATAACGTAAAAGAAAACGTATGGCTTTTCTTATTTACCATATCCTTTATGAGAAGAAATACAAAACTGAATTATTTTTCCAAGAATTATTTTATAGATTTTGTTTCTGATTAAATTCTTCGAAGGTAAGGTACATACACATTATGTAAATCTTGAAAAAGTCGTGTTTTTCTAATTTCAAGTTTCGTTAATAAATGTTCAATATGTGTGATACTTGTGATATACGTGATTTTATTTATATGTACTGATACTACCACATTAGAATATAGAAAAACGCAACTTTTAACAGATAGGGAGGAGGCAAAGAGATCAAAACATTTAATGTTCGAAATTACATCAAAATGTGATATTTTAATTAGTTATTAATTTCAGGTGGATGATATGTTTGTAAAATGTTTATGTGAAGAAACGTCTATAATCATATTTGCTCAAATCACTTTGGAAAATGTTCCTCATGTTTCGTTTATGGTATTTTATTCTGTTTGATCAATCACATACTGTAGGTCAATATTTTATAGATTAAGATGTTTGTAGTTTTTCTGATAGTATATTAATGTATCTAGTTCTTGAAGTTTTATGAATAAATGTTTCATTTAGTGTTATACTTGTTAAATATGTTATTTATTAGATATATTAATGACATCTGCTCAGTAGGTATTGGTTTAAGATGAAATGTGTTTTATATACGAAAATATAAAGGAAGACTTGTGTATGATGTTGAAATATTTTGGTTAGAATCTGGTATTCACGGGGATATAATGTATCATGAAAAAGTGAGACAATACTTATCTGACATTTGATCTACAATCTGAATAGAGTACAATTAAGTTACTTTTGTTAGTTAATTATCAACCTAAGCTACATTTTCCGAATACTTGTAAATGGACCATGTCTAAACTTTTGACCGATTGATGTGTGTTGGATAAAGATCAATCTTACTGAGTGGCGAAAAGAGTTTTTATTGTTGTAAAATATGATGAACTCGGCAAAATACAAATAAAAATGAACTCTATTTTGTTCGTTTATAAACTATACTAAAAATCTTGAAAACTGATCTGAACTGAAACCAAGTAATTATAGTAGAAATATACAAAAGTTATATAAGATGTTGTAATTCATGCTCAATTCTACCAATGTGCCATACAATAACGAAAAACAAGAACTAAAAAGTTTTATCTGATATACAACAACACAGCTTCCTGTTCTGTAACGACAAAAATCATTTAATCTATTTCTCAATCTACAAAGTATAAGCGAAGTGGAAAACGATGTAATTGCAGATTACTGTAACATCATTTTAAAACCATTTGTTTTGAAAGTAAAATAGCCATTAAAGTAGTTTTACTGAGCCTACAAAATGAAATATTACATAATAATCTAGTGAAATATCATGTAAAGATAAACTATTTTGTCAAGAGCTTTCTTATCACTTAAAAACAATCAGTGAACTAACAGATAAATATGATGTTTCTGACATACTTTCTCAAGATGTCACTATCAGGATTAGAAATCTGTTAAAGGTATAATTTCGATAGAATTGGAAAAAGTCGAAAAGCTCTTCCTAATAATATGATGTAGTAATATTCTATAATCAAGAAGATCAAAAGATCTACTGTCCAAAATTCCAGCACAATATGGATAATTAACCTGTCCAGTGCCGTAGACGATATAACTCGTTCAAGCCGATCAGTAACACAGTGCCACTGACGAGATAATTCGTTCTCAATAATATCTAACTTCAACGCAAGATGTCAGCACCATATATGCATTTGATCTACTTACAAATTGTTTCACTTTCGATCTAAAATGGCGTCACGAAAAAGTTACAAAACGATGAAGCATTAGAGTTGTATTTTGAACTTGGTTCGGAGTTTGAAGATAGCAGTGGCGATTCAGAAGATTCGGATTTTGAAGATTCTTTTAAAAATACGGAAATACAAGGCTCAGAAGTCAGTGAAGATGATGATAATTAGCCATCAATCAGCACTGGTAAATGGGCGATAAAACCAGGGAGTAAACGTAAAATTGCAAGTCATGGTAAGACCAGTTCCAAAAAAATGTGCCTTAATGACAATGATTGGAATGCTGAATACTTTGCTGTTCCTGTTATAAATCCCCTTCTTAGGAAATCATGGTGTTCAGTACGACGATTTGAGCCAAGACTCAAAGCCCTTTTATTTTTTTCAAAAGCATCCAAACTCCACACGAGGCCGGCCTTTCTTAGAAACCCTCTTCGCTTTACTGAACTCACTTTCCAACAATTATTTCCCAAAGAGAAAAGAAAACTTACCCCACTAGAAAATGTAAAGTGTGCTCTTACAAATTCACAAGGAGGGAAAGCAGATATGAATGTACTGATTGCAAAGCAGCTCTTCGTGTTGACCCCTGCTCCAAAACATTTCACACGAAAGTGAATTATTAAATGTATCATGTATTTAAATATCCAAAAATGACATTTCTGCATTATTGTTTCATGTTTTGTACATATTTCTTCATTTTGTGTACTATTATAAATTTGGCTTAGAGAAAAAAATAGTATTTGTTGCTTATTTAAAAATTACTCAATTTTGCTGAAAAAACCCGGCATAGTAGCTGCCGTATCATCTGAAATACTTGGCAGTCAACAGGTTAAGAATTTTAAGTACATGCTATGTTTTGTAATTTTTTTAAGTGAAGAAATTATTCATGATTATACCAAATCAAATATTTTGGGGGATGCCGCTTGTGTTTTGTTCATGTTGATTTATTCTATTTGACTAATCATAAGATAGAACACTGGGATATATACTTGGGGTTTAGATATATCCTGAAATAAGTTTATTTTTTTGAAATTAGGATTTGTCCACAAAATGTAGAAGAAGAGGGATATTCATTTAAATAAAATTACTTTGTTTAAGCAATCAAAATTTAAATACCTTCTTTTAAGGATCATCATATCCTGAGAAAGAGAAATCTATGATTGTATATATTATTTCTACTGGGAAAAATATTTTTTTCTCATAATATTTACCATGAATATCTGCATTAATTTGTTGTCTGATCTTTCTTACAAGTTTACTATGAATGATTAGGTACAAATCTGAACAGTTAATCTAAGATAATAATACTTTAATCTGGTTAAACAGCTTTGTTAGAAACGTAAATAATCAGTTCATGGAATTTAGCTGAGTAGAATAAAATATGCAATGTACATATTCAACATATCTTATAAGATCTTGAGGAAGAGAATATTACGAATAAACATTTAGCGTACTATATCACCGTGTACAGTGAAAAATGAATAAATTATGTTTATTAATTTTTAAATTCAGTGATATTCAAATATTTGGTAAAACGTCATGATGAATCAGGTTAAATATCTAATAGGATTGAAGTCTTCACACTGTTTTATATTATCTTCTCTTATTTACGTTCAAAGTTAATGACCATTTGATAGAATTCCTGTATGTAATTATATGTAATCATGTAAGCATGATATGTAAAGTTTCAAGCTACCAAGAAACAAGCCCCAGAAAACAGATTTCTGAAATATTAAAATATTTTCTTCAATACTAATGGTTAAACATAATTCTTTACATAGATCTCTTTAAAAATTCAACTTTAGCAGAACAGTTTTATAAGTTAACTAATAAAGATAAACATTGAAATTAAATTACAATATATTATTTTTAGACATTGAAATAAACCTCCTTTTCAGGATGAATAGATGTAAAAGTGTGTTATGCAATATATTAATTATATAAATGAAAACTATTGAATTAGTAAAGCGTTTTACATCAGAAGATGTTAAAATCATGTCATGCAAGTATAGAAAATAAAGTTATAATTATATACTACAGTACACTGAATATGCACTAGATTAGTACTTAAATCTTATAATACTCAATCATCTATTTTTTAAAGTAATTATTTTACTCATAAAAATGAAACATTAAGTGTGACAAAAACTTTTCAGGATAAATAATTGTACGTTATACCAAGAGGTTACGTTATACCAAGAGGTATATAAGGTAAGTTATTGGCTAAGCTATAATATTTGCCTCATTCAAATAACAGATAAATTAAGATACTATATCTTATGTGACATCAGTAATATTTTGTGTTGTAACAGTCGTCTCATTAAGATAATAGTTTTTATACTTGTAAAGTAACTTTCATGATAAATGCAAATTAATTATACTTTAAAAACAGTCATTTATGCTCACTGTCTCGTTCAAATAACAGTATAAGTAGATATAGAACACAATGCTGATGATATAATCACTTCCTGAGACACTTTACGATATATTTTTGCTCATAATAACACAATACTCAGGAACACAATCTACTTTATTAACACTGCTCTTAGTAACACCATTCACCATTAGAAACTGTTTCTGATAACAACATACACCTATAGAACCTGAACAAAGTCCATCTAAAGTGGTGTCGAACTATGTTGTCGTCCCTCTCTTAATACATTTGCTTCTTCCGGTGCCATATTGTGGAACTATGACTCCTAGCAATGCGACTCTAGCAACATACTCTCTGGTTCCACCTCATGAACGTCATCGTCATAATCTGCTCCTGAACTTATTGCCTGAAGCAGCCAATCAGTATAAAACTGTAGGGTGTATGAATGCGTAGATAACTACTGAGACTGTATTACACTTTGCCATCCTGAAGAATTGTCAACTCAAAGGAAACTAAGTAGAATTATCCACGAAATTAATAGATTATCTAGAAGTTGATGAGCAGATTGGTCGAGACAGTAGGTAGAAGTACGTTCTTTATTGCGTGTTCAAGAGCAATTATATAGCATATGTCAATATTCTGCCATTCCTAAAAAGTAATAAAAATGGCACATAAGATGGTATTTAAACCTTTGCAGAGATTTATTTCCAGAAATTAAAAGTTTCTTTCTTTCTACTGTGTATTTAATTTACCAAACCATTCTAATCAATACTATGCTTTTTTCATTTACAGATGTAGGATAAGTTCATACTGGTCGGCTCCTTGATACTGATATCAAGATATACCGTATTTTCCGCCTAATAAGCCGAATTTCTGGCCCTAAATTTTGGACCTGATTTTTGGGGGTCGACTTATTGGTCGATCACCAGCTTTGGACCAAAAAATACCGAAGACCAAAATCGGTCCCAAAATCATACCTTTGATCTCACAGTTACGGCAGAGTTATATCAGTTGAATAAACTTTATTTATTAATAGAAAAAGGTCTATACATTACGAATGACATGTATTCATAGAAATAACAAAATTCATAAAAAAATACACACTTTAATCTCAGAAATTTACTAAAATCCATCAAATTCATCATCTTCATCGTCGGAAGCACCAAATAATAAATTCCAACCCTCGGCAAAGACCTGGTCGTCGTACAGGTCATTCTCTGGTGTTATTAGCTGAGTGAGTGGAATGTTGTCTTCCTCGTCGTCGTCCGTTCCATCCATTGCATTTGAGATGCTGCATTTTTAAAATGACTTCTCTACAGTTTCAACACTAATATCGTCCCACGATTTCACGACCCACTCACAGACGGTAGCGAGTGATGCAGCGCGTATATTTCCGGCAGCAGTAAAACTTTGATTGCCGGAAACCATCTACTCATTCCAGCATTGACGGAGCCTGCCTTTAAAAGGTTTATTTAAACACACATCTAAGGGCTGTATCACAGCCTCGGCTTATTGGGCGGTAATAAGCAAAAACCCTCATTTTCAGAGCTGAAAATTGGCCTCGGCTTATTCGGCGATTCGGCTTATTAACCGGAAAATACGGTAAGTATTTTTGTGGGCGAGTTATAAGAACTGTAATTAAAATCTTAAGACTATATATAAAAGCAAAAAAAAATTTTTTTCAATAACATTATTGAAAAAAATATTAAAACTGAATGATAATTCCCATTATATTAAAAATTCTGTCATTTCCTACCATATATTTTAGGATTTATGCTTGACTTATGACATTATATGAAAAAAACTGAAGCATTGTATTTTTTGGTTTATGGGTGACGCCTGTAAAAATGGGTGTATTGACTAATAAAGTTTAGAAAAATGTATCATGTTTTATCTTTTGACTTATGAGTAGTTTATTTTATAGCTCAGGTATTTGACGAAATGTTTGACAACTTTGATTATATTATTTAGAAATATTTTTATTGATTTTGACTAAAACTGAAACATAATTACTTTGTAATGTACATTATTCAAGATGGAATTGATGTGAGTTTGTATGATCAAATTACAGAATTTGAACACATTGGTTACTTTCATCTATCTCTTGGCACAGATAATAAATATAATATATTTATTTATTCATCAACTTTCTTTTGCTTCTGCTTGTTATTTCATTGTTGATTCATTTACTTTCTGTTTACTTTCTTTTAAGTTTGCTGATAATCTTAACTTATTTTGCTTTAGATGAATAAGGTAGCATTAATATATATTTTTATTATAAATTATCATTTAAGCTATAGAATGAAAAAAACAATTATGAACTAAAATTATTTTTTCAGGACAACTCGCTGGAGACAATGATAATCAAGAAGGTAAAAGCGAAGCCGATCAGGAAGAACAAGAACGTCTTGAGGAATTGAAAGCGGCTGAAGAACGTAGAAGAGAAAAGCATAGAAAGATGGAAGAAGAACGAGAAAAATTTAGACAGGATATTCGAGATAAGGTTAGAAATTATAAAATAAAATAGTTTATTGTTTCTTCTACACTTGTATTGATAACAAGCAGCAGCTATTTGGTTAAAATACAAACCGTCTGAAAGTTGTTATAAAGAGTTAGTGAACTTACAAATAAAATCATCATTTTAAATCGAAAATATAAACCAGTACACCTAAAATAAACTAAAGAAGAAAGTAAACGATGGTAATTGGTTATGGAAAGATTTATTTTTGTATTTTGGGCTTTAATGGCACAAGGTGTTCCAGGATGTTTGTGGCAAAATATTATTTTACTATATGGTCAATCTTGTTAGTCTCATATTTGGAAACATCACTGTCTATCATTAAAAGTACAATAAGGGTCAAAATATGTATAAATTGGTAGCGTTAATCTGTAATGTGGCAAAGGAATGAAAGTAAGGTAAGAATATTTGTGACTTGAGTGTCACACTATTTGCACATTGGTGGATATTACCATCTAAGAGAAAGTACTGGATAACAAAAACTATGAATAATGTGAAGTTGTGCAAATATAAAATCCCCCATTTGATTACTATTTAAACGAGAAGCCAATTAGCATTTGTAGGGTTTAAGCTGCAAAACAACTTTCTGTATAACTAGCATCAAATCGCTGGTCAACAAACACGAAACTTTGCCTTAACGAAAGCCTGATAGCGAATGGGAAAAGAAGTGATGTCTGTCAACTAGTGAAGATTGATTTGGCCACGATTTTCATGGGCTTTTTCCCTTGTGTTTCAATATGTCCATGGATGGAGATAAACTTCAAAAACGTAGATGGTATTGTAAAATAAATCTTCCTTTTCTGAACATTAAAAAAACTGGATAGGGAATGATATAAGCGATTCTAGGACCTTTAAAACTAACGAAGTTAGTACAGCAGTTGTTGTGTGTTTTATCTTCTATATAATCCAGAGTAAGTGAGATTGCTCACAATCTGTAGTGAGATCATATGAACACTTATGGAGTTTTTATAAACTTTGACACAGCCTACAGAGTTACCCAGTTGCAAACCTGTATAAAATTTGAACAGGAATATGGCTCAAAAGGTGTTAATTAAAGAGAAGTTAGTGCTTTTAGCTAGGGATTTCTTCTCGTGATACAGGGAGCGATCACAGTAATAAATGATATCATAATACGGTATGATGGATTAATAATCAGATTTAGCAATATCATCAAGTGTAAGACCCATCTCAATCATGCTTAAATTTAAAGGCTAAAAGGAGGAATACCAACCGTAATCTTGCAACAGGAAGAGGCCTCAAGTTATAATGATATGTGGGATGCTGTTACAGTGATTAGAGTTTTACAGCACACTGAAAAACGCTGGAAATGTCTGAGAAATAGTGAAATTCTTTGTATATAAATTGTGGAATGGAAACATGTAACAAGTCCCTATGCAACTTCTTTGATAGATGCAAAGGGCTGAATGTCTTCAGTTCCAAGTATTTGGTTGAATTTTAGATCATATACTTATAGTCAAGCTAAGATCAAGTGAGACAACAATAGAAATTAAGCATGGAACGCTTACCTCCTTTTCAAGATATGAATGAAAAGATTTAAAGGATATTCTAAGTCCAAATACACTTGAATTTCAGCTGTTTAATGTCCAAAGTATAATTTAGGTTACTGTCAAAGAGAAGTACTAAGATCTTTACCTCAGCCATCACGGTACCTTTACATCTGCAGAGGGAGCTTTGAATAAAGGAGCAATTAAAACTGATAGAAGAAATGCTTGCAAATTGTTTTACATGTTGAATTTTGAAATTGTTTACAGTGGCACATTTATATACTTTCAAATAAGCAACTTATTGGCTATTGTGATACAAAAATGTAAGGGAATGGGAGATATTATTTTCATTCACCTTTTAAATGATATCCTCATTGACTACAAATCTGATGCTGGACATTAATTTGATCCAAGAAAATCTGTTTTTGACATGAAAATATCGACAGCTAATTTTTACCTATATTGTGAGATGAAGCTAAGTAGGGAGTTTTCTGCTTTGGTAGTCAACAACTTTGTTTGTTATTGTCTTGAAAATAAGGTCAAGAATTATCAGAGCTTGTACAAGCATTGTTCGAGTCTTAAATGTGTCTGTTTCTCCATTATAGGTTTACTTATGTTTCTATTATACATAAAAAAGAGTTACTTTTTACTTCTGAATCACCTACCATGATATTCTACAAGGGAACCTGACACACTGTCAAAATGGAACAGTGTAGCAATTCCACAGTTTCGTGAGTACAATGCTCAAACTCCAGTATGAGACATGATGTGCACAAAACTCTTTAAGAATGTTCGATATTTGCATTTGGTTGGTTCTGGTCATAACTGAATAGCCAATTGACAATGGGGAGTCATCTCAGGGACTCAGGTTTACATGAATTCAAAACCAAAGTGTTGTGTTGCAATGATTCAACCATATAGTCCAGGTACCACTTAACCATTAAGATTATCGATATATATTCTGGGTGTGTTAAAATGCAATAGTTAGGCATCCTCAATAGCTTACCTTGTATCTCCTTCCCTTGCATCTCTTGCTATTGTGGTTTTCTAATACATTGGGTCATAGATAACTCATTTAGAGATGTTCCAAAGAAATAAAAAGTGTCTGCTTGCTGTGTTTGGGTCCACACTTGTTTATATGGTATACGTGACTTTTCAACTGAGAGTAATGAAGGTAAATAAGGTAAAACTTTCAATGAGATATCTGTACTCTGCCCACTACGGCTATCGAAACGCGGTTTCTAGCATTATAAGTTCGAATATATACCAGTGTGCCATTGAAGGGCACATTATGAGGTCTTTTATGTATGGCACATGCTGTTTGCTTTTTGTTTTCTTCCTTCTTTACTTCTATTTTTTCTTTTGAATTAGTTCACGGCTCACATTTCGTGAAGTTATGACTCTTGCAATTAAAATAAACTTTCACTTATACTTGTGAATATAAAGTCAAATTATAACATAGAACAATATTAAGTATTTCATGAATTGCATATAAAATATACTGCACCAGCAATTGAATTGCGTGATTTAACATGTTAATTATTATTACAATTTTATTTCCTCGGCTAAAAAGCCTCGTGAGCCATATCGTAAAAAGGGGGACCCACCCGCAGCAGGCAGGCACTTTTTCTTGGGAACATCTATGAATTTGTCATTTAGGAGCCAAAGAATTAGAAAATCACAATGGTAAGAGTTGCTAACGTGAGTGCATAGTACGTTATCAACAATGGCAACATATAAAGACTCTCCAAATTCAATTAAAAGTGCTCTCACTTAGTGAGTGCTATATTTATTAAAATATGAAACAACATGAAACATGAGCTTTACATATTTATTGTTGATTCTTGAGAAACATCTTGTAAATTGTCTATTAAACAAATAATTTGGAAGTTAATAGAACAAAGAAAATATCTGATAGATTTAAGAGTAAGATAATTTTCTCTATCTACAAGCTGACTGAATGTTGCATCCTTTTTGTACGTTTCTGTGACCATGCTGGTTTCTCCAATAATTAAATTATTTACGAGCTGTGATATAATGTAACCCAAATAAATTTTATTAGTTTATTATGACATTTTAGTATGGAATTAAAAAAAAAGAAGAACCTACAATGGAGACGGACCAATCAGGTACGAGTCTTAAACTGGAAACACCTGAACCAGAAGCTGAAAACGAAGAAAGTGATGATTTAAAAAGTAAGTTTTCTGCAGAAGAGTAATGTATGTATCTATATATTTAACTATTAAAGAATTGTATCTTTAAATTTTTGTTCCAGTTCTTAAACACATATCTATATATCCATTATTATAATGCATAACATATGAACAATTCAGTTTTAAGGACGCAGAACAAATTCAAACTTCTTGACTCTCTTTAAATCACGCAATTATTACAAGTTGTTACATTTCATTGTACTGATAAATAACTAGTTATTTCCTTTACCCTTTCCAAACCATTGAGTTATTTATGAATCATTATGTTACATATAATGTCATGTAATACTTTTAAGCCTATAATATACATTGGTTTCTTAAACGCTCATTAGATAATACATTTATAAATATAATAAAAAGTCAATCCCTCGAAAGGAGCTTTCGAGCTTGGAAGCATATTTGTTTTCTTTTTTACAATCCATATCTCAAAAATAGATACAAAGAAGAAAAAAATCACATTCAAAACACTATACACAACACCTTAGGTTTAAATAAGTCTAAGATTAGCCCTGAGCTACCCTTTTTCTACCTAACCAACGTGAAATTTGTTGCTGTTAACGTCTTGTGGATGTTTTGAAAATTACTTTACTTTCATCAGGAAGGAAGCACATGTTAGCATGATAATTTTATGTAGCTAATCTTTCTTCTTTGAAGGTGAATAACGACCTAGCAAAGCTAAAATTTTATTGGAAGAGGAACAAAGCAATAAAAAATGAATATTTTGGATTTTATGTGAAAGTAACCTTGGAGTTGATAATATTACAAAAAAATTCAAAATTATTTTTATAATTATTTCAGTTCTCATAGGCTTGTGGTACCTATGAAAGAAAGACGATTTTTTTTTGCTGCTAGGGCTGTTAATCCGAAGAGGAATTCACACAGCAAACTAATATCAGAATAAAAATCTAAAGACGAAATGCCTTTGGTCATTTGAATAATAGATAGAAGAAAAATCAAGTATAACTTTCCTGAAGTGGTACAACAGCAGTTCAGTGCATTTCATCTCATAGTTTTTACTGCGATTATCTAAAACAAGCGCAGCGATGGCCAGCACAGAATAAAAAGCATCAAACCACCAGCTGTTGTCTAGATTTATAATAAATCAATAGAAGAATGAGGAGTAGCTCACCATGATACAGATTTCATACAAATATTCTTTTCTTCTTCTTATGTATACATACTGTGAAAATCCTTGGTTAATTATAATTTATACTGCCAAATTACAAAATAATGGCCAAAACTCCTTACGGATTTCTGCAGGTTTTGTTGAGATCGGAAGTGAATAATATTGAAGTGAAAAAAGGAAGACCATCATTATTTGAAACCAACCAACGTAATTGCAGACAAATGACACTATATATTGTTTTTGACAATGGATATGATAGCAAGGGACATTGGCTACACTATGTGTTAGGCAAGATATTGAAAAATTGTACTTAAAACTTTCATTTATTTCTCGTGAGAAATATGAAGTTAATCAGTGTTTCATAAAAACAGACTTTGTTTAAAAGTATTGTATATGAAATAATGATTGTAAACTTACTTTGTGGTAAATAATTGGTGATACAATGGTAACTAGTAAATGTAAGGAGATTCAATGCAACCTTTTTGAACACTAATTACACGAACAACATAGTATTTCACCGAGTACTTAATTTTTAATAAGTCTGTATGAAACGAATAAATAGTTCAATTGTAACCTGTCTCTAGTATTATATTTGTCAAATTTACATGTACCTTGATTTTGATAACCAAAAAATATATTGGGATAGAAATGGCTGAACAATTTTGGTTAACTCCTTTATAGGTTGTATTATACACGAATGAACTTTTACTATTTGTACAATTTAGAGAATGAATAAAAAAATGATAAAAATAATGTTTTTTATGAGAAATTATTTGATCCTTTTGATTCATAGTTATCTGAATGTTTAAATGTCTTTTAAGAATATGAATAATAAATAGTACTTATTTATGTTTGTTTAAGAAATATATAATAAAATACGATTATAACTCTATAATTCGTTCGTGGTTTTAACTTATTTTTTCAAGACATCACAAAATTATACCTGTTTGTTATTACATTAATGTCTTGGTTATGTTTTTGCCTCAAGTCAATTTGAACTCGAAACTAGTAGCTTTTAGGATGACTTAACGAAATTGTTTTAAATCCGCGCCATTTTGTTTAGAAAAACTAGGAAAGTTGTTATAGACCGTGTTGGTTTCTTCCATGAAGAAAAATGAAACGTTTTGATGTCATTGCTAGCTATTTTCCGGAAGAGTCAAGAACGTTTTGAGATCTGTGCTAGCTTCTCTTAAGAAGAGTTGAGGAAATTTTGAAATTCTTGCTGACTGCTTTTAAGAATAACTATTATTAACTATCTATATCATCTTAATTCAAGCTGTAAAGTATTCGAGAAAGGCACCAACAGAATACTTATACCTTCTAATCTAGCTTAAAGAACATATCATAATGTTATTGAATATCTTTGTTTCTTTTTATTTCAGAATTGAAGAGCAATTTGGAAAATCAAGTGACAGAGCTCAAGTCTTCTGTGGAAGAGAAGTGCGTTCTTCAGTGACAGAAAAAGTTTAAATATTCAGTTTTTTTTATTTTTCCCAAGTTATCTTTAGCACAAGTCTCAACTTGAGAATGTAGAGTTTTTGTTACATGGAACATGGTGATAGGTTATAGATTCCACTTTAAGCCATTAGAAACTGTAAGAACAAAATGAAAATATTTTTTATGATTTTTATCTTACAGTTTGTTTATATTCATCTAATGTTATCCAATATCCTTCAAGAACAAATACTTGGCACTCTTTCTTCAAAGAAACCCTTTTTTCCAGGAAAGATATCAAGTAACTTTACTGTACTTAACTAAACCCTAGAATAATATCATGATTTAGCACATTTTTAAATTACAGTGCTTTAACTAATCGGTTAGAATACAGAGTGCCTTTTGAATTTCTTAGTTTTAAAATTAGACTATCACTTTCATTTGTACTTGAGATAATGGGATGGATTATGAAAGAGTTGAGTCATTACTTTACCACTCAGCACTTTTGCACTGGCCTTAGAAATCACTCTTTATCATGTTATACTCACATGTTTTTACCCAAACAACGAATTTTTGTAGCACAGTTTTTAGTAAACCCCTTTGTAGGTTCTGTTATACACGAATGAACCAATGTAAATAGATTTTCTAGTAATCCTCTTGTAGATCATTAGTACAGGACCGATATGTTAATAACTTGTGTTTCCGGTGTAAGGATTCGCACTTTTAGAAACATGTGAACGTAGAAATAGCGTATGAAGGTAAAAGTAAGGCATAGATTAACTGGAGAATTTGGAAGAAATTTCAAGGCACATTCACAAGTCCTATTCGAAACTTAGTTCCATGTTTTTAGATAACATATCTCTCAGTATTTAAAATATTTATCTAATAATATTTGTTGAAAGGCACATAGCAATTATTGTATTTTAAACAACGAATTTGTTCTTTAAAGAGATGTAGAAAATCTATAGCAATTATAGGTTGTTAAAAACTAGAAATATCAGTCAGCTCAAGTTTAGATTTTAATATTTATTTCCACGATATATGTCTAATAAAAATCTGTTGGAAAAGATAGATTGTGTGAAGTTGTTTTTAACTCAGTTTAGCTTCTAATTTGAAAGTTAAGCCCACTCTCATGTGATAGATTATCGTTATGAAACTAAAATGAATCAATTCAAGAAATATGTTTTGTACTTTTGATAAATTGTAACTTATTGTAAGGAAATCATAAACCACGATGTTTTACAAATTGAAGATTCATTACTTTTATTTAAGCAATTTGCTGTTCTCAAAGAGCATCGAATGAAAAGTTTCATGTGAATTATTCTATTATTAGTCTAATCCGCAGAGAGAAAAAACAACTGTAATTGATCAAAATATATTACATTCTTAAAGCACAGTTTCTTGTCTGTCTGTAGTGAACTATTTCCGGACCTGCAGATTACATAATCAATCAATTTTATGGATAAAAAATGAATTTTTATGAAAATACCTGTTTGGCATATATTAACTAGTACGTATAACAGACTGCATCTAGACAACTTCTAATTTTTATGAATAATTATTCCATTGAAAAATCCTACTTCAACAAAAACCATGTACATAAAATTCGTATTTATGTTTTGAATAATGTAAATATGTAATTCACAACTGTCATTTCAGTTTTTCCTTGCTGAAATATTATATGACATCTTTGTAAAAATGCTTGCTTTGACGTTAATCCATTGAAGTTAAACGGTTTGTAATGTTCGAAATCTTTAAAATGTTCCTCGTTATATATTTGAAGTTTACAATTAATAAGTATTAATCACAACTATGGCTTTTGTAATTTATAGTATACCAATTGTAACAAACCGTATACAAGACTTTTTCTTTAGTTTTTGTGAATAATATAAATACGTAATTCACATTTTCGTTTTTGATTTTTTATAAATTATAAAGCACATATTTCAAAAAAATATGCTATTTTTACAAATCAAAATAAAATCCCTTATGTGGACTTTTTGTTTAATCCTAGCTATTTTTGTGATTTTGAATAAATCAAGAGTGATTGGAATTTTACATTTACTGTCAATATTCAGGGCAGCTGTTGCCAGGAACACCGCCAGAGGGCGAAACTGTCATAGAATAATTTAACATCAATGCTTTCATGTTCATTAGTTTGTCTTTATGCTATCCATATATCTATGATTTTTACTGTTCTTCACAAAATCTGTCATTTCACACACTTATCTTATGATACTTTTGGTATACTTACTTATTACAGTAATGCTATGAGCCGAAGATTTTGTCATTTTTATTTTATACAGACAATGTTTCTATATGATTTTAACACACTTGCTGTTTTGTATTCACAAGTTAAAGGAACAACTATTATAACATATATCAGTGCACAAATATTATCCATTGCTGAAATGAGACAGTTCTCATAACAAATAATTTTCTGTACATAATTCATTGTCCTGAAAAGGGCGCTTATTATAATTTCACATACAGTTTCGTTTTATTAGTACATAGTTACATAAAATACGCGGTTATAATGTCTAAAGCATGTTATATTATTATGTTGATATTCTTTTTATGATTTCATTCATTTATTCGGTTTGATTGTAGTTTAACTTTACTATTATAGAATCAATTTAAAATTGCAACACTTACTTTTTCTGTATTATAGTTTTCCTCGGACGATTGTCCAATCTAGTATGTTATGTATTACAATTTGAAATGGCATAGAACTGAGTTAAAATGTAATTTGGAGTTTTAAATGAATTAAATTTCAATGTGTATCAAATTTATTACATTTGCCAACAAGATTGATTTACACAGGTTTCTTTCTTAATGCAAATATATTTTAATATAGAAAAAACAATACTATTCATAATAATGGTTATTACAAATAATTATTTCTATACAAATGTTTTGCAAACTTACTCACAGTATTAAGACTTTATATGATCTGGAATATCTTTATACCTTATCGAATGTTTAAGACAAGAAAAGTAATTCTGAGTTTTTATTGATACAATTCACTTAACGAGAAAGTAGCTAGCATTTTTCTGATGACACATGAATTTTTCATGACTGAAACTATACAATGTCTTTCTAAAAATATTAGAATTCGATGTTAATCCACTGAAGTTAAATGGTTTACAATGTTCGAAATTTACAAACTTTCCTGGTCAAATATCTGAAGTTCCCAATTAATAAGCACTAATAACGGCTATAGCTTCCCATGTTTAGAATATATCAACTATTACAAACCAACAATATATACTGTCTCTCAGCCCAGTGGTGTGCTGGTTGATGTTATAAGCTCATGGTGAGCTTCTAGAAATCTCAGTTTGCACAACAATACTGACAATTATTTGTATTCACATATTATTTATGTTATTGATTTTTACACTAGAGAAATTTTAGTGAATAGGCAGGAATTTGCAATACAGAGAATACAGTATAAGCTTTTTTTTCCTTTTTAAACATAAATATATATCTAACTGAAATGAACACTGATATTTAAATAAATATGTAATAGTAAATCCGTCACATACTATTCATTTGTTCTTCATGTAATTTAAATGAGTAGAATTTTGAGATAAATCTTTGTCTAATGTCAAGAATGCTGCTTGTTAAAAAACAAAGGTCAAGAAATGGTTACTTTTACAAATGGAGTGGACTATTTCAATATACCAGTTAATAAAATGTTTTAACTGTGTTTAACTAGACCTAAAACTTTTATTTTCATGTACTTCAAACCTTTTTGTATATTTAAAACTAAATTTTTCAAACACACACATGAACATAGTAAGAAGAGGACCATTAGTTATAAATCAAGTGACTATTTCAATGATATTTTCCTCACAAAGATTTTAAAACTGTTTTGGTAACATGAATTATACAATTCTGTGATTCTCACATTTTGTTACAGCCCAGTATGCTGTAATGTGCGTAAAATTAATACGTATTATACATATTTGACAAACATTTAGGAGTACCAATATACTATAAGCATCAAAGTTTATAATGTTATTGATTAGCTTCTTATGAATGATTTTCATTTCAGCATTTGTCCATTACAATCCAGTATGTAAGATTTTGTATAATTTATAAATGTTGGTGAACAATTCTTGTACTTTACAACAGTCTGCTAAACAGTTTAATAATTTATTGTAACTACCTTATGTTACAACTTTTACGGGTGTTTTAAATTTACAATTAACAGATATAAACGTTTGAAACAGTGTTATGGTACCACCTAATAATCATTATTCAAATATACTAGGTGAAAGATTGCATAACAAAGAAACGGAACGAGGGCATCGACAGGCAAATCAATGAAAATACATGGTACCTATTTATGTATTTAACTTATACATAATAATTAAAATAAACATCTCATATTCCAATTCTGGAATAGTTTCTACTCAGTTATATTCTGGTATTGACATTGTTCATTAGTCACAACAAACAAAAGTATCGTTATTACTATTAACCTAACACTGGCAATTCAGTTACTCTGTTTTTGAATGTATATGGAATGTAGTGCTTAAAATACAATAGGACTAATACTAATGCCTAAGAAGGAGTAATAATTCATATACAAAATTAATAAATTCATTACTGACAGGACAAGTAATTGTCTTTATAGCAAATTCTAAAATGAGCACTATTTTATATCTGTATTCATACATCAAAGTCACTTAGGAATTCTATTGACTTTACTTTAGAAATATAGAAAAAACAAACATACACACATATATATGATTATTTGATAATTTGAAACAAATAGGAATAACGATATATGACTTTTCTAAAAATAAACAGACACTGCTTAATATATATGTAATATATTCAGATATATGTACGGATATATTCGGATAATATATATACAGATGAGTCAAAATTCATGATTTTTCCCTATTGTTATGAAATAGATGTAGGATATTGAATATATGCTAATATATGTTGTATAGGTATTCTGAGAGTCATTTGTTACGTAACATTATGTCATATGAAGATCAGCGATACCTCTGAAACTATAAGTAAGAGATAAACTGTGACAATACCAAAGTTGTAGCACACAGTGATATTGTTTTAGAAACATTATTTTATTTGTGTGTTTCGTACAAAGTTTTATAAATATTTAAATCAGTAATATTTTACTTTAATACATGGTGAGTTGTAACATAATGTAATATATACATTTGGATAACCTTGATTTCACCTTTATAATTAATTAATGTTTGTTTTGAATTTTCCCCAAAGTTACCCAAGGGCTATTTGCCCTAGTCGTCCGTAATTTAATGATGTAAGACTAGAGGGAAGGCAGATAGTCTTCACCACTCACCGCCAACTCTTGGGTACTTTTTACCAACGCATAGTGAGATTAATCGTAACATTATAATGCCCCAACGGTTGAAAGGACGACCAAGTTTGATGTGATGGGGATTCAAACAATGAGCCACAGATTGTGAATTAGAGCCATAACCATATGGTTATCATTCGTGTCATTTCAGAAATGAACTCCAATATACATAAACACCCAATGTCAGTAGATTTTCGATATCCATATCTATTTCACAACAATAATATGTGATACTGGACTGTCTTATTGTGAAATTACAAGTTGAAACATGTATAACAAGTTAGTACTTGTATATATTCTTACAACTTTATTATGTTTTCCAACGTACAAAACGTTTCTTCCAGAGTGTGTAAGGCAATAAGTGATACTGCTGTTTTTAAGTTCTGAACTTCTTCCACTAAAGCTTGAACCAACGTTAGAAACTCATTTAATCAATGATCGACTATTTTTCTATCCAGGTTTGAAAGGAGCGCATTTCTTGATCATTGTCTCCTTGTGAAATTAATACAGAAAGTAATTTGTTCATTCGTTTTGCGAAGGGCCACGTTAGGTTATCTAATGTATACGCCGGGAGTAACCGAACCACAGAATCTGATGTTGTAAGTCTGTAATCTTTCAGCTGATCCATCGAGTTAGAAAGAGTGTAGCATTAATTTATAGTAACAAAGAAATCAGGCTTAGCTTACTTCCTTTATGTGCTGTACTTTTCATTAACACATTGCGATATTGTATTTTATTTGCGTCTATAAAACTAGCTCGGACGAAATGAAATTGTACAAATAATAAATAAACTTTAAATTGTAAATAATTTCAAGAAGCACTGCTCCCAGCAAAACGCGAGGCTTCAAATAACAAGAATATAAGACAGGCCTAAATGCTAAAGCAACAGAGTAGTCAGAAATGTTACAGTCCACTAATACATTGTTTTTCTAAATTAAATACCAATTTACGTGATATCTCATTGTTTGAAATATTATTAAAATTGAAATATTTCGTTGCATTTTTGGGAGAGATTAATCTTTTTAATACATTTTGATTTTAAATGTTATATGTAAATTCCCCAAATCAATTTATGCCAGAATTAATTAGTTATTAAACAACATTAATGCTCAAGTTTATTGAATAGCAAAATAATTATTTAAAATTAAATGGTACCTCTAAATTTACATAAAATAATGTTCCCCACTTTTAAATTAAAAACAGTTCCCTCTTCATAAGTTAACAGCAGTGGTGTAACGGTGTGGGAATGGCGTTCCATGTTTTTAAGTGGAAAGCTGTTTCTATACAATTACGAACGAATCCTACCTTACAAATTTCCAACTTCACATTTTGTCCATCCTTATAAGAAGGAATCATTAACCCTTTCATTCAATTTGTAGGCAAGGTATCAAAATATAGTGAAAGAAAAGAGTGTAAAATGCGAAGTAAAATGTGTAGTTTTGTTAACATTAATCACAGAGTTCCAAACAACTTATGATTAGAGTTTATACTTTTCACACTTATTTTTTTGTATTTATTATATTGCTAGCAACTGACTTGAAAACGTGATCAAAGAAATTGAGAGAATTTTACTATCAATCAAAAAATTTTAAAGTAAATATCCCAGAATTTCCACTTCTAATTTTTACACCTATTTCCTGTGATTATTTTACTGTTAGCATATGAAGTAGAAATATTTTGAAAATAAAGCAATAAATCGCCTCTGATGGTATTAGACTATTTTTATGAGACTGTACTTTGACACCAGCGATAGAAACTTTCCTGACTTTGAAAACAAAGTATATTGTCTGTAATATAATGGTTGTATAAAATATTATATGGAAGTAAGAGAAAATATTCATAAAGTTTTATCGTCTTCTGTGTAACCCGATTATGATTCAAATAATATTTCTTAGATGATTTAAAGAAAAGATTCGTGTATAGTTTGAAGGAATGTTAGAAATGATTTATTAAGACCTTAAAACCTCGTCAACGTTAACGAATTTGCAATTTGAATCAAAATAATCATAAATTGGAATAATTTACACCATTATTTTAGTCATGTGTATTTATTAAATAAAATGTTCCCTGATCTATCTGTTTTATCATATTTTACAAAAGATGTTCAAAACAGAGAAATAAATGTTTCTATTTCACAATTCATCATTTATCGATTGAAAGTGCTATGGACACTTGTTAAGTTTTGAACATACTTTATCAGGTTATGGAGATTGATCGAAGTTATTATATGATTACTTATATGTCACACACCATCTTTCCACGCGAAGAGTGAAACCGATTTCTTTAGATTTTTAAACTAGAAATTTCTCTTCTCTTTATCAGCCGCTTTCTCACATGATAATAGAAACAAGACTGCTTGATCCCTTTCAAACGAGGAACTGAAATCAAAACTTGCGGGAATAAAGAGCTTCTCGGTGTAATGTGTCTCGATAACTAATTTGGGAATTAAAGTCGAAAATAATTTTCCTGAAAGTTGCATCCAATATATAGCTAGAAATTCAATGTAAGATAATATTATTTGTATAACAGAAACAAAAACAGTACAACAAATTGCATTTAAAGATTCAAATAATAAGAAATTTCTTGTTTGTTTAAGGAGAGTTTCATGTAACTTTACTAGAGTCAGTAACAATTCTGAAAGCTTCTTGTAACATCACAAGTATCTGGAATACTTTTTAAAGTGTCATGTAACACCACCAGCATCTGGATCACTCCTGAAAGTGTCATGTAACATCTCCAGTTTCTGGAATATTTCTTAAAGTGTCAAGTTTTATTTGAAACGTTGGTTTTTACGCCATTACAAATTTCGTACCCGTTAATGTATTATTTATACAAACAGATTAGTAATTAAATTTTACAATAGAACTTTTTTCAGGAATTCTCGATTGTTCGTATTAATCTATTAAGTTTACTCGTGAAAAATATTTGATTATTTAAAGATTTAATGACATTTTTCCACTCATGATATTAGGTAGTCAATCTGTTTATTCATAGGTTTAAGATATTGAAACTAAACAGGATATAGAGCTTAATTGAAACAAACGTTTTATTTAAGAGGACAAGTGTAGTTTATTTAACTCTACATTGCAGGTAAACGTTTTTATTCTCCATGGTTAAATCATTTGTTACACATGAAATACTCAGAAAATTGTGATTCAGTAGAATGAATAAGGTTTCCAACAGTTGTTTACGCTTGTATTTTTCAAAGTTGGTCAAACTTTTAAACATAAAACTGGATTTATACAACGTTTACATCTAGTCGACTAATTGAAAGAGGTCTCCCCGATACATCGTGGATCATTTTTCTTATCTACTTGAATAATATAAATATAGGCTAATTTGATGATGGTTATGAAAGTTCTGGATTGGTTGAGCTCAGTCCCAAGAAGTGTGAATTCTTTTGTTGATGTATTGGTTTCCTGGGATTCTATTAGTATTTTCTATTAAGTTCGAACTATACAATCAATGCTTTTATACATTAGGTTTTGGTTTCATGACGTATCTGGAGATAGTTCATGATGAGAATAATATTAATTTTTTTACGCAAGTCGTGATTTCAGGAAATTGAAAATGTCGTGATCTTAGAAACAATGAATTTATACCAAATTCATAAACTTACCATATAAACATGAATGGTTAATAAGAGTAAGTTCAAACTATTGATAAAAGGTAAAATTATTATACATTTAGAGCTTCTTTTGGGGACATATGAAGTTCAAACTTACCATACGGTTCATCGTCATCAACTTCACATTGGTTGAATCTTCTTGAAATGACGCAGATTTATTTATTTATTGTTCTTGTACAACCAATGTCATCGGTAACCAGTACATTAAGTTTTTACCACACGATTATCTTGACATTTTCTATAAATTAATTAGTTCACTTTGTGATGTTAAAAATATTAATACAGATAAATTTGATGTGTTTAAGTATACAATAAAATATAATAGAGAGTAGATGTACCAACGCTTTTGACTTTTTTCACTAAATAGATGTTTAAGGAACTATTGTTTTACTAAACACTATTGGCCCGGCATGGCGAAGTGTGTTAAGGCGTTCGACTCGTAATCCGAGGGTTGCGGGTTCGAATTCCGATCGCACCAAACATGCTCGCCCTTTCAGCCGTGGCGGCGTTATAATGTGATTGTTATTCCCACTATTCGTTGGTAAAAGAGTAGCCTAAGAGTTGGCGGTGGGTGATGATGACTAGCTGCCTTCTCTCTGGTCTTACACTGTTAAATAAGGGACAGCTTGCGAAGATAGCCCTTGAGTAGCTTTGCGCGAAATTCAAAACAAACAAAGAAACTTAGAGCAATGTCATCTTGGGATCTTTGCTCTCTACACTGCAGGAAATAGAAATCATGATTTATTATTGGAAATATGTGAACTTAGCGCTGTCCTAAAGAGGACCAACCGTTTATGTGATTGTTGCATCTAATTCGACGCCAGGAATTCTCTTATAGTGTTTAAAACGTCTTCATCTCTGAATATTTCGGAATCCCGAAGACTTGCTCTTATATCAAGGTTCTCCGTTACACTTAAAAAAATTTTATATAGGCTTCAGGAATCATTTTTACATCACCAGCTACTCTAAATGGACCCACGTGTACTTACACGTTTCACAATATATCTACGCGCAGTCAAAAATGTATCGAAATGTATGTAGTGAAGAGTTTCAAACATCGTAATCTGTATAAAAGCCAATGTGTGTCACACCATGCTTAACTTCTCGAAATACAAGGAGCCGTAAAAGCTAAAATTTAGTTATCGAGATAGGATATTTCGATTAGTCTGTCCATTATGTGTTAGTGACGCGGGTACACGGGGCCGTAAAGTGGTGGGAGTTTTCTTTGGAATATGAAATAATTCCATCAAAAATAAGAACAAAATAAAACCTAAGAATTTAAACACTGTATTTTAAGGATATTAAATAAGTAATATAAATAAGTTATTTTTCTACGCTTTAAAATAAAAATACAGACAGTTTTCTTTTTACATATTTTACAAATTGCCATTCTAAACGTTACAATAATATTTAAAAGAAAAAACAAAAAAAGAATTTTAAAGACTTTTGAAAAATTAAAACAAGGTACAAAAAATTGAAACCAATAGTTTACGTGTTACATCAAGAAGCATTATGCAAGTTTACAGACACCTCATTAGAAGCAGGTTATGCATAACATTTGTAAGCTTTTCATAATGAGTGGAGCTGGAGCCTTATATGATTTTATTATCTCTGAAGTACATTATATGAACAATATGTTCTCTGGTCATTAGTGGCAAAGCCGGTATTTGTATAAGAAAAAAACATCAAGTGTTTTACAAATTTACATAAACTATATAAAAGTTTACGGGAAAAAAATAGTGCCTACACATTAAAAGTATCAATATCTGCATTCGAAGGGGAATAATAAAAAGATCTTATAAACGTTTGAGCGATTATATTTAAGTTACAGAAATAAAGCGTTTCCTGGGGATTGAAAACTATGAGTTATGTATTAAGATGTAGTTGAGTGTATTGAAGGTTGATAAGTATGTGTAAATATGTATGCTTTCTAAATTAAATCTGACAGAATTCCTACTGATTTTTATATTTTACTATACGCTTACTTTTATCATGTATATGATGATTTTTAATTGTTGAAATAAAATAAACAATATTTTTTAGATTATTTGAAAGTGAAATTAACATTAATGACAGACATTTTTATCCTTTATTAGTATATTTCTGAAATTATTTTTATCCCAATAACTATATTCACCTCTTTAGCTATGACAAAACCCAAATTATCAACTATTTCTGAATTAATTATGGCAGCTATCAGGTTGTATTGTATACTCCAGCTTGTTACTTCTTTGCTAAAACAATATAAAATAATTTCTTTTTATGACATATATAAATATGTCAACATCTTCTGAGCGAGAAATATCAAAGTTAAAAACTCGATATACTGAAATTAAAATAAAATATGTTAGATGTTTAACTGTCGGTTAGATTTCGAGAAAGACAAAATTTGAAACGACAACATTACCGTCTCTACTATTCCGTTATATAACTTTTATCATTGTTTTATCAATACAGTTCAATTATTTCAGATTTATTTCAAACATAACATGACTGTAATTGTTCCTTTTTTGTACAGAACAATCATCTTTGTTCTCCATGTATGACATCTCTTTCTTTAATCTTGCTGCTTCTTATATCGCAAAATTAGTTTTGTTTCTCTGTCCGAAGTGTGAACTTCTGTCCAAACAGATAACAGTCATAATGACTTAGATCTCGTCAAATAATTAGTAGATGTTTTTGAGGTACATAACAACATTCTGTAGCACTTATTGTTGTGCTATAATGTACAGTAACGTACTATTTGTGACCAGTTCTTTTTCCAGATTGTTAACCCTTGTACCTAATTAGTTGTCAAACAAAACTAATTGAGTTTTTGAAATAACTGAGGCAGGTTAAAAGCTTTATTATAGAATGAATTTAAACAGCGACGATAGTCCCTAAAACAACAATAAAAAGCTCTTACCTCTCCAAGTTCTTCGGTATTGGGCAATAATGAACAGATTCAATCAAAGATGGACAGTCCTCATTTGCTGACAATGTTTTCTGGAACAGTTCACATTTCTTGAGATTAAGCTTAAGGTTTATTTTTTTCAACCATTCATTCAGATTTTATTTTAAAATATTATCATTTGTGAATAGTTGTCCTAAGTCTCTTTGAATTAATGCCTCCGTACTTACTATAATAACATATTTTACAATAGATATATGAACATATATTTATCCAAAAACAGCTTTAAGTATTGTTTTAAGGCTATTTTTCTAAATAACATCATTCTTTGAAAGGCTTCTTGACTCTTTCGAGAATGTTAGCTACGAACCATCTCAATGCCATCCTGTTTCATATCATGCCTTGTCCGACAATTTTTGAACCAATCAATACAGGTTTCCTTAAGACTGAATAAGCAAAACAAGTCATAATAAATGTAATCAGTGATCGTTTAGTAGAATGAATAGTAGTCCTACTCCTTTTTATATGATCCACTGTTGGCTGGAGCTGACATCCAATGTACTATTTAAATTTGAATCACACTTAAAAATTACACATTATATATTTAACTAATTCTAGCGTTAATCCAGATAATTTATATTAACAGTCATCTAATCTTTTGAATTCGATTGGTTTCTTTATACGTTTTTAAACTAATCATTATATCCTACGTGTGTTTAATTCAACTCGTGAGCTTATTTCCACCAATCAGAAAGCCCTTCACACGTGTTTCAACACCATTTGTTAACGATAGCTACTATATTTTTTATTCTTGGCAGTTTGCCAAAAGTACCTTTATCGCTTTATATATTTAATACTTTCTATACTATAAATACGTTTAAATTGCGTATTTACCTTCCTTATTTTCTTTAGGAATTCACGAATTGGAGACCTTTCACAACCAACTCATTAAAAGTGCAAATTTGTTTTGCATTTGTCGTTATATCTATAGCCACGCATGTTAAGGCGTTCGACTCGAAGGTGGGGGGTTCGAATCCAGCTCGAACCAAACATGCTCGCCCTTTCAGCTGTGGAGTCGTTATAATGTGACGGTCAATCCAAATACTCGTTGATAATAGAGTATCCCAAGAGTTGGCGGTGGGTGGTGATGACTAGCTGCCTTCCCTCTAGTCTTACACAGCAAAATAGGGACGGCTAGCACAAATAGCCCTCGAGTAGCTTTGTGCGAAATTCCAAAACAAACAAACAAACTTCCCCAGCAAGATGTCTATAAATTTCCTTCGACACCTAATTTTGGAACCATAGGACCCAAACATGGCGAAATTCAAAACAAACAAACATTCTTTTATTACATTATTGTTGTTGTTGTTGTTGTTTTTGAATTAAGCACAAAGCTACACAATGGGCTATCTGTGTTCTGCCCACCACGGGTATCGAAACACGGATTTTAGCGTATAAGACCGCAGACATACCGCTGAGCCACTGGGGGGCTACATTATTGTTACTTGTCCAGAATAATGTGAGATCGCTTCAACTAATAAACTTGTTTTAATGGTCTTTTTGTGAATGGTAATTATATGATGTTTAGGTATTACTGGAGTGTAACGTATGACTCTAGTCACACTTGAAGAAAATTTGTTGATGATTTAAATTTTTGAATAACGTTCCATTTTTATCAAAACGCCACTAATTTTGTAAAATCTGATCGGGGATATTAGAGTAAGAGGATGCTGAAAGTAATGAACTTATTTATTATGAAGAAAAAGAAACCCCATTCATCAAATATGCTCGCCATTTAAGCCATGGTGGCGTTATAATGTTACGGTCAATCCCACTATTTGTGGGTAAAAAAGTAACCCAAGAGTCGGCGGTGGGTGGTGATTATTACCTGTCTTATCTCTAGCCTTACACTACCAAATTAGGAACGGCTAGCACAGATAGCCCTCGAGTAGCTTTGTGCGAAATTTAAAAAACAAACAAACGCAATGTCGAAACACATCTTTCAGTAAGGCAAACGATGTTACATACGTTCTTTTTTTGTATATACCTCGAAAAGAAAATAATTATACATACGACTCCATAACAAAAGAGGATATTAAGCAAACATTATACAATCTAAATATACCATACACTAAAGTGAAAAGAATTATATCCAAGGTCATAAATTAAGCAACAAATTTAGTAAGAGTAGAGATGAAACAACATTGCAATATGTTGGAACTGATAAACAATGGTATTATTTTGTGGTACCAAAAATTCCAAGTGGAACAACTAAAAACACCAGCAGTAGTAATTACACAGTGTTTTAATGGCCAACGATATGGACATGTTTCAGCTGCATGTCGAGCAACACCAAGGTGTTGCGGATGTGACGGTAAACACCACATATCTGCTTTTAAAAAAGAACAAGTCACACCAAAATGCTGTAACTGTGGAGAAACACAAACAGCAACTTATAAAGGATGTGACAAATATAAACAGATAAAACAACGCATCTATAAAATGAAAACGATAAGACCAGCACAAGATAACATATCAAACACAATAACACAACAAACACACATAACTACAGGAACAGTTACATATGCACAAAAGTTGAAAGAAAACACTAAACCCAAAACCACCTACTAGAGAACAACAAAATTCAACCAAAACAGTAACCACTTTACAAAAACTTAACAAAATCTCAGATACAACAAGCATTCAAGAAAACAACAATCTTACAGTAAAAGAAAACACAAACGACGAAACAAGTCCGAGAGTAAACTTAATGAAAAACATTCTTACAGAGTTCATTATAGAATTTACAAAACCGACCCAATCTAAAGATAGCATAGACCTTTTCATAAACATAGCTGTAAAACATATAACACCATACATACCGCAACTAATTACAACAATCACAGGATATATGCTAAAATCTTAAAATTCACAGTTCTTAGCATCAACAACTAAAATGCACTTGTTTCCAAAAAACACGACATATTAACCCTGATATTTTTATCATAAGTGAAACACTAATTTATCCTAAGAATAGATTCAAAATATGTAACTATATGTTAATTAAAAGAGATAGAAAAAATAATCATGATATCAACAGAGGAATTATGTTGTTATATAAAAACCACCTTTCAGTTACAGAAATCCAAATGAACAGAAACAATGAAAATATAGTGGTTGACATTCTCTTAGGAAACCACTCGATAATAACAATAGCAAGATTATATTGTTCTCCAAGTAAGTGTATAGACAAAAATCTAATCCATGACATCTTTTCCCACAACCAAAGTATAATAGCAAACATAAGAACTTTGGATGAAAATCCACTAACTTTAATAGCAGACTTCTATTACAATTTATAGGTAACAATAACATAACCCTTATTAATGATAATACACCAACCCATATTACCTATGCAACAAATTCAAATGATATCCTAAACATCTGTCTCACCTCCTTTAATGTTAGACAAATTCTAATAAATTTTAATGTGAGAAAAGATGTTGACAGCTACCATCTCCTAATATGGTGTGTCTTCAATCTCACCCCCCCATAAAGATAAAATATCTAAGCAAGACAAATTTGATTACAAAAAAGCAAATTTGCAAGAATTTCAAAAATTGTTAGACAGCATGCTACCAGATAAAATTAAATATACAGCAAACAACGAATCAGAAATTGATTCTTACAGTCAGGTAATCATGAAGTGCCTTTTAAAAGCAGCTATGGACACGGTACGAAAACAACAATACGTACCACAAACAATGCATAGAACCCAACCAAACAAATATTAACAATGATAAAACAACAGAGACAATTAAGAAGACTATTCGTGGCAACAAAAGAACAAGAAATAAAAATACAACTTAACAACATTAGAAATAAAATTAGAGCAGAAATTAAACAGCTAAAACACGAAAAATTGAACAATTTCTGCTCCCAACTGAACATACAAACCGATCCCAGTAAGTTCTGGCTACACTTAAAAAGATTCACAAATGAACCCATGACAAGAAAATACTCAACACTGGAATATAACAACACCTTGGCACAAACCAACAAAGAAAAAGCAGAAGCCTTCAAACATCAATTACAGAACACATTTGAAACACACAATGACTCGGACATCAACAATTATAACTACAATAAAGTAAACAACCACGTAAAAAATAACATAGAGTTATATAAACCACATTTTTCCAGTCAACATTAGAAACAGCGACACTAACAAAACATGACTACAATACATAACTACGCACTAAAAAAGTCAAATTAAATGAACTTGAACAAGCAATTAGAAATTCATAAAAAAACACAGGGAAATGATGGTATACAAACAATTCTTTTCAAAAATGGCAATCCAAAATTATTTGACCGTCTATTACCCATTTTTACTTTATCTATATGCTCTGAATACATTCCAGTTTCTTGGAAGCAAGCTAAAGTTTTAATGTTCCGCAAAGAAGGAAAACCAGTCAATAAACCAAACAGTTATCGACCAATCAGCCTGACCAGCTGTGTAGGCCAAATTCTTGAAAGAATAATAGCTGATAGACTCTCCACATTTTTGGAGAATAATTTAAAATTGTAAGAAGAACAAAATTTAGACAAAACAGATCATTTAATTAGATTAACTGAAACAATAATAAACAGCTTTAATAATAAAGAATACACTGTCGCCTGCTTCCTTGATATCGAGAAAGCATTTGACCATTATATGGTACAATGGTCTTCCGTTTCAATATTTGAAAGTAAACTGTGAAGGGGCTTCCTAAATGCCATCAATATGAAGTATCGAATGTAAATTATAATAATGTTTTCATTGGAAACTCATACTCTGATTAATAATTCATCGTTACAAATTAGAAATAATGTTTATGAAAATATGCGTATATGTAAAAGGAAAAGCTTACCTAAATTCCACTCAAGGTAATACATAATAACAAAGAAAATCAAGAATAGCTTAGATTGAACATTTAATATACCACTAAGAGTAAAGCTACAAATCAAAAGAAATATAACATAACGACATAGTTTACATAGCAGAAACGAATTATCTCATGTGAAGTTAATACACTCTTAGGAAAAGCAAGGTCACCGTCAGGCTAACTGTCTTTCTTCATATTGTGTTTATAGTCAATATTACTTCAAAACAATGTGCCTGTTCTGGTGATTGGCAGCAAATGTGTCTATAACAGTATCAATATCGAGTTGTTTTGCCCTCCTGGAGTTTACTGATATGACAGCAAGGTTGTTGGTGCGATTGTTACCACTCCTATTGCGCAGTATGTCTTGAAAAGCTTCAGACATGAGAAATTTCTCTCACAGGCAGCTGAAGTGACAGGCAGGGTCACAGCGATGCATACCAGTTTGTGGAGATCCATGACGGCATCCTTGTATGGTTCCAGCAAGCTCCAATGGTGTGGATACTTCATGTTCCTTGTATTTCTTCCTGGAAATTAGCCGGTCTAACTGGTGGACCTCTACTGCGAGGTCATTCTTTGCCAAATCATAGTTTGCTACTATTCCTAAGAGTGCTTGCTTGTCTAGAAATGTGGAGTGTTTGAGATTCAATGCAGTTGCACCCATCAGAACACTGCAGGCATCAGAGGAGAATTTCTATTCAGCTCGTTGAGCATCCTTTCTGTGATGGCATCTACTGTTGTTTCATCTCTTGGGCCAGTACTAGATGTGATTGTGAATTTGTCCAGGTGTCTAGGGACAGTTCGCTGTCCACCTTGAAGCACCGTTTCAGTACGTATTCCCACTTTCTTACACATATTCTCAGAAGACTTTTCCAAGTCTTTCCATGCTGCTTCAATTTAATTTCTGAAAGACCATAGATGACAGATTGTACTAGGTCCTCTGCAGAGGTCAGCTGCAGGTCAGGTGGCTGGAGAAAGTTTGATAGCTGTTTTGTCATCAGCAGTAGTTTTTCTATGGCCACTAGACTGCTTACAAACTGCTGATCTAGAAGGATGCACAGGCCCTTTGATTCAATGGCTCTGTGGACATTGTTCCCCTTCATAAAACGCTTTAGGGTTGTCATAATGTCAAGAAGGGTTCTTTTCACAGCCAAACAAGCAGCATGTTGACAGGCCCATCATGTGTCTGACAGTCACTTCAACTCTATGTGCTGGTTCATGGGTTCAAGCTCCTTCTGTACCTTCAGAAATTCTTCATGCACAACCGATGTAGTGAAGAATGTTTACAGCTTCTGAATTGTCACAAAGAACTCTGCTGCAGCCTGGATGTTGTGCACACAATCAACTAGCACAAGATTGAGTCTGTGTGCATAGTAGTGGACATGCACAGCCTGAAACACCTCTCTCTTGAACCTTTCCTGTACGCCAATGATGTGCCCTGACATGACTGCAGCTCTGTTATAGCACTGGCCAATGCAGGCATTATGGTCAATACTACATTTTGCCAGAGTCTCCATAATTTTCTTGAACAATGAATCTGCATCCAGACCCTCAGCAGCTGTAAAGTCCAGGAACTATTTGTGAAGATTCTGTTGGTGGAGGTACCTTACCACAATGAACAGCTGTTCTTGTTTGCTCACATTTTTTGTTTCATCCACCATTAAGGCAAAATGCTTATCTTCCATGACCAGCTTTGCTGATATCATTCCTAATCATTCTAGTTATAATGTCAAGCAGTTCGTTTTGATATCATGGTGCATGTATTTAACATTGCCAGTACTACTCAGCTTCTTCTTCACGATTTCATCATACCTGAAAATCACGTCAAGAAGTTCCAGGAAATTGCCCCTGTTATCTGACTGACTACCTTTTCCGTGATGTACCTTTGGGCTTCATTCAGACTGTGTTGAGCAGTGCATCTATCACGGCTCTTATGTAATGTCGATTTTCCTCCACAGTTTTGGCATGGCTTGCATCGAGAGCATGTTGGATCCTTGCACCTTTTGTTTTCTGCAGTTTAAACTCTGCTCAAGCTTGCATGGCAAACGTGTGTCCTGCAGAGTTATCATGGGACTTCAGTGATGTGGTCGCCTTCTTCCAGTTCCAGAAGCCTCCATGGGTGAAGGACTACTTAGTTTTGCTCAAGTGTGTGTGACTGAAAAGACGAGATGCGAAGCAAAATGCAGCATCTTGAGTCACACAGTACTCTAACCACAAGTGCTGATGACGCCAATTCTTGTTGAATGACTTTGACTGGTCGCTGTATTCTGTGGCCGGGTATCTCTTTAAGTCTCGACAGGTAGGACAACTATTTGGAAGCTAGCTAAAGTCCTTGGTTCTTGGTGGTATTTTTGCACCATGGGTGTGAGTGGTGCCCTCTTGCGGCTGGGGTCCCGCACTAGTCATGACCGCATTCTCACCATCACAATCACCACTGTCCTCCTCACATGCACCATATGTGTTTGTAGGACCATCTACTCGCTGTTTCTTTCTGGATAGTAGGTAGTGTTGCATAATCAACCCTATGTGTAGTACAGGGTGTCCCAGAAGTCGCGCACCATATAAATTTTTATGTTAATACATATGAATAACAATTTTATTGATAATAATCATAACAGATGCTCAAACTGTTCACCCTCTGCTTTGATACATTCATCAATTCTCTTTATAAAATTGTCTTTTACTTTGTTGAGGGTTGCAGTGCTAATCCTTTGACATTCAGTTGTTATCGCGCCCATCAAATCATCAAGAGTTCGTGGACGATTCTGGTAAACGACAGATTTAAGATGTAGTACCATTTTTTCCAAACATAAACACCAATGTAACTCTTTCTTGTATTGTTAGTTTTTCACCCATATCTGGAACATAAAAAACAAATCATTATTATATGTTCGTATGGTGCGCGACTTCTGGGACACCCTGTATAATCAGTTTATGTTTTGGTGGGCGATGTCTGACTGTTGATTTGTTGATGTCCTTGTTTGAAAATGAGTGGCTGATTTTAATTTATTTTTATTAATCCAAACTGAGAGTGTGTTTCAGTGTAAGGCCGAGTACCAGAGAGAGTTGTTGTTTGTTGTTTAGAATTAAGCACAAAGCTGCACAATGGGCTATCTGTGCTCTGCCCACCACGGGTATCGAAACCCGGATTTTAGCGTGAAGTCCGCAGACATACCGCTGAGCCACTGGGGGGCACCAGAGAGAGAGAGAGAGAGCAGCGTAATTATTATTAACTTGATAGTCGTTTGGGTTTTGAAGACCTTTGAGGGGCTCCAAAAGCAAACCCGAGGCGCTAAGAAACTGTTGTTTCTCTTCAGCCCAACACGCATTACTGGAAAAAACGAGCCATGAGGAGAGAGGTATGAACCCGAGGTAAAAAAAACTTGAATTGTGTATGGCAAAGCGTATCGATAGAGTAGGTAAGTACAGTCAAGGAGCAGGACAGCGTGATTGGTACGTAGAGGACGATTTCATCAAATATCAGGAGCAGAGAGACCAAGGCTGCAGTAGGTCACACATTCTTAAGAGAACTGGTGACATACGTCAAGAAAGAGAGAAAAAGCAAGAAGAATAAAAGAAAAAGAAGAGAGGGAAAGAAGAAGACGGGAGCAGAGAGTGAAAGAAAAAGGAAGGGGAAATAGAAACAGTAGGTTCTTTCAGGGCCGGGGTGTCGGGGATCTGTAAATCCAATACCGGTGTACCCAGAGAAAACCACTTTTACTGGGTGGGCGCCAAAAATTTACAAACCCAATGACTAACCTAAAAAAAAAAATTAATGACATATAAATAGGTAACAAAATAAGGTCTGCTTTATTGGCACTAGTAAATAGAAGTCATTGTGGCTGGTAATCCAGTTTAATAATGATGTGTAGTTTGCCCAAGTTTGAGGTGTGTCTGCTAGTTGGAATAATTGGCGTGTTCTGAGGTTTCTGTCAGTGGCTTTAGTGTAGTAACGATCGGCAAGTTTCATGAATTTGTCCTGAATTGATAAGAGCTGAGTTATAGAGTTGAGGTATGATATGGGAGTGTAATTGGGAAGACGGTAAGCGATTTTAATGGTGCGGTTTTGAAGGTTCTGTAATACTGAATATTGTTTAGAAGTCATGTTACACGTAACTGCATAACCATATTCGAAAAGGTGTCTGATGAATGCTTCATGTATGGCAAGAATGATTTTGGGAGAGCAGCACGTGTTAGGGCTACTAATTTGTTTGAGAAAGAAAATTCTATTGCTCGCTTGGGTAGTGATTTCTGAAAGTGTTGTGACCAGGATAAGTTTTGAGTCATGGTAAGGCATAGAAAAGTCATGGACATTATAAAGATAATATCAGTGTTATTGAGTTTAAGTTGTATATTTTTCAATGTTTTCCTGTACTTATTAATTTTCCTGTGAAAAGCGATAGCTTGTGATTTCTTGGGGTTCAAGATGACACGCCGTTTATTACACCATACTGCATCAAGGGTTGCTTCAACCCTAAAGACTGCAGTATGGGTGTTGCAAGAGGTGCTTCAGATAGCGATATCATCAGCATATTGGGATGTAAGGGTGGAGTTCAGAGGGGGAAAAGGTATGTCATTAACATATATATTATAAAGTATTGGGTGAGTACGGACCCTTAAAGCACATCTGCGTCTAGGCTGAATGGGTGTGAAACAGAAGTATTTATTTTAACACTTGCTTTACGGTTAGTAAGGAAGCTGGATATCCACCAGACAAAAATGTGTTGAATGCTAAGGGCTAAAGTTTTGTGGCTTAGGCCATCATGCCAGACTGAGCCGAATGCTTTTTGAACGTCCAGAAAGGTAGCGATGGTTGTTTGTTTCCGGTCATATCTTTTAAACACTGATTCAGTGAGATAGGCAAGATGATCAGTAGTTTGTCTTCATCTTTTTCCCTGCATTTTGATTTTCGTTAATCAGGTTATTGATCTCGATGGAACAAGAAATTCTATTTGTAATGGAGTTTTCATTGAGTTTTCCAAGGGTATTTAGAAGACTGATTGATCTGTAGTTACTTGGGTTTTTAAGATTTTTGTCTTTTTTGGGGATGACTTTAATTAAAGCTGGTTTCCATATGTTTGGGTAGTATCCTGAGAACAGGGAGAGAGTAAAGATTGAAACGAGGTGGTTAAGATTAGTGTCGGACAGGTTTTTAAGAACCAGATTACTTATATTATCAGGTCCCGGTTCTTTGTTTCTAATTTTCTTTAGAATAAGTCTAATCTGAGATCTAGTTATAGGACGAGTGTAATAACAAGAAAGTTGCTTATCTAGATTAACATTAATAGGGAATCGAGGGCAAAATATAGTAGAGTTCGATTTCACAGTCCGGATAATTCGGCAGTAGTGAGAGTGATTAAAGGATGACACGTTTGGGGTGACAAAGGTGTTAATGAAATATTTGGTAAATAGATTAGCTTTGTTGAGATCAGAGGCTGCTGAGATGTTGTTATACTTGATTTCAGGATTGTTAATGCTTGGTTGTGTATTAGTAATGAACTTAATCTTTCTCCAGAAGAGAGTAGAGTTTGGATAGGACTTTTCGATGGTTTACGAAATTGGTTCCCATTATGGGTTTGGAGAGATTTGGTCAGGGTTTTGATCCTATTGCTGGTGTTATTAATTTGAGTTTTAATGGTTGGGTTACGAGAAGATATGATCTGCCGACTTAGTCGGCGTCTATGAATGATTGTTTGATGCAATTCGAGGTTAATTCTCCAGGAAGTGGGGTTAGTACTGTATTCTGTGCTAGGTATGGTTTTTTTGAATAGTTTGATTTATGGTATTGGTAATCTGGACTGCATAATTATCTATGTCAGATTCGCAGAAGGATGCAGTCTTAGTTAAAAGTTATTGATTTTCAATCAATAAGCGGTCGTGTGTTTGATTTCGGTAAGTTTGTTTGTTTTGGAATTTCATGAGCACCTGGTGTGATACGCCTGTGTGTGAGTTGAGCCATTTTAAGTGGGAATAAATGTGGGGGTGTTCTCACTTTTCCTCAGTTAGAATTAGCATTTTTATAGAATTACATTTACAGAAGACCTTGAAAAGTTTTTCTTCAGTTTTAATTGTTTAGTTATATTCCTATAATCTCTCAGTATTGTTAAAATTGATATTAAATATTTATATATCCAAAAATGTTACAAAAATGCACAGGCTTTTATAGGGTATCCTAATTTTTCACATGACTGTATCAGAGATGCCAACTATTTCAAATGATTGAACGTAATGATTGCAGACAGAGCCCTTTATCATTTGCGGGTACTAATGTTTCTAAGCAGTTCATTATTATATCATTATTATAACTATTATTATTTATTACTGCTATAGATTGCTTATTTATGACTGTGTTTTGGGTAATTAATAATAAATTAAAAAACATTCTTTTGAAATTGTTTTGTATTTAGTTCAGAGTAACAAACATACTGATAAAACAATATTGAACATGCACAGACAGTAAGCAGAAAAAGCCTTTGTGTAAGGACTAGTTTATATCATGTTCATGACATTTACTGTAATAGTTTTGCAGCTGTTCAATCTTTGCTTTCATGAGAATGTCTCTGGATAGTTGGGAGTTTTAACAACATAGTCCATTTGACTGCGTAAACAACTTATGTGTTATAATACTGCTCAAAACTGAGGTGCTCAAGTTTGGTCTGAAATTTCATTTGTTTTTAGTCACTAAACTAAATATCCTTTCACTGTCAGCATTAGAATGAAAGATTGTAAGAATTACAAGCATAACCCTACACAGAATGTCATACTTCTGGTTGCCATTTCCATCCTTAACTGTAGACAGCTGAACCCAAAACTTGTCAACATTCAACTGAAGGACAGTTATGAAAAAGTGTCAATTTGATAGTTCAAATATTGCCCTTCCAACTTGTTAATAGTGTCGTGCTTATGTGTATTGACAAGGACAGGATATCTGTCTGTAAAGAAGCGTAGAGAAGAGAAATCTTTGCTGACTTTCAGTTTTGGATCAATAACCTCTGCGTGAATCAGAAGTTCATCATTTAGAGGGAAATCTTTCATCACGTTATTTGTAGCTACAATATAGTATTTCTTGACACTGGTATAGAAGCTGATTAGGTCCAGGTCCTTTTCATATTTAACAATGTATTCCTTGGCAACATTTCCAATAGAAACTACCTCATCATATTTGTGTAAGGATTCTATGCAAGGTTCTTTTCGTTGTAATATCAAATTGGCTTGCTTAAAAAGAGCAATTGCAGACCTTAGAAAATGATAAAATAACAAGTTCATTTTGTTGTCCAAGAAAACTTCTAACTTATCTAACTTACTCTGCGCATAACTTTTCTTGGTTACTTCCTTGCTAGCTTTCATTTTCTTCTCTTTTTTCATTGATTGTCTCTTCGTTAGTTCAAGGTCAGACTGCCTAAACATATATTTAGTTATATCAAATGTTTCTTTGTCTGCTTTTGGAGAATGTTGTCTTGTGTCCTGTATGGCTGAGAGAATATCTTGACTGTGACCCTGTGTGGCTGAGAGGGTGTCTTGACTGTGACCCTGTGTGGCTGAGAGGGTGTCTTGACTGTGACCCTGTGTGGCTGAGAGGATATCCTCACTGTTAAAGTCTTGCTGCCTGATTGAACTGCACGTTTAGATTCTTGAAAATTTAGTTTTCCCTTTTCACACTAAAAATACTTCTTCAATGGCTTCCACATGTCCAATATTCTGTTGAGGCACACCCCAAGTAATAGCCAACTTGTGTTAACAAGTTGTTGGAATTTTCTTGTTTCTCTGTCATACAATTCTTGAAACTCTTTGAAATGTCGTTTTCTGCTAGCACTTTTGTCCAGAAAATAGTAGATATTTATCAGTATGCCAGAAACTGGGCAGGGCAGTTCTCTGGAAGCTTTCTGGGCAGCAATATTCATGAGATGACAGGCACAGCCTATGAAGTAAATTCTAGGGTGTCGTCTTGAGATGTGTCCCATCACACCTTTACCTATACCAAACATAACTGAGGCATTGTCAGAGGAAAAACTAAGACAGTTTTCCGATGGAATTTTCCTCTTTGTTAGTTCGTGGTCCAAAAGCTTGAAAATAATTTCTCCCGTTGAAGCTCCTTTCCAATTTATTATTGTCAAAAAAGAGAACGATTTTTCCAAGCAAAGTGTCAAGACATCGTACAACCACTGAATACAGTTTTGAGTCATCCATGTCTGTTGACCCATCTGTGGTTAAACTGAAAACACTGTTAGTAAGTATGCTTGAAATCATTTTGTCATCTTCATAACCCAACATTTGTACAATGGCTGTAGTTTTGGTTCTAGTACAACCATATTTTTCACTATATCAGAGCCTGGGATATTTTTTGAATAGATGTCTTGCATGATCGGCTACATCTGGGGGTAAATTATGACGAATTGCGTGAGCATCACTTCTGCATTAATGGATTTATATTTTGAATTCTTACTCATAAATGTCGTTATCTGCATCGTTTTTGTCTTCGCCTCAGCCTTTTGTTGGTGAGATGCCGATTTTGTATGTTTTGAACAATCGTTTATCCCGCCATGCGCCACAGAAAAATCGATGTGAGAAACTATACAAAACGCATGACTGTCACTGACTTTTGATGCAATGACCGGATATTTTGCACAAAACTCTTTCATAAGTTTAGTCTTTTAGATTTGCCAAAAACAAGACAATCTGGTGAACGATGACTCTTTTTTCCAACTTGTGAACGATCGCATTGGTGTTTCTATGCCACTTAGAAAACGAGAAATACCCATTTACTCAAGCGCTGATTGACTGACAAGCACTGATGACGTAACTATGGATTCCCCCACGTACCTAGCATGGAGAAGCACCGCACTCAAACTATTGGTAGACGTCGGAGATACAAATAACTTTTATTGTTTTAAGCAGAAACATGATAATCGCAAGTAGCCATTTGGACTATGTCTTTTATTTATAATCGAAATTTATTTGTATCTCACTAGAAATTTTGTTTTCACCCCTTTCAAGCCCTGGGGGAACAATTTATCACTTTTATGTATGAGCCAACATAGTATATAATAATTTGAAACAAGTCGTAATATTTGTCTGTAGGAGCGTATAGTCGTAATGTATACATCAAAATTGTAATTTCGGTTTATCAAGTAAAATCTCTGATGATGTGTTGTAGCTTAAAATCAACGTGGTTGTCTAATCTTTGTCAAAGCTCAAGATAGAATGGCATTACACAGGGAGCGGCAATACAGCGCATGAGTTTCAGTGCATTCAGTATGTTGCCATGGGACGCATGACACATACTTCTGTCTTAATGAAGACGTTGAGTTCTACAGCTGAAGGGGCTTGGCTTGTTTTGGGGGGCTCAAGCCCCCAAGTCCTCCTAAGCGCCGCCATTGACCATTTTCAGTTTTATATATGCTGGTTTTCTATTTATTCTAAACCTTTGATTCACTAAATAGTTACACTATTTATATATTACACTAACTATAACCCAGATGTATCATGCATTGCACGTTTCTTATTATTCGATATTACGTTAGGATCACGCAACCTTTCTTCAATATGAACAGTAGTTCGAACAAAATTATGTGAAGCAAATGAGGTAAATTTTACACAGCTTATCTAAACAAAAGTATCCTCAGATTCTCTAATGATGTTTTAATTGGCGTTTGATGTTGTTTCTGGATGAGATACACCGCTTTATCAGAGTTTGTGCTTCCATGGGGAACACTGAAAGCTATAGCATTCGAAATAATGTCCTGTAATTTTACAGCCTTTAACGATCATGAGATACATTACAGTTCAGTTATTCTACAACAAAAGAATAAAGAAAATTTTATAATAGAATACTTAACCTTGTGTACAATGTACAAAGGCCTGAACTCGATAAGGTTTCTTATATCATTGAAATAGAGCGATGTTGAAAATGCAATAGTTTTCTGCAAGCTTTAAAGATTTTTTTCCTTTTAATACAATTTGTTTTTGGCGTTAACAAAATATGTTTTTACGTCATCTTAAATAATACTTTCATATGTCTAATTCTATAACACTAATTGACTGATTACAGTAGGGAAATTTTTTTAACCATTTTTTGTTCCTGGGCAGTAAGTTTTATTTCCCAATTGCTTATGCCTAAGTAAATTGTAAATGCCTATTTTTCTCTTCAAACTTTGCTTTTATCACCTGGGAGCGTAAAACGAAAACATGATGGGAAACTATATTTGAAGTGATTTACATTACAATCGCAAATCTCGACACATTTTTGTTCGTTTGTGTATAACTTTAGTATAAATACATGTGAATATTGATTCATATGTTGTTTTATTCAGACCTTACGAAAACGAAATTGTAAAAATTTGCCCGTTTTCACATAAAAAATTGGTTAATATCTAAACTTCATTATTCAGGTTACAAAACCAAAGTTCGAAGAGAATAATGGACATTTTCTGTACTTTTGAACATAATAAATGTAGAAATAGCACATGTTATCCAGGAACAAAATTTGTTTCACATATTGTTCTTTGGAATTAAGCACAAAGCACCACAATGGGCTATATGTGCTCTTCCCACAACGACTATCGAAACCGGTTTCTAGCACTGGTATAACTTAGTTATACCGCTGTGCCAATGGAGGGTCTATAATACTGAAGTTTTTCTTTAAGTAATAACCAAAGAATTAAGACCAAATAAGCAAAACTCGTTTTACAGTTGTAGTTGTATGGTGTGATTACGTAAATACTCTTTAACATAGATGTGCATAAGTATGAATAGCTATTTTTTTAATTTCGTTAAAACTATAAAGTACTAGTTTTATTCGTATAGAAAATTAGCAGAATGGAAGTTCGACCCTTGGTGTCACTTACTGGATGTTTCCCGATTTATCTGGCACTCGGTACAGAACTAACATTTGAAAACATTACTCCTTACAAAACTTCTTACCTTAAACAAAAAGTCAAGAAGAACACAACACACGAAGAAACTAGCTGGATTTTCTATGCATTTATAGCTACATGTTCATTGTTGTTCTTTGGAGGGAAACTGGGTTGTCTCATTGGACATCGCTGGAGCATGAATATTGGTTCTTTTATTTTTTGAAAAGATGTATGTTTGTATTTATTTGTAATAATAATAAAAACTAATACAAACAGTGGCAACCGGTCTGTTTAATTCATGGATGTAAATACTTATAATATACAATCACAATACAACTGTATTTAACAAAACTCAGTAAAGTTTGAATTAATAGAGAGACGTCATAAGAATTTTCATTTCAATATGCACGTATTATTAAATTAACAAGATTTCTTAATTCATTAATGTATTTAATAGCACTGATATTATGTTGTATTGCTTGTAGCAGGACAGGCATTATTTGTTAAGTAAAATTTGGATTATTTATAAATTTTGTATCCCTACTCCATGAACGTTTTCTTTCCGATTTCTTATTTTCTCAAAATGTAAGAAATTCAGTGAATATTGAGTTTACTTAAAGCAGAGTTAGAAATGTTATTTTCTGATACGAGTGAGAATTTTTGTTGTTGTTTTTGCTCTTTATTTACTCGAACAATTAGTACGTTCATAAGTTAATCCTACGTTCGTTTCAGAGCTTATATTGAAAATTTAAAGTATTTGATAATAGGTTTAAATGTGAGCGTGGGTATAGTAAACGTTTATTTAAGAAACATATTAACTTGTTATCATTACATCAATTGAAATTAGCATTATCTGTCAAATAATAAAAATAAACCGACATAATGACAAAACACTCTTCAGTAGTAGATTGATGATAATATAATATTTCTTCAACTCTGAAGATAAAAACACGTTGGAATACAGGAAATTTATTGGGAGTATGGAAATTAACAACATAGTTAAAAGTATTGTGAGAACTTTGTAACTCTCTGAAGAGCAAACACAAATAAAATACCGGTTAATTTGTCGTGATAACAATTTTACCACAAGCAGAGCACCAGAAATAACATGTAACTGATAATAAAGTACTTCAATAAACCCTGCAGAAAGAAGTTTTTGTTTGTTTTAGGTGATGCTAATAGCTGTCTCAAGAGATATTTCCATTATTAAATGTATTGAGAACAGTTCACAGTTTCATCAGAAAAACAAAGATGACGTTGCGATATATGATTGATAAATATGTTTGTATGACTTGAAAAATTAGAAACGGTGGCGCTGTAAGTGGACAACAAAGATATACTGAAAAGATAAAGAAACGGAAGGAAATCCAAAATAAGGATACAGTATTGGTAGAGCAAATATCAAAGTAATAAAATGGAATAGCAGAGATGGTAATCTATTTTCGATCTCAAAGACAACTCTACATATAATATATACTTTTTGTTAATGTGAATGTTATGTGTGTGTAACTCTCGTAGCTCGTGTACTGGCGTATTAATTGAAGTTAAATAAAATACATTCTCGTCTGTTAGTTTTGGGGCAGCAGCAACATAATGGAGTATACAACACACGTCGTAACAACCATAATTACTTGTGGAGTGATTAATACTTTGGGATTGTCTGTTGTTTAGGCCACAATGGTTACTGTTGTCGAGGTGAGCTCAGTTGTTTCGAAAACATTTCAATTAGAAATATTTAAAAATAGATAATTTAATATTCCAATCGTTTATGAAATATAATTTATCTATTTTATTTCAATATATGTAAGTATATACATTTATATATCAATATTAACGTCCATAGCTAACCTACAATAGTAATACACGATTAGTTAAGTTTTCGATTTGTTTAATTATTGAACTCACCATACTTGAATAAACTCTTATAAGAAGGGTATCGGTAATTATTCCGCTGGGAATTTAAACTATGTATGTGTCACTCCACGTCACGATTCATTTCTGAAAATCGGAAATGTCATAAAAGCCAAAATGTATATATCTAGATACCTTATCATATTGTCTGTTCATTGAGGTTTTAATAATGCTGTTAAAAGGAGGCCATGATGGAGATGCCGTGAATCTTAAAACGTGTATTAGTGTAATCTTGTAAATTAAAAATACACTTTTTATGTCTATATTTCATTTTGTACTTTAGGTACATAGACTAACAACAATATAAGGTTATAATTCTGTTGCTAAACAACATATTTTAACATACACTTTAGATCGTGAAGTTACCAACTTGCTTTTTCTACATATCAGTTGTCAATCTATTCGAAGTTTACCTATCACTGACAGAACAGTATGTTTCGATACCCTTTGTTTGGTGAGCACAAACAGCCAATTGTGTAGATTAGTGCTTAATTCAAAACAACAAAAACAACAAGTTGACTTCCAATAATTATTATTTCAATACGTGACGAATTCATTTTATGAATGACCTTTATTTTGGTTCATTCACAATGGAATTTACTCAAGTTGGACTGCCTTCAGTGCTTGTTTTCTGCCTCTGCCTTAATGAAACTTGATTTGGTAAAAAAATTATTTTTGAATTTAGATAAGACAATTGAGGTTAGGATATACAACGGTGTGGCGACAGTGGTTAGTGCCCTAACATATTTTGACGTGCGAAATGCTCGCCTACATGGAACTATCTCGAATGTGTAAACATAGTTTCTCTCAATTTTCTCATACACTTCTGAATGATTCAGAAAATTTATAATAAAATGGATGTGTCTATGATGCAAATATATATCGTTACAATAAATAACCAGATAATATATATTTCATACAATACGTTTGTTAACTTATAAAATGATAAAACATTTAACTTGATTATTTCAAAAGACACGCCAAAAAATAAATTAATATTTTTTTCACAGTTGTTTTTCAACAAGAGAGGCTTCGTGACAGGGATAGGTGCTTCAGGGTTAGCTGTAACTCCTATCTTTATTAATAGAGTGCAGACTGTCTTTGTGAATCCTAATAATCTACAACCTGCTTCTGATGGGTAGGTTACAAATTTCTGTAAACTTCCGTAACGCTTCTACAGATAAAACACTGTCTACTAGTTTCAGTTCACTAATACCTTATTTTAAATTTTCGTCAAAATCATTAAAATCCTTACTACTTTTTATTTAACGTGTTATTTTTTTCACTTTTCAAGTAAAAAATATTAAGAAAATTTTGGAATAAAACTTTTAAGATTGTGAAAACATGCTAAATGGAACTCTTACTTATATGACACTGAAAAACATTACCACGCAATGTACAAACCCCAATTTTGCAAAATTGTATTGTGTGTACATGTAGATGTGCTTAGAAGTCACAATTTTCCTGTTTTGTTTCCGTTTCGTACTACGTAGAACTTTATTTTTCTTCATTCTCAGGGCACAAATATGACGTCATGAGTACACCTCAAACAGATGTAAAGCGTTGACACCATTTGCATAAATATGATATTACTGTCTGTTGTATGTCCTTATAAGAACTTAGCAAGATGTGGACACATGAATATTTTGCTTCGTTTTTGTAACCACTACTTTGCCCCTCTTGATGGACTTTCACAAATTTGGCATGAAAGTTTGTTGGGTACATGAAGAGATATATGCAAACTTACAGTTTCATATTTTGTTTTTTGCTGTTTTTACAGGCGTTTTCTTCAAATTATATACAAAGGAAACACCTTTCATATTCTAATACAACCTTTTATTTATCATGAATTTACATACGAAACTCGTATGTAACCGCCGTCCAGTGAAAGGGTACCGTCGTATACAATATACCAGATCTTGCACATTATTGTTTGAAATCATTATTAATTATTTTTATTCTAAAATATTAACAATATTGTCAAAGGGTTATATGTCATAGATCGTCCTTTCATTAAATTCATGAAATTTAGAAATAATGAATATCAGTGGTTGAAACGAAATGAATGACATTTTAGATACCAGGCTGGAGCAAGATATTCGAAAGACACAAATATTGTAGCACATCAGGAATTGAATGTGTTTTATTTATTAGTTTTGTGTGTTGATTTCATTGTTTGTAGTTAAACATAAAGCTACACCTTGGACTATCTGTGTTGTCGAAATCTAGTTTATAACCTTACAAATAAGTCGGTGTTAAGTGAAGTGATGCTGTTTAATCTCATCATTTTTACGTCAGTTTAGTTTTTTATTAACAAGTTAACGTTCAACATTCTTTCACATATTTTTACAAAGATGAAATTATTGAAAGTGTTCCTGCTTTATTTTTGATAGCGGCAAGTTTTGCTGGTTGCATTCCACTGATTGAATGACTCATGTATAAAAAATTACCACAAGAATTAAAACAGGTTAGAGGAGTCTGAATGAAATAATTTATTAAAGAAACTTTAGACTGCAAAGTAAATCTTTGTATAGGATATGAAAAAAGTTCGACTTATTTAATAGTGGCAGTTTTTATTGAGCAAACTATGAATCTTTTAATTCTGAATGGTAAGTTTTATATGTACGTATGTTAAATTCCAACCAAGTTATAAAAATTATTCAGTTTCAACCACATATACTGAACCTCTGTATACGTATATTCTCTTAACACACTAAAATGCAACGTTTAACTTCTGCTCACGTTTTCTGTTGGTTACATAATTAATACAAATCTTGATGATTTATAAACATGAGTTGTTGTAAGATAAGTGACTCGCATTAAACCCAAACATGGCAGTAAAAGAACTTTGCTTATTTGCTTATAACGTATCTAAACGTTTCATTATGCCCAGCAATACTTTTTGAAAATAAGCGTAAGAGTTTTATAAATTATTGATAAGTACCATTATCCTTCGTGTTCCAGATATGTTTCATTAACAAAGAAATACTTCTTTTCTAATTCCTTCTTCAGTGTTTAAGATTCTATTGTTGAAAAAAAATATAGTGTTACTACGTATTTCTGAAGAAATTTTGGCTTACGTGAACCGAAGCTGTGAGGATAGATGTTTATACTAATGTATAGAAACGTTGGTGGAATAAAAGTTTCATGTAAAGGGGCTCAGCCAGTGTTTAATATTAATGAAATGTAGTGTTTTTCAAAGAAAACATCTTTTAGTAAAGTGATGGCTTAACCAGCTAATTTAAAAATTAGAAAGGTTTGTACTTTTATTTTTCATAATATTATATTGTCAGTTTTTATACATATAGAGAACATATAGAGAAACATATTGATATTTCTAATCCAGGAAGAAACAGCATCCAGTGAACCAACACATGTGTGCAAAACGTCAAGGCATTCGTACATTAAAGAATCAAGTACAAAATCTCTGGAGTATAGAACAACAATAAATAATAAAAAAACTTTCTACATCATTGGAAGAAACTCCAGCCAATGCGAACGCTGATGACCAACAATCATACAGAAATAATGAAGCTGAACTCCATGTGTCACTAACAGAAGCTCTAAAAATGAAAGAATTTTATCTTTTGTGAACAGTTTTCTTAGCTCATCTTACTCATTTATGTTTGTTAATGTTTTTTTATGAGGTAAGTAGCATCTGTAACTTTTAACCACCGTAACTAAGATTATCCTTTAAAAAATATTAATTTTATTGTCATTGTAAACCGTCTTGATGTGCGACATAGAACAAACTCCACAAGAAACCATTTGGTGCGGTTTTCTCACCATATATAAACTAAGCAGAAGCTATTTTTAGAAATTAAGTAACAACTCCAGCACTGTGTTAAAACATTCTAACCGGAGTGATGAAAGAAATTTTTTTTCATTTGAAAATTACTTTCTTATTGGTTTTCAGACATATGGGCAGACGTTTATAGAAGAAGATACATTACTAGCTATTGTAAATTCTGTAGCTGGAGCTATTCATGCTCTCAGCCGACTGACTGTGGGCTTAATTCAAGACAAAATATCTTACAAGGTGAAAACGTGTAAAGGGAAGAGATTGAATCTATGTTGTTATTAAAATTATTAAAATAATATTTGTTGTGTTAAATGTACAAAATATTTGTGGTTAAGCAGTAAGATAGAGAGTTTATAATAATAAAATTCTGCCTGATCTCTGCCATTCTACAGCATAGACCATTCTTTGCTTTTTACATAAAGCGAAAATATTTCAGTGTGATAATACTCAGAGATACTGAAATAGTGAAAATAATGTTGGAACAGTGTTTAAAACAGTCAAGTGTAACGCAAAGAAAATAATTATCTGAACAGTTTCAAATTACTCACTCAGTCGATTTGATAAGAAATCAGTTTTTTTCACCAAAATGAAAGGATAAGAAACATGCACTTAATCCAAACTCTGGACTGAATAATATGTACTTATAATAAGAATATATCTTTAGATAAAATATAACGATTTTTATCCTTTTTTATAGCTGTTGTTTTATGTTTCCTCTATTTTAAATAGTTTTTTTTAACTTTAGTTGCTTTAAGCTACAATATATTATATTTTTAGTTAACGATTCTTCTCTCGCTGGGAAATACAGACCGTATTACTGTTCACCAGCGTCATCCCTTGAAGGAAAAGTTATGCTTTTGTCTGTATTCCGGCAGCTGTTGCTAAAGATTTTGGATCGAATTACACTTTTAAAATTTTCGGAATTGCAATTTTTAAATCAGTAAGTACATAACATTGTTTCAATTTTTATTTATTGCTAAAACAAAACGAAATAATTGTTTCAGTAAATAAATTATTGAACTATTTACAGTCAAGTTTCTTTAAAAACCAACCATATTTATAAAAGTGTAATTACCTTAAAACCACGGTATCTTCTAGATTTGAAATTATCAGAAATAAAGATGATATATTTATACAATACGTTAAGTAAACATATCGAGTTTTAACTAATAATTCATGGCTTTTTATTTCAGACGGCTTCCTTGTTTCTGTGGTCCTTATTTATACATTGTATTATTTCTTCGTCGGGATGGTTTTCTATAATTTGTGCGATAGCGACTGTTTCTTTGACCGGTCAGAATGATTTCCTTTTAATGTAGGAACAAGAGGTGTTCTTTTTTAGTAAGTTTAAAAGATCAGCGTTTGCTGTTTTTATCATTCATTTCCTATGTAAGAAAATAAAAGTAAATAAATGTCTAATTCACAACGCAAATTAACTACTATGTTTTAATGATACTTAAAACAATCGCACTCTGAGACATTCAATAGCAAGGAAGCCTTCATATTATTTGTATCCCATGTCTTATGAGTTTCGCTATTAGACGAAATGCACTCGTTCTTTCGGATAAAGCTTAAAGGAGTGAAAAGGTATTGGTACAAATTAGATTAAGCGTGGCAGTGTTTTCTTGTGAACAATGCAATAATGAAAATTATTTTCTGTTACTTAATTAAGCGATTAGAGCTATCACCATATATTTCCTATGAGATTGATATACATTTATCAGGTAATAGAAATGACAGTGAAATATTTTATAAATTAATGAACATATATTACGTGATTGCGTAATGATAAATAATTCATAGTTTTATTGCCATACATCTGTTTATTTTTCTCTTTTTACAGGGATACTTGTGACCATATTTCTCCCTGAAACACAACGCACACAACCATTAATGTCAAGAAATTTTGACAGGAACAGCCAAGGAGCTAGTTACGGATCTTTTGAACATTAGAAATGACTTTATTAATACTTCTTAATCTGCAGATGTTTTTAAAACTGTAACATCAACACAGTCTTCACTTCCTGTTTAATCATTATATAATAAAATATCGTAGTGTTTATTTATCTGTAGCTGGTTTGGTAATGATTTCTTTAACCCATCTAAAAGTATACTAATACAGTGATATTCATTAGCTGTCTTATGTGTTACGTATTTTTTAATGTTTTATAATAAAATTAAATTGTTTGTTCGATATCCCGGACGGGCCCCCAATTTTCTGTTACGTATTTTTTAATGTTTTAAGTTCTTCGTAGATTAAACGCAACAGAAAAACACAGATAACAGCTTGTATAATTTATTACACTAAACTACTAACAAATATAACAGATATAACATAAATTATATGATAACAGTGACAGATATTAAGTTACGACATTCGAAATTAATTACAAAACAAAATAATATTAGTTTCAAACTTCAAAATAAATCACAATACAAAACGGTACTGGCCTGTATCTAATGTAATGATCTAAAATTAAAGTCTCAAATTCCAGTCTAGGGTGTGAATTTGGTCCCACGAAGAGATTCCGAAACAGTTCACAGTTCAATGAAATCGCCGTCTCTCAGCACAAGCGGTAATTCAGAAGTATCGTAGAGATTGACGAAATAAAATCACGGCTTCCGTAGATCTAATTTCAATCACAAATCCAAGTTGAATATTCACAGCAAACACTTAATCTTTCTCAAATAACTAACTCTCTTCTTTTGAAATGAAACTGGTGTTTGAATCTCACTCTTTGTCTTCGAATAAAACTAATGACTGAATCTCTCTCCCTCGAATAAAACTGATGATTGATGACTGAATATCTCTCACGTCACCGTCTTTTTTATACCGATAGGCCTATTTCTCGAACAATCTCGCAATTTCCATACAACTCCAGAGCTATCCACGCATATCCGTTCTTGCACGAGACTACACTTCTAGACAGGAAGTCACCAGCACTCATTTAAAAACATGTGATTGGTCTACTTAATTCGAGAAAGTTCTAAAATGTTACCCTAAATAAATAACATATTTTAGTTTAAACTTCGAAACAATAATATCCATATGGAAAAAATGAATAATACAAATGAAAATTCAAACACAATACGACATGTTGTCGTTTACAAAATATTTACACATATACATAACATATGAAAACAAATTGTAAAGTAAAATGCTATATGTTAATGGCTCATTGAATAATTGACATATGCTCTGACGTCTTCAGTAACATAGTAGAATAATGTAAACTGGAGAATAGATGTATTTGGCTAATCTTGGCTTGTGTTTAGTAAGGTGTTTAAGATTTGATGAGGCCCTAAGATAAACATTTTTTGCTTATCTTAGAGCAAAGCCATATTGGGCTATATGCTCTCTCTACTGCAGGAAATAGAAATCATTGTTTTAGTATAGGAAGTCTGTAAACTTGGCGCTGTCCTAAAGAGGACCAACCGTTTATGTGACTGTTGCATCTAATTCGGTGCCAGGAATTATCTTATCGTATTTAAAACGTTTTCATTTCTGAATATCACGGCTATTGTGTGGTTAACATATCATTATACGTTCTTATTTACTTTCATTGTTAAGTTACTATTGATGTTAACAATATTGTATTCAACTTTAAGGACAATTAATGAGATTGTGTAACTATTGGAATAAAATATATCTCTTCTTTCCAACTTGAAACACTAACTGTAAATTAAGTGTTCTGCCTGTTATGTCAGTGCATTAAATTCGCCAAAAAATTCAATGAAATATTCCATTCTTTAGAGAAAAAAGTGCAATCTAACGTATTTTCATTATCTTATTATTGTGTAGGAATTTTTAGAAACTCTATAGTTATTAGCTAGATCTAAAACATCCTGAAAGATAGATAGTAAAAAAATTCTGCTGGTGTTTGAAAACAGTCTGGTATTTAATAAATTATAGTTTTAGCTTCCAACTACCGTTTGTTACCAACACTGATAGACTCAGAATAAATTGTACGTCATTGAATCTTTTAAAAGTTTAAATAATCCTATTAGGTAAATCCTTGATATTATAATGTTTTATCTATCTTTCCTCAACATTTTTGAAGCACCGAGAAGGATGTACAATCGTGTCAGTCCCATGTTGATTGTTTATTGATGTGAATGGCTTCAGTCGCTACATGAGCCTGTGTCTACGGATAATCTTACAGTTTCTAACAACACCGTAGCTCCCAGAAAAGAAATTACAAATACCAAACGTGTGGGAAAAAAAGGTGTGTTTATTAGAGATTATTTATTGTGACTCGTTGGTACAATCTTTCATGTTTCAATATCGTATCGCAGACACTTATCAGGTTAGTAAAACTGACACTCTTATCACTAGAATTTGTCGAGGTGGAAAAGGAATATTAAGTTTCTTAGGCTATATTCCTTACGGAGAGTCAACAGTAGAGTAGACATCTTGGCAACGACTCTGATGTACAGAAAGGTTTAATGGTTCCCTCAAGACAGTTAGGTACACGTTACAATGAAGTAACCAATCTCAGTGAACTGGGAAGATATTACTACATTGAAAGGACGAAACAACATCGAAACTCAAGTATTGGCAAGAGAAAAACCTGTAGACATGTTCTCTTTAGAGCAGACATGGAATATTCGGTATGGGTTACTTTGAAATACATCGAAACGTACTTTGTGATTTAACTGTGTTTGCAGATTTGGTGAGAATACCGACACTTTTTGAAGAGGTAACAGATTTCAGCCACGATCAGAACATTGTTATCTCCAGTTACATAGTGGCATGTGTTTATGGGTTGACGACTCAGATTAATTACATGCACTTCAGATATAATTTCAGTGTTGTCTCTCCGCTGAAGATATCTGTTTACGCCAGGCTGACTCAGTTTGAGTTACATTCCACCTGACTGGAACAATGGATCCCAGGTATAAGCACGACTGGTCTTTCACTATAACGTTGGTCAATTAATTCAATGGAATGATTTGGCAGCAAGACGTCAATAAATTTTCTCTAACACCTACTTTTGCAATCACAGAATCAAAAAAGGACTGTTTTCCCCCTTAAAAGGAAGGAAAGCTATTTAGTTTATTTGTTTACTCTAAAACACTAACCGCTTCATCTTTAAAAGATGGAGATGAACCTTTTCCTCTGCAGTAATTGCATTCTTAACAAAATCAACTATCTCTAAATGATTCGAATATCCATGAGATAAACAACTTTTCTACCCTATCTTTACCAGCCATATGCTACCTTAGCGTTTCAGTGTCTTCTGTTTTTGTTAAGTTTATTTAGCAAAGCCCTCATACCTAATTGTTACCGCTTCACTAACTAGACATTTGAAAGGCTGATGTTTATAATCAGGAATACATCCGTGTGTGTTCGTTCCCATAAAAATAAAAATTTGAATTATTCGCATTTGTGTTCGATAACAGATGAATTTCAGTTCGAGTTCCTCGAAAACAATCAACAAGAGTTTGTTCGACAGGAAAGAGGAGCACGAAACCATGTAATTTTGTTACCTACAATTAGTCTAACATTTTTGTGAGTTTCATAAATAACTGTTGGTTGTATAATATTAAACTCAGCTCGGATAAAATAACCTACATTTAGGTGAAAAATAAAACAATCATTTCGGCTAAAAATAAATATAGTATTATTACTTATAAATATACGAACACGTTGAATTGTCAGTTATGATCCTTAATAAGGAACAATATTTTCGTGCTTCAGCAGACTAATATTAAACATTTTAGTGCGAATGTCTTTTCTATTTACTATGCAAGAAACCTGGAGACTAAACAAAGACTTCTGGCTTAAAGAATTTTCAGAATGGTAAGTATATTTTAAACACAAATATAACAAGAAATAGCTATGACAGTTAGTTTAGAATAAATTCTTCATCCTCGTAAACAATGAAAAGTATTTGAAATGTATTGTATAAGTTCACATTGTATGTATATGTTTATACTACAAAGAAATATATTGAATACATTGTTTCAAGTCAATATACCAAACAAACGTGTTTAATTTAGATGCATATCAAAGTTCTTAAGTATCAAAAATACGATAATGAGTAAATATTTGTGGATGTGGGTTGAGAATCCTGTGCCGCTCTCTTTTCTGAGATTGTATCTTTAAATAGATACCAAATGTAAAATTAATGAGATATAACATTAAGTTGAAGAAACACCTTCATATTGAAATTAAAAGTGAGTAGCATTGTTATTCAGGTTATTACATGTTAATATCCTGTCACAAAGTTCACTCTTTTAGTTTCCCTTCGGTAGAAATATATTTGAGTGTTATAGTTTACGTAATCAATAGACTTTCGTTTTCAGGAATACTTGAGATGTACCATGAAGACTGCCGATGTATATCATTGGACTTGAATAACATTTAACTTACGTTTATTACATTCCATTTGATTGTAAATAAATTTTTATATTAAAGAAGAACCTAAGAAGAGTATTCTTTGAAAACTGTCTCAAAAAGACCAATATGATTTAAAGTATTTTAGACAATGAAACGTGAAAACACAAGGTATTATGGATGCAACATAAAGCAATGGATGATCCCCACGAATATAAATTATCTAACCTTTCCTTTAAACAGGGCACACAGAAACTACAACATTCAAGATGCTGAAATCATTTTTTGTTCCAGTTAGGGATGAAGAAATGTGAGAAAAAAACAAACCTTGGTTTCATTATATTAAAATTAGTAAATAATAATGTTTTCTTGTTTTACTTTCCTCATTTAAAACAAAACGAATTTAATAGTAATAGTGAAACTGGACCTTTTTGTTTTCTGGAATAAGGACGATGCTATTCATTCCAACAACCTGATTAGACACCAATCAATGAAAGTTTAATTTAAGTTAAATGTTTTAGAAGTTTTACATGTGAACGTGGAAATTTTAATGTTTTATTTTTAAAAAAGTTCCAAAATGTTTCTTAACTACAGAATGAAACAATATAATTATAGCACTTGAATTATAAAAGAATTTTTTTACCATAAATCTTCAAGCCAGAGTTTAAAATTAAACGCTTTGTACTTCAAACGAAAGATATGAGATAATGTTTCTTTGTTCTTGTTGTATTTTTAATTTCGCGTTCAACTACACGAGGGTTATCTGTGTTTGCCGTCCAAAATTTAGCAGTGAAAGAGTAGAGGGAAGAGATCTGGTCATTACCACCTACTATAATCTCGTGGGCTACTTCTTTACAAACAAATAGTAGAATTGATCGTACTATAACTCCCCACCACTGAAAGAGTGAGCATGCTTGAGGTGACAGGTATTAGAGCCCTTGGATCCTCATAAAACGAGTCGACCACCCAAACCACCTGACCATACCAAGCCTGCAAGGTACGGTTACATTTTTTAATAAAGCAAAATAAAATTAACTGTAGAAAGAAAACCTAAAATTAGATATGCGTTCTTAAACAAATTACACGTTCTTTCTTATGACAAGTATGCAAATTTTGTACAAAGCAATAACAAGTGCATACTTTTTATATTTATAGGCGTAATATTAAATTAATGTAGAAATAATACTATAAAACCTCACGATATAAAATATATATAATATAATTTGGTATAACATCGTACAAATAAATTTAAAGATTACATAATTATATTTTCCAGTATATAAAACATAATAAATGTTCAATTTTTCGATACAAAACTTTAAGTTACCTACTAAAAAACTTCGTTAATAGTATATTCACTTAGAATTTCTTTCCCACATTTTATTGGTAATATTTTCAGTTTTCAGGACATCCTTATCCCCCTCGATAGAAAATTACTTTTCATAATCAAATAAATGATATAACTTCGAGTTTAACCGTTACCACTTACACATATATCAGCTACTTTTATATTTAGCTGATAAGAGAGAATCTTAAGTGACTGTTACATATCCTGATGAGGTGTTCCGCTGATTTTCTTTTTATCGTAGCAATTCAGAGAGTGTCTGTGTTGTCCGTCTCTAATTTTGAAGTAACAGACTAAAGGGAAGACAACTACTTAACACCACCCACTGCCAAGGCTTGGACTGCTCTTTACCAACGGGTAGTGTGATTAACCGTCACCATGTAATGAAGCCACATTTGAAAAAGCGACAATATTTGATGAGAGGTTTCGTTCCCGTGACTTACAGATCATAAATTTCTCTTCTACCAAACTATGTCGGCCAATCAGAAAGAAAATAGCTTAAATGACATTTTTATGTTAAACCCGATAAGAATAGGTAATATCAGTTATTGTGTTGCAGAATCATGAAAAGAATATTTTCTCTACATTGCGATACCCGAGAGATGTTGACAACGTTTTGGAATATAAACGGAGAATGCCCTTTCATATGTTTTACTTTTCATCATATAAATCATTAGTGGAACACTGTACTTACACGTTTAATATTTCAACAGCTGATAGAAACTTAAAATTGGGATTTTTTCTTAAAGCTTTAAGTCTTTTGGTTTTTTACTACAATTAATTGATCTACGCCAAAAATTTAAGATGCAAATTTTTATGGTATTATTTATTACGCCAATCAAATTAATTTTCTCACTCATTTCTACATGGAGATTAGATGCTGATAAAGTCAGGTTAAAAGTCATTATTTAAAAATACTAAGCAAAAAGTATTACCAACCCTTTAAAATTCTAGAACATGAATATCGAGGAATACAGATTCAATTTTTGCATCCCACTTTATTAAAACTAATCATCAAGTTAATCTTAAAAAAACTGCAAGGAAAATATTGATTTTTTTTTCTTAATAGCCAAAACTTTTGCTAAGGAGGTCGGGTGGAAGGATTTTAATCTGTACCTGATGGTACCTTAAATAGTGTAACCATGATTGGTGATAAATGAAGTATTTATAAAATAAACTCTTTTAATGTTTTTTTTTACTCAATTATGTAACCAAGTTCCGACGGTTTCAGCTATCAGTTAGAGAAAAAAATAACGTTTTACAAGCCAATTTAAGGCCTATTGAGTCGAAAAATATTACTTACACACACTGCTGGCCAAAATCTTAAGGCCAATGAACACAAAGAAAAAATATGGATTTTGAGTTGTTAGACTCAACCACCTATTTGAGTTGAGCTTCGAAAGATGAAAATAAGAAAAGGAAAAATGAAGATAAAAAATGTTTTAATAGTGAAAATGTGATCACTATGAAATTAGCTTAAATACTAGCTGATCAAAAGTTTAAAAGAGGTCCTAAACAGGGTTGGAAATGCTCAACAAGAGGTCTTAGTAGTGAGTTGCACGGCCGTCATTGCGAATAGCTATAAACATTTATTTGGCATGGTCGATATAAGAGTTTGTAGAAGGCTGGCTAAAATGTTATTCCAAGTGGTGATAATGGCCTCACGAAGATCATGCACTGTTTGGAAGTTGCATCCATTTCTATAGACTTCCCTTATCATCCACCCCCAAACATATCCAGACGAACACACTGGATGGTCTAAAAGAACCACGTTATTCGTCATGAAAGAGTTCTTTGTTTTGCAAGCATTGTGGATTGCAGCGTTGTCCTGGTGAGAGATCCAGTCAATTCTACTCAAGCAATGGCCTTCAGTCAATAAGGATGCTCTCTTTAACGTGTCAATGTAGCCACCTGCTGTTTGACGCTCCTGTATAACCTGAAATTCCATTGTTCCATGGAAGGACAAACATTCCAGATTATGATGCAACCCCCTCCACTGTGTCGTCAATAATTAACATACCTCACGTTCTATTTTTCACAGCTGTAGTTTTTTGTGTTCGTGTTGTTGTGTGTTACGAATATTGTCAATGGTGTAGGTTCGAGCCTGTGTATAAATAACCACATTGAAAACGAAAACTAACAAAAACATGTTTTGATACCTATTGATAATGTGTTTTGATATGGAACAAAGGTCTGTTGTTTAATGAAATTTATCTTTTCAAGTAAAATATTTTGAACGTGTTTTCCTATTTTATATTTGAATATAATATCAGTATAGAAACACTATTTCTCTGTTGAAAAATATTGTAATAAATAAAGTATAACGTTATTAAAGATGGTTCTATGTGAAATACGACACTGAGTATTAACTTACTTAATACCAATGACATCTAGTTTATCATTAACAATTATTATTTTCCATCATAGCTCTTTGTTATTTTATAAGTTCGCTATGTCATTCAGTTACAGTATTTTATTAACATGTCCTCTTTTACAAAATTTTAATAAAGTTCATCAGTAATATATCATTTATGTGCATTAATAGACTTAGATTAGATCTGAAAGACAGCTCTACATGTAATATATATTTTTTTGTTAATGTGAATATCATGTGTGTGTAATTCTCTAAGTTCTCGTACTATCGTATTTATTCACGCTAAGTAAAAATATTTTTGTCTGTTGGTTTTGGGATAGCAGTTACGTACTAGAGATAACAACACGGGCTCGTAACAACCATAATCACTTGAGGAGTGATTGATACTGGGATTTGTCTGTTGTTTTGGCCACCGTGTGATCACTGCTGTCGAGGTAAGCACAGTTGTTTCAAAAATATATTAATTAGAAATATTAAAAAAACAGATAATTTAGTATTCCATTTGTTTAAAAATTATCATTTAACTATGTTGTTTCTGTTGATATAAAGCACTATACTTATGAGTATATACATCTGTATATCCATGTTAACGTCTAAAGCTAACCTACAAACTCTAATGGAAGGGAAGCGGTAATTATTCCGCTGGGAATGTATCACTCCACGTCAGGAAGGGGTTGAAAGGGGGCCATGATGGAGATACCTTGAAAGTTTATAAATATATAAGAGAAATCTTATAAATTAATAAATCAAGATTTTTTTCAATTTTTTATGTATACATTTTATTTTCTACTTTAAGTACATAGACTAACAACAATATTAAGCGATAATTTTGTTGCTATGCAACACGTTTTAAAATACATTTTGGATCGTGATGTTACCAACTTGCTTTTTCTACATATTAGTTGTTAATCTAATTAATGTTTATCTCTCACTGGCAGAACACTATGTCTGCGTACTTACAAGCTAAAAAACAGGTTATGATACTTTTTGGTGGCTAAATAAAATTGCCAATTTTATACATTTGTGCTTCATTAAAAACAACAAAAACAACCAGTTGATTTCTAATAATTATTATTTTGTAAATACGTCACGAATACATTTTATGAATGACCTTTATTATGCTTGATTCACGATGGAATTCACTGACGTTTGACTGCCTTCAGTGCTTGTTCTCTGCCTCTACGTTAGTGAAACTTGATTTCGCAAAAAAAATTATTTTTGAAGTTAGATATGAGATTTGAAGTTAAAATACACAACGGGGTGGCAATAGTGGTCAGTGCTCCAACGTATTTTGACGTATGGTATGCTCATCTACGTGAAACTGTCGCTATTGTGTAGACGTGGTTTCGTTTGCTTTTCGTATACACTTCTGAATAATCTAGTAAATTTATTATGAAATGGATGTGTCTGTGGATACAAATACGTATCGTTGCCATTAATAACCAGATAATATATATTTGATACAATACGTTTATTAACTTGTAAAATGATAAAACATTTAACTTGATTATTTCAAAAGACACGCCAAAAAATAAATTAATATTTTTTTCACAGTTGTTTCTCAACAAGAAAGGCTTCGTGACAGGACTAGTTGCTTCAAGGTTAGCTGTAACTCCTATCTTTATGTATAGTGTGCAGACATTCTTTGCAAACCCTAATAATCTTCAAGTTGCTTCTGATGGATAAGAAACAAATTTCTGAAAACTTTTGTGACGCTTTTAGAGATAAAACACTGTATACTAATTTCAAATTTCTAGTACATTATTTTACTTTTTCATCAAAATAATGAAATCCTTACTTATTTTTCTTTTAACTGTTATTTTTTTCACCTTACAAGTCACATATATTTAGAACATTTGGAAAGAAAATTATAGAGATTGTAAAATTAACTATAATGGAACTTCTACTAAAATGACACTGAAAAAAATTTGTGCGCGATGTGCAAACTTTGCGTAACTTTATTTTTTTTCATTCTCAGGCGTTTTTTTAATTGTATGTAGAGGAAACAACTTTTTATCTTCTAAGACGACCCTTCATGAATTATGTATTCACATAACTGATGTCCAGTGTAGGCACTCCCCAACTAGTCGTATACAAGAAATTAGATTCTGCTCATTATTGTTTGATATTATTTGTTATTTTGAATTAAGTACAAAGCTACACAATGGGCTATCTGTGCTCTGCCCACCACGGGTATCGAAACCCGGATTTTAGCGTGTAATTATTGTTTGAAATAATTACTAATTATTTTTATTCTAAAATATTTACAACATCTTCAAAGGGTTATATGTCATAAATTGTTTTTCATGAAATTCATGAAATTTTGAAATATTAAATCTTAGTTGTTGAAACAAGTTGAATGATATTTTAGATACCAGGCTGCAGGAAGGTTGTTGTTGTTGTTGTTTTTGAATTAAACACAAAGCTACACAATGGGCTATCTGTGCCCTGCCCACCACAGGTATCGAAACCCGGATTTTAGCGTGTAAGTCCGCAGACATACCGCTGAGCCACTGGGGGGCTTGCAAGAAGGTATTCGAAAGACAGAAATATTGTATCACATCAGGAATTTAAGCTACAATTTACTCATGATTTTTATTAGTTTTTTGAGATAATTTTATTGTTTTTAGTTGAACATAAAGCTACACCTTGGATTATCTGTATTGTCGAAATCTTGTTTTTAACCATACAAATAAATCCGCGTTAAGTGGAGTGATGTTGTTTAATCTTATCACTGTAATATTAAATTAATTCTTACGCCAGCTTAGTTCTTTATTAACAAGTAAACGTTCAACATTCTTTCAGATATTTTTACAACGATGAAATTATAAAAAGTGTTCCTGCTTTGTTTCTGGTAACGGCAAGTTTTACCGGCGGCATTCTACTGATTGGGTTATATAGAATTACCACAAGAATCAAGACAGGTCAGAGGAGTGTGAATCACTGCAAAGTGAATCTTCTTCATATGATATGAAAATTCCGACTTATTTACCAATTTTCAAAAAGCGAGCTGGGAATCTTTTAATTCTGAATAGTAAAGTTTATGTGGACGTTTATTAAATTCCGACCAAATTATAAAAATAATTCATTTGCAACCAAAGATATTGAATGTTGGTTACATAATTAATACAAATATAGACGATTTATAAACATAAGTTGTTTGTAAGATAAGAAACTCCTCATTAAACCTAAATTTGGCAGTAAGAGAGATTTGTTTGTTTCCATCGCGTTTATAAACGCTTCATTATTACTAGCAATTTTATTTAAATATAAGCGTAAGATATTTATACATGATTGGTACGTAACTCTACGTGTTTCAGATATATTTGTTTAATTTAATAGTACCTGTTTTCTTCTTCCTTCTTCGGTATTTAAAAATCTTCTGTTAAAAATATAGTGTTACTGCGTAGTTATGAAGAAAGTTTGGCATGTGTAAACCGAAGATGTTAGTACAGGTGTTTACACTAATACACAGAATCATTGGTGGAATTAAATTTTCATCTAAAGAGGCTCAGCCAAGGTTTAATATTAAAGAAATGTAGTGTATTTTAAGAAAAACAGCCTCTCGTAAAATGATGGCTTAATCACCTACTTAAAAAAATGAGAAAAGTTGACGTTTCTATTTTCTATTATATTGTGTTGTGAATTTATATACATACAGAACAACTATATTCATATTTGTAATCCAGGAAGAAACCGTATTTAGTAAACTAACACATATGTGCAAAACGTCAAGGCAAATACAAAAAACTCTGGATTGTAGAACAATAATAAATAATGAAAAACTAACCACATCATTGGATGAAACTCCAGCCAATGCGAACGCTGATGACTATCAATTGTACAGAAATAATGAAGTTGAACAAATGTGTCGCCAACAAAAGCTCTAAAAATGAAAGAATTTTATATTTTGTTAATAGTTTGTATGTGCTCATATTACCCATATAAGTTTGTTAATGTATTTTATAAATAGTATCTGTAACTTTCAGCTACCGTAACTAAAATTAACCTTTAAAAATATTAAAATTATTGTCATTATATGCTGTCTTTATATGTGACATGGAGCAAACAACCTCTGAGTGTAATTTTTTAAATTTATTTAAAATAATCAGAAGTTATATTTAGATTATAAATAACAACTCCAGGACTGTGTTAAAACAATCTAACCGGTGTGATGAAAGAATGTTTTGTTTTTTACCATTTGAAAATTACTTTCTTTCTCTTTTTCAGACATATGGACAGAAGTTTATAGAAGACAATTCGTTTCTATCTGTTGTTGGTTCTGTAGCTGGATCTGTTCATTCTCTCAGACAAATGACTGTGGATTTAATTCAAGATAAAATATCTTACAAGGTAAAAACGTGTAAAGGGAAGTGATTAAACTTAAATTGTTATTAAAAATTATTAAAATAATATTTGTTGTGTTAGATGTGTGAAATCTTTATGTTTAAACAGTAAGATAGAGAGTTTATAATAAACTTTTGTCTGAGCTCTGTCGTATAACGACATAGTCCATTCTTTGCTTTGTACATTAGGCGAAAATATATCAGTGTAATAATACTCAGAGATACTGAAATAGTAAAAACAATGTTGAAAAAAACACTATTTTGAGAAAGTGTTTAAAACAGTTGAGTTTAACGCAAAGAAAATAATTATACGAACGCTTTCAGATCACTCACCTTCAGTCGATTTGATAAATAATCAGTTTATCTCACCAAAATAAAAGGACAAGAAACATGCACTTTAACTAAGCTCTAGACCGAATAATGTGTACTTATAATAAGAACATATTTCTGGATGAAAGAGAATGATTTTTATCTTTTTTATAGCTTTTAGTTTAAATTGTTTTTTAACTTTAGTCACCTCAAGTTACAATGCATTATATCTTCCATTAACGAGCCTTCTCTTGCTGGGAAAACAGACAGTATTACTGTTCATTAAGGTCACGACATCTCTTGAAAGAAAAGTTATGTACATTATCCGGATTTATAGGCTCTCTATTATATTTACTCTTGATTTTTGTCTGTATTCCGACTGCTGTTGTTGAAGTTTTTGGTTTTAAATACACTTCTGAAATTTTCGGAATGGTAATTTTTACATCAGTAAGCACACAACATTATATAATTTTTTATTGCTATGAAAAATCGAAATAAATGTTTCTGTAAAGTAATTATTGAACTATATATAGTCAAGTTTTTTAAAGACTCTTTGTGAATGTGTAATTACTTTAAAACAACGTTTTCTTCTCAATTTAAAATTATCAGAAATAAATTTGATATCTTTCTACAATACATTAAGTAAACATAACGAGTTTTAACTAATAATTCAGGCTTTTTTTATTTCAAACGGCTTCCTTTTTTCTCAGCGATTGTGTCTTTCACAGGTCAGAATGATGTCCTTTTAGTTTAGGAACAAGCAATGTTCAATTTTACTGTATTTTAAAAATAAGTGTTTGGTTTTTATCATTTGTTTTCTTGAAAAAAGAAATAAAGGAAATAAATGTCTGATTCACAATGCAAATTAACTACCGTGTCTTCATGATACTTAAAACTGTCGCAATCGGAGATACTCAAAAGCAAGGAAGCCTTCATATTATTTGTATCCAAACTTGTCCAATAAGTTTCGCTATTAAGTGAAATGCATTATACGTAATGGATGTATTATTATACACTCGTCCTTTCGGATAAAACGTAAGGGAGCAAAAAGGTATTGGTAAAAATTACATTAATCGTAGCAGTGTCTTTTTGTGAACAATGCAATTATCAAAATTAATTTCGGTTAGTTAAGGAATTAGAGCTATCATCACATATTGGCTATGAGAGTGATATACATTTAGCATGTAGTAGAAATTACAATGAAATATTTCATAAATTTATGAACATATGTTAGTAATTGCGTAATGATAAATAATTTATACTTTTATTCTCATATACTTTTTTTTCATCTTCATAGGGATATTTGTGATTATATTTTTCCCTGAAACATACATGACCATTAATATCAAGAGTTTTTGACAGGAACAACGAGGGAACTAGTTACGGATCTTTTGAGCATTAGATGCGACTTTCTTTACACTTAATTTACAGATCTTTTTAAAACTGTAACATCAGCACAGCCTTCACTTCCTGTTTAATCATCATGTAATAAAGTATCGTAATGTTTCTTCATCTGAAGCTGCATTGATAAATATTTCTTAAACCCTCTCAAAGTATAGTAACATACACTGTTAAATATATATTGCGAAATTGCCACCTATTTCCTAAAATGTGTAGATTTTCGAGGACAAAAGACAACAATGTATGTTTTACGAAAGCACCAGCGTTTCATCCTCGGGTATTTTTGACTTAAATGAAGTTTCTAGAACATCTCCCACCAGGATTATAAAAGATAATCAACGCAACAAAGAGTGACAATTTTATATTATTGATTTGCTACAGTTAGCATACTACAAATATCGGAAGCTATAACTTAGTAACGTTTATTTGGATGACTGAACCAAGAAAACCAAATGTTTTGAAAAATCTCTTGCCAGTTTTTACTTCAGGATAAAAGTACTCATGAGACTGTAAATTATAAGCTGTATCAACATTTTTAGTACTGCATCGTTTACGTCACTGCCGCCAATCGAACTCAGATTCTGAATCTCTCAGATATATGTGACATACAATTCCCATAATAAAGGCTCTTTATTTGAAATGAACAATTTTGTATATTACAAAATAATTTTGACAGAAACAGGATTTCCTTAGATTTAGGCATTTCCTGTTAAACAGGTACTCAAACCATTCTATGGCATTTCAATAACAATTATTTTAAATCAAAACTATATGACCCTGAACAATAAAGTCTAGAATATGATGTATATGATATGGGGTTTCTGGTACATGGCAAAGGGCCTGTTTGAGCGGTTGAGAGGCTTCTTCTTGAAAGTGACCGGCTTCTTCTTGAGCATGAGAGACTTCTCCAAGAAGTGGGATGCTTTTAAAGCAAACGTAAATTTATATATTCTTCTTCTTATCAAACAGTAGCTTCGTCTATTTGGCGGCCCGGGATGGCTAGTTGGTTATGGTAGTCGACGTGTAATCTGAGGGTCGTGGGTTTGAATTACCGTCAAACCAAACACCTTCAAAATGTGGACCGTTAGAGTATGAAGGTTAATTCCACTATTAGTTGGTACTAGAGTAGCCCAAGAGTTCGCGGTAGGTGATGGTGACTAGTTGTCTTTCCTCTGTTCTTATATTGCTAAATTATTGACGAATGAGGCTTATGAAGCTATTTTGTTAACCTAAAGATGATGTAAGCAGGTTAAATCGTCATTCTGTACCTTATTTAAATACCTATACCAGCCGTCTTCGGGTTACGTTTTTCTTCAAGAGGAATTCTCGTTATCGCGAATTACTACATTTTTAACAACTATATCAACTGTTACTGCTTCAAATAGATTCCTTGATGTCATAAACCATCATTGTTGCAAAACTTTCATATCATTCATAATATTAACCGAAGTTTAACATGGTGATGTATTTTAATCGTCATTTCTTTATGCTCAGGATCAGTGGCATATTTACCTGATTTTAAATACTAAAACATTATTTGCGCAACAAACACATATAGGAACTGGTCCAATAAGTATTCAGTTGATTATCCTGAGCGTTTTGAGTTTAACAGAATATTATTTTTGGTTAGTGACATAAAACAAAATACTTACACCAGCGTAAAAAAGGTTTTAGTAAACTAGTTTATACTAACTCAGAAGAAGTTGGTACAAGAATGTCAAATTTAGAAACGAGCATGTTTTTTTATAACTTTTCTTATGTTTGCATAACTTACATTGTAATTAGTTAGGTCCAATAAGTGAGCCCAGTAGTAACACAGCGGTATGTATGCGGACTCACACCACTATAATCGAGATTTCTATACTCGTGGTGGACAGAGAACAGGTTGCACACTGCGTGGCTTTGTACTTAGGGCCCGCCATGGCAAGGTGGGTTAATGCGTGCACTAGTAATCTGAAAGTCGCGGGCTCCAATCCTCTTCGCATCAAAAATTATTGGTCTTTCAGTTGTGAGTGGGTTATAACGTGACGGTCACTCCAAGTATTTGTCGATAAAAGAGTAACCCAAAAGTTGACTATGGGTGGTGATGATCAGCTGCCTTTTCTTTAGTTTCACACTTCTAAATTATGGACGGGTAGCACAGATCGGCCTCTTGTAACTTGGGGCGAAATTTAAAAAACAAAAGTTTGATACATAATTCAAAACAAACCAAAATATTATATTATTAATTTTTTACTTGTCGTAATCCTAAACATTACATAATTTTACACATTATTAAAAAGTAAATGCCTTTGCTCCAAACAATGCAAGTGACTTTATCGTGACATTAGTGGTTTCTCACTAACAATGAGTCAATGTGAGTCTATATCTTATCCCCCATAAAAAAAATTTGATATTGTCTCTCCGCTAAAGATATCTGTTTACGCCTGGCTGACTCAGTTTGAGCTACATTCCATATGACTGGAACAATGGATCCCAGGCATAAACATGACTGGTTTTTCACTAGAACATCAGAACATCTTTCTGTTAGTTCAATGGAATGCTTCCGCAGGAAGACGTTGATAAATTTCCTTCAACACCTAATTATGGAAACATAGGACCCAAACAGGACTGTTTTCCCCTTAAAAGGAAGGAAAGCTACTCATAGTTTATTTGTGTCCTCCAAGACACCACCCGCCTCATCTTCAGAAGGTAGAGATGAACACCTACCTCTACATTCCTGATGGTATTAACTATATTTAGATTATTGGAAGATACATGACAAAAAATGTATGAAACTCTATTTATACTAATTAACATTAAACATTTTAGTGTGAATGTCTTTTTTATTTACTATGCGAAAATCCTGTTGGCTTAACCTAGACTTTTAGCTTAAAATGCTAAGTACATTTTTAACACATAAATATAGGAAGAGATTCGGTCAGCTTATGTAATGTAGAAGACAACAAATTATACCTTACTTGGAAATACATTAAAACACTGTAAATTTATTTTACAGATATTGTTTTAACTTTTTATATAATTTATCCAGATGTTACTGGGTTTAATTTAATTCAACAGTATTAGAGGAACTATACCACAAAGCTGGTGAAATCATGAGGGTGAATAATTATATTATAGGCCATCCAAACATTTTTCGAAACTTGAAATAAAACAAACTATTTTCATAAGAAGCTTTTTGTGTTTATTTTTAAAATATTTCAAAAAATGTTTTATTTTTATTTGTTTGTGATAGCTTACAAAATATTTACTATTATAATTTCCATACATTATCTCAACTTATGGTACACTTTATGGGATTTATTTTATCATGATATCAGTGCCTAAGAAACATTTAGAAAAATAGTGAATATTTTACGTAAAGTCATGACAGCTAGTTTAGAATAAATTCTTCATCCTCGTTAACAATAAAAAGTATTTGAAATGTATTGTATAAGTTCACATTGTATGTGTATGCTTATACTACGAAGCATTGTTTCAAGTCAATATACCCAACGTGTTGAATTTAAATACATATCAAAGTATCAAACATACGCTAATGAGTAAATATTTGTGTTGATTGGTTGAGAATCCTGTGGCGCCATATTTTCTTATGTGGTATCTGTAAATTATAACCGAATATAAAATTAATGTATAGATATAACATTATGCTAAGGAAACACTTTCATATTAAAATTAAAAGTTAGCAGCATTGTTATTCAGGTTAATACACGTTAATATCCAGTCATAAAGCTCACTTTTTTAGTTTTCCTTCGGTATAAATATATTTGACTGTTAGGTTTACCTGATCTATAGACTTTTCAGGAATACTTGACTTGTACTATGAAGGCTGCTGATGTATGTCATTGGACTTGAATAACATTTAACTTACGTATATTACATTACATCTGATTGTAAACAAAACTTTATATAAAAGAAGAACCCCAAAAGAGGTTTCTTTGAGAACTCTCATGAATACCAATTTGATTTTAAGTATTTTGGACGATGAAACGTGAGAACACAACCATCAACGGATATTATGGATGTAACGTAAAGTAGCGGATGATTCCCACGAATAGAAGTTATCTGCCCTTTCATTTATACAGGGCTCACAGTAACCCACAACATTTAAGATGTTAAAACCATTTGTTGTTAAATTAAAGGACGATAAAATGTGAGAAAAAACAAACCTTGTTTTTATGATATTAAAATTAGTAAATAATAATGTTTTTTGTTTTACTTTTCTCATTCAAAACAAAACGAATTTAATAGTAATAAGGAAACTGGAACTTTTTGTTTTCTGGAATAAGGACGATGCTATTCATTCCAACAACCTAATTAGACAACAATCAATGATAGTTTAATTTAAGTTAAATATTTTATAATTTTTTATACGTGAACGTGAACATTTTAAAGTTTTATTTTAAAAAGTTTGAAGATGTTTCTTAACCACAGAATAAAACAATATAATTATGACACTTGAATTACAGAACAATTTTTTTACCATAAATTTTCAAGCCAGAGTTCAAAATTAAACGTTTTGTTCTATAAAGGAAAGACATGAGATAATGTTTCTTTGTTTTGTTTTGTTTCTAAATTTCGCTCTCAACCACACGAGGGTAATCTGTGCTAGCCATCCCTAATTTAGCAGGGAAAGACAAGAGGGAAGGCAGCTGGTCATTACCACCGACTGCAATCTCGTGGGCTACACTTTTACGAGAAACAGTCACTATACAGCTTCCCCACCGCTGAAAGGGTGAGCATGCTTGGTGTGACAGGTATTGAACCCTTTGATCCTTATGTTACGAGTCGACCACCATAGCCACCTGACCATACCAAGCCTGCAAGGTAAGATTTGAAGATTAGACAGTTATATTTTCCAGGATTTAAAATATAATAAATGTTCAGTTCTTTGATAAAACTTTAATAAGTAACCTGCGTAGAAACTTCTTCTTTAATAATGTATTCACTTAGAATGGCTTTCCGGCATTTTATTCGTAATATTTTCAGTTTATAGGCCAACATTATTTACCTCGATAGAAAATTACTTTTTATAACCAAATAAATGATATCACTTGGAGGTTAACCCTCACCATATCACGATGAGGTGATCCGCTGATTTTTTTTTATTGTAGCAATTCAGAGAGTGTCTATGTTATCTGTCTCTAATTATGAATTTATAGACTGTATGGAAGACAGTTACTGAACACCATCTACTGTCAAGGCTTGGACTGCTCTTTACTAACGAATAGTGTGATTAACCGTTACCATGTAATGAATACACATTTGAAATGGCAAAAATATTTGATAAAAGGTTTTGCTTCCGTGACTTGCAGATCGTAAATTTCTCTTTTACCAAACTGTGTTGGGCCCATCACAAAGAAAATAGCTTAGATAGCATTTTTATCTTAAACCCGATGAGAATAGATAATATTAGTTATTTTGTTGTAGAATCATGAAAAGAATATTTTCTTCACATAGTGATACCCAAGAGATGTTAACAACGTTTTAGAATAGAAACGGAGAATGTCCTTTCATATGTTTCACTTCTCATCATATGAATTATTAGTGGAATACTGTACTTACACGCTTAATATTTCAACAGGGGTGAGAAGGTTAAATTGGGAATTTTTTTTAAACCTTTAACGTTTTTTGTAGATTAGATGTTGATAAAGTTAGGTTAGAAGTCATTTTTATAAAATATTGAGCAAAAAGTACTACCAACCCTTTGATATTCTAGAACATGAGTATCGAGGAAAACAGATTCAATCTTTGCAACCCACTTTATAATAACTAATCATCAAGTTAATCTTAAAAAACTGCAAGTAAAATATTGATTTTTTTAATAGCCAAAATCTTTGCTAAGGATGTCGGATGGAAGGATTTTAATCAGTACCTTAAATAGTGTAAATATGGTCAGTGATAAATGAAGTATTTGTGAAAAGAACTTTTTACTGGTTTTTTTTTACTCGATTATGTAACCAAGTTCCGACCGTTTCAACTATGAGTTATAGAAATATATAACGTTTAAAACTCCAACGTGAGGTCTATGGAGTCGAAAGATATCACATATATATATGTATATAAATCTCAAGGCCAATCAACATAAAGAAAAAATATACATTATGAGTTCTTAGACTCAACAACTTATTTGAGTAGAGCTTCGAAAAATGAAAATAAGAAAAGAGAAAATGAAAATAAAAAACTGTTTTAGCATTTACTAGGAAAATTGTGAATACAATGAAATTAACCTAAATACTGGCTGGTAAAAAGTTTCAGATCACACCAAAAACAAGTTCTAAACAGAGTAGGAAATGTCCAGCAAGAGGTCTTAGTAGTGAGTTGCACGGCCGTCTTTTCGAATAACTTTAAACATTTGCTTTAGCATGGTCGATGTAAGTGTTTGCAGAAGGCTGAATGAAATGCTATTCCAAATGGTGAAGATGGCTTCACGAAAATCATGCACTGTTTGGAATTGACATCCATTTCTTTAGTCTTTCCTTGCCATCCACTTAGAAACTATTTCAATAGGGTTCAGCTCGGGCGAACATACTGGATGGTCTGAAAGAATCACGTTATTTGCCATGAAAAAGTTTTGTTCTGTGAGCATTGCCGATTGCAGTGTTGTCCTGAAATCCACCAAACTTTCACCCATACTGGACTATACATTCCTTGGAACTCAAGACATGAAACAAAACAAACACTCAACATACTGAGAAACCAAATAAACACAGCCATAAAACTATGCTCACCAGATAAAATTGATAACGAATTAGGCGAAATAAAACAATACTTCATGAACATCAATAAGTATCCTCCACAAACAGAAAACATCATACTCACACACCTGGACAAAAAGCAAAATCAACAAAGAAACGTAAATATGCCTCACGAATTAAAAAATCACGAAGCCGTATGCTGCTGCACAGCATATATTCCCGACATCAGCAAACAAATAACCAACATTTCGCAAAACTAGTAACAAAATATGATATTCCAGTTAATACCAAATTTATTCAAAAACCAGGCACAAAATTGAGGTCTAAACTATGTAAAACCTAGACTAACAAACACTAAACCAACATTATTAATAAAATACAATGTGATAACCGCCACGACTTCTACATTGGAGAAACAAGAAGAAAAATTGTAATCAAATAAAAAGAACACAAAAAGTCACCCTCACACGTTTTCGAACAATGCCACACAAATAAACACAACATAACCACAGAAAACACTCAAATACAAAATAAAGAAACAAACGCAAAATTAAAGAAACCTTACTTTTACAACAACTCAAGCCCAAAATAAACCAAAACAAAGGAACACCTTTATACTTATATCAATTAATATAATAAAACATCTAAGCATGCTCTCTACATTCCTACAATCAATTACATAACCCGCTTGAAATATGTGTTCATCTGTGGGTCAGTTTGTTGTTTCTTTCTTTGTGAATAAGATGATGACCAAAGAAGGTCAAAACGTTGTTTGTTCATCTACATACAGCTTTCTCTACCCATATCAGCTGTTTTTACATATATATTTTTCACTGAGGATTTTAGTCTGTACCTGATGGTGTTTTTAGTTGTGTAGCCGTGGTTGTTGATAAATGAAGTATTTTTGAAATAAACTCTTCTCTTGGTGTTTTACTCGGTTGTGTAACCAAGATCCGACGGTTTTAGTTATCAGTTATAAAAATATAACGTTTTACACGCCAATTTCAGGTCTATGAAGTATATATATATATATATACAGCACCGGTGCTGGAAATATCCCTCAGGAAATTTGGTCCATGCTGATTCGATAAAATCACGCAGTTCCTGCAGATTTGTCGGCCACACATTCATGTTGCAAACCTTCCTTTCTACCTCATTACAAAAGTACTATATTGAACTGTGATATGGTGACTGTCCAGGTAATTGGTGTACACTAAAGTTACTGTCATGTTCGTGGAATCAGCATGAAATGATGCGTGATTTATGATATGGTGCATTATTCTGCTGGAAGTAGCCATTGCAAAATAGGTAGAAAGTAACCATAAAGGAATGCACATTTTCAGCAACAATTCTCAAGTACGCTTTAGCGTTCACATTATTCTGAAATGCTATTAAGGGGCCTAATGTGTGCCAGTAAATCGTATCCCACACTATTATACCAACACCATTACGTTTGCTGTTGACACAGTACAGAATGATTCCATCGATTCATGCTGTTTCCGCCAAATTCATATTCTACCAAATGCATTCCGCAGCAAAAATTGAGATTCGTCAGACCAGGAGACGTTTTTCCAATCTTCAGTCGTCCTGTTTTGGTGATCCTGTGCCTACTGTAGCCTCATCTTCCTGTTGTTAGCTGACATGAATGGAACCCTGCATGGTGTTCTGCTGCTGTAGGCCATCCGATTCACAGTTCGATGTTTCTTGTGTCAAAGTTTCCCTTCTACAAACCACTGTTCGAAAGAATGGTTATTGGAGTATTTGTAGCTTTCGCATGAAAACCAGATGTTTTCGTTCATATAATTGTATCTTACTGAATGTTATTTTCGCCATTATCTATAACTTCTAGAAACTGTAATGCGTGAAAATTCCAGGCGATCAGCAATGTCGGAGATGCTAGAACCATCACGTCTGGCACTAACAATCATTTCACAATGAAAGTCACTTAAATCACGCCCATTCCACATTGTAATGTTTGATTGAAGAACAAGTTAATGTCTTAACTCTTGAGCATGTCTGTATGCTTTATATATTGAGTTACAGGCACACGATTCTCTGTTTAGTTATTTGATTTCAAAACCAGGTGTACCTTATTAATTGACCACTAAGTGTATACATGTATTCTTCAATAAACAAAATGTAGCTGTCCAGAATATTCATCCCATGAATACTTTTTATAAGAAAATGGAATAAAAATATAAATTTTTGTAGATAATTTAATGAGATATATACTGTTTGAAAAGTTACTATAATATACATTTTTATCACTATTTTTGTCATTTTTCCTTATAAATTAACAGCTGAACAGTGAAAATTACATATTTTAACGTTAGAATATTTAATAACGAAACTGAGTCATTTGAAGATCACTAGATTCCATTAAATGAAATTCTGGTCAGATATGGATAATATTTATAGCAAGTTATCATCTAAACATGTAAATGTACTTGGGTGAACGTGGTATTGAAACACTTTAAAGTAACGTGTAAAAATCTTCATATTGGTTAAAAGTGGAATATTCCCTTATTGAAACTGATGATTCCATTAAACCATGGAAGCCATGGTGTTGTTTTTTAATTATGTTTAATACAAAAATAAGTTTAAAACATTACCGAAACGGTCATGCCGTTCAACAAAGCATGAAGCTGGGTTCTGACGTATAAAGTTGAATTGGAAATGTTTCGTATTGATTAGAACAAAGACATTCTGTTCAAATACACATATCTTCGAGTCATCAACCCAAGACTTTCTTCTATTCCATAGATGACCAAATATTATTATGAACTTAATTTTATCATATCTTTACTACTTTATGCAGTATAATAATAAATTAAAAGACATACCACATTTTTCTAGTATTATTCCAAAACTTAATCATCATTTTATTCAACCTATATACGTCCATAACACATCATACGTTCATCCTCTGCATATGTTTAATGCATCACAATACACACCTTACATCTATCTAACATATCACAAAAATAACTAACAAGGAATAATATCAGTTACTGTACATAATAAAATTAACCCTCATGAGTGTTTAATATGACAATATTCACCTTATACACGTATCTAATACACCACAATACTCATTTCCTACACCTGTGACCCGCTGGTTAGGGGTTCATGGCTCGCAATCTGAAGACTGTAGGTTCAAATCCCCGTCATACCAAACATGCTTGTCCTTCCAGCTGTAGCACTATTATAATGTATAATTATTATAATCAAAGTAATCCTTTGTAATGGCTGATGTTAACCATCTACTTTCCTTCGAGTAAGGCGAGTCTATTACTGCTAAATTACGGGCGGCTAGGGCACATCACATCTTTCCGCGAAATTCATTCAAATTCTACACATTTTTAATACTGTAATTATCAACTCGCATAATGTCATTTACTACTGTGTTTAACAAATACAGATTTCAATGTCACATATGAGCTGCTCAAAATATATTCGTAATACGCCACTCTTGTTTCATAGGCCTAATTCTGATCTGAAACACAGTAAATATTTAATTATACTTCTCGTAAGACATTATTATACAGCCTATTACATTGTTAAATGATATATTCTTTATATTGTCTGACAGGGATTTTCATGAATTAGAACAGTGTATAACAATTGTATTCGTCAAACCCATTACTAATCCCACCATAAAAACTGCTATTTTACCAAAGGTTTTGTAAAAATAGTTTTGACCACTATTGTTTATATTGCATCCCAGTTGACTTGAAAAGCTCTGGTTTGAATGAAACATGTCTTCGATAATGGATGTAGCGATCATAGTGTGGATGGAGTATTATATTTATACAGTTTTCTAATTCTCGAAAATTACGAAGGGACTATATAAAAGTGTAGTGTTGAAAAACAGAACAGATCTGGTGGTAATATTCCACGATTTTTACAAGTTGTAATACTGCTTCGTCTTGTAAAGATTCTTAATACCACGGCGTTTTGAAACTTGCATGATCATTAATCCTTACTACGAAATGAATAAGCTTTAATAAACGTCCGTACCTCATGACCTCAGACCTTGAAGAAGATATTTGTTTTTTATTCCAACAAAAGTATCCTAACAAAAAAAAATTGTAAAACAATAAATACAACAGATTTACACGTTCTTAGTGATATTTTCGTTCTCTTTTCTTTGAAAAAAATAACATTTTCATACAAGTATTTTTACACCTTTGTTTTATAACGTTATCGGTTGGCCAACTACCATTCTTAATTTCTGATCTTTAAAACAAATTTGTCAACGTTTTCTTTTCTTCATTTTGTTCTGTTTTCATGTTCACCTTTTGTCAACTGAAATCTCACTCGAATTAACTTTTTTCTCCTTGTTATTTTCTGTTATGTTAATTAATAATACATTTCTTCAAATCCTCATTGGATGTTCATCACAAGAGAACACTGGAAAAATAGAGGTTTTATCTTGAACTAGGTAAGACTAAATATTTACGTTCAAAACGTTTATGAAAACAGTTTTTGCTAAGTAATTTGAGCTCAACAATCCGCTTAGAAATAGGTTCTGTGGTTTAAAGTTTATTTTATTAATCTGATTTGTGGGCACTAAAGGTAAAAATGAGCAAAGATTAAATATTATTCTAGTTTTTGATCACACTATCTGTTCTTGTCACATAATTTTGAAGCAGCAAACGATCTCTGTCTCCTGCTACACATCATGTCACAATAATTAGATAGAAATACTATAGCTTTTTTCTTGAAGAATATAGTTTTAATTATGATACGTTAAATGTTTCGTAGCAACTAGAAATAACGTTTAACACTGAAACCAAAATATTTGACAAACAGTTTCTGGTCAGAAAACCCGAAGAAGGTGGATATGACGGAGTCTTAGTGAATTCATCATATGTGTTTTATTAAACTAGCAGTTTGTTTTGTTTTTGAAATTTTGCACAAAGCTACTCGAGGGCTATCTGTGCTAGCCGTCCCTAATTTAGCTGTGTAAGACTAGAGGGAAGGCAGCTAGTCATCACCACCCACCACCAACTCTTGGGCTACTCTTTTACCAACGAATAGTGGGATTGACCGTCACATTATACACCCCCACGGCTGGGAGGATGAGCATGTTTAGCGCGACACGGGCGCGAACCCGCGACCCTCGGATTACGAGCGCACGCCTTAACGCGCTCGGCCAAGCCAGGCCGTAAACTAGCAGTTACAGACAACGAATGAGGAAACGTTGTGAATATTAACAACAGAATCGTACACTGTGGAAGTAATGTGGTTTTTATCATTGCTATGTCATTCAGTTACAGTATTTTATTAACATGTCTTATTTTACAAAATTTTAACAAAGTTTACTTGAAATATATCATTGATATGCATTAATAAAATTAGATTAGTCGCAATGAACACCATAAATACTCACATCGCTCACACTGATATTCACAAGTCTCACCTTAGTCACACCAGTTAGGATGGGTCGTATTTGGAATAAAATAGCGAACTTAATTCTAAAGATCCTATTATAATGAGCAAAGGATTTCAGCAACTCGCTTTTTTAGATGACGAAATATTACGGGGAGGGAAAGCAAATGGAATACAGAAGGATATGGATTATGAACTTAAAGATGTTATAGTTGTAGGTGATTCCTTGACACAGTCCATGGATAAAATAGTCTGTAGTATAAATAGGGAGGAAAGAGTACCCTAGGGAACAAGGGGAAGAAGACGTAACTGACAGAGGAAAATATATAATGAAAGGGTTTTACAAATATGTATTTTTGTTGTGTACATATGAGTTAACCGATCAGGGAAGGGTAAATCAGAGGAGCAAATTAATAAGTATAAGACGTTTATAAAAATATTTAAAGATAAATACCATAAATACACAGACATAGTTACTGCATATGCAAATATGGGTAAGAGTATAGATTTGGTTTATCTGAAATTTTACAAAACATTTTATAAAGTGCCACGTAAAAGGTTTATACGAAAGCTTATCTTTATCCGCAAGGTGTTTCAGTTAACTTATTCGATAAAAAATTGGTCTCATGGAAGTAAACAAAAGAGTTATTATTAACAGAGATAAGTGAAAGTGGACTGAAGTTGCAAATTTTGTATTTCAGGGTTATTAGGACCATTGCTCTTTTGATTTAAATTAATAACATACATGAAGAAATAGACAATAAATTACTTAATGTTGCTTATGATATTAAGGTATTGAGTGCTGCTGGTTGTGAAGAGGATGAGTCTGCTTTAAAAAAAATTAGATTATTTAATCAGTTGCGCAAATAAATTACAAATCGATTTAAAATGTTATAAATGCCAGATATGTAAATAACTTTAACAGTGTCATGAAAAAGAGTATTGGTATTATTGTTGATCAGACCATCAAAAGAGTGTGCTGTTGCTAGAGGTAGTGAAAAAAAAACATTTTTTATTATATCGACAGAAATATAAAATATAAGTCAAAAGAAGTGTTATTTTCTTCTTATAGGTGACTAGTTGCTCAACATTTGAAGGATTTTGATCAGTTTTGCGCTCTTTACCCTGGGAAAAATATTGAATTGTTGTAAAGAGTTCAGTGGAGGGTTATTAAACTGGCACCTGGGATGGAGGTGTTGTCATATGAGGAGAGATAAGATGCTTTTCCCTTGACAAAATAACAGTTAAGAGAGACTAATTTAAATGTAAAAGTAATTGATAATGTTGGTGCATCAACATTCTTGATATTTAACAGTAAGGATTGCAGACTAAGTAACACAAATAAAGATTTAGGCAAGGGAGCAACCTATTCAACTGAGACAATTTCATTTTTCACATAGAATGGTTAGTCGTTGGAAAGGGATGCCTTCGGATATCATAGAGGCAGAAAAGTTCACCGAGTTGAAAATAAAAACTGGTAGAGGTGTGAATGATAAGAACTGGTTTTTAACTCTCTTTTTTCATTATTTAATAGTTTTACTTTGGCTGAGAGGATGGAACAGCCCAGCTAAACCAATCAGTCTCTTATTGACTCCAAACATTACGTTATATTTGTTTGTTTGTTTAGATTTTCGCTCAAAGCTACACATGGGCTATCTATGCTAGCGGTCTCTAATTTAGCAGCGTAAGACCAGAGAGATATCAGCTAGTCATCACCATTAACAGTCAACTCTTGAGCAGCTCTTTTCCCAACAAATAGTAGGATTTACCGTTACACGATAGCGACCCCAAGGCTGGAAGGGCGAGCGTGTTTGGTGTGACGATCTAACATGAGACCCTCAGATTACGAGTCGAGTACCTTAATCACCTAGCTATGTCAAACTCATTTTGTTATGTTCACATGGTATTACAGGTTGTATGTGTTTTCTCATAGCAAAACCGCATCGGGGTTTTTGCTCTGTCCACTAAGAAGAATCGAACCCTAATTTTATCGTTGTAAATCTGGTGACTTTCCGCTGCCACAGAGAGGTACGGTGTTATAGAGGTGGAAGTGTGACACCATATTTATGTGTGTTTTCTCATAGCAAAGCCACACATTGGACTATCTGCTGAGTCCACTGAGGGGTTATGTAAATATGCATAACCAAATGATATGAAAAGTGATAATTAATATCTAATTAGTCATTTACTAACTGAATGCTGATTAATAAATTAAATGCAATTAGTGTGCAACTTATTAATTAATATTTAATTTATTATTACTTAAAGATTAGTTAATTAAATAATGAGGTATAAATTGAATGCAAATTTATAATTACATATTGATTATTACTTTGTGAATGCAATATTGAATGTTCACCTTTTAAATACGATTACGTCATTAACACCACAGAGAACGTTGTTAACACTGATCTCTTTTATACATTTACATTTAATAATGTTGTTGTTGTTTTGAATTAAGCACAAAGCTACACAATGGGCTATCTGTGCTCTGCCCACCACGGGTATCGAAACCCGGATTTTAGCGTGTAAGTCCGCACTCATACCGCTGAGCCACTGGGGGACTTATATTTAATAAATACGTGATATTATTAGTTGTGCTTTTATTATTAATCTTGAGTGGCTCTAATTTTATTAAAATATTTATAAAAAAATAACATTTTATTTAGAAAGTTTAATAAGCTTATGTATTTTATTTTAAAAATGATAGAGGTTTATTATTTCTTTCCTGACATAAAATTGGGACTGTTTGTAAAATAATAATTTTTGTCTCTTTGTTTTGAAAAAGACTCGAGCACTATTTGCGTTAGCCGTTCCTAATTTAGCAGTTTAAAACTAGAGGGAAGGCAGCTAGTCATCACCACCCACTGCCAACTCTTGGGCTACTCTTTTACCGACGATTATTGAGATTGTCCGTTACATTATAACGCCTCCACGCCTAAAAGGGTGACCATATTTGGCGCTACGGGGAGTCGAACCCACGCCTCACAGCTTGCGCTGTTCTAACCCCTTGGCCATGCAGGCTAATTTTTGTCAAAATAAAATAGTTTTTTCCTTAGAACTGATGTATACATTTTATACTAATTTGTTACGAACAAAAGTGGATAAAAAAACAACGTTGCACAAACTGAATGGATCTCAGGGTATAAGATATAATATGGGATATAAAATGTGTTCTAGGACTTGGAGGTGACTATGGAAAAAAGGACCCACATTGCGGTGGGAATACACCATCTATCAGTCTTCACTCCTATTCGCCAGTCTCACATAAAGAAAAAAAAAGTAAAGAAATAGCAATAGAAATAATAGATATAGAAATAGAAATTAGAAGAGCGAGGTGTAGATGCTCACGCACACAACGATTTTTTTCCATTCATCCTTTGCTGTCTGCAGACAGTTATTGGAAGGTAACTGCTATCCGAAATAAAGAAGAAAAAGTGAGTTAAAGTTTATAAGAATAAGGAAAATAAGGTCATTTAGTAAAATAAGTAAGTTAATTAAATTTACTTCTTCAGGCTCCTTTGAGGTAGAAAGGCACAAATTGGTAGCTCAGTAAACGAATTATATCAGTATGAAGGGTCCCACTCAGTTATCAAAATTAACTAGTATAACTCCCAACTACCACTCATCAAGTCTATTGTGACTATCGTGTTCTTAGAAAGCCTTTACATGCGGTAAGGTGTACATCTGCATAAAGTTGTGCCACGGTATTAAACTGCGTTATTCATAACTAAAAATAGTTATAAATTTTAAGTAATTTTGTTCTTTATATTTATGTAACATATTCTTATATTTGTTACATAAGTTTAATAATTTTATTTAAAGTTTCCTTATTACATCAATTAACTATTAAATTTTGCATCAGTATTTCAACATTACTGATATATTATTGTATCTTATTACAAATTTTACAATATCGGAATAATTGGAAAGTTATAATGCTTACAACAGAAGGGTGCGGTATCGTACTCTTAAAATAAGGTAGATTATAAAATATAAGTGAAATTATTTTCTTTCATAAAAAATGTGTTTATTGATATCCTTAACATTTGTTTCAGTTTATAAATTCAAATATTGTGTTTTGAATAGATGTTGAAAAAATTTCGGTTTCTGATTCTGCTTGTTAAATAGTGTTAATAATATTTATTTCGGGATTATATATACAAATTAAATAATCTATATACCTGTAAGTTAAGATAAAAATGTATGAAACTGTGTAGTATTAAATAAATCTATTCTCATAATAATAAAGATATAAATTTGCTATATAAGTAGAATAGTTAGTTCTCATTGGAACTAATACTTGTTTAAAAACTAGCAATTGAAAAATATATAATTATTGTAGATACAAACTTAATAAATCTTTGATGTTTTTGAGCTGAATCTACTTTCCTGCAGTTTAATAACAGGATAACAGAACTGTTCTATTAATGAATTTAAAACAAATATTAAATATTTTAATGGAATTGTGGTGTACAATGAAGTAAAACCAAATGTTTAAATATTATTCGTTTATTCAGAATTTTGTAGATATTTTAAAATGAGTTTATTATTTTTTATTATCCAAAAAAGTAGGTTTTTATATTATTAATACTTTTGTTTTTAATTTTAAGAGGTAAAATATTAAATAATTTCTTTAATTGAACTGCGCGGCATGGCCAAGTGAGTTAAGGTGTGCACCTCGTCGCACCAAACATGCTCGCCATTTCATCCTTGATGGCGTTATAGCGTGCCGGTGACTTCCACACCCAAGAGTTGGTGGCAGGTGGTGATAACGTGTGGCTTTCCTTCTGGTCTTACCCCCCCCCCAGTGGCTCAGTGGTATGTCTGCGGACTTACATGCTAAATTCCGGGTTTTGATACCCGTAGTGGGCAGAGCACAACTAGCCCTTTGTATAGCTTTGTGCTTAACTCAAAAAACAAACAAACCTTCTGGTCTTACACTACTAAACTAGGGACGACTAGCACAGATAACCCTTTTACAATTTTGCGCGAAACTAAAAACAACAACAACAAATATTTAATAAAATGGCCGTTTCTTCAATAATTGTTGTTATTGAATTAGAAATAAATCTGCACAATAATTTTGTTTAGAATAAAATTTATAATAAGCTTTATAATTTATTATAAACTTTAATGTGGTCATTGATTTATGTAACTTTATATTGGTTATTAGCTTAAATTTTTTGTACTGTTGATTTCTTTTTTCATAATGTTTGTTTGTTTTTTGTTTGTTTTGGAATTTCGCACAAAGCTACTCGAGGGCTATCTGTGCTAGACGTCCCTAATTTAGCAGTGTAAGAGTAGAGGGAAGACAGCAAGTCATCACCACCCACCGCCAACTCTTGGGCTGTTCTTTTACCAACGAGTAGTGGGATTGAACGTCACATTATAACGCCCCCACGGCTGGGAGGGCGAGCATGTTTGGCACTACTCGGGCTGGAATCCTACAACCCTCAGATTACGAAGCGCACGCCTTAACTGGCTAGGCCATGCCAGGCCCTGGTCATAACGTTTAAAACCTTTTATAAATGATACCAATATTACAATTAGCCTTATTAATGGGAATTATAACATTTTCTTGCATTTCTTGAAACTTATTTTTTAATTGATGAATCAAAAAATCTGTAAAGTATTTCTTTAATTTTGAACAAGATAGTTTAGTTTTAACTGTTCAAGTAACTACAACTTACTTTACATAAACGATCTAGGTGGATAAAATGTAATACAGTTAAGTTTTAAAATATATTGATCAATATTGTTTTCAATAGATTTTAGAATATTATTCTTATAACATTTTGTGACTATTCTGTATTTAGATAATTTTTTAGTATTTCATGCAATATTTTATGTTTTAAATTTTCAAGATACCAGCAACAATTGACACTATTGTGTATAGTGTCAATAAATAAACTCAGTTCACACTCACAAACTAAGTTATTAACTTCATCTACATTTAAATTAGTTTAAAAAACTTAAATAATAGTTCTTATAACCAAAAACAAGCCGAAACAAACATAAAATAAAATAAAAACATTGTAATAACTGAAAGGATCCCAAGGTACTAGCTATAATGTTGGATATAAAATGTATTTTGGGTTTTGGAGGAAATTGCCAGAGTAAGAACAACATTGTGGTTGAGGTACACTGGCTGTCACTCTACATTATATATTGGTGGACCACTTTGAATTTCGTATTTATAATTGTTGGTAGGTTTTAACTTTTTCCAAGAAATTATGTTACTTTTTATTGTTTGATCAGGAATTTTATAAATCTGGAACTCACTAAATACTTTGTGTCTAACATTAATTACCAAATAAAAATGTTTGATTTGTAGTTACTCTTTTTCTTAACTTGATAAACCATTGACTTTTAAGAGATATTTTATAATATCTACAAGTACGTGTTTTGCATTATCGTGTCCAAAATAAAAGAAACTAACTTATTAAAGTCATTTATTTTTTTTATTTTGGAAACGTGATGTTCATAATTTTTTTTTAAATTAATTAAAGTATACTGGTACACCAGTATAAAATGTATTATCCAAATTACTACAAAATTCTGATAAATCAACCCATTTTAATTTATTTACTTCATCTCTAGTATTCTTACATTTATTAAAATTTATATCTAGAGAAAATTAGCGATAAAATAATCATTACTGAAATTCAAAGCTGTAGAATTATTAAGATATTGGTTCACTTCATAAGGATATAATGTTTTTAGTTTCGAAATGTAGAAGTTCTGTCGTTCAAGTCTATTTGTGTCTTTATCAACAATTTCTTACGTTCTTATCTTAATAGAGGTTAAAAAGAGTGAATTCAAAATGTTTTAACTCTGTAGAATTCATTAACCTATTTTTAACTTGAGATTTATGCAAAAGGTTTGAATTTTTACCCTCCTTTACAAACACACACACCAAACTTGTTAACATGCTGTTGGACAGCCTTTATCTCTATACATAAATGTTTTTATTGCAGTGGAGATATTAACAGTAGAACAAAGAATTGTGTGAAGAATGAAAATTATCAGTGAAAATAATAAATTTTAAGTGCTGGGAAACTGATTTCGGTTGAACAAAATTAGAAAATCAGTTGAAAGAACTTCTGTATACCGACACTGTTTATTCCCATGCTATTAACATTCAGATACTTTTCGGGTTAAAGAAATTATAAAAACTCATACTTCAAAGAAAAAAAAATGTTATATGTTATCACATAACAATTGACATCTCAGGTGCTGACGAGGCATCTCGTTCAATACAAATAATACATAATACGTTTAAAGGTTTCTCATGTTCTAAGCAGTCAGTGAAATTAATTCTTTCATTTGTATCATCAAAGTAAAAAAAATAAATAAACAAGAATAGGTTAATATTTAAAATATTGTGGAAAGGAAACACAACGTATAACATATTTTAAACGAAACTTTGTATAAATGAAACCAATTATAAAAACGAAAAAAACACACGAAAGAGACAGATAAAACCCAGTCAGGGTATATTCTGACGTATTCCCGTGTTTGGTTTTATCGGAAACTCTATATGTATGAATTTTGTCTTTCAGCGAATAAACAACTGAACTATTTTCAGATATTTCGTTTAAATGTTTTCGCCATATATGCGATTCCTTTGTGAAATCTTATAGCCTGAAAGAAAGATAAATTATAAAATACGTATACCCCCCCCATAAATCAATGGTTAGTTAGTGGGCTTATGACGCTAAAAACCGGATTTTGATACTCGTGGTTGCAGTGCTGGATTAACGTGGAGTTGTGGTAATATTTTGGAATAACGATACAAATAATTAACTCTTGCCTCAATTCTTCTCGACTCACGAACCGCAATTTTTTTACTCGGGTGGCCTATGCATTTATTGGGTACTGATGACGGGCATAGGCGAGATTATCTAATTCATTTTTAAGATATCACGAAAGTTTCATCCTAGTTACAAATGAAATGAATAAAATACTGTGTGTGTGTGATTTTCTTAAAGCAAAGCTACAGCAGGTTATCTTCTGGCACGTGCGCTGGCACGGAGGGGAATCAAACCCCTGATTTTAGCGTTCTAAATCCGGAGACATACCGATGTTCTAACGGGAAACAAATCAAATACTCTAAAGAATATCGTACAAACTTATAATTTGTTTTTATTTTCACTAAAAAAACTTTTCTACATTAAACGTTTGTTTTTATGCAGTATCTATTTGTGTATTATTGTAAAACATCATGTAAAGTATAAAACATTATGTGTTTTTTATTTTTATATTTCGTACTGATGTGAGGTTTTTACTTCCACTTGATCTTTGCACGAAAGATAGAAATTATATTTTCTCTGTTAAAATTATCCTCAACAATAAGTGCATCGTCTCTATACAATTGCAAACATTTCTACATATAAAGATTTTTTTGTTGTTACAAATCAACTTTCATGATTATTTATCTCTGACATCGAAAATCTTTCAATTTTTTAATTAACTTTTCTCTGAACAGTTTCTCTATTGTTACGCTTAACCATTTTATAACCAACAGTCACAGAAAATAAAATTTAAAATAATTACGGATATTTAAACAAAAACTGATACCAAGGCAACTAATGTGTAAGAGGAATATGACAGTGTACATATATTTAGATATATAAAAATCATACATATTCTTTCATATCAGTAAGCAGAGCTGCAAAATGTTGAAAAAAGGTATAATTTTGTGAAAAGGTATATAATGGATTACAACCTTAGCTACATGTTTATTTCATAGAATGTTGGACACCTTTCATACTTAAACAATACACAACATTAAAATATTAGGGTAAAAAACCCTTCAAGTTAAATCACCTATTTAGATATTGGTTAAAGCAGGAGAAGAATAATTTATGTAATTTACATTAATACAGTATATAAAGAATTATCTTTGTGTTATACGTGTGCGAGTGTGCGTTTATTTATTTATTTTCACGATTAGTAGCTGAAGTCTTCAGACGAGAGAATTAATTTTTGTCGTATTGCTTTCGTCACACAACATTCTTTCGATGCCAAGATCATTGGTACTTCAAATAATTCTTGTGGATTACTTCATTCATCCAATTATTGCCTTCGTCGACCAGTTTAAACCTAACGTATCAGTTCACCAAAGAAAAACTAGAATGCTTATAATGCAGTCTTCAACATTCCAGGACCATGATTATCTATATAAACCATGGAAAGTTGATATTAACGTTCACTGCTCTCCCACGAAGAGTTCCATTAGCTTATACTCGGTATTTATCAAGGACGTTCATCTCTCTGTAACTCCAGCTTAAATTCAACATTTTGTAGAAATAACATCCACGAAACTCCATGCAACCCACAGACATTACAACAAGACAAAAGGTTTACCAACTCGCGTTGTTAAAGTCGTGACCGAGCATAAATACGTATATGATTATATACTTAACCACAGATGTACCTACGTTGACCAACTTCTCTTCAACATGTCAAGTCTAACAGTCAGAGTACCCCTCGTCCAGTAAGCTTTTCATCTTGATGTATACCAATTATCTTTTCTGCAAGCAGAAATACTTAATTTATGCTAAGAAGAAAGACAAGGATACTATGATCAACGTTGACGTTACCATTCAGTAGGACACAAACCAAAGAGGACAGCTTCGTGCTAGACTCAAACCAAGCTCGTTAAGACTACAGACATATAAACCACTACAAATATCAACATCACGTTCAGCAAGAACACACAAACAAGATTCGCAAGAAGACACCAATATTCTCAGACCAAAATAAAACGACTCATTGAGACAGAGAGAATCGATCACTCAGTTTTGTATCCACGAACTGCCTGTCTTTATCCTCCTAGTGCCTTATATCGATCTTTTGACCGATCGCAGACTTAACACTTGAATTTTATCGGTTTATATATATTTTTTAGATATTTTGTTATAAGCTTTACTAACCCTGATTTTCTTTTTCAGCAAGTTTCGGGTAAGGGCAGGGTAGATTTTTCGTCGTCCTAATCTTCAAACCGGGTTTTCTTTTGGTACTCCCGTTTCTTTCTCCCGACAGCAAACTCTGGATTTTGGATCTACAGATCTCCATCTTCTTGTGTTGTTTTTTGTAGAGTCAAGATATTTCCTCTTGCGGACCACCAATAGACTCTTGCGACCAGATTGCATTACAAATTCGTAAAGTTTAAATCTTGTCGGTTTAGCTATTAATAATCAATCACTTGCCCAGATAAATTTAACATCACGAGAAGGGTGAAGAGAAGGTCTTTCCTGAGCGCCCTCGATGCCGTCATGAGATGCAAAGTGTTAAATCATTATAAGTGCCACAAATTTTATTGTTTTTAACCGTGTGTGATTCATTTCATTTTGATTTTTGGTTTTCTGATCGAGTCACCAAGCGTAGAGGGTTGAATAAAACACAGCCCGGGCGGAGGATTCGAGTCCTGGACGCGTCCATAGTTGCGCTCTGATTGTCTTGGGCGATGAAGGTGGCGACGTGAAGAGGTGTGAGGTTTCGAGGTAGATCTAAGACGAATACAGAGGAGACCGGTGTGGTCATGGCGTGACAGGTCCTGGCATCTAAAACAGTATGATAGCAGAGAGAAAAGATTTGATGTTTGTGACTACAAGTAAATCAAAGGCGCAGGAGGTCTTCTGATAGTGAAATTAGTGAACAGCATTCGAATCCACGCTATAACATAATATAATTTTTATACTGTAAGCTATTAGTATCCAATAAGAGTGACAGCAAATCTTTAATTTTGTGAGTTGAGTGGGGTAAAATGCTACTTATTTGTTGTCATTTCCTTCAGGAGAGTAGTTAAATATAATAAACTGTAAGCACTGCATTCAACAATTCCCATAAACACAAATAAAATCCGTTGTATCGAAACAAATTTGTCTTGTTCTCAGTTCTTTTGATAACAAGTTTATGAGATTGTTTTATGTTTTTTGATTATCTTAAAGGTATATAGTGATATTCAGCACAAACTGTTTTACCTCTGCAGTCAAACTAGCTTAATTTTGAAACTAAATATTTTCAGTATCCTCCCAGTAGGGAAGCAGAAAGATAACGCACATACAATATTCAGTTCTCATCATGGAGATGTTCTGAAGTCAATAACCTGAGAGTTGGCGGTAGGTGGTGATGACAAGCTGATTTCCCTCTCGTCTTACATTGCTAAATTAAGAAAGGCTAGCACAGACATCATTCATGTAGCTTTTGCACGAAATTCAAAAGAAACAAACTGCCTGATGAGTTATGGATTTGTAGTAACCCGCCGTAGGTAATTAAAAAAAAAGAAAAAGAAAGCGTACTTACAATGATAAAATTAGGAGTTCATTTGCCTTCAGTGAACATAAGAGAGAATCAATGTGGCTTTATTATTTGTTATAAAATAAACAAAGACAATCTTTTTAGAGAAATACCATTTGCCATTGCAAGAAAAAACTAAAGAGATGCCACATTAAAATCGAAGATTTAATGTTTTACGTATACAACGAAAGAGTGAACACAAAGGGTTAAAATATGAGATTATTAATTAAATTGTGTTGTTTTTGAGATAAGGTCATGTAGCTGTATCATTAAATGAAGAAATATATCTTTCATTAAGGCAAATGATGTCAGATACGTTCTTGTTTTGTATATACCGCAAAGAGAAAATAATTATACATACGTATATATTTTGTTAATTTAAAGTTAGTTTTAAAGGAACTTTATATTCAATATGCGTGTTTTTAAGCTCAGTTATGCACTTGGTTTTTTTCCGTTTTGATCACCATCGTCAGGAAGTCCTGTAATTTATAGATATGCTCACTAAAACTCGCAACTAAGATACTGGCACTCTTTAATATACAGTTTGTTTTGTTTTAAATTTCGTACAGAGATAAACGAGGGCTGTCTGTACAAGCCGTCCCTAGTTTAGCAGTGTAAAACTAGAGGAAAGACAGATCACCCACCGCCAACTGTTGGACTACTGTTTTCTAACGAATAGTGGAATTGATCGAAGCGTTATAATGCCTCCATGGCTGAAAAGTCGAGTATGTTTGGTGCGACGAGGTTCGAAACCCACGACCTTCAGATTAGGAGTTGAGCGTTTCAACCACCTGACCATTCACAACAAACATATAGTTTATTTTATTCAGTACACATCTGGACAAAATATTAAGGCCAATGAACATAAAGAAAAAATGTGCATTTTGCGTTGTTAAACTGGACTACTTATTTGAGTAGATCTTTGAAAGATGATAATAAAAAAAGGGAAAATAAAAATAAAAAACTCTTTGCGAATTAAATCGGGAAAGCGTAAACACGTGAAACACCTTTATACCTATATTAATTCATAACATTAAGCAATTAAGCACGCCGTCTACACTTCTACACTGAATGACATAACCCCTACAAACATGTGATCAGATGTGCATCAGTTTCCTGTTAATTTCTTTGTAAATCTGACGATGACCGAAGAAGGTCGAAACGTTGTTTGCTCTTCTACATGGACCTTTCTCTACCAAACCCGCCGTTTTTACACATATATTTTTCTCTAAGTGGGATTTCTCGTGATCTCGGAATATAAATTATTGTTTTGTTCGTGACAAAAATGTAATTTTCTAACAAGCTCAATCCATATACAAATTCTAACATCATTCCAGTCTTGTTTGTGTCCATAAAACAACAACAACAAAAAATTACACTTACACTAATGCTTGAAACCATCTGTTCTAAAACACAAGTTTTTACGTTGTTGTCCTTGTGCATCTATATTTATTGAGTTTTGCGCATGCACACATATGGAACAGTTGTCATACAAGAATAAAAATAATTTGATAAAAGTTTCTCTCTCTGTGAAGTCATAGCGTTTCTTTGTTTTCTTGTATCAAATTTTATGTGACAGTTAAAATAACTATCACTTGTTGTTCAAAATATTTTTTAAAGAAAAAACAATACTGGACTCTGTAAGTAGTAATTCTTTTAGAAGTAGTGGAAAATAATTCAGAACTGTTACAGTACAAAGATTACAAATTTTACTCTTTAATTTTGTTTTATAATGACTTTTACATTACTAATTACACGAATATAAAAATATTTTCAGTTTACAAAGACCTGATACATTCAAGATTTACTTTTTTTAAATACCACTTTCTTAATTTCAGTTTTATATATGCTGGTCGTCTATTTATTCTAAACCTTTGATTCACTAAATAGTTACACGTCCTGAAATAAGCCTGAAATAAACCTGACGATGACCGAAGAAGGTCGAAACGTTGTTTGCTCTTCTATTTAAAATATTTTCTGAACCCAAACGAGCCTTTTTTGCATATAAAATTCTCAACAAGTGGGTTTCTCGACATCACTGATAAGCCAGATGTGTCATGTATTGCACTTTCCTTATAATTCTATATTATGTTAGGTTCATTCAATCTTTGATCTCAACAGTAGTTCCAACAAAATTATCTGAAGAAAATGATGTAAACTTATTCAAGCTATCTAAACAAAAGTATCTAAACCCTGTTTGTAGCTCTGTGAGTCTTCAGTCATACCGCTGGGCCAAAAGTGAAGTCTATAACACTGAAGAATTGCTTTAGTTAATGGCCAGACAATTAAGACCAAATAACCAAAACACGTTTTACAGTTGTAATTGTATGATGTGATTAGTTACATGCTTTATAAATAAATGTGCATAAATATGGATAACTATTTTCTTAATTTTATTAAAACAATAAAGTACTTATTTTATTTATGTAGAAAATTAACAAAATGGAAGTTTGACAGTTGATGTCAGTTGCTGGATGCTTCCTGATTTATCTGGCACTCGGTACAGAACTAACGTTTGGAAACATTACTCCTCACATAACTTCTTACCTAGAACAAAGAGCTAAGAGAGACACAACATATGAAGAAACAAGCTGGATTTTCTATGCATTTATCTCTATATGTTCATTGTTGTACTCTGGAGGCGATAGTGGTTGGTGCCCTAACATATTTTGGTTTGCAGTATGCCACCCTACATGGAACTATCTCTAATGTGTAAAATGGTTTCGCTTAATTTTCTGATACACTTCTGAATAATCCAGTAAATTTATAATAAAATGGATGTGTCTGTTGATGCAAATAGATATACATACAAGATAATATATAATTCATACAATATGTTTCTTAACTTACAAAGCGATGTAACATTTGACTTGACTATTTCAAAACATACCCCACAAAACAATATAACATATTTTTCACAGTTATATCCCATCAAGAAAGGCTTCGTTACAAGGCTTTAGGATTAGCTGTAACTCCTCTCTCTATGAATAGTGCGCAAACATTCTTTGTAAACCTTAATAATCTACAACCTGCTTCTGATGGATAAGTTACAAATTTACTCGGTAAGGCCGAGTACCAGAGAGAGTTGTTGTTTGTTGTTTAGAATTAAGCACAAAGTTGCACAATGGGCTATCTGTGCTCTGCCCACCACGGGTATCGAAACCCGAATTTTAGCGTGTAAGTCTGCAGACATACCGCTGAGCCACTGGGTCAAACTTTTGTGACGCTTTGAGAAAGAACACACACAATCCACGGTTCTGTTTTCAACTACCTTAATTTACTTTTTACTCAAACTCATCAATATATTTACATCGTTTTATTTTAACAGTTATTACTTTCACTGTACAAGTCCCAAATATTTAGAACATTTTGCAAGAAAATAACAAATATAGTAAAGTCATACTATAATGGAACTTTTTCTCACATGACACTGAAAAAAAATTCCCGCGCGATGTACAAACCACAATTTCGCGAAATTTATATTGTGTGTTCACGTAGATTTACAATAGGAATCACAATATTCCCGTTTCGTCTTCGTTTCTAATTACGTATAACATTTCTTCATTCTCAGGGTCCCAATATAACGTCATGAATATATCAAACGCGGATGTAAATTGCTGGCACCATCTGCATAAATATGATGGTTTTATCTCTTGTATGCCCATTTAAATAATTATCATGTTGTGGACATATGAATATTTTTCTCCGTTTTTGTAACCACGACTTTGGCCCTGTTGATGAAATTTCACAAAATGTGGCAAGAAGATTTGTTGAGTTCATGAGGAGATATATAAACAACTTTACGGTTTCATATTTTGTTTTTGCTGTTTTTACGGGAGTTTTCTTAAAATTTTTATAAAAGAAACATTTTTTTTATATTCTGAGACAACATTTTATTAATAACAAATTTACATAACTGCCGTCCAGGGTAGGGGTACCCCAGCTTGTCGTATACAACCCATCATATCCTGCATATTATTATTTGAACTCATTACTCATCATTTTTATTTTAAACCATTTACAATATTTTCAAAACGTCATGCGTCATAGATTGTTCTTTCATTCAATTCATGAAATTTTGAAACATTAAATCGTAGTTGTTGAAACAAATTGAATGACATTTTAGATACCTGGCTGCATAAAGCTACACCTTGGATTATCTGTGTTGTCGAAATCTGGTTTTTAATCATACAAATAAATCCGCGTTAAGTGGAGTGATGTTGTTTAATCTTATAACTTTAACAATAAATTAATTCGTACGCCAGTTTAGTTTTTTATTAACAAGCAAACATTCAACATACTTTCAGATATTTTTACAACGATGAAATTATAGAAAGTGTTCCTGCTTTGTTTCTGATAACGGCAAGTTTTACCGGTGGCATTCTACTGATTGGGTTACTCATTGGATTACCACAAGAATCAAGACAGGTTAGAGTAGTCTGAATGAAATAGTTTATTAAAGAAACTTTAGACTGCAAAGTGAATCTTCATCATAGGATATGAAGAAGTTCGACTTATTTACTAGTGGTAGTTTTCATTAAGCGAACTGTGAATCTTTTAATTCTGAAGAGTAAGGTTTCTATGGACGTGTGTTAGATTCCAACCAAATTATAAAAATTATTCAGTTTCAACTTCATATACTGAACCTCTGCATATGTATATTCTCTTAACACACTAAAATGCAACCTTTAACTTCTGCTCGTGTTTCACGTCGGACACATAATTAACATAAATTAATAGAAATGAGCACAAGAGTTTTATAAATTATTGATAAATACCATCACTCTTCGTGTTCCAGATGTGTTTCATTAACAAAGAAGTTCCTGTATTTTCTTCTTTCTTCAGTTTTTAAGATTCTATTGTTAAAATACGTAGTGCTACTACTTTTTTCTAAAGAAATTTTAGCTCACGTGAACCGAAGCTATGAGGACAGGTGTTTATAACAATATACAGAATCGTTGGTGGAATTAAATTTTCATGTAAAGAGGCTCAGCCAGTGTTTAATATTAATGAAATGTATTGTTTTTGAAAGTAAACATTCTTTAGTAAAGTGATGGCTTAACCAGCTAATTTAAAAAAATATAAAAGTTTGTACTTTTATTTTCCATGACATTATATTGTCAGTTTCTGTACATATCGAAAAACTTTATTGATATTTCTAATCTAGGAAGATATAGCATCCAGTGAACTAACACATATGAGCAAAACGTCCAGGCATTCGTACAGTGAAGAGTCAAATGCAAAATCTCTGGAGTATAGAACAACAAGAAATAATGAAAAGTTATCTACATCATTGGAAAAAACTTCAGCCAATACGAACTCTGATGACCATCAACCATACAAAAATAATAAAGCTGAACTTCATGTGTTACCAACAGAAGCTCTGAAAATGAAAGAATTTTATCTTTAGTCTATAGTTTGTATGTGCTCATATTACCCACATATGTTTTTGAATGCTTTTTATAAGGTAAGTAGTATGTGTAGCTTTTAAATATTATAACTAAAATTAATCCCACAAAAAATACTAATTTTACCGTCATTTTTAACCGTCTTGATGTGCGACATGGAACAAATTCTGCAAGAAACAATTTAGTGCAGTTTTCTAATCTTATATAAAATAAGCAGAAGTTATATTAAGAAACTAAATAACAACTCCAGAACTGTTTTAAGACAATGTATTCGAAGTGATGAAAGAAATTTTTTTCATTTCAAAATTACTTTCTTTTTGCTTTTCAGACGTATGGACAGACGTTTATAGAAGACGATACGTTTCTATCTATCGTTGGTTCTGTAGCTGGAGCTGTTTATGCTCTCAGCCGGTTGACTGTGGGCTTAATTCAGGACCAAATTTCTTACATGGTAAAAACGTGTAAAGGGAAGTTATTGAACTTATGTTGTTATCGAAAATTATTAAAATAATATTTGTTGTGATAAATGTATAAAATCTTTATGGTTAAGCAGTAAGATAGAGAGTTTATAATAATAAAACTCGTGTCTGAGCTCTGCCGTATAACAACAGAGTTCATTATTTCCTTTGTACATAAAGAAAAAATATTTCAGTGTAATAATACTAAACGACACTGAAACAGTGAAAATGATGTTGAAAAATAAAAACACTGTTTTGAAAAAGTTTTTAAAACAGTTGAGTTTAACGCAAAAAAAAAGTTATACGAACACTTTCAGATAGCTCACCTAAACAGTCGATTTAATAAACAATCAGTTTTTCTCACGAAAATGACAGTACAAGAAACATGCACTTTATCCAAACTCTGGACCGAATAACGTGAACTTATAATAAGAACTTATATCTGGATTAAATTTATTATGCTGTAATCATTCTTTAGAGGTGTTGTTTTATTTTTCTCGTTTTTTTAAATTAGTTTTTTAACTTTAGTCAGTTTAAGTTATAATTCAATATATTTTTAGTTTACCCTCTTTTCTAGCTGGGAATACAGACTGTACAGCTGTTCACTGTAATAGCGACATCTCTTGATGGAAAAGTTATGTACTTGATCTGGATTTGTGGTCTCTCTTTACATTTTCTCTTGCTTTTGTCTGTGTTCCGGGTACTGTTGTTGAAGTTTTTGGTTTTAAATACACTTCTGAAATTTTCGACATGGTAATTTTTACATCAGTGAGTACACAACATGATATTATGTTTTATTGCTAAAATAAAACTAAATACATGTTTCTGTAAAGAAATTATTGAGCTATATATAGTCAAGGTTTTTTAAAGACCAACCCTCTTTGTAAAAATGTAATTACCTTTAAACCATAATATCTTCTACATTTGAATTTATCAGAACTTCCTGTTTAATCATTATATAATAAAGTATAGCAGTATTTGTTCATCTATAACTGATTTGATTTCTTTAACCCATTTAAAAAGTATATTACCACAAAGATGTCGATTAGCTGTCTTATGAAAACAAATTGATAAAATGAAATGCTATATGTTAATGGTTTATTGAATAATTGACATATAATTTTACGTTTTTTGTAACATAGTAGAATAATGTACACAGGAGTATAGATGTACTTGTCTGGCTAATCAGGGCTTGTGTTTGATAAGGTGCTTAAGATTTCATGATAAACTAAGATGAAACATTGAAAAATAAAATAACTTTTCTGGATACCAGCTGTTTCTCTTAATTAAATATCTACATGTGTTATCATTATATATCATATACAAACGTCGCAACGAATGTATTGAAAGCAAATGTTTCAAAAGGGTTTATTTCATTGAATTTAAAACATGTCTTTCAGAGAAAATTGCAGAAAATCCTGGTTTGTCAAAATTTTATAAACTCCAAATCTAAAGATACCATGCATTATAAAGTTGCTGACGTTTAAACTTTTTTTAAAAATTTCTTTTGTGATTATAATTTCAAAAGAAACGATTTTTGTTTTACGATATGTTTTACAAAATGCAATGCGAGAATTATGTGGATAAAAAAAATATTTATATAAAGATTTTCTTTTCTTGAGACAAATAGTTGAACATAGTGTTATTTAAATTATTATATCTAACATATGAGGTATGTATTTTGAGGAGTGTTTAGTTAATATTTAAGAATTAATTTTGATTGAGTTCGAGCGGTTTAGAGGCTTCTCTTTGGAAGTGGCCGACTTCTTCTTGGGCATAAGAGGCTTTTGCGAGGAATGGGACATGTTCTCCATAGAAGTGGCATGCTTGTTGATAGTTTGGCTCTGTTATGAAAGCTGCTGATGAATATCATTGGACTTCAATATCACATTTATTGTAACTGCTGATCAAACTGTATCCAGCTTTTAAGATTAACTAAGTATTTAACTTACATATATTATATTCCATCTGATTGCAAACAGTTTTATATTAAAGAACCCAAGAAGAGGTTTATTTGAAATAGGTTTAATAAAATACCTATTAGATTTCACGTATTTTAGACAATGAAACGTAAAAACACAATCTTCAAGGAGTATTATGGATAAAACATGAAGCAATTGATGAATCCCTTGAATATAAGTTACCTGCCCTTTTAGTTAAACAGGTCCTCAGAAACCCACAACTCTTAAGACGCTGAAATTAATTATTGTTCCAGGTAAGAATGAAGAAATGTGAAAAAATAACAACTCTTTGTTCTACAATATTGAAATTAGTAAATAAATATATTTTTCTTACTTAATTTTCCTCATTTAAAACAAAACGAATTAATAGTAAAACAGAAACTGGATTTCTTTGTTATTTGGAATAAGGACGATGTTATTCATTCTAATAACCCAATTAGACACCAATTAATGAAAGTTTAATCAAAATTCATGGTTGCACTACTGCATTAAAGAGAAGTTCTGGTAATATTTGGGAATAAGGATACAAATAACTAACTGTTTCCCCTGGTCTTGTAGATTCAAGAACCGAAATTTCTTTACTTGGTTGGCCTATGCATTATTTCGATACTTATGGCGGGCATAGGGTAACTAATCTACTTCATTTATAAGATATCACGAAAGTTTCAACCCAGTTACAAATGAAACAAATCAAATGCCAAATCGAATACTCTATAGAGTATCAAACAATCGTCTAATTTGTTTTTATCACTAACAGAAAACTTCTCAACATTAAATGTTTGTTTTTAGCAGTATCTATTTGTGTATTACTATAAGCATGAAACATAATGTGGTTCTTTTTATTTTTATATTTCGTACTTTGTTAAAGACGTGACCGAGCAGAAATAGGTAGCTGATTATATACTTAAACACAAATGTACCTTCACAATTTTCATTTTAGTGTTGAACGTCCCCGACGTCGACAAACTACTCTTAAACATGTCACGTTTAACAGTCAGAGTACCCCTCGTCTAGTAGCTTTTCATCTTGATGTGTGCCAATTATCTTTTCTGCAAGCAGAAATACTTTAATCAATGCTAAGAAGAAAGACAATGAAACTCCGACTAACGCCGACATCACTCCTTAGCAACGACCCAAACCAAAGACGGCTTCATGCCAGACTTAACCCACTCTTGTTAAGACAACAGACATATCAACCACTACATATATCAACATCACGTTCAGCAAGAAGACCCAAACAAGATTCACCAGAAGACATCAATTGTCTCAGACCAAAATAGAATGACTCATTGGGACAGATAGAATTTGTCATTTAGTTTTGTATCCACGAACTGGCTATCTTTATCCTCCTAGTTCCTTAGATCGATCTTTTAATCGATTGCAGACTTAACATTTGTGTTTTATAGTTGTACATTTATTTGTGTTTTGTTCTAAGCTTTACTCACCCTAATTTTCTCTCCAGCAACTTAAAGGTATGGTTAGAGTAGATTTTTAGGCGCCCTAATCGTGAAAGTGGATTTTCTCGCGGTATTTCTGTTTCCCTTCACAGCAAATTTCATATTGTATATATAGATCTCTATCCTCTTTATTTTTGCAGGGTCACTATTCCTCTCGCGGAAACCATTGGGCCTTTGTCACCATATTGCATTACGAACTTGTTAACTTTAAATCTTGTCGGTTTAGCTATTAATAATCAATCACAAGAACAGGTAAAGTTTAAATAACGAGTGCGGCGAAGAGAAGATCTCTTCTGATCGCCCTCGATTGCTTTACATCTCTTCTTGTAACCGTATTATTAAATGTAGAAAAACATCTTTCAGTGAGGTAAATGATGTCACATACGTTCTTGTTTTGTGCATACCTCGAAAAGAAAATAATTATCTACACATATATACCTTGTAGATTTAAAGCTAGTTAGAAAGAAACTTCATATTCAATACGCGAGGGAAAACAGACGACTTACCACCAACTGTTGGGCTACTGTTTTTTAACAAATAGTGGTATTGACCGTTACGTTATAATGCATCTATGGCTGAAAAAGCGGACCACGTTTGATGCGACGAGGTTTGGAACCCGCGACCCTGAGATAAGGAGTCGAGAGTCTCAACCATCTGACCATCTCAGACCAACATAGATTTAATGTGAATTATTTATATATTTTAAAAAGGCTGGTATGGCTTTGCAAAATTCTAGGTGGAGAAGCGAAGGACACTTCGACCTTCTTGGGTCATCGTCAGATATACAAAGAAAGAAGTCGGTTGTGCATTTACAAACAAATGGCCTAATTATGAGCAGTTCAGTGTCACTAGTTCTCGCCAATATTTTTATGACACAAGTTGAAACACAAGAAATTAAGACAGAATTACATCCACCACTATAGTGGCACAGATATGTAGACGAAACGATTGCGGGATTCAAATCTACAAAACACACATTCAATTTTTCCAGTCACATTAACTCTATACATCCCAACATTAACTTCATACATGAACAGGAAGAAAGCAATCAAATATCTTTTCTTCACGTTAAAATTACGAAAACCGATTACACTTTAAAACAGGAATCCACCGAAAACTGCCCTACTTGACTATACATTACTTGGGACTCAGCACATGAAACAAAACGAAAACTCAACATACTAAGAAATCAAGTAAACACAGCCGCAAAACTATTAACACCAAATAAAATTAAAGACGAATTAGACAAAATAAAACAATACTTCATCAACATCAATAAGTTTTTTTCCACAAAGAGTAGAAAACATTCTACACACACACCTAGACAGAAAGCAAAATTAACCAACAAAAGTAAATATACTCCACGAATTATACAATCACGAATCCGTGTACGGCTGCATACCATATATTCCCGGTATCATCAGAAAAATAACGAATATTTTCTTATTAGTAACAAACTATCACATTTCAGTTGACAATAAATTTATTCATAAACATGAACAAAACTAAAGTCTACACAATGTAATACCAACACTGACAAACACTGAGAAACAAGTAGTAAAATGGAAACTAATTCAAAGAACACAAAAAGTCAGATTGACACGTTTTCGAACACTGCAAATCAAATAAACACAATATAACCATAAAAAAACAGCCAAATACTAAATGAAGAAAGAAACATAAACAAAGTTAAAAGACCTCACTTTTTCAACAACTCAAGCCCAAAATAAACCTATACAAAGAAACATCTTTGAACCTATATTAATAAATATAATCCAAACATCTTGGCACATCCTGTACATTCCTACTGTCAATTACCCAACCCTCTTAAACATGTGGTCAGGTACAGTTCAATTACTTCTTTCTTTATTTATGAACCTAACGATGATCGAAGTTGGTCGAAACGTTGTTCGCTCCTTTACATAGAATGTTTTCAACTCATATCACTCGTTTTTATATACATTATTTTCACGTCATCACGTAATGTGAATTATTGATTTTTGTATGACAGAAAAGTAATTTTCCAACAAGTTCTTAGATAATTCCTGTATTGTTTGTGTCCATAACTATAAAACAATAAAAAAAGATTATACTTACACTGATGCTTGAAACCACCTGTTCTAAAACACAAGGGTTTACCTTGTTTACCTATACATCTATATTTATTGAGTTGTGCGCATGTACACAAATAGAACATTTATCATACAAGAATAAAAATAATTTGATAAAAGTTTTTTCCCTCTCTGTGAAATCATAACGTTTCTTAGATTTCACGTATCATATTTTCTGTGATGGTTAAAATAACTATTACTTTTTGTATAAAATATTTTCTTAAAAAGAAAGAAACAATACTGGACTCTCTAAGTAGTTGTGTTTGTTTTTTTTAGAAGTAGTGGAAAGTAATTCGGAACAGTTACAGTATAAAGATCACAAGTTTTACTTTTTAATCTCGTTTCATAGTAGCTTCTACATTACTAATTACACGAAGTTAAAAATATCTACCGTTTACAATGACTTAATATATTCTAGATTTAGTTTTGTTAGATACCGCTTTCCTAATTTAAGTTTTATATGTGCTTGTTTTCTCTTTAACCTTTGAGTCACTAAATAGTTACATGTACTAAAATAATAAGCCAGATGTATCATGTTCTGCACGTTCCTAATTATTAGATATTATGTAAGAAATACGCAATTTTCGATCTTGACTATAGTTCTAAGAAAATTATGTGAAACAAATGACACATACCTTACTCAACCTATCTAAACAAAAGTATCCTCAGATTCTCTAATGATATGTGAATTAACGTTTGATGTTGTTTCTTGATGAAATGAGGTGCTAAATACCCCGTTATATGAGATTTTTCTCTTCCATGGGGAACATTGAAAGCTATAGTATTCGAAATAATGCTCTCTAAATATACAGTCTTCAACGACTAATATAAGTATTCTACAACAAAAGAATAAAGAAAATTTTATAATAGAATACTTACCCTTGTGTATGCCCCCCAGTGGCTCAGCGGTATGTCTGCAGACTTACACGCTAAAATCCGGGTTTTGATACCCGTGGTGGGCAGAGCACAGATAGACCATTGTGTAGCTTTGTGCTTAATTCAAAACAACAACAACAACCCTTGTGTACAATGTACCAACGCCGAAACTCGATAAGGTAGAAGTTTCTTATTTCATTGAATCTGAGTGATATTGGAAATATAATCGCTTTTAGTTAGTTTTAAAGAATTTATTTATTTTTATACTATCTGTTTATGGGATTAAAAGAGTATGTTTTGAAGTCATCTTAATTAATCCATTTATATGTCTAATTCTATAACAGTGATTGACTGATTACATTTCGTTATAAAATTTTTACTTTTTCTTATTCTTGGACAGAAAGTGTTATTTCCCAATTGAATATGTCTAAAGTAAATTGCAAATACCTATTATTCTCTTCATACTTTGCTTTTGTGATCTGGGAGCGTATAACGAAAACATGATAAGAGACTATATTTGGAGGCTGATTGGAAGAAGTTGTTTACATTACAGTCGGAAGTCTAGATAAACTAAAGACGTTTGAACATTTTTGTCGTTTTTGTGTAACTTTAATGTAAATACATGTAAATCTTGATTCATATGTTGTTATAATCGGAACTTATGTCAATGAAAATGTGCAAATTTGCCCGTTTTTACCTAGAAAATAGGTTAATTTTTAAAATTCATTATCCAGGTGACAAAACGAAAGATTGAAATGAATAATGGTCATTTTCTGTAATTTTAGAACATAAGCAATTAAGAAATAGCACATACTATCCGGGAATAAAATTTGTGTTACATATCGTTATTTGGAATTAAGCACAAAGCTACACAAATGGGCTATCTATGCTCTTCTCACCACGGGTATCGAAACCCAGTTTCTTGCAGTGTGAATCCTTAGTCATACCGCTGTGCCACTGAAGGGCCTATAATACTCAAGAAAGAAGTAAAAACCAGACAATTAAGAACAAATAATCAATGCACTTTTTACAGTTGTAGTTGTGTGGTGTGATCAGGTAAATGCTCTATATCATAAATGTGCATAACTATTTATAGCTATTTTCTTAATTTAGTTAAAACTATAAAGAACTAGTTTTTTTGCATGGAAAATTAGCATAATGGAAGTTCGACTTTCGGTGTCAGTTGCTGGATGTTTCCTGATTTATCCTGAATTATTTAATGTTTAGAAACATTACTCCTTATATAACTTTCTGCATGAAACAAAGAGTCAACAAGGACGTGACACATGAAAAAAAACTAGCTGGATTTTCTATGCATTTATCTTCAGATGTTCAGTGTTTTACTATGGAGGCAAACTAGGTTGTCTCATTGGACGTCGCTGGAGCATGATTATTGGTTCTTGTATTTTTTGGTAAGATGTATGTTTGTATTTTTATGTAATAATAATAATAACTGATAGAAACAATTGCAACAGGTTTGTTTAATTGATGGAAGTAAATAGTTATAATATACAATCACAATACACCTGTATTTAACAAAACTCAGTAAAGTTTGAATTAATATAGAGACGTCATTAGAATTTTCATTTTGAATCTGCACGAATTATTAAATTGACACGATTTCTTAATTCATTAAAATAATTAAAAGTACTGATATTATGTTGTATTGGTAGTAGCAGGACAGGCATTGTTTGTTCAGAGAAATTTGGATTATTTATAAATTTTGTATTCCAACTGCATGAAAGTTTTCTCTCTGATTTCTTATTTTATTGAAATTTAAGAAATTCAGTGAACGTTGAGTTTACTTGATGTACAGTTAGAAAAGTTATTTATGATTATGAGAAATATTGTTGTTTTTGTTTTGCTATTAAGTAACTCAAACAATTAGTACGTTCACAAGTTAATCCTACATTCGTTTCAGATCTTATATTAAAAATTTAAAGTATTTGAAAATAGGATTGAAAATGAACGTGGGTATGACAATCGTTTATTTAAGAAACATATTAACTTGTTATTATTACATAAATTGAGAACAGCATTATCTCTCAAACAATACTAATAAACCACAAACCGACTTAATAACAAAACACGGTAGTATAGTGGAATGCTTAAAATATAATATTTGTTCAACTCTGAAGATAAAAATACGATGCAAGACAGGTAATTTTTTGTGAGTACGGAAATTAAAAGAATAGGAAGAAGTATAGTGAGGACTTTGTAACACTCTGAACAGAAAACACAAATAAAATACCAGTTAATTTGTAGTAATAAGAATATTACCACATGCAAAGCACCAGAATTAGCACGTAACAGCCTACAAATGAACATCAATAAATCCTGCAGCAAGCAGTTTTTGTATGTTTCAGGTAATGCTACTAAATGTCTTAAGAGATATTTCCATTATTAACTGCATTGAGAACAGTTCATGGTTTGAGCAGAAAACAAAGATAACGTTGCGATATATGTTGGCATTACGAAGGAAAAAATAGAAATGGTGGCGCTGTAAGTGGACAACAAAAATATACTGTATAGATAAATGAAGAGAAATAAATCTAAAATAATGATACTGTGTTGGTAAAGCAAATATCAAAATGATAAAATGGAAGAGGAGAGATGGTAATCTTTTTTTTAGATCTCAAAGACAGCTCTACATGTAATACATATTTTTTGTTTAGGTGAATGTCATGTGTGTGTAATTAATGTAGTTTTGTAGTTTTACAAAAGTTTTAAAACTTGTAGTTTTATTCACGTTAAATAAAAACATTTTGTCTGTTAGTTTTGGGGCCCCCCAGTGGCTCAGCGGTATGTCTGCGGACTTACACGCTAAAATCCGGGTTTCGATACCCGTGGTGGGCAGAGCACAGATAGCCCATTGTGTAGCTTTGTGCTTAATTCAAAACAACAACAACTGTTAGTTTTGGGATAGCAGCAACGTACTGAAGTATACAACACAGTCTCGTAACAACCATTATCACTTATGGAATGATTGATATTTTCGAATTTGTCTGTTTGTTTTGGCCACCCCGTGGTCACTGCTGTCGAGGTAAGCACAGAGTTTCGAAAATATCTCATTTATAAATGTTTAAAAAACAGATAATTTCACATATTTTATTTCTATTGATATAAAGCACCATACATATGAGTATATACATCTGTATATCCATTTTAACATTTAAAGTTAACCTACAATACTGATACACGATAAGTTAAATCTTCGAATTGTTTTAATTCTTAAATTCACTCTACGAGTAAAAACTCTTATGAGAAAAGAAGCGGTAATTATTCCGCTGGGAATGTGTCAATCCACGTCATGAAGGGGTTGAAAGAGAGCCTTGATGGGGATGCCTTGAAACTTTATAACTGTATAAAAGTAATCTTAGTCCACCGTTAGTAAACTGGTATGTCTACGGAGTTACAACGCTAAAATAAGGTGTTTGATTCCCGTCAGTGGGCTCAAAAGATAGCGCGATATGGCTTTCTTATAAGAAAATACACGTGTAATCTAATAAATCAAGAATTTCTTTTCAATTTTTTATGTACATATTCTATTTTCTACTTTAAGTACATGGACTAACAACAATATTATGTTATAATTGTGTTGCTAAGCAATATGTTTTAAAATTGTTATGTAAATATTTTGTAAACGACAACATGTGTTGTGTTTGAATTTTCATTTCTATTATTCATTTTTCCATATTTATATTGTTGTTTCGAAGTTTAAACTAATATGTTGTTATTTATTTAGGGTAACATTTGGAATTTTCTTGAATTAAGTAGACCAGTCATATGTTTGTAAATGAAGTGCTGGTGACTTCGTGTCTGGACGTGTGGTCTCGTGCAGGAGCGGACATGCGCGGATTGCTCTGGAGATCTATGGAAGGTTCGCGGTTGTTCGAGGGGTCTAGGCCTGCAATGTATAAGCAGACGAGGATGCGAGAGACAAGAGAGAGATTCAGTCATCAGTTTTTATTCGAAGAAAGAGAGATTCAGTCATCAGTTTTTATTCGAAGAAAAGAGAGATTTAGATATCAGTTTTTATTCGAAGAAGAAAAGGGAGTCAGACATTAGTTTTATTTCAAAAAAAGAGAGTCAGTTATTTGAGAAAGATTAAGTGTTTTCTGTGATTATTCAACTTGGATTTGTGACTGAAGTTAGATCTACGGAAGCTGTGATTTTATTTCGTCAATCTCTACGATTCATCTGAATTACTGCTTGTGCTGAGAGTCGGCGAATTTATTGAACTGTGAACTGTTTCTGAACTTCTTCATTTAAGCTTTGGAATTTCTTCGTGGGACCAAATTCACACCCTAGACTGGAATTTGAGACTTTCACTTTAGATCATTATATTAGATACAGGCCAGTACCATTTTGTATTGTGATTAATTTTGAAGTTTGAAACTAGTATTATTTTGTTTTGTAATTAATTTCGAATGTTGTAACTTAATATCTGTCACTGTTATTATATAATTTATGTTATATCTGCTATATTTGTTAATAGTTTAGTGTAATAAATTATACAAGCTGTTATCTGTGTTTTTCTGTTGCGTTTAGTCTACGAAGAACATAAAACATAAAAAAATACGTAACAAAATACATTTTGGATCGCGATGTTACCAATTTGCTTTTTTTACATATGAGTTGTTAATCTAATTGATGTTTACCGCTCAATGGCAGAACACTATGTCTGCGGACTTGCAAGCTAAAAAACAGGCTATGATACCATTTGGTGGCTGAATACAAATAGCGAATTGTGCACAATTGTGCTTAATTCAAAACACCAACTAACTAATTTCTAATTATTATTATAGTGTGAATACATCACGTATACAATGGAATTTACATATGTATGACTGCCTTCAGTGCTTGTTCTTTATCTCTACGTTGGTGAAACTTGATTATTTTTGAAGTTAGATATGACAATTGAGGTTAGAATATACAACAGGGTGGCGATAGTGGTCAGTGCTCCAACATATTTTGACCTGCGGTATGCTCGTCTACGTGGAACTATCACTATTGTGTAGACATGGTTTCGTTTTCTTTTCTTTTACACTTACCAAGAATCCTTTAAGTCTATAACAAAATGGATGTGTCTGTTGATGCAAATACATATTGTTGCCACCAATAACCAGATAATATATATATTTCATACAAAACGTTTATTAACTTACAAAATGATATAACATTTAACTTGATTATTTCAAAAGATACGATACAAAATAAATTAACATTTTTATTACAGTTGTTTATCAACAAAAAAGACTTCGTGACAGGGTTAGTTGGCTCAGGATTAGTTGTAAATCCCCTCTTTATGAATAGTGTGCAGACATTATTTGTAAACCCTAATAATCTGCAACTTCCTTCTGATGGGTAAGTTACAAATTTCTGTAAACTTTCGTGACGCTTGTAGAGATAAAAATTGACTACAAGATTCAGTTTTCTAGTTCCTTATTTTAGTTTTTTTAGAACAATCAAAATCCATACTTCTTTTTATTTTAAATGTTATTTTTTTCAAGTTTCAACTATTTAGAACATTTTGGAAGAAAATTATAAGGATGGTAAAATCATGCTATGATAGAACACTTACCAAAATGACACAGAAAAAAGTTACTGCGCAATGTTGAAACCCCAACTTTGCGTAATTTTCATCTTGTGTTCATGTAAGTTTGCAATAGGAGTCACAATTTTCCCATTTCGTCTCCGTTTCTCATTATTTAGAACTTTATTTTTCTTCATTCTCAGGCGTTTTTTCAATTATATGTAAAGGATACAACTTTTCATTTTTTTAAGACAATTTTTCAATAATCATGAATTTACATAACTGCCGTCCAGTGTAGGCACTCCCACGCTATTCATATACAATATATTAGATCCTGCACATTATTGTTTGAAATAACTACTAATTATTTTTATTTTAAAATATTTACAATGTCTTCAAAGAGTAAATTGTTATAGATTGTTTTTTCATTAAATTTATGAAATTTAGAAATATGAAATGCTAGTTGTTGAAACAAGGTTAATGACATTTTAGATATCAGGGTGGAGCAAGGTATTCGAAAGAATCAAATATGGTAACACATCAGGAATTGAAGCTATAATTTACCGATAAGATTTGTGTGTTGATTTCATTGTTTGTAGTTAAGCATAAAGCTACACCTTGGACTATCTGTATTGTCGAAATATTGTTTCTTATCATATAAATTGTATGTTTGTTTTTGAATTTCGCACAAAGCTACTCGAGGGCTATCTGTGCTAGTCGTCCCTAATTTTGCAGTGTAAGACAAGAGCGAAGGCAGCTAATCATCACCACACACCGCCAACTCTTGGGCTATTCTATTACCAACAGAAAGAGGGATTAATCGTCACATTAGAACGCTTCCACGGCTGATAGGGTGAGCACGTTTGGCGCGACAGGGATGTGAACACGCGACCCTCGGATTTCGAGTCGCACGCCATAACGCGCTTGGCCATGCCGGGTCACCATATAAATAAGTCCGCGTCGAGTGATGATGTTCAATCATCAATGCAGTATTAAGTTAATTCTAACGTCAGTTTAGTTTTTTATGGACAAGTAAACGTTCAACATTCTCTCAGATATTGTTACAACGATAAAATTACAAAAAGTGTTCCTGTTTTGTTTCTAATAACGGCAAGTTTTACCGGTAGCGTTCTTCTGATTGGGTTACTCGTGTATAAAGAATTACCACAAGAATTAAAACAGGTTAAAGAAGACTGTATTAAACAGTTTATTAAAGAAACTTTAGACTGCAAAGTAAATCTTTATTACATGATATAAAAAAGTCCGACTTATTTACTAATGGCAGTTTTCTTTAAGCGAACAGTGAATCTTTTAATTCTGAATAGTAAGTTTTTTGTGGACGTATGTTTCCAACCAAATTATCAAAATAATTCATTTGCAACCAAAGATATTGAATCTCTTTATATCATCTGAATATATCCTATAAATGCTCTATCATGCTATGTTTAACGTCTGCTCTTATTCATGTTGGTTACATAATGAATACAAATCTAGATGATTTATAAACATGAGTTGCTTATAAGATAAGTAACTTCTCATTAAACCTAAATTTGGTAGTAAGAGAACTTTGCTTATTTCCATCACGTTTTTAAACGCTTCATTATTTCTAGCAATACTATTTGAAAATAGGCGTAAGAGTTTTATACATGACTGATAAGTAACATTATTCCAGATATGTTTGTTTAATTTAATAGTACCTGTTTTATTCTTCCTTCTTCAGTATTTAAAAATCTTCTGTTACAAATATTGTGTTACTGCGTATTTCTGAAGAAAGTTTTGCATGTGTAAACCGAAGATGTGAGGACAGGTGTTTACACTAACATATAGAATCATTGGTGGAATTAAATTTTCATCTAAAGAGGCTCAGCCAAGGATTAATATTAACGAAATGTAGTGTATTTTAAAGAAAACAGCCTCTAGTAAAATGATGGTTTAATCATCTAGTTAAAAAATGAGAAAAGTTAACGCTTCTATTTTCCATTATATTGTATTTTGAATTTATATACATACAGAACAACTAAAATTCATATTTCTAACCCAGGAAGAAACCGTATCTAGTAAATTAACACATATGTGCAAAACGTCAAGGCATTCGTGCATTAAAGAACCAAATACAAAAACTCTGGACTGTAGAACAACCATAAATAATGAAAAACTTTCTACAAAATTGGATGAAACTCTAGTCAATGCGAACGCTGATGACCATCAATTGTACAGAAATAATGAATTTGAACTAATGTTCCACCAACAGAAGCTCTGAAAATGAAAGAATTTTACCTTTTATCAATAGTTTATATGTGCTCATGTTACCCATATAAGTTTGTTAATGTTTTTTATAGATAGTATCTGTAACTTTCAGCTACCGTGACTGAGATTAACCTTTAAAAATATTAATATTATTGTTACTATATGCTGTTTTTATGTGCGACATGGAGCAAACTCTACAAATAACCTTTGAGTTCAATTTTTAAACTTATATAAAATAAGCATAAGTTATATTTAGATTATAAATAACAACTCCAGAACTGTGTTAAAACAACCTACCGGAATGATTAAAGAAAGTTTTGTTTTTTTCCATTTGAAAATTACTTTCTTACTGTTTTTCAGACTATGGACAGAAGTTTATAGAAAACAATACGTTTTTATCTATCGTTGGTTCTGTAGTTGGAGCTGTTCATGCTCTCAGCCGGGTGACTGTGGATTTAATTCCGGACAAAATATCTTACAGGGTAAAAACGTGTAAAGGGAAGTTATTGAACTTATATTGTTATTAAAAATATTAAAATTATATTTGTTGTGTTAAGTGTGTAAAATTTTTATGTTTAAGCAGTAAGATAAAGAGTTCAGAATAATGAAACTTTTGTTTGAGCTCCGTCGTATAACAAATAGTCTGTTCTTTGCTTTGTACATGAGGCGAAAATATATTGTGATTGTACTCAGATATACTGAAATAGTGAAAATAATGTTGAAAAAAACACTGTTTTTTAAAAAATGTTTAAAACAGTCTAGTGTAACGCAAAGAAAATAATTATCTGAACAGTTTCAGATTACTCACCTACTCAGTCGATTTGATAAATAATCATTTTTCTCACCAAAATAAAAAAATAAGAAACATGCACTTTAACTAAGCTCTGGACCGAATAATATGTACTTATAATAATAACACATCTCTGGATGAAAGAGAATGAATTTTATGTTTCTTTATAGCTGTTGTTTTATGTTTCTTGTATTTTAACTTCGTTTATTAACTCTAGTCACCTGAAGTTACAACACAGTTCTATCTTCAGTTAACGAGTCTTCTCTTGCTGAGAATACAGACTGTATTCCTGTTCACTGTGGTGACGACATATTTGAAGGAAAAGTTATATACATGTTCTGGATTTGTGGTCTCTATTTTACATTTTCTCTTGCTTTTGTCTGTATTCCGGCTGCTTTGCTGAAGTTTTTGGATCGAAATACACTTCTAAAATTTTCGGAATGGTAATTTTTACATCAGTAAGTATACAACATTATATCATTTTTTATTACTAAGGAGAATTTAAATAAATGTTTTTTTAAAGAAATTATTAAATTATATATTGTCAATATTTTTAAAAACCCAACCCTATTTCTGAAAGTGTAATAACCTTAAAACCACGTTATCTTCTTGATTTGAAATTATCAGAAATAAATTTGATATTTCTACAGTATGTTAAATAAACATAACGAGTTTTAACAAATAATTCATGACTTTTTATTTCAGATGGCTTCCTTTTTTCTCATTCACTGTGTCTTTCACAGGTCAGAGTGACGTCGTCTTACTTTAGCAACAAGCAGTGTTCTATTTTACTGTATTTTGAAGATCAGCGTTTGTTTTTTATCATTCGTTTCCATGGAAAAATAAATAAATATCTAATTCACAACGCAAATTAACAACCATGTTTTTATGACACTTAAAACTCTCGTAATCTGAGACATTCAGAAGCAAAGAAGCCTTTATGTTATTTATATCCTCACTGGTCCAATAAGCATGAAATGCATCATGCGTAATGGATGTATTATTATACATTACAATTACAATGAATTATTTTATAAATTTATGAACATATATTACGGGATTGCGTAATGATAAATAATTTATAATTTTATTCCCTTATATCTTTTTGCTTGTTTTTTTCATTTTCATAGGGACACTGGTGACCACATTTTCCCCTGAAAAACAATACGCAACCATTAATATAAAGATATTTTGACTTAAACAGCGAGGGAACTAGTTACGGATTGTTTGAACATCAGATGTACCTTTCTTTATACTTGTTAATCTAAAGTTATTCAATCCTGTTTAATCATTATATAATAAAGTATCGTAATGTTTCTTCATCTGTAGCTGCTGTGATAAAAATTTCTTTAACCCATTTCAAAGCATAGTAACACAGAGGTGTTCATCAGATGTTTTATGAAAAGAAATTGATAAAGTAAAATGCTATATGTTAAAGGGTCATTAAATAATTGACATATGCTATAACGTCTTTAGTAACATTGAAGAATAATGTAAACAGGAGTACAGATGTGTTTGTTTGGTAAATTAAGGCTTGTATTTACCATTTGATGACACAACAAGATGAAACATTTAAAAATAAAAAAAATAATCTGGATATAAGCTGTTTCTCTTTGCTAACTATATTCATTGCATATCATGAACAAACATTGCTGTGGATATATTGTAAGCTAACGTTTCAAAAATGTTTATTTCACACTATTTATAACATGTCTTTTAAAGAAAATTGTAGAAAATCCTGGTTTGTCAGAACTTAAAAAACTCGAAGTCAAAAGATACCATGCATTATAAACTTGCTGATGTTTAACGTTGTTTTTATTACTTTTGTGATCGTTTCTTAAAGGGAACGACTTCTGTCCTACGTCATAATCGAAAACAAAATATAATCCGAAAATTTTTGGTTACAAATACTTATGTGAAGATTTTATTATCTTTATATATTTTCTGTTGTATAAATTAACTGTTATATACGATGTATTTTGAGGTTGAGGAATGTTTAGTTAATATTTAAGAGTTAATTTTAATTAAGTGATTTAGACACTACAGCTCGATACAACAGTGTATGTATATTTTCAAATGCTAGTTACTCACACAGATTTCTATATTAACATAGTAATCTCAGAAACATTTAGAACAAAAGCTCCTAACTTACTGTGGTGTAGTATTTACAAATCACATTGTTCAAATTCTTACCTGCTCATCCAACATGTAATGAATTCACCAGTGTTACGTATTTATACAGATTCCAGGGAATTGTGTCCTTCATTTGTGAGGGTTTCTAATAACGAAAGACTGAGCTACAAAGAGCGGGAGAGTATATTATATGTAGTTATTTGAAACGACTTTTACTCACACAGTAAGTATTTGCTTACGAAGGAATTTCAGAATTATAAAAAACTGGTATAACTAGTTTATTCATGTAAATTATTTAACAAGACATTCTGCTTAAAATACTCACACATTAAAACGAATCCCAAACTATCATTTGATTTTTTGTGTTATATCAGTATCATGTCATTGAAAAGTTCACAGAATAACCCATTTTAAGAAATGCTTTTCTAGTTATTGTAATGGGTTTAGTAATATCTACTTGTTTTAATATAGATGTTTGGTTTAGTTAAATATATATTTAGAAATGCATGTAACATACACTGTTAAATATATATTGCAAAATTGCCACCTATTTCCTAAAATGAGTAGATTTTCGAGGACAAGAGACAAAAATATATGTTTTGGAAAGCACTAGAGTTTTATCTTCATGTATTTCTACTTAATTGAAATTTCTAGAACAATTGTTATCAAGCTTATAAAAGATAATCAACGCAACATAGAGTGACAATGTTATATTGCTGGTTTGCTATATTTAGAATACTACAAATATCGGAAGCTATAACTTAGTAACGTTTATTTGGATAGCTGAACCAAGAAAACCAAGTGTTTTGAAAAATCTCTTACCAGTACTCTCTTCAGGATAAAAGTACTCATGAGACTGTAAATTATAAGCTGTATCAACATTTTTAGTACTGCATCGTTCACGTCACTTCCGAAAATCGAACTCAGATTCCGAATCTGTCAGATACATGTAACACTCAATTTCCATAAAAAGGTATTTATATTTGAAATGAACATTTTTATATATAACAAAATATCTTTGACAGAAACAGGATGCCTTTACGTTCACGCGTTTCCTATTAAACAGGTACACAAACAATTTTATGTCATTGCAAAAACAATTATTTAAAATCAAAAGTATATGACCCTTAACAATAAAGTCTGGAATTTGATGTATATGATATGGGGCTTTTGGTACATGGCAAAGTGCCTGTTCGAGCGGTTGAGAGGCTTCTTCTGAAGGATGAGAGTGGGACGTTTTTAAAGCAAACGTACAAATATATATTTTCTATTCTTACCAAATACTCGATCCATCTTTTTCGAGGCCTGTCATGGCTGGTTGGTGAGGGTAATCGACGTGTAATTTGATGATCGTGGGTTCGAATTGCTGTCAAACCAAACACCTTCAATACGTGGACCGTTATAGTATGAAGGTCAATCCCAGAGTAGCCTTAAAGTTCACGGTAGGTGGTGGTGACTAGTTCCTTTTCCTCTAGTTCTTCTGTTGCTAAATTATTGACCAATAAGGCTTATGTAGCTATTTTGTTAACCTAAAAATGATCTAAGAATGTTAAATCGTCATTTTGTACTATATTTTAATCCCTACACCAGCGGTCTTCAGGATATATTTTTACTTCAAAAGGAATTCTCGTCATCGCGAATTACTACATTTTTAACAACTATATCAACTGTTACTGCTTCAAATAGATTCCTTGATATCATAAACCATCATTGTTGCAAAACTTTCATATTTTTCATAATATTAACTGAAGTTTAACATGATAATGTATTTTAATCGTCATTTCTTTATGCTCAAAATCAGTGCCATATTTACCTGATTTTAAACACTAAAACGTTATTTGCGCAACAAACACATATAGGAACTGGTCCAATAAGTATTCAGTTGATTATCCTGAGCGTTTTGAGTTTATCAAAATATTGTTTTTGGTTAGTGACATAAAACAAAATACACACACCAGTGTAAAAAAGGTTTTAGTAAACTAGTTTATACTAACTCAGAAGAAGTTGGTACAAGAATGTCAAATTTAGAAACGAGCATGTTCTTTATAAGTTTTCTTATATTTGCATAACTTACATTGTAATTAGTTAGGTCCAATAAGTGAGCCCAGTAGTAACACAGCGGTATGTATGCGGACTCACCACTATAATCGAGATTTCTATACTCGTGGTGGACAGAGAACAGGTTGCACACTGCGTGGCTTTGTACTTAAATCCCTTCATAGCCAGGTGGATTAATGCGTGCACTCGTAATCTGAAAGTCGCGGGCTTCAAAACCCGTCGCAACAAAGATTATCGCCCTTTCAGTTGTGGGTGGGTTATAACGTGACGGTCACTCCAAGTATTTGTCGATAAAAGAGTAACCCAAGAATTGGCTGTGGGTGGTGATGATCAGCTGCTTTATCTTTAGTTTTACACTTCTAAATTATGGACGGGTAGGACAGATCGGCCTCTTGTAATCTTGGGCGAAATTTAAAAAAAAACAAAAGTTTGATACATAATTCAAAACAAACCGAAATAGTATATTACAATTTTTTTTCTTTATTTGTCTTTATCCTAAACATTACATAATTTTACACATTATTAAAAAGTAAATGCCTTTGTTCCAAACAAAGCAAGTGATTTCAGAGTGGCATTATGGTTTCTCATTAGTAATGAGTCTATATCTTAACCCCCATACAAAAAGTTTTAATATTGTCTCTCCAGCTGACTCAATTTGAGCTACATTCCATTTGGCTGGAACAATGGATCCCAGGAATAAATATGACTGGTTTTTCACTAGAACATCGGTCTGCTAATTCAATGGAATGCTTCCGCAGCAAGACGTCTATAAATTTCCTCCAACACCTAATTTTGGAACCATAGGACCCAAACAGGACTGTTCTCCCCCTTGAAAGGAGGGAAAGCTTTTCATAGTTTGTTTGTTTCCTCCACCAGCCGCCTCTTCTTCAGAAGTAGAGATGAACATCTACCTCTACATTCCTGACGATATCAACTATCTCTAGATTATTGAAGGATACATGACAAAAATATTTTAAAACTCTACTTATACTAATCAATATTAAACATTTTAGTGTGAATGTCTTTTTTATTCATTACGCGAAAATCCTGTAGACCAAACATAGACTTTTCGCTAAAATGATTTTTGGAATGCTAAGTATATTTTTAATACAAAAATAAAGCAAAAGATACGGTCGCTTTATGTGATTTAGAAAACAACAAATTATACCTAACTTTGAAATGCATTGAAACACTGTAAATACTTTTACAGATATTGTTTTATCTAATTGTAGAATTTATCCATATATTACTAGGTTTAATTTTATGCAAAAGTAACAGTGGAACTATACCGAAAAGCTGTTGAAATCATGAGGATGAATAATTATAATATAGGCCATCCAGACATTTTTCGAAATTTAAAATAAACTAAACTTTGTTTACAAAAAAGCTTTTCATATTAATTTTCAAAATATTTCAAGAACATATTTTCTATATTTATTTGTTTGCGTTAGCTTACAAAATGTTTACTATTACAATTTTCATACATTATTTCATCTTATGGAACAACTTATGTGTTCGATACAACTTTTCATTTTTTAAGACAATTTTTCATTAATCATGAATTTACATAACTGCCGCCCAGTGTAGGCACTCCCAAGCTATTCATGTACAATATATTAGATCCTGCACATTATTATTTGAAATAACTACTAATTATTTTTATTTTAAAATATTTACAATGTCTTCAAAGGGTAAAATGTCATAGATTGTTTTCTCATTAAATTCATGAAATTTAGAAATATGAAATGTTAGTTGTTGAAACAAGGCTAATGACATTTTAGATATCAGGGTGGAGCAAGGTATTCGAAAGAATCAAATATGGTAACACATCAGGAATTGAAGCTATAATTTACCAATAAGATTTGTATGTTGATTTCATTGTTTGTAGTTAAGCATAAAGCTACACCTTGGACTATCTGTATTGTCGAAATATTGTTTCTAATCATATAAATTGTATGTTTGTTTTTGAATTTCGCACAAAGCTACTCGAGGGCTATTTGTGCGAGTCGTCCCTAATTTTGCAGTGTAAGACTAGAGAGAAGTTAGCTTATCATCACCACACACCACCAACTCTTGGGCTATTCTTTTACCAACAGAAAGAGGGATTAATCGTAACATTAAAACGCTTCCACGGCTGAAAGGGCGAGCACGTTTGGCGCGACAGGGATGTGAACACGCGACCCTCGGATTTCGAGTCGCACGCCTTAACGCGCTTGGCCATGCCGGGTCACCATATAAATAAGTATTTGAAATGAATTTTATAAGTTCCCATGTCATGGATATGTTTATACTACAAAGAAATGTATTGAATACATTGTTTCAAGTCAACATACCAACCAAACGTGTTTAATTTAAATAAATATCAAAGTTCTTAAGCAACAAAAATATGCTAATGACCAATTATTTGTGTAAGTGGGTTGACAATCCCGTAGCGCCATATTTTCTGAGATTGTATCTTTAAATAGATATCAAATATAAAATTATAATGATATATATAACAGTAAGTTCAGGAAAAAACTTTCATATCAAAATTTAAAGTGAGCAGCATTGTTATTCAGGTTATTACACGTTAATATTTAGTAATATAGTTCACTCTTTTCAGCTTTTCTCTGGTAGAAAAACATTTGACAGTTACAGTTTACGTTATCAAAAGACCTCCTTTTTCAGGAATACTTGACTTGTACTGTAAAGACTGTTGATGTATATCATTGGACTTGAATAACATTCAAGTTACGTATATTACATTACACGTGATTGTAAACAAAGTTTTATGTTAAAGAAGAACCCAAAAAGAGGTTTCTGTGAAAACTGTCATATGAATACCAATTTGATTTTAGACGATGAAACGTAAAAAACACAATCATCAAGGGATATTATGGATGCAACTTAAACAATGGATGGATCCCACGAATATCAGTTATTTGCCCTTTCAGTTAAACAGGGTACACAGAAACCCACAACATTTTAGATTCTGGAATTATTTGTTGTCCAAATAAAGGATGACAAAATGTGTGAGAAAAACAAACCTTGGTTTTATGATATTAAAATCTGCAAATAAAATTATTTTCTCGCTTTACTTTCCTCATTTAAAACGAAACGAATTTAATAGTAATAGGGAAACTGGATCTTTCAGTTTTCTGGAATAAGGACGATGCTATTCATACCAATAATCTAATCAGACACCAATCAATGACAGTTTAATTTAAGTTAAATATTTTGTAATTTTTTATCTGAACGTGGAAATTTTAATGTTTTATTTTAAAAAGTTCCAAGATGTTTCTTAACCACACAATGAAACAATGTATTTATGGAACCAGAATTATGCAACAATTTTTTTGACATAAGTCTTCATGTCAGAGTTCTAAATTAAATAGTTTTGTTCTTCAAAGGAAAGACATGAGATAATGTTTCTTTGTTGTTCTTTTTAATTTCGCTCTCAGATACACAAGAGCTATCTGTGTTAGCCGTCCCAAATTTAACAGGGTAATACAAGAGGGAAGACAGCCAATCATTACCACCGACTGCGATCTCATGGGCTACTCTTTTACGAACAAATAGTGGAATCGATCGTAATTATATAACTCCCCCATCGCTGAAAGGGTGAGCATGCTTAGTGTGACAGATGTTAGTGCCCTCGGATACTCATATTACCTGTCGATCACCCTAACCACCTGACCATACCAAGCCTCCAAGATAGGGTTAATTTTTTTAATAAAACAAATAAAAATTAACTGTAGAAAAAAATATTGTACACATACTTTTTTATGACAAGTGTCTACATTTTGTACAAAACAATATCAAGTGTATACGTTTTAATATTTATATGCGTAATATTAAATTAATGTAGAAATAAGACTATAAAAACTAACGATATAAAATATATATAATATAATTTGGAAAAAGAAAAACGAACAAATAAATTTGAAAATTAGCTAGTTATATTTTACAGGATATAAACATAATAAATTTTCAATTCTTTGAAACAAAACTTTAATAAATAATGTATTCACTTGGAATGGTTTTCCGGCATTTTATTCGTATTTTCAGTTTATAGGCAATAATTATCAATCTCGACAGAAAATTACTTTTCATAATCAAATAAATGATATCACTTGGAGGTTAGCCCTTACCATATAACGATGAGGTGATCCGCTGATTTGTTTTTATCGTAACAATTTAGAGAGTACCTATGTTATCTGTCTCTAATTATGAATTTATAGACTGCATGGAAGACAACTACTGAACACCATCTTCATGAAAATAAAAATATAAAAACCTTTTTAACAATTAAAAGGAAAAATGTTAATACAATTAGATTAGCCGAAATACTAGTTGGTAAAAAGTTTCAGACCACACCAAAAATAAGTCCTAAACAGGGAAGGAAATGTCCAACAAGATGTCCTTGTAGTGAGTTGCACGGCCGTCATTGCGAATAACTTCAAACATTCGCTTTGGCATGATCAATATAAGCATTTGCAAAAGGATGGCGAGAATGTTATTCCAAGCGATGATAATGGCTTCACGAAAATCATGCACTGTTTGAAATTGACACATTTCCAAAGACTTCCCTTGCCATCCACCCCCAAATATTTTCATTGGGGTTCAGCTCAGGCGATCACGCTGGATGGTCAAAAAGAATCACCTTATTCGTCATGAAAATGTCCTTTGTTCTGGGAGCATTGTTGATTGCAGCGTTGTCTTGCTAAGAGATCCAGTCAATTCTACGCAAGCGAGGGATAGCAGTCAATAAGGGAACTCCATTGCTCAATGGAAGGAGAAATCACCCAAGATGATGATGGAACCTCCTCCACTGTGTCGTGTACAAAATGTCTCTGGTGGGGTATGCTTATCGTTACAGTAACGTAGGAAACCATATGGAACAACCAGGTTAATTTTTTTCTCATCACAGAACATAACCTTCTTCCTCTTTTCTATGTCCCATGTGTGGTGCTTCTCACTAAACTTTGACCGAGCTGTTTCATGGTGTGGAAGGATGCTAGGCCGTTGAAAACATTTACGGTTTTTAAAGCCCTTCTCTCGCAGATGCATTTTTATTGTTCTTGAGCAGCATCCTACGTCTGTAAGGGCCTTAATCTAGTTCAACGATTGTCTGGTGTCTTGCCAGACAACCCGTCGAATCCTCCTGCTCAAAGCTGGCGAAACTGTCTTCGCCCGGCCACATGAAATTCGTTTTCTGTATCCCTCATGGTCTTTTAAGAAATTTACAACAACAGTTTTACTACTCCCAATCCTAACAGCGAAGGCACATTGAGAGAGACTTTGCTTCTGCAGCTCGACAATTCTGCCACGTTTAAACTGTGTCAACTCTTTATCTTTAGCTGTGTTTCTACCCAAGGTTACATAGGAGATGTCAGTGAGAGATGTTGACAACACTAATTTTTGAACACAAATGACTAAATTTCAAAACATGTTTACCAATTAAAGCTTCATTTCACTATGGTTTTAAACCTTTGATCAGCTACCATTTAGGTTAATTTCACAGTGTTCACATTTTTCCTCTTAAATGCTAAAAATAATTTTATTTTTATTTTCCTTTTTCTTATTTTCATCTTTCGAAGCTCCAATCAAATAAGTGGTTGAGTCAAACAACGCAAAATGCATATTTTTAATTATGTTTATTGGCCTCAAGACTTTGGCCAACATTGTATATGTTAAAACGGCTGGTATGGTTGAAAAAATTGTATGTAAAGAAGCAAACAAAATTTCGACTTTCTTTGATCATGGTCTGGCTCACAAAGAAAGAAAGCAGTAACTGACCGATAGCTGACCACATGTTTGAAAGCGGTTGTGTAATTTGAAACAAATGTCCTCAGCTTGGGTAATCCAGTATCACCAGTTGAAACACATGCAATTAACACAGCACTACATCCACCACTTTACTGGTAAACATCAACAGAACATGAACTTGATTTTTTCAATTATATTAACTGTATATATTTCAACATTAACTTCACATGAGAATAGGAAGAAAGCAATCAAATATCATTTCTTAGCCTCAAGGGCCCGGCAAGGCAAAGTGTGTTGAGGCTTTTAACTCGTAATCCGAGGGTCACGGTTTCAAATCCTGGTCGCACCAAACATACTCGCTCCATCAGTAGTGGGGGCGTAATACAGTGACTGTCAATCTCACTATTCGTTGGTAAAAGTACAGCTGTAGAATTGGCGATGGGTGGTGATGACTAGCCGCCTTCACTCTAGTCTTACACTGCCAAAATATGAACGGATAGCGCAGATAGTTTTGCGCGAAATTCAAAACAAACAAACAAATCTTGACCTAAAAATTACCAGACAGAAAAACATTTCAAACAGGAATCCACCAAAAAATCATCCACACCGGATTGTGAATTCCTTGGAACTCAGAACATGAAACTAAACAAATACTCAACATACTAAGAAACAAAATAAACATAGCCCTAGTACCATGCTCACTAAATAAACGTAACGACGAATAAAGCAAAATAAAACAATACTTCATCAACATCAATAAGTTCGCTTCACAAACCGTAGAAAACGTGATACGGACACATCTAGACAAATAGCAAAATCAAATAACAAAAGTAAATATGCCTCAAGAATTAAAAAAATCACGAAACCATATGCTGCTGCTTTGCAAATATTCCCGACATCAGCAGAGAAATAACCAACATTTGGGAGAAGCTAGTAACGAAGTATGACATTCCAGTTAATACCAAATTTATTCAACCATCAGGCACGAAACTAAGGATAACACAATAAAACACCACACAAACATTATTTATGAAATACAATGTGATAACTGCCACGACTTCTATATTGGATTAACAAGTAGAAAATTGAAACCAAATTCAAAGAACACAAAAAGTACTTTCACACGTTTTCGAACATTTCAAATCAAATAAACACAGCATAACCATAGAAAACACCCAAATACTAAATAAAGAAACAAACGCAAAACTAAAGAAGCCTTACTTTAACAATAACTCAAGCCCAAAATTAACCAACACAAAGGAACATCTTTATACTTATATTAATTTATATAATCAAACATCTGAGCATGACCTCTGCATTTCTACACCGAATAACATAACCCACTTCAAATATGTAAACAGCTGTGGGTCAGTTTCTTGTTTCTTTCTCTGTGATCTTGACGATGACCGAAGAAGGTCGAAATGTTGTTTGCTTCTCTATCCATACCAGCCGTTTTTACATGTATATTTTTCTCTACAAGTGGGTTTATTCATCATAAAGGAATGTAAATTATTGGTTTGTTCATGATAGAAAAGTAATTTTTCAACAAGATCAAAACATTAACAAATTCTTAAATAATTCCTGTCTTGTTTGTGTCCATAACTGTAAAACAATAAAAAAAGATTTTACTTTTATTAGTCCTTGAAACCATCTGTTCTAAAACAAAAGGTGTTTCTTTTTTATACCTGTGCATCTATATTTATTGACTTGTGCGCATGCACACAAATTTAACAGTTGTCATACAAGAATAAAAATGATTTGATAAAAGTTATTTCCCTCTCTGTGAAGTCATAGCGTTTCTTAGTTTTCCAACCTTCTATCGTCCTCTTTTGTTGACCTCGTGCCTACTGTAGCCTCATCTTTCTGTTGTTAGCTGACATGAATGGAACCCTGCATGGTGTTCTGCTGCTGTAGGCCATCCTCTTCAAGGTTCGATGTTTTGTGCGTCAGTGTTTACTTTCTGCACACCACTGTTCTAAAGAGTGGTTATTAGAGTATTTGTAGCTTTCGTACGAGTTGGAACGAGACTAGCCAGTCTTCTCTGACCTTTTTCTTTAACAAGATGTTTTCGTTCACATAATTGTATCTTACTGAATGTTTTTTTCGCCATTATCTATAAATTCTAGAAATTGTAATGTGTAAAAATTCCAGACAATCAGCAATGTCGAAGATGCTGAAACCATCACGTCTGGCACTAACAATCATTCCACAATCAAAGTCACTTAAATCACGCATGTTCCACATTGTAATGTTTGATCGAACAACAACTTAGCGTCTTATCTCTTGACCATATCTGTATGCTTTATATATTGAGTTGCAGGCACACGAATCTCTGTTTGACTATTTGATTTAAAAACAAGGTGAACCTAATACATTGACCACTTAGTGTATACATGTATTTTTTAATAAATAAAATGTAACTGTTTAAAATCTTTATCCTATGGACACCTTTTCTTAGAAAACGGAGTAAAAATATTAATTTTTTGTAGCTAACTCAATGAGATATATACTGTTTGAAAAGTTACTATAATATTCATTTTTATCACTATTTTTTGCCATTTTTTCTTATAAATAAACAGCTGAACAGTGAAAATAACATATTTTAACGTCAGAATATTTAATAACAAAACTGAATCATTTGAAGATCACTGGATTTCATTTAATGAAATTCTGGTTAGATATGGATAACATTTACAGCAAGTTATCATCTAAACATGTAAATTTACTTGGGCAAACGTGGTATAGAAACACTTTAAAGTAACATGTGTAAAAATCTTCATACTGGTTAAAAGTGAAATATCATCTTATTGAAACTAATGATAAAACGTTTGGAAGCCATGTTGTTGTTTTTTAATTATGTTTAATACAAAAATAAGTTTTAGACATTATAGAAACGTTTATGCCGTTAAACAAAGTATGAAGTTGGGTTCTGACGTATAAAGTTGAATTGGAAATGTTTTGTATTGATTAGAACAAAGACATTCTGATTAAATACACATATCATTGAGTCATCATCCCAAGTCTTTCTTCTGTTCCATCGATGACCAAATATTATTATGAACTTAATTTTATCATTTCTTTACTACTTTATGCAGTACAATAATAAATTAAAACACATACCACATCTATCTAGTATTATTCCAAAACTTAATCATCATTTTATTCAACCTATATACGTCTATAACACTTCATACGTCCATCCTCTGCATATGTTTAATGCATCACAATACACACCTTATATCTATCTAACATATTACAAAAATAAGTAATAAGGAATAATCTCAGTCATTGTACATAATCGCATTTACCCTCATCAGTGTTTAATATGACAATATTCATTTTATACACGTATCTAAAACACCACAAAACTCATTTCCTACACCTGTGACCAGCTGGTTAGGGGTTCATGGCTCGCAATCTGAAGACTGTAGGTTCAAATCCCCGTCATACCAAACATGCTTGTCCTTCCAGCTGTAGCACTATTATAATGTATTTATTATAATCAAAGTAATCCTTTGTAATGGCTGGTGTTAACCATCTATCTTTCTTCGAGTAAGGCAAGTCGAGCACTGATAAATTACGGACGGCTAGGGCACACAGCCATGGCGTAATCTTGCGCGAAATTCATTCAAATTCCACACATTTCTAATATTGTTATGATCAACTCGCATAATGTTATTTGCTATTATATGTTAAACAAATACAGATATAAATATCACATATGAGCTGCTCAAAATATATTCGTAACACGCCACTCTTGTTTCATGGGCCTAATTCTGATCTAAAACATGGTAAATGTTTAATTATACTTCTCGTAAGACAATATTATACGGTTTATTACATTTTTAAATGCTACATTCTTTATCTTGTCCGACAGGGATTTCAATGAATCAGAAAAGTATGTAACAGTTGTATTTCAACCATACTGTATTCGTCATAATCATTACGAATCCCACCATAAAAACTGCTATTTTAACAAAGGGTTTGTAAAAATAGTTTTGATCACTGCTGTATATACTGCATCCCAGTTGATTTGAACAGCTCTGGATTGAATGAAACATGTTTTTGATAATGGATGTAGCGATCACAGTGTGGATGGAGTACCATATTTATAGAGTTTTCTAATTCTCGAAAATTTCGAAGGGAATAAATAAAACATGTGGTGTTAAAAAATAGAACAGGTCTAATAGTAATATCTCATGACCTCTACAAGTTTTAACACTTCTTCGTCAACTTGTAAAGGGCGTTTTAAACATGTCGTTTTGAGATTTGCGTGATCTTTGATCCTTACTACGAAATGAATAAGCTTTAATAAACGTCCATACCTCATGACCTCAGACATTGAAGAAGATATTTGTTTCTTATTCGAATAAAAGTATCTTTAAAAAAATTGTAAAACAGTAAATACAAGCAACAGTGATGTTTGTCTCCTGCTTCATATCATGTCACAATAATGATATAGAAATACAGTAGTTTTTTTTAAAAGTAAATAGTTTTAATTTTCAGTGATGTCGAGAAACCCACTTGTTGAGAATTTTATATGCAAAAACGGCTCGTTTGGGTTCAGAAAATATTTTAAATAGAAGAGCGAACAACGTTTCGACCTTCTTCGGTCATCGTCAGGTTCACAAAGAAAGAGGTAACTGACCGGAAGCTGACCACATGTTTGGAAGGGGTTGTGTATCTAAGTGTCGCAATGTAGAGGGCGGGGTTAGATGTTTGAATATATAATTTTATCTATAATATTAATATAGGTATAATGGCGTTCCTTTATATTGGTTTATTTTGGGTTTAAGTTGTTGTATAAGTAAGGCTTCTTTAATTTTGCGTTTGTTTATGTTTGTTTCTTTATTTAGTATTTTAGTGTTTTCTATGGTTATGTTGTGTCCATTTGACTTGCAGTGTTCGAAAACGTGTGAAGGTGACTTTTTATGTTCTTTGAATCTGGTTTCCATTTTTCTACTTGTTTCTCCAATGTAGAAGTCGTGGCAGTTATCATATTGTATTTTATAAATAATGTTGGTGTGGTGTTTGTCAGTGTAGTTCTTACATAGTGCAGACCTTAGTTTTGTGCCTGGTTTTTGAATAAATTTAGTATTAACTGGAATGTTATATTTTGTTACTAGTTTTTGCCAAATGTTGGTTATTTGTTTGCTGATGTCAGGAATATATGGTATACAGCAGTATATGGTTTCGTGATTTTTTGATTCGTGAAATATATTTACTTTAGTTGGTTGAATTTGCTTTTTGTCGAGGTGTGTGCGTATAATGTTTTCTACGGTTTGTGGAGGAAACTTATTGATGTTGATGAGGTATTGTTTTATTTTGTCTAATTCATCGTTAATTTCATCTGGTGAGCATAGTTTTATGGCTGTGTTTATCTGGTTTCTTAGTATGTTGAGTTTTTGTTTTGTTTCATGTGCTGAGTTCCAAGTAATGTATAGTCCAGTATGGGTGATTTTTCGGTGGATTTCGGTTTTGGATTGTGTGTCGGTTCTTATAATTTTGAGGTTAAGAAATAATATTTGATTGCTTTCTTCCTGTTCACATGTGAAGTTAATGTTGGGATGTATAGAGTTAATGCGAGTGAAAAAATTAAGTTTGTGTTCTGTAGATTTGAATCCCGCAACCGTGTCATCTACATATCTGTTCCAGTACAGTGGTGGATGTAATGCTGTATTAATTGCTTGTGTTTCAATTTGTGTCATAAAAATATTGGCTGGAACTGGTGATACTGAGTTGCCCATGCTTAGGCCATTTGTTTGTATATAGTTTTGGTTGTTGAACATGAAGTTTGTCTTTATAGTGGTGAATTCTATGAGGATTGCTAACTGGTTAATGGGAATGTTTATAATTGGGTTAGGGTCTCGGATATAGAGTTCTAAGGCTATCTTGCAGGCTTCTGTTGTTGGAACTTCTGTAAAGAGGGATATAACATCGAAACTGGCCATTAAGGCTTTATGATTAAGTTGATTTAGATTAGACTTGAAATTAAAAGAGTCTTTGATGAATGAGCTGGCTGATGTTGCATATTTGGAGAATGCCCATGCTATGTATTTACCAAGATTGTAATTAAACGATACATATGTTGACATTATTGGTCGAAATGGACAATCTGGTTTATGAGGTTTGGGGATGCCATACATTTGCGGTGTGCGTGAGTCGGTTTTACGTAGGTTGGAATAAAGTGTTTGTGAAATTGTGTTGGCTTTATTCATTTGTAGTAGTAATTTGTTCAGTTGCGTCTCATGTGCCATTGTTGGATTTGTGTGTATTGGTTTAAATTTGTTCGTGTCTGATAGGATGTTATTCATTTTTTGTATGTATTCATTCGTGTTCATTATTACTATAGCGTTACCTTTATCTGCTTTAAGAATTTTTATGTTTCTGTCTTGTTTTATGTTTTTAAGGGAATTGATGTCTCTTTTTGTAAAATTGTTTTTAGTTTTCTATTTTGTGAAATTATGTTGATGGTTTTGTAAGAAAATTCTTTGAAAAAATCGTTTTAGATGTTGTTTTTAGGTGTTTCTGGAAAATATAAATTTGTAATTTTACCTGGGAAGTTTGGCTGTTGGATGTCAATAAAATTATCTAAGTTGTCTTTTTTCTGTTTGTTGTTTTTGTTTTCTGTAGAAAGTATCACAAGTCTCCTGGCTAGGTCTTCTAAACATGTTTTGATTTCTATGGTTGGAATGTACCTTGGTGCTATTGCGAAGTTGAGTATATAAAAAAAAAAGTTTTAATTTTGATACGTTAAAGGTGTCGTAACAAATAGAAATAATGTTTAAAACTGAAAGCAAAACCTTTGACAAACAGCTTCTGGTTAGATAACCCGAAGAAGGTGGATATGACGGAGTCTAAGTGAATTCATCATATGTGTTTTATTAAACTAGCAGTTACTGACAACGAACTGAGGAAACGTTGTGAATATTAACAACAGAACTGTACACTGTGGAAGTAATGTGTTTTGATCATAGCTATTTGTTATTTTACAGGCTTGCTATGTCATTCAGTTACAGTATTTTATTAACATGTCTTATTTTACAAAATTTTAACAAAGTTTACTTGAAATATATCATATCATTGATATGCATTGATAGAATTATATTAGTCGCAATGAACACCATAAAGACCCACCTTGCTCACACTGATATTCACAAGTCTCACTTTAGTCACACCAGTCAGGATGGGTGGTAAAAGGGATAAAATAGCGAACTTAATTCTAAAAATCCTATTCTAATGAGCAAAGGATTTCAGCAATTCGCTTTTGTAGATGACGAAATATTTCGGGAAGGGAAAGCAAATGGAATACAGAAGGATATGGATTATGAACTTAAAGATGTTATAGTTGCAGGTGATTCCTTGACTCAGTCCATGGATAGAAGAGTCTGTGGTATAAATTGGGAGGAAAGAGTACCCTAGGGCACAAGTGGAAGAATATGTAACTTACAGGATGAAAATATACAATGAAAGGGGATAACAAATATGTAATTTGGGTTATGGAAGAGTAAATAAGAGGAGATAATTAATAAGTATAAGACGTTAATAAAAGTATTTAAAGATAAATACCATAAATTAACTGTGTCTGGAATACTGACGAGAATTAATTGTGAAGATGAAATCTGGAGTTCGTCATCAGTGATAAATTCTAGAGTGAAATTAATATCTAAGAATAAGCACGTTAGATAGTTAGACTTATGGGATCAGTTAAGTGGTGGGAGGGACGTTTTTAGAATGGATGATTTACACTTAAGTAGGAAAAGGTCCAGTATGTTTTAAACGGCAAGAAACTCAGCTGTAAGGGAAGATTTAAACTAGGACGCATAATGATGATGGCAGTGATAAAATGAACGAAACAAACTGAAATGAGGAGGATCGTATAGCATTGAGAATAAGTATAAAGATAGTTATAATAATAAGGTTAATTGTTACTATGACAACGCTATAAGCATAAGACTAGAGTACAAGAGAAATTCCCATGATTTTATGGGAATAACTTAGACAAAGTTAAATGAAAATGAGACTTATGGGATCAGTTAAGTGGTGGGAGGGACGTTTTTAGAACGGATGATTTACACTTAAGTAGGAAAAGGTCCAGTATGTTTTAAACGGCAAGTAACTCAGCTGTAGGGGAAGATTTAAACTAGGACAGCATAATGGTGATGGCAGTGATAAAATGAACGAAACAAACTGAAATGAGGAGGATCGTTTTGCATTGAGAATAAGTATAAATATATTTATAATAATAAGGTTAATTGTTACAATGACAACGCTATAAGCATAAGACTAGAGTACTGGAAAAATAAAAAAAAAATTGGTATAATGGGAATAACTTAAACAAAATTAAATGAAAACGATTTTGGGAATAGAAAGTTATTTGAAATACACAGACAAAGTTATTGCATAGGAACATGTGGGTTATAGTATAGATTTGGTCTATTTGAAATTTCATTAAGCGTTTAATGAATTGCCACGTAAAAGGCTTATACAAAGTATAAGTAAACAAGCTCAGAAGAATTGTGGCCTGATAGAAGAAAACAGAAGAGTTATTACAAATAGAATTAAAGCTGTAAGTTTTGTACCTTAGGTCTATTAGGACCATTGTTCTTTTGATTTATATTGATAACATTCATGTAGGAATGGACAATAAATTACCTGAAGTTGCTGATGATATTAAGATATTGAGTGTTGCTGGTTGTGAAGAGGATGCGTTTGCTTCAAAACGAATTTAGATTATTTAGTCATTTGGGCAAATAAATTACAATTCGATTTTAAATGTATAAAATGCTTGATAAGTGAATAATATATAACATTTTATATTATATAGACAGAAATATTGAATACAAGTCTAAAGAGGTTTTATTTTCTTCTTATAGGGTACTAATTGCTCCTCATTTGCACCATATTTTCGGTTTTGCGCTCTCTACCCAAGGAAAAATATTGAATTGTTGTAAAGAGGCACCTGGGATGGAGGGGTTGCCATGTGAGGAGAGATTAAGATGCTTACAATTGTTTTCTCTTGACAAAATAACAGTTAAGTGGTATCGATTCAAATGTAAATGTAATTGATAATTTTTTTCATCAACATTTTTCTTATTAACAGTAAGAATTATAGACTTAATGACACAAATATAGATTTAGAAATGGGAGCAACCGTCTTCAGCTGAGACAATTTCATTTTTCACATATAATGGTTAGCTGTTGGAAAGGGATGCCATCGGATCAGGGAGGCAGTAAAGTTGACCAAGTTAAAAACAGAACTTGGTAGAGGTACGAATAATAAGAACTTGTTTGTAACTCTCTTTTATCATTATTTAATAGTTTTAATTTGGATTAGTGGATAAAACAGCGTAGCTGAACCAATCAGTCCCTTGTTGACTCCAAACATTACGTTTTATTTGTTTTTGGTTGAGATTTTCGCGCAAAGCTACACATGGGCTATCTGTGCTAGCAGTCTCTAATTTAATGTAAGACCAGAGAGAAATCAGCTTGTCATCACCATTCACAGTCAACTCTTGGGCATCTCTTTTACCAATGAATAGTGGTATTTACCGTTACACTATAACGACCCCACGCCAGAAAGGGCGAGCATGTTTAGTTTGACGGGGATCTAATATAGGATCCTCAGATTACGAGTCGAGTACCTTAATCACCTGGCTATGCCAGAATCATTATGTTATGTTTACATGGTGTTACAGGTTGTGTGTGTTTCTTTATAGCAAAGTCGCATCGGGGTATTTGCTCTGTCCACTGAGGAGAATCGAACCCTAATTTTATCGTTGTAAATCTGTAGACTTACCGTTGTGATAGAGACGTACGGTGTTATAGAAACGGAAGAGTGACACCATATTTATGTATGTTTTCTCATGGCAAAGCGACACTTTGCACTATCTGCTGAATCCACTGAGGGTAACGCATGTGTAAATGTGCTTATAAAAATTTTATGCTGAATAATAATTTATGTCTAATTGATCATTTACTAACTGAAGGCTGATTAATAAATTAGATGCAAATGGTACCCAGCGTATTAATTGATATTTAATTTACTGTTACTTCAAGGTTGATTAATTGAATACTGAGGTATAAATTATATGCAAATTAATAATTACATATTGATTATTACATTTGAAAGTAATATTGAATATTCACCTTTTAATTACGATTACGTCATCAACATCACAGAAAACGTTGTTAATACTGATCTCTTTTACACATTTATATTTAATAAATAAGTGATATTATTAATTGTAGTTTTATTATTAATCTTGAGCGACTGTAATGCTATTAAAATATGTATTGAAATTTAACATTGGGTGGTTTGTAAAATGTTAATCTTTGTCAATATAAAATAGTGTTTTTCTTGAAATTGATACATACATTGTATACTAATTTGTTATGAACAAAAATGTTCCCTATATTTTGGACATGATTGGAGAAGAACGACCCATATTGCGATGGGAATACACTAGCCATCAGTCATCAACCCCATTCGCCGGTCTCACGTAAAGAAAAATAAAGTAAAGAAATAGCAGTAGAAATAATACATATAGAAATATAAATTAGAAGAGCGAGATGTGGGTACTCAAGCCCACAACGTTTTTCATCTATGTCATCCTTTACTACCAGCAGATAGTTGTGGGAAGACAACTTCTCAACGATTTAAAGAAGAAGAAAATGTGAGTTAAAGTTTGTAAGAATAAGAAAAATAAGTTCATTTGGGGGTAAATTAATTATATTTACCTCTTGAAGTTAGCATTCCAGTTCCATTGAGGTAGAAAGGCACTAATTGGTAGCCCAGTAAACGAATTATATCAGTATGAATGTTACCACTCAGTTATGAAGTTTTGCCACGGTATTAAATTGCGTTATTTATAACTAAAAATAGTTATTATAAATAGTTAGTAAAATTTTTGTTTCTTTATTTTAATTTAACACATTCTTATATTTGGTACACAACAGTTTATTAATTTTGTTTAAAGTTTTCTTATCACATCAATTAATTGTTAAGAGTTGTGTCATTCTTTCAGCATTACTGATGTATTATTTTCACGTATTGCAAATTATACAATATCTGAATAATTCGAAAGTTATAATGCTTATAACAGAAGTGTGTGGTATCGTACTCTTAAAATAAGGTAGATTATAAAATGTAAGGTCAAATAATTTTCTTTTATAAAAAATGTGTACATTGATATCCTTAGCATTTACTTTAGTTTATAAATTTAAATATTGTGTTTTGAATAGATGTATACAATTCTTCAGTTTCTAGTTTTGCTGGATATATAATGTTAATAACATTTTTTTAGAATTATTTATAAAGAATCTGTATGTCTGTAAGTTAAGATATAAATATATGAATGTGTAGTTTTAAATAAATCTATTCTCATAATAGTAAAGATGTAAATTTGCTACACCAGTAAAATAGTTAGCTCTCATTGGAACTAGCACTTGTTTAAAAACTAGCTATTGAAAAATATATAATTATTGTAAATACAGAAATTTAATACGTCTTTGATGATTTTGGAGCTGAATCTATTTTCTTGCAGTTTAATAACAGGATAACAGAAATGTTCTATTGATGAATTTTAAACAAATATTAAATTTTTTAAGAGAATTGTGGTGTAGAATGAAGTAAAACCAAATGTTTAAATATTATTTATTTGTCAGAATGTTGTAGATATTTTAAAATGAGTTGATTATTTTTTATTATGCAAAAAGTAGGTTTTTATATTATTAACACTTTTGTTTTTAATTTTAGTCAGTAAAATATTAAGTAATTTCTTAAATTGAACTACGCGGCATGGCCAAGTGAGTTTAGGTGTGCGCCTCGTCGCACCAAAGATGCTCGCCATTTTATCCTTGGTGGCGTTATATCGTGCCGGTGACTCCCTCTATGTGTTGGTAACAGAGCAGCTCAAGAGTTAGAGGTGGGTGGTGATAACTAGTGGCTTTTACTCTGCTCTTACACTAATAAATTAGGGACGGCTAGCAGAGATAGTCCTAGTATAATTTTGCGCAAAATTAAAAAAACCCAACAACAAACAATTAATGAAATGGTCCTTTGCTCATTAGTTCTTTTTATTGAATTAGAAAGAAATCTAAATTGAATTGTAAATTTTGAGCTAAGAAATGGCATAAACAAAAGATAAATCCGCATAATAATTTTGTTTATAATAAACTTTATTATAAACTTTGATGTGATTAATAATTATTATAACTTTAGATTGGTTAGTAGTTTAAATTTTTTGTACTATTGATTTCTTTTATCATAATGTTTAAAACCTTTTAAACCAATATTACAATTAGCCTGATCAATGCGAATTATAACATTTTCTTGCATTTCTTGAAACTTATTTTTTAACTGATGAATCAAAAAATCTGTAAAGTATTTCTTTAATTTCGAACAAGATAGTTTAGTTTTAACTGTTCAAGTAACTACAACTTACTTTACATAAACGATCTAGGTGGATAAAATGTAATACAGTTAAGTTTTAAAATATATTGATCAATATTGTTTTCAATAGATTTTAGAATATTATTCTTATAACATTTTGTGACTATTCTGTATTTAGATAATTTTCTAGTATTTCATGCAATATTTTATGCTTTAAATTTTAAAGATACCAGCAACAATTGACACTATTGTGTATAGTGTCAATAAATAAACTCAGTTCACACTCACAAACTAAGTTATTAATTTTATCTACATTTAAATTAGTTTAAAAAAGTTAAATAATAGTTCTTATAACCAAAAACAAGCCGAAACAAACATAAAATAAAATAAAAACATTGTAATAACTGAAAGGATCCCAAGGTACCAGCTATAATGTTGGATATAAAATGTATTTTGGGTTTTGGAGGAAATTGCCAAAGAAAGAACAACATTGTGGTTGAGGTACACTGGCTGTCACTCTACATTATATACTGGTGGACCACTTGAAATTTCGTATTTATAATTGATGGTAGGTTTTAACTTTTTCCAAGTAATTATGTTACTTTTTATAGTTTGATCAGTAATTTTATAAATCTGGAACTCACTAAATACTTTGTGTCTAACATTAATTACCAAATAAAAATGTTTGATTTGTAGTTACTCTTTTTCTTAACTTGATAAACCATTGATTTTTAAGAGATATTTTATAATATCTACAAGTACGTGTTTTGCATTATCGTGTCCAAAATAAAAGAAACTAACTTATTAAAGTCATTTATTTTTTTTATTTTGTAAACGTGATGTTCATAATTTTTTTTTTAAATTAATTAAAGTATACTGGTACACCAGTATAAAAAGTATTATCCAAATTACTACAAAATTCTGATAAATTAACCCATTTTAATTTATTTCCTTCATCTTTAGTATTCTTACATTTATTAAAATTTATATCTAGAGAAAATTAGCGATAAAATAATCATTACTGAAATTCAAAGCTGTAGAATTATTAAAATATTGGTTCACTTCATAACGATATAATGTTTTTAGTTTCGAAGTGTAGAAGTTCTGTCGTTCAAGTCTATTGGTTTCTTCATTAACAATTTCTTACGTTCTTATCTTAATAAAGGTTAAAAAGAGTGAATTCAAAATGTTTTAACTCTGTAGAATTCATTAACCTATTTTTAACTTGAGATTTATGCAAAAGGTTTGAATTTTTCCCTCCTTTACAAACACACACACCAAACTTGTTAACATGCTGTTGGACAGCCTTTATCTCTATACATAAATGTTTTTATTGCAGTGGAGATATTTACAGTAGAACAAAAAATTGTGTGAAGAATGAAAATTATCAGTGAAAATAATAAATTTTAAGTTCTGGAAAACTGATTTCGTTTTAACAAAATTAGGAAATCAGTTGAAAGAACTTCTGTATACCGACACTGTTTATTCCCATGCTATTAACATTCAGATACTTTTCGGGTTATAGAAATTATAAAAACTCATACTTTAAAGAAAAAGAAATTATGTTATATGTTATCACATAGCAACTGACATCTCAGGCCCAAACGAGGCATCTCGTCCAACACTAGTAATAGTTATTACGTTTAAAGGTTTCTGATGTATTAAGCAGTCAGTGAAATTAATTTTTTTCATTTGTGTTTGTATTATCAAAGTAAAAAAATAAATAAGCAAGAGTTGGTTAATATTAAAAATATTGTGGAAAGGAAACACAATGTATAACATACTTCAGACGAAACTTTATATAAATCAAACCAATTATGAAAAAGAAAAAAAAAAACGAAAGTGATAAATAAAACCCAGTCAGGGTATATTCTGACGTACTGCTGTGTTTGGTTTTATCGAAAACTCTATATGTATGAATTTTGTCTTTCAGCGAAAAAAACAACTGAAATATTTTCAGATATTTCGTTTAAATGTTTACGCCATATATGCGATTCCTTTCTGAAATCTTATTGTCTGAAAGAAAGATAAATTATAAAATACGTATACTCCCATAAATCAACGGTTAGTTTGTGGGCTTATGACGCTAAAAACAGGATTTTGAAACTCCTGGTTGCAGTGTTGGATTAACGTGGAGTTATGGTAATATTTTGGAATAACGATGCAAATAATTAACTCTTGCTTCAATTCTTCTCGATTCAAGAACCGCAATTTCTTTACTCGGGTGGCCTATGCATTCATTAGGTACTGATGACGGGCATAGGTTAGATTATCTAATTCATTTTTAAGATATCACGAAAGTTTCATCCTAGTTACAAATGAAATGAATAAAATACTGTGTGTGTGTGATTTTCTTAAAGCAAAGCCACATCAGGTTATTTGCTCAGCCCACGGAGAGGGAGTCGAGCCCCTGATTTTAGCGTTGTAAATCCGGAGACATACCGCTGTACTAGCATGGGGCAAGTCAAATACTCTAAAGAATATCGTACAAACTTATAATTTGTTTTTTATTTTCACTAAAAAACTTTTCTACAATAAACGTTTGTTTTTATGCAGTATCTATTTGTGTATTATTGTAAAACATCATGTAAAGTATAAAACATTATGTGTTTTTTATTTTTATATTTCGTACTGATGTGAGGTTTTTACTTCTACTTGTTCTTTGCACGAAAGACAGAAATTATATTTTTTTCTGTTAAAACTATCGTCAACAATAAGTGTGATCGTATCTGTACAATGTCAAACATTTCGACATATAAAGATTTTCTTGTTGTTCCAAAACAACTTTTTTAATATTTATCTCTTACATCGAAAATCTTTCAATTCTTTAATTTACTTTTTTTCTGAACAGTTTCTCCATTTGTCACGCTTAACCATTTCATAACCAACAGTCACAGAAAATAAAATTTAAAATAATTTCGGATATTTAAACAAAAACTGACACCAAAGCAACTAATATGTGAGAGGAATATGACAGTGTACATATATTTAGATGTATAAAAATAGATATTTGAATCTTACATATTCTTTGACATCAGTAAGCAGAGCTGTAAAATGTTGAAAAAAGTATAATCACGTGAAAAGTTATAATATGGATGACAACCTAAGCTGCATGTTTTTTTCATAGAAAGTTGGACAGCTTTTATACTTAAATAATACACAACACTAAATTATTACGGTTAAAAACCTTTGAAGTGAAATTACTTATTTAGATATTGGTTAAAGTAGGAGTAGAATAATTTCAATAAGACCATTTATGTAACTTGCATTAATACAGTATATAAAAAATACCTTTGGGTTCGTGAGTGTGCGTTTATTTTTTTTTATTTTTATGAGTCCAATCTGAAGTGTTTAGACAAGAGAATATGTGTCGTATTGCTTTCGTTACACACCATTCTTTCGAGGTCAGTATCGGTACTTCAAATAATTCTTGTGGATCATTTCATTCGTCAAATTATTGCCTTCATCGATCAGCTTAAACCTAACGTATCAGTTGACCAAAGAAAAATTAGAAGGCTTGTTACACAGCCTTCAGCTTTCGAGGACCATGACTGTCGATGTAATCCATGGAAAGCTGATATCAACGTTTACTGCTGTCCCACGAAGAGTTCCATTAGCTTATACTCGGTATTTATCAAGGACGTTCATCTCTCTGTAACTCCAGCTGAAATTCAACATTTTGTAGAAACAACAACTTCCACGAAACTCCATGCAGCCCACAAACATTACAGCAAGACCAGAGGTTTACCAGCTCACGTTGTTAAAGTCGTGACCGAGCATAAATAGGTAGATGATTATATATTTAATCACAGATATACCGACAGTATTTTCATTTTAGTGTCGAACGTCCCCGTCAAGTCTGACAGTCAGAGTACTCCTCGTCCAGTAAGCTTTTCATCTTCATGTATGTTAATTATCTCTGCTGTAAACAGCAATACTTAATCAATGCTAAGAAAAAAGACAAGAATACTATGATCAACGTTGACGTTACCCTTCAGTAGAACCCAAACCAAAGAAGGCAGCCTCATGCTAAACTCAATCCAAGCTCGTTAAGACTACAGACATATCAACCTGTACAGATATCAACATCACGTTCAGGAAGAACACACAAACAAGATTCTCAAGAAGACACTAATATTCCCAGACCAAAATAAATCGACTCATTGAGACAAATAGAATCGATCACTCAGTTTTGTATCCACGAACTGCCTGTCTTTATCCTCCTCGTGCCATATATCGATCTTTTGATCGATCGCAGACATAACACTTGTATTTTATCGGTTTATATATTTTTTAGAGTTTTGTTATAAGCTTTACTAACCCTGATTTTCTTTTTCAGGAAGTTTCCGGTAAGGGCACGGTAGATTTTTTGTCGTCCTGATCTTCAAACCGGGTTTTCTTTTGGTACTCCCGTTTCTTTCTCCCGACTGCAAACTCTGGATTTTGGATCTACAGATCTCCATCTTCTTGTGTTGTTTTTTTGTAGAGTCAATATTTTACTTGTTGCGGACCACCAATGGACCTTTGCAACCAGATTGCATTACAAATTCGTAAAGTTTAAATCTTGTTGGTTTAGCTATTAATAATCAATGACTAGCTTAGTTAAACTTTACCTCACGAAAAAGCGAAGAGAAGGTCTTTCCTGAGCGCTCTCGACTAAGATGCTGTCATGAGATACAAAGTGTTAAACCCTAATAAGTGAAACAAATTTTATTTTTTTTTACCCTTGTGTGATTCATTTCATTGTGATTTTTGGTTTTCTGCTCGAGTCATCTAGCGTAGAGGGCTGGATAAAACACTGCCCGGGCGGAGGATTCGAGTCCTGGACACGTCCATAGTTGCGCTCTGGTTGTCTTGGGCGATGAAGGTGGCGACGTGAAGAGATGTGAGGTTTCGCGATAGGCCGAAGACGAATACAGGGGAGACAGGTGTGGTCATGGCGTGACAGGTCCTGGCATCGAAAACAGTATGATAGCAAAGAGAAAAGATTTGATGTTTGTGACTACAAGTAAATCAAAGGCACAGGAAGTCTTCTGACAGTGAAATTAATGAACAGCATTCGAATCCACGCTATAACATAATATAATTTTTATACTGTAAGCTATTAGTATCCAATAAGAGTGACAGCAAAACTATAATTCTGTGAGTGGAGTGAGGTAAAATGTTACTTATTTGTTGTCATTTCCTTAAGGAGAGTAGTTAAATATAATAAACGGTAAGTACTGCTTTCAACAGTTCCCATAAACACAAATAAAATCCGTTATATCGAAACAAATTTGTCTTGTTCTCAGTTCTTTTGAAAACAAGTTTATAAGTTCTATTTATGTTTTATGATCATCTTTAAGCAACAGGGTGATATTGAACACAAACTGTTTTACCTCTGCATTCAAACTAACTTAATTTTAAAACTAAATGTTTTCAGTATCCTCCCAGTAGGGAAGCAGAAAGATAACGCACATACAATGTTCAATTCTCGCCCTAACATCATGGAGATGTTCTAAAGTCAATAACCTGAGAATTTGCGGTAGGTGGGGATGACAAGCTGATTTCCCTCTCGTCTTACATTACTAAATTAAGGAAGATTAGCGCAGACATCATTCGTGTAGCTTTGGCACGAAATTCAAAAGAAACAAACTGTCTGATGAGTTGTGAGTTTGTAGTAACCCGCCGTCGGTAATTAAAAAAAAACAAAAAAAGCGTACTTACAATGTTAAAATTAGGCGTTCATTTGCCTTCAGTGAACATAAGAGAGAACCAATGTAGCTTTATTATTTGTTATGAGATAAACAAAGACAATTTTTTTTAGAGAAATACCATTTGCCATTGGAAGAAGAAACTAAAGTGATGTTATATTAAAATTGAAGATTTAATGTTTCACGTGTAAAACGAAATAGTAAACAAAAAGGGTTAATAAAATAGGTTAAATTATTAATTAAATTGTGTTGCTATAGTGATAAGGTCATGTAGACGAATTATTAAATGTTGAAAATAGCTTTCATTAAGGCAAATGATGTCGCATACGTTCTTGTTTTGTATATACCTTGAAGAGAAAATAATTATACATACGTATATATCTTGTTAATTTAAAGCTAGTTTTAAAGGAACTTTATATTCAATTTGCGTTGTTTTTTAAGCTCAGTTTTGCACTTGGTTTTTCTCCATTTTGATCACCATCGTCAGGAAGTCCTGTAATTTATAGATATGCTCACTAAAACTCGCAACTAAGATGCTGGCATACTTCAATATACAGTTTGATTTGTTTGAATTTCGTGCAGAGCTAAACGAGGGCTGTCTCTGCAAGCCGTCCATAGTTTAGCAGAGTAAAACTAGAGGAAAGACAGATCACCTATCGCCAACTGTTGGACTACTGTTTTCTAACGAATAGTGAAATTGATCGATGCGTTATAATGTCTCCATGGCTGAAAAGTCGAGTATGTTTGGTGCGACGAGGTTTGGAACCCACGACCTTCAGATTAGGAGTCAAGCGTCTCAACCACCTGACTATTCAGAACAAACATACAGTTTACTTGATATATTTACACACAACTGGTCATAAAGAAAAAAATGTGCATTTTGCGTTTTTAGACTCAACTACTTATTTGAGTAGATCTTGGAAAGATGAATATAAAAAAGCGAAAATAAAAATAAAAAACTTTTTTCGAATTGAATCGAGAAAGCGTGAACGCGACAAAATTAGCCTAAATACTAGCTTGTCAAAAGTTCAACACCATACAAGAAAGAAGTCTTATTGGTCTTAGTACAGAGTTTTACGGCCTTAATTGCGAATAACTTCAGACATTCGCTTTGGCACTGTCGATATCATCAGCAGAAAGCTGGCTGGAATGTTATTCCAAATGGTGAAGATGACGAAGATCATGCACTGTTTGGAATTGACATCCATTTCTATTGACTTCTCTTACCATCCACCTCCAAACATTTTTAATGGGGCTTAGTTTGGGTAAACAAGCTCTATGGTCTAAAAGAGTCACGTTATTCGCTATAAAAAAGTCCTTTGTCCTGCGGATATTATGGATTACAGCGTTTTCCTGCTAAAACATACATTCAATTCCACACAAGCGAGGGCATTCATTTAATAAGGTTGTTCTTTCCGACACATCAATGTTGCCAACTGGTGTTTTCCGCCCCCGTATAACCTGAGCTCAATTGTTTTATGGAAGAAGAAAGCACAAAAAACACCTTTATACCAATATTAATTCATAACATTAAGCAATGAAGCAAGCTGTCTGCACTTCTACACTGAATGACATAACCCCTACAAACATGTGGTCAGTTATGCATCAGTTTCCTGTTAATTTCTTTATGAATGTGACGATGACCGAAGAAGGTCGAAACGTTGTTCGCTCCTCCACATGGACCTTTCTCTACCAAACCCGCCGTTTGTACACATATATATTTTTCTCTAAGTGGGATTTCTCGTGATCTCGGAATATGAATTATTGTTTTGTTTGTGATAGAAATGTAATTTCCTAACAAACTCAATACATATACAAATTCTAACATCATTCCAGTCGTGTTTGTGTCCATAGAAAAAAAAAGATTACACTTACACTAATGCTTCAAACCATCTGTTCTAAAACACAAGTTTTTAGGTTGTTGTCCTCATGCATTTATATTTGTTGAGTTTTGCGCATGCACACAAATAGAACAGTTGTCACACAAGAATAAAAATAATTTGATAAATGTTTCTCTCTCTGTGAAGTCACAGCGTTTCTTAGTTTTCGTGTATCGTATTTTATGGGACAGTTAAAATAATTATCATTTGTTGTCCAAAATAATTTTTTTAAGAAAAAAACAATACTAGACTCTGAAAGTAGTAATTTTTGTTTTTTTTAGCAGTAGTGGAAAATAACTCAGAACTGTTACAGTATAAAGATTACAAATTTTACTCTTTAATTTTGTTTTATAATGACTTTTACATTACTAATTACACGAAGTTAAAAAATATTATCTGTTTACAAAAACTTGATACATTTAAGATTTACTTTTGTTAAATACCACTTTTTTAATTTCAGTTTTATACATGATGTTCTTCTATTTATTTTAAATTTGATTTATATTTGATTGACTAAACAGTTACACGAGCTAAAATAAGCCAGATGTTTCATGTATTGCACGTTCCTTATTTTTCGATATTATGTTAGGTTCACGCAATCTTCGATCTCAACTGTAGTTCTAACAAAATTATCTAAAGGAAGTGACGTAAACTTACTCAAGTTATCTGAACAAAAGTATCTAAACCCGGTTTGTAGCACTGTGAGTCTTCAGTCATACCGCTGTGCCAACTGTAAAGTCTATAACACTGAAGAATTGCTTTAAATAATGGCCAGACAATTAAGAGCAAATAACCAAAACACGTTTTATATTTGTAATTGTATGATGTGATTAGTTTTTTGTTATAAATATTAGTCTATGTTATATCTATAACCTAAATGAGCATAACTGTGGATATCTATTTTCTTAATTTTATTAAAACTATAAAGTACTTCTTTTATTTATGTAGAAAATTAACAAAATGGAAGTTCGACCGTTGATGTCAGTTGTTGGATGTTTCCTAATTTATCTGGCACTCGGTACAGTACTAACGTTCGGAAACATTACTCCTCACATAACTTCTTACCTAAAACAAAGAGTCAAGAAGGACACAACATATGAAGAAACAAGCTGGATTTTCTGTGCATTTATTTCTACATGTTCATTGATTTACTTTGGAGGCAAACTAGGTTCTCTCATTGGACGTCGTTGGAGCATAATTATTGGTTCTTGTATTTTTTGGTAAGATGTATGCTCGTATTTATATGTAATAATAGTAATAACAAATAGAAACAATGGCAACAGGTTTGTTTAATTCATGGATGTAAATAGTTATAATATACAATCACAATACAAAATTCGGTAAATTTTGTAATAATATAGAGATATCATTAAAATTTTCATTTTCTTTATGCACGTATTATTAAATTAACACGATTTCTTAATTCATTAAAGTAATTAATTGCACTGATATTATATTGTACTGGTAGTAGTAGGACAGGCATTTGTTGTTAACTGAAATTTGGATTATTTATAAATTTTATATCCCAACTTCATGAAAGTTTTCTGTCCGATTTTTTGTTTCCTAAAAATTTAACAAATTCAATGAATATTGAGTTTAATATATTAACTTGTTATCATTATATAAATTGAAATTATCATTATCTCTCAAATAATACTAATAAACCGAATTAATAACAAAACACGTTACTATAGTGGAGTGCTGATCATAAAATATTTGCTCAGCTCTGAAGATGAAAACACGATGCAAGACAGGAAATTTAATGGGAGTATTGAAATAAGTAAAATAGGAAGTAATGAAGTAAGAACTTTGTAACTTTCTGAACAGAAAACACAAATAAAATACCCGTTAATTTGTAGTGACAACAATTTTACCACAAAACCACTACCATAAATAGCACTTGAACAGTTTATAAAGCTCATCAATAAATCCTGCAGAAAGGAGAGTTTTTGTTTGTTTCAGGTAATGCTACTAATTGTCTTAAAAGATATTTGCATCATTAACTGTATTGACAATAGTTTGATCAGGAAAACAAAGATTATGTTGCAAAATATGATTATGAAATTTGTTGGTATTGTGAAGAAAATTTAGAAATGGTGGCGCTTTAAGTAGTCAACAAAGATATACTTTATGGATAAAGAAACAGAAGGAAATCTATGATAATGATACTGTATTGGTAGAGCTAATATTAAAGTAATAAAATGGTATGGGAGAGATGTAATCTTTTTTTTTAAATCTCAAAGACATCTTTACGTATAATATATACTTTTTGTTAATGTGAATGTCAAGTGTGTAGTTGGCGTACTGTCGTATTTATTCAAGTTAAATAAAAAAAACATTTTCGTCTTTTAGTTTTGGGATAGCAGCAACGTATTGGAGTATACAACACAGTCTCGTAACAACGATAATTACTTATGGAGTGATCAGTACTTTGGGAATTGTCTGTTGTTATAGCCACCCTGTGGTCACTGCTGTAGAGGTAAGCACAGTTGTTTCTGAAACATCTCAATTACAAATATTAAAAAAACAGATAATTTCACATTCTATTTGTTTAAATAACATCATTTAACATTTCATTTTAATAGCTACAAAGCACCATACATGTAAAGATATACATTTATATATCTATGTTAACGTCTAAAGCTGACCTGCAATAGTGACGAACGATAAGTTAAGTCTTCAAATTGTTTCAGTTTTTTAATTCACCATACTTGTATAAAGTCTCATGAGAAGGGTATCCGTTGAGAATCTAATCTCTTTATTTGTCACTCCGCGTCACGATTCATTTATGAAAATAAGGGATGTTATCAAATCCAAAATGCATTTATCCAGATACAATAGTTATAATATTGTATGTTGATTGCAATTTTAGTGACGGGGTTGCCGTAAAACTCTAGAACTGTATAAGTATAATTTTATAAATTAATAAATTAAAAAATATTTCCCCATTTCTCTGTATATATTTCATATTGTACTTCAAGAACACAGACTAGCAACTGTAGAAGGTTATCAGTCTATTGCTAAGCAACATGTTTAAAAAAGCATTTTGAATCGTGATGTTACCAACTTGTTTTTTCTACATATTAGTTGTAAATCGAATTGATGTTTACTTTTCACTCGCAGAACACTATATCTGCGGACTTAAAGTTAAAAAACAGGTCTCGATACCCTTTGTTGGCTGAGCACAAATAGCCAGTTGTGTAGTTTAGTATTCAAAACAAGAAAAACAACTCGTAAATTTCTAATAATAATTATTATGTGAATACGCGACGAATACATTTCATGAATGACCTTCATTTTGATTCAATCACAATGGAACTTACTGACGTATGACTGCCTTCAGTGCTTGTTTTCTGCCTCTATCTTAATGTACCTTCCTTTGAGAAAAAAATTATTTCTGAATCTAGATATGACAATATCGGTGTGGCGATAGTGGTTAGTGCCCTAACATATTTTGACGTGCGGAATGCTCCCTTACATGGAACCATCTCGAATGTGTAAACATAGTTTCGTTCAATTTTCTTATACACTTCTGAATAATTCAGAAAATTTATAATAAAATGGATGTGTCTGTTGATGTAAATACATATCTTTGCGATTAATAACAAGATAATATATAATTCATACAATAAGTTTCTTATCTTATAAAGTGATATAACACTTAACTTGAAGATTGACAAAACATACCCCACAAAATAATATAACATATTTTCCACAGTTATTTCCCAAGAAGAAAGGCTTCGTTACAGGGATCGTTGCTTCAGGGTGTACTTTAAATCTTTATGAACAGTGTGCAGACATTCTTTGTAAACCCTAATAATTTACAACCTGCTTCTGATGGGTAAGTTACAAATTTCTATAAACTTTTGTGACGCTTTGAGAAAGAACACACACAATTCTAGGTTCTGTTTTCTACTACCTTATTTTACTTTTTACTCAAATTCTTCAATATCCTCACATCTTTTTATTTTAACAGTTATTTCTTTCACCGTACAAATCCCAAATATTTAGAACATTTTGGAAGAAAATAACAAAGATTGTAAAATCATACTATAATGGAACTTTTTCTTATATGACACTGAAAAAATTTCCCGCGCGATGTACAAACTACAATTTCACGAATTTTTTTTTGTGTGTGTTCACGTAGATTTGCAATAGGATTCACAATATTCCCGTTTTGTCTTCGTTTCTAATTACGTAGAACTTTTCTTCATTCTCAACGCGGATGTAAATCGCTGGCACAATCTCCATAAATATGATGGTTCTATCTGTTGTATGTCCATTGAAATAATTATCATATGTGGACATATGAATATTTGTCTCCGTTTTTGTAACCACTACTTTGGCCCTATTGATGGAATTTCACAAAATGCGGCAAGAAGATTTGTTGAGTTCATGAGGAGATAGGTACAAGCTTACGGTTTCATATTTTGTGTTTGCTGTTTTTACGGGAGAACTTTTCATTAATCACAAATTTACATAACTGCCGTCTAGGGTAGGGGTACCCCAGCTTGTATACAACCCATCAGATCCTGCATATTATTATTTGAACTCATTACTCATCATTTTTATTTTCAACTATTTACAATATCTTCAAAAGGTTATGCGTCATATATTGTTCTTTCATTCAATTCATGAAATTTTGAAACATTAAATCGTAGTTGTTGAAACAAGTTGAATGATATTTTAGAAACCAGGCTGTAGGAAGGTATTCGAAAAACACAAATATTGTATCACATCAGGAATTAAAGCTATAATTTATTCATGATTTTTTATTAGTTTTTTTTAGATAATATTATTGTTTTTAGTTGAACATAAACTACACCTTGGATTATCTGTATTGTCGAAATCTGATTTTCAAGAATACAAATAAGTCCGCGTTAAGTGGAGTGATGTTCATTCTTATCACTGTAATATTAAATTAATTCTTACGCCAGTTTAGTTTTTTATTATCAAGCAAACATTCAACATACTTTCAGATATTTTTACAACGATGAAATTATAGAAAGTGTTCCTGCTTTGTTTCTGGTAACGGCAAGTTTTACCAGTAGCATTCTACTGATTGGGTTACTCATGTATAAAGAATTACCACAAGAATTAAAACAGGTGAATGAAATAGTTTATTAAAGAAACTTTAGACTGCAAAGTGAATCTTCATCATATGATATGAAAAAGTTCGACTATTTTACTAGTGGCAGTTTTCTTCAAGCAAACCGTGAATCTTTTAATTCTGAAGAGTAAGGTTTCCAAGGACGTATGTTAAATTCCAACGAAATTATAAAAAAAAATTCAGTTTTAACCACATATACTGAACTTTTATATATGTATATTCTCTTACCACTCTAAAATGCAACGTTAAAGTTCTGCTCGTGTTTCACGTTGGACACATAATTAACACAAATTAATAAAAATGAGTACAAGAGTTTTATAATTTATTGATAATTACCATTACTCTTCGTGTTCCAGATATGTTTCATTTACAAAGAAGTTCCTGTATTTTCTTCTTTCTTCAGTTTTTAAGATTCTATTGTTAAAATACGTAGTGTTACTACTTTTTTCTAAAGAAATTTTAGCTCACGTGAACCGAAGCTGTGAGGACAGGTGTTTATAACAATATACAGAATCGTTGGTGGAATTAAATTTTCATGTAAAGGGGCTCAGCCAGTGTTTAATATTAATGAAATGTATTGTTTTTCAAAGTAAACATTATTTAGTATAGTGATGGCTTAACCAGCCAATTCAAAAAATTAGAAAAGTTTGTACTTTTATTTTTTATGACATTATATTGTCAGTTTCTATACATATAGAAAAACTTTATTGATATTTCTAATCTAGGAAGAAATAGCATCTAGTGAACTAACACATATGAGCAAAACGTCCAGGCATTCGTACACTGAAGAGTCATGTACAAAAACTCTGGAGAATAAAACAACAATAATAATGAAAAATTATCTACATTATTGGAAGAAACTTCAGCCAATGCGAATACTGATGACCATCAACCATGCAGAAATAATGAAGCTGAACTTCATGTGTCACCAAAAGAAGCTCTAAAAATGAAAGAATTTTATCTTTTGTCTATAGTTTGTATTAGCTCGTATTACCCAAATATGTTTTTGAATGCTTATTATAAAGTAAGTACTATATGTAACTTTTAAATACCGTAACTAAACTCAACCCCATCAAAAAATACTAATTTTATTGTCATTATAAACAGTCTTGATGTGCGACATGGAACAAACTCTGCAAGAAACCATTTATTGTTTTCTAAGTTTTCTAACCTTACATAAAATAAGCAGAAGTTATATTAAGAAACAAAACAACAACTCCAGAACTGTTTTAAGACAATGTATTCGGAGTGATGAAAGAAAGTTTTTTTTATTTCAAAATTACTTTTTTCTTCCTTTTCAGACTATGGACAGACATTTATAGAAGACGATACGTTTCTATCTATCGTTGGTTCTGTAGCTGGAGCTGTTCATGCTCTCAGCCGGTTGACTGTGGGCTTAATTCAGGACCAAATTTTTTACAAGGTAAAAACGTGTAAAGTGAAGTTATTGAACTTATGTTGTTGTCAAAAATTATTAAAATAATATTTGTTGTGATAAATGTAAAAATCGTTAGGGTTAAGCAGTAAGATAGAGACTTTATAATAATAAAATTTGTGTCTCAGCTTTGCCATTTTCAGCATAGTCCATTCTTTACTTTGTACATAATGCGAAAATACATTAGTGTAATAATGTTGAATAAACATTATTTTGAAAAGTATTTATGAGAGTTTAGTTTAACGAAAAGAAAATAATTATACAAACACTTTCAGATTACTCACCTAACAGTCGATTTGATAAGCAATCACGTTTTCTCACGGAAATGAAAGTATAAGAAACATGCACTTTATCCAAACTCTAGACCGAATGACGTGTACTTATAATAAGAACTTACATCTGGATTAAATTTATTGTGTTGTTATCATTCTTTAGAGGTGTTGTTTTATTTTTCTCGTTTTTTAAATTATTTTTTAACTTTAGCCAGTTTATATTATAATATAATATATTTTTAGTTAACCAGTCTTCTCCTGCTGGGAATACAGACTGTATTGCTGTTCACAATAGTAGCGGCATCTCTTGATGGAAAAGTTATGTACATGATCTGGATTTGTGGTCTCTCTTTTACATTCTCTCTTGCTTTTGTCTGTGTTCCGGCTGCTGTTGTTGAAGTTTTTGTTTTAAATACACTTTTGAAATTTTCGGAATGGTAATTTTTACATCAGTAAGTACACAACACTATATCAACTTTATATTGCTAAAACAAACTAAATAAATGTTTCTTTAAAAAAACTATACATGGTTTCTTAAAAGACCAATCCACTTTGTGAAAGTGTAATTTCCTTAAAACCACGTTATATTTTATATTGCAAACTGTCAGAAATAAATCTCATATATATTTCTACAATACATTAAGTAAACATAACGAGTTTTAACTAATAATTCATGTCTTTTCATTTCAGACGGCTTCCTTCTTTCTCTGGTCCTTATCTATCCATCATATTATTTCGTCGTTGGGATGGTTTGAGACATTTTGTGTGACAGGGGCTGTTTCTTTGGCAGGTCAGAATGATGTCGTCTTAGTTTAGGAAGAAGAAGTGTTTTATTTTACTGTATTTTGAAGATCAGCGTCTGTTGTTTTTATCATTCGTTTACTTGGAAAAAAATAAAAGTAAATTTATGTCTAATTCACAACGCTCATACAACGGTATGTCTCCGGATTTACAACGCTAAAATCAGGGTTTCGATTTCCCTCGGTGGGTTTAGCAGATATCCCTTTGTGGCTTTGTTATACGAAAAACATACACACATTAACTCACAACGCAAATTAACTACCATGCTTTTATGATACTTAAAACAGGTGCACTTTGAGACACTCAAGAGCAAGAAAGCCTTCATATTATTTGTATCCTAACAAGCCTAATAAGTTCCGCTATTAAGCGAAACGCAATCGTTCTTTCGGATAAAGCTTAAAGGAGCGAAAGGTATTGGTACAAATTAGATTAGCAGTGGTTTCTTTAAATAATACATTTGTTTGTTTTTTGTTTTTTTGGAATTTCGCACAAAGCTACTCGAGGGCTATCTGTGCTAGCCGTCCCTAATTTAGCAGTGTAAGACTAGAGGGAAGGCAGCTAGTCATCACCACCCACCGCCAACTCTTGGGCTACTCTTTTATAAACGAATAGTGGGATTGACCGTCACATTATACGCCCTCACGGCTGGGAGGGCGAGCATGTTTAGCGCGACTCGGGCGCGAACCCGCGACCCTCGGATTACGAGCGCACGCCTTAACGCGCTCGGCCATGCCAGGCCTGAAATAATACAATAATGAAAATTTTCAGTTACTTAATTAAGGTGTTAGTGTTATAGCTGTCACCACATATTTTCTAAGAGATTGATATACATGTATCATGTAATAGAAATGACATTGAAATATTTTATATATTAATAAACATATATTACGTGATTGCATAATGATAAATAAATGGTAATTTTATATCTATACGCCTGTTTTTCTTTCCATAGAGATACTTGTGACTATATTTTTCCCTGAAACACAACGTACAGAACCATTAATATCAAGAAATTTTGACGAGAACAGCGAGGGAACTAGTTACGGATCTTTTGATTATTAGAAGAGACTTTCTTAATACTAATTTTAAGATTTTTTAAAGCTATCAACACAGCCCTCACTTCCTGTTTAATTATTATATAATAAAGTATCGTTGTATTTGCTCATCTATACATGATTACATGAATATTTCTTTAACCCATTTCAAAGTATATTACCACAGAGATGTCGATTAGCTGTCATATGAAAACAAATTGATAAAGTAAAATGCTGTATGTTAATGGTTTATTGAATAATTGACATATACTTTGACGTTTTCAGTAACATAGTAGAATAATGTACACAGGAGTATAGATGTACTTGTTTGGCTAATCAGTGCTTGTATTTGATAAGGTGCTTAAGATTTCATGAGAAACTAAGATGAAACATTGAAAAATAAAATAATTTTTCTGGATACCAGCTGTTTCTCTTTACTAAATATCTACATGTATTATCATTATATATCATATACAAACGTTGCAACGAATGTATTGAAAGCAAATGTTTCAAAAGGGTTTATTTCATTGAATTTATAACATATGTTTCAGAGGAAATTGTAGAAAATACTGGTTTGTCAAAACTTGATAAATTCTAAATCAAAAGATTCCATGCATTATGAAGTTGCTGACGTTTAAACTTTTTTAAATTTCTTTTGTGATTATTATCTCAAAAGAAACGATTTGTGTCCTACGATATGATCGAAAACAAAATGTAATGCGAGAATTATTTGCGTAAAAATATTTATGTAAAGATTTTCTTTTCTTGAGACAAATAGTTGAACACAGTGTTATATAAATTATTATATCTAACATATGAGTTATGTATTTTAAGGAATGTTTAGTTAATTTTTATTAAGTGATTGAGACACAAAAGCTCGATGCAATAGTATATGTAATATTGGAAATGTTATTTTCTCACACAACTTCTATATTAATATAATTATTTCAGAATTATTCAGAACAAAACTACTAACCTACTTTTGTGTAGCATTTACAAATAATATTGTTTCAATTATTAACTGTTATTTCAATATATAATCATTTCACAACTTTTACTTATTTATAGAGATATCAGGGTATTGCATCCTTTATTAGTTAGGGTTTATAAAAATAAAAGTGTAGGGTAAATAGAGTAAGACAGTATATTATATGTCGGTTTATTTGAAAGGCCTCTTTTTCATACAGTAAGTTTTTGTTTACGAAAGAATTGGAGAAGTATGAAAAACTGGTATATCTAGTTTTTTGATGTAAATTATTTATCAAAACATTTTGCTTGAAACACAAATACATAAATATATATCCCAAACTATCATTTGTTTATCTTGTTATTCCGGTTACAGACCATTGATAAGAGTCCAGAACAACTCATTTTAAGAAATGTTTTTCTGGTTGTTATTAGAGGTTTAGAAATATCAATTTTTTTATCATAGACGTTTATTTTAATTAAATAAATATTTAGAAATGCTTTTAAGTACATTGTTAAATATATATTGCAAACTTTCCATCTATTTCCAGCGCAAATAGCCCTCGAGTAGCTTTGCGCGAAATGAAAACAACAATAAACTAACCACCTACTTCCCAAAATTTGTGGAATATTTTCGAGTACAAGAGACAACAATGTATGTTTTTCGAAAGCACTGGCGTTTCTATTTTCAAGTATTTTTTACTAAAATTTCTCGAACAGCTTCTATCAAGTCTATAAAAGATAACCAACGCAACACAGAGCAAAAATTTTATAGTGTTGGTTTGAAACAATTAGCATACTACAAACTTCCGAAGCTATAACATAGTTGCGCTAATTGGGATAGTTGGATTTAGAAAACCAAGTGTATTGAAACAGTTTTCTCTTCAGAGTAAAATTTACTCATGAAACCACAAATCATAAGCTGTCTGAACCTTTTTAGTACTGCATCGTTCAAGTCACTGCCGCTAATCGAACTCAGGTTCTGAATCTGTCAAATACCTGTGCCATTCAATTTCCATAATAAGGGTTCTTTATTTGGAATTAACAATTTTATATACCACAAAAAAGATTCAGGATGAATGTAGTTTCAGAAATTTCCGATTAAACAGGTGCTCAACTCATTCTATGGTATTTCGAAAACAGTTATTTTAAACTAAAACTATATTACACTGATCAACAAAGTCTAGAATGTAATGTGTATGATAAGGGGCTTGAGGTGCATGACAAAGGGCCTGTTCGAGCGGTTAAGAGGCTTCTCTATGGAAGTGGACGACTTCTTCTAGGTCATAAGAGGCTTTCCGAGGAATGGGACATGTTCTCCATAGAAGTGGCATGCTTGTTGATAGTTTGGCTCTGCTATGAAAGCTGCTGATGTATATCATTGGACTTCTATATCAAATTTGCTGTAACTGCTGATCAAACTGTATCCAGCTTTTAAGATTAACTAAGTATTTAACTTACATATATTACATTCCATCTGATTGTAAATGTTATGTAAATGTGTAAATATTTTGTAAGCGACAACATGTCGTGTTGTGTTTAAATTTTCATTTCTGTTATTCATTTTTCCATATTGATATTATTGTTTCGAAGTTTAAACTAATATTTTGTTATTTATTTAGGATAACATTTAGAACTTTCTTGAATTAAGTAAACCAATCATATGTTTGTAAATGAGTGCTGGTGACTTCGTGTCTAGACGTGTAGTCTCGTGCAAGAACGGACACGCGCGGATTGCTCTGGAGTTGTATGGAAATTTCAAGATTGTTCGAGAAGTAGGCCTACCGGTATAAAATACGGTGACGCGAGATAGATTCAGTCATTAGTTTTTATTCGAAGAAAAAGAGAGAGATTCAGTCATCAGTTTTTATTCGAAAAAAGAAGATAGATTCAGTCATTAGTTTTATTCGAAGAAAAAGAGTGAGATTCAGACATCAGTTTTATTTCAAAAGAAGAGAGTTAGTTATTTGAGAAAGATTAAGTGTTTGCTGTGAATATTCAACTTGGATTTGTGATTGAAGTTAGATCTACGGAAGCTGTGATTTTATTTTGTCAATCCCTACGATACATCTGAATTACTGCTTGTGCTGAGAGACGGCGAATTTATTGAACTATGAACTGTTTCGAAATTTCTTCGTGGGACCAAATTCACACCCTAGACTGGAATTTGAGACTTTCATTTTAGATCATTATATTAGATACAGGCCAGTACCATTTTGTATTGTGATTAATTTTGAAGTTTGAAACTAGTATTATTTTGTTTTGTAATTAATTTCGAATGTTGTAACTTAATATCTGTTACTGTTATTATATAATTCATGTTATATCTGTTATATTTCTTAATAGTTTAGTGTAATAAATTATACAAGCTGTTATCTGCGTTTTTCTGTTGCGTTTAGTCTACGAAGAATATAAAACAAAAAAATACGTAACAGTAAACAGTTTTATATTAAAGAAGAACCCAAGAAGAGGTTTATTTGAAATCTGTTTAATAAATACCTATTTGATTTCACGTATTTTAGACAATGAAACGTAAAAACACAATCTTCAAGGAGTATTATGGATAAAACATAAAGCAATGGATGAATCCCTTGAATATAAGTTACCTGCCCTTTCAGTTAAACAGGTCCTCAGAAACTCACAACTCTTAAGATGCTGAAATTAATTATTGTTCCAGGTAGGGATGAAGAAATGTGAAAAAATAGCAACTCTTTGTTCTATAATATTGAGATTAGTAAATAAATATATTTTTCTTACTTTATTTTTATCATTTAAAACAAAACGAATTAATAGTAAAAGAGAAACTGGATCTCTTTGTGTTTTGGAATAAGGACGATGCTATTCATTCTAATAACCTAATTAGACACCAATCAATGATAGTTTAATTAAAATTCATGGTTGCACTACTCCATTAAAAGAGGTTCTGGTAATATTTGGGAATAATGATACAAATAACTAACTGTTCCCCTGGTCTTGTAGATTCAAGAACCGAAATTTCTTTACTTGGTTGGTCTATGCATTATTTCGATACTAATGGCGGGCATAGGGTAGCTGATCTACTTCATTTATAAGATATCACGAAAGTTTCAACCCAGTTACAAATGAAACAATTCAAATGCCAAACCGAATACTCTATAGAGTATCAAACAATCGTCTAATTTGTTTATATCACTAACAGAAAACTTCTCAACATTAAATGTTTGTTTTTAGCAGTATCTATTTGTGTATTACTATAAGCATGAAACATAATGTGGTTCTTTTTATTTTTATATTTCGTACTTTGTTAAAGACGTGACCGAGCAGAAATAGGTAGCTGATTATATACTTGAACACAAATGTACCTTCACAATTTTCATTTTAGTGTTGAACGTCCCCGACGACGACAAACCACTCTTAAACATGTCACGTTTAACAGTCAGAGTACCCCTCGTCTAGTAGCTTTTCATCTTGATGTGTGCCAATTATCTTTTCTGCAAGCAGAAATACTTTAATCAATGCTAAGAAGAAAAACAATGAAACTCCGACTAACGCCGACATCACTCTTTAGCAACGACCCAAACCAAAGAGGGCTTCATGCCAGACTTAACCCACTCTTGTTAAGACTACAGACATATCAACCACTACATATATCAACATCACGTTCAGCAAGAAGACCCAAACAAGATTCACCAGAAGACATCAATTGTCTCAGACCAAAATAGAACGACTCATTGGGACAGATAGAATTTGTCATTTAGTTTTGTATCCACGAACTGGCTATCTTTACCCTCCTAGTTCCTTAGATCGATCTTTTAATCGATTGCAGACTTAACATTTGTGTTTTGTTCTAAGCTTTACTCACCCTGATTTTCTCTTCAGCAACTTAAAGGTATGGTTAGAATAGATTTTTCGGCGCCCTAATCGATAAAGTGGGTTTTCTCGCGGTATTTCTGTTTCCCTTCACAGCAAATTCTAGATTGTATATATAGATGTCTATCCACTTTATTTTTGCAGGGTCACTATTTAACCTCTCGCGGAAATCATTGGACCTTTGTCACCATATTGCATTACGAACTTGTTAACTTTAAATCTTGTCGGTTTAGCTATTAATAATCAATCACAAGAACAGGTAAAGTTTACATAACGAGTACGGCGAAGAGAAGATCTCTTCTGATCGCCCTCGATTGCTTTACATCTCTTCTTGTAGCCGTATTATTAAATGTAGAAACACATCTTTCAGTGAGGTATATGATGTCACACACGTTCTTTTTTCATTTATACCTCGAAAGGAAAATAATTATCTACACATATATATCTTGTAGATTTAAAGCTAGTTAAAAAGAAACTTTACATTCAATACTCGAGGGAAAACAGACGACCCATCTCCAACTGTTGGGCTTCTGTTTTTTAAAAAATAATGGGATTGACCGCTACGTTTTAATGCATCTATGGCTGAAAAGCGGACCACGTTTGATGCGACGAGGTTTCGAACCCGCGACCCTGAGATAAGGAGTCGAAAGTCTCAACCATTTGACCATCATAGACCAATATAGATTTAATGTGAATTATTTATATATTTCAAAAAGGCTGGTATGGGTTTGCAAAATTCTATGTAGAGAAGCGAAGGACACTTCGACCTTCTTGAGTCATCGTCAGATATACAAAGAAACAGATAGGTAATTGATCGACAGCTAACAATATGTTTGAATTCGGTTGTGTATTTACAAACAAATGGCCTAATTATGAGCAGTTCAATGTCATACGTTCTAGCCAATATTTTTATGATACAAGCTGAAACTTAAAGTAATTAACACAGAATTACATCCACTACTATACTCGTTCAGATATGTAGACGAAATGACTGCGGGATTCAAATCTGCAGAACACATACTTAATTTTTCCAGTCACATTAACTCTATACATCCCAACATTAACTTGATACATGAACAGGAAGAAAGCAATCAAATATCGTTTCTTCACGTTCAAATTACGAAAACCGATTACACTTTAAAACAGGAATCCACCAAAAACTGCCCTACTTGACTATACATTACTTGGGACTCAGCACATGAAACAAAACGAAAACTCAACATACTAAGAAATCAAGTAAACACAGCCGCCAAACTATTAATACCAGATAAAATTAAAGACGAACTAGACAAAATAAAACAATACTTCATCAGAATCAAAGAGTAGAAAACATTATGCACACACTCCTAAACAGAAAGCAAAATCAACCAACAAAAGTAAATATACTCCACGAATTTTACAATCACGAATCCGTGTACGGCTGCATACCATATAATCCCGATATCATCAGAAGAATAACGAATATTTGTGAGAAACTAGTAACAAAATATCACATTCCAGCTGATACTAAATTTATTCATAAACAGGTACAAAAATAAAGTCTGCACAATGTAAAACCAACACTGACAAACACCACACCAACATTGTTTACAAAATACAATATGATAACAGCCTAGACTTCTATATTGGAGAAACAAGTAGTAAAATGGAAAACAATTCAAAGAGCACAAAAAGTTAGCTTGACACGTTTTCGAACACTGTAAATCAAATAAACACAATATAACCATCAAAAAACAGCCAAATACTAAATAAAGAAACAAACATAAACAAAAACAAAATTAAAAAACCTCACTTTTACAACAACTCAAGCCCAAATTATACTTATACAAAGGAACACCTTTGTACCTATATTACTAAATATAATCAAACATCTAGAAACATCCTGAACATTCCTCCACTCAACTACCTAACCCTCTTAAACATGTGGTCAGGTACAGTTCAATTACTTCTTTCTTTATTTATGAACCTAACGATGACCGAAGTCGTTCGAAACGTTGTTCGCTCCTTTACATAGAATGTTTTCAAAACATACCACTCGTTTTTATATACATATTTTTCACGTCATCACGTAATGTGAATTATTGATTTTTATATCATAGAAAAGTAATTTTCCAACAAGCTCAATACATATACAAGTTCTCAGATAATTCCAGTCTTGTTTGTGTCCATAACTGTAAAACATTGAAAAAATATTAAACTTACATTATTGCTTGAAACCCTCTGTTCTAACACAAAAGGTTTTTATCTTGTTATATCTGTGCATCTATTTTCATTGAGTTATGCGCATGCACACAAATAGAACAGTTGTCATACAAGAATAAAAATAATTTGATAAAGTTTCTTTCTCTGTGAAGTCATAGCGTTTCTTAGTTTTCATGTATCATATTTTCTGTGATGGCTTAAAAAAACTATTACTTTTTGTCCAGAATATTTTTAAAAAGGAAGAAATAATGTTGGATTCCATAATTAACTATTTTTGTTGTATTTATAGCGGTAGCAAAAAGTAATTCAGAACAGTTACAGTGTAAAGATTATAAGTTTTACTCTTTAATCTCCTTTCATAGTAACTTTTACATTACCTAAAACAAGACAGAAACATAAAAATTCTAAAAGCAGATAAAGGTAACGCTATAGTAATAATGAACACGAATGAATACATACAAAAAATGAATAACATCCTATCAGACACGAACAAATTTGAAACAATACACACAAATCCAAAAAAGACACATGAGACGCAACTGAACAAATTACTACTGCAAATGAAAAAAGCCAACACAATTTCACAAACACTTTATTCCTACCTACGTAAAACCGACTCACGCACACCTCAAATATACGGCATCCCCAAACCTCATAAACCAGATTGTCCATTACGACCAATAATGTCAACATATGAATCGTTTAATTACAATCTTGGTAAATACATAGCATAGGCATTCTCCAAATATGTAACATCAGCCAGCTCATTCATCAAAGACTCTTTTAATTTAAAGTCTAATCTAAATCAGCTTAATCAGAAAGCCTTAATGGCCAGTTTCGATGTTATATCCCTCTTTTCAGAAGTTCCAACAACAGAAGCCTGCAAGATAGCCTTAGAACTCTATATCCGAGACACTAACCCAACTATAAACATTCCCATTAACCAGTTAGCAACCCTCATAGAATTCACCACAATAAAGACAAACTTCATGTTCAACAACCAAAACTATATAGAAACAAATGGCCTAAGCATGGGCAACCCAGTATCACCAGTTCTAGCCAATATTTTTATGACACAAATTGAAACACAAGCAGTTAATACAGCATTACATCCACCACTATACTGGTACAGATATGTAGATGACACGGTTGCGGGATTCAAATCTACAGAACACATCTTAATTTTTTCACTCACATTAACTCTATACATCCCAACATTAACTTGACATGTGAACAGGAAGAAAGCAATCAAATATCATTTCTTAGCCTCAAAATTATAAGAACCGACACACAATCCAAAACCGAAATCCACCGAAAAATTACCCATACTGGACTATACATTCCTTGGAACTCAGCACATGAAACAAAACAAAAACTCAACATACTAAAAAACCAGATAAACACAGCCATAAAACTATGCTCACCAGATGAAATTAACGATTAATTAGACAAAATAAAACAATACTTCATCAACATCAATAAGTTTCCTCCACAAACCGTAGAAAACATTATACGCACACACCTAGACAGAAAGCAAAATCAACCAACAAAAGTAAATATATCTCACGAATCAAAAAATCACAAAACCATATACTGTTGTATTCCATATATTTCTGACATCAGCAAACAAATAATCAACATTTGGCAAAAACTAGTAACAAAATATCACATTCCAGTTAATACTAAATTTATTCAAAAACCGGGCACAAAACTGAGGTCTGTACTATGTAAGAACTATACTGACAAACACCACACCAACATTATTTATAAAATACAATGTGATAACTGCCACGACTTCGATATTGGAGAAACAAGTAGAAAAATGGAAACCAGATTCAAAGAACATAAAAAGTCACCTTCACACGTTTTCGAACACTGCAAGTCAAATGAACACAACATAACCATAGAAAACACTAAAATACTAAATAAAGAAACAAATATAAACAAACGCAAAATTAAAGAAGCCTTACTTATACAACAGCTTAAACCCAAAATAAACCAATATAAAGGAACGCCATTATACCTATATTAATATTATAGATAAAATTATATATTCAAACATCTAATCCCGCCCTCTACATTCCGACACTCAGCTACACAACCCATTCCAAACATGTGGTCAGCTTCCGGTCAGTTACCTCTTTCTTTGTGAACTTGACGATGACCGAAGAAGGTCGAAACGTTGTTCGCTCTTCTATTTGAAATATTTTCTCAACCCAAATGAGCCGTTTTTGCATATAAAAGTTTACATTACTAATTACACGAAGTTAAAAATATCTACCGTTTACAATGACTTAATATATTCTAGATTTAGTTTTGCTGGATACCACTTTCCTATTTTAAGTTTTATATGTGCTGGTTTTCTATTTAACCTTTGAGTCACATGTACTAAAATAATAAGCCGGATGTATCATGTTCTGCACGTTCTAATTATTAGATATTAGAAACACGCAATTTTCGATCTTAACTGTCGTTCCAACAAAATGGTGTGAAGCAAATGTGGTAAACTTTACAGTATCACCAGTTGAAATACATGCAATTAACAAAGCACTACATCCACCACTTTACTATTACACATCAACAGAACATTAACTTGATTTTTTCAATCACATTAACTGTATACATTTAAACATTAACTTCACATGATAATAGGAAGAAAGCAATCAAATATCATCTCTTAGCCTCAAGGGCCCGGCAAGGCAAAGTGTGTTGAGGCTTTCAACTCGTAATCCGAAGGTCACGGTTTCAAATCCCAGTCGCATCAAACATACTCGCTCCATCAGTAGTGGGGGCGTAATACAGTGATTGTCAATCTCACTATTCGTTGGTAAAAGTACAGCTGTAGAGTTGGCGATCGGTGGTGATGACTAGCCGCCTTCACTCTAGTCTTACACTGCCAAAATATGGACGGATAGCGCAGATAGTTTTGCGCGAAATTCAAAACAAACAAACAAATCTTAACCTCAAAATTACCAGACAGAAAAAAATTTCAAACAAGAATCCAGCGAAAAATCATCCACACTGGATTGTGAATTCCTTGGGACTCAGAACATGAAACTAAACAAACACTCAACATACCATGAAACAAAATAAACATAGCCCTAGTACCATGCTCACTAAATAAACGTAATGACGAATAAGGCAAAATAAAACAATACTTCATCAACATCAATAAGTTCTCTTCACAAACCGTAGAAAACGTGATACGGACACATCTAGACAAATAGCAAAATCAAATAACAAAAGTAAATATGCATAAAGAATTAAAAAAAATCACGAAACCATATGCTGCTGCTTTGCAAATATTCCCGACATCAGAAGAGAAATAACCAACATTTGGGAGAAGCTAGTAACAAAATATGACATTCCAGTTAATACCAAATTTATTCAACCATCAGGCACCAAACTAAGGACAACACAATGAAACACCTACATTTACAAACACTACACAAACATTATTTACGAAATACAATGTGATAGTTGGTTGTTTAGTTCTTTAGCATTAAGCACAAAGCTACACAATGGGCTATCTGTGCTTTGCCCACCACGGGTATCGAAACCCGAATTTTAGCGTGTAAGTCCGCAGACATACCGCTGAGCCACTGGGGGGCTACAATGTGATAACTGCCACGACTTCTATATTGGAGAAACAAGTAGAAAATCGAAACCAAATTCAAAGAACACAAAAGGTATCTTCACACGTTTTCCAACATTACAAATCAAAAAACACAGCATAACCATAAAAAGCATCGAAACACTAAATAGCAAAACAAACGCAAAATTAATGAAGCCTTACTTTAACAACAACTCACACCCCAAAATAAACCAACACAAAGGAACATATTTATACTTATATTAATTTATATAATTTTATATAACCCACTTCAAATATGTGGTCAGCTGTGAATCAGTTTCTTGTTTGTTTCTTTGTGATCTTAACGATGACCGTCGAAACGTTGTTTGCTCCTCTACATAGAGCCTTCTCTCTCCCTACCAGCCGTTTTTACGTGTATATTCTTCTCTACAAATGGGTTTTATCGTTATAAAGGAATGTAAATTATTGGTTTGTTCATGAGAGAAAAGTAATTTTTCAACAAGATCAGAACATTTACAAATTCTTAAATAATTCTTGTCTTGTTTGTGTCCATAACTGTAAAACAATATATAAAAAAAGATTTTACTTATATTAGTCCTTGAAACCATCTGTTCTAAAACACAAGGTGTTTCTTTGTTATACCTTTGCATCTATATTTACTGACTTGTGCACATGCACACAAATTGAACAGTTGTCATACAAGAATAAAAATAATTTGATAAAAGTTATTTTCCTCTCTGTGAAGTCACAGCGTTTCTTAGTTTTCATGTATCATATTTTCTGTAACGGTTAAAAAACTGCTACTTTTTGTTCAGAATACATTTAAAAAAAGGAAGAAATAATACTGGGCACCATAATTAACTATTTGTGTTATATTTATAGCAGTAGTAAAAAGTAATTCAGAACAGTTACAGTATAAACTTTTGAAATTTTACTCTTTAATCTCGTTTCATAGTGACTTTTAGTTTACTAATTACACGAAGCAAAAAATATTTACTCGTTACAATGACTTGATATATTCCAGATTTAATTTTGTTAGATACCACTTTCATAATTTCACTTTCACATATGCTTGTTTTCTATTTATTGTAAACATTTTATTCACTAAATGGTTACACATACTAAAATAAGCGAGGTGTATCATGTGTTGCACGTTAGTTATTATTCGATATTATGTTGGGATCACACAATCTTTGTTCGATCTAAACTGTAGTTCTAACAAAATTATGTGAAGGAAATGAGGTAAACCATACACAACTTATCTGAACAAAAGTATTCTCAAATTCAACTTGATGTGTCGAGCTCCATTTCTACCAAACTATGTCATGTTCATCAAAAAGAAAATATCTTATGTAACATTTTTATGGGAAACCCCATGGAATAGTTATACTGTACTTAAACGATTTATATTTCAACAGTGATTAGAAGGTTAAAATGGGGATTTATCTAAAATGTTTAATTATTTTGACTTTTCACTAAAATTAATAGGTTTACGCCAAAAATTTAAGTTTCAAATCTTGCTATCGTATTATCTACAACGTCAAATAAATTAATTTTGTGAATCATTTCTACTAGGCGATTATTTGTTGATTAAGAGAGGTTAAAAGTCATTCTTACAAACAATTAAGCAAAAATTATGATGAACCTCTAATATTTCAAAACATGAGTATCGAGTAAAACAGTCTTTCCATCTCACATTATTAAAACTAATCATTAAGTTAATCTTAACAAACTGCAAGAAAAATAATGTTTTTTTTTCTTAACACCCAAAACTTTTGCTAAGGAGGTCGAATGGAAGGATTTTAGTCTGTACCTGATGGTTCCTTTTATAGTGTAACCATGGTTGTTGATAAATGAAGTATTTGTGAAATAAACTCTTCTCTTGGTTTTTACTTCATTGTGTGACCACGTATCGACGGTTTTAGCCGTCAGTTATAAAAAGATTATAAAAGTTATAAAAATTTTAGGCCTATGGAGTCGAAAAATACACTATATATACATACAGTCAGTGGCCATTTCATTAGGTAAACCTACCTACCACCGACGCTGTAAATATCCCAGAGGAATTTTGGTCCATGCTGATTGGATAAAAGCACGCAGTTCCTGCAGATTGGTCGGCCACACATTCATGTTGCGAACCTATCGTTCTACCTCATCCCAAAAGTACAATATTGGATTGAGATATGGTGACTGGGCAGGCCATTGGGGTACACTTAAGTTACTGTCATGTTCGTGGAATCAGCATGAAATGATGCGTGTTTTATGATGTTGTGCATTATTCTGCTAGAATCAGACATTGGAAAATAGTTAGAAAATAAGCATAATGTGATACACATTTTCAGCAAGAATTCTCAGGTACGCTTTTGCTTTCACATTATTCTTAAATGGTATTAAGAGGCCTAAAGTGTGCCAATAAAACGCATCCCGCACTACAACACCAACACCATTAACGTTTAGCGTTGACACAATGCAAAATGATTTCATGGATTCATGCTGCTTAAGCCAAATTCCAACCCTACCAAATGCATTCCGCAGCAAAAATTGATATTCGTCAGACCAGGAGACGTTTTTCCAATCTTCTATCGTCCTCTTTTGTTGATCTCGTGCCTACTGTAGCCTCATCTTCCTGTTGTTAGCTGACATGAATGGAATCCTGCATGGTGTTCTGCTGCTGTAGGCCATCCTCTTCAAGGTTCGATGTTTTGTGCGTCAGTGTTTACTTTCTGCACACCACTGTTCTAAAGAGTGGTTATTAGGGTATTTGTAGCTTTCGTACGAGTTGGAACGAGACTAGCCAGTCTTCTCTGACCTTTTTCTTTAACAAGATGTTTTCGTTCACATAATTGTATCTTACTGAATGTTTTTTTCGCCATTATCTATAAATTCTAGAAATAATGTTTTGTTGGCTAGAAGACTAGCCAGTCTTCTCTGACCTTTTTCTTTAACAAGATGTTTTCGTTCACATAATTGTATCTTACTGAATGTTTTTTTCGCCATTATCTATAAATTCTAGAGATTGTAATGTGTAAAAATTCCAGGCAATCAGCAATGTCGGAGATGCTGAAACCATCACGTTTGGCACTAAAAATCATTCCACAATCAAAGGTACTTAAATCACGCACGTTCCACTTTGTAATGTTTCATCGAACAAGAACTTAGCGTCTTATCTCTTGACAATATCTGTATGCTTTATATATTGAGTTGCAGGCAGACGAATCTCTGTTTGACTATTTGATTTGAAAACTAGGGGAACCTAATAAACTGACCACTTAGTGTATACATGTATTTTTTAATAAACAAAATGTAACTGTCCAAAATCTATATTATATGGACACCTTTTCTTAGAAAACGGAGTAAAAATATTAATTTTTGTTGCTAATTCAATGAGATATATACTGTTTCAAAAGTTACTATAATATAAATTTTTTTCCCTATTTTTCCCATTTTTCCTTATAAATAAACAGCTGAACAGTGAAAATAACATCTTTTAACGTAAAAATATTGAAAAACAAAACTCAATCATTTGAAGATCATTAGATTTCATTTAATGAAATTCTTGCTACTTATGGATAACATTTACAGCAAATTTTCATCTAAACATGTAAATTTACTTGGGTAAACGTGGTATAGAAACTCTTCAAAGTAACTTGTGTAAAAATCTTCATATTGATTAAAAGTATAAGACGTTAATAAAAATATTTAAAGATAAATACCATAAATTAACTGTGTCTGGAATACTAACGAGAATTAATTGTGAAGATAAAATCTGTAGTACGTCATCAGTGATAAATTCTAGAGTGAAATTAATATATCAAGATAAGCATGTTAGATAGTTAGACTTATGGGATCAGTTAAGTGGTGGGAGGGACGTTTTTAGAATGGATGATTTACACTTAAGTAGGGAAAGGTCCAGTATGTTTTAAACGGCTAGTAACTCAGCTGTAAGGGAAGATTTAAACTGGGACAGCATAATGGTGACGGCAGTGATAAAATGAACGAATTAAAACGAAAATGAGGAGGATCGTTTAGCATAGAGAATCAGTATAAAGATAGTTGTAATAATGAGGTTAATTGTTACTATGACAACGCTATAAGCATAAGACTAGAGTACAAGAGAAATTCAAAGTTATATGAAAACGATATTGGGAACAGAAAATTATTTGAAATACACAGACAAAGTTACTGCATAGGAACATGTGGGTTAGAGTATAGATTTGGTCTATTTGAAATTTCATTAAGCCTGATAGAAGAAAACAGAAGAGTTATTACAAATAGAATTAAAGCTGTAAGTTTTGTACTTTAGGTCTATTAGGACCATTGCTCTATTGATTTATACTGATAACGTTTATGTAGGAATGGACAATAAATTACCTGAAGTTGCTGATGATATTAAGATATTGAGTGTTGCTGGTTGTGAAGAGGATGCGTTTGCTTCAAAACGAATTTAGATTATTTAGTCATTTTAACAAATAAATTACAATTCGATTTTAAATGTATAAAATTCTTGATTAGTGAATAACATATAACATTTTATATTATATCGACAGAAATATTGAATACAAGTCTAAAGAGGTTTTATTTTCTTCTTATAGGGTACTAATTGCTCCTCATTTGCATCATTTTGTTCGGTATTGCACTCTTTACCCTAGGAAAAATATTGAATTGTTGTAAAGAGGCACCTGGGATGTAAGGGTTGCCATGTGAGGAGAGATTAAGATGCTTACAATTGTTTTCTCTTGACAAAATAACAGTTAAGGGGTATCAATTGAAATGTAAAAGTAATTGATAATTTTTTTCATCAACATTTTTCTTATTAACAGTAAAAATTATAGACTAAGTGACACAAATATAGATTTAGAAATGGGAGCAACCCTCTTCAGCTGAGATAATTTCATTTTTCACATGTAATGGTTAGCTGTTGGAAAGGGATCCCTTCGGATCAGGGAGGCAGTAAAGTTGACCGAGTTAAAAATAAAACTTGGTAGAGGTACGAATAATAAGAACTTGTTTGTAACTCTCTTTTAGCTTTATTTAATAGTTTTAATTTGGATTAGTGAATGGAACAGCATAGCTGAACAAATCAGTCCCTTGTTGACTCCAAACATTACGTTTTATTTGTTTTTGGTTGAGATTTTCGCGCAAAGCTACACATGGGCTATCTGCTAGCAGTCTCTAATTTAGCATTGTAAGACCAGAGAAAAATCAACTTGTCATCATCATTTACAGTCAACTCTTGGACATCTCTCTTATCAACGAATAGTAGGATTTACCGTTACACTATAACGACCCCACGCCAAAAAAGGCAAGCATGTTTGGTGTGACGGGGATCTAACATGCGACCCTCAAATTATGAGTCGAGTACCTTAATCACCTGGCTATGCCAGAATCATTATGTTATGTTTACATGGTGTTACAGGTTGTGTGTGTTTCTTTATAGCAAAGTCGCATCGGAGTATTTGCTCTGTCCACTGAGGAGAATCGAACCCTAATTTTATCGTTGTAAATCTGTAGACTTACCGTTGTCATAGAGACGTACGGTGTTATAGAAACGGAAGTGTGACACCATATTTATGTATGTTTTCTCATGGCAATGCGACACATTGCACTATCTGCTGAATCCACTGAGGGTAACGCATGTGTAAATGTGCTTTGAAAAATTTTATGCTGAATAATAATTAATGTCTAATTAATCATTTACTTACTGAAGGCTGATTAATAAATTAGATGCTAATGGTACCCAACTTATTAATTAATATTTAATTTACTGTTACTTCAAGGTTAATTAATTGAATAATGAGGTATAAATTATATGCAAATTAATAATTTCATATTGATTATTACTCTTGAAAGTAATATTGAATATTCATCTTTTAATTACGATTACGTCATCAACATCACAGAAAACGTTGTCAACACTGATCTCTTTTACACATTTGTATTTAATAAATACTTGATATTATTAGTTGTACTTTTATTATTAATCTTGAGCGACTGCTATGCTATTAAAATATGTATTGAAATTTAACATTTTTGTAGAAAGTTTAATAATCTTAAATATTTTGTTTTAAAGATGACCGCGGTTTATCATATCTTTCTTACCACCAAAATAGGGGTAGTTTCTAAAATGTTAATCTTTGTCAATATAAAATAAAATAGTGTTTTTCTTGAAACTGATACATACATTTTATACCAATTTGCTCTGAACAAAAATGTAACCTATGTTTTGGACATGACTAGAAAAGAACGACCCACATTGCGATGGGAATACACTAGCCATCAGTCATCAATCCCATTCGCCAGTCTCACGTAAAGAAAAATAAAGTAAAGAAATAGCAGTAGAAATAATATTTATAGAAATATAAATTAGAAGAGCGAGATGTGGGTACTCAAGCCCACAACGTTTTTCATCTTTGTCATCCTTTACTACCTGCAGATAGTTGTGGGAAGACAACTTCTCTACGATTTAAAGAAGAAGAAAAGTGAGTTAAAGTTTATAAGAATAAGGAAAATAAGTTCATTTGGAGGTAAATTAATTATATTTACCTCTTGAAGTTAGCATTCCAGTTCCATAAGGTAGAAAGGCACTAATTGGTAGCCCAGTAAACGAATTATATCAGTATGCAAGGTCCCACTCAGTTATGAAGTTTTGCCACGGTATTAAATTGTGTTATTTATAACTGAAAATAGTTATTATAAATATTTAATAAATATTTTGTTTCTTTATATTTATTTAACACATTCTTATATTTGGTGCACAACAGTTTACTAATTTTCTTTAAAGTTTTCTTATCACATCAATTAATTGTTAAGTTTTGTGTCATTCTTTCAGCATTACTGATATATTATTTTCACGTATTGCAAATTATACAATATCTGAATAATTCGAAAGTTATAATGCTTATAACAGAAGTGTGTGGTATCATACTCTTAAAATAAGGTAGATTATAAAATGTAAGGTCAAATAATTTTCTTTTATAAAAAATGTGTACATTGATATCCTTAGCATTTATTTTAGTTTATAAATTTAAATATTGTGTTTTGAATACATGTATACAATTTTTCAGTTTCTAATTTTGCTGGATATATAGTGTTTATAACATTTTTTTTAGAATTATTTATAGATAATCTGTATATCTATAAGTTAAGATAAAAATATATGAATGTGTAGTTTTAAGTAAATCTATTCTCATAATAGTAAAGATGTAAATTTGCTACACCAGTAAAATAGTTAGCTCTCATCGGAACTAATACTTGTTTAGAAACTAGCTATTGAAAAATATATAATTGTTGTAAATACAGAAACTTAATACATCTTTGATGATTTTGGAGCTGAATCTACTTTCTTGCAGTTTAATAACAGGATAACAGAAATGTTCTATTAATGAATTTTAAACAAATATTAAATATTTTAAGAGAATTGTGGTGTAGAATGAAGTAAGACGAAATGTTTAAATATTATTTATTTGTTCAGAATTTTGTAGATAATTTAAAATGAGTTGATTATTTTTTACTATCCAAAAAGTAGGTTTTTATATTGTTAACACTTTTGTTTTTAATTTTAGTCAGTAAAATATTAAGTAATTTCTTAAATTGAACTACGCGGCATGGCCATGTGAGTTAAGGTGTGCGCCTCGTCGCACCAAATATGCTCACCATTTCGCCCTTGGTGGCGTTATAGCGTGCCGGTGACTCCCACTATGTGTTGGTAACAAAGCAGCCCAAGAGTGAGTGGTGGGTGGTGATAACTAGTGGCTTTTCTTCTACTCTTACACAAATAAATTAGGGACGGCTAGCACAGATAGCCCTGTTACGTATTTTTTAATGTTTTAAGTTCTTCGTAGATTAAACGCAACAGAAAAACACAGATAACAGCTTGTATAATTTATTACACTAAACTATTAACAAATATAACAGATATAACATAAATTATATAATAACAGTAACAGATATTAAGTTACAACATTCGAAATTAATTACAAAACAAAATAATACTAGTTTCAAACTTCAAAATTAATCACAATACAAAACGGTACTGGCCTGTATCTAATATAATGATCTAAAATGAAAGTCTCAAATTCCAGTCTAGGGTGTGAATTTGGTCCCACGAAGAAATTCCGAAACAGTTCACAGTTCAATAAATTCGCCGTCTCTCAGCACAAGCAGTAATTCAGATGTATCGTAGAGACTGACGGAATAAAATCACAGCTTCCGTAGATCTAATTTTAGTCACAAATCCAAGTTTAATAATCACAGCAAACACTTAATCTTTCTCAAATAACTAACTCTCTTCTTTTGAAATAAAACTGATGTCTGAATCTCACTTTTTCTTTTCGAATAAAACTAATGACTGAATCTATCTTCATTTTTCGAATAAAAAACTGATGACTGAATCTCTCTCGCGTCACCGTCTTTTATACCGATAGGCCTATTTCTCGAACAATCTCGCAATTTCCATACAACTCTAGAGCAATCCACGCGTGTCCGTTCTTGCACGAGACTACACGTCTAGACACGAAGTCACCAGCACTCATTTACAAACATATGATTGGTTTACTTAATTCAAGAAAGTTCTAAATGTTACCCTAAATAAATAACAAAATATTAGTTTAAACTTCGAAACAATAATATCAATATGGAAAAATGAATAACAGAAATGAAAATTTAAACACAACACGACATGTTGTCGCTTACAAAATATTTACACATTTACATAACACTCTCCCCCTTAAAAGTAAAAAAAAAGTTTGAACTTGTGAAAACTTTTTTTTGTTGTTTATTTGTCTTTTTAAACCAACTTAAAAGGGTTAAATCCAGTAGATTCTGAAATAACCTCATGAACTTCAAACAATAACAAGGGAACACCCTCAACCTAGTTCTTTGAGTGTTTGTGGCAGTAATTTGGTGAAAACGATCAAAAATACCTTGTGACTCAGGATGGTATGTACTGGATGAAATTTGGTGGACGTTTAATTCATGTATGGCTTGTTCAAATAGTTTGGACATAAAATTTGTGTCTTGATCTGATTGAACAACTTTTGGAATTCCGAACATGGTAAAGGATTTGACAAGAGCAGTGATTTTTCTCAAAGGGATTGCCTCAGGGAAACGTGTCGAAGCACACATAATCGTCAAGAGGCATTCATTTCCTGCTTTGCTTTTTGGCATTGGGCCAACACAGTCGATAATGACCCTTGAGAACGGTTCTTCAAAGGCAGGAATAGGCTGCAGTGGTGCTTTTGGAATACCCCGATTTGGTTTTCCAGTGATTTGGCAAGAATGACATGCCTTACAAAAATTAACCATATCTTGGCGCATCTTTGGCCAATAGAAATGTCGTCGGATACGATCTAGGGTCTTTCTTACACCTAAGTGTCCCGACAATACATGGTCATGAGCGAGACTAAGAATATCATTCCGATAGCAGTTTGGAATGACGATTTGGTGAATAACATTACACTCTTCATCAGCATCAACGTCAGGAGGTCTGTATTTTCTCATTAGCACAACTGACTTCTGGTAGTAACAAATAGGGACAGTTCCTATTTCATTTTCATCAACAGCCAGTTGTAGAAGAGAACGAGTTTCAGGATCATTGTCCTGTTCCTCAACAAGTTGGTTACGATGAAGAGAGTTGAAAAATGACTTGGAGTCATCAGTAGAACTCGAAATTGAGTCAAGAATCTCATCGATGTGAGACATGAATGTATCAGATAAAGAGAAATCCTCTTTGGATTCCTGAGAACGTGTCTGAGAATGAGTAACAGCACAGGCGGGAAAAACATCAGGAAACTCTTGAACGAGTTGCTTTGTACTGGGGCTAATAACAGGTGCTTCAAGAACACGAACCTCTGGTACCACCTTACTACCAGCCAAATCATTCCCCAAAAGCATAGACACACCTTCAACAGGCAATGAAGCTTTAATACCCACAGTCACTGGGCCTGAAACTAAGTCCGAATGTAAATTTAATCTATGAAGAGGAATAGAAACGACGCCACCTTCTACACCAGAAATGAGCACACTGGCCCCAACGGATGACTTTTCAGAAAACGGAAGTACACTTTCCAAAATCAAACTCTGAAAAGCTCCAATATCCCGCGGGATTTTAATTGGTTATAGACGTGAATCGCTAACGAAAGAAACAAAACCTTAAGTCATGAAAGGCTTAAATTTGTCCTCAACAATATTTTCAGGTACGTCAATAATATTGGGCTTAAAATCCACAGTGGACAGGACAGGGTCAAAATCATTGGGAACCAATGATGTATCCAACGAGGGTGAAATGAAACTATGGGGTGATGGCTTTTTTTTTACCTTATAGCACTCAGAAATCAGATGGCCAGGTTTCTTACAATAAGCACATGTTTTGGATGCGAATGACACGTTTTGGGTAGATGACGAGCTTTGAGAATAAGATGGAGTCTTCGTTTGAGAATTAGAAGTTTGCTTTTTTTTGTCTCTGTCGACATTTGCATAATATTTGAATGACTCATTGTATTTCTTTGCTGTGTGATTTGTTTTGCTTTTATATGAAAAATCTTTGTGAGTCAAAGCATACTCGTCTGCCAAGACAGCAGCATCATGTATTTATGAAGCTTTTTGTTCATCAATATAAGTTTTTAGCTCTACGGGAATACATCTTTCAAACTCTTCAACTAACATAAGTTCTCTGAGTTTTGTATAATTCTCTTTGATTTCTTTGGAATCACACCACCTGTCGAATAGAGTTTCTTTTTCACGAGCAAACTCGACATAAGTTTGGGTGTCAAACTTTTTGTAACCACGAAATTTTTTTCTATATGCCTCTGGCACCAATTCATAAGCATTCAAAACGCATTTTTTGACAAGCTCGTAATCATAACTTTGCTCGGCTGTGAGTTTGGAAAATACTTCCTGGGCTTTAGGACGGGCCCCCAATTTTCTGTTACGTATTTTTTAATGTTTTAAGTTCTTCGTTGATTAAACGCAACAGAAAAACACAGATAACAGCTTGTATAATTTATTACACTAAACTATTAACAAATATAACAGATATAACATAAATTATATGATAACAGTGACAGATATTAAGTTACAACATTCGAAATTAATTATAAAACAAAATAATATTAGTTTCAAACTTCAAAATAAATCACAATACAAAACGGTACTGTCCTGTATCTAATGTAATGATCTAAAATGAAAGTCTCAAATTTCAGTCTAGGGTGTGAATTTGGTCCCACGAAGAAATTCCGAAACAGTTCACAGTTCAATAAATTCGCCGTCTCTCAGCACAAGCAGTAATTCAGATGTATCGTAGAGATTGACGGAATGAAATCACAGCTTCCGTAGATCTAACTTCAATCACAAATCCAAGTTGAATAATCACAGCAAACACTTAATCTTTCTCAAATAACTGACTCTCTTCTTTTGAAATAAAACTGATGTCTGAATCTCACTTTTTCTTTTCGAATAAAACTAATGACTGAATCTATCTTCATTTTTCGAATAAAAAACTGATGACTGAATCTCTCTCGCGTCACCGTCTTTTATACCGATAGGCCTATTTCTCGAACCATCTCGCAATTTCCATACAACTCTAGAGCAATCCGCGCGTGTCCGTTCTTGCACGAGACTACACGTCTAGACACGAAGTCACCAGCACTCATTTACAAACATATGATTGGTCTACTTAATTCAAGAAAATTCTAAATGTTACCCCAAATAAATAACAAAATATTAGTTTAAACTTCGAAACAATAATATCAATATGGAAAAATGAATAATGGAAATGAAAATTCAAACACAACACGACATGTTGTCGTTAACAAAATATTTACACATATACATAACAAGCCCTCGTATAATTTTGCGCGAAATTAAAAAAAAACCAACAACAAACAATTAATGAAATGGTCCTTTGCTCATTAATTGTTTTTTTTTGAATTAGAAATATATCTAAATTGATTTGTAAATTTTGAGCTAAGGAATGACATAATTAAAAGATAAATCCGCATAATAATTGTGTTTATAATAAAGTTTATTATAAACTTTGATGTGATTAATAATTATTGTAACCTTTTATAAATGTTACCAATATTACAATTAGCCTGATCAATTGGAATTATAATATTTTCTTCCATTTCTTGAAACTTATATTTTAACTGATGAATGATTGTATCTATATCGTATTTATTTAATTTTGTACAAGATAGTTTAGTTTAATTTTAACTGTTCAAGTAACTACAACTTACTTTACATAAACGATCTAGGTGGAAAAAATGTAATACAGTTAAGTTTTAAAATATATTGATCAATATTGTTTTCAATAGATTTTAGAATATTATTCTTATAACATTTTGTGACTATTCTGTATTTAGATAATTTTTTAGTATTTCATGCAATATTTTATGTTTTAAATTTTCAAGGTACCAGCAACACAAGGTTTGTGTATAGTGTCAATAAATAAACTCAGTTCACACTCACGAAATTAGTTATTAACTTCATCTACATTTAAATTAGTTTAAAAAAGTTAAATAATAGTTTTTATAACCAAAAACAAGCCGAAACAAAAATAAAATAAAATAAAAACATTGTAATAACTGAAAGGATCCCAAGGTACTAGCTATAATGTTGGATATAAAATGTATTCTGGGTTTTGGAGGAAATTGCCAGAGAAAGAACAACATTGTGGTTGAGGTACATTAGCTGTCACTCTACATTATATACTGGTGGACGAGTTGTATTTATTATTGATGGTAGGTTTTAACTTTTTCCAAGAAATTATGCTACTTTTTATAGTTTGATCAGTAATTTTTTAAATCTGGAACTCACCAGATACTTTGTGTCTAACATTAATTACCAAATAAAAATGTTTGATTTGTAGTTACTCTTTTTCTTAACTTGATAAACCATTGACGTTTAAGAGATATTTTATAATATCTACAAGTACGTGTTTTGCATTATCGTGTCCAAAATAAAAGAAACTAACTTATTAAAGTCATTTATTTTTTTTATTTTGTAAACGTGATGTTCATAAATTTTTTTTAAATTAATTAAAGTATACTGGTACACCAGTATAAAAAGTATTATCCAAATTACTACAAAATTCTGATAAATCAACCCATTTTAATTTATTTCCTTCATCTCTAGTATTCTTACATTTATTAAAATTTATATCTAGAGAAAATTAGCGATAAAATAATCATTACTGAAATTCAAAGCTGTAGAATTATTAAGATATTGGTTCACTTCATAACGATATAATGTTTTTAGTTTCGAAGTGTAGAAGTTCTGTCGTTCAAGTCTATTGGTTTCTTCATCAACAATTTCTTACGTTCTTATCTTAATAGAGGTTAAAAAGAGTGAATTCAAAATGTTTTAACTCTGTAGAATTCATTAATCTGTTTTTAACTTGAGATTTATGCAAAAGGTTTGAATTTTTACCCTCCTTTACAAACACACACACAAAACTTGTTAACATGCTGTTGGGCAGCCTTTAACTCAATGCATAAATGTTTTTATTGCAGTGGAGATAATAACAGCAGAACAAAGGGAAACGTGAAAAATTAAAATTGCATGTACAAATGATAAATTTTAAGTTCTGGAAAACTGATTTCGTTTTAACAAAATTAGGAAATCAGTTGACAGAACTTCCGTACACCGACACTGTTTATTTCCATGCTATTAACATTTAGATACTTTTCGGGTTATAAAAACTCATACTTTAAAAAAAAAGAAAATATGTTATATGTTATTACATAACAACTGACATCTCAGGCCCAAACGAGGCATCTCGTCCAACACTAGTAATAGTTATTACGTTTAAAGGTTTCTGATGTATTAAGCAGTCAGTGAAATTAATTTTTTTTCATTTGTACTTGTATTATCAAAGTAAAAAATAAATAAACAAGAGTAGGCTAATATTAAAAATATTGTGGAAAATAAACACAATGTATAACATACTTCAGACGAAACTTTGTATAAATCAAACCAATCATGAAAAAAAAACAAAAAACGAAAGACATAAATAAAACCCAGTCAGGGTATATTCTGAGGTATTCCTGTGTTTGGTTTTATCGAAAACTCTTTATGTATGAATTTTGTCTTTTAGCGAAAGAACAACTGAACTATTTTCAGATATTTCGTTTAAATGTTTTCGCCATATCTGCGATTCCTTTCTGAAATCTTATTGTCTGAAAGACAGATCAATTATAAAATACGTATACCCCCCATAAATCAACCTTTAGTTTGTGGGCTTATGACACTAAAAACCGGATTTTGATACTCGTGGTTTCAGTGTTGGATTGACGTAAAGTTGTGGTGATATTTTGGAATAACGATGCAAATAATTAATTCTTGCTTCAATTTTTCTCGATTCAAGAACCGCAATTTCTTTACTCGGGTGGCCTATGCATTTATTAGGTACTGATGACGGGCATAGGTTAGATTATCTAACTCATTTTTGAGATGTCACGAAAGTTTCATCCTAGTTACAAATGAAATGAATAAAATACTGTGTGTGTGTGATTTTCTTAAAGCAAAGCCACATCAGGTTATTTGCTCAGCCCACGGAGAGGGAGTCGAGCCCCTGATTTTAGCGTTGTAAATCCGGAGACATACCGCTGTACTAGCTGGGGGGTAAGTCAAACACTCTATAAAATATCGTACAAACTTATAATTTGTTTTTATTTTTACTAAAAACTTTTCTACAATAAACGTTTGTTTTTATGCAGTATCTATTTGTGTATTATTGTAAAACATCATGTAAAGTATAAAACATTATGTGTTTTTTTATTTTTATATTTCGTACTGATGTGAGGTTTTTACTTCTACTTGTTCTTTGCACGAAATATAGAAATTATATTTTTTCTGTTAAAACTATCCTCAACAATAAGTGTGATCGTATCTATACAATTGTAAACATTTCTACATATAAAGATTTCCTTGTTGTTACAAAACAACTTTCATGATTATTTATCTCTGACATAGAAAATCTTTCAATTCTTTAATCAACTTTCCTCTGAACAACTTCTCTGTTTGTCACGCTTAACTATTTTATAGCTAACAGTCACAGAAAAGAAAATTTAATATAATTACGGATATTTAAACAAAAACTGATACCAAGGCAACTAATGCGTGAGAGGAATATGACAGTGTACATATATTTAGATGTATAAAAATAGATATTTGAATCTTACATATTCTTTGACATCAGTAAGCAGAGCTGTAAAATGTTGAAAAAAGTATAATCACGTGAAAAGTTATAATATGGATGACAACCTAAGCTGCATGTTTTTTTCATAGAAAGTTGGACAGCTTTTATACTTAAATAATACACAACACTAAATTATTACGGTTAAAAACCTTTGAAGTGAAATTACTTATTTAGATATTGGTTAAAGTAGGAGTAGAATAATTTCAATAAGACCATTTATGTAACTTGCATTAATACAGTATATAAAAAATACCTTTGGGTTCGTGAGTGTGCGTTTATTTTTTTATTTTAATGATTAGCATCTGAAGTGTTTAGACGAGAGAATGTATGTCGTATTGCTTTCGTCACACACTCTTCTTTCGATGTCAATATCAGTACTTCAAATAATTCTTATGGATCATTTCATTCGTCAAATTATTGCCTTCATCGACCAGCTTAAACTTAACGTATCAGTTGACCAAAGAAAAACTAGAAGACTTGTTATACAGCCTTCAGCACTCCAGGACCATGATTATCGATGTAATCCATGGAAAGCTGATATCAACGTTTACTGCTGTCCCACGAAGAGTTCCATTAGCTTATACTCGGTATTTATCAAGGACGTTCATCTCTCTGTAACTCCAGCTGAAATTCAACATTTTGTAGAAACAACAACTTCCACGAAACTCCATGCAACCCTCAAACATTACAGCAAGACCAAAGGTTTACCAACTCATGTTGTTAAAGTCGTGACCGAGCATAAATAGGTAGATGATTATATATTTAATCACAGATATACCTACAGTATTTTCATTTTAGTGTCGAATGTCCCCGTCAAGTCTGACAGTCAGAGTACTTCTCGTCCAGTAAGCTTTTCATCTTCATGTATGTTAATTATCTCTGCTGTAAACAGAAATAATTAATCAATGCTAAGAAAAAAGACAAGGATACTATGATCAATGTTGACGTTACCCTTCAGTAGGACCCAAACCAAAGAAGTCAGCTTCCAGCTTCATGCTAAACTCAACCCAAGCTCGTTAAGACTACAGACATATCAACCTGTACAGATATCAACATCACGTTCAGGAAGAACACACAAACAAGATTCGCAAGAAGACACTAATATTCCCAGACCAAAATAAATCGACTCATTGAGACAAATAGAATCGATCACTCAGTTTTGTATCCACGAACTGCCTGTCTTTATCCTCCTAGTGCCTTATATCGAGTCATCTAGTGTAGAGGGCTGGATAAAACACTGCCCGGGCGAAAGATTCGAGTCCTGGACGAGTCTATAGTTGCGCTCTGGTTATCCTGGGCGATGAAGGTGGCGACGTGGAAAGGTGTGAGGATTCGCGGTATGCCGCAGGCGAATAGAGAAGAGACCGGTGTGGTCATGGCGTAAAAGGTCCTGGCATCTAAAACAGTATGATAGCAGAGAGAAAAGATTTGTTTTTGTGACTACAAGTAAATCAAAGGCGCAGGAAGTCTTCTGATAGTGAAATTAATAAACAGCATTCGAATCCACACTGCAACATAATTTAATTTTTATATTGTAAGCTATTAGTATCCAACAAGAGTGACAGGAAGTCTTTAATTCTCTGAGTGGAGTGAGGTAAAATGCTACTTATTTGTTGTCAATTCCTTTAGTAGAGTAGTTAAATATAATAAACGGTAAGTACTGCTTTCAACAGTTCCCATAAACACAAATAAAATCCGTTATATCGAAACAACTTTGTCTTGTTCTCAGTTCTTTTGACAACAAGTTTAATAGTTTTATTCATGTTTTATGATCATCTTTAAGCAATAGGGTGATATTGAACACAAACAGTTTTACCTCTACATTAAACTAATTTAATTTTAAAACTAAATGTTTTCAGTATCCTCCCAGAAAAATAACGCACATACAATGTTCAATTTTCGCCCTATCATCATGGTGATGTTCTAAAGTCAATAACCTGAGAGTTTGCGGTAGGTGGTGATGACAAGCTATTTCCCTCTCGTCTTACATTGCTAAATTAAGGAAGGCTAGCGCAGACATCATTCGTGTAGGTTTTGCACGAAATTTAAAAAAAAAAACTGCCTGATGAGTTAAGGATTTGTAGTAACCCGCTGTAGGTAATTAAAAAAAAAAGAAAAAGAAACCGTACTTACAATGTTAAAATTAGGGGCTCATTTGCCTTCAGTGAACATAAGAGAAAACCAATGTGGCTTTATTATTTGTTATAAAATAAACAAAGACAATCTTTTTAGAGAAATACCATTTGCCATTGCAAGACGTAACTGAAGAGATGTTATATTAAAATTGAAGATTTAATGTTTTACGTGTAAAACGAAAGAGTAAACACAAAAGGTTAATAAAATAGGTTAAATTATTAATTAAATTGTGTTGCTATAGAGATAAGGTCATGTAGGCGTATTATTAAATGTTGAAAAAAAGCTTTCATTAAGGCAAATGATGTCACATACGTTCTTGTTTTGTATATACCTCGAAGAGAAAATTATACATACGTATATATCTTGTTAATTTAAAGCTAGTTTTAAAGGAACTTTATATTCAATATGCGTTGTTTTTTAAGCTCAGTTTTGCACTTGTTTTTTTTCGTTTTGATCACCATCGTCAGGAAGTCCTGTAATTTATAGATATGCTCACTAAAACTCGAAACTAAGATACTGGCATACTTCAATATACAGTTTGATTTGTTTTGAATTTCGTGCAGAGCTAAACGAGGGCTGTCTGTGCAAGCCGTCCCTTGTTTAGTAGTGTAAAACTAGAGGGAAGACAGATCACTTACCGCCAACTGTTGGGCTACTGTTTTCTAACGAATAGTGAAATTGATCGATGCATTATAATGTCTCCATGGCTGAAAAGTCGTGTATGTTTGGTGCAACGAGGTTTGGAACCCACGACCTTCAGATTAGGAGTCGAGCGTCTCAACCACCTGATCATTCAGAACAAACATACAGTTTTTTGATATATTTGCACACAACTTGACAAAATATTAAGACCAATGAACATAAAGAAAAAATGTGCATTTTGCGCTGTTAGACTCAACTACTTATTTGAGTAGATCTTCCAAAGAGGAAAATAAAAAAGGGAAAAAAAAAATAAAAAACTTTTTTCGAATTGAATCGGGAAAGCGTGAACGCGATAAAATTAGCCTAAATACAAGTATGTCAAAAGTTTAAGACCACACACAAAAAAGTCCTAAACAGGGTAGGAAATGCCCAACAAGTGGTCTTAGTGGAGAGTTTTACGGCCTTAATTGCGAATAACTTCAGACATTCGCTTTGGCACTGTCGATATCATCAGCAGAAAGCTACCTGGAATGTTATTCCAAATGGTGAAGATGACGAAGATCATGCACTGTTTCGAATTGACATCCATTTCTATAGACTTTTCTTACCATCCACCTCCAAACATTTTCAATGGGGCTTAGTTCGGGCGAACACGCTCGATGGTCTAAAAGAGTCACTTTATTTGCTATAAAAAAGTCCTTTGTCCTGCGGATATTATGGATTACAGCGTTTTCCTGCTAAAACATACATTCAATTCCACACAAGCGAGGGCCTTGATTTAATAAGGATGTTCTTTCCAACACACCAATGTTGCCAACTGCTGTTTACCGCCCTCGTATAACCTGAGCTCAATTGTTTTATGGAAGAAGAAAGCACAAAAAACACCTTTATACCAATATTAATTCATAACATTAAGCAATGAAGCAAGCTGTCTACACTTCTACACTGAATGACATAACCCCTACAAACATGTGGTCAGTTATGCATCAGTTTCCTGTTAATTTCTTTATGAATGTGACGATGACCGAAGAAGGTCGAAACGTTGTTCGCTCCTCCACATGGACCTTTATCTACCAAACCCGCCGTTTGTACACATATATATTTTTCTCTAAGTGGGATTTCTCGTGATCTCGGAATATGAATTATTGTTTTGTTTGTGATAGAAATGTAATTTCCTAACAAACTCAATACATATACAAATTCTAACATCATTCCAGTCGTGTTTGTGTCCATAAAACAAAAACAAAAAAGATTACACTTACACTAATGCTTGAAACCATCTGTTCTAAAACACAAGTTTTTACGTTGTTGTCCTCATGCATTTATATTTGTTGAGTTTTGCGCATGCACACAAATAGAACAGTTGTCATACAAGAATAAAAATAATTCGATAAATATTTCACTCTCTGTGAAGTCACAGCGTTTCTTAGTTTTCGTGTATCGTATTTTATGTGACAGTTAAAATAATTATCACTTGTTGTCCAAAATATTGGACTCTGTAAGTAGTAATTTTCGTTTTTCTTAGCAGTACTGAAAAATAACTCAGAACTGTTACAGTATAAATATTACAAATTTTACTCTTTAATTTTGTTTTATAATGACTTTTACATTACTAATTATACGAAGTTAAAAATATTATCTGTTTACAAAGACTTGATACATTTAAGATTTACTTTTGTTAAATACCACTTTTTTAATTTCAGTTTTATACATGATGTTCTTCTATTTATTTTAAATTTGATTTATATTTGACTGACTGAATAGCTACACGAACTAAAATAAGCCAGATGTTTCATGTATTGCACGTTCCTTATTATTCAATATTATGTGAGGTTCACGTAATCTTCGATCTCAACTGTAGTTCTAACAAAATTATCTGAAGAAAATGATGTAAACTTACTCAAGTTATCTGAACAAAAATATCTAAACCCGGTTTGTAGCACTGTGAGTCTTCAGTCATACCGCTGTGCCAACTGTAAAGTCTATAACACTGAAGAATTGCTTTAAATAATGGCCAGACAATTAAGACGAAATAACCAAAACACGTTTTATATTTGTAATTGTATGACGTGATTAGTTTTTTGTTATAAATATTAGTCTATGTTATATCTATAACCTAGATGTGCATAGCTGTGGATATCTATTTTCTTAATTTTGTTAAAACAAAAAAGTACTTCTTTTATTTATGTAGAAAATTAACAAAATGGAAGTTCGACCGTTGATGTCAGTTGCTGGATGTTTCCTAATTTATCTGGCACTCGGTACAGTACTAACGTTCGGAAACATTACTCCTTATATAACTTCTTACCTAAAACAAAGAGTCAAGAAGGACACAACATATGAAGAAACAAGCTGGATTTTCTGTGCATTTATTTCTACATGTTCATTGATTTACTTTGGAGGCAAACTAGGTTCTCTCATTGGACGTCGTTGGAGCATAATTATTGGTTCTTGTATTTTTTGGTAAGATGTATGCTCGTATTTATATGTAATAATAGTAATAACAAATAGAAACAATGGCAACAGGTTTGTTTAATTCATGGATGTAAATAGTTATAATATACAAATCACAATACAAAATTCGGTAAATTTTGTAATAATATAGAGACATCATTAAAATTTTCATTTTCTTTATGCACGTATTATTAACTTAACACGATTTCTTAATTCATTGAAGTAATTAATTGCACTGATATTATGTTCTACTGGTAGTAGCAGGACAGGCATTTGTTGTTAACTGAAATTTGGATTATTTATAAATTTTATATCCCAACTTCATGAAAGTTTTCTGTCCGACTTTTGTTTTCTAAAAAAATAACAAATTCAATGAATATTGAGTTTAGCATATTAACTTGTTATCATTATATAAATTGAAATTATCATTATCTCTCAAATAATACTTATAAACCGAATTAATAACAAAACACGTTACTATAGTGGAGTGCTGATCATAAAATATTTGTTCAGCTCTGAAGATGAAAACACGATGCAAGACAGGAAATTTAATGGGAGTATTGAAATAAGTAAAATAGGAAGTAATGAAGTAAGAACTTTGTAACTTTCTGAACAGAAAACACAAATAAAATACCCGTTAATTTGTAGTGACAACAATTTTACCACAAAACCACTACCATAAATAGCACATAAACAGTTTATAAAGTCCATCAATAATTTCTGCAGAAAGGAGAGTTTTTGTTTGTTTCAGGTAATGATACTAATTGTCTTAAAAGATATTTGCATCATTAACTGTATTGACAATAGTTTGATCAGGAAAACAAATATTATGTTGCAAAATATGATTATGAAATATGTTGGTATTATGAAGAAAATTTAGAAATGGTGGAGCTTTAAGTAGTCAACAAAGATATACTTTATGGATAAAGAAACAGAAGGAAATTTATAATAATGATACTGTATTGGTAGAGCTAATATTAAAGTAATAAAATGGTGTAGGAAAGATGGTAATCTTTTTTTAGATCTCAAAGACATCTTTACATATGATATATACTTTTTGTTAATGTGAATGTCAAGTGTGTGTAATTCTCGTACAGTCGTATTTGTTCAAGTTAAATAAAAAAAACATTTTCGTCTTTTAGTTTTGGGATAGCAGCAACGTATTGGAGTATAAAACACAGCCTCGTAACAACGATAATCACTTACGGAGTGATCAGTACTTTGGGACTTGTCTGTTGTTATAGCCACCCAGTGGTCACTGCTGTCGAGGTGAGCACAGTTGTTTCTAAAACATCTCAATTACAAATATTAAACAAACAGATAATTTCACATTCCATTTGTTTTAATAACATCATTTAACATTTTATTTTAATAGCTATAAAGCACCATACATGTAAAGATATACATTTATATATCTACGTTAACGTCTAAAGCTAACCTCCAATAGTGACGAACGATAAGTTAAGTCTTCAAATTGTTTTAATTTTTGAATTCACCACACCTGTATAAAGTCTAATGAGAAGGGTATTTGTTGAGAATCTAAACTCTGTATATGTCACTCCATGTCACGATTCATTTCTGAAAATAAGGGATGTTATCAAATATAAAATGCATTTATCCAGATACAATAGTTATAATATTGTATGTTGATTGCAATTTTAGGGACGGGGTTGCCGTGAAACTTTAGAACTGTATAAGTATAATTTTATAAATTAATAAATCAAAAAATATTTTCCCATTTTTATGTATATATTTCATTTTGTACTTCAAGTACATAGACTAACAACTGTAAAAGGTTAAAAGTCTGTTGCTAAGCAACATGTTTAAAAAAACATTTTGAATCGTGATGTTACCAACTTGCTTTTTCTACATATTAGTTGTAAATTGAATTGATGTTTACTTCTCACTAGCAGAACACTATATCTGCGGACTTAAAGTTAAAAAACAGGTCTCGATACCCTTTGTTGGCTGAGCACAAATAGCCAGTTGTGTAGTTTAGTATTCGAAACAACAAAAACAACTAGTAATTTTCTGATAATAATTATTATGTGAACAATCGAGGAATACATTTTATGAATGATCTTCATTTTGGTTCATTCACAATGGAATTTACTGACGTATGACTGCCTTCAGTGCTTGTTTTCTGCCTGTACCTTAATGTACCTTCCTTTGAGAAAAAAATTATTTCTGAATCTAGATATGACAATTGAGGTCAGGATATACAACGGTGTGGCGATAGTGGTTAGTGCCCTAACATATTTTGACGTGCGGAATGCTCGCTTACATGGAACCATCTCGAATAATTCAGAAAATTTATAATAAAATGGATGTGTCTGTTGATGTAAATACATATCTTTGTGATTAATAACAAGATAATATATGATTCATACTATACGTTTCTTAACTTATAAAGTGATATAACACTTAACTTGAAGATTGACAAAACATACCCCACAAAATAATATAACACATTTTTCACAGTTATTTCCAAAGAAGAAAGGCTTTGTTACAGGGCTCATTGCTTCAGGGTGTGCTGTAACTCCTCTCTTTATGAATAGTGTGCAGACATTCTTTGTAAACCCTAATAATCTACAACCTGCTTCTGATGGGTAAGTTACAAATTTCTATAAACTTTTGTGACGCTTTGAGAAAGAACACACACAATCCTAGGTTCTTTTTTCTACTACTTTATTTTACTTTTTACTCAAACTCTTCAATATCCTCACATCTTTTTATTTTAACAGTTATTTCTTTCACCGTACAAATCCCAAATATTTAGAACATTTTGGAAGAAAATAACAAAGATTTTAAAATAATACTATAATGGAACTCCTTCTTATATGACACTGAAAAAAAATTTCCGCGCGATGTACAAACCACAACTTCGTAAAATTTTTATTGTTTGTTCACGTAGATTTGCAATAGGATTCACAATATTCCTGTTTCGTCTTCGTTTTTAATTACGTAGAACTTTTCTTCATTCTCAGGGTACAAATATGACGCTATGAATTTTTCCAACGCGAATGTAAATCGCTGGCACCATCTGCATAAATATGATGGTTCTATCTGTTGTATGTCCATGTAAATAATTAGCATGTTGTGGACATATGAATATTTTTCTCCGTTTTTGTAACCACTGCTTTGGCACTGTTGATGGAATTTCACAAAATGCGGCAAGAAGATTTGTTGAGTCCATGAGGAGATATGTATATACATAAGTTTACGGTTTCATATTTTGTTTTTGCTGTTTTTACGGGAGTTTTCTTAAAATTATATACAAAAGAAACATTTTTTTATATTCTGAGAACACCTTTCATTAATCTCAAATTTACATAACTGCCGTCCAGGGTAGGACTACCCAAGCTTGTCGTATACAACCCATCATATCCTGCATATTATTATTTGAACTCATTACTCATCATTTTTATTTTAAATTATTTACAATATTTTCAAAAGGTCAGGAAGGTATTCGAAAGACAGAAATATTGTATCACATCAGGAATTTAAGCTATAATTTACTCATGATTTTTTTATTAGTTTTTTCAGATAATTTTATTGTTTTTAGTTGAACATAAAGCTACACCTTTGATTATCTGTATTGTCGTAATCTGGTTTTTAAGAATACAAATACAAAGTCCGCGTTAAGTGGAGTGATGTTGTTCATTCTTATCACTGTAATATTAAATTAATTCTAACGCCAGTTTAGTTTTTTACTAACAAGCAAACGTTCATCATTCTTTCAGATATTTTTACAAGGATGAAATTATAGAAAGTGTTCCTGCTTTGTTTTTGATAACGGCAAGTTTTACCGGTGGTATTCTACTGATTGGGTTATTCATGTATAAAGAATTACCACAAGAATTAAAACAGGTGAATGAAATAGTTTATTAAAGAAACTTTAGACTGCAAAGTGAATCTTCATCATATGATATGAAAAAGTTCGACTATTTTACTGGTGGCAGTTTTCTTTAAGGAAACTGTGAAAATTTTAATTCTAAAGAGTAAGGTTTCTAAGGACGTATGTTAAATTCCAACCAAATTATAAAAATTATTCAGTTTCAACCTCATATACTGAACCTCTGCATATGTATATTCTCTTAACACACTAAAATGCAACGTTGAAGTTCTGCTCGTGTTTCACGTTGGACACATAATTAACATAAATTAATAAAAATGAGTACAAGAGTTTTATAATTTATTGATAAATACCATCACTCTTCGTGTTCCAGATATATTTCATTTACAAAGAAGTTCCTGTATTTTCTTCTTTCTTCAGTTTTTAAGATTCTATTGTTAAAATACGTAGTGTTACTACTTTTTTCTAAAGAAATTTTAGCTCACGTGAACCGAAGCTATGAGGACAGGTGTTTATAACAATATACAGAATCGTTGGTGGAATTAAATTTTCATGTAAAGGGGCTCAGCCAGTGTTTAATATTAATGAAATGTAGTGTTTTTCAAAGTAAACATCTTTTAGTAAAGTGATGGCTTAACCGACTAATTTAAAAAATTAGAAAAGTTTGTACTTTTATTTTCCATAATATTATATTGTCAGTTTCTATACATATAGAAAAAAATTTATTGATATTTCTAATCTAGGAAGAAATACCATCTAGTGAACTAACACACATGTGCAAAACGTTTAGGCATTCGTACATTGAAGAGTCAAGTACAAAAACTCTGGAGTATAGAACAACAATAAATAATGAAAAATTATCTACATCTTTGGAAGAGACTTCAGCCAATGCGAACACTGATGACCATCAACCATGCAGAAATAATGAAGCTGAACTTCATGTGTCACCGAAAGAAGCTCTAAAAATGAAAGAATTTTATCTTTTGTCTATAGTTTGTATTAGCTCGTATTACCCAAATATGTTTTTGAATGCTTATTATAAAGTAAGTACTATATGTAACTTTTAAATACCGTAACTAAAATTAACCCAATCAAAAAATACTAATTTTATTGTCATTATAAACAGTCTTGATGTGCGACATGGAAAAATTTCTGCAAGAAACCATTTATTGCAGTTTTCTAACCTTACATAAAATAAGCAGAAGTTATGTTAAGAAACTAAACAACAACTCCAGAACTGTTTTAAGACAATGTATTCGGAGTGATGAAAGAAAGTTTTTTTTTATTTCAAAATTACTTTCTTCTTCCTTTTCAGACGTATGGACAGACATTTATAGAAGACGATACGTTTCTATCTATCGTTGGTTCTGCAGCTGGAGCTGTTCATGCTCTCAGCCGGTTGACTGTGGGCTTAATTCAGGACAAAATATCTTACAAGGTAAAAACGTGTAAAGTGAAGTTATTGAACTTATGTTGTTATCAAAAATTATTAAAATAATATTTGTTTTGTTAAATGCATAAAATCTTTCTGGTTAAGTAGTAAGATAGAGAGTTTAGAATAATAAAACTTTTGTCTAAGCTTTGCCATTTTCAGCATTGCCCATTATCTGCTTTGTACGTAATGCGAAAATACATTAGTGTAATAATACTCAGAGATACTAAAATAATGAAAATAATGTTGAATAAACATTGTTTTGAAAAGGATTTATGAGAGTTTAGTTTAATGCAAAGAAAATAATTATACAAACACTTTCAGATTACTCACCTAACAGTCGATTTGATAAGCAATCACTTTTTCTCACGGAAATGAAAGTATAAGAAACATGCACTTTATCCAAACTCTGAATCGAATAACGTGTACTTATAATAAGAACTTACATCTGGATTAAATTTATTATGTTGTTATCATTCTTTAGAGGTGTTGTTTTATTTTTCTCGTTTTTTAAATTAGTATTTTAACTTTAGTCGGTTTATATTATAATATAATATATTTTTAGTTAACCAGTCTTCTCCTGCTGGGAATACAGACTGTATTGCTGTTCACAATAGTAGCGGCATCTCTTGATGGAAAAGTTATGTACATGATCTGGATTTGTGGTCTCTCTTTTACATTCTCTCTTGCTTTTGTCTGTGTTCCGGCTGCTGTTATTGAAGTTTTTGGTTTTAAATACACTTCTGAAATTTTTGGAATGGTAATTTTTGCATCAGTAAGTATACAACATTATATAAACTTTATATTGCTAACACAAATTAAATAAATGTTTCTTTAAAGAAATTATTCAACTATACATGGTTTCTTAGAAGACCAATCCACTTTGCAAACGTGTAATTTCCTTAAAACCACGTTATATTCTATATTTCAAATTATCAGAAATAAATTTCATATATATTTCTACAATACATTGAGTAAACATAACGAGTTTTAACTAATAATTCCTGGCTTTTCATTTCAGACGGCTTCCTTCTTTCTCTGGTCCTTATTTATCCATCGTATTATTTCGTCGTTGGGATGGTTTGAGACATTTTGTGTGACAGGGGCTGTTTCTTTGGCAGGTCAGAATGATGTCGTCTTAGTTTAGGAAGAAGAAGTGTTTTATTTTACTGTATTTTGAAGATCAGCGTTTGTTGTTTTTATCATTCGTTTACTTGGAAAAAAATAAAAGTAAATGTATGACTAATTCACAACGTTAATACAGCGGTATGTCTCCGGATTAACAACGCTAAAATCAGGGTTTCGATTTCCCTCTGTGGGAATAGCAAATATCCCTTTGTGGCTTTGTTATACGAAAGACATACACACACTAACTCACAACGCAAATTAACTACCTTGCGTTCATGATACTTAAAACAGGTGCACTCTGAGACACTCAAGAGCAATGAAGCCTTCATATTATTTGTATCCTAACATGCCTAATAAGTTCCGCTATTAAGCGAAATGCAATCGTTCTTTCGGATAAGCCCCCCAGTGTCTCAGCGGTATGTCTGCGGACTTACACGCTAAAATCCGGGTTTCGATACCCGTGGTGAGCAGAACACAGATAGCCCATTGAGTAGCTTTGTGCTTAATTAAAAAAAAACAACAACATCTTTCGGATAAAGCTTAAAGTTTGTTGTTTTGAATTAACCACAAAGCTAAACAATGGGCTCTCTGCCTACCACGGGTATCGAAACCCGGATTTTAGCATGTAAGTCCGCAGACATACCGCTGAGCCACTAGGGGGCAAGCTTAAAGAAGCGAAAGGTATTTGTACAAATTAGACTAAGCGTAGCAGTGGTTTCTTCTAAATAATACAATAATGAAAATTTTCAGTTACTTAATTAAGGTGTTATAGCTGTCACCATATATTGGCTATGAGACTGATATACATTTATCATGTAATAGAAATGACATTGAAATATTTTATAGATTAATGAACATATATTACGTGATTGCATAATGATAAATAAATGGTAATTTTATTTCTATACGCCTGTTTTTCTTTCCATAGGGATATTTGTGACTATATTTTTCCCTGAAACGCAACGTACACAACCATTAATATCAAGAAATTTTGACGAGAACAGCGAGGGAACAAGTTACGGATCTTTCGAGCATTAGAAGAGACTTTCTTAATACTAATTTTAAGATGTTTTAAAGCTATCAACACACTTCCTGTTTAATTATTATATAATAAAGTATCGTAGTATTTGCTCATCTATTCATGATTTCATAAATATTTCTTTAACCCATTTCAAAGTATATTACCACAGAGATGTCGATTAGCTGTCATATGAAAACAAATTGATAAAGTAAAATGTTGTATGTTAATGGTTTATTGAATAATTGACATATACTTTGACGTTTTCAGTAACATAGTAGAATAATGTACACAGGAGTATAGATGTACTTGTTTGGCTAATCAGTGCTTGTATTTGATAAGGTGCTTAAGATTTCATGAGAAACTAAGATGAAACATTGAAAAATAAAATATTTTTTTCTGGATACCAGCTGTTTCTCTTTACTAAATATCTACATGTATTATCATTATATATCATATACAAACGTCGCTACGAATTATTGAAAGCAAATGTTTCAAAAGGGTTTATATCATTGAATTTATAACATGTGTTTCAGAGAAACTTGATAAATTCTAAATCAAAAGGTTCCATTCATTATGAAGTTGCTGACGTTTAAACTTTTTAAAATTTCTTTTGTGATTATTATCTGAAAAGAAACGATTTCTGTTCTACGATATGATCGAAAACAAAATGTAATGCGAGAATTATGTGCGTAAAAAATATTTATATGAAGATTTTCTTTTCTTGAGACAAATAGTTGAACACAGTGTTATATAAATTATTATATCTATCATATGAGTTGTGTATTTTAAGGAATGTTTAGTTAATATTTAAGAGTTAATTTTAATTAAGTGATTAAGATACAAAAGCTCGATGCAATAGTATATGTAATATTCGAAATGTTATTTTCTCACATAACTTCTATATTAATATAATTATTTCAGAATTATTTAGAACAAAAGCTACTAACCTACTTTTGCGTAGCATTTACAAATAATATTGTTTAAATTATTAACTGTTAATCGAATATATAATCAATTCACAACTGTTACTTATTTATAGAGATATCAGGGTATTACATCCTTTATTAGTGAGGGTTTTTAAAAATAAAAGTGTAGGGTAAATAGAGTAAGAGAGTATATTATATGTCGGTTTATTTGAAAGGCCTCTTTTTCATACAGTAAGTTTTTGTTTATGAAGGAATTGGAGAAGTATGAAAAACTGGTATATCTAGTTTATTGATGTAAATTATTTATCAAAACATTTTGCTTAAAACACTAATACATAAATATGTATCCCAAACTATCATTTGTTTATCTTGTTATACCGATTACAGACCATTGGTAAGTTTTCAGAACAACCCATTTTAAGAAATGCTTTTCTAGTTGTTGTATTATAAACTTATTTTAACATAGATGTTTATTTTAGTTAAATAAGTATTTAGAAATGCATGTAAGTACATTGTTAAATATATATTGCAAAATTCCCACCTATTTCCAGCGCAGCTAGCTCTCGAGTAGCTTTGCGCGAAATTAAAACAACAGTAAACTAACCCCCTACTTCCCAAAATTTGTGGAATATTTTCGAGTACAAGAGACAACAATATATGTTTTACGAAGGCACTAGCGTTTCTATTTTCAGGTATTTTTTTAGTAAAATTTCTAGGACAGCTTCTATCAAGCCTATAAAAGATAACCAACGCAACACAAAGCAAAAATTTTATAGTGTTGGTTTGCTACAATTAGCATACTACAAACTTCCGAAGCTATAACATAGTTGCGCTAATTATGATAGTTGGACTTGGAAAACCAAGTGTATCGAAACAGTTTTCTCTTCAGAGTAAAATTTACTCATGAGACCATAAATCATAAGCTGTCTGAACCTTTTTAGTACTGCATCGTTCAAGTCACTGCCGCCAATCGAACTCAGGTTCTGAATCTGTCAAATACCTGTGACATTCAATTTCCATAATAAGGGTTCTTTATTTGAAATGAACAACTTTATATACTACAAAAAAAGAATCAGGATGAATTTAGTTTTAGACATTTCCGATTAAACAGGTGCTCAAATCATTCTATGGCATTTCGAAAACAGTTATTTTAAATTAAACTATATTACACTGATCAACAAAGTCTAGAATGTAATGTGCATGATAAGGGGCTTATGGTGCATGACAAAGGGCCTGTTCAAACGGTTAAGAGGCTTCTCTATGGAAGTGGCCGACTTCTTCTTGGGCATAAGAGGCTTTCCGAGGAGTGGGACATGTTCTCCATAGAAGTGGCATGCTTGTTGATAGTTTGGCTCTGTTATGAAAGCTGCTGATGTATATCATTGGACTTCAATATCAAATTTACTGTAACTGCTGATCAAACTGTATCCAGCTTTTAAGATTAACTAAATATTTAACTTACATATATTACATTCCATCTGACTGTAAACAGTTTTATATTAAAGAACCCAAGAAGAGGTTTATTTGAAATCTGTTTAATAAATACCTATTTGATTTCACGTATTTTAGACAATGAAACGTAAAAACACAATCTTCAAGGAGTATTTTGGATAAAACATAAAGCAATGGATGAATCCCTTGAATATAAGTTACCTGCCCTTTCAGTTAAACAGGTCCTCAGAAACCCACAACTCTTAAGATGCTGAAATTAATTATTGTTCCAGGTAGGGATGAAGAAATGTGAGAAAATAACAACTCTTTGTTCTACAATATTGAAATTAGTAAATAAATATATTTTTCTTACTTTATTTTTCTCATTTAAAACAGTTGTTGTTTTGTTGTTTTGAATTAAGCATAAAGCTACACAATGGGCTATCTGTGCTCTGCCCACCACGGGTATCGAAACCCGGTTTTTAGCGTGTAAGTCCGCAGACATACCGCTGACCCACTGGGGGGAAATTTAAAACAGAACGAATTAATAGTAAATAAGAAACTGGATCTCTGTTTTTTTGGAATAAGGACGATGCTATTCATTCTAATAACCTTATTAGACACCAATCAATGATAGTTTAATTAAAATTCATGGTTGCACTACTGCATTAAAAGAGGTTCTGGTAATATTTGGGAATAATGATACAAATAACTAACTGTTCCCCTGGTCTTGTAGATTCAAGAACCGAAATTTCTTTACTTGGTTGGCCTATGCATTATTTCGATACTAATGGCGGGCATAGGGTAGCTGATCTACTTCATTTATAAGATATCAAGAAAGTTTCAACCCAGTTACAAATGAAACAATTCAAATGCCAAACCGAATACTCTATAGAGTATCAAACAATCGTCTAATTTGTTTATATCACTAACAGAAAACTTCTCAACATTAAATGTTTGTTTTTAGCAGTATCTATTTGTGTATTACTATAAGCATGAAACATAATGTGGTTCTTTTTATTTTTATATTTCGTACTTTGTTAAAGACGTGACCGAGCAGAAATAGGTAGCTGATTATATACTTGAACACAAATGTACCTACACCATTTTCATTTTAGTGTTGAACGTCCCCGACGTCGACAAACCACTCTTAAACATGTCACGTTTAACAGTCAGAGTACCCCTCGTCTAGTAGCTTTTCATCTTGATGTGTGCCAATTATCTTTTCTGCAAGCAGAAATACTTTAATCAATGCTAAGAAGAAAGACAATGAAACTCCAACTAACGCCGACATCACTCTTTAGCAACGACCCAAACCAAAGAGGGCTTCATGCCAGACTTAACCCACTCTTGTTAAGACTACAGACATATCAACCACTACATATATCAACATCACGTTCAGCAAGAAGACCCAAACAAGATTCACCAGAAGACATCAATTGTCTCCGACCAAAATAGAACGACTAATTAGGACAGATAGAATTTGTCATTTAGTTTTGTATCCACGAACTGGCTATCTTTATCCTCCTAGTTCTTCAGATCGATTGCAGACTTAACATTTGTGTTTTATAGTTGTACATTTATTTGTGTTTTGTTCTAAGCTTTATTCACCCTGATTTTCTCTCCAGCAACTTAAAGGTATGGTTAGAGTAGATTTTTAGGCGCCCTAATCGTGAAAGTGGATTTTCTCGCGGTATTTCTTTTTCCCTTCACAGCAAATTTTATATTGTATATATAGATCTCTATCCTCTATTTTTGCAGGGTCACTATTTAACCTCTCGCGGAAATCATTGGGCCTTTGTCACCATATTGCATTATGAACTTGTTAACTTTAAATCTTGTCGGTTTAGCTATTAATAATCAATCACAAGAACAGGTAAAGTTTACATAACGAGTGCGGCGAAGAGAAGATCTCTTCTGATCGCCCTCGATTGCTTTACATCTCTTCTTGTAACCGTATTATTAAATGTAGAAACACATCTTTCAGTGAGGTATATGATGTCACACACGTTCTTGTTTTGTGGATACCTCGAAAAGAAAATAATTATCTACACATATATACCTTGTAGATTTAAAGCTAGTTAGAAAGAAACTTCATATTCAATACGCGAGGGAAAACAGACGACTTACCACCAACTGTTGGGCTACTGTTTTATTAAAAAATAGTGGGGTTGACCGTTACGTTTTAATGCATCCATGGCTGAAAAGCGGACCACGTTTGATGCGACGAGGTTTGGAACCCGCGACCCTGAGATAAGGAGTCGAGAGTCTCAATCATCTGACCATCATAGACCAACATATATTTAATGTGAATTATTTATATATTTCAAAAAGGCTGGTATGGGTTTGCAAAATTCTATGTAGAGAAGCGAAGGACACTTCGACCTTCTTGGGTCATCGTCAGATATTCAAAGAAAGAGACAGGTAATTGATCGACAGCTAACAATATGTTTGAAGTCGGTTGTGTATTTACAAACAAATGGCCTAATTATGAGCAGTTCAATGTCACAAGTTCTAGCCAATATTTTTATGATACAAGCTGAAACACAAGCAATTAACACATAATTACATCCACTACTATACTCGTACAGATATGTAAACGAAATGACTGCGGGATTCAAATCTGCAGAACACACATTCAATTTTTCCAGTGACATTAAGTCTATACATCCCAACATTAACTTCATACATGAACAGGAAGAAAGCAATCAAATATCGTTTCTTTACGTTAAAATTACGAAAACCGATTACACTTTAAAACAGGAATCCACCAAAAACTGCCCTACTTGACTATACATTACTTGGGACTCAGCACATGAAACAAAACGAAAACTCAACATACTAAGAAATCAAGTAAACACAGCCGCCAAACTATTAATACCAGATAAAATTAAAGACGAATTAGACAAAATAAAACAATACTTCATCAAAATCAAAGAGTAGAAAACATTATGCACACACACCTAAACAGAAAGCAAAATCAACCAACAAAAGTAAATATACTCCACGAATTTTACAATCACGAATCCGTGTACGGCTGCATACCATATAATCCCGATATCATCAGAAGAATAACGAATATTTGTAAGAAACTAGTAACAAAATATCACATTCCAGCTGATACTAAATTTATTCATAAACAGGCACAAAAATAAAGTCTGCACAATGTAAAACCAACACTGACAAACACCACACCAACATTGTTTACAAAATACAATATGATAACAGCTTAGACTTCTATATTGGAGAAACAAGTAGAAAAATGGAAACCAGATTCAAAGAAGATAAAAAGTCACCTTCACACGTTTTCGAACACTGCAAGTCAAATGAACACAACATAACCATAGAAAACACTAAAATACTAAATAAAGAAACAAACATAAACAAACGCAAAATTAAAGAAGCCTTACTTATACAACAACTTAAACCCAAAATAAACCAATATAAAGGAATTATACCTATGTTAATATTATAGATAAAATTATATATTGAAACATCTAATCCCGCCCTCTACATTACGACACTCAGTTACACAACTCCTTCCAAACATGTGGTCAGCTTCCGGTCAGTTACCTCTTTCTTTGTGAACCTGACGATGACCGAAGAAGGTCGAAACGTTGTTCGCTCTTCTATTTGAAATATTTTCTCAACCCAAATGAGCCGTTTTTGCATATAAAATTTTACATTACTAATTACACGAAGTTAAAAATATCTACCGTTTACAATAACTTAATGTATTCTGGATTTAGTTTTGTTAGATACCACTTTCCTAATTTAAGTTTCATATGTGCTGGTTTTCTATTTAACCTTTGAGTCACTAAATAGTCACATGTACTAAAATAATTAGCCAGATGTATTATGTTCTGCACTTTGCTATATATTAGATATTATGTTAGAATCACGCAATTTTCGATCTTAACTGTCGTTCTAACAATATGGTGTGAAGCAAATGAGGTAAACCTTACACAACTTGTCTAAACAAAAGTATCCTCTGATTCTCTACTGATTTGTGATAACGTTTGATGTTGTTTATTGATGAGATGAGGTCCTAAATACCCCGCTACATAAGATTTTTCTATTCCATGGGGAACATTGAAAGCTATCGTATTCGAAATAATGCCGTGTAAATCCACAGCATTTAACAATTAATACAGTTATTCTAAAACAATAGAAGAGAAGATGTTATTTTCCAATTGATTATGTCTAAAGTAAATTGTAAATACCTATTATTGTCTTCAAACTTTGCTTTTGTGACCTACAGACATTTAAACATTTTTTTTCGTTTTAATATAACTTTAGTGTAAATACATGTAAATAGCATTATCTCTCAAACAATACTAATAAACCACAAATCGACTTATTAACAAAACACAGTAGTATAGTGGAATGCTTAAAATATAATATTTGTTCAACTCTGAAGATAAAAACACGATGCAAGACTGGAAATTTAATAGAAGTTCGGAAATTGTAGAAATAGAAAGAAGTATTGTGAAAATTTTATAACTCTCTGAACAGCAAATACAAATAAAATACCAATCGGTGATGTCGAGAAACCCATTTGTTGAGAAATTTATATGCTAAAAAAGCTCGTTTGGGTTGAGAAAATATTTTACACCGAAGAGCGAACAAAGTTTCGACATTCTTCGGTCATCGTCAGGTGAACCTGACACTGGTCTGACAAGCATGAAATGCATCATGCGTAATGGATGTATTATTATACATTACAATTACAATGAATTATTTTATAAATTTATGAACACATATTGTGTTACAAGATTGTGTAATGATAAATAATTTATAATTTTATTCCCATATATATATATTTTTTTCATTTTCATAGGGATACTTGTGAGTATATTTTTCCCTGAAAAACAATACACAACCATTAATATAAAAAAAAATTGACTTAAACAGCGAGGGAACTAGTTACGGATTGTTTGAACATCAGATGTGCCTTTCTTTATGCTTGCTAATCTAAAGTTATTCAATCCTGTTTAATCATTATATAATAAAGTATCGTAATGTTTCTTAATCTGTAGCTGCTGTGATAAAGATTTCTTTAACCCATTTCAAAGCATAGTAACACAGAGGTGTTCGTCAGATGTTTTATGAAAAGAAATTGATAAAGTAAAATGCTATATGTTAAAGGGTCATTAAATAATTGACATATGCTATAACGTCTTTAGTAACATTGAAGAATAACGTAAACTGAAGTACAGATGTATTTGTTTGGTTAATTAGGGCTTGTGTTTACCATTTGATGACACAACAAGATGAAACATTTAAAAATAAAAAAAATAATCTGGATATAAGCTGTTTCTCTTTGCTAACTATATTCATTGCATATCATATACAAACATTGCTGTGGATATATTGTAAGCTAACGTTTCAAAAATGTTTATTTCACACTATTTATAACATGTCTTTTAGAGAAAATTGTAGAAAATCCTGGTTTGTCAGAACTTGATAAACTCTAAATCAAAATATACCATGCATTATAAACTTGCTGATGTTTAAAGGTGTTTTTTATTACTTTTGTGATCGTTTCTTAAAGGGAACGACTTCTGTCCTACGTCATAATCGAAAACAAAATATAATCCGAAAATGTTTGGTTAAAAATATTTATGTGAAGATTTTCTATTATTTATATATTTTCTGATAAATTAACTGTTATATACGATGTATTTTGAGGTTGAGGAATGTTTAGTTAATATTTAAGAGTTAATTTTAATTAAGTGCTTTAGACACTACAGCTCGAAACAACAGTGTATGTATATTCTCAAATGCTAGTTACTCATACAGATTTCTATATTAACATAGTAATCTCAGAAACATTTAGAACAAAAGCTCCTAACTTACTGTGGTGTAGAATTTACAAATCACGTTGTTCAAATTCACACCTGTTAATCCAACATGTAATTAATTTACCAGTGTTACGTATTTATACAGATTGCAGGGAATTGTGTCCTTTATTTGTGAGGGTTTCTAATAACGAAAGACTGAGCTACAAAGAGCGGGAGAGTATATTATATGTAGTTATTTGAAACGCCTTTTACTCACACAGTAAGTATTTGCTTACGAAGGAATTTCAGAATTATAAAAAAACTGGTATAACTAGTTTATTCATGTACATTATTTATCAAGACATTTTGCTTAAAATACTCACACATTAATATGAATCCCAAACTATGATTTGATTTTTTTGTGTTTTATCTGTATCATGTCATTGAAAAGTTCACAGAATAACCCATTTTAAGAAATGCTTTTCTAGTTGTTGTAATGGGTTTAGTAATATCTACTTGTTTTAATATAGATGTTTGGTTTAGTTAAATATATATTTAGAAATGCATGTAACATACACTGTGAAATATATATTGCAAAATTGCCACCTATTTCCTAAAATGAGTAGATTTTCGAGGACAAGAAACAAAAATGTATGTTTTGGAAAGCACTAGATTTTTATCTCTAGGTATTTTTGACTTAACTGAAATTTCTAGAACAATTGTTATCAAGCTTATAAAACATAATCAACGCAACATAGAGTGACAATGTTATATTGCTGGTTTGCTACTGTTAGAATACCACAAATATCGGAAGCTATAACTTAGTAACGTTTATTTGGATAGCTGCACTAAGAAAACCAATTGTTTTGAAAAGTCTCTTACCAGTTTTCACTTCAGGATAAAAGTACTCATGAGACTGTAAATTATAAGCTATATCAACATTTTTAGTACTGCATCATTCACGTCACTTCCGAAAATCGAACTCAGATTCTGAATCTCTCAGATATATGTAACACTCAATTCCCATAATAAGGTCTCTTTAGGTACACATACTTTGTTATGACAAGTGTCTACATTTTGTACAAAACAATAACAAGTGTATACGTTTTAATATTTATATGCGTAATATTAAATTAATGTCGAAATAAGACTATAAAAACTAACGATATAAAATATATATAATATAATTTGGAAAAAAAAAACGGAAAAAAAAATTGAAAATTAGCTAGTTATATTTTCCAGGATATGAAACATAATAAATTTTGAATTCTTCAAAACAAAACTTTAATAAGTAACCTGCGTAGAAACTTCTTCTTTAATAATGTATTCACTTGGAATGGCTTTCCGGCATTTTATTCGTAATATTTTCAGTTTATAGGCAATAATTATAAATCTCGATAGAAAATTACTTTTCATAATCAAATAAATGATATCACTTGGAGGTTAGCCGTCACCATATAACGATGAGATGATCCCCTGATTTGTTTTTATCGTAACAATTTAGAGAGTACCTATGTTATCTGTCTCTAATTATGAATTTCTAGACTGCATGGAAGACAACTACTGAACACCATCTTCTGCAAAGGCTTGGACTGCTCTTTACCAACGAGTAGTGTGATTAACCGTTACCATATATTAAAGATACACTTGGAAAAGCGACAATATTTGATGAGAGGTTTCGCTTTCGTGACTCGTAGATTGTAAGTCTATCTCTCTTTTACCAAACTATGTCAGACCCATCAAAAAAAATAGCTTAGATCACATTTTTGTGTTAAGCCCAATGAGAATTGAAAATATTAGTTATTGTGTTGTAGAATCATGAAAATAATATTTCCTTCACATAGCGATACCCAAGAAATGTTAACAACGTTTTTGAATAAAAATGGAGAATGTCCTTTCATATGTTTTACTTCTCATCATATAAATCATCAGTGCAATACTGTATTTACGCGCTTAATAATTCAACAGCGGTGAGAAGGTTAAATTGGGAAATTATCTTAAACCTTTAATATTTTTTTTGTTTTTTACTGCAATTATAGGTTTACACAAAAATTTAAGATGCAAAAAAATTATGGTATTATTTACTATGCCAATTAAATTAATTTTCTCACTCATTTCTACATGGAGAATAGATGTTTATAAAGTCAGGTTAGAAATGATTTTTATGAAATATTAAGCAAAAAGTATCACCAACCCTTTAATATTCTAGAACATGAGTATCGAGGAAAACAGATTCAACCTTTGCATCCCACTGTATTAAAACTAATCATCAAGTTAATCTTAAAAAAACTGCAAGGAAAATATTGATTTTATTTTCTTAATAGAAAAACGTTTGCTGAGAAGGTCGGATGAATGTACTTTAATTTGTATCTGATGGTACCTTGAATAAAGTAACCATGGTTGGTGATAAATGAATTATTTGTGAAACGAACTCTTTTACTGGTTTTTTTACTCCATTTTGTAGCCATGTTCGGACGATTTCAGCTATCAGTTAGAGAAAGATATAACATTTAAAACTTCTATTTCAGGTCTAAAAATATTATGTATATATAAACAATCTTAAGACTAATAAATATAAAAAATATGCGTTTTAAGTTGTTGGACTCAACCACTTATTTGAGTAGAGCTTCGAAAGATGAAAATAACAAAAGGGAAAATGAAAATATAAAACCTTTTCAGCAATTAATGTGAAAAATGTTGATACAATTAAATTAGACTAAATACTAGTTGGTAAAAAGTTTCAGACCACACCATAAAAAAGTCCTAAACAGGGAAGAAAATGTCCAGCAAGATGTCTTAGTAGTGAGTTGCACGGCCGTCATTGCGAATAACTTGAAACATTCGCTTTGGCATGATCAATATAAGCATTTGCAGAAGGATGGCGAGAATGTTATTCCAAGTGGTGATAATGGCTTCACGAAAATCATGTACTGTTTAAAATTGACATACATTTCTATAGACTTCCCTTGCCATCCACCCCCAAACATTTTCAGTGGGGTTCAGCTCAAACGATCACGCTGGATGGTCTGAAAGAATCACCTTATTCGTCATGAAAATGTCCTTTGTTCTGGGAGCATTGTTGATTGCAGCGTTGTCTTGCTAAGAGATCCAGTCAATTCTAAGCAAGCGAGGGCTAGCAGTCAATAAGGAAACTCCATTGTTCAATGGAAAGAGAAATCATCCAAAATGATGATGGAACCTCCTCCACTGTGTCGTGTAGAAAATGTCTCTTGTGGGGTATGCTTATCGTTCCAGTAACGTAGGAAACCATATGGACCAACCGGGTTAATTTTTTTCTCATCACAGAACATAACCTTGTTTCTCTTTTCTATGTTCCATGTGTGGTGCTTCTCACTAAACTTTGACCGAGTTGTTTCATGGTGTGGAAGGATGGTAGGCGGTTGAAAAAATTTACGGTTTTGAAAGCCTTTCTCTCGTAGATGAAACTCGGCCACATGAAATTGGTTTTCCATATCCCTCATGGTCTTTTAAGAAATTTACAACAACAGTTTTACTTCTCCCAATCGTAACAGCGAGGGCACGTTGAGAGAGACTTTGCTTCTGCAGCTCGACAATTCTGCCACGTTTAAACTGTGTCAACTTTTTATCTTTAGCTTGTTTTTACCCAAGGTAACACAGGGGATGTCAGTGAGAGATGTTGACAACACTAATTTTTTTAACACACATGACTAAATTTCATAACATTTTTACCGATAAACGCTTCATTTCACGATAATTTTAAACCTTTAATCAGCTACTATTTAGGCTAATTTCATAGTTTTCACATTTTCTCTCTTAAATGCTAAAAATAATTTTATTTTTATTTTCCTTTTTCTTATTTTCATCTTTCGAAGCTCCAATCAAATAAGTGGTTAAGTGAAACAACGCGAAATGCATATTTTTAATTATGTTTATTGGCCTTAAGAATTTGGCCAGCAGTGTATATGTTAAAAAATTGTATGTAAAGAAACGAAGAAAGTTTCAACTTTTTTTGATCATTGTCAGGCTGATAAAGAAAGAAAGCTGTAACTGACCGACAGCAGACATCTTGTCTGAAGGCGGTTGTGTAATTTGAAACAAATGTCCTCAGCTTGGGTAATCCAGTATCACCAGTTGAAATACATGCAATTAACAAAGCACTACATCCACCACTTTACTAGTGCACATCAACAGAACATTAACTTGATTTTTTCAATCACATTAACTGCATACATTTAAACATTAACTTCACATGAGAATAGGAAGAAAGCAATCAAATATCATCTCTTAGCCTCAAGGGCCCGGCAAGGCAAAGTGTGTTGAGGCTTTCAAATCGTAATCCGAGGGTCACGGTTTCAAATCCCGGTCGCATCAAACATACTCGCCCCCTCAGTAGTGGGGGCGTTATAATGTGAAGGTCAATCTCACTATTCGTTGGTAAAAGTACAGCTGTAGAGTTGGCGATGGGTGGTGATGACTAGCCGCCTTCACTCTAGTCTTACACTGCCAAAATATGGACGGATAGCGCAGATAGTTTTGCGTGAAATTCAAAACAAACAAACAAATCTTAACCTCAAAATTACCAGACAGAAAAAAAATTGAAACAAGAATCCACCGAAAAATCATCCACACTGGATTGTGAATTTTTTGGGACTTAGAACATGAAACTAAACTAACACTCAACATACTAAGAAACAAAATAAACATAGCCCTAGTACCATGCTCACTAAATAAACGTAACGACGAATTAGGCAAAATAAAACAATACTTCATTAACATCAATAAGTTCTCTTCACAAACCGTAGAAAACGTTATACGGACACATCTAGAGAAATAGCAAAATCAAATAACAAAAGTAAATATGCATCAAGAATTAAAAAATCACGAAACCATATGCTGCTGCTTCGCAAATATTCCCGACATCAGCAGAGAAATAACCAACATTTGGGAGAAGCTAGTAACGAAATATGACATTCCAGTTAATACCAAATTTATTCAACCATCAGGCACCAAACTTAGGACAACACAATGAAACACCTACATTTACAAACACCACACAAACATTATTTATGAAATACAATGTGATAGTTGGTTGTTTAGTTCTTTAAAATTAAGTACAAAGCTACACAATGGGCTATCTGTGCTCTGCCCACCACGGGTATCAAAACCCGGATTTTAGCGTGTAAGTCCGCAGACATACCACTGAGCCACTGGGGGGCTACAATGTGATAACTGCCACGACTTCTATATTGGAGAAACAAGAAGAAAATTGAAACCAAATTCAAAGAACACAAAATGTATCTTCACACGTTTTCGAACATTACAAATCAAATAAACACAGCATAACCATAGAAAACATCCAAACACTAAATAGCAAAACAAACGCAAAATTAATGAAGCCTTACTTTAACAACAACTCAAGCCCAAAATAAACCAACACAAAAGAACATCTTTATACTTATATTAATTTATATAATTTATATAACCCACTTCAAATATGTGGTCAGCTGTGGGTCAGTTTCTTGTTTCTTTCTTTGTGATCTTAACGATGACCGAAGAAGGTCGAAACGTTGCTTGCTCCTCTCATAGAGCCTTCTCTATTCATACCAGCCGTTTTTACATGTATATTTTTCTCTACAAATGGGAATATAAATTATTGGTTTGTTCATGATAGAAAAGTAATTTTTCAACAAGATCAAAACATTTACAAATTCATCAATAATTCTTGTCTTGTTTGTGTCCATAACTGTAAAACAATAAAAAAAATATTTTACTTATATTAGTCCTTGAAACCATCTGTGCATCTATATTTATTGACTTGTGCACATGCACACAAATTGAACAGTTGTCATACAAGAATAAAAATAATTTGATAAATGTTATTTCCCTCTCTGTGAAGTCATAGCGTTTCTTAGTTTTCATGTATCATATTTTCTGTAACGGTTAAAAAACTGTTACTTTTTGTCCAGAATATTTTTTAAAAAAGGAAGAAATAATATTGGGCACCATAATTAACTATTTTTGTTATATTTATAGCGATAGTAAAAAGTAATTCAGAACAGTTACAGCATAAATTTTACTCTTTAATCTCGTTTCATAGTGACTTTTAGTTTACTAATTACACGAAGCAAAAAATATTTACTCGTTACAATGACTTGATATATTCCAGATTTAATTTTGTTAGACACCACTTTCATAATTTCACTTTCACATATGCTTGTTTTCTATTTATTGTAAACATTTTATTCACTAAATGGTTACACATACTAAAATAAGCGAGGTGTATCATGTGTTGCACGTTAGTTATTATTCGATATTATGTTGGGATCACACAATCTTTGTTCGATCTAAACTGTAGTTCTAACAAAATTATGTGAAGGAAATGAGGTAAACCATACACAACTTATCTGAACAAAAGTATTCTCAAATTCAACTTGATGTGTCGAGCTCCATTTCTACCAAACTATGTCATGTCCATCAAAAAGAAAATATCTTATGTAACATTTATATGGGAAACCCCATGGAATAGTTATACTGTACTTAAACGATTTATATTTCAACAGTGATTAGAAGGTTAAAATGGGGATTTATCTAAAACGTTTAATTATTTTGACTTTTCACTAAAATTAATAGGTTTACGCCAAAAATTTAAGTTTCAAATCTTGCTATCGTATTATCTACTACGTCAAATAAATTAATTTTGTGAATCATTTCTACTAGGCGATTATTTGTTAATTAAGAGAGGTTAAAAGTCATTCTTACAAACAATTAAGCAAAAATTATGATGAACCTCTAATATTTCAAAACATGAGTATCGAGTAAAACAGTCCTTCCATCCCACATTATTAAAACTAGTCATTAAGTTAATCTTAACAAACTGCAAGGAAAATAATGTTTTTTTTTCTTAACACCCAAAACTTTTGCTAAGGAGGTCGAATGGAAGGATTTTAGTCTGTACCTGATGGTGCCTTTTATAGTGTAACCATGGTTGTTGATAAATGAAGTATTTGTAAAATAAACTCTTCTCTTGGTTTTTTACTTCATTGTGTGACCACGTATCGACGGTTTTAGCCGTCAGTTATAAAAAAATTATAAAAGTTATAAAAATTTTAGGCCTATGGAGTCGAAAAATACTATATATATATACATACAGTCAGTGGCCATTTCATTAGGTAAACCTACCTACCACCGACGCTGTAAATATCCCAGAGGAATTTTGGTCCATGCTGATTGGATAAAAGCACGCAGTTCCTGCAGATTGGTCGGCCACACATTCATGTTGCGAACCTATCGTTCTACCTATCCCAAAAGTACAATATTGGATTGAGATATGGTGACTGGCCAGGCCATTGGGGTACATTTAAGTTACTGTCATGTTCTTGGAATCAGCATGAAATGATGCGTGTTTTATGATGTGGTGCATTATTCTGCTAAAAGCAGACATTGGAAAATCGTTAAAAAATAAGCATAATGTGATACACATTTTCAGCAACAATTCTCAGGTACGCTTTTGCTTTCACATTATTCTTAAATGGTATTAAGAGGCCTAAAGTGTGCCAATAAAACGCATCCCGCACTATAACACCAACACCATTAACGTTTAGCGTTGACACAATGCAAAATGATTTCATGGATTCATGCTGCTTAAGCCAAATTCCAACCCTACCAAATGCATTCCGCAGCAAAAATTGATATTCGTCAGACCAGGAGACGTTTTTCCAATCTTCTATCGTCCTCTTTTGTTGATCTCGTGCCTACTGTAGCCTCATCTTCCTGTTGTTAGCTGACATGAATGGAACCCTGCATGATGTTCTGCTGCTGTAGGCCATCCGCTTCAAGTTTCGATGTTTTGTGCGTCAGTGTTTACTTTCTGCACACCACTGTTCTAAAGAGTGGTTATTAGAGTATTTGTAGCTTTCGTACGAGTTGAAACGAGACTGGCCAGTCTTCTCTGACCTTTTTTTTTTAACAAGATGTTTTCGTTCACATAATTGTATCTTACTGAATGTTTTTTTCGCCATTATCTATAAATTCTGGAGATTGTAATGTGTAAAAATTCAAGACAATTAGCAATGTCGGAGATGCTGGAACCATCACGTTTGGCACTAACAATCATTCCACAATCAAAGTTACTTAAATCACGCACGTTCCACATTGGAACGTTTGATCGAACAAGAACTTAGCGTCTTATCTCTTGACCATATCTGTATGCTTTATATATTGAGTTGCAGGCAAACGAATCTCTGTTTGACTATTTGATTTAAAAACAAGGTGAACCTAATAAATTGACCACTTAGTGTATACATGTATTTTTTAATAAATAAAATGTAACTGTTTAAAATCTTTATCCTATGGACACCTTTTCTTAGAAAACGGAGTAAAAATATTAATTTTTGTTGCTGATTCAATGAGATATATACTGTTTGAAAAGTTACTATAATTTACATTTTTATCACTATTTTTGCCATTTTTCCTTATAAATAAACAGCTGAACAGTGAAAATAACATATTTTAATAACAAAACTGAATCATTTGAAGGTCATTAGATTTCATTTAATGAAATTCTTGCTAGATATGGATAACATTTACAGCAAGTTCTCATCTAAACATGTAAATTTACTTGGGTAAACGTGGTATAGAAACACTTCAAAGTAACTTGTGTAAAAATCTTCATATTGATTAAAAGTATAAGACGTTAATAAAAATATTTAAAGATAAATACCATAAATTAACTGTGTCTGGAACACTAACGAGAATTAATTGTGAAGATAAAATCTGGACTACGTCATCAGTGATAAATTCTAGAGTGAAATTAATATATCAGGATAAGCATGTTAGATAGTTAGACATATGGGATAAGTTAAGTGGTGGGAGGGACGTTTTTAGAATGGATGATTTACACTTAAGTAGGAAAAGGTCCAGTATGTTTTAAACGGCTAGTAACTCAGCTGTAAGGGAAGATTTAAACTAGAACAGCATAATGGTGATGGCAGTGACAAAATGAACGAAACAAAACTGAAATGAGGAGGATCGTTTAGCATAGAGAATCAGTATAAAGATAGTTGTAATAATAAGGTTAATTATTACTATGACAACGCTATAAGCATAAGAGTAGAGTATAAGAGAAATTCAAAACTTTGATATAATGGGAATAACTTAAACAAAGTTAAATGAAAACGATATTGGGAACAGAAAATTATTTGAAATACACAGACAAAGTTACTGTATAGGAAGATGTAGGTTAGAGTATAGATTTGGTCTATTTGAAATTTCATTAAGCGTTTATCGAATTGCCACGTAAAAGGCTTATGCAAAGAAAAAGTAAACATGCTCAGCAGAATAGTGGCCTGATAGAAGAAAACAGAAGAGTTATTACAAATAGAATTAAAGCTGTAAGTTTTGTATTTTAGGTCTATTAGGACCATTGTTCTTTTGATTTATACTGATAACATTCATGTAGGAATGGACAATAAATTACCTGGAGTTGCTGAAGGTATTAAAATATTGAGTGTTGCTGGTTGCGAAGAGGATTCATTTGCTTCCAAACGAATTTAGATTATTTATTCATTTGGGCAAATAAATTACAATTCGATTTTAAATGTATAAAATGCTTGATAAGTGAATAACATATAACATTTTATATTATATAGACAGAAATATTGAATACAAGTCTAAAGAGGTTTTATTTTCTTCTTATAGGGTACTAGTTGCTTCTCATTTGCAGCATTTCGTTCGGTATTGCACTCTTTACCCTAGGAAAAATATTGAATTGTTGTAAAGAGGCACCTGGGATGGAGGGGTTGCCATGTGAGGAGAGATTAAGATGCTTACAATTGTTTTTTCTTGACAAAATAACAGTTAAGGGGTATCGATTGAATTGTAAAAGTAATTGATAATTTTTTCATCAACATTTTTCTTATTAACAGTAAGAATTATAGACTAAGTGACACAAATATAGATTTAGAAATGGGAGCAACCCTCTTCAGCTGAGATAATTTCATTTTTCACATGTAATGGTTAGCTGTTGGAAAGGGATCCCTTCGGATCAGGGAGGCAGCAAAGTTGACCGAGTTAAAAATAAAACTTGGTAGAGGTACGAATAATAATAACTTGTTTGTAACTCTCTTTTAGCGTTATTTAATAGTTTTAATTTGGATTAGTGAATGGAACAGCATAGCTAAACAAATCAGTCCCTTGTTGACTCCAAACATTACGTTTTATTTGTTTTTTGTTGAGATTTTCGCGCAAATCTACACATGGGCTATCTGTGCTAGCAGTCTCTAATTTAGCAATGTAAGACCAGAGAAAAATCAGCTTGTCATCACCATTTACAATCAATTCTTAGACATCTCTTTTACCAACGAATAGTAGGATTTACCGTTACACTATAACGACTCCACACCAGAAAGGGCGAGCATGTTTGGTGTGACGGGGATCTAACATGCGACCCTCAGATTATGAGTCGCGTACCTTAATCACCTGGCTATGCCAGACTCATTATGTTATGTTTACATGGTGTTACAGGTTGTGTGTGTTTCTTTATAGCAAAGTCGCATCGGGGTATTTGCTCTGTCCACTGAGGAGAATCGAACCCTAATTTTATCGTTGTAAATCTGTAGACTTACCGTTCTCATAGAGACGTACGGTGTTATAGAAACGGAAGTGTGACACCATATTTATGTATGTTTTCTCATGGCAAAGCGCCATCTGCTGAATCCACTGAGGGTAACGCATGTGTAAATGTGCTTATAAAAATTTTATGCTGAATAATAATTAATGTCTAATTAATCATTTACTTAATGAAGGCTGATTAATAAATTAGATGCAAATGGTACCCAACTAATTAATTAATATTTAATTTATTATTACTTCAAGGTTAATTAATTGAATAATAAGGTATAAATTATATGCAAATCAATAATTTCATATTGATTATTACTCTTGAAAGTAATATTGAATATTCATCTTTTAATTACGATTACGTCATCAACATCACAGAAAACGTTGTCAACACTGATCTCTTTTACACATTTGTATTTAATAAATACGTGATATTATTAGTTGTACTTTTATTATTAATCTTGAGCGACTGCTATGCTATTAAAATATGTATTGAAATTTAACATTTTTTTCAGAAAGTTTAATAATCTTAAATATTTTGTTTTAAAGATGATAACGGTTTATCATATCTTTCTTACCACCAAAATAGGGGTGGTTTGTAAAATGTTAATCTTTGTCAATATAAAATAGTGTTTTTCTTGAAACTGATACATACATTTTATACTAATTTTCTATGAACAAAAATGTACCCTATGTTTTGGACATGACTAGAAAATAACGACCCACATTGCGATGGGAATACACTAGCCATCAGTCATCAACCCCATTCGCCAGTCTCACGTAAAGAAAAATAAAGTAAAGAAATAGCAGTAGAAATAATACATATAGAAATATAAATTAGAAGAGCTATATGTAAGTACTCAAGTCCACAACGTTTTTCATCTTTGTCATCCTTTACTACCTGCAGATAGTTGTGGGAAGACAACTTTTCTCCGATTTAAAGAAGAAGAAAAGTGAGTTAAAGTTTATAAGAATAAGGAAAATAAGGTAATTTGGGGGTAAATTAATTATATTTACCTCTTGAAGTTAGCATTCCAGTTCCATTAAGTAGAAAGGCACTAATTGGTGGCCCAGTAAACGAATTATATCAGTATCAAAGGTCCCACTCAGTTATGAAGTTTTGCCACGGTATTAAATTGCGTTATTTATAACTAAAAATAGTTATTATAAATATTTAGTAAAATTTTTGTTTCTTTATATTAATTTAACACATTCTTATATTTGGTACACAACAGTTTATTAATTTTGTTTAAAGTTTTCTTATCACATCAATTAATTGTTAAGAGTTGTGTCATTCTTTCAACATTACTGATATATTATTTTAACGTATTACAAATTCTTCAATATCTGAATAATTCGAAAGTTATAATGCTTATAACAGAAGTGTGTGGTATCGTACTCTTAAAATAAGGTAGATTATAAAATGTAAGGTCAAATAATTTTCTTTTATAAAAAATGTGTACCTTGATATCCTTAGCATTTATTTTAGTTTATAAATTTAAATATTTTGTTTTGAATAGATGTATGCAATTTTTCAGTTTTTAGTTTTGCTGGATATATAATGTTAATAACATTTTTTTAGAATTATTTATAAATAATCTGTATATCTGTAAGTTAAGATATAAATATATGAATGTGTAGTTTTAAATAAATCTATTCTCATAATAGTAAAGATGTAAATTTGCTACACCAGTAAAATAGTTAGCTCTCATTGGAACTAGCACTTGTTTAAAAATTAGCTATTGAAAAATATATAATTGTTGTAAATACAGAAACTTAATATATCTTTGATGATTTTGGAGCTGAATCTACTTTCTTGCAGTTTAATAACAGAATAATATAAATGTTCTATTAATGAATTTTAAACAAATATTAAATCTTTTAGAAGAATTGTGGTGTACAATGAAGTAAAACCAAATGTTTATATATTATTTATTTGTTCAGAATTTTGTAGATATTTTAAAATGAGTTGAATATTTTTTACTATCCAAAAAGTAGGTTTTTATATTGTTAACACTTGTTTTTAATTTTAGTCAGTAAAATATTAAGTAATTTCTTAAATTGAACTACGCGGCATGGCCATGTGAGTTAAGGTGTGCGCCTCGTCGCACCAAACATGCTCACCATTTCACCCTTGGTGGCGTTATAGCGTGCCGGTGACTCCCTCTATGTGTTGGTAACAGAGCAGCCCAAGAGTTAGTGGTGGGTGGTGATAACTAGTGGCTTTTCTTCTACTCTTACACTAATAAATTAGGGACGGCTAGCACAGATAGCCCTCGTATGATTTTGCGCCAAATTAAAAAAAACCCAACAACAAACAATTAATGAAATGGTCCTTTATTCATTAATTGTTTTTATTGAATTAGAAATAAATCTAAATTTAATTGTAAATTTTGAGCTAAGGAATGGCATAAACAAAAGATAAATCCGCATAATAATTTTGTTTATAATAAACTTTATTATAAACTTTGATGTGATTAATAATTATTGTAACTTTAGATTGGTTAGTAGTTTAAATTTTTTGTACTATTGATTTCTTTTATCATAATGTTTAAAACCTTTTAAACCAATATTACAATTAGCCTGATCAATGCGAATTATAATATTTTCTTGCATTTCTTGAAACTTATATTTTAACTGATGATTGATTGTATCTATATCGTATTTATTTAATTTTGTACAAGATAGTTTAGTTTAATTTTAACTTTTCAAGTAACTACAACTTCCTTTACATAAACGATCTGGGTGGATAAAATGTAATACAGTTATGTTTCAAAATATATTTATCAATGTTGTTTTCAATAGATTTTAGAATATTATTCTTATAACATTTTGTGACTATTCTGTATTTAGATAATTTTTTTTAGTATTTCATGCAATATTTTATGTTTTAAATTTTCAAGGTACCAGCAACACAAGGTTTGTGTAAAGTGTCAATAAATAAACTAAGTTCACACTCACAAACTAAGTTATTAACTTCATCTACATTTAAATTAGTTTAAAAAAGTTAAATAATAGTTTTTATAACCAAAAACAAGCCGAAACAAAAATAAAATAAAATAAAAACATTGTAATAACTGAAAGGATCCCAAGGTACCAGCTATAATGTTGGATATAAAATGTATTCTGGGTTTTGGAGGTAATTGCGGGAGTAAGAACAACATTGTGGTTGAGGTACATTAGCTGTCACTCTACATTATATACTGGTGGACGACTTGGAACTTCGTATATATAATTGATGGTAGGTTTTAACTTTTTCCAAGAAATTATGTTACTTTTTATAGTTTGATCAGTAATTTTATAAATCTGGAACTCACTAAATACTTTGTGTCTAACATTAATTACCAAATAAAAGTGTTTGATTTGTAGTTACTCTTTTTCTTAACTTGATAAACCATTGACTTTTAAGAGAAACTTTATAATATCTACAAGTACGTGTTTTCCATTATCGTGTCCAAAATAAAAGAAACTAACTTATTAAAGTCATTTATTTTCTTATTTTGTAAAAGTTATGTTCATAAATCTTTTTAAAAATTAATTTAACTACACTGGTACACCAGTATAAAATGTATTATCCAAATTACTACAAAATTCTGATAAATTAACCCATTTTAATTTATTTCCTTCATCTCTAGTTTTCTTACATTTATTAAAATTTATATCTAGAGGAAATTAGCGATGAAATAATCATTACTGAAATTCAAAGCTGTAGAATTATTAAGATATTGGTTCACTTCATAACGATATAATGTTTTTAGTTTCGAAATGTAGAAGTGTTGTCGTTCAAGTCTATTGGTGTCTTCATTAACAATTTCTTACGTTCTTATCTTAATAAAGGTTAAAAAGAGTAAATTCAAAATGTTTTAACTCTGTAGAATTCATTAACCTATTTTTAACTTGAGATTTATGCAAAAGGTTTGAATTTTTACCCTCCTTTACAAACACACACACAAAACTTGTTAACATGCTGTTGGGCAGCCTTTAACTCAATGCATAAATGTTTTTATTGCAGTGGAGATAATAACAGCAGAACAAAGGGAAACGTGAAAAATTAAAATTGCATGTACAAATGATAAATTTTTAAGTTCTGGAAAACTGATTTCGTTTTAACAAAATTAGGAAATCAGTTGAAAGAACTTCCGCACACCGACGCTGTTTATTCCCATGCTATTAACATTTAGATACTTTTCGATAGTTTTTATTTTAGATATTTTAGATAGTTATCAAAAATTATTAAAATAATATTTGTTGTGATAAATGTATAAAATCGTTATAGTTAAGCAGTAAGATAGAGAGTTTAGAATAATAAAACTTTTGTCTGAGCTTTGCCATTTTCAGCATAGTCCATTCTTTACTTCGTACGTAATGCGAAAATACATTAGTGTAATAATACTCAGAGATACTAAAATAGTGAAAATAATATTGAATAAACACTGTTTTGAAAAGTATTTATGGGAGTTTAGTTTAACGAAAAGAAAATAATTATACAAACACTTTCAGATTACTCACCTAACAGTCGATTTGATAACCAATCACTTTTTCTCATGAAATGAAAGTATAAGAAACATGCTCTTTATCCAAACTCTGGACCGAATAACCTGTACTTATAATAAGAACTTACATGTGGATTAAATTTATTGTGTTGTTATCATTCTTTAAAGGTGTTGTCTTTTTAAATTAGTTTTTTTAACTTTAGTCAGTTTATGTTATAATATAACATATTTTTAGTTTACCAGTCTTCTCTTGCTGGGAATTCAGACTGTATTACTGTTCACTACGGTAGCGGCATCTCTTGATGGAAAAGTTATGTACATGATCTGGATTTGTGGTCTCTGTTTTACATTCTCCCTTGCTTTTGTGTGTGTTCCGGCTGCTGTTGTTGAAGTTTTTGGTTTTAAATACACTTCTGAAATTTTTGGAATGGTAATTTTTACATCAGTAAGTACACAACATTATATCAACTTTATATTGCAAAAACAAACTAAATAAATGTTTCTTTAAAGAAATTATTCAACTATACATGGTTTTTTAAAAGACCAATCCACTTTGTGAAAGTGAAATTTCCTTAAAACCACGTTATATTCTAGATTTCAAATTATCAATAATAAATTTCATATATATTTCTACAATACATTAAGTAAACATAACGAGTTTTAACTAATAATTCATGTTTTTTTTATTCCAGACGGCTTCCTTCTTTCTCTGGTCCTTATTTATTCATCGTATTATTTCGTCGTTGGGATTGTTTGCGACATTTTGTGTGACAGGTACTGTTTCTTTGGCAGGTCAGAATGATGTCGTCTTTGTTTAGGAAGAAGAAGAGTTTTATTTTACTGTATTTTTAAGATCAGCGTCTATTGATTTATCATTCGTTTACTTGGAAAAATAAAAGTAAATTTATGTCTAATTCACAACGCTCGTACAACGGTATGTCTCCGGATTTACAACGCTAAAATCAGGGTTTCGATTTCCCTCGGTGGGCTTAGCAGATATCCCTTTGTGGCTTTGTTATACAAAAAACATACACACACTAACTCACAACGCAAATTAACTACCATGCTTTTATGATACTTAAAACAGGTGCACTTTGAGACACTCAAGAGCAAGGAAGCCTTCACATTATTTGTATCCTAACATGCCTAATAAGTTCCGCTATTAAGCGAAATGCAATTGGTTTTCCGGATAGGTATTAGTGAAATTAGACTAAGCGTAACAGTGGTTTCTTGTAAATAATGCAACAATGAAAATTTTCAGTTACTTAATTAAGGTGTTATGGCTGTCACCATATATTGGCAATGAGATTGATATACATTTACTATGTTATATAAATGACAATGAAATATTTTATATATTAATAAACATATATTACGTGATTGCATAATGATTTCATAAATATTTCTTTAACCCATTTCAAAGTATATTACCACAGAGATGTCGATTAGCTGTCATATGAAAACAAATTGATAAAGTAAAATGCTCTATGTTAATGGTTTATTGAATAAATGACATATACTTTGACGTTTTCAGTAACATAGTAGAATAATGTACACAGGAGTATAGATGTACTTGTTTGGCTAATCAGTGCTTGTATTTGATAAGGTGCTTAAGATTTCATGAGAAACTAAGATGAAACATTGAAAAATAAAATATTTTTTCTGGATACCAGCTGTTTCTCTTTACTAAATATCTACATGTATTATCATTATATATCATATACAAACGTCGCTACGAATTATTGAAAGCAAATGTTTCAAAAGGGTTTATTTCATTGAATTTATAACATGTGTTTCAGAGAAAATTGGAGAAAATACTGGTTTGTCAAAACTTGATAAATTCTAAATCAAAAGATTCCATGCATTATGAAGTTGCTGACGTTTAAACTTTTTTAAATTTCTTTTGTGATTATTATCTGAAAAGAAACGATTTCTGTTCTACGATATGATCGAAAACAAAATGTAATGCGAGAATTATTTGCGTAAAAATATTTATATGAAGATTTTCTTTTCTTGAGACAAATAGTTGAACAGAGTGTTATATAAATTATTATATCTATCATATGAGTTATGTATATTGAGGAATGTTTAGTTAATATTTAAGAGTTAATTTTAATTAAGTGATTAAGACACTAAAGCACTATGCAATAGTATATGTAATATTTGAAATGTTATTTGCTCACACAGATTTCTTTGTTAATATAATTATTTCAGTATCATTAAGAACAAAAGCTACTAACTTACTTTTGAGTAATATTTACAAATCATGTTTAAATCATTAACTGTTAATCCAATCTATAATAAATTCAATACTGTTACTTATTTATATAGATATCAGGAAACTGTATCCTTCATAAGTGAGGGTTCGTAAAAATGAAAGTCTAAGGTAAATAGAGCAGGAAAGCATATTATATGTAGGTTTATTTGAAAAGCCTCTTTTCTTTACAGTAAGTGTTTGTTTACGAAGGAATTTGAGAAGTATGAAAAACTGAATTTATTAGTTTATTAATATAAATTATTTATCAAAATTTTCTGCTTAAAATACTAATACTAATATAAATCCCAAACTATCATTCGTTTATCGTGTTTCACCGGTTACTGTTTGTTTTGGAATTTCGCACAAAGCAACTCGAGGGCTATCTGGGCTAGCCGTCTCTAATTTAGCAGTGTAAGACGAGAGGGAAGGCAGCTAGTCATCAACACCCACCGCCAACTCTTAAGCTACACTTTTATCAACGAATGGTGGGATTGACCGTCAAATTATAACGCCCCCACGGCTGAAAGGGCGAGCATGTTTGGCGCGACTTGGGCGCGAACCCGCGACCCTCAGATTACGAATCGCATGCCTTAACGCGCAGTGCCAAGCCAGGCACTTTACCGGTTATAGGCCATTGATAAGTTTGCAGAATAACCCATTTTAAGAAATGCTTTTCTAGTTGTTGTAATATAAACTTATTTTAACATAGATGTTTATTTTAATTAAATAAATATTTAGAAAATGCATGTAAGTACATTGTTAAATATATATTGTAAAATTCTCACCTATTTCCAGCGCAGCTAGCTCTCGAGTAGCTTTGCGCGAAATTAAAACAACAGTAAACTAACCACCTACTTCCCAAAATTTGTGGAATATTTTCGAGTGCAAGAGACAACAATGTATGTTTTTCGAAAGCACTGGCGTTTCTATTTTCAGGTATTTTTTACTAAAATTTCTAGAACAGCTTCTATCAAACCAATGCAACACAGAGCGAAAATTGTATCGTGTTGGTTTGCTACAGTTGTACTAGGACAGCATAATGGTGATGGCAGTGACAAAATGAACGAAACAAAACTGAGATGAGGAGGATCGTTTAAGATAGAGAATCAGTATAAAGATAGTTATAATAATAAGGTTAATTGTAAGAATGACAACGCTATAAGCATAAGACTAGAGTACAGGAGAAATAAAAAAACTTTGATATAATGGGAATAACCTAAACATAGTTAAATGAAAATGATTTTGGAAAATAAATTTATTTGAAATACATAGACATTGTTACTGCATAGGCAGATGAGGATAAAAGTATAGATTTGGTCTATTTGAAATTTTATTCAGCATTCAATAAATTGCCAAGTAAAAGGCTTCTACAAATCTTATCTTTAGAGGCGTGGTGTACAAGTAAACTTGTTCAGTAGAATAGTGGCCTGATGAGAGAAAACAGAAGAGTTAAATAGAATTAAAGCTGTAAGTTTTGTATTTTAGGTCTATTAGGACCATTGTTCTTTTGATTTATACTGATAACATTCATGTAGGAATGGACAATAAATTACCTGGAGTTGCTGAAGGTATTAAAATATTGAGTGTTGCTGGTTGCGAAGAGGATTCATTTGCTTCCAAACGAATTTAGATTATTTATTCATTTGGGCAAATAAATTACAATTCGATTTTAAATGTATAAAATGCTTGATAAGTGAATAACATATAACATTTTATATTATATAGACAGAAATATTGAATACAAGTCTAAAGAGGTTTTATTTTCTTCTTATAGGGTACTAGTTGCTTCTCATTTGCAGCATTTCGTTCGGTATTGCACTCTTTACCCTAGGAAAAATATTGAATTGTTGTAAAGAGGCACCTGGGATGGAGGGGTTGCCATGTGAGGAGAGATTAAGATGCTTACAATTGTTTTCTCTTGACAAAATAACAGTTAAGGGGTATCGATTGAAATGTAAATGTAATTGATAATTTTTTTCATCAACATTTTTCTTATTAACAGTAAGAATTATGGACTAAGTGACGCAAATATAGATTTAGGCATGGGAGCAACCGTCTTCAGCTGAGACAATTTCATTTTTCACATGTAATGGTTAGCTGTTTGAAAAGGATGCCATCGGATCAGGGAGGCAGTAAAGTTGACCGAATTAAAAATAAAATTTGGTAGTGGTGTGAATTACGAGGACTTGTTTGTAACTCTCTTTCATCGTTACTTAATAGTTTTAATTTGGCTGAGTGGATGGAACAACCTAGCTGAGCAAATCAGTCCGTTGTTGACTCCAAACATTGTTTTATTTGTTTTTTGTTGAGATTTTCGCGCAAATCTACACATGGGTTATCTGTGCTGGCAGTCTCTAATTTAGCAATGTCAGACCAGAGAGAAATCAGCTTGTCATCATCATTCACAGTCAACTCTTGGGCATCTCTTTTACCAACGAATAGTAGGATTTACCGTTACACTATAACGACCCCACGCCCGAAAGGGCGAGCATGTTTAGTTTGACGGGGATCTAATATAGGATCCTCAGATTACGAGTCGAGTACATTAATCACCTGGCTATGCCAGACTCATTATGTTATGTTTACATGGTGTTACAGGTTGTGTGTGTTTCTTTACAGCAAAGTCGCATCGGAGTATTTGCTCTGTCCACTGAGGAGAATCGAGTCCTAATTTTATCGTTGTAAATCTGTAGACTTACCGTTGTCACAGAGACGTATGGTGTTATAGAAACGGAAGTGTGACACCATATTTATGTATGTTTTCTCATGGCAAAGCGACACTTTGCACTATCTGCTGAATGTGTAAATGTGCTTATAAAAATTTTAGGCCTGGCATGACCAAGCGCGTAAGGCGTGCGACTCGTAATCCGAGGGTCGCGCTAAACATGATCACTCTCCCAGCCGTGGGGGTGTATAATGTGACGGTCAATCCCACTATTCGTTGGTAAAATAGTAGCCCAAGACTTGGCGGTGGGTAGTGATGACTAGCTGCCTTCCTTCTAGTCTTACACTGCTAAATTAGGGACGGCTAGCACAGATAGTCCTCGAGTAGCTTTGTGGAAAATTCCAAAACAAAAAACAATACAATATCTGAATAATTGGAAAGTTATAATGCTTATAACAGAAGTGTGTGGTATCGTACTCTTAAAATAAGGTAGATTATAAAATATAAAGTCAAATAATTTTCTTTTATAAAAAATGTGTGCATTGATATCCTTAGTATTTTTTAAGTTTATGAATTTAAATATTGTGTTTTGAATAGATTTTGAAACATTTTCAGTTTCTAATTCTGGTGGATAAATAGTGTTAGTGACATTTTTTTGAGGATTATTTATACTAATTAAATAATCTACATATCTGTAAGTTAAGATGTAAATATATGAATTGTAGTAGTTTTAAATAAATCTGTTCTCATAATAGTAAAGACATAAATTTGCTATACAAGTAGAATAGTTAGCTCTCATTGGAACTATTACTTGTTTAAAAACTAGCTATTGAAAAATATATTATTGTAGATACAGAAACTTAATATATCTTTGATGTTTTTGGAGCTAAATGTACTTTCTTGCAGTTTAAAAACAGGATAACAGAACTGTTCTATTAATGAATTTAAAACAAATATTAAATCTTTTAATGGAATTGTGGTGTAAAATGAAGTAAAACTAAATGTTTAAATATTATTTATTTGTTCAGAATTTCGTAGATATTTTAAAATGGGTTGATTATTTTTCATTATCCAAAAAGTAGGTTTTTATATTATTAACACTTTTGTTTCTAATTTTAACACGTAAACTATTAAGTAATTTCTTTAATTGAACGGCGCGGCATGGCCAAGTAAGTTAAGGTGTGCACGTCGTCACACCAAACATGCTCACCATTTCACCCTCATTGGCGTTATAGCGTGCCGGTGACTCCCACTGTGCGTTGGTAACAGAGCAGCCCAAGATTTGGCGGTGGGTGGTGATAACTAGTTGCCTTTCCTCTAGTCTTACACTACCAAATTAGAAATGGCTAGCGGTGATATTCCTCGTATTACTTTGCGTGAAATTCAAAAAACAAACATTTAATAAAATGGCAGGTTGTTTAATAATTGTTTTTATTGAATTAGAAATAAATTTAAATTTAATTGTAACTTTTCAGTTTTCGAATACAATAAACAAAAGATAAATCTGCATAATAATTTTGTTTAGAATAAAGTTTATTATAAACTTTATAACTCATTATAAACTTTAATGTGATTATTAGTTATTGTAACTTCAGATTGGTTAGTAGTTTAAATTTTTTGTACTATTGATTTCTTTTATAATAATGTTTAAAACCTTTTATAAATGATACCAATATTACAATTAGTCTGATCAATGGGAACTATAACATTTTCTTGCAATTCTTGAAACTTATTTTTTAACTGATAAATTAATAAATCTATATAGTATCTGTTTAATTTTGTAACTACAACTTCCATTATTTAAATCATCTAGAAAGAAAGTAATACAGTTAATTTTTAAAATATATTCATCAATATTGTTTTCCATTAATTCTAGAATATTTTTCTTGTTATATTCTGACTATTTTATGTTTTAAATTTTCAAGGTACCAGCAACACAAGGTTTGTGTATAGTGTCAATAAATAAACTAAGTTATTAACTTCATCTACATTTAAATTAGTTTAAAAAAGTTAAATAATAGTTTTTATAACCAAAAACAAGCCGAAACAAAAATAAAATAAAATAAAAACACATTAATAACTGAAAGGATCCCAAGGTACTAGCTATAATGTTGGATTTTGGAGGAAATTGCGGGAGTAAGAACAACATTCTGGTTGAGGTACATTGGCTATCACTCTACATTATATACTGGTGGACGACTTGGAACTTCGTATTTATAATTGATGGTAGGTTTTAACTTTTTCCAAGAAATTATGTTACTTTTTATAGTTTTATCAGTAATTTTATAAATCTGGAACTCACTAAATACTTTGTGTCTAACATTAATTACCAAATAAAAATGTTTGATTTGTAGTTACTCTTTTTCTTAATTTGATAAACCATTGACGTTTAAGAGATATTTTATAATATCTACAAGTATGTGTTTTGCATTATCGTGTCCAAAATAAAAGAAACTAACTTATTACAGTTATTAATGTTGTTATTTTGGAAAAAAAATTAAGTTCATAAATCTTTTTAAAAATTAATTAAAGTATACTGGTGCTGGTATAAAAACTATTATCCAAATTACTGCAAAATTCTGATAAATCAGCCCAATTTAATTTATTTCATTTATCTCTAGTTTTCTTACATCTATTAACATTTATATTTCAAGAAAATTGGCGATAAAATAATCATTACTGAAATTCAAAGCTGTACAATTATTAAAATATTGGTTTATTTCATAAAGATATAATATTTGTAGTTTCGAAATGTAGAAGTACTGTCGTTCAAGTCTGTTGCTGTCTTCATTAGCAATTTTTTTGCTTTCTTAACTTGAAAGAGGTAAAAAGAGTAAATTCAAAATGTTTTAACTCAGTAGAATTCATTAACCTATTTTTAACTTGAGATTTATGCAAAAGGTTTGAATTTTAACCCTCCAAAACAAACACACACACCAAACTTGTTAACATGCGGTTGGGTAGCCTTTATCTCTAGACATAAATGTTTGTATTGCAATGGAAATAATAACAGCTGAAGAAATGATTATGTGAAAAATTAAAATTGCAAGTGAAAATGATAAATTTTAAGTGCTGGAAAACTGATTTCGGTTTAATGAAACTGGGAAATTAATTGAAAGAGCTTTCGTATACCGACACTGATTATTCCCGTGTTATTAACATTTAGATACTTTTCGGGATATAGAATTATAAAAAGTCATAGTTTAAAGAAAAGAAAAATATATTATAAGTCAATCACACAACAACTACCATCTTATTTGCTGACGAGGCCTCTCGTCAAACATTGGTAATATTAAATACGTTTAAAGGTTTTTGATGTATAAAATCATCTGTGTAATTAAATTTTTCATGTGTTTTATCAAAATAATAAAATGTAGTGGAAAAAAAACACAATGTACTACATACTTTAGACGAAACTTTATATAAATCAAAACAAAAGAGACATAAAACCCGGTCAGGGTATATCCTGATGTATTCCCTTGTTTTGTTTTATCAGCTACTCTATATGTATTAATTTTTTTCTTTTAGCGAATAAACATTTCAACTATTTTAAGATACTTCACTGTAATGTTTTATCTGAGAAAAATAGCTGTTATTCTGTAGTTCCTTAAAATATCTACAAATGGCAACGGTGTATTATTGTAGTTTTTAGTGATATGAAGCTCAAACCGACACAAAAGGTTATCAATTCTCCGCCCACATCGCATATGAATATTTCATCTTTAGGGCTATAAGCCAACAGACTTTTGAACACGGCGAAAGAGTACTAATCATTGATCTAAGGTTTAAATAATTTCAAGCACACATTCGTATATTTAGAGCGGCAGTCTTGTTTTCGTAATATCTGCGATTCTTTTCTCAAATCTTATAGTCAGAAAGAAAGATAAATTATAAAATACATATACCTTCCAAAAATGAACGGTTAGTTCGTAAGTTTAAGACGCTCAAAACTAGATTTTGATACTCCTGGTTGCTGTGCTGGATTGAAGTGGAGCTCTGGTAATATTTTGGATTAATTATACAAATAATTAACTCTTGCTTCTATTCTTCTAGATTCAAGAACCGCAATTTTGTTTGGCCTGTGAATTAATCATGTACTGATGGTGGGCATAGAGTAGCTAATCAACTTTATTTTTAAGATATCACGAAAGTTTCATCCCAGTTACCAAGGAAATAAATCAAATGCAAAATCAAATACTCTACAGAGTATCAAACAATCTTATAAATTTGTTTTTATCACTACCAGAAAATTTTTCATCATTAAATGTTTGTTTTTTTGCAGTAACTATTTCTGCATAACTGTAAAACATTGTGTATAGTACATAACATTGTGTGGTTCTTTTCATTATTATATTTCGTACTGATGTGAGTTTTTTATTTCCAGTTGTTGTTTGCACGAAATATAGAAAATATATTTTTTCTGTTAAAACTATTCTCGATAATAAGTGTGATCGTCTCTATAAAGTGTCAAACATTTCCACCTATAAAGATTTCTTTGATGTTACAAAATAACTTTTCATGATTATTTATCTCTAACATAGAAAATCCTTCAATTTTTTAATAAACTTTCATCTGAATACTTTTTCTTTTTATCAAACTTAATCATTTTATAACCAACTCTAAAGTAACAGTCACAGAAAATATAATTTAAAATGATTACGGATATTTAAACAAAAACTGTTACCAAGACAACTAATATGTGAGAGAAATTTGACAGTGTACATATACAGATATCTGAATCCTTTTTATCCTTCGATATCAGTAAGCAGAGCTGCAAAATATTGGAAAAAGAGACCACCATTAGACCCTTGCCACCAGATTGTATTACAAACTAGTTAACTTTAAATCCTTTTGGTTTAGCTATTAATAATCAATCGCTAGCCCTGTTAAATTTTACATCATGAGTTGGACGAAGAGAAGGTGTCTTCTGGGCGCTCTCTGTTGAGATACCGTCTTGAGATGCAAAGAGTTAAATCAATATAACTGCCAGAAATTTCATTTTTTTTAGGAGTTTGTGATTCATATCATTTTGATTTTTGGTTTCCTGCTCGATTCACCGAGCGTTGAGAGCTAAATAAAACACCGTCCCGGCTAATGATTTGAGTACGAAACGCGTCCATATTTGCGCTCTGGTTGTCAGTGGCGTGAGGTTTTGCAGTAGGCCGTAAACGATTACGGGGAAGACCAGTGTGGTCATTGCGTGTCAGGTCATGACATCTAAAGAATACGATACCAGAGAGAAAAGATTTGTTGTTTGTGACTACAAATAAAAAACACGCGCAGATGGCCTTCTGATAGTGCGGCGGGTTTGGACATTAGTGAACCGTGAGCGAATCCACGCTATAACATAAAAAAAAAAATCATACTTTAAGCTATTAGTAACTCATAAGAGTGACAGAAAATTTTTAATTTTGTAAGTGGATTGAGGTAAAATGCTACTTATATCTTGTCATTTCCCTCAGAACAGTAGTTGAATATAATAAACGGTAAGTACTGCTTTCAACAGTTCCCATAAACACAAATAAAATCCGTTATATCGAAACAAAATTGTCTTGTTCTCAGTTCTTTTGACAACAAGTTTATAAGTTTGTTTCACGTTTTATGATTATCTTTAAGTAACAGGTTGAAATTGAACACACACTATTTTACCTCTACAGTCAAACTATCTTAATCTTGAAACCAAATGTTTTCAGGTATTCTCCAAGTGGGGAAGCAGAAAGATAACGCACATACAATTATATAATTTGTTTTTATCACTGTGTTACGTATTTTTTATGTTTTATGTTTTTCGTACACTAAACGCAACAGAAAAACACAGATAACAGCTTGTATAATTTAATACACTGAAATATTAACAAATATAACATAAATTATATAATAACAGTGACAGATATTAAGTTACTACATTCGAAATTAATTACAAAACAAAATAATGCTAGTTTCAAACTTCAAAATTTATCACAATACAAAATGGTACTGGCCTGTATCTAATATAATGATTTAAAATGAAAGTCTCAAATTCCTGTCTAGGGTGTGAATTTGGTCCCATAAAGAAATTCCGAAGTTTAAATGAAGAAGTTCAGAAACAGTTCACAGTTCAATAAATTCGCCGACTCTCAGCACAAGCAGTAATTCAGATGAATCGTAGAGATTGACGAAATAAAATCACAGCTTCCGTAGATCTAACTTTAGTCACAAATCCAAATTGAATAATCACAGCAAACACTTAATCTTTCTCAAATAACTGACTCTCTTCTTTTGAAATAAAACTAATGTCTGACTCTCCTTTTTTCGAATAAAAACTGATGATTGAATCTCTCTTATCTCTCTCGCATCTTCGTCTGTTTATATATTGTAGGCCTAAACTCCTCGAAAGACCGCGAAATTTCTACAGATCTCCAAAGCAATCCGCGCATGTCCGTTCTTGCACGAGACTACACGTCTAGACAACAAGTCGCCAGCACTTCATTTACAAACATATGATTGGTCTGCTCAATTCAAGAAAATTCCAAATGTTACCCTAAATGAATAACAACATATTTTATTAGTTTAAACTTCGAAACAATAATATAAATATGGAAAATGAATAACAGAAATGAAAATTTAAACACAACACGACATGTTGTCGCTTACGAAATATTTACACATAAACATAACAACTGCCAGAAAACTTTTCAACAGTAAATGTTTATTTTTCTATAGTGTCTATTGATGTATTACCATAAAACATTATGTAGTTCTTTTAATTTTTATATTTCGTACGGATGTGAGTTTTTACTTTCATTTGTCGTTTGCACGAAAGATAGAAATTATATTTTTTCTGTCAAAATTATCTTCAACAATTAGTGCGATCGTCTCTTTTGAGTTTCAAACATTTCTACCTGTAAATATTTCCTTGCTGTTACAAAATAATTTTAACTAATCGTAGATTTAATATTTTACGTATAAAACAAAATACTAAACACAACGTGTTAAGAAAATAGGTTCAATTTTTAAATAAATTGTGTTCCGATAGAGATAAGGTCATGTAGCCGTATTATTCAATGTAGAAACACATTTTTTAGTAAGGCAAATGATGTCACATATGTTCTTGTTTTGTATATACTTCGAAAAAAAAATTATGTATACGTATATATCTTGTAGATTTAAACCTAGTTTAAAAGAAATTTTATATTCAACATATGTTGTTTTTTTAAGCACCGTAATTTGCTTGGGTTTTTTGCGTTTTGACCACCATTGTTAGCAAGTCCTGAAATTTATCCATATGCGCACTAAATCTCGCCACTAAGATCTTTTTTTTATTTTAACAGCTATTTCTTTCACTGTACAAGTCCCAATTATACATAACATTTTAAAAGAAAATTATGAAGATTGTAAAATTATGCTGTGATGGAACTCTTACTAAAATGACACTGAAAAAAAATTACCGCATGATGTGTAAACCCCAACTTTGCAAATATTTTATTGTGTGTACATGTAGATTTGCTTTAGAAGTCACTATTCTTCGTTTCGTCTCCGTTTCTAATTGCGTAGAACTATTTTTCGTTCTCAGGGTACAAATATGACGTCATGAATGCATCTAACGCAAATGTAAATCGCTGGCACCATCTGCATAAATATGATGGTTCTGTTTGTTGTATGTCCATGTAAATAATTAGCATGTTGTGGACATATGAATATTTTTCTCCGTTTTTGTAACCACTACTTTGGCCCTGTTGATGGAATTTCACAAAATGTGGCAAGAAGATTTGTTGAGTTCATGAGGAGGTTTTTACAAGCTTACGGTTTCATATTTTGTTTTTTGCTGTTTTTACGGGAGTTTTCTTAAAATTATATATAAAAGAAACACCTTTTTATATTCTAAGACAACCTCTCATTAATCACAGATTTACATAACTGCCGTTTAGGGTTGGGGTACCCAAGCTTGTCGTATGCAACCCATCAGATCCTGCATATAATTATTTGAACTCATTACTCATCATTTTTATTTTAAACTATTTACAATATCTTCAAAAGGTTATGTGTCATAGATTGTTCTTTTATTAAATTCATGAAATTTTGAAATATTAAATCGTAGTTGTTGAGACAAATTGAATGACATTTTAGATATCAGGCTGCAGGAAGGTATTCGAAAGACAAAAATATTGTATCCTCTCAGGAATTGAAGCTATAATTTACACAAGAGTTTTATTTTTTAGTTTTGTGTTTTGATTTTATTGTTTGTAGTTAAACATAAAGTTACACCTTGGATTATCTGTATTGTTGAAATCTTGTTTCTAACCAAAGAAATAAGTCCGCGTTAAGCGGAGTGATGCTGTTCAATCTCATCACTGTAATATTAAATTAAGTTTTACGTCAATTTAGTTTTTTTATTAACAAGTTAACGTTCAACATTCTTTCAGATATTTTTAAAACGATGATATTACAGAACGTGCTTCTGCTTTGTTTCTGATAACGGAAAGTTTTGCTAGTGACATTCTACTGAATGGATTATTCATGTATAAAGAATTACCGGAAAAATTAAAACAGGTTAGAGCAGTCTGAATTAAACTGTTTTATTAAAGGAACGTTAGGTTTCAAAGACAATCTTCATCATAGGATATGAAAAAGTCCAATTTATTTACTAGTGGGAGTTTTCCTGAAGCGAGCTGGGAATTTTTAATTCTGAATAGTAAGGTTTCTGTGAACGTATGTTAAATTCCAACAAATTAGAAAGATAATTTAGTTTAAACCACATATATTGAACCTCTGGAGATATATCCTTTTAATGCTCTAAAATACTTTGTTTAACTTCTGCTCGACTTCACGTTGGTTACATAATGAATACAAATGTAGATGATTTATAAACATGAGTTTTTTTCAGATAAGCAGCTCCTCCTTAAACCCATACACGGCAGTAAAAGAACTTCGCTAATTTATGTCACTTTTAAAACGCTTCATTATTCTCAGCAATTCTTTCTTAAAATGAGTCTAAGAGATTTATATATTATTGATAAGTGCCATTATCTTTCGTGTTCCAGATATGTTTCATTAATTAAGTGGTACCTGTTTTTTCTTCCTTCTTCATTATTTCAGTATCTGTTGTTAAAACAAAAATAGTGTTACAGTGTATTTCTAAACAAATTTTGGCAAATGTGAACCGAAGCTGTGAGGATTAATATATAACAGCGTTGGTGGTATTAAATTTTCATCTAAAGAGGTTCAGCCAGTGTTTAACATTAACGGAAACTAGTTCGTGCATTAAGGAAATAAGTATTAAAGCTTACGACTGTAGAAGAAGAATAAATAATGAAAATCTCTATACGTCATTGGAAGAAATTCTAGATAATGCGAACACTGATGACCAACGATCGTAACGAAATAATGAAACTGAACTTCATGTGTCACTTTGAGAAGCTCTGACAATCAAATAATTTTATCTTTTGTTAATAGTTTGTATTAGGGCATGTTATGTAAACGTGTAAATATTTTGTAAACGACAACATGTCGTGTTGTGTTTGAATTTTCATTTGTATTATTCATTTTTCTATATTTATATTATTTTTTCGAAGTTTAAACTAATATTTTGTTATTTATTTAGGGTAACATTTTAGAATTTTCTTGAATTAAGTAGACCAATCATATGTTTGTAAATGAGTGCTGGTGACTTCGTGTCTAGACGTGTAGTCTCGTGCAAGAACGGACACGCGCAGATTGCTCTGGAGTTGTATGGAAATTTCAAGATTGTTCGAGAAGTAGGCCTATCGGTATAAAAGACGGTGACGCGAGAGAGATTCAGTCATCAGTTTTTATTCGAAAAGAGAGAGATTCAGTCATTAGTTTTATTTGAAGAAAAAGAGTGAGATTCAGACATCAGTTTTATTTCAAAAGAAGAGAGTTAGTTATTTGAGAAAGATTAAGTGTTTGCTGTGAATATTCAACTTGGATTTGTGATTGAAGTTAGATCTATGGAAGCTGTGATTTTATTTCGTCAATCTTTACGATACATCTGAATTACTGCTTGTGCTGAGAGACGGTAAAGTTATTGAACTGTGAACTGTTTCGGAATTTCTTCGTGGGACCAAATTCACACCCTAGGCTGGAATTTGAGACTTTCATTTTAGATCATTATATTAGATACAGGCCAGTACCGTTTTGTATTGTGATTAATTTTGAAGTTTGAAACTAATATTATTTTGTTTTGTGATTAATTTCGAATGTTATAACTTAATATCTGTCACTGTTATTATATATAATTTATGTTATATCTGTTATATTTGTTAATAGTTTAGTGTAATAAATTATACAAGCTGTTATCTGTGTTTTTTCTGTTGCGTTTAATCTACGAAGAATTTGAAACATTAAAAAATACGTAACAGAAAATTGGGGGCTCGTCCGGGATATCGAACAAACAATTTAATTTTATTAAATTTTGAGAAGCTCTGACAATCAAATAATTTTATCTTTTGTTAATAGTTTGTATTAGGGCATGTTACCGATATATGTTTCTTAATGTTTTCATAAGATAAGTAGTATTTGTAACTTTTCACTACGGTAACTAAGATTAACTTTTAAAAAAATTTTCATTATAAACCGTCTTGATGTGCGACATGGAACAAACTCTGTAACAAACCAAAGAGTGCAGCTTTCTAACTTTATATAAATAAAACAGAAACAAATTATAAAACCTAAGTAACAATTCCAGGTCTGTGTTAAAACACTCTAGCCTGAATTATGAAATAAATTTGCTTTTCTTTTCAAAATTACTTTATTCTTGCTTTTGAGACGTATGGACAGACGTTTATAGAAGATGATACGTTTCTATTTATCGTTGGTTCTGTAGCTGGAGCTGTTCATGCTTTCAGCCGGGTGACTGTGGGCTTCATTCAAGACGAAATATCTTACAAGGTAAAAACGTGTAAAGGGAAGTTATTGAACTTATGTTGTTATCAAAAATTATTAAAATAATATTTGTTGTATTAAATGTATAGAACCTTTATGGTTAAGCAGTAAGATAGAGAGTTATTAATAATAAAACTTTTATAGCATAGTCCATTCTTTGCTTTGTACGTAATACGAAAATACATTAGTGTAATTATACTCAGAGATACTAAAATAGTGGAAATAATGTTGAAAAAAACACTGTTTTGAAAAGTATTTATGAGAGTTTAGTTTAATACAAAGAAAATAATTATTCAAACACTTTCAGATTACTCCCTTAAACAGTCGATTTGATACGTACGTACTCATCAAAATAAAAGGATAGGAAACATGCACTTAATCCAAACTCTGAACAGAATAATGTGTTCTTATAATAATAACATATTTCTGGTTCAAATATATTGATTTTTATTCCTCTTTATTGCTGTTTTTTAATGTTTATTATATTTTAAATTTGTTTTTTTATCTTTAGTCACTTTAAGTTTTAATATATCATATTTTTGTTAACGAGTCTTCTCTTGCTGGGAATACAGACAGTATCACAGTTCACTATGGTGACGACATCTCTTGAAGGAAAAGCTATGTACATGATCTGGATTTGTGGACTTCATTTTATATTTTCTCTTGCTTTTGTCTGTATTCCGGCTGCTGTTGTTGAAGTTTTTGGATCAAAATACACTTCTAAAACTTTCGGAATGGTAAATTTTACATCAGTATGTAAACAACATTATATCAATTTTTTATTGCTAAAATAAAACTAAGTAAATGTTTCTGTAAAGAAATTATTGAACTATTTATGGTAAAATTGTTAGGGATCAACCCTTTTTGTGAAAGTGTAACTACCTTAAAACCAAGTTATCTTCTGGATTTAAAATTATCAGAAATAATGTTGATATCTTTTTACAATACATTACGTAAACATATCGAGTTTTAACGAATAATTCATGGCTTTTTATTTCAAATGGTTTTCTTCTTTCTCTGGTTTTTCTTAATCCATCGTATTGTTTCTTCGTTGGGATGGTTTAATACATTTTGTGTCACAGTGACTGGTTCGAATTATTTTGTTTTAGTTTAGGAACAAGAAATGTTCTATCTTACTGTATTTAAAAGATCAGCGTTTGTTTTTTTTATCATTTGTTTCCTTAGGAAAAAATGAAGTAAATAAATATCTGATTCACAACACAATTCTGTGGTTAAAAATATAGAAGTGTAGATTTTATATTCTTTATATATTTTCTGGTATATAACATATCAGTTATCAGGAATATTTTGTGAATATTTAAAAGTTAATTTTAATTAAGTGATTCAGACATTAAAACTCGATACAATAGTATGAGTATATTTTCATTCACACAGTTTTCTATATTAATATAGCAATTTCGGAATCGTTTATTTTGTAATTTCGCACAAAGCTACTTGAGGGCTATCTGTGTTAACTGTCCCTAATTTAGCAGTGTAAAATTAGAGAGAAGGCAGCTAATCATCACCACCCACCGCCAACTATTGGGCTACTCTTTTACCAATGAATAGTGGGATTGACCGTAACATAATAACGCCCTCACGGCTGGGAGGATGAGCCTGTTTGGCACGATTTTGGCGCGAACCCGCGACCCTCAGATTACGAAGCGCACGCCTTAACGCGCTGCGCCAAATTTCGGAATCATTTATAACAAAAGCTATTAACTTACTTTTGTGTAGTATTTATAAATCACGTTGTTTAAATTATTAACTGTTAATCCAATATATAATAAATTGATTACTGTTACTTATTTGTACAATTGCAGGGAATTGTATCCTCTATTAGTGAGGGTTCCTAATAATATAAGACTAGGCGACACAAAGCGGGAGAGTATATTATATGTAGTGTTATTTGAAAGGCCTTTTATTCACACAGAAAGTATTTGTTCACGAAGGAATTTCAGTAATACGAAGAAACTGGTATAACTAGTTTATTTAGCAAGACATTCTGCTTAAAATTCCAACATATTAATATCAATCCCAAAGTGTCCTTCGATTTATTGTGTTTTACCCGTTTCAGGCTATGGAATATCCTATTTATAAAAAAAAAAACATAAACTTTTCTAGTTGTTCTTACGGATTTAGTGATATCTATTTGTTTTAATATAGATGTTTATTTTAGTTAAACATGTATTTAGAAATGCATGTAACTTACATTGTTAGATAGATATTGTGAAATTCCCACCTGTTTCCCAAAATTTGTCGAAGATTTTTGAGTGCGAGAGACAACAAAGTATGTTTTACAGGCATTTTTGCCTTAACTAAAATTTCTGGAAGAGCTTCCATCAAGCTTACAAAAAGATAATCAATGCAACACCGAGTATCAGTTTTATATTCCTGGGTTGCTACAGTAAGCATACTATAAACTTCGAAAGCTATAACTTAGTAACGGTTATTAGCATAGTTGCACTCGGAAAATCAAGGGTGTCGAAACGTCTTTTTCTAGTTTTCTTTTCACGGTAAAATTACTCATAAGACTGTAAATCATAAGCTTTGTTGTTGTTTTGAATTAAGCACAAAGCATCACAATGGGCTATCTGTGCTCTGCCCACCATTTTGTAGCTTTGTGCTTAATTCAAAACAAACAAACAAACAAACTGATAATGGGTCTAATAATGTCTATATTTTATCCCCATACAAAACAAAAAAAAATTTGCCTGTCTTAGAGCAAAGCTATATTGGGCTTTTTGTTATGTCCATTACGGGGAATCGAATACAGGATTTTAGTAATGGAAGTCTGTAAAATTGGCACTCTCTTTAAGAAGACCAACCATTAATGTGAATGTTGCATCTAATTCGGCGCCAGTAATTCTGTTATAGTGTTCAAAACGTCTTCATCTCTGAATATCACAGATATTGTGTGGTTCACATATCTCATCTATTTTCATTGATAAGATACTACTGACGTTGACATCTAACGTATTAAATGTTAAGGACAATTAGTGAGATTGTGTAGCAACTGGAATAATATGTGTTGGGATTAAACTATCTCTTCTCTCCAATTCGAAACAGGGACTGTAAATTAAGTGTTCTGTCTGTTATGTCAGTATATTAAATTCACCAAAAAATTTAATAAGACATTTCCCTATTTAGAGAAACGAGTGCAATGCAATGTATTTTCATTATCTTATCATTGTATTCCAATTATTAGAAACTTACTAGTTATTAGATAGATCAAGAACGTCTAGAAAGATAGATAGTAATAAATTTCTGCTGGTGTTTGTAAACAATGTGCTATTTAATATATTTAAGTTTTAACTTCCTACTACAGCTTGTTACCAGCGCTAATAGACTCAGAGTAAATTGCGCTTCGTGGAGTCTTGTAAAAGTCGAAAGAAACCTATTAGGTAATGGTCTTAATTTATGTTGTCTTATTATGTGTCAGTCCGATGCTGAATATTTACTAATGTGAATGGCTTCAATCGCCTTATGAAGCTGTGTCTACAGATAACTTTACTGTTTCCAACAGTAGTGTGACTCCCAGAAGAGAAATGACAAATACAAAACGTCTACAAAAAATCGGTGTGTTCATTGAAAATTATTCAATAGTCCTCGTGTAGCTTTGCGCGAAATTAAAAAAAAATAAAGAAACAAACGGAATTGTAAGTATAATTTTAACACATAAATATCGTAAGAGATTCGCGCAGCTTCGAGAAATATCTAGTTAAAAATATTTATGTAAAGAATTTCTACTCTTTAGACAAATAGTTAAATTGTTTTTTGTTTGGGAATTACGAGCGAAAGCTACTCGAGGGCTATCTGTGCTAGCCGTCCCTAATTTAGCAGGGTAAGACTAGAGGGAAGGCAGCTAGTTATCACCACCCACCGCCAACTCTTGGGCAACTCTTTTACCAAAGAAAAGTGGGATTGATCGTCACATTATACACCCCCACGGCTGGGAGGGCGAGCATGTTTAGCGCGAGGCGGGCACGAACCCGCGACCCCCGGAGTACGAGTCACACGCCTTACGCGCTTGGCCATCCCAGGCCTAACAAATAGTTAAACATGGTGATATATAAATTATGATATCTAACATATCAATCATATACGATGAATTTTGAGGAATGTTTAGTTAATATTTAATTAAATTATTTAGACACGAACGCTTGATACAATAGTATATGTATATTTTATAACATACTGTTATAATATATAATGTATAATAAATTCACTACTGTTACTTATTTCTACAAATTGCAGGGAATTGTATCCTGTATTAGTGAGGGTTCCTAATAATGAAAGATTAGGCGACACAGAGCAGGAGAGTATATTATATGTAGAGTTTTTTTGAAAGGCCTTTTATTCACACAATAAGTATTTGTTCTCGATGGAATTTCAAAAGTACGAAAAACTAGTATAACTAGTTTCTTCATGCAAATTATTTACCAAGACATTCTGCTTAAAATACTAATACATTAATATGAATCCCAAACTATCATTCCATTTATCGTTTTATACCGGTTCAGGCCATTGAAAAGTTCACAGAATAACTCATTTTAAGAAATGCTTTTCTAGTTGTTGTCGCGTGTTTAGTAATATCCACTTGTTATAATATAGGTGTTAATGTTAGTCAAATATATATTTAAAAATGTATGTAATATATATAGTTAAATATATATTGTGAAATTTCCACCTATTTCCCAAAATGCATGGAAGATATATATTTTACGAAAACACTAGTGTTTGTACATTGAGGTATTTTTGACCTAACTGAAATTTCTAGAACAACTCTCATCAATTTTATGAAAGACAACCAACGCAATACCGAGTGAAAATGATATATTGTTGATTTGCTATAGTTAGCATACCTCAAAGTTCGGAAGCTATAACTTAGTAATGCTTATTAGGACAGCTGCACTTGGAAAACTAAGTGTATCGAAACGTCTCTTGTCAGTTTACTCTTCGGGTTAAACTTCCTCATGTAAACACTAAGCTGTCTCAATATTTTAGGACTGCATGTCAAATACATGTGACATTTAGTTCCTATAATAAAGGTTCTTTATTTGAAATAAATAATTTTATATATTACAAAATACCTTTGATAGGAACAGGATGCCTTTATATTTAGGCATTTCCTGTTAAAAAGGTACTCAAACCATTCTGTGGCATTTCAAAAACAGTTATTTTAAATGAAAACTATAGAGATTGAACAACAAAGTCTAAAATGTAATGCCTATTACAAAGGGTTTCTGGAACATGGCAAAAGGCATGTTCGAGCGGTTAGAGGCTTCTCCTAGGAGTGGTATGTGCTTCTCAATAGAAGTGGCATGCTAATTGGTAGTTTGGCTCTATTATTTAACTGTTAAGCTAGTACAAAACACTTTCTTCGTCTATTTGGCGGCCAGCATGGTTAGTTGGTTAGGGCAGTCGACGTGTAATTTGAGGGTCAAGGGTTCGAATCTCCGTCACACCAAATATGCTAGACCTATAAGCTGTGGATCGTTATAGTATGAAGGTCAATCCCACTATTATTTGGTAGAAGAGTAGCCCCAGAGTTGACGGTAGGTGGTGCCGACGAGTTGCATTCCCTCTAGTTTTTACATTGCTAACTTATTGACGAATAAAGCTTATTTAGCTTTTTTCTTAACCCAAATATGACCTAAAAAGGTCAAAGCGTAATTGTGTGCTTTAATTTTACTTTAATGGTCGTAATGCTAAACATTACATTAGTTTATTGCATAATTAATAATGGAACACCTTTGCTCCAAACCATGCAATTGTCATCATAGTAGCATTAGTGGCTCGTAACTGATAAAGGGTCTTTGCTTGGTTTAGAGCAAAGCCATATTGGAGTATTTGCTCTCATCACTGTGGGGAAATCAAAATCAGAATTTTACTTTTGGAAGTCTGTAAATTTGGCGCTGTCTTTTAGAGGACCAATCATTAATGTGACTGTTGCGTCAAATTTGCCGCCAGGTTTTTTTTTAGGGTGTTTAAAACGTCTTAATCTCTGAATATCACAGCTATTGTGTGGTTAGTATATGTTCTTATCTACTTTCATTGAAAAGTTACTAATGGTGTTGGAATAAACTATCTATTTTTTCCAATCCGATACAGGGACTGTAAATTAAGTATTCTGCCTGCTATGACAGTGCATTATATTAATCAAGACATCAAATAAGACATTCTCTTCTTTAGAGAAACGAGTGTAAAGCAACTTAAACTAAAATACACTTTACTCACAAGAAGGTTTTCGAGGTTAATTTTTAAAATATTTCGAGAAACGGTTTTCTTTTTTAATTTATTTGCGATTGCTTACAAAATCTTTACTCTTATGATTTCCAGACATTATCTCAACTTATGTGTTTTGTTTTATCATCACATCAGTGCCTCACAAACATTTAGAGAAAATAATGAATATTATACGTAAAGCCACGAAAGACAGTTCAGAATAAGTTGTTCATCATCGTAAACAATGAAAAGTATTTGAAATGTATTGTTTAAGTTCCAATGTTATGCATATTTTTATGCTACAAAGCAATATTGTGAATATCTTTTACCAAAACAATACACCAACCAAACGTGTTCAATTTAAATACACGTCAAAGTTCTTAAGTAACAAAAGTATGCTAATGAGTAAATATTTGTATAGGTGGGTTGAGAATTCTGTGGCTCCCTCTTTTCTGAGATTGTATATTTAAATAGATACCAAATATAAAATTAATATGATTGTAATAATATTATGTTTAGGAAACAATCTTCATATTAAAATTAAAAATGAGCAGCATTGTTATTCAGGTAATTATTCGTTTTATATTAAATACCAATTTGATTTTAAGTATTAAAGACAATAAAACGTGAAAACACAGCTTTCTTGGGATATTATGGATGCAACATAAAGCAATCCCTCGAAGATAAGTTATCTGCAAAGACGCAAAGAAACCCACAACATTTAAAATGCTGAAATCATTTGTTGATCAAGTAAGGAATAAAAAAAGTAAGAAAAGAAACAAATTTTAGTATCATGATATTGAAATTGGTAAATAGAAATATTTCTTTTTGTTTTATTTTCCTCATTTAAAACAAAACAAATTTAATAGCAGTATGAAACCTGGGCCTTTTTGTTTTCTGGAATAAAATGTTTTTTTATGCACATGTAAACAATATAATTATTACACATGAATTATAGAACCGTTTTTTATCATAATTCTTCACGTCAGAGTTTTCAATTAAATAGTTTTGTTCTTCAAAGGAAAGACATGACATAATGTTTCTTTGCTCTTGTTTTTTTCAATTTCGCGCACAGCTGCACGAAGGTCATCTGTGCTAGCCGTCCCTAATTTAGTAGGAAAAGATTTTTTTGTGTTTTTGAATTTCGCACAAAGCTACTCGAGGGCTCTCTGTGCTAGCCGTCCCTAATTTAGCAGTGTAAGACGAGAGGGAAGGCAGCTAGTCATCACCACCCACCGCCAACTCTTGGGCTATTTTTTTACCAACGAATAGTGGGATTGACCGTCACATTATAATGCCCCCACGGCTGAAACGGCGAGCATGTTTGGATCGACGGGGATGCGAACCCACAACCCTCAAATTACGAGTCGCACGCCTTAACGCGCTCTGCCATGCCGGGCCCAGCAGGATAAGACTAGAGGAAAGACAGCTAGTCATTACCACCGATTGCAATCTTGTGGACCACTCTTTTACGTACAAATAGTGGAATTGATCGTCACTATATAACTCTTCTGCCGCTGAAACGTTGCGCATACTTGGTGTCAGAGGGATTCGAGCGCTCATATCCTCATATTACGAGGCGACTGCCCTAACCACTTGACCATACCAAGACTACAGTATAGTGTTAAACTCTTTTGACAAAGCAAAATAAAATTAGTTGTAGAAAGAAACACCAAATTAGGGATAGGTACTTATGCAAATTACGCGTACTTTGTTATGACGTGTATGCATTAAGTGTAAAATAATAACAAGTGTATACTTTATATATTTACATGCGTAATGTTAAATTAGTGAAGAAATAAAACTGTGAAACCAAACGATACAAAATATATATAATTTAATTTAGTACAAAAATTGTACAAATAAAGATAAAGATTAGATTATTATATTTTACAGAATATAAAACATAAATGTTCAAATGTTCGATGCTAAACTTTAATGAGTAACCTATTGAGAAACTTCTTCAATGATGTATTGACTTAGAATGGCTTTCCAGCATTTTATTCGTGACATTTTCAGTTTAAAAGACATCATTATTTACATCGAAAGAAAAATACTTTTTTTTATAATTTAATAAATGATATCACATGGAAGGTAACCCTTGCCCCTTACACATATATCAGCTACTTTTATGTTTAGCCGTAAGAAGAAGGCCCTGAGTAACTAATACATATCGTGATGAAGTGTTCTACTGATTTTACTTTTTATTGTAGCAATTCAGAGAGTGTCTGTGTTATCTGTTTGATTTTGAAGTGATGGACTGAAGGGAAGACAGCTACTGAACACTACCCACTGCCAAGACTTTGACTGCTTTTTACTAACGAATAGTGTGATTACGCGTCACTATATAACAAAGCCACAGTTGAAAAAGCTACCACATTTGATGACAGGTTTCGCTCTTGTGACTCGTAGATCGCAAGTCGATCTCTCTTTCTTCCAAACTATGTTAGATCCATCAAAAAATATCTTAGATAACAGTTTCATGTTAAATCTCAAGAGAATAGAAGATATTATTTGTTGTGTTGTAGAATCATGAAGATAATATTTCCTCCGCATAGCGACACCCAAGAGATGTTGATAACGTGTTTGAATTGAAACTGAGAATGTCCTTTCATATGTTTTACTTCTACTCATATAAATTATTAGTGGAATACTGTACTTAGATACTTAATATTTAAACAGCGGTTAAAAGGATAAAACGGGGATTTATCTTAAACCTCTACTTGTTTTGACTTTTTGCAACAATTAATAGGTTTACCTCAAATATTTAAAATACAAAACTTTTTGTCGTATTATTTACTAAGCCAATTAAATTAATTTTCTGAATCATTTGTTCAAGGAAATTATTTGTTGATAATAACAGATCAAAATAAATTCTTATAAAGTATTAAACAAAAATCATTACCAACTATCTAATAATCTAGATTATGAGTATCGAGGAAAATAGATCTAAACTTTGCATCTCACTTTATTGAATTTAATAATTAAGTTAATCTTAAAAAAATTGTAAGGAACATATTATTGTTTTTTCTTGATATCCTAAGCACTTGCTATAAAGGTTGGATGAATGGATTTTAATCTGTACCTGATTGTGCCTTATATAGTGTACCATAATTGTCTATAAATGAAGTATTTGTGAAATAACTTTTGCGTTGTTTTTTTTACTAGAAAATGTAACCAAGTTCCGACGGTTTTAGGTATCAGTTATAAAAAGAAATATGATTTTATACGCCAATTTCAAATTGTGGAGCCTAAAATATTATATAAATACGTACACCATAGCTATACGTCAGAGATGTTGACAACGTTTTTTAATTGAAACAGAGAATATCCTCTTGTATGTTTTACTGCTAATCATGTGAATGATTAATGGAATACTGTACTTAGACATTTAATATTTCCACAGAGGTTAGAATTTTAAAATGGTTACGGAAATTTCCCTCAGGAATTTTGGTCCTTGCTGACTCGACAGAATCACGCATTTCCTGCAGATTTGTTGGTCACACATTCATGCTGCTAATCTCTCGTTCTACCTCATCCTAAAACACGATATTGGACTGAGATCTGGGGACTGTGCAGGCCATTGGGGTACACTGAAGTTACTGTTATATTCGTTGAACCAGCATGAAATGATGCGTGTTTTGTGAAATGGTGCGTTACTTTGCTGGAGGTAGCCATTGGAAAACGGGTAGAAAGTAACCGTAAAAAAATAAACATTTTCAGAAACAATGTTCAGGTGCGCTGTGGCATCCAAATAATTCTTAAATGGTATTAAGGGGCCTAATGTGTGCCATTAAAACATATCACAGACTACTACACCATCACCATTAACACAAGGTGGAGTCCATCCATTGATTCATTCGGTTTACGCCAAATTCCAATCATATCAAATGCATTCCGCAGCAGAAACTGAGATTCATCAGACCATGCGACGTTATTCTAATCTTCAATCATCCTGTTTTGGTGATCCCGTTCCCACTGTAGCCTAATCTTCCTGTTGTTAGCTGACCTGAATGGAACCCTGCATGGCCTTCTGCTACTCTCGGCAATCTACTTCAAGGTTCAATGTTTTGTGCGTCAGAGTTGCCCTTCTGCACACTACTGGTCTAAAGAATGATTATTAGAGTATTTGTGGCCTTCTTATCAGTTTCAACGAGTCTGGCCATTCTCCTCTTACCTTTCTGTTTAACAAGATGTATTCGCTCATATAACTGTAACTTACAGAATGTTTTTTTTCGCCATTATCTGTAAACTCTAGAGACTGTAATGCGTGAAAATTCCAGGCGGATATTAATCTCGAAGTTGCTGGAACCATTACGCCTGGCACTAACAATCATTCCACAAGCAAAGTCACTTAAATTATTCACGTTTTCCATTCTAATGTTTGGTCAAACAACAACTTTACGTCTTAGTTGTTGACCATGTTGGTTTCTTGGTAATTCAATTATATATAGTTTGAAAACTGACTATAATATACATTTTTATCACAATTAACCATTATCAACAATATTATTATTACAAGTCTATTTATATCGACAGACACTTTCAGACTAACGTCCACAACAACATACTCATTGTACGACCTATGCGTATAAACCTCATTCCAAAATTTATCTTAAACTGTAGTTCTCAGTTAGTTGCGGCACGAGCTGTGTTAACAAAATTTTCATTGATATACTTTCGATTTACAAGGTAACAAACGTTTATCTATCAACTTGCGCCAATAGAAAACTGATACAAACTATAAATTATGTCCGAAAACGGACAATACGATTGTATTATCGTTGCTATTGTTTTATAATTACAAATCTTCATAATGGTCTATCTGTACCATAAAATTGTAACCAAGATTTTAATCATGTAATTCCGTAAACTGCCGCGACACACAGATAGACATCATATTGTACTAAAGTAATACAATATTTTGTTTTAAACGTCAAACTGGAAAGTGAGTCACTACAGTTATTTTTTTTGTCAAAATGTACAACATTATATCCTGTTTAACATTATTTTCAACAATGACTGAAGCTACCATCACAAACAATAAGCTAACAGACTATTATTAAAACAATTATCGAGGGAAGAGAAAGGTTTCAAATTATTTTAAGCAATATACTTAAATTGTTAATGCTTCCACAAACACTGACTTGAAAATATTCTGCTAACTTGTATCTATATATGTACTTGAATTCTGGTAACAAAGTGGTTACAGAATTTTATCAGAAATTCTATATCGAATAAACTCGAAGCTGTCTGGTTCTGAAGTAGTATTATTTAATTTTTCTGCTGGATAAAAAAAAAATTAACAGTGTTCAAAAACAACCAAATGATGACTTATTTATTATAGTTATTGCAGTGTAAGATATATTACAACAAACATGTAAACCATGTAAATATCTAGTATTTTATATATTGCGAGTTAAAGAAATAAATAAATATTAAATAATTTGATAAAACAATTAACATTTCAAATTTATTTATATGAGATAATAAGAAAAATACAATTATTTAATATTAATTGTTTCTTAATGTGCTTACCTTATTCAGTGTTAACATCAATAAGAAATGCAGAAATAAGAAGTTTATATGACAATAACATTCAATGATAAGTCACTTGGAGTAACAACACACCAGTTTTACTCCTGCAGTAACATTGAAGTTCTGCTGTGATATCTAAAATAACGAAATAGTACAAGTGTTATAATTACATACATATTAAAGTTCAAAAATTATTAAATAAGAAATATTTATAGCATACAACATGAAAATACTCACTTTATACACGTATCTAATACACCACAATGCTCATTCCCTGCTACCTGCCAGTTATAGGTTCATGGCTCGTAATCTCTAGACTGTAGGTTCGAATCTCTGTCAAACCAAACATGCTTGCCCTTCCAGCCGTGTGGTCATTATAATGTGACGATTAATCAAAGTATTCGTTAGTATTGTTGGTTTTAACCATCAACCGTCCTTCAAGTAAATCTAGTCCATCACTGGTTAATTACGGACGGCTACGGCACATAGCCCTGGTGTTGCGTTGTCGAAATTAATACAAATTCCACACATATCAGATACTGCAATTATCAGCTCGCATAACATCATTTACCATTTGTTTAGTGTTAAAGAAATACAGATATCAATGTCACAGATGAACTGCTCAGAATATATTCGTTATACGCCACTCTTGTTTCATGGCCTCGTTCTGATTTGAAACACATTAAAATTTTAATTATACTTGACGTAAGACATTATTATACGGTCTATTATATTCTTGAATGCTGCATTCTTTATCTTGCCTGACAGGAATTTCCATGAATTAGAAAAGTGTATTACAGTTGTATTCCAACCACGTTGTATTCGCCATATACATTTCTAATCATATGATAACAAGTGCTATTGTACCAAAGGGTTTGTAAAAATAGTTTTGACTGCTATTGTTTACATTGCATCCCAGTTCACTTGAAACGTTCTGGACTAAATGAAACATGTTTTTGATAATGGATGTAGCGATCACAGTGCAGTTGTTGTGCTATTTTTATACAGTTTTCTAATTCTCGAAAAAACCTGAGGGACTATATAAAAAATGTAGTGTTTAACAATAGAGAAGGCATAATAGTAATATCTCATCACATTTACAAGTTGTAACACTGAGAAAATTAGTTGAATAATATTTCCATACGAGTATTTTTACACTTATCTTTTGTATCGTTATTGGTTGGCCCCCCAGTGGCTCAGCGGTATGTCTGCGGACTTGCACGCTAAAATCCGGGTTTCGATACCTCTGGTGGGCAGAGCACAGATAGCCCATTGTGTAGCTTTGTGCTTAATTCAAAACAACAACAACAACAACGTTATTGGTTGACAAACTACAATTCTTAATTTCTTATCATTAAAACAAATTTTCCAACGTTTTCTTTTCTTGATTTTGTTCTGTTTTCATGTTCACCTTTTGTTATCGAAATCTCACTTTGATTAATTTTTCTTCTTGTTATTTTTTGTTATATTAATTAATAACACGTTTATTCAAATACTCATTGGATGTTCATCACAAAAGAACACTGGAAAAATAGAGGATTTTATCTTGAACTAGGTAGAGAGAAGTATTTACGATCGAAACGTTTATGAAAACTGTTTTCGGTTGGTAATTTCAGCTAAAAATCAACTTTAGAAACAGGTTCTGTGGTTTAAGATTCATTTTATTTGTCTTATGTGTGGGTACTAAAGGCATAAAATGACAAAGATGAAATATTATTCTAGTTTTAGATCACTCTATCTATTCTTGACATATAATTTATTAATACACTGATTTTGTAGCAGCAGATGATTTCTGTCCCCTACTTCATATCATTTTAGAATAATTATATAGAAATACTGTAGCTTTTTTTGAAGTAAAGAGTTTTTATTTTAATTAGTTTTTAAAGGTGTCAAAGCAACTAGAAATCATGTTTAACACTAAAACCACACCTTTGAAAAACAACTTCTGACTCGAAGAAGGTGGTTATGACGGAGACTAAGTGGATTCATCAAAAGTGTTTTATTTAACTATCCAGGTACTGACAACAAACTGAGAAAACGTTGTGAATATTAACAACAAAACTGTACACTGTGGAAGTAATGCGGTTTGGATCGGAACAAAATTTAACTGAAATCGTTCATCATGTCTTTGTAGATTATTCTATTGTGAAAATATAAATTAACAACAAGAACAGTAAACCGTGAAACTACTGAGGGTAGTAACAACATAAATTTTCATTTTGAAAACACTGTTGACTTTAACAGCAGAATTGCACAATGTGGATAGTAACAACATGACTGTAAATTATGTAAATACCGTGGACATTAATTAACAACATGAACTATTCACTGCGTAAACATGAACAGGAGATCTGTACACTGTGAAAACATTGTAGATATTTCTTGTTTTTTCTCGAAATAAAACACAAAGCTACACAATGGGCTATCTGTGCTTTGCCTACCACGGATATAGAAACTTGATTTGAAGCTTTATAAGTCCACAGACATACCGCTATGCCACGAGAGGACATTGTGTTTATTAACAACAACAACCGTGGATTTTAATAACAAGAACATTAGACTGCGAAAATCTCAAATGACAAGCGTGAGTATAGATTTAATAAGTAGTCAAATATTTTTACGTGAATTATGTATACTATACATTTTCTGTAAATATGATGAATATTTATTTCAACTGTGCTTACAAATCTATCTAATCAACATTTCTTACAAGTTAAATACCAAACATAAACCATCAATAGAACAACAGACAGCTGATTTCTACTTCCTGAAATGTAAACTGTTAAATATACGTTAAATAAAAATAATCTTGTTTGATTGAATGTAACAAAAACAACAGGTCTGAATTATAAATGGAACGGGGAAAACTTTATTGTTCGCTCTGTCGGTTTTATATTCATATTAACGACTGTTGTTTTTCATGTAGCTATTCTGGAAGAAAGAAAAGGAAATTTATCCGTATTGACAGATTTCTAATACCGTGTACATCATGAAATAATTATTATAACACATGTAAAAATAATAATTAAGATACGTGATGTTTTTTTTTGTTACAGCTGCAGTTTCTTGTTTCCGTGTTATTATATGTTACACATATTGTCAGTGGTGTAGGTTCGTGTCTATGTATAAATAACGACATTGAAAACGAAAACTAACAAAAACATATTTTGATACCTATTGACAATGTGTTTTGGTATAGAAGAAAGGTCCGTTGTATAGGGAAATCTATCTTTTCAAGTAAAATATTTTGAGCGTGTTTTTCCTGTTTTATACTTGAATATAATATCAGTAGAAAATCAATGTTAATCTGTTGAGAAATATTGTAATAAATAAAAGCAACACGTTATTGAAGATTTCTTTTTATCAAATACGACAATAAGTATTAACCTACTTAATACCAATGATATCTAGTTTATCATTAACAATTATTATTCCCAATCACAGCTATTATTTCAGTTATATCCTAGTTATTTTTTTTTACAGGTTGGCTATGTCACTCAGTTACATTTTTTTGATAAACGTATCTTGCTTTACAAAATTTCAATAAAGTTCATCGGTAATATATCTTTGTTATGCATTATTTTGTGACGGGGTTCTTTTCACTTCAATGTGATTCCATTGAAATGGGTGTTTTATTAATATAGTTTTTACTCACTGATACCAATAAGTATTTCTTCAGTCACGCTTACATCCTTACTGAATTTGCAGAACTCACACTAACATCCAAAATAGTCACACACTAGTCACACTGACAACCATAACCATCTTGTGCCAAACCTTGACATCCATTATAGACTAAGATTAGTCACAATGATATCCATAAAGACCCACATCGTTCACAAGGATATTCACAAGTCTCACACTTGTAATACCAGTTTGGATGAGTCATATTAGGGATAAAATAGCGAACTTAATTCTGAAGATCCTGTTCTAATGAGCAACGAATTTCAGCAATTCACTTATTTACACAACGAAATATTAGGGGGAGGAAAAACAGATGGAACACACAAGAATATGGATTATGAAGTTAAAAATGTTATAATTGTAGGTGATTCTCTTGGGTATATAGGAAGAAAAGAATACTCTAGGGCACAAGTGGAAGACGTTACTGACAGAGGAAACGATATAATCAAGGAAACTAACAAATACGTTGTTTTGTTATGTTCGTATGAATTAACCATATAGGGAAGGGTAAATCAGAGGAACTAATTAATAAGTATAAGACGTTAATAGAAACATTAAAGATAAATACTATAAATTAACTGTGCCTGGAATACTGACAAGAATTGATTGTGAAGCTAAAATATAGAGTCTAAATGTTAGGATGAAATTAATATCAAATGATAAGTAGGTTAGCTAGTTGGACTTATGGGATCGGTTTATTGGTGGGAGGGAAGATTTTAGAATAGATGATTTACACTTAAAGAGGAAAAGATTCGGTATGTTTTAAACGCCTAGTAACTCAGCTGTAAGGGAAGATTTAAACTAGGACAAGATAATGGTGATGGCAGAGAGAAACTGAATGAAACAAAACTAAGATGAAGATGAACGTTTAGCATAGAGAATCAGAATAAAAATAGTTATAACTGTTTCTATGGTATCGTTATAAGTATAAGATTAGAGTACAGGAGAAATACAAAAATACAACACTTTGATATAATGGAAATAACTGAAACATTGTTAAATGAAATGATTTTGAGGACAGAAATTTTTTGAAGTACATGGTTATAGTTACAGCATATGCGGACATGGGTAAGAATATAGAGTTGGTCTATCTGAAATTTTATAAAACATTTTACAAATTACCACGTAATAGGCTTATACAAAACCTTATCTCTATATGTACGAAAGTTAACTTATTCGATAGAAGAGAGGCTTGATGGAACAGAAGAGTTATTATAAAAAGAATTCAGTGAAAGTAGATTAAAGCTGCAAGTTTTGTACCTCAGGCTTCTCAAGATTATTGCTTTTTTAATTTACATTAATCACATACATGAAGGAATGGACAATAAATTACTTAAAGCTGCTGATAATATTTAGATACTGAGTATCAAAATATAAACTGTGTTCACATTCACAAGGTAAGTTATTAAATTCATCCACATTTAAATTAGTTTAAAAACTTTAATAATAGTTTTTATATCCAAAAAAGCCGAAAGAAAAATAAAATAAAAACGCTCTGCTAACTGAAAGTATTCTTAAGTACCAGCTACAATGTTGGATATTAAAGGTATTCTAGGTTTTGAAGGTAACTGCGGAAATTAGAACAGCATTGTGGTTGAGATACCTTGGCTATCACTCCTCTATACTGTATAGTACTGGACCAGTTGGAACTTCGTATTGATAACTGATGGTAGGATTTAAGTTTTTACATGGAAAGATAATACTTTTTATTGATTAATCAGTAATTTTAGAATTCTGCAAGTCACTGAACACTTTATGTGGAAAATTAATTATGAAATATGAAGGTTTGATTTACAGTTTCTCCTTTTCCAAACTTAATAAACCACTGACTTTTAAGAGATATTTTATATCTACAAGTAAGTGTTTTCCATAATCGTGAACAAAATCAAAAACCTTATTACAGTGTTACGTATTTTTTATGTTTTATGTTCTTCGTAGACTAAACGCAACAGAAAAACACAGATAACAGCTTGTATAATTTATTATGCTAAACTATTAACAAATATAACAGATATAACATAAATTATATAATAACAGTGACAGATATTAAGTTATGAAATTCGAAATTAATTACAAAACAAAATAATACTAGTTTCAAACTTCAAAATGAATCACAATACAAAATGGTACTGACATGTATCTAATATAATGATCTAAAATGAAAGTCTCAAATTCCAGCCTAGGGTGTGAATTTGGTCCCACGAAGAAATTCCGAAGCTTAAATGAAGAAGTTCAGCAACGATTCTCAATTCAATAAATTCGCCGACTTTCAGCACAAGCAGTAATTCAGATGGATCGTAGAGATTGACGAAATAAAATCACAGCTTCCGTAGATCTAACTTCAATCACAAATCCAAGTTGAATAATCACAGCAAACACTTAGTCTTTCTCAAATAACTGACTCTCTTCTTTTGAAATAAAACTAATATCTGACTCTCCTCTTTTCTTCGAATAAAATCTGATGTCTGAATATCTCTCCTGTCTCTCGCAACTTTCTCAAACGAATGGCTAACTCTTCTTTTCTTCGAATAAAAACTAATGACTCTACTTATTTCTCGCGTCTCCATCTGTTTATATATTGTAGGCCTAGACCCCTCGAATAACCGCGAACTTTATACAGATCTCCAGAGCAATCCGCGCATTTCCGTTCTTGTACGAGACTACACGTTTAGACACGAAGTCACCAGCACTTCATTTACAAACACATGATTGGTCTACTTAATTCAAGTAAATTCTAAATGTTACCCTAAATGAATAACAACATATTAGTTTAAACTTCCAAACAATAATATCAATATGGAAAAATGAATAATAGAAATGAAAATTTAAACACAACACGACATGTTGTCGCTTACAAAATATTTACACGACATTTACATAACAACAGTCATTAATGTTCTTATTTTGGAAAGATTAACTTTATAATTTTTTTTCAAAAATTAATTAAAGTACACTAGTACTAGTATTAAAAGTATTATCCAAATTACTACAAAATTCTGATAAATCAACCATTTTAGTTTATTTTCTTTGCCTTTAGTTTTTTTTTACTTTTACGAAAACAGTTGTCTATAAACAAAAAATAGCATTGGAATAATTATTAATTAAATTCAAAGTAGTAGAGTTATTAAAATATTGGTGCAATTTATAAGGATATAATGTTCTTAATTTCAATATGTAGAAGCTCTCTAGTTGAAGTCTATTGGTGTCTTTATTAACAATTTGATATAACATACCTTAAACGAAACTTTGAATAAATCAAACTAACTATGAAAAAGGAACAAAAACGAAAGTGACAGATATATTCTTATGTATTCCCGCGTTTCGTGTTATTATCTAATCTTTATATAATAATATTTTCTTTTAACAACTAAACAATTAAACTATTTTCAGATATTTTGCTGTGATGTTTTCGTCATATTTGCAATTTCTTTCTAAAATCATATAGTCAGAATGAAAGATAAATCGACGGTTAGTCTGTAGTCTTAAGACTCGAGAAACTAGATTTTGATACTCGTTGTTGCAGTGCTGGATTAAAGTGGAGTACTGGTAATATTTTGATATAATGATAGAAATAACCAATTCTTTCCTCTATTCTTCTAGATTCAAGAACTTAAATTTCTAAATCGGGTAATGATGTCGGGTATAGGGTAGCTAATCTAATTTATTTTTGAGATATCACGAAAGTTTCAACTTAGTTACAAATGAAATAAACCAAATGCCAAATAAAATATCCTGTAGAGTGACATGCAATCTCATAATTTCTTTTAACCACTACCAGAAAACTTTTCAACATTAAACGTTTGTTTTGTAGTAAATGTTTGTGTTTTAGCAGTATCTATTTGTGTATTGCTATAAAACATTAAGTAAAGTATAAAACATTATGTGGTACTTTTCATTTTTATATTTTGTATTGACGTACGATCGTCTCTATAGAGATAGAAACATTTCTACCTATAAATATTTCATTGTTCTTACAAAATAACTTTTCATGATTATTTATCTCTAATATCGAAAATTCTTCAATTAACTTTCCTCTGCACTTTTTTCTTTTTGTCACACTTAACCATTTTATGACCATCAACCACATAAAATACAATTTAAAATGATGACGGATGTTTAAACAAAATCTTATACCAAGGGAACTAATATGTGAGAGGAAATTGACAGTGTACATAAATTTAGATATACATAAATAGATATCTGAGTCTTACATATCCTTCCATGTCAGTAAGCAGAGCTACAAAATATTGAAACAGGAATAATTACGTGAAAAGTGGTAAAATGGATGACAACCTCGGCTGCATGTTTATTTCTTAGAAAGTTGAACAGCTCACATACTTAAAAAGTACACAATAATAAATTAGTATGGTTAAAACCCGTAAACTTAAATTATCTATGTAGATATTGGTTAAAGCAGGAGTAGAATAATTTTAATAAGACCATTCATTTAATTCACACTAATGCAGTATATGAAGAATTCCCTTGGTTGTATGTTGGGGTGCGTTTATTTATTTACTTTTACGACAAGCATTCGAAGTGTTCAGACGTGAGAATTCATCTCTGTCATATCATCTTCATCGCACAACTTCTTTCTTCTCCAAAATCATCAGTACCTTCGGTAATTCTTGCCGTTGGATTTCTCTATTTCATCAACCAGTTCAAACCTGTCGTCTCAGTTGACCCAAAAAAACTAGAATCCTTCGCCAATGAGACTTATTATTGCAGCATTCAACCCTCAAGGACCATGGTTATCTCTGTAAACCATGGAGAAAAGATATTAACGTTCACTGCTGCTCTCCTACCAAAAGTTTCATTTGCTTGTACTTGGTATTTATTAAGAACGTTCATCTCTCTGTAACTCCAGCTGAAAGTCAACATTCTCTGGAAAAAACAACTTCCACGAAACTCCATGCAGCCACAAAATCCACTCAAAGACCACAGGTTTACCAACTAACTTTGTTAAAGTCGTGACCGATCATAAACAGGAAGCTGATTATATACTTAACTACGGATTATCTAAAGTATTTTTATTTTAGTGTCGAACGTCCCCGACATCGGCCAACTACTTTTCAATATGTCAAGTCTGTCAGTCAGAGTATCCCTTGTCTAGTAGGTTTTACATCTTCATGTATGTAAGTTATCTCTGCTGCTAGCAGCAACCCTTTAATTAATGTTAAGATACGCTGAGCAAAGTTGACGTTACCCTTCAGCAGCGACCCAATCCAAAGAAGACAGTTTCATGCCAGACTTAACTCACGCTCGTTAAGACTACAAACATATCAACCGCTACAGATATCGACTCACATTCAGTAAGATTTGCAATAAGACACCAATCGTACCAAACTGAAATAGAACGACTCATTGAGACAGATAGAATCGATCATTCAGATTTACATCCACGAATTGCTTATCGTTATCCTCCTGGTTCCTTAGATCGATCTTTTGATCGATTGCAGACTCAAAAATTGTGTTTTATCGTTGTATATATTTTGAGTGTTTTTTGTTATAAGCTTTACTAACTCTGATTTTCTTTCTGGCAACTTCCTGGTACGGAGGGTAGAGTTTTCTGTTCCTTGATCGTAAAAGTGGGTTTTCTCGTCGTACTCCAGTTACCCCCATAACATACAGATTTTTATTCTCTAGTGTTTTTTTCTGTAGTGTCAATATTTAACCTCTTGCGAACCACCATTGGACCTTTGACACCAGATTGCATAACAATCTCATTAACTTTAAATCTTGTCAGTTTACCAATTAATAATCAATCACTAGCCTTGTTATATTTTTAGGTCGAAGAAAAGGTCTCGTCTGAACGCTCTCGATTGCTTTGTATCTCTTTTTGAGATGCAAAGTGATAAATTCAAATAACTGCTACGCATTTAATTTTTTACATTGATACACTGCTGGCCATAACGTTAAAGCTAATGGATAAAAAGAAAATGCATTTTCGTTGCAGGACTCAATCACTTATTTGTGTAGAGCTTCAAAAGATGAAAATAAGAAAAGGAAAAATAAAAACACAAATATATTTTAAAATTTAACAGGGCAAATATGAACACTATAAAATTAGCATAAATACTAGCTGGTCAAGAGCTTAAGGACATAACAAAAAAGGAGTATTAAACAGAGTAGGAAATGTCCAACAAATGGTCTCAGTAGTGAGTTGAACATCTGTCATTGCAAATAATTGCAAACATTTGCTTTGGCATGGTCGATATAAGCGTTTGCAGAAGGCTGGATGGAATGTTATTCCAAGTGGTAAAGATGGCTTCACGAAGATCATTCACTGTTTGGAATTGACATCCATTTCTATAGACGTCCCTTGCCATCCACCCCGAAACATTTTCAGTGGGGTTCAGCTGGGGCGAACACACTGGATGGGCTAAAACAATAATAAGGTTCCTTGTATGTGGACATTGAGGGTTGCAGCTTTGTTCTGTTGAAAGATTCAGTCATTTCCACGCAAACGAGGTCCTTCAGTCAATAAAAATGCTCTCTTCAACATGTCAATGTAGCCAGTTGCTGTTTGATGCCTCTGTATAACGTGAAGCTCCATTGTTCCATGGAAGAAGAAAGCTCCCCAGATCATGATGGAACATCTTCCACAGGGTCGTGTAGAAAATGTCTCCGTTGGAATATCTTTATCGTGCCAGTAACGCTGAAAGCCATGTGGACCATCCAGGATATGTTTTTTCATCAGAGAACAAAACCTTCTGCCACTTTTAGACGTCCAATGTTTGGTGCTTCTCAGCAAATTTAACCAAGCTGATGTGGAAGGAACGTGGCTCTTTTAAGACGTTTACGGGTTTTAAAGCCTTTCTCTTGTAGATGCTGTCGTATTGTTCTTGAGCTGCATTCTGCGTCAGGATGAGCCTTAATTCGATGATTGGCTGGTGTCATGCTGGATAGCCAGTAGAATCCTCCTGCTCAACACTGGCGAAATTTTCTTGGTCCGACCTCTTACAATTTTTGTTACGTGTACCTCAGGGTTTTAAAAAAATAAGTTTTACCACGCCCAATCTCACTAGCAAAGGCATTTTGAGAGAGACATCACTTTTGCACATCGACAATTTTGCCGCGATCACTCTGTCAACTTTTTAGCCTTTGGGATGCTATTATTCAATGTAACACAGGAGATGTCAGTGGGAAATGTTGACAACGCTAATGCTTGAAGACAAATGACTGAATTTCTTTTCGTGTTTACCGATTAATGGTTGGTTTCAGTATGGTCTTAAAGTTTTCACTACCTAGTATTTAGGCGAATTTCACAGTGTTCACATTTTTCCTATTAAATGCTAAAAAAGGATTTTATTTTTATTTTCCATTTTTTATTGTCATCTATCGAAGCTCTAATCAAATAAGTAATTGAGTCTAACAACGTAATTTGTTAGATAAACTGCCTTTATGTTCACTGGCCTTAAGAATTTGGCCAGCAGTGTTTGTATTAAAATGGCTGGTATGGGTTCAGAAAAGTCTCTGTAAAGGAGCGAAAAACGTTTTGACCTTCTTCGGTCTTCGTCAGGTTCACAAAGAAAAAAAGCGATATCTGACAGATAGCTGACCAAATCTTTGGAGGCGGTGGTGTAATTTCAAACAAGCATGGGGAATTCAGTATCACCAGTTATAGGCAATATTTTTATGCACCTGTTGAAACACAAGTAATTAACAGAGCATTGCATCTATAACTATACTGGTACAGATATGAAGACGACATGATTCATATCTACGGAATACACACTTAATTTTTTCAATTACATTAACTTTATACATCCGAACATTAATTTCATACGTTAACAGGAAAAAAAGCAATCAAATATCATTTCTTAACCTCAAAATTACAAGATCCAATACACAGTTTAAAACAAGAATCTACCAAAAAAATCACCCATACTGTACTATACGTTCATTGCGATTTAGCACATGAAACAAAACAAACACATAACACACTAAGAGATCAAATAAACACAGCCATAAAGCTATTCTCACCACATAAAATTAACGACAATTTAGACAAAATAAAACAATGCTTCATCAGCATTAATAATATTCCTTCACAATTCGTAGAAAACATCATTCGCACATGTTTAGACAAAAAGCATAATGAGTTAAAAAAGTAAATATACCCTACGAATTAAAAAACACGAAACCACAAACTGGTGCATTGCATATATTTCCGACATCAAAAGAAAAATAACCAACATATGGCGGAAACCAGTAACAAAGAATGATATTCAAGTTAATATTAAATTTATTCAAAAACTAGGTACAAAGTTTAGGACTATACTATTATGCTATTTAAAAACTAAATTTACAAATACCACACCAACATTTAATTTATAAAATACAATGTGATGACTCCCACGACTTCTATATTGGAAAAAAAGAAGAAAATTGAAACAAAATTTAAAGAATACAAAAGTCAGTTTCACACGTTTTCGAACACTGCTAATTAAATAAACACAACATAACCATAAAAAACACCCAAGTACAAAACAAAGAAACAAACGCAAAATTAAAAAAGCCTTACTTTTACAACAAATCAAGCCCAAAATAAACCAGCACAAAGAAACACCTTCATACCTATATTTATAAAAATAATCAAACATCTAAGAATGCATTCTACATTTCTACGCTCATTTATATAACCCCCTTCAAACATGTGGTCAGCAATGGGTCAGTTTCCTCTTTCATTCTTTGTGAAACGTACGATGACCAAAGAAGGTCAAAACTTTGTTCGCTCATCTACATAGATTCTTCTCTATCTACACCAACCGTTTTTACATATATATATAGTTCTATACAAGTAGATTTTATCGTCCTAGCGTCATATTGTTTGGTTTGTAATAGAAAAGTAATTTTCCAACAAGATCAACACAGATGGAAATTCTTACGTAATTCCTGTTTTGTTTATGTCCACACAACAACAAAAGAAAGATTACACTTACATTAATGCTTGAAACCATCTGTCCTAAAACACAAGTTTTTACGTTCTTGTCTTTATGCATCTGTATATATTTAGTTGTGAGCATGCACACAAATAGAACAGTTGTTATACAAGAATTAAAATAATTTGATAAAAGTTATTTCCTCTTTGTGAAGTCATAGCGTTTCTTAGTTTTCATGTATCATATTTTCTGTGACGGTTAAAATAACTATTACATTTTGTCCAAAATATTAAAAAAAAGAAACAAAATTGGACTCTATAAGTAGCTATTTTTGTTATATTTATAGCGTCGGAAAGAAATTCAGAACAATTACAGTATCAACATTACAAAGTTTACTCTCTAATCACGTTTCATAGTGACTTTTACTTTAGTAATTACACGAAGTTAAAAATACTTACTGGTAACAATGAATTAATATATTTCAGATTTACTTTTGTTAGATACAAATTTTCTAATTCCAGTCTTATACATGCTGGTTTTCTATTTATTCTAAAGCTTTAATTCACTGAATAGTTACACACACTAAAATAAGCCAGATGTATCACGTGTGGCACGTTCCTTTCTATTCGATATTATGTCAGGATCACGCAATCTTCGATCTCAACTGTAGTTCTAACAAAGTTATGTGAAGCAAATGAAATAAACCTTACATAACTTCTCTAAACACAAATATCCTCAGATTCTCCAATGATGTGTGAATTAACGTTTTATGTTGTTTTTGGATAAGATGAAATACTAAATACACCGCTATATAAGATTTTCCACTACCATGGGAAACATTGAAAGATATAGCATTCGAAATAATATCCTGTAATTCTACAGCCTTTAACAATCATGACATAGAGTTAGTACAGTTATTCTACAACAAAAAAATAAAGAAAATTTTATTATAGAATACTTAGCCTTGTGTACAATGTATCAAGGCCTAAACTCAATAAGGTAGTAAACAAGTTTTTTTGATATCATTGAAATTGAGTGACATTGGAAATTCAATAGCTTTTAATAAGTTTTAAGAATTTTTCCTTTCTATATTATTTGTTTTTGGCGTTAAAAGAGTATGTGGGCTATCTGTGCTCTTCCCACCACGTGTATCGAGACCCAGATTTTAGCAGTGTGAGTCCTCAGTCATACCCCTGTGCCACTGGAGGGTCTATAATACTAAATAATTTCTTTAAGTTATGGTCAGACAATTAAGACCAAATAATTTATTTGGCACTTGGTACAGTACTAACAAGAAGGATACAACGTATGAAGAAACTAGCTATATTTTCTGGGCATTTATCTCCACATGTTTATTGTATTACTTTGGAGGCAAACTAGGTTGTCTCATTTTACGTCGCTGGTGAATTATTATTGGTTCTTTTATTTTTTGGTAAGATGTATGTTTGTATTTATGTGTAATGATAATAATAACTAATAGAAACAATGGCTACTGGTCTGTTTAATTCATGGATGTAAATAGTTGTAATATACAATCACAATACACCCGTAATTAACAAAACTCAATAACGTTTATATTAATACACGGACGCCGTTGAATTTTTATTGAAAGAAAACAACACCTTTTTACTGAAATAGAGGTCTCACTAAAAGCTGTTTGGGTTTTATGAAATGAAAATTTATCGTCACTTTTTATCTATTTCAGGTAAATAAATATAAGTTCTACGTTCTTCTCTTTTTAGTTTACGTACTTTGTGAGATAGTAAATTCTATTTTTACTTTGCTATAGTTTTGTTTAATGTTCATTTGAAGTTCTTTTCATGATTTAGTTTAACTATGTAGTTTAGTCGTGTTGAAATGTTAACTTACGTTTTATTTAGCGCACATTGAATTTCTATACGCACGTATTACTAGATTAACACAATTTCTTAATTCATTAAAATAATTAATAGTTCTGATATTATGTTCATTTGCTGGTAGCGGTTCGGGCATAATTTATTAACTAAAACTTTGATCATATATAGATATGTATTTGTTTAGTATCCCAACTCCATGAAAGTCTTCTCTCCGATTTCTTATTTTCTCTAAATTTAAGGAATTCAGTGAATTCTGAGTTGAGTTAATGCAGAGTTAAAAAAAAATATTGACAGAAGTGAGGATTATTGTTTTTTTTAGTACGATCACAAGTTATTCCTTTATTTGAAAATAGGCAAGAGAGTGAACGTGAGTATAGTAAACGTTTACTTTAGAAACATGTTAACTTGATTTCATTACATAAATTGAAATTAGCATTACCTGTCAAATAATACTAACAAAACGACTTAATAACAAAACACGTTACAATAGTGGATTGTTGATAATATAATATTTCTTCAACTCTGAAGATCAAAACACGAAGCAAGACAGGAAATTTATTGGGAGTATGGAAATTAACAACTCAGGAAGAAGTATTGCGAGGACTTTGTAGCTCTCTGAACAGAAAATAGAAATAAAATACAAATTAATTTATAGTATTTTATGGGATTTTTCCATTATTAAATGTATTGGCAACAGTTCACAGTTTGAGTCATACATGACGTTGTGATATATAATTTTGAAATATGTTGGTGTTACGTAGAAAAATTAGAAATGGTGGCTCTATAAGTAGACAACAAATATATACTGTATAGATAAAGGGACAGAAAGAAATCCGAAATAATGATATTGTATTGGATAGGAAATATCAAAGTAATAAAGATCTAAAAGACAACTTTACATATAATATATATATATTTTTTTTACATGAATGTTATGTGCGCGTAATTCTCGAAGTTCTCGTTCTGGCGTATTTATTCAAGTTAAATAAAAACTTTTCTCTGCAATAGCAGTAACGTACTGGGGTATACAACAGAGCCTCGTAATAACCATAATCACTTATGGAGTGATTGATACTTTGGGATTCGTCTGTTGTTTTGGCCACTGAGTGATCACTGCTGTTAAGATTACCTCAGTAGTTTCGAAAACATCTCAATTACAAATATTAAAAAAAACAGATAATTCTATTTCCGATTTATTTAAAAATATCATTTAACTATTTTATTTCAATAGCTGTAAAGCATCATACATGTAATTATACACATTCATATATCCATCTTAATGTCCATAGCTAACCTAAAATAGCAATAAACGATAAGTTAAGTCTTCGAATTGATTTTATTATTGAATTCACCATACTTGTATAAACTGTTATGAGAAGGGTATCGGTAATTATTTCGCTGGGAATGAGTTACTCCACGTCACGAATGGGTTGAAAAAAAGCCATGATGGGGATGCCGTGAAACTTTATAAGTGTGTAAGTGTTATCTTATAAATATTTTTCTACTTTTCTATCTATATATTTAATTTTTTAAATAAATCAAGTACAAGACCGCCAATGGCTAAGCGGTTTGTCTACGGTCTTAAACGCTAAAAAACGAGTTTCGATACTCGTGGTGAGCAGAGCACAGATAGCTCATTGTGTACGTTTATGCTTAACTCAAAACAACAAATTCTACTATATAGACTAACAACAGTACCAGGTTACATATTTTTGTTGTTGATCGACATGTTTTAAAAGACATTTTGGATCGTGATGTTACCAACTTTCTTTTTCTATATTTTAGTTGTTAATCTAATTAATGTTTACTTCTCACTGGAAGAACAGTATGTCTGCGGATTTAAAAGCTATAAAACAGGTTTCGATACCCTTTCGTAGCTAAGCACAAGTAGCGCATTGTGCAGATTAGTGCGTAGTTTGAAACAACAACAACAACTATTTAATTTCTAATAATTATTGTTTTGTAATTACGTCACGAATACATTTCATGGATGATCATTCTTTTGGTTGAATTTACTGATATTTGACTGTTTTCACTGCTTGTTTTCTGCCTCAATGCTGATGAATCCTGATTTCGTAAAAAAATTATTTTTCAAGTTGGATGTGATAATTGAGGTTACGATGCACAAAGTGGTGGCGATAGTGATTATTGCCACAACATATTTTGACGTGTGGTATGCTGGCCAGCATGGAACTATCACTAATGTGTGAGTATGGTTTCGCTTTCTTTTTCTATACATTTTTGAATAATCCCGTAAATCTGTAACAAAATGTATGTGTCTGTTGATGCATATACATATCATTGCCACCAATAACCAAATAATATATAGTTCACACAATACGTTTCTTAACTCACAAAGTGTTATAACATTTAACTTGATTATTTCAAAAGTCACACCACAAAATATATTTACTTTTTTTTTTCAAATTTATTTCCCAACAAGAAAGGCTTCGTGACAGAGATAGTTACTTCAGAGTTAGTTGCAACTCCTCTTTTTATGAATAGTCTGCAGACATTCTTTGTGAACCTGAATAATCTCCAAAAAGCTTCTACAGATAAAACACTGTCCACTAGTTGGCCTGGCATGGCCAAGCGTGGACTCGTAATCCGCATCCGCGTCGACAGTCAATTCCACTATTCGTTGGTAAAAGAGTGTCCCAAGAGTTGGCGGTGGGTGGTGATGACTAGCTGCTAGTTTCAGTTTTCTTGTACTTTATTTTAGTTTTTGCTCAAAATCATCAAAACCTCACATCTTTTTATATTAACAGTTATTTTGTTCAGTGTACAAGTCCTAAATATTTGGAACATTTTGTAAGAAAATTATAAAGATTTTAAAATTATGCTATAATGGAACTCTTACTTATATGACACAAAAAAAAATACAGCGCGATATGCAAACCCAAACTTTGCGAAATGTTTTATGTGTACATGTAGATTTGTTTGAGAAGTCACAATTTTTTAGTGTCGTCTCCGTTTCTCATAAAGCAGAACTTTTCTTTATTCTCAGCGAATAAATATGACATTATGAATACATCTCACGTCTGTTGTATGTCCTTATAAGTACTTAGCAGGTTGTAGATATATTAATATTTTGCTCCGTTTTTGCAACCAATACTTTGCCTCTGTTGATGGACCTTCATCAAATTTGGCATGAATGTTTGTTGGGTCCATGAGGAGATAAATGCAAACTTGCGATTTCATATTTTGTGTTTTGCTCTTTTTCGGGCATTTTTTTAAAATTATATATAAAGAAAACAACTTTACATATTCTAAGACAACCTTTCATTTTTCATGAATTTACATAACTGCCGTCCAGCGTACGGGTACCCCAGCTTGTCTTACACAATATACCAAATCCTGCTCATTATTGTTTGAAATCATTATTAAATATTTTAATTTTAAAATATTCAAAATATTTTCAAAGGGTTATATGTCATTGATTGCTCATTCATTAAATTTAGAAATATCAAATGCCAGTTTTTAAAACAAGGTGAATAACATTTTAGATACCAGGCTGGAGCAAGGTATTCGAAAGACACAAATATTGTAACACATCAGGAATTAAAGCTATAATTTACCCATGAGTTTTGTGTGTTGATTTCTTGGTTTGTAGTTAAATATGATGGTACACTTTAAACTATTTGTATTGTCAAAACCTGGTTTATTACGTTGTAAATAAGTTCGTGTTAAGCGGAGTGATGCTGTTCAATCTCATCACTCTAGTATTAAATTAATTCTAACGTCAGTTTAGTTTTTTATGGACAAGTAAACGTTCAACATTCTCTCAGATATTGTTACAACGATAAAATTACAGAAAGTGTTCCTGCTTTCTTTCTAATAATGACAAGTTTTACCGATAGCGTTCTTCTTATTGGGTTACTCATGTATAAAGAATTACCACAAGAATTAAAACAGGTTAGAGGAGTCTGTATTAAACAGTTCATTAAAGAAACTAGGAATTTTTCAAAACAAATCTTCACCATATGATATGAAAAATTTCGACTTATTTACTAGTGAGTTTTCGTTAAACAAGCTGGGAATCTTTTAATTCTGAATAGTAAGGTGTCTGTGGACGAATGTTAAATTCCAATCATATTATAAAAATTATTCAGTTGCCATCACATACATGTATGTTGAACCTCTGAAGATATGTCTTCTTAATGCTCTAAAATGCTTTGTTTAACTTCTGCTCGGTTTCTTGTAGATCACCAAATTAATACAATTAATTATTACTTTTCGTGTTCCAGATATGTTTCATTAATTGGGTTTTTTTCTTCCCTCTTCAGTATTCATGATTCTATTATGAGAAAAAAATTAATGTTTCTGCGTATTTCTGAATAAATTTTTGTTTACGTGAACCGAAGCTGTGAGAACAGATGTTTATACTGATACATAGAACGTTGGTAAATTTAAATTTTCATCTAAAGAAGCTCAGCCAAAAACTAATATTAACAAAATGTAATTTTTTAATAAAAACAGCTTTTAGTAAAGTGATAACTCAACCAGCTATTTAAAAAAAATAGAAAAGTTTCTACTTCTATTTTCCATTATAATGTATTTTCAGTTTCTATAGACACGGAATAATTGTGTTCATATTTCAAATCCAAGAAAAAAGAGTATTCAGTTAACTGAATAACGTCAATGCATTCGTGCATTAAAGAATCAAGTACAAAAAAACTCTGGACTATAGAACAACAATAAATAATAAAAAACTCTCTACATCATACGAACGCTGATGACTAACAACCGTACAGAAAGAATGAAACTTAGCTTCATCTATCACCATCAGAAGCTCATAAAATAAAATAATTTTATTTTTGGTCAATAGTTTGTCTGTGCTCATATTACCCATATATATTTTTGAATTTTTTTTAAGGTAAGTAGTATCTGTAACTTTTTAACTACCGCTATTGAGATTAACCTTTAAAAATATTAATTTTATTTTTATTATAAACCGTCTTGATGAGCGACGTTGAACAAACTCTGCAAGAAACCATTAAGTGCGGTTTTCTAACCTTATATAAAATAAGCGGAAGTTATATTTCGAAACAACTTAACAACTCCAGGACTGGAGTAAAACAATCTAACTGGAATGATGATAGAAATTTTGTTTTGTTTTTCATTTCAAAATTACTTTCTTACTGTTTTTCAGACATATGGACAGACATTTATAGAAGACGATTTTTTCTATCTATCGTTGGTTCTGTAGCTGGAACTGTTCATACTCTCAGCCGGGTGACTGTGGTCTTAATTCAGGACCAAATATCTTACAAGGTAAAAACCTGTAAAAATGTGATTGAACTGATGTTGTTATTTAAATTACTAAAATAATATTTGTTATGTTAAATGTATAAAATCTTTTTGGTTAAGGAGTAAGATGGAGAGTTTAGAATAATAAAACTTTTGTCTGCGCTCTTCCATTTTACAGCATAGACCATTCTTTTTTTTGTACCTAATGTGAAAATATATCAGTGTGATAATACTCAGAGATACTGAAATAGTAAAAATAATGTTGAAAAACACTGTTTTGAAAAAGTTTTAAAACAGTTTATTTTAAGGCAAAAAATAATAATTATACGAACATTTTCAGATTAATTATCCAATCAGCCGATTTGATAACTAATCAGTTTTTTTTAACAAAATAAAAGAATAAGAAACATGCACTTAATCAAAGTTTTGGACCGAATAACGTGTACTTATTTCTGGATGAAAAATAATTATTTTTGTTTTTCTTGATAGCTTTTGTTGTATGTTTCTTGTATTTTATATTCGTTTATTAACTTTAGTCACTTTAAGTTTTATTATATTTTTAATAACGAGTCTTGGAAAATACGCAGTATTAATGTTCACTATGGTGGCGACATCTCTTGAAGGAAACATTATGTACGTGATCTGGATTTGTGGTCTCTCTTTTATATTTTTTCCGTATTCCGTCTACTGTTTTTAGATTGAAATATACTTCTAAAATTTTCGAAATGGTAATTTTTACATCAGCAAGTATACAACGTTTTTGCAATTTTTTATTGCTAAAACAAAACCAAATAAATCTTTCTATAAAGAAGATATTAAACTATACATGGTCAAGTTTCTTTGAAGACCAACCCTATTTGTGAAAGTTTAATTACCTTTAAACCACGTTATCTTCTGGATTTGAAGTTATCAGAAATAAAGTTGACATATTTCTACAATACATTAAGTGAAAAAATCCAGTTTTAACTAATAATTCATGCCTTTTTCATTTCAGACGGCTTCCTTCTTTCTCTCGTCTTTATTTATTTCTCTCATTATTTCTTTGCTGAGATGGTTTCCTACATTTTGTGTGTCAGCGACTGTTTCTTTCAGAGATTAGAATAATTTCATTTTAGTTTAGGAACAAGAAGTGTTCTAATTTACTATATTTTAAAGATTATTTTAATTTACTATATTTTAAAGATTAGCGTTTCTGTTTGTTTGTTTTTTTAATTTCGCACAAAGCGTCACATTATAACTCTCCCCCGGCTAGGAGGGCGAGCATGTATGGCGCGACTCGGGCGCGAACCCGCAAACCTCAGATTACGAAGCCCACGCCTTAACGAGCTAGGCCATGCCAGGCACAGCTTTTTTGTCATTCGTTTGTTATAAAAGAAAATAAATGTTTGATTCAAACGCAAATTAATTTTCTTCTTTTTATAATACTTAAAACTTTTGCAATCTGATACACTCAAAAGCAAGGAACTCTTTGTATTATTTATATTTCAACTGGTCTAATATGTTTCGATATTAAGCAAAATTCATCATGAGTGATACCACCTGTTTCTCTTTATTAACTATACACATGTATTATCATTACATGTCATATACAAACATTGCTATGAATGTATTGAAAGCTGATTTTTTAAATGTGTTTATTTCACTGTATTTATAACATATCGTTTAGAAAATTCGCAGAAAATAATGGTTTCTCAAAACTTGACAAATTTTAAATTAAAAGATACCATGCATTATCAACTTGCTGACAATTAAAGTTGTTTTTAATTTCTCTTGCGATTATTATCTCAAAGGAAACAACTTTTGCTCTACGATATCATCGAAAAAAAATATAATCCGAGAGATCTGTGGGTTGAAAACATTCAAGTGAATATTTTCTATTCTTTAGACAAATAGTTGAACATAGTGTTATATAAATTATTATATCTAACATATCTGTTTTCTACGATGTGTTTTGAGAAATGTTTAGTTTATATTTAAGAGTTAATCTTACTCGAGGGATTAAGTTACTAATGCTAGATGCAATAGTATATGTAATATTTCAAACGTAATTTCTCACACAGATTTCTATATTAACATTGGAATCTAACTATAATTTGGAATAAAAGCAACTAACGTGTGTAGGTAGTATTTACAAATCACGTTGTTTAAATCCAATATATCATAAATTCACTACTATTACTTATTGATACAGATTACAGGGAACTGTATCCTTTAATAGCGAGTGTTCTTAAAAATAAAAGACAAGAGCGGGAGAGTATATTTTATGTAGAGTTATTTTAAAGGCTTTTTTCACACAGTAAGTATTTGTTTACGAAGGAATTTCAGAAGTATAAAAACTGGTATGACTAAATTATTCATGTAAATTATTTAGCAAGCCATTCTTCTCAAAATACTCACACATTAATACAAATCCCAACCTATCAATCAATTTATCGTTTTATATCGGTTTCAGGCCATTGATAACTTCACAAATAACCGAGTTTACGAAATGTTTTCCTAGTTTTTGTTACAGGTTCAGTTATATCTACTTATTTTAATAGAGATGTTTATTGTTGTTAAATATATATTTAGAAATGCATTTAATGTACACTGTTAAATATATATTGCGAAATTCCCACCTATTTTCCAAAACTGGTAGATTTCCGAGTACAAGAGACAATAGTGCATGTTCTACGAAAGCACAAGTATTTGTGAACTCAGGTATTTATTACTTAACTAAAATTTTTCTAAAAAACGTTCCTCAAGCTTATAAAATATAAACAATGCAACAAACAGTGACATTTTATATTGTTGGGTTGTTACAGTTAGCATACTACAAACTTCGGATGCTATAACTTTGTATCGTTTATTAGGATAGCTGCACTTTGGAAAACCAAATGTATAGAAACGTCTCTTTCCAGTTTCCTCATCGGGATAAAATTACTCAAGACACTGTAAATCATAAGTTGTCTCAACAATTTTAGTACTGCATCGTTCACGTCACTTCCGAAAATCGAACTCGGATTCCAAATCTGTCAAATACCTGTGACATTCAGTTCCCGTAATAAGGGCTATTTATTTGAAATGAACAACTTTATATGCTACAAAATACCTTTGAGAGGAACAAGATGTCTTTTAATTCAGGCATTTCCTATAAAAAAGATGCTCAAACCATTCTATGGCATTTCAAAAACAGGTTTTTTTAATTAAAACTGTATGACACTGAATAATACAGTTTAGAATGTAATGTATATGATATGGAGCTTCAGGTACATTAAAAACGGCTTGTTTGAGCGGTTGAGAGGCTTCTCCGAGGAATGGGACGTGCTTTACCATGGAAGTAGCATGCGAACTGGTTGTTTGGTTCTGCTATTTAACTGTTAAGTTAAAAATAAATATAAATTACATGAATAGGAAGCGAATGTAAATATCGAAATTATTTAATTTCAGTAAGCAAATTATGTTTTTAAAGCAAACTTACATATATTTACTTTTCTTTATATTACCCCCAATACACAAAATATTGTTTGTTTGTTTTAGAGCAATGCCATATTGTGCTCTTTGCTCTCTATACTGCATTGAAATCAGGATTTTAGTATTGGAAGAGAGTAAATTTGTTGCTGTTCTTGAAAGGACCAACAATTAATATGACTGATGCATCTAATTCGACGCCAGAAATTCTTTTGCTATGTTCAAAATGTCTTCATATCTGAACATCACAGCTATTGTTTGGATGATCTATTATTATACGTTCTTATCTGCTTTTATTGATAAATTACTATTGATGATGAAATTAGTGTATTAAACGTTAAGGACATTTACTGAGATTAAGCAGCGATTGGAAAAACATGTGTTTGGATTAAACTATCTCTTCTCTCCAATTCGAAACAGAGACTATAAATTAAGTGTGCTGCCGGTTATGTGAGTGCTTTAAATTCACCAATTAATTGAATAAAACATTCTCTTTATGAGAGAAACAAGTGCAATACAACGAATATAAATTATCTAATCACTGTGATTGAATTTTCAGAAACTTAAAAGTTATTAGCCAGATCTAGAACGTCTGGTAAGATAAATAGTAAAAACAATTCTGCTGGTGTTTGAAAACAGTCTGGTATTTAAGACATTTTAATTTTAGCTTCCTACTACCGCTTGTTACCAGCGCTAATAGACTCAGAGTAAATTGTAGGTCGTGGAATCTTTTATAAGTTGAAAGAATCTCATTAGGTAAAAGCCTTAATATTATGTTTTTTATCTATCTTTCCTTAACATGTTTGAAGCATCGAGAAGGAGGTATATCGTGTCAGTATCATGTTGATTGTTTACTAATATGAATGGCTTCAATTGCGACATGAAGCTGTGTCTGCGGATAACCTTACTGTTTCTGACAGTAGTGTGGCTTTCAGAAGAGAAATGACAAGTACCAAAAGTGTGGAAAAAAGGTGTGTTCATTGAAGGTTATTCAATGTGACAGGTTTTTACTATCTTTTATGTTGAAATTGGATCGTATTGCAGAAACTTATCAGGTAATTAAAACTGAAAGTATTGACATTAGAAGTTGTCGAGGTATGAAAGAAATCTCACATTTCTTTGGTTATATCCTTTATGGAGGTATGGCGAAGTAGGTTAAGGCGTTCGACTCGTAATCCGAATGGTCTTTCACTAGAACAACGATCTATTAATTTAATGGAATGCTTCCGCAGTAGGACGTCAATAAATTTTCTCCAACACCTAGTTCTGGAACCATAGAACCAAAAGAGGACTATTCCTCCCTTGAAAGGAAAGAAAGCTATTTAGTTTATTTGTTTACTCTAAGACACTAGACGTATCATCTTCAGAAGATAGTGATGAGCACCTTCTTTTACAGTTCCTATATTCCTAACGAAAACAATATTCTCCTGATTACTAGAAGATCAATGAGAAAAACTTTTCTACCTTATCTGTAATAGCCTAATGTTACCTTAGCGTTCTAGCATCTTCTGTTTCTGTTGAAGCCCTCAGACCTGATCGCTACCACCACGAGACATTTGAGAGACTGATGTTCGTAATCAGGAATACATCCATGTGTGTTCGTTTCCACATTAATAAAATTATGAATTATTCGTATTTGTATTCAATAACAGATGAATTTCTGTTCGAATTGTTCGAAACAATAAACATGAGTTTGTTCGACATGGAAGAGGAGAACAAAACCATACAATTTTGTTACCTATATTTAGTCTAAAATCTTTACGAGTTTCATAAATGACTGTTGATTGTATTATATTAATCTCGATCTGATAAATCTACATACATTTAGGTCAAAAATAAAAATGTCATATCGGTAAAACATAAATTTTGTATTCTCACCTATAAATATACGAACACGTTGCATTGTCAGTTATGTTTCTTAACTGGGAACAATATTTTCGTACTTCAGCAGACTAATTAATATTAAACATTTTAGTGTGAATGTCTTTTGTATTCAGTATGCGAGAATGCTGTAGACTAAACACAGACTTCTAGTTTAAAAAATTTCGGAGTGCTAAGTATATTTTTAACACATAAATATAGCAAGAGATTCGGACAGCTTATGTAATTTAGAAGACAACAAATTATATCTTACTTAGATATATATTTAGGCATGATAAATTACTTTTTTTAACTAATTGTATAATTTATCCAGATATTACCGGTTTAATTTAATTCAACAGTAACAGTGGAACAACATCAACTGATGAAATCATGAGGGTGAATAATTTTTATGTTGGCCATCCAGACATGTTTCAAAACTTAAAGCAAAATAAACTTTACTCGCAAGAAACTTTTCATGTTAATTTTCAAAACATTTCAATAAAACGTTTTCTCTTATTATTTATTTGCGATTGTTATAAAAGGTTTACTTTTATGATTTCAAGACATTATTTCAACTGACGTATTTTATTTTATCATCATATCAGGGTATAAGAAACATTTAGAAAAATAGCGAATAGTTTACGTAAAGCCATGACTGTAAGTTTAGAATAAGTTGTTTATCATCGTAAACGATGAAAAGTTTGTGAAATGTATAAGTGTACATGGTATGTACATGTTTATACCACAAAGCGATATTTTGAATACATTGTTTTAAGTCAATATACCAAACAAGCGTGTTCAATTTAAATACATATCAAAGTTTTTAGTGATAAAAATACGCTAATGAATAAATATTTGTGTTGGTGGGATGAGAATCCTGTGGCACCCTTTTTTCTGAGATTGTATCTTTAAATATATACCAAATATAAAACTAATATGATATGTATATAACAATATGTTTAGGATACAGTTTTATATTAAAATTAAAAGTAAGCAACATTGTTATTCAGCTAATTATTCGTTATTATCCAGTCACAAAGTTCACTCTTTTAGTTTTCCTTCGGTATAAATATATTTGGCTGTTATAATAAACTATTAACTTTTGTTTTCAGAAATACTTGACTTTTACTGTAAAGGCTGCTAATGTACATCATTGGACTTAAATAATAAACTTATTGTAACAATTGATCAAACTGGATCCTGCTTTTAACATTAACTAAACATTTAACTTACGTATATTACATTCCACCTGATTGTAAACAAAGTTTTATATTAAAGAGGAACACAAGAATAGGTTTCTTTGAAAACAATCTCAAAAATACGAATATGTTTCAACTAAAGTAGACAACGAAACGTGAAAACACAATCACCAAGGGATATTTTGGATGCAACTTAAATCAATGGATGAATCCCACGAATATCAGTTATCTGCCCTTTCAATTAAACAGGTCACTTACAAACCCACAACATTTAAGATGCTGAAAATATTTGTTGTTCAACGAAGAGATGAAATAACGTGAGATAAAACCCCTCGGTTTTATTATATTAAAATTAGTAAATAAAAATATTTTTTCCTGTTTTATTTTTTTCCTTTAAAGCAAAACGAATTTTGCAGTAATAGTGTACTGGACATTTTTGTTTTCTGGAATAAGGACGATTCTATTCATTCCAATCATCTAATTAGATACCAGTCAATGATAGTTTAATTTGAACTAAATTTGTTAAACTTTTTTACATGTGAATGTGGAAATTTTATTGTTTTATTTTAACAAGTTTCAAGATGTTTCTTAACAACAGAATAAATCAATATGATTATCACACCAGAGGTATTGAACAGACTTTTTATCATAAATCTTCAAGCCAGAGTCCTAAATTGAACGGTTTTGTTTCAATAATAAAAGACATGAGATGATGTTTCTTTGTTGATTGTGTTTCTTTTAGTTGTCGCACAGCTACACGGGGGTTATCTGTACTAGCCGACCCTAATTTAGCAGTGTAAGACTAGAGGGAAAACAGTTAGTCGTTAACACCGACGGCAATCTCGTGGGCTACTCTATGATGAACAAACAGTGGTAATCAAACTACTTTAATTTATTATTGACTTTACTTCTAGTTTTCTTACTTTTATGAAAATTAAGCAATACAACAATCATTACTGAAAATCAAAGCAAGAGAATTCTTAAAATATTAGTTTTAAGGATATAATGTTTTTAATTTCGAAATGTAGAGGTTCTCTCGTTGAAGTCTATTGGTGTCTTTATTAAAAAAATTCTTACATACTTGTTAACGTGCTCCTGGGCAACATTAATCTCTAGACATGAATGTTTTTATAGCAGTGGAGATACTAATACCAAAACAAAAGAATATGTGAAAAATTAAAATAACAAGTGCAAATAATAAATTTTAAGTGCTGAAAAACTGATTTCGGCTTAAGAAAGCTCGGAAATCAGTTGAAAGAACTTCCGTATACCGACACTGATTATTTTCATCTTATTAACCTTTAGATGCTTTTCGGGTTATGGAAATTATAAAAACTCATAGTTTAAAGCAAAGGAGAATATGTTATATGTTAATCACCTAACATCTGCCATCTCAGGTGCTGATGAGGCCTCTCGTCTAACACAAATAATAGTTAATACGTTAATGACTATCATCAAAGTAAAAGAAATAAATAAACAAGAATATGTTAATATTAAAAATCTAGTGGAAAGGAAACACAAATTATAATATAAATTAGACGAAATTTGTATAAATCAAACCAACTATGAAAAGGAATCGAAAACGAAAGATATAGATAAAACCCAGTCAGGGTAAATCGTGATGTATTCCCGTGTTTTGTTTCATCAAGAACTCTATATGTATTAATTTTCCTTTTTGCGAATAAACAGTTCAACTATTTTCAGATATTTACCTACATTGTTTTATCTAAGAAAAATAGTTGTTATTCTGTAGTTTCTTAAAATATCTACAGATGGCAACGGTGCATTGTTGCACCCGAAGTTTTTAGTGTTATAAATCTCAAACCAACACAATAGGCTATCTATTCTCCGCCCAGGTCGAATATGAATATTTGATTTTAGGGTTATAAGCCTACAGAGTTCTCAACATGTTGAACGAGTATTAATCATTCATCTAAGGTTTAAATAATTTTAAGCAGACATTCGTATGTTTAGAGCGACAGCCTTATTTTCGCCATATCTGCGATTCTTTTCTGAAATCTTATAGTCAGAAAGAAAGATAAAATATAATATACATATATCTTCCAAAAATCAACGATTAGTTTGTGGGCTTAAGACGCTAAAGACCAGATTTTGACACTCATGGTTGCACTGCTGGAATAATGTAGAGTTCTGGTAATATTTTGGAATAATGATACAAATAATTAACTCTTGCCTCAATTCTTCTAGATTCACGAACCGCGATGTCTTTACTTGGGTGGCCAATGCATTAAATTGGGTAATAATGGCGATCATAGGGTAGCTAATCTAATTAATTTTTAATATATCAGGAAAGTTTCAACTTAGTGACAAATGAAATAAAACAAGTACCCTACAGAGTATCATACAATCGTATAATTTGTTTTTATCACTACCAGAAAAGTTTTCAACACTAAATGTTTGTTTTTAGCAGTATGTATTTGTGTATTACTACAAAAACATTATGTAAAGTATAAAACATTATGTGTTTCTTTTCATTTTTATATTTCGTACTAACGTGCGTTTTTTACATCCACTTCTTTGCACCAAAGATAGAAATTATATTTTTTCTGTGAAAACTATCCTCAACAATAACTGCGATCGTTTCTGCACAAATTCAAACATTTCCACCTATAAATATTTGATTGTTGTTACAAAATAACTTTTCATGATTATTTATCTCAAATACCCAAAATCCATTTTTCTTCAATTAACTTTCAATTAACTGAACAGTTTATCTTTGTGTCACGCCGAACCATTTTGTCAGTAACTCTGAATCAACAGACACAGAAAATACAATTTAAAATGATTACGGATACTTAAACAAAAATTAATACCAAGGCATCTAATATGTGAGAAAAATATGACAGTGTACGTATATTTAGATAAATATTAATAGATATCTGAGCCTTATATATCTTTCGATATCAGTAAGAGCTGTAAAATATTAAAACAAGAATAATCGCGTGAAAAGGGATAAAATGCATGTTTAATTTTTAGAAAGTTGGACAGCTTACATACTTAAAAATACACAATAATAAATTTGTATGTTTAAAAACCCGTAAACTTAAATTACCTATTTAGATATTAGTTAAAGCAAGAGTAAAGTAATTTTAATAAGACCATTCGTGTAATTTACACTAATGCAGTATATGAAGAATTCTCTTGGCGGTACATGTGTGTGTGTGTGCGCTTATTCATTTATTATCACGACTAGCAGCTAAAGTGTTCGGACGTGAATATTAATCTCTGTTATGTTACCTTCATCACACAAGCTTTTTTTTCACACCAAGATCATCAGTATCTCAAATAATTCTTGTTGATTACTTCATTCGTCAAATTATTGCCTTCATCGATCAGTTCAAACCTAACGTATCAGTTGACCAAAGAAAAACTCGAATCCTTTTCCTAGAAGGCTTAATATGCAGCCTCCAACATCCCAGGACTATAATTATCAATGTAAACCATGGAAAACAGATATAAACGTCCAGTCCTCTCTCACCAAAAGTTCCATTAGCTTATTCGGTATTTATCAAGAACGTTCATCTCTCTGTAACTCCAGCGGAAATTCAACATTCTCTGGAAAAAACAACTTTCATAAAATTACATGCAGCTCACAGAATCTACACCAAGATTGCATGTTTACCAACTCACTTTGTTAAAGTCGTGACCGAGCATAAACAGGTAATTGATTATATACTTAACCACGGATGTATCTACAGTATTTTGATTTTAGTGTCGAACGTCACCAAAGTCGATCAACATGTTAAGTCTGTCAGTCAGAGTATCCCTCGTTCAGTAACCTTTTTATCTTCATATTTGCCAATTATCTCTTCTGCAAGTAGCAATACTTAATTAATGCTAAAAAAGAAAGACAAGTTACTCTGAGCAACGTTGATATTGCTATTCAGCAGCGACCCAAACCAAAGAAGACATCTTCGTGCTAGACTCAACCAAAGCTCGTTAAGACTACAGACATATCAACCTCTACAGATATCAACATTATGTTCAGTAAGAAGACATAAACAAGATTCACAAAAAGACACCAATCGTCCCAGACCGACTCATTGAGACGGATACAATTATTCACTCAGTTTTGTATCCACGAACTGCCTATCTTTATCCTTGTGTTGCCTTATATCGATTTCTTGATCGATCGCAGACATAACATTTGTGTTTTATCGTTGTATATTTTTGAGGTTTTTTATAAGCTTTACTAACTTGACATTCTTTCCAGCCACTAAATGGCACGGGCAGGGTAAATTTTTTGGCGCCTTGATCGTGAAAGTGGGTTTCGTCGGGATACTAGCTCAATTAAACTTTACATGACAAGTAGGACGAAGAGAAAAACTCTTCTGAGCGCCATTGAGTGCTTTGTATCTCTTCTTGAGATTTTTTATGTTTGTGTGATTAATTTTATTTTGATTTTTGATTTTCAGCGCGAGATAAAAATACCGATCCGGTTCGTATACTTTTGTCAGTTGATTTTGCTTTCTGTCTAGGTGTGTGTGTGTAATGTTTTCTACTGCTTGTGAAAGAAACTTATTTATGTTAATGAAGTATTGTTTTATTTTGTCTAATTCGTTTTTAATTTTATCTCGTGAGCAGAGTTTTATGGCTGTGTTTTGTTTGGTTTCTTAGTATGTTGAGTGTATGTTTTGTTTCATGTGCTGAGTCCAAAGAAATGTGTAGTCTGGTGTGGGAGATTTTTTTGATGGATTTCTGTTTTAAATTGTGTGTCGGTTCTTGAGATTTTGAGGTTAAAAAATGATATTTGATTTCTTTCTTCCTGTTCACATGTGAAGTTAATGTTGGAATGTATGAGTTAATGTGACTGGAAAAATTAGGCGTGTGTTCTGTAGATGTGAATACTGCAATCGTGTTGTCTACGTTTCTGTACCAGTATAATGGTGGATGTAATTCTGTGCTAATTTCTTGTGTTTCAACTTGTGATACTGGATTGTCCATGCTTAGGTGATTTGTTTGTAATTACACAACGGCCTTCAAACATGTGGTCAGCTATCGGTTAGTTTCCACTTTTTTTTTCTTTGTGAACCTGTAGATGACCGAAAAAGATCGAAACGTTCTTCACTTCTCTACGTAGAATTTTCTCAGCCCATACCACCCGTTTTAACATACATAAATAATTCACATTAAATTCATGTTGGTCTGGAATGACCATGTGGTTGAAAAGCTCGAATCCTAACCTGAGGATCGCGGGTTCGAAATCTCGTCACACAAGCACACTGGGTTTTTCAGTCATGGAGGCAGTATAACATTATGGTCAATCTCATTATTCGTTAGAAAACAGCAACTCAACAGCTGGCGGTGGGTGGTCTGTTTTCCCTCTGGTCTTACACTGTTAAATTAGGGACGGCTTGCACAGACAGCACTCGCGTAGCTTTGCGCGAAATTGAAAACAAATCAAACTATTTATTAAAGTACGCCGGTAACTTAGTGATTAGTTTCATTGCTCATATCGATAAATTTCAGAACTTGCAAACGATGGTGGTGAAAAATAATAAATGCATTTTTCAGCTTATGAAAACAACTCATACTGAATATAAAGTTTCTTTCAAATTAGCTTTAAATCTACAAAATATATATGCTTATATAACTATTTTCTTTTCGAGGTATATATAAGAAACTAACGAATGTGACATCATTTACCTTACTAAAAGATGTGTTTCGACATTTAATCATATGGCAACATATTCTTATCTCTATAGCAACACAATTGAATTAATAATTTGTCCTAATTTCTCAACTCTTTGTGTTTACTATTACGTTTTATACGTAAAACATTAATTCTGCAATTTTAATATATCAACTCTTTGGTTTCTTTTGCAAAGGCAAAAGGTATTTCTCTAAACAGATTATCTTTGTTTATTTTATAAAAAAGCCACACTGGGTTCTCTTTTATGATCACTGTAGGGTATTAAACCCAGAATTTTAGCATTGTAAGTTCGCTTTATTATTGTTCTTTTAATTACCGATGGCGGGTTGCTACAAACCCATAACTCATCAGGCAGTTTGTGTCTTTTGAAGTTCGTGCAAAAGCTACACGAAGGATGTCTGCGCTAGCCTTCCGAATTAAGCAATGCACCACTAAAGGGAAGGCAGCTAATCATCATCATCCCCCATCAACTCTTAAGCTATTTTATTAATGAGGAGTAGGATTGACCTTGACTTTATAATGCCTCCACGACTGAAAGAGCGAGCATGTTTGTTATGACGAGGATTCGACTTTGTAAGTACGTAAACTTGCTGCTTCCTCACTGGCAGGATATCTGAAAACATTAAGTTTCAATATCAAGCTAGTTTAACAGCAGAGATAAACACTTTGTGTTCAATTTCATCATTTTACTTAAAGATAATCGTGAAACGTGAAACAAACTTATAAACTTTTTACAAAAGGCCTGAGAAGACGAAATATTTGATATAAGGGTTTATATTTGTTTTTATTGTAACTATTTAAAGCTATACCCGCCGATTATAATATTTATCTACTGTCATGAGAGAAAAGCTACACTCAAAAAATTCGATATTGACTGTCACTCTTATCAGACACTAATAGCTTAGTGTATAAAAGTTGCATTATGTAATCTCATGGTTTCGAACGCGGTTCACTAATATTCAAAACCTGCGCCCTACCAGAAGACTACCTGCGACTATTATTTATTTGTAGTCACAAACAACAAATCTTTTCTCTCGGCTGTCATGCTGTTCCAGACGTCAGGACGTGTCATTCCTTTACCCCACCGGTCTCACCGGTAATAATCGTCGACAGCCTTCCGTCAAACCTCACGCCGCTTCAAGTAGCCACGTTAATTGTCTAAGTCAATTCGAGGTAAAGTATTGACGCGTCCAGAACTCGGAATTTTTACTTTAGAATTAAAAAATCACGAAACCATATACTGCTTCACACCATGTATTCCCGACATCAGCAGAAAAATAACCAGCATTTGTCAAAAGCAAGTAATAATATATGACATTCCAGTTAATACCAAATTTATTCAAAACCAGGAACAAAACTAAGGTCTATAATATGTAAAAACTACACTGACAAACACCACACCAACATTATTTATAAAATACAATATTGTAACTGCCACGTTTCTATATTAGAGAAACACGTAGGAAATTGGAAACCAGATTCAAAGAACACAGTGAAGATGAAGTAGTTTTGATTACAAGTTTTTTTCTGTGAAATCATAGCGTTTCTTAGTTTTCATGTATTTTTGTTTCTGAAAAATAACTAATACTTTTTGTCCTAAATATTTTTTAAAGAGGAGGAAATAGCATTGGACTCTGCAAGTAGCTATTTTTGTCATATTTATAGCGGTAGCGGAAAGTAATTCAGAAGAGTTACAGTATAAACATTACAAATTTTACTCTTTAATCTCGTTTCATAGTGACTTTCACTTTATTAATTACACCAAGTTAAAAATATCTACTGTTTACAATGACTAAATTTACTTTTGATTTACTTTTGTTTGATACCTCTTTCCTAATTTCAATTTTATATATGTTGGTTTTCTATTTATTCTAAACCTTTGATTCACTAAATAATCACACGTACTAAAATTCGTATGTATCATCTATTGCACGTTTTTTATTATTCGATATGAAATCAGGATCACGTAATCTGCGATCGCAACTACAGTTTTAACAAAATTATGTGAAGCAAATGAGGTAAGCCTTACACAACTTATCTGAACAAAAGTATCCTTAAATCTTCCAATGATGTGTGAATTAGGATTTGATGTTGTTTCTGGATCATATAAGATTTTCCGCTTCCATGGAGAACATTGAAAGCTAGAGTACTCGGAATCATGCCCTGTAATTATACAGCCTTTAACAATCATGAGATACAGTTCGTACAGTTATTCTACGACAAAAGAATGAATAAAATTTTACTATAGAATTCTTAGCCTTGTGTTCAATGTACCAAGACTTAAAACTCGATTAGGTAGAAGATCTTTATGTCATTGAAACTGAGTGATGTTGAAAATACAATAGCTTTTAGTAAGTTTTAAAGAATTTATTTCATATTATTTGTTTTTGGCATTACCAGAGTATGTTTTTGACGTCATTTTTATTAATCCTCTCATACGTATAACACTGTTTGACTGATTACATTATTTAACAAAATTTTTACTTTTTCTTGTTTCTGGGCAGAAAGTGTTATTTCCCAATTGCTTATGCCTAAGTAAATGGTAAATACCTATTTTTCTCTTCAAACATCGCTTTTGTGACCTGGGTGGGCATAACAAAAACATGAATGGAGACTATATTTGGAGGCTGATACGTAAAAGTGATTTACATTACAATTGCAAATCCTGAAAAACTACACACTTCAAAACATTTTTGTTCGTTTTGCATTACATTAGTTAAATACATATAAATCTTGACTTATATGTTATTTTATTCAGACCTTATATAAATGAAAATGTAAAAGTTTGTAGGTTTATAAATAGAAAATAGAAAACTTCATTATTCAGGACACAAAACCAAAGTTTCAAGAGAATAACGGCCATTTTCTCTATTTTTAGAACATAAGTAATTAAGAATAACACATCAAGGAATACAATTTGTGCTTTACATTCTTATTTCGAATAAAGCACAAAGCTACACAATGGACTATCTGTACTCTGCCCACCGAGGATGTCGAAACCCGGTTTTCAGCACTGTGAGTCTTCAGTCATACCGCTGTGCCACTGGAGGTTCTATAACACTGAAGAATCGCTTTAATTAATTGGAAGATAATTAAGACCAAATAATGAGTACACGTTTTACAGTTACAGTTGTATGGTATGATTAGGTAAATGCTCTATAACATAGATGTGCAAAACTATGGATATCTATTTTTATTCGTATAGAAAATTAGCAGAATGGAAGTTCGACCCCTGGTGTCAGTTGCTGGATGTCTCCTGATTTATCTGGCACTCGGTACAGTACTAACGTTTGGAAACATTACTCCTTAAATAACTTCTTACCTGAAACAAAGAGTCAACAAGGACGCAATATATGAAGAAACAAGCTGGATTTTCTATGCATTTATCTCCACATGTTCATTGTTGCACATTGGAGGCAAAGTAGGTTGTCTCATTGGACGTCGCTAGAACATGATTATTGGTTCTTGTATTTTTGGTAAAATGTATGTTTGTATTTATACGTAATAATAATAATAATTGATAGAAATAACGGGAACAGGTCTGTTTAATTCATTAATTTAAATAGTTATAGTATACAATTACAATACACGTGTAATTAACAAAACTTACAAAAGTTTGTATTAATATAGAGACGTCATTAAAATTTTTATTGAAAGAGAACAACATATTTTTACTGAAATAGAGGATTTACTACAAGGTATTTGGGTTTATGAAGTGAAAATTAATGGTTAGTTTTCATCTATTTCAGGTAAATGAATATAAATTTTACGTTTTTCTCTTTTTAGTTTATGTACTTTGTGAGATAGAAAATTTTACTTTATTTTGCTATGGCTTTGTTTGCTATTCGTTTGAAGATACTTCTATCATTTAGTTAAATGTAGTTTAGTCGTATTCAAATGTTAACTCACGTTTTATTTTGTTCACATTCAAAATCAATGTCTGTATATTAATTTAACACGATTTCTTAATTCATTAAAATAATTAATAGCACTAATATTATGTTGTATTGCTAGTAGCAGGATAAGCATTATTTGTTAACTGAATTTTGGATTCTTTACAAATTTTGTATCCCTACTTCATGAACGTTTTCTATCCGATTTCTTATTTTCTCGAAATTTAAGAAATTCAGTGAATATTAAGTTTACTTAAAGCAGAGTTAGAAATGTTATTTATTGATAGCAGTGAGAATTTTTGTTGTTTTTTTCCTATTCATTTACTCGATCAATTTGTACGTTTAGAAGTTCTTCTAACATTAGTTTCAGACCCTACGTTGAAAAATAAAAATATTTGACAATACGCTTGAAAGTGAACGTGGGTATAGTAAACGTTTATTCAAGAAACATATTAACTTCTTATCATATCATGAATTGAAATTACCATTATCTTTTAAATAACACTAATAAACCGACATAATAACAAAATACTTTACTGTAGTAGGTTGATGATAATATAATATTTCTTCAACTCTGGCCCCCCAGTGGCTCAGCGGTATGTCTGCGGACTTGCACGCTAAAATCCGGGTTTCGATACCCGTGGTGGGCAGAGCACAGATAACCCATTGTGTAGCTTTGTGCTTAATTCAAAACAACAACAACAAATCTTCAACTCTGAAGATCAAAACACGATACAAGACAGGAAATGTATTGGGAATATATAAATAACCGAAATAGGAAAAAGTATTGTGAGGACTTTCTAATTCTCTGAACAGAAAACACAAATAAAATTCCAGTTAATTTGTAGTGATAACAATATTACCACAAGAGGAATACCAGAAATAGCACGTAACTGTCCACTAAATACATCAATAAATCCTGCAGAAAGGAGTTTTTGTTTGTTTCATGTAATACTGATAAATGTCTTTAAAAATATTTCCATTACTCACTATATTGATAATAGTTCACAGTTTGATTAGAAATATAACGATGACGTTGCGATAAATGATTATGAAATATGTTGGTATTACGTAGGAAGATTAGAAATGGTGTCGCTATAAGTGGACAACAAAGATATACCGTATAGGTAAAGGAAGAGAATAAAATCCAAAATAATGATACTGTATTTGTACAGCAATATTACAGTGCGATAAAATGAAATAGGAGAGATGGTTTTCCTGTTCTTTATATCTTAAAGGCAGCTCTTCATGTAATAATATTAATGTTAATGTAATGTGTGTGTAATTCTCGTATTTCTTGTACTGGTGTATTCATTCAAGTTAAATAAAAACACTTTTGTCTGTTAGTTTTACGATAGCAGTAACTTACTGGAGTTTTCAACAGAGCCTCGTGAAAACCATAATCACTTATCGTGTGATTGATGCTTTGGGATTTGTCTGTTGTTTTGGCCACCCAGTGATTTCTGTTGTCGAGGTGAGCACAGTTGTTTTGAAAATATCTCAATTAGAAATATTTAAAATGAACAGATAATTTCACATTCTATTTGTTTAAATAACATCATTTAACTATTTTGTTTCTATTAATATAAAGCAATATACATGTAAGTATATACATTTATATCCATGTTAACGTTTATAGCTAACCTAAAATAGTAATACACAAGTTAAGTCTTCGAATTGTATTAATTCTTGAATTCACCATACTTGCATGAACTTTTATGAGAAGGGTTTGTGTAAATACATCGCTAGGAATCTAAACTCTACGTATCACTCCACGTCACGATTCATTTCTGAAAATAGTAGATGTCATAAAAGCTAAAATGCATATATCTAGATACAATAGTAATAATATTGTCTGTTCATTGAGGTTTTAATCATGGGGTTGAAAGGGGGCCATGATGGGTTGCCGTGAATCTTTATACGTGTATTAGTGGAATCTTATAAATTAATGAATCAAGAAATATTTTTCCACTTTTTTATGTATATATTTCATTTTGTACTTCAAGTACATAAACTAACAACAATTTAAGGTTATAATTCTGTTGTTGAGTAACATGTTTTAAGAGACATGTTGGATCGTTGTGTAACAAACTTGCTTTTTAACACATTAGTTGTTACTCAATTTGATGTTTACCTCTCACTGGCAGAATAGTATGTCTGCGGACTTACAAGCTATAAAACTGGTTTTGATATCTTTTGGTTGCTGAGCATAAATAGCCAATTGTATAGAATAGTGCTTAATTCAAAGAAACAACAACAACGAGTTGATCTCTAATAATTATTATTATGTGAATTCGTCACGAATACGTTTCATGAGAGATCTTCTTCATTTTGGTTGATTCACAATGAATCTACTGATATTTGAGTGCCTTCTGTCTCTACGTTGATGAAATTGATTTCGCAAAAAAATTATTTTTTTAATTTAGATATGAGAATTGAGGTTAGTTCCTCAACATATTTTGACGTGTGGTATGCTCACCTTCATGGAACTATCACTAATGTGTAGACGTGGTTTCGCTATCTTTTCTTGTACACTTTTGAATAATCCCGCAAAGCTATAAAAATGGATGTGTTTGTTGATGGAAAATCACATCGTTGCCAATAGTACCAGATAATATATAGTTCATATAATATGTATCTCAACTTAAAAAGTGATATAACATATAGCTTGATTATTTGAAAAGACACGCCATAAAATAAATTAGCATTTTTGTAACAGTTGTTTCCCAACAAGAAAGGCTTCGTGACAGAGCTAGTTGCTTCAGGGTTTGCTGTAACTCCTCTCTTTATGAATAGTGTGCAGACATTTTTTGTAAACCCTAATAATCTACAACCTGCTTCTGATGGGTAAGTTACAAGTTTCTGTGAACTTTTGTGTCGCTTCCATACATAAAACATAGACTTGTTTCAGTTTTCTAGTACTTTTTTTTTTACTTTTTACTCAAAATCATCAATATCCTAACATCTTTTTATTTTAACAGTTAATTTTTTCACTGTACAACTTGCCCAAAGTTTAGAACATTTCGGAAGAAAATTATAATTCCATGCTACAATGAAACTGTTATTTATATGACACTGAAAAAATAATTACTGCGCGATGTGCAAACCCAAACTTCGCGAAATCTTTATTATGTGTTCAGGTAGATTTGCAACAGGATTCACTATTATCTCGTTTCGACTCTGTTTCTCATCACGTAGAACTTTATTTTTCTTCATTCTCAGATGTTTGTCTTTTACATTATATATAAAGTAAAAAATTTTAATGTTCCAAGATAACCTTTCATTAATCATGAATCTTCATAACTGCCATCCAGGGTACGGGTAGCCCGGCTAGTCGAATACAATCTACCAGATCCTGTACATTATTGATTGAAATCATCATTAATTATTTTTAACTTAAAATATTTACGATTTCTTCAAAGGGTTCTATGCCATAGATCGTTTTTTTCATTAAATTTAGAAATATTAAATGGTAGTTGTTGAAACAAGGTGAATGACATTTTAGATACCAGGCAGGAGCAAGGTATTGAAAGAAACAAATTCTGAATTACATTAGGAATTGTAATTATAATTTACACATGATTTTTTTATTATTTTTGTGTGTTGATTTCAGTGTTTGTGTGTAAACATGAAGCTCACCTTGGACTATTTGTATTGTCGAAATCTAGTTTCTATCCTTACAAATAAGTCCGCGTTTATTGGAGTGATGCTGTTCAATCTCATCACTGTAGTATTAAATTAATTATTATTGCAGTTTAGTTTTTTATTAACAAGTAAACGTTCAACATTCTTTCAGATATTTTTACAACGATGAAATTAATGAAACTATTCCTACTTTGTTTCTGATAACGGCAAGTTTTACTGGTGGATTTTCACTGATTGGGTTTCTCATATATAAAGAATTACCACAAGAATTAAAACAAGATAGAAGAGTCTGAATTAACTAGTTTATTGAAGGAACTTTACGTTTCAAAGTAAATCTTTATCATATTATATGAAAAAGTCCGACTTATTTACCAGTGGCAGTTTTCCTTAAGCGAGTTGGGAATCTTTTAATTCTGAATAGTAAGGTTTCTGTGCACGTATGTTAAACTGCAACCAAATTATAAAAACAATTCAGTTGCAGCCAAATATATTGAACCTCTGGAGATATATCCTTTTAACGCTCTGATATATTCCGTTTAACTTCTGCTCAGTTTCATGTTGGTCACGTAATTAATACAAATCCAAATGATTTATAAACGTGAGTTGTTTGCACGATAAGTATCTTCTTATTAAACCAAAACACAGCAGTAAAATAACTTTGGATATTTCCATTACGTTTTTAAACGCTTCATTATTTCTAGCAATACTATATGAATATGAACGTAAGAGTTTTATAAATTATTTATAAGTGCCATTACTCTTCGTGTTTCAGATATGTTTCATTCATTGAGTAGTACCTATTTTCTTCTTCCTTCTTCAGTATTTAAGATTCTATTATTATAAAAAAATAGTGTTACTGCGTATTTGTGAAGAAATTGTGGCTTACGAGAACCGAAGCTGTGAGGACAGATATTTATAACAACGTATAAAAACGTTGGTGGAATTAAATTTCCATATAGAGGGGCTCAGCCAGTGTTTAATATTAACAAAAAATTGGATTGTTTGTTTAAGAAAACAGCCTTTAGAAAAAATGATGGCTTAATCAGTTAATTCAAAGATAAGAAAAGTTGGTACTTCTATTTTCCATTATATTGTGTTGTTAGTTTCTACACATCCAGATCAACCGTATTCATATAAATACATTTTAAATATATTTAATCCAGGAAGAAACAGTATCCTGTGAACTAACATATATGTGCAAAACGTCAAGGCATTCGCGCATTAAAGAATCGAAAACCAAAATTCTGAACTATTGAACGTTAATAAATGATGATAAACTATCTACCTCATTGGTAAAAACTCCAGCCAATGCGAACGCTGATGACCAACAACCGTACAGAAATAATGAAGCTGAACTTCATGTGTCACCTACAAAAGCTCTGAAAATGAAATAATTTTTTTAAAAGTATTTATGTACTCATATTACCTATATACGTTGGTAAATGTTTCTTTTATAAAGTAAATAATGTCTGTAACTTTTAACTCCCGTAACTATGATTAATCTTTTTAAAAAATGTCATTCTAAACCGTCTTGATGTGCGACATAAAACAAACCTTGCAAACAATCACCGACTGCAGTTTTCTAACTTTATACAAAATAAGCAGAAGTTATATTTTGAAACTAAGTAACAACTCCAGATCTGTGTTAAAAATATCTAGCCTGAGTGATGACAGAAATTTTGTTTTTCATTTCAAAATTACTTTCTTACTGTTTTTCGGACATATAAACAGACGTTTATCGAAGAGTATACGTTTCTATCTATCGTTGGTTCTGTAGCTGGAGCTGTTCATGATCATAGTCGGGTGACTGTGGGCTTAATTCAGGACCAATTTTCTTACAAGGTAAAAACGTGTAATGGGAGATGATTGAACTTATGTTGATGCTAAAAATGATTAAAATAATATTTATTGTGTTAAATGTATAAAATCTTTATGTTTAAGCAGTAAGATAGAAAGTTTAGTATAATAAAACTTGTGTTTGAGCTCTGCCGCGTAACAACATTGTTCAATCTTTGCTATGTACATATGCGGAAACATTTCAGTTTGATAATGCTCAGAGATAATGAACTGGTGAAAATAATGTTGAAAATAAACACTATTTTGAAAAAGTGTATAAAACAGTCTAGTGTAACGTAAAGAAAATAATTATGCGAATAGTTTCAGATTACTCATCTAAAAGTGTTTTTCACTGTATTTGTAACATGTCTTTTAGAGAAAACTGTATAAAATCCTGGTTTGTCAGTTCTGTTGTTTGGGGAAATTCATCTTTTCAAGTAAAATATTTTGAACTTGTTTTCCTGTTTTATGCTTGAATATAATATCAGTAAAGAAACAATATTGTAGTAGAAATACTGTTGAAAATATTGTAATAAATAAAGTATAACGTTATTAAAGATGTTTTTATGTCAAATACGACATCGAGTATTAACTTACTTTATACCAATGACATGGAAGAAAGAAAATGAAATTTCACCTTATTGTCATATTTCTAGCACTGTGGACACTATGAAGTAATTGTTATAACACATGTACAAAGAATAAATAAGATACGTCACGTTTTATCTGTCACAAGTGTAGATTCTTGTGTCCGTGTTATGTATTATTGCCAGTGATGTAGGTTCGTGTCTGTGTATAAATAACGACATTGAAAACGAAAACTAACAAAAACATATTTTGACACCTATTGATAATGTGTTTTGGTATAAAACAAAGATCTGTTATTTAGTGAAATTTATCTTTCCAAGCAAAATATTTTGAACTGTTTTCCTGTTTTATACTTTAATATAATATCAGGAAAGAAACACTGTTAATGTGTTGAAAAACATTTCAATAAATAAAGTATAACGTTATTAAAGATGTTTTTGTGTCAGATACGACAATGAGTATTAACTTACTACCAATGATATAAGTTTATCATTAACAATTATTGTTTTCCATCACAGCTATTACTTCAGTTATATCATCGCTCTTTGTTATTTTACAGGTTAGCTGTGTCATTAAGTTACAGTATTTTATTATTATGTCTTCTTTTACAAAATTTCCACAAATTTCATTGACATGCATTAATAGACTAAGACTAGTCACAAGTCTCACTTTAGCCACACCAGTTAGGATGGGTCGTATCAGGGATGAAATAGCGAACTTGATACTAAATATCTTGTTCTATTGAGCAACGGATTCCAGCAATTCGCTTATGTAGACAAGGAAATATTAGGAAAAGGGAAAACAAATGGAGTACACAAGTATATGGATTATGAACGTAAAAATGCTATAATGCAGGTAATTCCTTGACACAGTACATAGATTTAACAGTCTGTGAGTTAAATAGGGAGAAAAAGTATCCTAGGGGACAAGTGGAAGATATTACTGACAGAGGAAAAGATATAATAAAGGAGACAAACAAATAGGTAGTTTTGATGTGTACGTATGAGTTAACCTTATAGGGAAGAGTAAATCAGAGGAGCTAATTAAAAAGAATAAGACGTTAATAAAACATTTAAATATAAATACTATAAATTAACTGTGTCTGGAATACTGACAAGAATTAATTGTGAAGATAAAATTTGGAGTACGTCATCAGAGCTAAATGTTAGACTGAAATTAATATCTAAGGATAAGCAGGTTAGCTGGTTGGACTTATGGGATCAGTTCAGTGGTAGAAGGGCACGTTTTAGAATGGATGATTTGTACTTAAGTAGGAAAAGATCCAGTATGTTTTCAACGGCTAGTAACTCAAGTGTAAGGGAAGATTTAAACTAGGACAGGATAGTGGTGATGGCAGAGACAAACTGAATGAAACAAAACTAACATGAGAATGAACATTTAGCATTGAGAATCAGAATAACAACAGTTATAATAATAAGGTTAACTGTTTCTATGTTATCGCTATAAGTATGAGACTAGAGTACAGGAGAAATACAAAACTTTGATATTATGGAAATAACTAAAACGTTGTTAAATGAAAATGATTTTGAGGACAGAAATTTCTTTGAAATACATGATCATAGTTGCTGCACATGCAGATGTGGGTAAGAATATAGATTTGGTCTATCTGAAATTTTATAAAGCATTAAACAAATTGCCAAGTAAAAGGCATATAAAAACTTATCTTTGTAGGCGTGATATATAAGTTAACATATTTCATAGAAGAGTTGCCTGATGGTAGAAAACAGAAGAGTTATTACAAATAGAATTAAAGTTGCAAGTTTTGTACCTCAGGTCTATTAGGACCATTGCTCTTTTGATTTACATTAATAACATACATGTAGGAATGGTCAATAAATTATTTAAAGTTGCTGATGATATTGAGGTATTGAGTGCTGCTGGTTGTAAAGAAGATGCGTCTGCTTTAAAAAGAATTTAGAGTATTTAGTCAGTTGGGCAAATAAATTACAAATCGATTTTAAATGTAATAAATGCAAGATAAATGAATAACACGAAACGCGTCATGAAAATGGGATATTGGTGTATTTGTTGATCAGTCTATAAAACCATTAAAATGTGTGTTGTTGATAGAGGTAGAGAAAAGAACATTTTATATTATATCGACAGAAATATTGAATTCAAGTCTAAAGATGTTTTATTTTCATTGTATAGGGAACTAGTTACTCTACATTTGCAGCATTGTGTTCTGTTTTCTCAGGGAAAATATATATAATTGTTGTAAAGGGTTTATTGGAGGTTATTAAACTGGCACCTGGGTTGTCATATGAGGTGAGATTACGATTCTTACAATTGTTTTCTCTTGACAAAAGAATAGTTAAGGGGATCTGATTGAAGTGCTAAATATTGAAAAAAGTAGTTGCTTATGTTGGTGCATCACCATTCTTCATGCTTAGCAGTAAGAATAATAGACTAAGGGACACAAGTGTAGATTTAGGCAAGGTAGAAACTTCAAGTAAGACAATTTCATTTTTGAAATAGAATTTGTTGCCTTTGGAAAGAGCTGCTTTCGGATGTCATGGGGGCAGTAAATTTGACCGAGTTGAAAATAAAACTTGGTAGAGATATGAATGACAAGTTTTTACCCTTTTTCCATTATTTAATAGTTTTAGTTTCGCTGAGATGATGAAACATCCCAGCTGAACAAATCAGTCCCTTGTTGACCCTAAACATTACGTTATGTTTTTTCTTTGTTTAACATTTCGCGCAAAGCTACACATGATCTATCTATGCTAGCCGTATCTAATTTAGCAATGTAAGAGGGAAACCAGCTGGACATCACCATTCACCGTCAACTCTTGGGCTACTTTTCTGCCAACGAATGGTAGGATTGACCATTTCACTGTAACGATCCCCGGCTTATCAGCCGATAGAGCAAGTATATTTGGTGTGACGGGGATCTAACCAGCGACTCTCAGTTTACGAGTCGAGTTACTTATGCACCTGGCTATGCCAGGCTCATTATGTTTTGTTCGCATGAGTGTGTTTTTTATAGCAGAGCAGCATCTGGCTATTTGTTGTGTCTACTGAGGAAAATCGAACCGTAATTTTATCGTCGTAAATCTGAAGACATACCGCTGCCACAGACAGGGACTGTGTTATAGAGGTTGAAGTGTGACACCATATTTATGTATGTTTTTTATGGCAAAGCCATACATTGGAATTTCTGCTGAGTCCACCGAGTGGAACGCATATGTAAATGTGCATATACAAATAATATGTAAAGTAATAAATAATGTCTAGATAACCATTTGTTAACTGATGGCTGATTAATAAATTAGATGCAAATGGTGTGCAATTCAATAATTAATATTTAATTTATTATTACTTATAGGTTAGTTAATTAAATAATGAGGTATAGATTATGTAAACATCAATAATTACATATTGATTATTATTTTATAAATGTAATATTGAGCATTCACCTTTTAATTATGATTACGCCATCAACACCACAAAAAGAATTGTTAACACTATTCTCTTTTATACAGTTATATTTAATAAATACGTGATATTTGTTTTGCCTTTATTATTAACCTTGTGTTGCTCTAATGGTTTTAAAATATTTATGGAAATTTAACATTTTATTTAGAAAGTTAAATAAGCTTATTGTTACGTTTTTTGCATGTTTTATGTAGACTAAACGCAACAGAAAGACACAGATAACAGCTTGTATAATTTATTACAATAAGCTATTATATATATGACAGATATAACATAAATTATATAATAACAATGACAGATATTAAGTTTAAACCTTCAAAATTAATTACAACACAAAATGGTACTGGCCTGTATCTAATATAATGATCTAGAATGAAAGTCCAAAAGTCCAGATCAGAAATCCACAATTCTAGTCTAGGGTGATTATTTGGTCCCACGAAGAAATACCGAAGTTTGAATGAAGAAGTTCAGGAACAATCCACAGTTCAATAAATTCGACGAAGTTCTTTTCACGATGTTTTCGACGAATGTCTCAACTTGTTGTTTTCCAAATTTTCCCGTTCTCCCTAAAACAGTCCTACACGTGTTGGCCTTCAGTATAACCAGTAATTCAAATGAATCGTAAATATTGATGAAGTAAAATCACAGCTTCTGTAGATCTAGCTCTAATCACAAATCCAAGTTGAATAAACTCACAGCAAACACTTAAACTTTCTCAAACGAGTGACTGACTCTTCTATTCATCGAATAAAAACTAATGACTCTTCCTATTTCTCGCTTCTCCGTCTGTTTATATATTAGTAGGCCTTGGCTTTTCGAACAATCGCGTAACTTCTACAGAACTCCAGAGCAATACGCGCATGTCCGTTCTTGCACGAGACTTGTCGTCTAGACACTAGGCCGCCACATTTCATTTATAGTCAATTGATTGATCTACCTAATTCTAGAAATTTCTAAATGTTATTTTAAATGAATAACAACATATTTTTTATTGGTTTAAACTTTGAAACAATAATATAAACATGGAAATATAAATAATAGATATGAAAATCCAAACACAACACGACATGTGGTCGTTTACAAAATATTTACACGACATTTACATAACACTTATATATTTTCTTTTAAAAATGACAGCGCTTCATCATTTCTTTCTTAACACCAAAACTGGGATGATTTCCAAAATTTTAATTTTTGTTAAAATAAAAGAGCGTTTTCCTTAGAAATGGTATTTTACTTATTTGTAATGAGCAAAAATGAATAAAAAATAAGAAAACGATATGCTAGTTGAAAGGATGTAAAGATACAAGCTATAATGTCGGATATAAACATGTTCCCCAGGTTTTGGAGATGACTAGTGAAGAACATGCACATTGCGATGAGAGTAAACCATCTATCAGTCTTCACACCCATTTCGTCAGTCTCACATAAAGAAAAATAAAGTCAAGAAATAGAAGTAGAAATAATAGATAGAGAAATAGAAATGAGATGAACGGGATGTTTGTGCCAAGGTCCACAACGTTTTTCATCTCTGTCATCTTTAACTGCCTGCAGATAGTTATGCGAAGACAACTGCTCCGAAATATAGAAGAAAATAAAATGAATTAAAGTAATAAGAATAAGGAAAATGGGGTTATTTTGGGGTAAGTAAGTTAATTAAATTTACCTCTTGAAGTTAGCATTCCAGCCCTATTAAGGTAGAAAGGAACGAATTGGTAGCCAAGTAAACGAATTATACTAGTATGAAGTGTCCCACCGAGTTATCAAAATTAACTAGTAAAACTCCCAACTACCACCCATTAACCCTATTGTGACTACCACGTTCAAAGTAAGCCTTTACATGCGGTAAGATATACATCTGCATGAAGTCATGCCACGCTATTAAATTGCCTTATGCAAAAGTAAATATAGTTGTTATAAATTTTTTAGTAAAATTGTTTTAATTTTTGTTTCTTTATATTTATTTACCACATTCTTACATTTGTTACAGAACAGTTTGATAATTTTATTCAAAGTTTCTTTATCACATCAATTAACTATTAAATTTTGTATTATTATTTCAACATTTCTGATGTATTATTGTAACTTATTACAAATTTTACAACATCTGAATAATTGGAAAGTTATAATGCTCATAAGAGAAGGGTGCGGTGTCGTACTATTAAAAGAGGGTAAACCATAAATTATAAATTCAAATTATTTTCTTTTATATATAAAATATATGCATGAATATCGTTAGCAATTATTTTAATTTATACATTTAAATAATGTGCTTTGGTATTAGATGTTGAAGTATTTTCAGTTTCTAATTCTGGTGGATAAATTGTGTTAATAAACTTTAGTTCAGGATTATTTATACTAATTAAATAATCTATACATTCCTAAGTTAAGATAAAATTATCTGAATTTTGTTTTTATTTCAATAAATCTATTCTCATAATGGTAAAGATATAAATTTGCTATACAAGTTGAATAATTTGCCCCCATTGGAACTATTACTTGTTTAAAAACTGGATATTGAAAAATATATAATTATTGTAGGTACACAAAGTTGATATATCTTTTATGTTTTTGGAGCTAAATCTTCTTTCCTCCAGTTGAATAACAGGATAACAGAAATGTTCCGTTAATGAATTGAAAACAAAGATAAAATCTTTTAATGGAATTGTGGTGTAGAATGTGGTGAAATCAAATGTTTCAATATTATTTATTTGTTTACAATTTCGTAGATACTTTAAAATGGGTTGATTATTTTTTATTATCAGGTTTTTTTTTCATTTACACTTTTGTTTTTAGTTTCATCAATTAAAAAATTAAGTAATTTATTCACTTCATATAAAATTTAATTAGTTTAAAATCTTTAATAATAATTTTTATAACCAAAATCAATCCGAAACAAAAATAAAATAAAATTAAAACTTTGTACTAACTAAAGGATTCCAAGGTACCAGATATAATGTGGGATATAAAAGGTACTCTAGGTTATCGAGAAAACTGAGGAAATACAACAACATTGCGGTGGAGATACGTTGGCTATCACTCTGCATTATATAGTGGTGGACCAGTTGGAACTTCGTATTTATAACTGATGGTAAGCTTTAATTTTCACAATAAAAGATATTACTTTTTTATAGTTTGATCAATAATTTTTAGAAATCTTCAACTCACTGAATACTTTGCGTCTAAAATTAATTAGCAAATATGAAGGTTTTTATTAGTAATTCCTCTTTTTCTAAACTTGATATACTATTGAATTTTAATTAGCAACACAATAATCTTTATTGTTATTCAACGCAGTAGAATTATTAAAATAGTGATAAAATTTCTAAGAATATAATACTTTTAGTTTAGAAATGTAGAAGTTCTCTCGTTAAAGTCTGTTGGTGTTTTCATTAACAATTTCTTATGTCCTTACCTTAACAGAGGTAAACACAGTGATTTCAAAAATAAATTTTATTTCTATAGAATTCATTAAATTATTTTTAAATTGAGATATATGCAAAAAGTTTGAATTTTGACCCACCTGTAGAGATACGCACAAAACTTGTTAAGATGCTGTTGGGCAGCCTTTATCTTCAGACATAAATATTTGCTTAGCAGTGAAGATACTAGCAGCAGAACAAAGAATTGTGTGAAGAATGAAAATTGCAAGTGCAAATGATAAATTTTAAGTGCTGGAAAACTGATTTCGGTTTAACAAATCAAGGAAACCAGTTGAAATAGCTTTCGTATACTAACACTGGTTATTCCCGTGCTATTAACATTTAGATACTTTTCGGGTGATAGAAATTATAAAAAAGTCATAGTTTAAAGAAAAGAAAAATATAAGTCAATCGCACAACAACTACCATCTTATTTGCTGACGATGCCTTTCGTCACACATTGGTAATAGTAAATACATTTAAAGGTTTCTGATGTATAAAACAGTCTGTGAAATTAATTTTTTCGTTTATATTTGTATCATCAAAGTAAAAAAATAAATAACCAAGAGTGGGTTAATATTGAAAATATTGTGGAAAGGAATTTGTTTGTTTGTTTTGGAATTTCACACGAAGCTACGCGAGCGCTATCTGTGCTAGCCGTCCCTAATTTAGTAGTGTAAGACTAGAGAGAAGGGAGCTAGTCATCACCATCCACCGCCAACTCTTGGGCTACTCTTTTACTAACGAATAGTGGGATTGACCATCACATTATACACCCCCACGGCTGGGAAGGCGAGCATATTTAGCGCGATTACAAGTCACACGCCGTACGCGATCGGCCATGCCAGGCCCGTGGAAAGGAAATACAATGTATAACATACAATAGACAAAGTATTAAACTGTATAAATGAAACCAGCTATGAAAAAGAAACAGAAACAAAAGAAATTGACAAAACTCAGTTAGGATATATCTTGATGTGTCCCCGTGTTTTGTTTTATCAAATACTCCATATGTATTAATATTTTATTTAAGCGACCAAACAATTGAACTATTTTCAGATAATTCGCTGTGATGTTTTCGCCATATCTGCGATTCCTTTCTGATATCTTGTAGTCTGAAAGAAAGATAGATTATAAAATACATAAACCCTCCATAAATCAACGGTTAGTCTGTGGGCTCAAGACGCTAGAAACCAGATTTTTATACTCATGGTTGCAGTGCTGGATTAAAGTGGAGTTCTGTTAACATTTTGGAATAACGATACAAATAATTAACTCTTGCCTCTATTCTTCTGGACTCACGAACCGCAAATTCCTTACTTGGTTGACATATGCATTATTCCTGTACAGATGGCGGGCCTAGCGTAGCTAATCTAATTCATTTCACGAAAGTTTCAACCCAGTTACAAATGAAATAAATGAAATGCCAGATCAAATACCTTATAGAGTATCATAAAATCTTATAATTTGTTTCTATCACTACCAGAAAACGTTTCAAAATTAAATGTTTGTTTTTTTAGCAGTATCTATTTGTGTTTTACCGTAAGCATAAAACTTTATGTGATTCTCTTTATTTTTATATTTCGTATTAGTAACGTACGTCATATGTTAAAAACATAAAATACGTATGTGTTTAAAACGTTAATGTCGTAGAGCAAAAGTTTTAGACGACAAATATGAACTGTTGCATCTCAAACTTTTTGCTCTGAAATTTACACCAACAAACATTTATACACATGAAGGCGGAGAACGATTTTTTATTTACACATCAGGTATAATTTCTTAATTTGGCTACACGCACCATTTCTTAATACATAATTTGTCTGAAATTTACCGAAGGTATAACATCCTGGTACTGACGTGAGTTTTTTACTTTCTCTTGTCGTATGCACGAAAGATAGAAATTCCCTTTTGTCTGTGAAAGTACCCTTCACAACAAGTGCAATCGTCTTTATACAATTTCAAACATTTCTACCAATAAAGATTTTATTGTTATAACAAAATAACTTTTCATGACTATTTACCTCTAATATCGAAAGTCCTTCAATTCTTCAATTAATTTTCCTCTAAATAGTTTTTCTATTTGTCACGCTTAACCATTTTTAAACAACAGTCGCAGAAAATACAATTTAAAATGATTTCGGATATTTAAACAAAAACTGATCCAGAGGCAACTAATATGTGAGAGGAATATGACAGTGTACATATATTTAGATATATAAAAATAGATATCTGAATCTTACATATCCTTCGATATCAGTAAACAGAGCTGTAAAATATTGAATGTGTGTGTATTTTTCGTACAGCAAAGCCACAAAGGGCTATCTGCTCAGCCCACCGAGGGGAATCGAGCCCCTGATTTTAGCGTTGTAAATCCGGAGACATGCCGTTGTACTAGAGGGGGCGTAAAATATTGAAACAAGAACAATTGCGAGAAAAGTGACAAAATGGATGACAACCTTGGATGGATGTGTATTCCTTAGAAAGTTTGACTGCTTACATACTTAAACAATAAAAAATAATAAATTTGTATGGTTAAAAACCCGTAAACTTAAATCCCCTATTTTTTTCTTTTAGTTTTGCGCGAAATTCAAAAGAAACAAACTGCCTGAGGAGTTATGGGTTGGTAGTAACCCGTCGTCGGTAATTTAAAAAACAACAACAAGAAAGCGAACTTTCAATGCTAAAATTAGGGGTTCAGTTCCCTACAGTAAACACAGGAGAGAACCTGATGTGACTCTGTTATAAAATAAACAAAGACAATATTTTTAGAGAAATACCATTTGCTTTTGCAAGAAGAAACTAAAGAGATGATATATTACAATCGTAGATTTAAAGTTTTACGTATAAGTCGAAATAGTAAACTCGAAAGCTTGAGAAATTAGGTCAAATTATTAATTATGTTTGTTGTTATGGAGACAAGGTCATGTAGCCGTGTTATTAAATGTCGAAACACATCTTTCAGTAAGGCGAATGATGTCACATACGTGCTTCTTTTATTTAAAGCTAGTTTGAAAGAAACATTATATTCAATATGTGTTATTTTATTACGCTGAATATTGGACTTGGACTTTCTGAGTTTTGATTACCATCGTTAGCAAGTTCTGAAATTTATCGATATGAGCACTGAAACTTATCACTTATATACTGGTGTACTTTAATATATAGTTTAGTTTGTTTTGAATTTCGTGGAAAGCTACACGAATGCTATTTGCCCTAGCTGTCCCTAATTTAGTATTGTAAGAATATTTGGGCTACTGATTTCTAACGAATTGTGGTATTGACAGAACTTTATAACGCCTCCACGTCAAAAAACCGAATATGTTTCATGCGACGAGGTTTCAAACTCGAGACCCTTAGATTAGGAGTCAAGCGTCTCAACCACTTGGCCATTCAGGACCAACATATAGTCTATTTCATTTATTTATACACTGCTGGCCGAAATGTTAAGGCCGATAAACATAAAGAAAAGATATGCATTTTACGTTTTTAGACTCAACAACTTATTTGAGTAGAGCTTCGAAAGATGAAAGTAAGAAAAGGAAAAACAAAAATAAAAACACTTTTTTAAAATTTAATAGAGAAAATGTGAACACTATAAAATTGTCATAAATACCAGCTGGTTAAAAGTTTAAGACCATATCAAAAAGAAGTCTTAAACAGGGTAGGAAATGCCCAAACAATAGGTCTTAGAAGTGAGTGTTACGGCCTTAATTGCGAATAAATACAAACATTCGTTTTGACATGGTCGATATGAAAGTTTGCAGAAAGCTGGCTGGAATGTTATTCCTAGTGGTAAAGATGGCTTCACAAAGATCATGCACTGTTTGGAATTGGCATCCATTCCTAAATACTTTCATCCTCAGATATTTTCAGTGGGGTTCAGCTCGGGCGAACACACTGGATGGTCTAAAACAATGACGTTATTCGCCATAAAAAAGATCTTTGTCATATGGACAATGTGGATTGCAGCTTTGTCATGCTAAAAGATCTCGTCATTTGCATACAAGCAAATACCTTCAGTCAATAAGGAAGCTCTCTCCAACACGGCAATGTAGCCAGCTGCTGTTTGACACCCCTGTATATCCTGAAGCTTAATTGTTCCATGGAAGTAGAAAACTCAAAGAAACACCTTTATACCTGTATTAATAAATACATCACACATCTAAGATGAACCTGACGATGACCGAAGAAGGTCAAAACGTTGTTTGCTCCATATTTTTCTCTACAAGTGGGTTTTCTCGTCATCTCGGAATGTGAATTATTGTTTTGTTCAGGATAAAAAAGTAATTTTCCAACAAGCTCAAAACATCTACTATTTTTTTACATAATTCCCGCCTTGTTTGTGTCCATAAGTGTAAAACAATAAAAAAGATTACACTTACACTAATGCTTGAAACCATCTGTTCCAGAACACAAGGTTTTACCTCGTTATACCTATGCATCAATATTTATTGAGTTGTGCGCATGCACACAAATAGAACAGCTGTCATACAAGAATAAAAATAATTTGATAAAATTTATTTCACTTTCTCTCAAGTCATAGGGTTTTTTAGTTTTCATGTATCATATTTTCTGTTACGTTTAAATTAACTATTACATTTTGTCCAAAATATTTTTTGAAAAATGGAAGAAACAAAATTGGACTCTGTAAGTAGCTATGTTTGTTATATTTATAGAAGTAGTGAAAAGTAATTCATTACTGTTAAAGTATAAACATAACAAATTTTACTCTTGAATCTCATTTCATAGTGACTTATACTTTACTAATTACACGAAGTTAAAAATATCTGCCCCCCAGTAACTCAGCGGTATGTCTGCGGACTTACACGCTAAAATCCGGGTTTCGATACCCGTGTTGGGCAGAGCACAGATAGCCCATTGTGTAGCTTTGTGCTTAATTCAAAACAACAACAACAACAACAATAAAAATATCTACTGTTTACAATATATTAATTTATTCCGGATTTCCTTTTTCCAAGAAACCACTTTCTAAATTCCAGTTTTATATATGCTGGTTTTCTATTTCTTTTAAACCTTTGATTCAGAAAATAGTTACACGGACAAAAATTAGTCGTTCCTTATTGTTTTATGTTATGTCACGATCACGCAATCTTCGATCTCAACAGTAGTTCTAACAAAATTATGTGAAGCAAATGAGGTAAACCTTGCACAACGTATTTAAACAAAAGTATCTAAACCCGGTTTCTAGCACTGTGAGTCCTCAGTCATGCCAATGTGCCGTGGGCGGGTCTATAATACTGAAGAAATTTTTAAGTTATGGAAAGACAATTTAGACGAAATAATCAAAATACATTTTACAGTTGCAGTTGTATGATGTGATTAGTTAAATGCTCTATAACATAAATCTGCATAACTATTTCTTTAATTTCATTGAAACTATGTAGTACAAGTTTTATTCGTGCAGAAAATTAGCAAAATGAAAGTTCGACCCCTGGTATCACTTGCTGGATGTTTCCTGATTTATCTGGCACTCGGTACAGTACTAACGTTCGGAAACATTACTCCTTACATAACGTCTTACCTGAAACAAAGAGTCAAGAAGGACACAACATATGAAGAAACAAGCTGGATTTTCTACGCATTTATCTCTACATGTTCATTGTTTTACTTAGGAGGCAAACTAGAATGTCTCATTGGACGTCGCTGGAGCATGATTATTGGTTCTTGTATTTTTTGGTGAGATGTATGTTTCTATTTCTATGTAATAATAGTAATAACGAATAAAAACCAATAGAAAGAAAAATTATTTACTGAAAAAAGTGAGAATTATTGTTGTTTTTGTTTTGCTATTCATTTACTCGATCATTTAGTACGTTCATAAATTAATCCTACTTTCATTTCAGAGCTTACGTTGAAACATTAAAATATTTGAAAATAGGCTTGAAAGTGAGCGTGGGTATAGTAAACGTTTATTTAAGAAACATATTAGCTTCTTATCATAACATAAATAGAAATTACCATTATCTGTCAAATAATACTAATCAACTGACATAATAACAAAACACTTCACTGTAGTATATTGATGATAATATAACATTTCTTCAACTCTGAAGTTCAAAACACGGTGCAAGACAGGAAATTTATTGGGAGTATGGAAATTAACAAAATAAGAAGTAATGTGAGGACTTTGTAACTCTCTGAACAGCAAACACAAATACAATACCAGTTAATTTGTAGTGATAACAATTTTACCACTAGAGGAGTACCAGAAATAGCACGCAACTGTCAACTAAAGTACATCAATAAATCCTGAAAGAATGGAGTTTTTGTTTGTCTTAGGTAATGCTACTGAATGTCTTAAGCGATATTTCCGTTACTAAATGTATTGACAACAGTTCACAGTTTGATTAGAAAAACAAAGATGACGTTGCGATATATAATTATGAAATATGTTGGTTTTAAGTAAGAAGATGAGAAATGGTGGGCAGTAAGTGTACAACAAAAATAAACTGTATAGATAAAGAAATAGAGATAAATCCAAAATAATGATATTGTATTGGAAGAGCAAATATTAAGTAATAAAATGGAATAGAAGAAATCTCTACATATAATATATACTTTTTGTAAATGTGAATGTTATGTGTGTGTAACTTTCGTAGTTTATGTACTGGCGTATTTATTCAAGTTATATAAAAATCATTTTCGACTGTTAGTTTTGGGATAGCAGCAACGTACTGGAGTATACAACACAGCCTCGTAACAACCATAATCACTTATGGAGTGATCAATAGTTTGGGACTTGTCTGTTGTTTTGGACACCCTGTTGCTACTGCTGTCGAGGTGAGCACAGTTCTTTCCAAAAAATATCAGTTAGAAATCTTTGAAAAACAGATAATTTCATGTTCAAGTCGTTTAAGAAATATCTTTTATCAATTTTATTTCAATAGCTATTAAGCAATATATATGTAAGTATACACATTTATGTATCTATGTTATCGTCCATAGGTAACCTACAATAGTAATACACGTTAAGTTAAGTCTTCGAATTGTTTTAATTATTGATTTCAAAATATTTGAATAAAATCTTATGAGAAGTATCTTTCAACTATTCGAGTGGGAATCTAAACTCTGTAAGTGTCACTCCACGTCACGATTCATTTCTGAAAATAGGAGGTGTCACAATAGCCAAAATGCATTTATCTGGATACAATAGTTATAATACTGTCTGTCCATTGCAATTTTAGTGACGGGGTTGAAAGGGGGTCTTGATGGGGATGTCGTAAAACATTATAATTGTATAAGTGTTATGTTATAAATTAATAAAACAAGAAATATTTTCCCCCTTTTTATGTATATATTTCATTATTTCATTTTGTATTTGAAGAACATAAGCTAACAAAAATATAAGGTTATAATTCTGTTGCTAAGAAATTTGCTTTTTCTACATATTAGTTGATAATCTATTTGATGTTTACCTCTCACTGGCAGAACAGTATGTTTGCAAACTTAAAGCTAAAAAACATGTTTTGATACCTTTTGTTGGCTAAGCACAAACAGCCAATTGTGTAGATTTGTGTGCTTAGTTCAAAAGAACAACAACAACTAGTTGATCTCTGATAATTATTATTATGTTAATACGTCACGAATATATTTCGTAAATGAACTTAATTCTGGTTAATTTACGATGGAATTTACTTACATATGACTGCCTTCAGTGCTTGTTTTTTGCCTCTACGTTGGTGAAACTTGATTTCGCAAAAAAATTATTTTCGAAGTTAGCTATGAGAATTGAGGTTAGGATATGCAAGGGTGTGGCAATTAGTGCTACAACATTTTTGGTGTGCGGTATGCTCGCCTTCATGGAACTATCACTAATGTGTAGACGTGGTTTTGTTTTCTTTTCTTGTATCACTATCACTAATTTGTCAACAAATAAACTGAATAATCTCGTAAATCAATAACAAAATGCATGCGTCTGTTGATCCAAATACATATAGTTACCACTGATAACCAGATAATATATAGTTCATACATTGCGTTTCTTAACTCATGAAGTGATATAACATTTATCTTGACTATTTCAAAAGACACGCCACAAAATAAATTAACATTTATTTTCACAGTTGTTTCCGAAAAAGAAAGGCTTCGTGACAAGGCTAGTTGCTTCAGGGTTATCTGTAACTCCTCTCTTTATGAATAGTGTGCAGACATTTTTTGTAAACCCCAATAATCTTCAATCTGCTTCTGATGGGTAAGTTACAAATTTCTGTAAACTTTCGTGACGCTTCTACAGATAAAACACTCTCTATTTGTTTCAGTTTTCTGCTACCTTTTTTACTTTTTACTCAAAATCACCAAAATTCTTACATCTTTTTTATTTTATCAGTTATTTTTTTCATTGAACAAGTCTCAAATATTTAGAACATTTAGGAAGAAAGTTATAAAGGTTGTAAAATCATGCTATAATGGAACATTCACTTATATGACACTGAAAAAAAATACCGCGCGATGTGCAAACCACAAATTTGCTGAAATTTATTGTGAGTACATGTACATTTAGTTTAGAAGTCACAGTTTCGTCTCCGTTTCTCATATAGTAGAACTTTTCTTTATTTTCAGGGTACAAATATGACGTTATGAATGCATCTCACGCGGATGTAAATCGCTGGCACCATCTGCATAAATATGATAGTTCTGTTTGGACATATGAATGTTTTGCTCGGTTTTGTAACCACTACTTTGTTCCTCTCGATGGACCTTCATCAAATTTGGTATGAAGGTTTGTTAAGTTCATGAGGAGATATATGCAAACTTGCGGTTTCATATTTTGTGTTTTGCTCATTTTACGGGCATTTTCTTAAAATTATATATAGAGGAAACAACTTTGCATATTCCAAAACAAGGTTTCATTCATCACGAATTTATATAAGTGCCGGCCAGTATACGGGTACCCCAGCTAATTGTACACAATATACCAGATCCTGCAGATTATTGTTTGAAATCATTCTTAATTCTTAATTATTTTTATTCTAAGATATTTATAATATTTTCAAAGGTTTATGTGTCATAAACTACTATTTCATTACATTCATTAAATGTAGAAATATTTAATGTAAGTTACTGAAACAAGGTGAATGACATTTTAGATACCAGGCTCGAGCAAGGTGTTGGAATATTGTATAACATCTGAAATTGAAACTATAATTTACCTATGAGTTTTATTTATTAGTTTTGTGTTTTAGTTTCACAGTTTGTAGTTAAATATAAAATTTCATCTTGGACTATCTGTATTATCGAAACCTAATTTCCAACCTTATATATAAGTCCGCGTTAAGTGGAGTGATGCTGTTTAATCTCATCACTGTAGTGTTAAATTAATTCTTACGTGAGTTTAGTTTTTTATTAACAAGTAAATATTTGACATTCTTTCAGATATTTTAACAACGACGAAATTATAGAACGTGTTCCTGCTTTGTTTCTGATAACGGCAAGTTTTACCGGTAGCATTCTACTGATTGGGTTACTCATGTATAAAGAATTACCACAAGAATTAAAACAGGTGAATGAAATAGTTTATTAAAGAAACTTCAGACTGTAAAGTGAATCTTCATCATATGATATGAAAAAGTTAGACTTATCTACTAGTGGCAGTTTTCGTTAAGCGAGCTGGGAATCTTTTAATTCTGAATTGTAAGGTTTGTGTGGACGAATGTTAAATTCAAACGAAATTATAAAAATAATTTAGTTTCAACTACATATGTTGAACATCTGGAGATATATTCTTTTAACGCTATAAAATGTCCCGTTCAACTTATGATCATGTTTTACGTTAGTCACATATATAAGACAAACCTAAAATATTTATAAAAATGGGTTGTTTATAAGATAAACATTAAACCCAAACACGGCAGTAAAAGAACTTTGTTTATTTCCATCACATTTTTAAACGCTTTACTATTCCGAGCATTTTTACTCTAAATGAGCGTTAGTGTTTTATAGATTATTAATAAGAACCATTACTCTACGTGTTCCAGAGATGTTCCATTAATAGAGTAGTACCTGTTTTCTTCTTCTTTCTTCACTATTTAAGATTCTATTGTTAAAAAAAATAGTGTTACAGCGTATTTCTGATGAAAGTTTGGGTTATGGGAACCGAAGATGTGAGGACAGATGTTTGTATAGAAACGTTGGTGGAATTAAATTTTTATCAAAAGATGCTCAGCCAGTGTTTAATAATAACGAAAACTCGTGTGTGTTTTTAGAAAACAACTTTTAGTAGAATTATATCTTGATCAGCTAATTTAAAAAAAATTAGAAGAGCTTCTACTTCTATTTCCTATTGTATTCTATTGTCAGTTTCTACACACACAGAACAACTGTATTTATATTTTTAATCCAGGAAGAAACAGTATCCAGTGAACTAACACATATGTGCAAAACATCAAGGCATTCGTGCATTAAAGAATCAAGTACAAATACTTTGGACTATAAAACTACAGTAAATAATGAAAAACTTTCTTCCTCACTGGAAGAAACTCCAGCCAATGCGAACACTGATGACCGACAACCGTACAGAAATAATGAAGCTGAACTTGATGTGTTACCAACAGAAGCTCTTAAAATGAAAGAATTTTATCTTTTGTCAATAGTTTGTATCAGCTCATATTATCCATATATGTTGGTGAATGTTTTTTACAAGGTAAGTAGTATCTGTAACTATTAACTGCCATAACTAAGATTAACCTTCAGAAAATATTAATTTTATTGTCGTTATAAACAGACTTCTTGTGCGACATAAAACAAATTCTGAACGAATCCATTGAGTGCAGTTTTCTAACCTTATATAAAATAAGCAGAAGTAATATTTAAAAACTCCAAGTAAAAACCCCAAGGCTGTGTTAAAACAATCAAACCAAAGTGATGATTGAAGGTTTTTTTCATTTGAAAATTACTTTCTTACTGTTTTCCAGACATATGGACAGACGTTTATAGAAGACGATACATTTCTATCTATCGTTGGTTCTGTAGCTGGAGCTGTTCATGCTCTCAGCCGGGTGACTGTGGGCTTAATTCAGGAAAAAATATCTTACAAGGTAAAAACGTGTAAAAATGTGATTGAACTTACGTTGTTATTTAAATTATTAAAATAATATTTGACATGTTAGATGTATAAAATCTTTATGGTTAAGTAGTAAGATAGAGAGTTCAGAATAATAAAACTTTTTTCTGAGCTCTGCTGTGTAACAACATTGTCCATTCTTATCCTTTTTACATGAAGAGAAAATATATCAGTGTAATAATACTCAGTGAAACTGAAACAGTGAAAATATTGTTAAAAAACACTCTTTTGAAAAAAGTGTTTAAAATAGTTTAGTTTAACGCAGATAAAATAATAGTACGAACGTTTTCAGATTGCTCACCTATTCAGTTGATTTGATGAGCAATCAGTTTTTCTTACAGAAATGAAAGTATAAGAATCACGCACTTAATCCAAACTCCAGACCGAATAATGTGAACTTATAATAAAAACATCTCTCTGGATTATATATAATGATTTTTTATCCTTCTTTATAGATGTGGTTTTATGTTTATTGTATCTTAAATTTGTTTTTTAACTTTAGTCACTTTAAGCTATGACATCATATTTTTAGTTAACGAGTCTTCTCCTGCTGGGAATACAGGCAGTTTTACTGTTCACTATGGTGGCGACATCCCTTGAAGGAAAAGTTATGTACATGTTCTGGATTTGTGGGCTCTCTTTTACATTTTCTCTTGATTTTGTCTGTGTTCCGGCTGCTGTTGCTGAAGTTTTTGGATTTAAATACACTTCTGAAATTTTCGGAATCGTAATTTTTACATCAGTAAGTACACAACATTATATCAACTTTTTATTGCTAAAACAAACTAAATAAATGTTTCTTTAAAGAAATTATTCAACTATACATGGTTTCTTTAAAGACCAACCCACTTTGTGAAAATGTTATTTCCTTAAACCCACGTTATATTCTAGATTTCAAATTATCAGAAATAAATTCCATATATATTTCTACAATACATTGAGTAAACATAACGAGTTTTAACTAATAATTCATGGCTTTTCATTTCAGACGGCTTCCTTCTTTCTCTGGTCCTTATTTATCCATCGTATTATTTCGTCGTTAGGATGGTTTGCTACATTTTGTGTGACAGCGACTGTTTCTTTCACAGGTCAGAATAATTTTGTTTTAGTTTAGAAATTACAAGTTTTCTATTTTACTGTATTTTAAAGAACAGTGTTTGTTATTTTTATCATTCGTTTCCTTGGAAAAAAAAGTAAATAAATGTCTAATTCACAACGCAAATTAACTGCCATGTTTTTATGATGCTTAAAACAGTCGCACTCTATGACACTCAAGAGCAATGAAGACTATATGTTATTTGTATCCTAAATGATCTAATAAAAATTAGATTTAGCGTTGCAATGTTTTCTTGTTAGAAATGCAATAATGTAAATTAGTTTTAGTTACTTAATTAATGGATTAGAGCTATCACCACATATTGTGTATGAAATTGATGTACAATAATCATGTGATATGAATGACAGTGAAATACTTTATAAATTAATGAACGTATATCACGTGATTGCGTAATGATATATAATTTATAATTTCATTTCTATTCGCCTGTTTGTTTGTTTTTGTCTTTTCATAGGGATACTTGTGACTATATTTTTCCCTGACATACAACGTACACAACCACTAATATCAAGAAATTTAGACAGGAACAGCGAGGGAACTAGTTACGGATCTTTTGAGCATTAGAAGAGACTTTCTTAACACTTGTTAATCTCCAGATATTTTTTTAAAACTGTAGCATCAACACAGCCTTCACTTCCTTTTTAATCAAAGTATTATAAATATATTTAAGTATTGTAAATGATTGTTCATCTGTAACAACTTTGATAAAGATTTATTTAACCCATTTAAAAGTATAGCAGCACAGAAATGTTCATTAGCTGTCTATTGAAAACAAATTGATAAAGTAAAATGCTACATATTTGTGGCTCATTAAATAACTGACATATGCTCTGACGTCTTCAGTAGCATGGTTGATAAATGTAAACTGGAATATATATGTATTTATTTAGCTAATCAAAACATCACAGAATTGTATCCACTATTAGTGAGGGTTGATCAAAATGAAAAACTAGACTAAAGGGAGTGGGAGAGTATATTATATGTAGAGATATTTGAAAGGGATTTTATTCACACTGTAAGTATTTTTTACGAAGGAATTTCAGAAGTATAAAAACTGTTATAACTAGTTTATTCGTGTAAATTATTTATCAAGACATTTTGCTTAAAATACTAACACATATATATGAATCCCAAACTACCATTCGATTTATCGTGTTTTACCTGTTTCAGGCCATTGACAAGTTCACAAAATAACCGATTTTAAGAAATGCTTTTCTAGTTGTTTTTTCAGGTTTAGTAATATCTACTTGTTTTAACAAAGATGTTAATTTTAGTTAACTTTGTATTTAGAAATGCATGTAACTCACACTGTTAAATAAATATTGTGAAATTTTCTCTTATTTCTTATTATAATATGTGTATAATATTTTCGAGTACAAGAGATTACAATATATGTTCTAAGAAAGAACTAGCCTTTTATCTTAACTGAAATTTCTAGAACAATCCCATCAAGCTTTTTAAAGATAACCAACGCAACACAGAGTAACAATTTTATATCGTTGGTTTGCAACAGTTAGCATACTAAAAACTTCGGAGCTCTCCCTTAGTAAAACTTATTGGGGTCAGCTGCTCTTGGAAAACCAAGTGTATAGAAACGTCTCTTTCCAGTTTTCTCTTCAGGGTGAAATTACTTATGAGACTGCTGATCATAAGCTGTCTCAACCTTTTTAGGACTCTATGGTTCACGTCACTGTCACCAATCGAATTCAGATTCCAAATCTGTCAAAGGACCTGTTAAAGCGGTTGAGAAGCTTCTCCTTGGAAGTGGCTGTTTTCTTCTTGGGTATGAAAGGCTTCTCCTAGGAGTTGGACGTGCTTCGCCATGAAAATAACATGCTAGTTGGTAGTTTGGCTCTGCTATTTAACTGTTAAGTCAAAAATAAATATAAATTACATGAATAGAAAGCGAATGCATGTACCCAAATTATTTAATTACATTTGGAAAAAACAAAACACTTTCTCCGTCTACTTGGCAGACCAGCATGGCTAGTTGGTTAGGGCAGTCGACGTGTAATCTGATGGTCGTAGGTACGAATCGCTGTTACACCAAATATGATCAACATTTAAGCTGTAGACCATTATAGTATAAAGGTCAAATCCACTATAAGTTGGAAGAATATTACGCTCAGAGTGCGGTAGGTGGTGGTAACAATCTGCTTTCTGTCTACCGTTTCACGAATAACGTCAAGGTAGGATTTTTGTTAACCTAAAAATGACCTAAGAAGGTCAAAACGTCATTCTGTACCTTTTCTTAATACATATACCAGCCGTCTTTAGGTTACATTTTTACTTCAAGAGGGTTTCTCGTCATCAAGAATAACTACATTTTTAATAGCTATATCAACTGTCACTACCTTATTCGTTTTAAATGAATTCTTTGATATGATAAACCACCATTGTTGCAAATTTTTCTTATTATTCATAATACTAACTGAAATTTAACATGGTGATGTATTTTAATCATCATTTCTCTATGTAGACATGTTCTTTTTGGAGTGGACATGGGGTATTCGGTATTAATATTTGTATACTGTGATGGTAAAAATTAAAGCTATCGTATTTGTAATTCAAATGCAGGGACATAATATTTCTATTCACTGAATGATTTCATGAAATTTTAATACTGTAAAAGTACATCGAAACATACTTTTTGCAGAATTGGTGAGAATACCGATATTTTTTTAAAGAGGTAACAAGCTTCAGCCAGGGTCAGAACATTGTTACCTCCAGCTATATAGCGCGTGCGTTTATGGGCTGACGACTCACATTGATTACATACATTCCAAGTATATTTTTAATGTTGTCTCTCCGTTAACGATATCTTATTACGCCTGGCTGACCCACTTTGAGCTATATACCACTTGGCTGGAGCAATGGATTCCAGGTATAAACATGACTGGTCTTTCACTGGAACATCGGTCTGTTAATTAAATGCAATACTTCCTCAGCAAGACTTTTATACATTTCCTCTAATATCTAATTCTGGAACCATAGGACCCAAACAGGACTATTCACCCCCTTGAAAGGAAGAAAAGCTACTCATAGTTTATTTGTTTCCTCCAAGACACCTCCCGCCTCATCTTCATAAGATAGAGATTAACACACACCACTACATTCCTGACGATATCAACTATCTCTAGATTATTAAAAGATACATGACAAAAAATATTATAAAACTCTAGTTATACTAATCAATACTAAATATTTTAGTGTTAATGTCTTTTTTTTTTCACTATGCGAGATTCCTGTAGACTAAACATAGACTTTTCACTTAAAGTATTTTCGGAATGCTTAGAGCATTTTTAACACATAAATATAACAAGAGATACGGCCGCTTTATGTAATTTAAAAGACAACAAATTATACCTAACTTGGAAATACATTAAAAGACTGTAAATTACTTTTACAGATATTGTTTCAACTAACTGTATAATTTATCGAGATATCACTGGGTGTAATTTAATTCAACAGTAAGAGTGGAACTACATCACAAAGCTGGTGAAATCATGATGGTGAATAATTATAATGTCGGCCATCCAGACATTTTTCGAAAATAAAATAAACTTAATTCACAAGAAGCTTTTCATATTAATTTTCAAAATATTTTAAGAAAAGGTTTTCTATTTTTATTTGTTTGCGATTGCATAAAAATGTTTACTCTTATGATTTCCAGTCATTATCTCAACTTATGGTACATTTTATGTATTTTATTTTGTCATCTGTTTGCCAAAGAAACATTTGGAGAAAACAGCGAATATTTTACGTAAACCAATGACAGTCAGTTGAGAATAAATTGTTCATAAACGTAAACAACGAAAATTATTTGAAATAGATTGTATAAGTTAACGTGAGATGTGTATATTTTTGTATTAGAAAGCAATATTTTGAATACATTGTTTCAAGTCAATATACCAACCAAACGTATTTAATTTAGATACATATTAAAGTTCTTAAATACCAAAAATACGCCAATGAGTAAATATTTGTGTAGGTGGGTTGAGAATTCTGTGGAGCGCTATTTTCTGAGACTGTATCTTTAAATGGATACCAAATACAAAATTATAATGATGTATATAACATTAAGCTCAGGAAACACCTTCATATTAAAATTAAAAGTGAGCAGCATTGTTATTCAGGTTATTACACGTTATTATCCAGTTATAAAGCTCACTCTTTCAGTTTTCCTTCGGCAGAAATATATTTGACTTTTACGGTTTACGTAATTTATAGACTTTCGTTTTCAGGAATACTTGACTTGTGCTATGAAGACTGGTGATGTATATCATTGGACTTGAATAACATTTAACTTACGTATATTACATTACACGTGATTGTAAACAAAGTTTTATGTTAAAGAAAAACCCAAAAAAGGTTTCTTTGAGAACTGTCTTATGAATACCAATTTGATTTTAAGTATTTTAGACGATGAAACGTGAAAACACAATCATCAAGAGATATTATGAACGCAACATAAATTAATGGATGAATCCCACGAATATCAGTTATCTGCCTATTCAGTTAAACAAGGCGCACAGAAACCCACAACATTTAATATTTTGAAATTATTTGTTGTTCAAATAAAGGACGATAAAATGTGAAAGAAAAACAAACCTCGGTTTTATGGTATTAAAATTAGTAAATAAAAATATTTTCTTGTTTTACTTTCCTCATTTAAAACAAAATGAATTTAAAAGTAACAGGGAAACTGGATCTTTTAGTTTTCTGGAATAAGGACGATGCTAATGAGACATCTAATCTTATCTAAATTTTAATGTTTTGTTTTAAAAAGTTCCAAGATGTTTCTTAACCACAGAATAAAACAATATAGTTATGATACTTGAATTATAAAACATTTTTTTTTACCATAAATCTTCAAGCCAGGGTTCAAAATTAAAAGGAAAGACATGACGTAATGTTTCTTTGTTGTTGTTGTTTTTTTAATTCTCCTCTCAGCTACACGAGGGTTATCTGTGCTACCTGTTCCAAATTTAACAGGAAAAGACTACAGAGGGAAGACTGCTTGTCATTACCACCGACTGCAATCTCATGGGCTACTCTTTCAGAAACAAATAGTGGAATTGATCGTCACTATATAACTTCCTCATTGCTGAAAGGGTGATCATGCTTGGTGTGTTATAATAGCCCTCGAGTGGACCACCCTAACCACGTGACGATACCAAGCCTGCAAGATGGGGTTAAATTTTTTGATAAAACAAAATAAAATTAACTGTAAAAATAAAAACCAAAATTAGGGATACGTTCTTATACAAATTACACGTACTTTGTTGAGGCAAGTGTGTACATTTTACACAAAACAATAACAAGTGTATACGTTTTTATATTTGTATGCGTAATATTAAATTAATGAAGAAATAAGACTATAAAACCTAACGACATAAAATATATACAATATAATTAGGTATAAAACCGTACAAATAAATTTGAAGATTAACTAGTTATATTTTCCAGGATATAAAACATAATAAATGTTCAATTTTTCGAAACCAAACTTCAAAAAGTTACCTACTGAGAAACTTCTTTTTTAATAATGTATTCACTCAGAATTGCTTTCCCACAATTTATTCGTAATATTCTCAGTTTATAGGCCATCATTATTTACCTTGATAGAAAATTACTTTTCATAATCAAATAAATGATATCACTTGGAGGTTAACCCTCACCATGTCACGATCAGGTGATCCGCTGATTTTCTTTCTATCGAAGCAATTCAGAGAGTGCCTATGTTATCTGTCTCTAATTATGAAGTTATAGATTGCATGAAAGACCACTGCTGAACACCATCTTCTGCGAAGGCTTTGACCGCTCTTTACCAACAAGTAGTGTGATTAACCGTCACCATGTAATGAAATTACATTTGAAAAAGCGACAATATTTGATGAGAAATTTTGCTCCCGTGACTCGCAGATCGTAAGTCGCTCTCTCTTTCACCAAACTGTCAGGCCCATCAAAAAGAAAATACCTTAGATCACATTTTTATGTTAAACACGATGAGAATAGAAAATATTAGTTATTGTATTGTAGAATCATGAAAATAATACTTCCTCCACATAGCGATACCCAAGAGATGTTGACAACGTTTTAGAATAGAAACGGAGAATGTCCTTTTATATGTTTCACTTCTTATCATATAAATCATGAGTAAAATACTGTACTTAGACACATAATATTTCATCAGCGGTTAAAAGGTTAAAATGAGGATTTACCTTAAACCTTTAGGTATTTTGGTTTTTCACTACAATTAATAGGTTCACGCCAAAAATTTAAGATGCAAAAATTTTTATGTTATTATTTACTATGCCAATTAAATTAATTTTCTTACTCATTTCTACAAGGACAATAAACGTTGATAAAGACAGTTTAGAAGTAATTATTATAAAATATTAAGCAAAAACTATTACCGACCCTTTAATATTCCAAAACATGAGTATCGAGGAAAACAGATTCAACCTTCCCATCCCACGTTATTAAAACTAGTCATCAAGTTAATCTTAAACAAACTGCAAGAAAAATATTTATTTATTTTTCTTAATAGCCAAAACTTTTGCTGAGAAGGTCGGATGGAAGTATTTTAATCTGTACCTGATGGTACCTTAAATAGTGTAACCATGATTGTTGATAAATTAATTATTTGTGAAAAGAACTATTTCACTGTTTTTTTTACTCGATTATGTAGCCATGTTCCGACGGTTTCAGCTGTCAGTTAGAGAAAGATATAACGTTTTAAACTTCTATTTCAAGTCTAAAAATATCATGTATATAAACAAACTTAGGGCCAATAAATATAAAAAATATGCGTTTTGATTTATTTGAATCAACCACTTATTTGAGTAGAGCTTCGAAAGAAGAAAATAAGAAAAGGGAAAATGAAAATAAAAAACATTTTTAGCATTTAATAGTAAAAATGTGAATACAATTAAATTAGCCTAAATATTGGCTGGTAAAAAGTTTCAGACAACACCAAAAAGAAGTTCTAAACAGGGTAGAAAACGTCCAGCAAGAGGTCTCAGTAGTGAATTGTACGGCCGTCATTGTAAATAACTTAAAACATTTGCTTTGACATGGTCAATATAAGCATTTGCAGAAGGCGGGCGAGAATGTTATTCTAAGTGGTGATAATGGCTTCACGAAGATCATGCACTGTTTGGAAGTTACATCTATTTCTGTAGACTTTTCTTGCCATCCACCCTAAAATATTTTCAGTGGGGTTCAGTTCGGGCGATTACGCTGGATTATTCGCCATGAAAAATATCTTTGTTTTGCGGGCATTGTCGATTGCAGCGTTCTCCTGCTAAGAGATCCAGTCATTTCTACACAAGCGAGGGCCATCAGTCAATAAGGAAACTCTGTTGTTCCATGGAAGGAGAATATCACCCAAGGTGATGATGGAACCTCCTCCACTGTGTCGTGTACAAAATGTCTCTGGTGGGGTATACTTATCGTGCCAGAAACATTGGAAACCATCTGGGTCATTACAGAACAAAACCTTCTTCCACTTTCCTATGTCCTGTGTTTGGTGCTTCTTAGTAAAATTTAACCTAGCTGTTTCATGGTATGGAAGGATGTTGGGCCATTGAAAACATTTACGGTTTTTAAAGCCTTTCTCTCATAGATGCAGTTTTATTGTTCTTGAGCTGCATTCTACGTTTGTAAGGAACTTAATCTGGTTCGATGATTGGCTGGTGTCTTGCCGGACAACCAGTCGAATCCTCCTGCTCAAAGCTGACGAAACTGTCTTCGGCCGGCCACGTGAAATTTATTTTTCGTATCCCTAATGGACTTTTAAGAAATTTGCAACAGCAGTTTTACTACGCCTAATCTCACTAGTGATGGCACGTTGAGAGAGACTTTGCTTCTGCAGCTAGATAATTCTACCACGTTTAAACTTTGTCAACTTTTTATCTTTTGCCGTATTTTTACCCAAGGTAACACATGAGATGTCAGTGGGAGATGTTGACAATGCTAATTCTTGAACACATATGACTAAATTTCATTACGTGTTTACCGATTAACGCTTCATTTTACTATAGTTTTAAACTTTTGATCAGCTACTATTTAGGCTAATTTCTCAGTTTTCACATTTTCCTTCTTAAATGTTAAAAACATTTTTATTTTCCATTCTTTTATTTTCATCTTTTGAAGTTCCAAATAAATAAGTGGTTGAGTCAAACAACGCAAAATTCATATTTTTTTCTTTATGTATGACTATGGCCAGCAGTGTACATGTTCAAACGAGTGGTATAAATTGAGAAAATTGTATATAAAGAAGTGAACAAAATTTTGATTTTCTTTGATCATGGTCAGGCTCATGAAGAAAGAAAGCGGAAACTGACCGATAGCTGACCAATTGTTTGAAGGCGGTTGTGTATTTAGAAACAAATGTCCTCAGCATGGGCAATCCAGTACCACCAGTTGAAATACATGCAATTAACTCAGCACTACATCCACCACTATACTAGAACAGATATGTATACGACACGATTGCAGGATTCACATATACAGAATACACACACTAAATGTTTTCAATCACATTAACTTCACATGAGAATAAGAAGAAATCAATAAAATATCATTTCTTTACCTCAAGGGCCCGGCAAGGCCAAGTGTGTTGAGGCTTTCGACTCGTAATCCGAGGGTAACGGGTTCATATCCCGGTTGCACCAAACATGTTCGCCCTTTCAGTCGTAAGGGCGTTATAATGTGACAGTAAATCTCATTATTCGTTGATAAAAGTATAGCTCTAGAGTTGGCGGTGGGTGGTGATGACTAGCTGCTTTCACTCTAGTTTTACACTGCCAAAATATGAACGGATAGCGCAGATAGCGCGAAATTCAAAACAAACGAACAAATCTTAACTTTAAAATTCCAAGACAAAAAAGTTTGAAACATGAATCCACCGAAAAATGACCCACACTGGACGATACATTCCTTGGGACTCAGAACATGAAACAAAATAGACACCCAACAGACTAAGAAACAAAATAAACATAGCCATAGTACTATGCCTAACAGATAAAAGGAACAACGAATTAGGCAAAATAAAACAACACTTCACTAACATCAATAAGTACTCTTCACAAACCGTAAAAAACATTATACGCACACATGTAAACAAAAAGCAAAATCAACTACGAGAAGTAAATATGCCCCACGAATTAAAAAAATCACGAAACCATTTACTGCTGCATGCCATATATTCACGACATCAGCAGAGAAATAACCAACATTTGGCAGAAACTAATAATTAAGTATGACATTCCAATCAATAAAAAATTTATTCAAAAAATCAGGCACAAAACTTACAAACACCACACAAACATTATTTATGAAATACAATGTGATAACTGCCACGACTTCTATATTGAAGAAACAAGTAAAAAATTGAAACCAAATTCAAAGAACACAAAAAGTTACCTAAATACGTTTTCGAACACCATAAACCAAATAAACACATCATAATCACAGAAAACACCCAAATACTAAACAAAGAAACAAATGCAAAATTAAAGAAGCCTTACTTTCACAACAACACAAACCCAAAATAAACCAACACAAAGGAACACCTTTATACTTATATTAATTAATATAATTAAACATCTTAGCATGATCTCTGCATTCCCACACCAAATTACATAACCCACTTCAAATATGTAGTCAGCTGTGGGTCAGTTTCTTGTTTTTTTCTTTGTGATCTTGAAGATGACCGAAAATGGTAGAAACGTTGTTTGCTCCTCTACAAAGAGCTTTCTCTATCCATACCAGCCGTTTTTACATGTATATTTTTCTCTACAAGTGGGTTTTTTCGTCATCACGAAATGTGAGTTATTGTTTTGTTCATGACAGAAGAGTAATTTTCTAACAATATCAAAACATTTACAAATTCTTACAAAATTCCTGTTTTGTTTGTGTCCATAACTGTAAAACAATAAAAAAGATAATACTTATATCAGTGCTTGAAACCATCTGTTCTAAAACACATGGTATTTCTTTGTTATACCTGTGCATCTGCATTTATTGAGTTGTGCACATGCACACAAATTGAACAGTGTCATACAAGAATAAAAATAATTTGATGAAAGTTATTTCCCTCTCTGTGAAATCATAGCGTTTCTCAATTTTATTCACTAAATAGTTACACGTACTAAAATGAGCGAGGTGTGTCATGTGTTGCACGTTAGTTATTATTCGATATTATGTTAGGATCACGCAATCTTTGTTCGATCCAAACTGTAGTTCTAACAAAATTATGTGAAGCGAATGAGGTAAACAATACACAACTTATCTGAAGAAAAGTATTCTCAAATTCTACTTGATAGGTCGAGCTCCATTTCTACCAAACTATGTCATGTTCATCAAAAGGAAAATATCTTACGTAACAGTTTTATGGTAAACCCCATGAAATATTTATACTGTACTCAGACACTTAATATTTCCACAGCGATTAGAAAGTTAAAATGGGGATTTATCTAAAACGTTTAATTATTTTGAATTTTCACTAAAATTAATAGGTTTACGCCAAAAAATTAAGTTTCAAATTTTTCTATCGTATTATCTACTACGTCAAATAAATCAATTTTGTGAATAATTTCTACTAGGCGATTATTTGTTGATAGAAAGAGGTTAGAAGTCATTCTTATAAAACATTAAGAAAAATTTATTATTAACCCTTTAATATTCCAGAACATGGAATATCGAGGAAAGCAGATTCAACCTTTGCGTCCCACTTTATCAAAACAAGTCATCAAGTTAATCTTAAAAAAACTGCAAGGGAAATATTAATTTTTTAATACCCAAATTTTTGCTAAGGAGGTCGGATGGAAGGATTTTAGTCTGTACCTGATGGTGCCTTGAATAGTGTAACCATGGTTGTTGATAAATGAAGTATTTCTGAAATAAACTCTTCTCTTAGTTTTTTACTTCATTGTGTGACCACGTATCGACGGTTTTAGCTATCAGTTATAAAATGATATAACGTTTTACGCGCAAATTTCAGGTCTATGGAGTCGAAAAATACTACAAATATACATATATACATGCAGTCAGTGGCCATTTCATTAGGTAGATCTACCTAGTACCAGTGCTGGAAATATCCCTCGGGAATTTTGGTCCATGCCGATTCGATAAAATCACTGTTACGTTTTTTTTATGTTTTATGTTTTTCGTAGACTAAACGCAACAGAAAGACAAAGATAACAGCTTGTATAATTTTATTACAATAAGCTATTATATTTGTGACAGATATAATATAAATTATACAACAACCATGACAGATATTAAGTTTAAACCTTCAAAATTAATTACAACACAAAATGGTACTGGCCTGTATTTAATATAATGATCTAAAATGAAAGTCCAAAAGTTCAGATAAGAAGTCCAAAATTCCGGTCTAGGGTGTGAATTTGGTCCCACGAAGAAATACCGAAGTTTGAATGGAGAATGACGAAGTTCTTTTTACGGTGCTTCTTGATGAACGTCTCAAACTTGCCGCCTTCCAATTTTCCCAGTCTCCCCTAAACAGTCCGTACGTGTCGACTCTCAGCACAGCCAGTAATTCGAATGAATCGCAAAGATTGACGAGACAAAATCACAGCTTCTGTAGATCTAGCTTCAGTCACAAATTCAAGTTGAATAAAATCACAGCAAACACTTCAACTTTCTCAAACGAATGGCTAACTCTTCTTTTCTTCGAATAAAAACTAATGACTCTACTTATTTCTCGCGTCTCCATCTGTTTATATATTAGTAGGCCTCTTCTCGAACAATCGTGTAACTTCTACAGAACTCCAGAGCAACCCGCGCATGCCCATTCTTGCACGAGACTCAACGTCTAGACACTAGGCCGCCATACATTTCCGTTTATAGTCATATATTTGATCTACCTAATTCTAGAAATTTCCAAATGTTATTTTAAATGAATAACAACATATTTTATTGGTTTAAGCTTTGAAACAATAATATAAATATGGAAATATAAATAATAGAAATGAAAATTTAAACACAACACGACATGTTGTGGTTTACAAAACATTTACATGACATTTACATAACACTCTCCCCCTTAAAAGCAAAAAAAAAGTTTGAACTTGTGAATACTTTTTTTTGTTTTTCTTTTTTGTTTTTTAAACCAACTTAAAAGGTTAAATCCAGTAGGTTCTTGAACAACTTCACAAATTGATAACAATAACAAGGGAACACCATCATCACAGTTCTTTGAGTGTTCGTGGCAGTAATTTGGTGGAAACGATTAAGAACATCTTGTGAGTCAGGATGGTATGCACTGGATGAAACTTGATGGATGTTTAGTTCATGCATGGCTTGTTGAAATAGCTTGTACATAAAAATTTGAGCCTTGATCTGATTGTACAACTTTTGGAATCCCGAAAATGGTAAAGAATTTGACAAAAGCCTTGACAATGTTGGGAGCAGTGATTTTTCTCAAAGGGATAGCCTCAGGGAAACGTGTAGAAGCACACATGATTGTCAAGAGGTATTCATTTCCTGCTTTGCTTTTTGGCATTGAGCCAACACAGTCATTTGGCAAGAATGGTATGTCTTACAATAGTCAACAACATCTTGGCGCATCTTTGGCCAATAGAAATGTCGTCGGATACGATCGAAGGGGCCTTATTTACACCTAAGTGTCCTGACAACACATGATCATGAGCAAGACTAAGCATATCATTCCGATAGCATTTTGGAATGACGATTTGGTGAATAACATTCCACTCTTCATCAGCAGCAACGTCAGGAGGTCTGTATTTTCTCATTAACACACCTGACTTCTGGTAGTAACAAATAAGGACAGTTCCTATCTCATTTTCATTAACGGCCAGTTGTAGAAAAGAACGAGTTTCAGGATCATTGTCCTGTCCCTCAACAAGTTTGTTACGATGAAGAGAGTTGCAAAATGACTTGAAGTCATCAGTAGAACTCAAAGTTGAGTCAGAAATGTCATCGATGTGAGACATGAACGTATCAGATAAAGAGAAATCCTCTTTGGACTCCTTAGAACGTGTTTGAGAACGAGTAACAGCACAGATGGAGAAAACACCAGGAAACTCTTCAACGAGTTGCTCTGTAATGGGACTAACAAAAGGTGCTTCAACAACACGAACCTCTGGTACCACCTTACTACCAGCCAAATCATTCCCCAAAAGTATTGACACACCTTCTAAAGGCAATGAAAATTTAATATCCACAGTCACTGGGCCTGAAATTAAGTCCGAATGCAAATCCAATCTATGAAGAGGAATTGAAACGACGCCACCTTCTACACCAGAAATGAGCACATTGGCCCCAATGGATGACTTTTAAGAAAACGGAAGTACACTTTCCAAAATAAAACTCTGAAAAGCTCCAGTATCCCGCAGGATTTTAATTGGTTGTAGATGTGAATCGCCAACAAAAGAAACAAAACTTTCAGTCATGAAAGGCTTAAATTTGTCCTCAACAAGATCTTCAGGCACATCAAGAATAATGGACTTGGAATCCACAGTGGACTGGACAGGGTCAAAATCATTGGGAACCAATGATGTATCCAACGAGGGCGAAATGAAACTATGGGGTGATGGCTTGTTTTTAATCTTATAGCACTCAGAAATCAGATGGCCAGGTTTCTTACAATAAGCACATGATTTGGATGAGAATGACACGTTTTTAGCAGATGATGAGCTTTGAGAATAGGGTAAAGTCTTTGTTTGAGAATCAGAAGTTGTCTTTGTTGACATTTTCATAATGTTTGAATGAGTCATTGGGTTTCTTTGCTGTGTGATTTGTTTTGCTTTTGTACGAGAAATCTTTGTGAGTCAAAGCATACTCGTCTGCCAAGACAGCAGCATCATGAATTTTGGAAGCTTTTTGTTCGTCAATGTAAGTTTTTAGCTCTACGGGGAATACATATTTTAAACTCTTCAACTAACATGAGTTCTCTGAGTTTCGTATAATCATCTTTGATTTCTCTGGAATCAGACCACCTGTCGAACAGAGTTTCTTTTTCACGAGCAAATTCGACATAAGTTTGGTTGTCAAATTTTTGTATCCACGAAATTTTTGTCTGTATGCCTCTGGTACCAATTTATAAGCATGCAAAATGCATTTTTGACGTGTTCGTAATCATAACTTTTCTCGGCCGTGAGTTTGGAAAATACTTCTTGAGCTTTACCCTTGAGAACACTCTGAAGTAATACTGTCCAATATTCGGTAGGCCATTTTAGCCTAAGGGCCAATTTTTCAAATTGCTGAAAATATTTATCTACAGCGTTCTCATTGAATGGAGGCACTAAACGAATTTGTTTGGAAGCATCAGAATTATCCAACCGCATTTGGACAACCTTTTCGTCTGTCTGTGCCTTTCTCATACTGATTTCCTTATCAGCTTTAATGCGTTCTATTTGTATTTCGGCATCAAGGCGTTTGTTTTCTTGTTCTGTCTCAAGAACAAAGCGTCTGTTTTCCTGCTCTGCCTCAAGACGTTTGTTTTATTTTTCTGCTTCAAGACGTTTGCTTTCAATTTCCAAACGAAATTTCATTTCCATTTCCATTCTTTTTAATTCAAAATCTGGGTCAAAATGAGCGGCGGGCAATTTTTGTAAAACTTTTTGAGGTAAAACGTTTTGGCTGACCAAATGTTCAACAACAATTCGTTTGATATCTGCTTTCTTCATTGCTTGCTTCACTTCTAAATTAAAATGTTTTCCAACATCAAGCAATTCAGATTTTTTTAATTCACTGATCAATTCGAAAGAGGGATTCTGATTAAATTTGTCTATAAAATCTTCAAGTTCGAATGCCATTTTGAATGTACAAGCTATCGATCTGTATAGAATATAAATCTAATTTTAGAATAGAATTAAATTGTTCGTTCGATATTCCGGCTGAGCCCCCAATTTTCTGTTACGTTTTTTTATATAAATAATATAAATATGGAAATATAATTAATAGAAATGAAAATTTAAACTCAACAAGACATGTTGTCGTTTACAAAACATTTACATGACATTAACATAACATCACGCAGTTCCTGCAGATTTATCGGCCACACATTCTTGCTGCAAACCTATCGTTCTATCTCATCCCAAAAGTACAATATTGGATTGAGATATGGTGACTGGCCAGGCCATTGGGGAACACTGAAGCTACTGTCATGTTCGTGGAATCAGCATGAAATGATGAGTGTTTTATGATATGGTGCATTATTCTGCTGGTAGTAACCATTGGAAAATAGGTAAAAAATAACCATAATGGGATGCACATTTTATGCAACTATATTCAGGTACGCTTTTGCTTTCACATTATTCTTAAATGGTATTTAGGGGCCTAAAGTGTGCTAATATATGTATTCCACACTATTACACCAACACTATTAGCATTTACCGTTGTCACAATACAAAATGATTCCTTGGATTCATGCTTTTTCCGCCAAATTCCTACCTTACTAAATGCATTTCGCAGCAAAAGTTGAGATTCATCACACCAGGAGACGTTTTTCCAATCTTCAATCGTTTTGTTTTGGTGATCCCGTGCCCCCTGTAGATTCTTCCTGTTGTTAGCTGACATGAATGGAAACCTGCATGGTGTTCTGCTGCTGTAGGCCATCCGCTACAAGTTTCGATGTTTTTTGCGTCAGAGTTTCCCTTCTGCAAACCACTGTTCTAAAGAATGGTTATTAGAAAATTTGTAGCTTTCGTATGAGTTTGAACGAGACTAACCATTCTCCTCTGACCTTTTTCTTTAACAAGATATTTTCTTTCATATAATTGTATCTTAGTTAATGTTTTTTTTTGCATTTGTTTTTAAATTCTAGAAACTGTAATGCGTGAAAATTACAGGCAACCAGCAATGTCGGAGATGCTAGAACCATCACGTCTGGCACTTATAATCATTTCACAATCAAAGTCACTTAAATCACGCCCATTCCACATTGTGATGTTTGATTGAAAACAAGTTAACGTCTTAACTCTTGAGCATGTTTGTATGCTTTATATATTGAGTTACAGGCACACGATTCTCTATTTAGTTATTTGATTTAAAAACCAGGTGTACCTAATAAATTGACCACTTAGTGTATTATTTAATAAAGAAAATGTAACTGTCCAGAATATTCATCCTGGAGTAAAATATTAATTTTTGTATCTTATTCAATGAGATATATACTGTTTGAAAAGTTACTATAATATACATTTTTATCACTATTTTTGCCATTTTTCCTTATAAATTAACAGCTGAACAATGAAAATTACATATTTTAACGTTATAATATTTAATAACGATTGTTGTTGTTTTGAATTAAGCACAAAGCTACACAATGGGCTATCTGTGCTCTACCCACCACGGGTATCGAAACCCGGATTTTAGCGTGTAAGTCCGCAGACATACCGCTGAGCCACTGTAGCGTTAAAAAATAGAACAAGTCAAATTGTAATATCTCATGACCTCTGCAAGTTGTAACACTGCTTCGTCAACTGGTAAAGGGCCTTTATACCATGTTGTTTTGAAACTTGCGTGATATTTGATCCTTATTACAAAATGAAGAAGCTTTAATAAACTCCCATACCTCATGACCTCAAACCTGAAAGAAGATATTTGTTTCTTATTCCAACAAAAGTATCCCAATAAAAAATTAATTTGTAAAACAATAAATACAAGAGATTAACATGTTCTTTACAATATTTTCGTTTTCTTTTTTTTTTGAAAAACTATTTGAATAACATTTTCTTTCGAATATTTTTACACTTTCCTTTTTTTATGTTATCGGTTGGCAAACAACCATTATTCATTTGTAATCTTTAAAATGCATTTTTCAAATTTTTCTTTTCTTCATTTTGTTCTGTTTTCATGTTCTTCTTTTGTTACTGGAAATTTCACCCTGATTAACTTTTTTCTTCTTGTTATTTTTTGACATATTAATTAATAACACATTTCTTCAAATACACATTGGATGGTCATCACAAGAGAACACTGGAAAAATAGAGGTTTTATTTTGAACTAGGTAAAACAAAATATTTTCGTTTAAAACGATTATGAAAATAGTTTTTGCTCAGTAATTTTAGCTGAATAATTCGCTTTAGAAATGGGTTCTGTGGTTTAAAGTTTATTTTATTATTTTTATGTGTGAGTACCAAAGGTATATAATGGGCAAAGATAAAATATTGTTCTAGTTTTTTATCACTATACCTGTTCTTGTCAAATAATTTTGTAGCAGCAAAATATATCTGTCTCCTGCTTCATATCATGTCACAATAATAAGATAGAAATATTGTAGCCTTTTCTGAAAGAAAATAGTTTTAATTTTTATTCGTTAAAAGTGTCGTAGCAACTAGAAATAACGTTTAACACTGAAACCAAAACCTTTGACAAACAGCTTCCTTCCAGATAACCCGAAGAAGTTGGTTATGGCGGAGTCTAAGTGAATTCATCATATGTGTTTTATTAAACTAGCAGTTACTGATTTCGAACTGAGAAAACGTTGTGAACATTAACAACAGACTGTACACTGTGGAAGTAATGTTCTTTTGATCTGGATTAAATTTGAGTGAAATGGTCCACAATGTCTTTGTAGATTAATTATTAAGAACAAGAATTGTAAACCGGGAAACTGTCGAGGATAGTAACAACATAAATGTTCACTTTGAAAACACTGTTGACATAAACAGCAGAACTGCTAAATGTGGAAAAATGACTAATAGTGACAACAGAACTGTAAATTGTGTAACTACTTTGGACATTAATTAACAACATGAACTGTTCACTGTGTAAACATGGTGGACATGAACAAGAGATCAGTACACTGCGAAAACATTGTAGACATGTTTTTGTTGGGTTTTTTTTGCAATAAACCACAAAAGTACTCAAAGGTATACCTGTGCTCTTTCTACCACGGGTACATAGACTTAATTTCAAGCATTGTAAGTACACAGACATACCGTTATGCCACAAAAGAACATTGTGGGTATAGGCAATAACAACTGCATACCGTGGAGTTTAATAACAAGAACGGATTTCACCAATTCGCTTATGTAGACAACGAAATATTAGGAGGAGGAAAAACAAAAGAAATACACAAGTATATGGGTTATGAATTTAAAATTGTTATAATTGTAGGTGATTCCTTGACACAGTACATAGATTTAATAGTTTGTGGGTTAAATAGGGAGAAAAAAGTACCATAGGGCATAAGTGGAAGACGTTACTGACAGAAGAAAAAATATAATCAAGGGTACTAACAAATACGTAATTTTATTGTGTACGTATGAGTGAACCATAAAGGGAAGGGTAAATCAGAGGAGCTAATTAATAAGTATAAGACGTTAATAAAAACATTTAAAGATAAATGCAATAAATTAACTGTGCCTGAAATACTGACAAGAATTAATTGTGAAGATAAAATTTGGAGTATGTCATCAGTGCTAAATGTTAGACTGAAATTATTATATCTAGTTATAAGCAGGTTAGCTAGTTAGACTTGTGGGATCAGTTAAGTGGTGGGAAAGACGTTTTTAGAATGGATGGTTTAAACTTAAGTAGGAAAAGATCCGGTATGTTTTCAACGGATAACTCAGCTGTAAGGGAAGATTTGATCTAGGACAGGATAGTGGTGATAACAGAGACAAAATGAATTAAACAAAACTGAGATGAGGATGAACGTTTAGCATTGAGAATCAGAATAACAACAGTTATAATAATAAGGTTAACTGTTTCTATGTTATCGCTATAAGTATGAGACTAGAGTACAGGAGAAATACAAAACTTTGATATTATGGAAATAACTAAAACGTTGTTAAATGAAAATGATTTTGAGGACAGAAATTTCTTTGAAATACATGGTCATAGTTGCTGCACATACAGATGTGGGTAAGAATATAGATTTGGTCTATCTGAAATTTTATAAAGCATTTAACAAATTGCCACGTAAAAGGCCCAAATAAAAACTTATCTTTACAGGCGTGGTGTATAAGTCAACATATTTCATAGAAGAGTTGCCTGATGGTAGAAAACAGAAGAGTTATTACAAATAAAATTAAAGTTGCAAGTTTTGTACCTCAGGGTTCTTAGGACCATTTCTCTTTCGATTTATATTCATAACATACATGTTGGAATGGACAAAAAATTACTTAAAGTTGATGATATTGAGGTATTGAGTGGTGTTGGTTGTGGAGAAGATGCGTCTGTGCTAGCCGTCCCTAATTTAGCAGTGTAAGACTAGAGTAAAGGCAGCTAGTCATCACCACCCACCGCCAACTCTTGGGCTACTTTTTTACCAACGAATAGTGAGATTGACTGTAACATTATACACCCCCACGGCTGGGAGGGCGAGCATGTTTACCGCGACCCTCGGATTACGAGTCGCACGCCTTACGCGCTTGGCCATGCCAGGCTCGCACATGAGGAGAGATTAAGATGTTTAAAATTGTTTTCTCTTGAGAGAATGATAGTTAAAGAGAATTGATTGAAATGTAAAAGTAATTGATAATGTTTGTGCATCAACATTCTTCATATGAACAGTAAGAATTGTAGACAAAGTGACACAAATATAGTTTTAGGCAAGTTAAAAACCCTCTTTTACTAAGGCAATTTCATTTTTCACATATAATGGTTAGCCGTTGGAAAGGGATACCATTGGTTATCATGGAGCCAGTAAAGTTGACCGAGTTAAAAATAAAACTTGGTAGAGGTATGAATGACAAAGGCTGGTTTGTAACTCTCTTTCATCGTTATTTAATTGTTTTAGTTTGGGTGAGAGAATGGAACAGCCCAACTGAACGAATGAGTCCCTAACTGACTCCAAACGTTACGTTATGTTTGTTTGTTTGTTTAGAATTTCGCGCAAAGCTACACGTGGGTTATCTGTGCTAGCGGTCTCTAATTTAGCAATGTAAGACCAGAGATATATCAGCTGGTCATCACCATCCATCGTCAACTCTTGGGCTACTCCTTTAGCAACTAATAGCAGGATTTGTCGTTACACTATAACGACTCCACGGCTGAAAGGGTGAGCATGTTTGGTGTGACGGGGATCTAACATGCAATACTCAGATTACGGATTGAGTAGCTTAATCACCTGGCTATGCCAGACTCATTATGCTATGTTTACATGGTATTACAGCTTGTGCGTGTTTTCTTATAACAAAGCCGCATCAGGGTATTTGCTCTGTCCACTGAGGAGAATCGAACCCTAATTTTATCGTTGTAAATCTGTAGACTGACCGCTGCCAAAGAGAGGAACGGAAACCGAAGTGTGATACCATATTTATGTATGTTTTCTCATAGCGACACATTGCACTATCAGCTGAGTCCACTGCTGTTGTTGTTTTGAATTAAGCACAAAGCTACACAATGGGCTATTTGTGCTCTGCCCACCACGGGTATCGAAACCAGGATTTTAACGTGTAAGTCCGCAGACATGACGCTGAGCCACTGGGGGGCTGAGTCCACTGAGGGTAACGCATATGTAAATGTGCATACACAAATGACATGCTAAATAATAATTAATGTCTAATTGATCATTTACTAATTGAAGGCTGATTAATAAATTAGATGCAAATGAAACACAACTTAATAATTAATATTTAATTTATTATTACTTTAAGGTTGGTTAATTGAATAATGAAGGATAAATTGTATGCAAATTAATAATTACATATTGAATATTCACCTTTTAATTACGATTACGTCATCAACACCACAGAGAACGTTGTTAACACTGATCTCTTTTATACATTTGTATTTAATAAATACGCGATATAAATAGTTGTGATTTTATTATTAACCTTGAGTGACTATAATGGTATTAAAATATGTATAAAAATTTAACATTTTATTTAGAAAGTTTAATAAGCTTAAATATTTTTTTTAAAAAAATAACAGGGGTTTATCATATCTTTCTTACCACCAAAATTGGGATGGTTTGTAAAATGTTAATTTTTGTCAATATTAATAAGTGTTTTTCTTAGAGCTGATTATACATTTTACACTAATTTGTTATGAACAAAAATGTACCCTAGGTTATAGAGGTGTCTGGAGGAGAAGGACCCACATTGCGATGGGAATACACCATCTATCAGTCATCAACCCCATTCGTTAGTCTCACGTAAAGAGAAATAAAGTAAAGAATTAGCAGAAGAAATAATAGATATAGAAATATAAATTAAAAGAGCGAGATGTGGGTACTCAAGCCCACAACGTTTTTCATCTATGTCATTTTTTGCTGCCTGCAGACAGTTGTGGGAAAGCAACTGCTCTCCGAATCAAAGAAGAAGAAAAGGTGAGTTAAAGTTGATAAGAAAAAGGAAAATAAGGTTATTTGGGGTAAGTAAGTTAATTAAATTTACCTCTTCAAGCTTACGCTCCAGCTCCATTGAGGTAGAAAGGCAGTAACTGGTAGCCCAGTAAAAGAATTATATCAGTATGAAGGGTCCCACTCAGTTATCAAAATTAACTTGTTTAACTCCCAACCATCACCCATTAAGTCTATTGTGACTATCGTTTTCTAAGAAAGCCTTTACATGCGGTAAGGTGTGCCACGGTATTAAATTGCGTTATTCATAACTAAAAATAGTTATTGTAAATTTTTAGTAAAATATTTGTTTTTTTATGTATATTTAACACATTCTTATATTTGTTACAGAACAGTTTAATAATTTTATTTAAAGTTTCCTTGTCACATAAATTAACTATTAAATTTTGTGTCATTATTTCGACATTACTGATATATTATTGTAACTTATTACAAATTTTACAATATCTGAATGCTTGGAAAGTTATATGCTTATAACAAAAGAATGCGGTATCGTACTCTTAAAATGGAGTAGACAATAAAATATGAAGTCAAATTATTTTCTTTTATAAAAAATGTGTACATTGATATCCTTAGCATTTGTTTTAGTTTCTAAATTTAAATAATGTGCTTTTGTAATAGATGTATAAAATTTTCCAGTTTCTAATTCTGCTGGATAAATACTGTTAATAACATTTTTCAGAATTATGTAAACTAATTAAATAATCTATATACCTGTAAGTTAAGATAAAAACATATGAATTTGTGTAGATTTAAAAAATCTATTTTCATAATAGTAAAGATATAAATTTCTATACAAGTAGAATAGTTAGCTCTCATTGGATCTAACACTTGTTAGAATTGTGGTGTAGAATGAAGTAAAATCAAATATTTCAATATTATTTATTTGTTCAGAATTTTGTAGATATTTTTGATTATTTTTATTATTAAAGAGTAGGTTTTTGTATTATTAACACTTTGTTTTAATTTTAACAAGTAAAATATCAAGTCATTTCTTTAGTTGAACTGCGCGGCATGGCCAAGTGAATTAAGATGTACGCCTCGTCGCTCCAAACATGCTCGCCATTTCATCCTTGATGGCGTTGTAACGTGTCGGTGACTTTCACTATGCGTTGGTGAATAGGGCCCAAGAGTTAGCGGTGGGTGGTGATAACTAGTTGCCTTCCTTCTAGTCTTACACTACTAAACTAGGAACGGCTAGCAGTGATAGTCCTCGTATAATTTTGCGCGAAATTAAAAAAAACAAACAAGCGTTGAATAAAATGGCCGTTTGTTTAATAATTTGTTTTTATTGAATAGGAAATAAATCTAAATTTAATTGTAAATTTTGAGACTGGGAACAGCATAAATGAAAGATAAAACTTCATAATAATTTTGTTCAGAGTAAGGTTTATTATTAATTATATGATTATTAATCACTGTATCTTTAGATTGGTTAGTAGTTTAAATTTTTTGTACTGTTGATTAATTTTATCATAATGTTTAAAACCTTTTATAAATAATACCAATATCACACTTAGCCTAATTAATAGGTTGTTGTTTGTTGTTTAGAATTAAGAACAAAGCTACACAATGGGCTGTCTGTGCTCTGCCCACCACGGGTATCAAAACCCGAATTTTAGCGTGTAAGTCTGCAGACATACCGCTGAGCCACTGGGGGTGCTTATTAATAGGAATTATAACATTTTCTTGCAATTCTTGAATCTTATTTTCAACTAATGAATTAATATATCTATGTGGTATTTTTTAATTTTGTACGGGACAGTTTAATTTTAACTTTTCAAGTAACTACAGCTTTCTTTATATAAACCATCTTGATGGATAAAATATAATACAGTTAAGTTTTGAAATATATTCATCAATATTATTTTCAATCGATTTTATAATATTATTCTCATTACATTTCGTAGCTATTCTGTATTTAGATACTTTTTAATATTTATGCAATATTTTATGTTTTAAATTATCTAGTAACCAGCAACACAAGGTTTGTGTATAGTGTCAATAAATAAACTAAGTTCACACTCACAAAGTAAGTTATTAACCTCATCGATATTTAAATTAGTTTAAAAAAGTTAAATAACAGTTTTTATAACCAAAACAAGCCGAAACAAACATAAAATAAAATAAAAACATTGTACTAACTGAAAGGATCCCAAGGTACTAGCTATAATGTTGGATGTAAAATGTATTCTGGGTTTTGGAGGAAATTGCGAAAGCAAAAACTACATTGTGGTTGAGGTACATTGGCTATCACTCTACATTATATACTGGTGGACGACTTGGAACTTCGTATTTATAACTGATGGTAAGTTTTAACTTTTTCCAAGAAATTATATTACTTTTTATAGTTCGATCAATAATTTTAGAAATCTGGTACTCACTAAATACTTTGTGTCTAAAATTAATTACCAAATAAAAATGTTTGATTTGTAGTTACTCTTTTTCTTAACTTGATAAACCATTGACTTTTAAGAGATATTTTATAGCATCTACATGTAAGTGTTTTGCACGTGTCCAAAATAAAAACAAACTTATTACAGTCATTTTTGTTCTTATTTTGAAAAACTTCATAAATATTTTTAAAAATTAATTAAAGTACCCTAGTTCTGGTATAAAAAGTATTATCCAAATTACTACAAAATTTTGATAAATCAACCCATTTTAATTTATTTCCTTTTTCTCTAGTTTTCTTACATTTATTAAAATTTATATCTAGCGAAAATTAGCGATAACATAATCATTACTGAAATTCAAAGCTGTAGAATTATTAAAATATTGGTTCACTTCATAAGGAAAAAATGTTTTTAGTTTCGAAATGTAGAAGTTCTGTCGTTGAAGTCTGTTGATGTCTTCATTAGCAATTTCTTACGTTCTTAAGTGAACAGAGATAAAAAGAGTGAATTCAAAATGTTTAAACTCTGTAGAATTCATTAACTTATTTTTAACTTGAGATTTATGCAAAAGGTTTGAATTTTGACACACCTGTACAGACACACACCAAACTTGTTAACATGCTGTTGGTCAGCCTTCATCTTAAGACATAAATATTTGTATAGCATTGGAGATAATAACAGCTGAAGAAATGATTATGTCAAAAATTAAAATTGCAAATGATAAATATTAAGTGCTATTTCGGTTTAACAAAACTAGGAAATTAGTTGAAGGAGCTTCCGTATGCCGACACTAATTATTCCCGCGCTATTAACATTTAGATACTTTTCGGGTTATAGAAATTATAAAAAGTCACAGTTTAAATAAAAGAAAAATATATTATAAGTCAATCGCACAACAACTGCCATCTCAGTTGCTTACGAGGCCTCTCGTCAAACACTGGTAATATGAAAAATACGTTTAAAGGTTTCTGATGTATAAAATAATCTGTGAAATTATTTTTTTTCATGTGAATTATCAAAATAAAAATATAAACAAACAAGAGTATGTTAACAATTAAAATGTAGTGGAAAGGAAACACAATGTATTACATACTTCAGACGAAACTTTATATAAATCAAAACAACTATGAAAGAGAAACAAAAACGAAAGAGACATATAAAACCCAGTCAGGGTATATCCTGATGTATTCCCTTGTTTTATTTTATCAGCTACTCTATATGTATTAATTTTTTTCTTTTAGCGAATAAACATTTCAACTATTTTAAGATACTTCACTATAATGTTTTATCTAAGAAAAATAGTTGTTATTTTGGAGTTTCTTAAAATATCTACAGATGGCAACGTCGTATTGTTGCACCCTTAGTTTTTTGTGGCCCCACAGTGGCTTAGCGGTAAGTCTGCGGACTTACCCGCTAAAACTGTGGTTTCGATACCTGTGGTGGGCAGAGCACATATAGCCCATTGTGTAGCTTTTTGCTTAATTCAAAACAACAACAACAATAGTTTTTTGTGATATAAAGCGCAAACCGACACAAAAGGCTATCAATTCTCCTCTCACGTCGGGAATGAATATTTGATTTTTAGGATTATAAGCATAAAAACTTCTAAACACGGCTAAAGAGTATTAATCATTGATCTAAGGTTTGAATAATTTTAAGCACACATTCGTATATTTAGAGCGGCAGCCTTGTTTTCGTAATATCTGCGATTATATTCTCAAATCTTATAGTCAGAAATGAAGATTAATTATAAAATACATAAACCTTCCACAAATCAACGGTTATTCTGTGAGCCTAAGACGCTAAAAACCAGCTTTTGATAATTCTGGTTGCTGTGTTGGATTGAAGTGGAGCTCTGGTAATATTTTGGATTAATTATACAAATAATTAACTCTTGCCTCTATTCTTCTGGATTCAAGAACTGCAATTTTGTTTGGTTTATGCATTAATCCGGTGCTAATGGTGGGCATCGGGTAGCTAATGTAATTAATTTTTAAGATATCACGAAACTTTCATTCCAGTTACGAATGAAATAAATTAAATGCCAAATCAAATACTCTGTAGAATATCATGCAATCTTGTAATTTGTTTCTATCACTACCAGAAAACTTTTCATCATTAAATATGTGTTTTTTTTGCAGTAACTATTTCTGCATAGCTGTAAAACATTGTGTAAAGTATGAAACATTATGTGGTTCTTTTCATTATTATATTTCGTACTAATGTGATTTTTTTATTTTCAGTTGTCGTTTGCACGAAATATAGAAATTATATTTTTCTATTAAAACTATCCTCAACAAAAAGTGTGATCGTCTCCATAAAGTTTCAAACTTTTCCACCTGTAAAGATTTCCTTGTTGTTACAAAATAACTTTTTATGATTATTTATCTTTAACATAGAAAATCCTTCAATTTTTTAATAAACTTTCATCTGAATACTTTTTCTTTTTATCACACTTAATAATTTTATAACCAACTCTAAATTAACAGTCACAGAATATATTATTTAAAATAATAACAGATATTTAAACAAAAACTGATACCAAGGCAACTTATCGTATAGATATCTGAATCCTTTTAATCCTTCGATATCAGTAAGCAACGATGAAAAATATTGATAAAAGAGACCACCATTAGACCCTTGCCACCAGATTGTATTATAAACTAGTTAACTTTAAATTTTTCTGTTTAGCTATTAATAATCAATCACTAGCCCTGTAAAATTTTACATCACGAGTTGTGCGAAGAAAAGGTGTCTATTGGGCGCTTTCGATTGAGATACCGTCTTGTGTTACATCAATATAACTGCCACAAATTTCATTTTTTAGGTGTGTGTGTTATTCATTTCATTTTGACTTTTGGGTTTCTGCTCTATTCACCGAGCGTTGAGGGCTAAATAGAACATTGTCCCGAAGGAGGAATAGAGTCCAAAACGATCCATATTTGCGCTCTGGTTGTCAGCGGCGTGAGGTTTTGCGGTAGGCCGTAGACGATTACCAGGGAGATCAGTGTGGTAATGGTGTGACAGGTCATGACATCTAAAAAAATATGATACCACAGAGAAAAGATTTGTTTGTGACTACAAATAAATAACAGGCGCAGATGGCCTTCTGATAATGCGGCGGGTTTGGACATTAGTAAACTGCGATCGAATCCATGATATAACATAATAAAATTTTCATACTGTAAGCTATTAGTTTCCAATAAGAGTGACAGCAAATCTTTAATTTTGTGAGTGGTGTAAGGAAAATGCAACTTACACATTGCTATTTCTCTCAGGACAGCAGTTAAATATAATAAACGGTAAGTACTTGTTATGTATATGTGTACATATTTTGTAAACGACAACATGTCGTATTGTGTTTGAATTTTCATTTGTATTATTCATTTTTTTTTCCATATTGATATTATTGTTTCGAAGTTCAAACTAAAATATGTTATTTATTTAGGGTAACATTTTAGAACTTTCTCGAATTAAGTAGACCAATCACATGTTTGTAAATAAGTGCTGGTGACTTCCTGTCTAGATGTGTAGTCTCGTGCAAGAACGGATATGCGTGGATAGCTCTGGAGTTGTATGGAAATTGCGAGATTGTTCGAGAAATAGGCCTATCGGTATAAAAAAAACGGTGACGTGAGAGATAGTCAGTCATTAATCATCAGTTTTATTCTAGGGAGAGAGATTCAGTCATTAGTTTTATTCGAAGACAAAGAGTGAGATTCAAACACCAGTTTCATTTCAAAAGAAGAAAGTTAGTTATTTGAGAAAGATTAAGTGTTTGCTGTGAATATTCAACTTGGATTTGTGATTGAAATTAGATCTACGGAAGCCGTGATTTTATTTCGTCAATCTCTACGATACTTCTGAATTACCGCTTGTGCTGAGAGACGGCGATTTCATTGAACTGTGAACTGTTTCGGAATCTCTTCGTGGGACCAAATTCACACCCTAGACTGGAATTTGAGACTTTAATTTTAGATCATTACATTAGATACAGGCCAGTACCGTTTTGTATTGTGATTTATTTTGAAGTTTGAAACTAATATTATTTTGTTTTGTAATTAATTTCGAATGTCGTAACTTAATATCTGTCACTGTTATCATATAATTTATGTTATATCTGTTATATTTGTTAATAGTTTAGTGTGATAAATTATACAAGCTGTTATCTGCGTTTTTCTGTTGCGTTTAATCTACGAAGAACTTAAAACATTAAAAAAAATACGTAACAGTACTGCTTTTAACAGTTTCTATTTACAGAAATAAAATTCGTTACATCGAAACAAATTTGTCTTGTTTTCAATTCTTTTGATAACAAGTTTATAAGTTTGTTTCACGTTTTATGATTATCTTTAAGTAATAGGGTGAAATTGAACACACACTGTTTTACCTCTACAGTCAAACTAGCTTAATTTTGAAACTAAATGATTTCAGGTATCCTCCCAGTGGGGAAGCAGAAAGATAATGCACATACAATGTCGACTGCTCACCTTATCATCATGGAGATGTTATAGAGTCAATAACCTAAGAGTTGGCGATAAGTGGTAATGACTAGCTGATTTCCCTCTCGTCTTACATTGCTAAATTAAGGAAGGCTAGCGCAGACATCATTCGTGTAACTTTTGCGCGAAATTCAAAAGAAACAAATTGCTTGATAAAATTTGGGTTGGAAGTAACCCGCCGTCGGTAATTAAAAATACAACAATAAAGCGTACTTACAATGCTAAACTTAGGGGTTCATTTGCCTACAGGGAACATAAGAGAGAACCAATGTGGCTTTGTTATTTGTTATAAAATAAACAAAGACAATCTTTTTAGAGAAATACCATATGGCTTTGCAAGAAGAAATTAAACAGTTGATATTTCCTTTTAATATGAAATAGTGAACACAAAGGGTTAAGAAAATAAGTTAAATTATTAATTAAATTGTGTTGGTATAGAGATAAGATCATGTAGCCGTATTATTTAATGTAGAAACATATCTTTCATTAAGGCAAATGATGTCACATATGTTCTTGTTTTCTACAAACCTCGAAAAGAAAATAATTATATATACGTATATATTTTGGTGATTGAAACCCAGTTTAAAAGAAACTTTACATTCAATATGCGTTTCTTTAACTCAGTAATATACTTGGTTTTTTTTCGTTTTGACCCCCATTGTCAGCAAGTCTTGAAATTAATCTATATGCGCACTAAAACTCGCCACAAAGATACTAGCATACTTCAACATACAGTTTGGTTTGTTTTGAATTTCGTGCAAAGTTACACAAGCGCTGTCTGTGCAAGCTGTCCCTAATTTAGCAGTATAAAAATAGAGGGAAAACAGGTCAGCCACCGCCAACTGTTTCCTAACGAATAGTGGGATTGACTGATGCGTTATAATGCCTCCTTGGCTGAAAAGCCGTGTATGTTTGGTGCGACGAGGTTTGAAACCCGCGACCCTCAGATTAGATGTCGAGCGTCTCATGCACCTGACCATTCAGAACAAACATATAATTTATTTTATTTATTTATACACAGCTGGACAAAATATTAAGGATAATAAACAAATAGAAAAATATTAGTTTTGCGTTGTTAGACTCAACCACTTAGTAGAGCTTCATAAGATGAAAATAAGAAAAGGAAAAACAAAAATAAAAACCTTTTTAGCATTTAATAGGGAAAATGTAAACACTATGAAATTAGCCTAAATAAAAGCTGGTCAAAAGCTTAAGACCATACCAAAAAGAAGTCCTAAATAGGGTAGGAAATGTCCAAAAAGAGATCTCAGTCGTGAGTTGCACGGCTCTCATTGCGAATAACTTCAAACATTCGCTTTGGAATGGTCGATATGAGAGTTGGCAGAAATCTGGCTGGAATGTTATTCCAAGTGGTGAAGAAAAGTTCACGAAGATCATTCGCTGATTGGAATTGACATCCATTTCTATAAACTTCCCTAACCATTCACTCTCAAACATTTTCAATGGGGTTTAGTTCGGGGAACACACTGGATGGTCTAAAAAATCACGTTTTTCGCCATAAAAAAGTCCATTGTTCTGCGTACATTATGGATTAAAGCGTTTTCCTGTTGAAAGATAGTCTTTTCTACACAAGCGAAGGCCTTCAGTCAATGAGGATGCTCTCTCCAACGTACCAATGCTGCCAACTGCTGTTTGACGCCCATGTATATTCTGTGGTCAATTGTTCCATGGAAGAAGAAAGCACAAAGGAACACCTTTATATTTGTATTAATATACAAATTCCCACATCTTAGAACACCCTCTACATTTCTACACTGAATTACATAATTCCCTTCAAACATATAATCAGTTGTGTGTCAGTTTCCTCTTTCTTTCTTTGTGAAACTGACGATGACCGAAGAAGGTCGAAACGTTGTTCGCTCCTATACATACAGCTTTCTTTACCGATACCGATATTTCTTTCTAAGTGGGTTTTCTTGTGATCTCGGAATATGAATTGTTGTTTTGTTCGTAATAGAACAAGCTCAATACATATAGAAATTCTTATATCATTCCAATCTTGTTTGTGTCCATAACTGTAAAACAATAAAAAAGATTACACTTACACTAATGCTTGAAACCATCTGTTTTAAACACAAGGTTTTACCTTGTTATACCTATGCATCTATATTTATTAAGTTGTGCTCGTGCACACAAATATAACAGTTGTCATTCAAGAATAAAAATAATTTCATAAAAGTTATTTTCCTCTCTGTGAAATCACAGTGTTTCTTACTTTTCATGTATCATATTTCCTGTGACGGTTAAATAACTATTACTTTTTCTCCAAAATATTTAAAAAAAATGAAGAAACAACATTGGATTCTGTAAATAGCTATTTTTGTTATATTTATTGCAGTAGTGTAAAGTAATTCAGAACAGTTACAGTATAAACATTACACATTTTACTCTTTAGTATCATTTCACAGTGACTTTTACTTTATTAATTACAACAAGATAAAATTATGTACCGTTTATCAAGACTTGATATATTCAGATTTACTTTTGTTAGATACTGCTTTCCTAATTCCAGTTTTATAATTTCTATTGTTTCTATTTATTCTAAACCTTTGATTCACTAAATAGTTACACGTTCTAAAATAATAAGCCAGATGTATCATGTTTGGCACGTTCCTTATTATTCGATATTATGTTAAGATCACGCAATCTTCGATATCAACTGTAGTTCTAACAAAATTATCTGAAGAAAATGAGGTAAACCTCACTCAACTTACCTGAATAAAAGTACCTGAACCCGTTTTATAGCACTGTGAGTCCTCAGTCATTCCACTGTTCCACTGGAGTGTCTATAATACTAAAGGATTACTAAAAGTAATGGTCAAACAATTAAGACCAAATAACCAATACACTTTTTACAGTTGTAGTTGTATGGTGTGATTAGTTATATGCTCTATAACCTTGACGTGCATAACTATTGATAACTATTTTCCTAATTTTCTTAAAACTATAAAGTACTATTTTTATTCGTATAGAAAATTAGCAGAATAGAGGTTCGCCCCTTGCTGTCAGTTTGTGGATGTTTCCTGATTTATCTGGCACTGGGTACAGTATTAACGTTTTGAAACATTAATCCTTACATAACTTCTTACCCGAAACAAAGAGTCAAGAAGGACACAACATATGAAGAAACGAGCTGGAGTTTCTATGCATTTATCTCTAAATGTTCATTGTTGTACTTTGGAGGCAAACTAGGTTGTCTCATTGGACGTCGCTGGAGCATGATTATCGGTTCTTGTGTTTTTTGGTGAGATGTATGTTTGTATTTACAGGTAATAATAGTAATAATTAATAGAAACAATGGCAGAAGGTTTTTTAACTTATAGATATAAATAGTGACAATAGACAATCACAATACACCTGTAATTAAAAAAACTCAGTGAAGTTTGTATTAGCATAGAGACGTCCTTACAATGTTCATTTTTAATTTACACGTATTATAAAATTAATGTGATTTCTTAATTCATTAAAATAATTAATAGCACTGATATTATGTTGTATTGCTAGTAACAGGACAGGTATTTGTTATAAACTGAGATTTGGATAATTTATAAATTTTGTATCGCTACTCCATGAAAGTTTCTGTCCGATTTTTTATTTTCTCAAAATTTAAAAAATTCAATGAACATTGAGTTTACTTGATGCAGAATTAGAAACATTAACTGGTAGAAATGAGAATAATTGTACACCGAATAACGTGTACTTATTATAAGAACTTACATCTGGATTAAATTTATTATGATTTTTATCCTTCTTTATAGGTGTTGTTTTAGTTTTCTTGTATTTTAAATTCGTTGTTTAACTTTAGTCGGTTTGAGTTATAATATATTATATTTTCAGTTTACGAGTCTTCTCTTCCCAGGAATGCAGACAGTATTACTTTTCACCAGTGATATAAGTTATATATGTGATCTGGTTTTGTGGTGGTTTTTTTTCATTTTTTCTTGCTTTAGTCTGTGTTCCGGCTGTTGTTGAAGTTTTTGGATCAAAATACTTTACTCGGAATTGTAATTTTTACATCAGTAAGTAAACAACATTATATCAGTTTTTCAGTGCTGAAACAAAACTAAATAAATATTTCTGTAAAGAAATTATTGAACTATACATGGTCAAGTTTTTTAAAGACCAACCATCTTTGGGAAAGAGTTATTGCCTTAAAACCAGGTTATCTTATTGATTTGAATTTATCAGAAATAAAGTTGACATATTTGTACAATACATTAACTAATAATACATGGCTTTTATTTCAGACAGCTTCCTTCTTTCTCTGGTTCTTATTTATCCATCGTATTATTTCTTCGTTGGGATGGTTTGCTTCATTTTGTGTGACAGCGACTCTTTCTTTCACAGGTCAGAATGATTTCGTTTTAGTTTAGGAAAAAGAAGTGTTTTATTTTACTGTATTTTGAAAATCAGCGTTTGTTGTTTTTATCAGTGGTTTCCTTGGAAGAAAAATAAAAGTAAATAAATATCTAATTCACAACGGAAATTAACTGCCATGTTTTTATGATGCTTAAAGCACTCACACTCTGAGACACTCAATAACAGGGAAGCCTTTATATTAATTGTATCCTAGCTGGTCTAATAAGCTCCACTATGAAGCAAAATGCACTCGTTTTTTCGGATAAAGCTTATTTGTTTGTTTAATTTTGAATTTCGCACAAAGCTATTCGAGGGCTATCTGTGCTAGCCGTCTTTAATTTTGCAGTGTAAGACTAGAGAGAAGGCAGCTAGACATCACCACCCACCACCAACTCTTGGGCTACTCTTATACCAACGAATAGAGGGATTGACCGTAACATTGTAATGCCTCCACGGCTGAAAAGGCGAGCATGTTTGGCGCGATAAGGATCCGAACCCGCGACTCTCAGATTACGAGTCGCACGCCTAAACACGCTTGGCCATGCCGGGTCCGGGATAAAGCTGAAAGGAGCCAAAAGGTATAGGTAAATATTAGATTAAGCGTCGCAGTGTTTTCTTGTGAACAATGCAATGATGAAAATTATTTCTAGTTACTTAATAAAGGTGTTAAAGCTCTCACCATATATTGGGTACGAAATAGATATACATTTATCATGTGATATAAATGACAATGAAATACTTTATATATTAATGAACATATGTTACTTGATTGCGTAATGATAAATAATTTATAAATAAATTTTTCCTTATACGCCTGATTTTTGTTTTTTTCTTTTCATACGGATACTTGTGACTATATTTTTCTCTGCAACACAACGTACACAACCATTAACATCAAGAAATTTTGACAGGAACAGCGAGGGAACTAGTTATGGATCTTTTGAACATTAGAAGAGACTTTCTTAATAATAATTCTCAGATGTTTTAAAACTATAACATCAACACAGCCCTCACTTCCCTTTCAGTCACTATATAATAAAGTATTGCAGTGTTTATTCATCTATAACTGATTTGATAAAGATTTCTTTAACCCATCTAAAAGTATGTTACCACAGAGATGTTGATTAGCTGTCTTATAGAAGCAAATTGACAGAAGACTAACCATTAATGACAAATGCCCCCAGTGGCTCAGCGGTATGTCTGCGGACCTACACGCTAAAATCCGGGTTTCGATACCCGTGGTGGGCAGAACACAGATAGCCCATTGTGTAGCTTTGTTCTTAATTTAAAACAACATAATGACAAATACCTAACGTGTGGAAAAAAAGTGTGTTAATTGAAGATTATTCAATGTGACTCATTGACACAATCTTTCATGTTCCAAGAGAGTTGTATCACAAAGACTGATCAGAAAAGTAAAACTGACACTCTTAACATTACAAGTTATTACATATATGTAATATATGTTCTCTTTAGAGCAGACATGGGGTATTCCGTATTAAATTTATATACTGTGGTAAGGAAAATTAAAGTAATCGTATTTGTAATTCAAATGCAGTGACATGGTATTTTTATTCACTGAACAGATTCATGAACACTTAACACTATAACAGTAGATTGAAGCGTACTTTTTGTGAACTATCTGTTCTTGCAGATTTGGTGATAATCCTGACACTAACAGGTTTCAGCCAGGGTTAGAACATTGTTACCTCCAGTTATGCAGTGCCATGTGTTTATGGGCTGGCAATTCAGATTGACAAGATGCACTCCAGATATAATTTCAACGTTGTCTCTACGGTGAAGATATCTGTTTACATCTGGCTGACTCAGTATGAACATTCCACTTGGCTGAAACAATGGATCCCAGGTCTAAACACAACTGGTTTTTCACAAGAAGTACGATCCATTAATTCACTGGAATGCTTCCGCAGCAATATGTCAATAAATTTTCTCTAAAACCTAGTTTTGGAACCATAGAACCAAAAGAGGACTGATTGTCCCTTGAAAGGAAGGAAAGGTGTTTAGTTTATTTGTTTTAATCCAAGACACTAACCGCCTCTTTTTCAGAAGATAGAGATGAGGACGTACCTAATGAGATAATATCTGTGTTTAGTGGTAAAGAATCCTGTAGAACCCTCTTTTCTGAGATTGTATCTTTAAATAATACCAAGTGTAAAATTAATATGAGATATATAATATTAATTTATGAAAACACCTTCATATTAAAATTAAAAGTGAGTAGTGTTGTTATTCAGGTAATTATTCGTTAATATCCAGTCACAAAGTTCACTCTTTTACTTTTCCTTTTGTAGAAATATATTTGACTGTTACAGTTTACGTAATCATTAGACTTTTGTTTTCACGAATACTTGACTTGTAACATGAAGGTCGCTGATGTGTATCATTGGACTTGAATAACAAACTTACTGTAACAATGTGCTGCTTTTAACATTAACTAAACATTTAACTTGCGTATATTTCATTCCTTCTGATTGTAAACAAAGTTTTATATTAAAGAAGAACCCAAGAAGAGGTTTATTTGAGAACTGTCTCAAAATGCTAACTTAATTTTAAGTATTTTAGACAATGAGAAGTGAAAACAGAATCTTTAAGAGATATTATGGATAAAACATAAAGCAGTGAATGAACCCCACGAATGAAAGTTATCTGCCCTTTCATTTAAACAGTGCCCCAGAAACTCACAACATTTAATATTCTGAAATCATTTGTTGTTCCAGTAAGGGATGAAGAATGCTAGAAAAAAAACAAACAACTCTTTGTTTTATGATATTAAAATTAGGAAATTAATGTATTTTTCTTGTTTTACTATCCTCATTTAAAACAAAACGAATTTAATAGTAATAGGGAAACTGGATCTCTTTGTTTTCTGGTATAAGAACGATGCTATTCATTTAAATAATCCAATTAAACACCAATCAGTGATAGTTTAATTTAAATTCATGGTTGCACTGCCGGATTAAAGTGGAGTTCTGGTAATATTTTGAAATAATGATACAAATAACTAACTTTTGCCTCTATTCTTATAGATTCACGAACCGCATTTTCTTTACTTGGTTGACCTATGCATTATTCCGACATTGGTGACGGGCAGAGTGTAGCTAATCCACTTTATTTATAAGATATCAAGAAAGTTTCATCCCAGTTACAAATGAAATAAATCAAATGCCAAATCAAATACTCAAAAGAGTATCAAACAATCTTATAATTTGTTTTTATCACTGCTACAAAACTTTTCAACATTAAATGTTTGTGTTTAGTAGTATATAATTGTGTATTACTATAAGCATAAAACATAATGTGTTTTTTTATTTTTATATTTCGTACTTTATTAAAGACATGACCGAGCATAAACAAGTAGCTGATTATATACTTAACTACAGATGTACCTACAGTATTTTGATTTTAGTGTCGAATGTCCCTGACGTTAAAGGAACTACTTTTCAACATGTGAAGTCTGTCAGTCAGAGTACCTCTTGTCCAGTAGCTTTTCATCTTCATGTATGCCAATTATCTCTTCTGCAAGCAGCAATACTTCAATTAATGCTAACAAAAAAGACAAGGATACTCCGACCAACGTTGATATTACTATTCAGTAGCGACTAAAACCAAAGAAGACAGCTTCATGCTAAATTCAGTCCACGCTCTTTAAGACTACAGACATATCAAGACTCACAAGAAGACATCGACCGTCCAAGACCGAAATAGAACGACTCATTAGGACAGGCAGACTTAACATTTGTGTTTTATCATTGTATATTTTTTGTGTTTTTTGTTAAAAATTTTACTCACCCTGATTTTCTGTCCAGCAACTTCAAGGCACGGTAAGGGTAGATTTTTCGGCACCATGTTCGTGAAAGTGGGTTTCCTCGGGGTATTTCCGTTTCCATTCACAGCAAATTCTAAGGTGTTTTGTTTTCTTGTTGAGTCACTACTTAACTTCTCGCGGACAATCATTGGACCTTGGTCACCAGATTGCATTACAAACTCATAAACTTTAAATGTTGTCGGTTTAGCTATTAATAATCAATCACTTGTCAAGTTAAATTTTACATTACGAGTATGACGAAGAGCAGGTCTCTTACGAGCGCCCTCGATTGCCTATATCTCTTTTTGAGATGCAAAGTGTTAAATTGAAATAACTGCCACGAATGTTATTTTTTTCGTGTGTGTGATTCATTTCATTTTGATTTTTGGTTTCCTGTTCGAGTTACCGAGCGTAGAGGGCTGGATAAAAATACCGCCCCGGCAGATAATTCGAGTACTGTCTGAACTCGCCGTCCCTGATTTAACAGTGTAAAACTAGAGGGAAAACAGACCTTTCACCGCCTACTGTTGGGCTACTGATTTCTAAGGAATAGTGGGATTGACTGTAACATTATAATGCCTCCATGGCTGAAAAGCGGAGCAAGTTTGTTTCGACGAAGTTTGGAACCCACAACAATGAGGTTAGGAGTCGAGCGTCTCAACCATCTGGCCATCTCGGACCAATATAGATTTAATGTGAATTATTTATGTTAAAACTACTGGTACGTGTTGAGAAAATTCTATGTAGGAAGCAAAGAATGTTTCGACCTTCTTTGGTTATCGTCAGATTCACAAAGAAAGAGAGAGGTAACTAACCGATAGTTAACAACATGTTAAAAAAATTTTTCCTGCTTTGCTTTTTGGCATTGGGCCAACACAGTCGATAATGACCCTTGAGAACGGTTCTTCAAAGGCAGGAATAGGCTGCAGTGGTGCTTTTGGAATCCCCTGATTCGGTTTTCCTGTCATTTGGCAAGAATGGCATGTCTTACAAAAGTCAACAACATCTTGGCGCATCTTAGGCCAATAGAAATGTCGTCGGATACGATCTAGGGTCTTTCTTACACCTAAGTGTCCCGACAATACATGGTCATGAGCAAGACTAAGAATATCATTTCGATAGCATTTTGGAATGACGATTTGGTGAATAACATTCCACTCTTCATCAGCAGCAACGTCAGGAGGTCTGTATTTTCTCATTAACACACCTGACTTCTGGTAGTAACAAATAGGGACAGTTCCTATTTCATTTTCATTAACAGCCAGTTGTAGAAGAGAACGAGTTTCAGCATCATTGTCCTGTTCCTCAATAAGTTTGTTTCGATGAAGAGAGTCGAAAAATGTCTTAGAGTCATCAGTAGAACTTAAAGTTGAGTCAGAAATCTCATCGATGTGAGACATGAACGTATCAGACAAAGAGAAATCCTCTTTGGACTCCTTAGAACGTGTCTGAGAACGAGTAACAGCACAGGCGGGAAAAACATCAGGAAACTCTTCAACGAGTTGCTCTGTACTGGGGCTAATAACAGGTGCTTCAACAACACGAACCTCTGGTACCACGTTACTACCAGCCAAATCATTCCCCAAAAGCATAGACACACCTTCAAAAGGCAATGAAGCTTTAATACCCACAGTCACTGGGCCTAAAACTAAGTGCGAATGTAAATCTAATCTATGAAGAGGAATAGAAACGACGCCACCTTCTACACCAGAAATGAGCACACTGGCCCCAACGGATGACTTTTCAGAAAACGGAAGTACACTTTCCAAAATCAAACTCTGAAAAGCTCCAGTATCCCGCAGGATTTTAATTGGTTGTAGACGTGAATCGCCAACAAAAGAAACAAAACCTTCAGTCATGAAAGGCTTAAATTTGTCCTCAACAATATCTTCAGGTACATCAATAATATTGGACTTGGAATCCACAGTGGACTGAACAGGGTCAAAATCATTGGAAACCAATGATATATCAAACAAGGGCGAAATGAAACTATTGGGTGATGGCTTGTTTTTGAGCTTATAGCACTCAGAAATCAGATGGCCAGGTTTCTTACAATAAGCACATGTTTTGGATGAGAATGACACGTTTTTAGTAGATGATGAGCCCTTAGAATAAGATGGAGTCTTCGTTTGAAAATTAGAAGTTTGCTCTTTTTTGTCTCTGTCGACATTTGCATAATATTTGAATGAGTCATTGGGTTTCTTTGTTATGTGATATGTTTTGCTTTTGTATGAGAAATCTTTGTGAGTCAAAGCATACTCGTCTGCCAAGACAGCAGCATCATGAATTTTGGAAGCTTTTTGTTCGTCAATGTAAGTTTTTAGCTCTACGGGAATACATCTTTTAAACTCTTCGACTAACATGAGTTCTCTGAGTTTCGTATAATCATCTTTAATTTCTCTGGAATCAGACCACCTGTCGAACAGAGTTTCTTTTTCACGAGCAAATTCGACATACGTTTGGTTGTCAAACTTTTTGTAACCACGAAATTTTTGTCTGTATGCCTCTGGCACCAATTCATATGCATTTAAAATGCATTTTTTGACGTGCTCGTAATCATAACTTTGCTCGGCCGTGAGTTTGGAAAATACTTCCTGGGCTTTACCCTTGAGAACACTCTGAAGTAATACTGTCCAATATTCGGTAGGCCATTTTAGCCTAAGGGCCAATTTTTCAAATTGCTGAAAATATTTATCTACAGCTTTTTCATTGAATGGAGGTACTAAACGAATTTGTTTGGAAGCATCAAAATTATCCAACTGCATTCGAACAACGTTTTCTTCTATTTGTATTTCGGCATCAAGAACAAGGCGTTTGTTTTCTTGTTCTGCTTCAATACGTTTTTGTTCTGCCTCAATACGTTTATTCTCTTGTTCTGCCTCAATACGTTTATTTTCTTGTTCTGCCTCAATACGTTTGCTTTCAATTTCTAAACGAAATTTCATTTCCATTTCCATTTTTTTTAATTCGAAATCTGGGTCAAAATGAGCGACAGGCAATTGTTGTGCAACTGTTTGAGGTAATACTTTTTGGCTGACCAAATGTTCAACAATAATTTGCTTAATATCTGCTTTCTTCATTGATTGCTTCACTTCTAAATTAAAATGTTTACCAACATCAACCAATTCAGATTTTTTTAATTCACTGATTAATTCGAAAGAGGGATTCTGATTAAATTCGTTTATAAAATCTTCAAGTTGGAATGCCATTTTGAATATACAAGCTGTCTATCTGTATAGAATATAAATCTTATTTTATAATAAAATTAAATTGTTTGTTCGATATCCCGGACGGGCCCCCAATTTTCTGTTACGTATTTTTTATGTTTTATGTTCTTCGTAGATTAAACGCAACAGAAAAACACAGATAACAGCTTGTATAATTTATTACACTAAACTATTAACAAATATAGCAGATATAACATAAATTATATGATAACAGTGACAGATATTAAGTTACAACATTCTAAATTAATTACAAAACAAAATAATATTAGTTTCAAACTTCAAAAGTAATCACAATACAAAACGGTACTGGCCTGTATCTAATACAATGATCTAAAATTAAAGTCTCAAATTCCAGTCTAGGGTGTGAATTTGGTCCCACGAAGAAATTCCGAAACAGTTCACAGTTCAATGAAATCGCCGTCTCTCAGCTCAAGCAGTAATTCAGATGTATCGTAGAGATTGACGAAATAAAATCACAACTTCCGTAGATCTTTTTTCTGTCACAAATCCAAGTTGAATAATCACGGCAAACACTTAATATTTCTCAAATAACTAAAACTGATGCCTGAATCTCACTCTTATTCTTCGAATAAAACTAATGACTGAATCTATCTTATTTTTTCGAATAAAAACTGATGACTGAATCTCTCTCTTTTCAAATAAAAACTGATGACTGAATCTATCTCGCGTCACCGTGTTTTATACCGATAGGCCTACTTCTCGAACAATCTTGCAATTTCCATACTTCTCTAGAGCAATCCGCGCGTGTCCGTTCTTGCACGAGACTACACGTCTAGACACGAAGTCACCAGCACTCATTTACAAACATATGATTGGTCTACTTAATTCAAGAAAGTTCTAAATGTTACCCTAAATAAATAACAAAATATTAGTTTAAACTTCGAAACAATCATGGAAAAATGAATAATAGAAATGAAAATTTAAACACAACACGACATGTTGTCGTTAACAAAATATTTACACATATACATAACAGTATTTACAAACAAATGGCCTAATCTTGAGCAATCCAGTGTCACCATTTCTAGCCAATATTTTTATGACACAAGTTGAAACACAAGCAATTAATACAGCATTATATCCACCACTATAATGATACAAATATGTAAACGAGACCATCGCGGGATTCAGATCCACAGAATACACACTTATTTTTTTCGATCACATTCACTCTCTGCATCCAAACATTAACTTCACATGTGAACAGCAAGAAAGCAATCAAATATTATTTCACCTCAAAATTACAAGAACCGAGACACAATTTAAAACAGGAATCCACCGAAAAATAACCCAGACTGGATTATACATTCGTTGCGATTCAGCATATGAAACAAAAAAATCAACATAATAAGAAATCAAATAAACACATCCATAAAACTATGCTCACCAGGTAAAATTAACGACGAATTAGACAAAATAAAACAATACTTCATCAACATAAATCAGTTTCCTCTACAAACAGTAGAAATTATTATAGGTACACAACTATACAAAAAGCAAAATCAACCAACAAAAGTAAATATACCTTATGAATTAAACAATCACAAAATCGTATACGGCTGCATACCATATATCATCAGAAGAATAACCAACATTTGGCAGAAATGAGTAACAAAATATCACATTCCAGTTGATACCCAAATTTATTCATAAACCAGGCACAAAACTAAAGTCTGCACAATGTAAAACCAACACTGACAAACACCACACCAATATTATTTACAAATTACAAATGCTTACATCATATCTGTCTTGTTTATTTCAATAACTGTAAAACAATAAAAAGAGATTACACTTACATAAATGCCTGAAGCATTTATCTTCTGAAACACAAGGTTCTACATTCTTATGTCTATGCATCTAAATTTATTGAGTTGTGCGAATGCACACAAATAGAACAGTTGTCATACAAGAATAAAAATAATTTTATTTAAAGTTATGACGGTTAAAATAACTCTAATATTTTGTACAAAATATTTTTTGAAAAAGAAAGAGACAATATTGGATTCGCTAAGTAACTATTTTTTTGATATTTATAGCAGTAGTGGAAAGTAATGCAAAACAGTTACAGTATAAACATTACAAATCTGACTCTTTAATCTCGTTTCATTTTATTAATTAAACGAAGATAAAAGTATCTACTGTTTACAATGGCTTAATAAATTTCTGATTTACTTTTGTTAGGCACCACTCTCCTAATTTCAGTTTTGTATATGCTGGTTTTCTATTTATCCTAAACTTTTCGTTCACTGAGTAGCTACACGTACTAAAGAAATCCAGATGTATCATGTATTGTACATTTCTTATCATTCGATATTATGTCAGGATCACGCAATCTTCGTTATCAAATGCAGTTGAAACAAAATTATGTGAAACAAATGAGGTAATGTCCTGTAATTCTACAGGCTTTAACAATCATGATATACAGTTAGTACAGTTATTCTACAACAAAATAATAAAAAAATTATTGTAGAATACTTAAATTGAAGTCTGAACTCAATAAGGTTTCTTATATTATTGAAACTGAGTGATATTGGGAATACAGTAGCTTTTTGTGAGTTTTAAAGAATTTCTTACTTTTTATATTATTTGTTTTTGGCATCATCTTAATTAATTCTTTCATATGTCTAATTCTATAACTTTGATTGATTGATTACAGTTGGTAACAATTTTTTTTACTTTTCTTGTTCCTGAGCAGTAAGTGTTATTTCCAAATTGCTTATGCCGAAGTAAATGATAAATTTTTATTTTTTCTTCAATCTTTGCTTTTGTGACCTGGTAGCGTATAACGAAAACATGATGGAAGACAATATTTGGAGGCTTATACGTGTTACGTATTTTTTGATGTTTTAAGTTCTTCGTAGACTAAACGCAACAGAAAAACGCAGATAACAGCTTGTATAATTTATTACACTAAACTATTAACAAATATAACAGATATAACATAAATTATATGATAACAGTGACAGATATTAAGTTACGACATTCGAAATTAATTACAAAACAAAATAATATTATTTTCAAACTTCAAAATAAATCACAATACAAAACGGTACTGGCCTGTATCTAATGTAATGATCTAAAATTAAAGTCTCAAATTCCAGTCTAGGGTGTGAATTTGGTCCCACGAAGAGATTCCGAAACAGTTCACAGTTCAATGAAATCGCCGTCTCTCAGCTCAAGCAGTAATTCAGATGTATCGTAGAGATTGACGAAATAAAATCACAACTTCCGGAGATCTAACTTCAATCACGAATCCAAGTTGAATATTCACAGCAAACACTTATTCTTTCTCAAATAACTAAAACTGATGCCTGAATCTCACTCTTATTCTTCGAATAAAACTAATGGCTGAATCTATCTTCTTTTTTCGAATAACAACTGATGACTGATGACTCTATATCTCTCACGTCACCGTCTTTTTTATACCGATAGGCCTATTTCTCGAACAATCTCGCAATTTCCATACAACTCCAGAGCTATCCACGCATATCCGTTCTTGCACGAGACTACACTTCTAGACAGGAAGTCACCAGCACTCATTTACAAACATGTGATTGGTCTACTTAATTCGAGAAAGTTCTAAAATGCTACCCTAAATAAATAACATATTTTAGTTTAAACTTCGAAACAATAATATCAATATGAAAAAATGAATAATACAAATGAAAATTCAAACACAATACGACATGTTGTCGTTTACAAAATATTTACACATATACATAACATACGTAAAAGTGATTTACATTACAATCGCAAATCTCAAAAAACTACACACTTCTAACATTTTTGTTCGTTTTTGTATAACTTTAGTTTAAATCTTAATTCATATGTTGTTTTATGCAGACCTTACGTTAATTAAACTGCAAATTTGCCCGTTTTTACCAAGAAAATAGGTTTATTTCTAAATTTCATTATCCAGTTCACAAAACCAAAGTTTGAGGAGAATAATGGCAATTTTCTGCATTTTTGGAACATAAGCAATAAGAAATAGCACATTCTGTCCAGAAAGAAAATTTGTATTACACATTTTTATTTGAAATTTAGCACGAAGCTATACAATGGGCTATCTGTGCTCTTCCCACCACGGGTATCGAAACCCGGTTTCTAGCACCATAAATCCTTAGTCATACCGCTGTGCCAATAGATGGTCTATAATACTAAAGAACTGCTTTAAGTAATGGCCAGACAATTAAGACCAAATAATCAATACACGTTTTACAGTTACAGTTGTATGGTATAATTAGGTAAGTGTTCCATAACATATATGTGCGTTACTATGAATAACTTTTTTCTTAATTACGTTCAAACTATCAGGTACTAGTTTTTAATATAGAAAATTAGCAGAATGAAAGAAAGTTCGACCATTGGTGACAGTTTTTGGATGTTTCATTATTTATCTGGCACTCGGTACAGTACTAACGTTTGGAAACATTACTTCTAACATAACTTCATACCTGAAAGAAATAGTCGAGAAGGACACATCGTATGAAGAAACTAGCTCGATTTTCTACGCCTTTATCGCTACATGTTCATTGTTTTACTTAGGAGCAAACTAGATTATCTCATTGAACGTCGCTATAGAATTGTTATTGGTTATTGTATTTTTTGAAAGGATGTATGTTTGTATTTATTTGTAATAATAATAATAATAATAATAATTGATAAAAACAATGGCAACAGGTCTGTTTAATTCAAGGATGTAAATAGTTATAATATACAATTACAATACACCTTTAATTAGCAAAACTTTGTAAATTTTGTATTAATATACAGACGTCGTTAGAATTTTCAATGAAAGAAATCGATAACTTTTTACTGTAATTGAGGGTTTGCTTCGAGCTGTTTGAGTTTTATGAAGTGAAAATTAATCGTCAATTATCATCCATTTCAGGTAAATGAATGTAAGCTCTACGCTCTTCTCCATTTAGTTTACGTATTTTGTGAAATAGAAAATTCTACTTTTATTTTGCTTTGGTTTTGTTTACTATTCGTTTGAAAATCCTTCTACCATTTAGTTAAATGTAGTTTAGTCGTATTCAAATGTTAACTCACGTTTTATTTTGTTCACATTCAAAATCAATTTCCACATATTAATTTAACACGATTTCTTAATTCATTAAAATAATTTATAGCACTAATATTGTGTTGTATTGGTAGTTACAGGACAGGTATTATTTGTCAACTGGAATTTGGATTCTTTATATATTTTGTATCCCTACTCCATGAACGTTTACTCTCGGAATTCTTATTTTCTCGAAATTTAAGAAATTCGGAGAATATTGAGTTCAGTTAATGCAAAGTTAGAAACGTTATTTTCGATAGAAGTGAGAATTATGGTTATTTGTGTTTGGCTATTAATTACTTGAGAAATTAATACGTTCATTAGTTAATCCTACATTCGTTTCAGAGCTTATGTTGAAAATTTAAAGTATTTAAAAATCAGCTTTAAAATGAGCGTGTTTATAATAAACGTTTATTAAAAAAACATATTAACTTGTTGTCATTATATAAATTGAAACTAGCATTATCTTACAAATAACACTTATAAACCGACTTAATTGCAAAACACGTTATTATTGTCGATTGCTGATGATAAAAAATTTCTTCATCTCTTAAGATGAAAACACGATGGAAGATAGGAAATTTATTGACAGTATGGAAATTAACAAAATAGGAAGAAGTATTGTGAGGAATTTGTAACTCTGAAGAACAAGCACAAATAAAATACCAGTTAATTTGTAGTGATAACAACTTTACCACAAGAATAGCACCAGAAAAATCATGTAACAGCCTACTAAAGTGCATCAATAAATCATGCAAAAAGGAGTGTTTTTTGTTTCAGGTAATGCTATTAACTGTCTTAAGAGATATTTCCGTTATTAAATGTGTTGACAACAGTTCATAGTTTGAGCAGAAAAACAAAGATGATCAATTGCAATAGATCAATATGAAATATGTTGTTGTTACGTAGGAAGACTAGAGATCTGTACAAAAATATGTTGTACAGATAAAGGAGGAAAAGGAAATCAAAAATAATAATTCTGTTTCAGTAGAGAAAATATCAAAGTGATAAAATTGAATAGGAGAGACAGCTCTACATATACTATATATTTTTTGTTAATATGAATGTCATATGCGTGTAATTCTCGTACCAGGGTATTTATTCAAGTTAAATGAAATATTTTTGTCTGTTACTTTTGGGATAGCAGTAATGTACTGGAATATGCAACACAGCTTCGTAATAGTTGACTACAATGGATTACAATTGTTAATTCACAATGGAATTTACTGACGTTTGACTGCTTTCAGTGCTTGTTCTCTGCCTCTACGTTGGTAAAACCTGATTTCGCAAAAAAAATATTTTTGAAGTTAGATATGATAATTGAGGTTAGGATGGATACACAACGGGTTGGCGATAGTGGTTAGTGCCCCAACATATTTTGAAGTGCTGTAGGCTTGCCTACGTGGAACTATCACGAATGTGTAGACGTGGTTTCACTTTCTTTTCTAATGCACGTCTGAATAATCCCGTAACTCTATAATAAAATGGATTTGTCTGGTGATGCAAATACATATCGTTGCAATTATAACCAGAAAATATATAATTTATTCAAAACGTTTTTTAAACTTACAAAATGATATAACATTTAGCTTGATTACTTCAAAAGACACGCCACAAAATAAATTAACTTTCTTTTTTTCACAATTATTTTCCAACAAGAAAGTCTTCGTGACAGGGCTAGTTGCTTCAGGATTAGCTCTAGCTTCACTCTTTATGAATTGAGTGCAGACATTCTTTGTAAACCCTAGTAATCTCCAATCTGCTTGTGATTGGTAAGTTACAAATTTCTGTAAACTTTTGTGACACTTCTGTATATAAAACACAAATTACTGGTTTCAGTTTTCCAGTACTTTTTCATCCAAAATCTTTGCTTATTTTTATTTATTTTCTTCACTCTACAAGTCACAAATATTTAGAACATTTTGGAAAAACTATACAAGTATCGTATAGTTGTGCAATAATGTAACCTTTACTTATATGACACTGAAAAAAATTTACGACGCGATGTGCAAATCCTAACTTCGCTAAATTTTTATGCTGTGTTCATGTAGATTTACCATAGGAGTCACAATTTTCCCGTTTCGACACCGTTTCTCGTTACGTATAATTTCATTTTTTTTCATTCTTAGGAGTTTTTGAATTATATAAGATAACCTTTCATTAATTACGAATTTACATAACTGCCTAGCTGTATGCATGCAACCCATCAGATCCTGCATATTACTATTTGAATTCATCATTCATCAATTTTATTTAAAAAATATTTACAATATTTTTAAAGGGTTATGTGTTATAGATTGTTCTTTCATTAAATTCATGAAATTTAGAAATATTAAATTGCAGTTGTTTCAACAAGGTGAATGACATTTTAGATACCGGGCTTTAGCAAGGTATTCGAAAGACACAAATGTTGTATCACCTCAACAATTGAAGCTATAATTTACACATGAGTTTTATTTATTAGTTTTGTATTTTTTATTTCATTGTTTGTAGTTGAACATAAAGCTACACCTTGGATTATCTGTATTGTTGAAATCTTGTTTCTAACCATATAAATAAGTCCGCGTTTAGTGGAGTGATGCTGTTCAATCTCATCACCGTAGTGTTAAATTAATTTTTACGTCAGTTTAGTTTTTATGAACAAGTAAACGTTCAACATTTTTTCAGATATTTTTGCAAAGATGAAATTATAAAAAGTGTTCCTGTTTTGTTTGTGATAGCCCCCCAGTGGCTCAGCGGCACGTCTGCGCACTTACACGCTAAAATCCATGTTTCGATACCCGTGGTGGGCAGAGCACAGATAGCCCATTGTGTAGCTTTGTGCTTAATTAAAAAAAATTGTTTCTGCTAACGGCAAGTTTTACCAGTGGCATTCTTCTGATTGGGTTTCTCATGTATGAAGAATTAAAATAGGTTAGAGCAGTCTGAATGAAATAGTTTATTTAAAAAAAAAATTTAGCCTGCAAAGTAAATCTTATTCATATGATATGAAAAAGTTTGACTTGTTTGCTAATGGCAGTTTTCGTTAAGCGAGCTGGGAATTTCTTAATTCTGAATAGTAAGGTTTGTGTGGACGTATGTTAAATTCCAACAAAATTATAAAAAATATTCAGTTTTAACCACATATACTGAACCTTTTGAGATTTCTCCTCTTAACGCTCTAAAATGCTCATTTCAACTTCTGCTCGTGTTTCATGTTTATCACATAATTAATACAAATTTAGATGATTCATAAACAAGAGTGTTCGTAAGATAAGTAACTCCTCATTAAACCCAAACTTGTCTGCAAATAAACTTAGTTCCATCACCTTTTTAAACGCTTCATCATTCCTAGCAATGTTATTTGAAAATAAGCGTAAGAATTTTACAGATTACTACTAAGTACCGTTACTCTACGTGTTCCAGATATGTTTGTTTAAGTTAATAGTATTTATTTTATTCTTCCTTCTTCAGTATTAAAAATCTTCAATAAAAATATAATGTTACTGCGTATTTCTGAAGAAATTTTAGCATGTGAGAACCGAAGCTACGGTGACAGGTGTTTATAGTAATATATAGAAATATTGGTGGAGTTAAATATTCGTGTAAAGAGGCTCAGACAAGGTTTAATATTGTCGAAATCTAATGTTGTTGTTTTTTTTAAAAAACAGCCTCCAGTGAAATGATCGATGATGGTTTAATCACCTGGTTAAAAAAATGAGAAAATTTGGCGCTTTTTTTTTCTATTATATTGTATTGCCAGTTTCTATACATACATAACAACCGTATTCATATTTCTAACCAAGGAAGAAACATTATTCAGTGAACTAACACATATGTGCAAAACGTAAAGAATTTAGTCAAAAACTCTGGACAGTCGAACGACAAAAAAATAATGAAAAACTCTCTAGATCATTGGAAGATACTCCAGCCATGGAGAACGCTGATGACCAAAAACCGTACAGAAATAAAACTGCTGAACTTCGTGTGTTACCAACAGAATCTCTGAAAGTGAAAGAATTTTATCTTTTTCAACAGTTTGAACGTGTTCATATTACCAATATATGTTTGTTATTGTTATTTACAAGGTAAGTGGTATCTGAAACTTTTAACCACCGTAAATAAGATTACCAGTTAGAAAATATTAATTTTATTTATATTATAAACCGTCTTGATATGCGACATGGAACAAACTCTGCAAACAACCATTGAGTGGAGTTTTCTAACTTTATATAAAGGAAACAGAAGTTATATTTAGAAACTAAGTAACTACTTTAGGACTGTGTTAAAACCATCTAACCGGAGTGATGAAAGGAAGTTTTTTTTAATTTCAAATTTACTTTCTTACTGTTTTGTAAACATATTAACGGACGTTTATAGAAGACGATACGTTTGTATCTATCGTTGGTTCTGTAGCTGAAGCTTTTCATGAGTGACTGTGTTCTTAATTCAGAACCAAATATCTTACAAGGTAAAATTTTGTAAAGGAAAGTGATTGAAATTATGTTGTTATTAAAATTTATTAAAATAATATTTGTCATGTTAATTGTATAAATCTTTATTGTTAAGTAGTAAGATAGTGAGTTCAGGATAATAAAACTTTTGTCTGAGCTCTGCCGTATAATAGCATAGTCTATTGTTATCCTTTGTATACGAAGGAAAAATATATCTGTGTAATAATACTCAGCGACACTGAAATAGTGAAAATAATGTTAAAAAACGCTGTTTTGAATTAGTGTTTAAACACTTTAGTTTATTGCAAAGAAAGTAATCATACGAACACTTTCAGATTACTCACCTGCTTAGTCTATTTGATAAGTTCTGTTTTTCTCACAAAAATAAAAGGATAAGAAACAGGTACCTAATCAAAATTCTGGACCGAAAATGTGCACTTATAATAAGAACATATTTCTGGATTAAACATAATAATTTTTATCCTTTTTTATAGATGTTGTTTTATGCTTTATTGTATTTTAAATTTGTTTTTTAGCTTTAGACACTTTAACTTATAATATATTATATCTTCTGCGAATAAAGTCATTGTTACTTTTTACTATTATAGTGACAACTCTTGAAGGAAACGTTATGAACATAATCTTGATTTGTGGGTTCTCTGTTATATTTTTTTTTGCTTTGGTTAGAGCAGTAATCCGAGGGTCGCAGGTTCGCGCCCGAGTCGCGCTAAACATGCTCGCCCTCCCAGCCGTGGGGGTGTATAATGTCACGGTCAATCCCACTGTTCGTTGGTAAAAGAGTAGCCCAAGAGTTGGCGGTGGGTGGTGATGACTAGCTGCCTTCCCTCTAGTCTTACACTGCTAAATTAGGGACGGCTAGCACAGATAGCCCTCGAGTAGCTTTGTGCGAAATTCCAAAAATAAACAAAAAAACTCACAGTAAATTATACGTCGTGGAGTCTTTTATAAGTTGAAATAATCTTATTAGGTAAAAGCCTTAATATTATATTGTCTTTTCTATCTTTTTTAACATGTTTGAATCACCAAGAAGGATGTATATTCGTGTTAGTCCCATGTTGATCGTTTGCTGATATGAATGGTTTTCATCGCCACATGAAACTCATTCGACGGATAACTTTACTGTTTCCAATAGTACTGTGGCTTCCAGAAGAGAAATGACAAATAGCAAACGTGCGGTAAAAAAAGGTCTTAAATGAAGATTATTCAATGTGAATCGTTGGTACAATCTTTTATGTTCCAATAGGATTGTATCTCAGACACTTATCAGTGAAGTAAAACTGACACTCTTAACATTACAAGTTGTAGAAATGTGAAAGAAATCTTTAGTTACTTAGGTTATATTCTTTATGGAGAGTCAATAGTGGAGTAGATATCTTGGCAGCGACTTTGATGTACAGAAAGGATTAATTGTTCCCTTAAGCCAGTTAGGTACATGTTACTACGAAGTACGCAATCTCAGTGAACTGGAAAGATATTATTACATTAAAAGGACGAAACAACCATCGACACACAAGTACTGGCAAGGGGAAAACCTGTAGACATGTTCTGTTTAAAGCAGACATGTTGTATTCGATATTAATATTTATATACTGTGGTAGGAAAATTTAAAGTAATCGTATTTGCAATCGAAATTCAGTGACGTATTATTTGTATTCGCTATTCACTCCAATAATCTAATTAGATTCCTATCAGTGATAGTTTAATTTAAATTAAATGTGTTAGAATTTTTACATGTGAATGTGAAAATTTTAATATTTCATTTCAACAAGTACCAAGATGTTTGTTAACCACAGAATAAAACAATATAATTATCACACCTGAAATATAGAACAATTTTATTACCATAAATCTTCAAGCCAGAGTTTTAAATTAAACGTTTTGTTCTTCAAAAGAAACATATAAGACAATATTTCTTTGTTGTTGTTTTTAATATCGCGAACAGGTGTACGAGAGTTATTCGTGCTAGACTTTCATGATTTAGAAGTGTAAGACTAGAGGGAAGACAGCTAGTCATTACCACCGACAAACAAATGGTTTAATTGATCGACACTTTATAACTCCCCAGGTATAATGAGAATATGAAAGGTATTCTAGGTTTTGGAAGTAATTGCAAAAGTAAGAACAACATTGCGGTGTAGATACATTGGCTATCATTCTACATTATATAGTGGTGGACCAGTTGGAACTTTGTATTTATAACTGATGGTAGGCTTTAATTTTTTAAAAGAAAAGTTATTACTTTTTCCAGATTGTTATATAATTTTAAAATTCTGGAAGTCACTGAATGCTTTATGTTTAAAATTAATTACCAAATCTGAAGGTTTGATTTGTGGTTTCTGTTTTTCTAAACTTCATAAACCATTGACTTTGAAGATATATTTTATAATATCTAGAAGTAGTTGTTTTACATTATCGTATCCAAAATAAAAAAAAAACTTATTACAGTCACTAATGTTCCAATTTTGGAAAGATTATTTTGATATTTCTTTTTGAAAATTAATTAAAGTGCACTAGTACTGGTATAAAATGTATTATCCAAATTACCATAACATTCTGGGTGAATCAACTCTTTTTAATTTATTTCCTTTATCTCTAGTTTCTTTTTACTTTTATGAAAAATATTATCTGCAAATATAAGCAATACAATAATCATTACTGAAATTAAATTAGTTGAGTAATTAAAATATAGGTTCAGTTTATAAGGATGTAATGTTTTTAGTTTCGAAATGTAGAAGTTCTCTCGTTGAAGTCAATTGGTGTTTTCATTAACAATTTCTTACATACTTACCTTCACAAAGATAAAAAGAGTGAATTTAAAAATTATATAGAATTCGTTAAGTTATTTTAAACTTGAGACTTATGCAAAAGATTTGAATTTGACCCACCTATACAGACACGCACAAAACTTGTTAACATGCTGTAGGGCAACCTTTATCTCAAAACAAAAATATTTGAATAGTAGTGGAGATAATAACAGCAGAACAAAAGAAAACGTGAAAAATTAAAATTACATGTAGAAAAAAAAATTTAAATTCTGGAAAACTGATTTCGGTTTAACAAAATTAGGAAATCAGTTGAAAGAACTCTCTTATTCCGACACTGATTATTCCCGTGCTATTTACCTTTAGATACTTTTCGCGTTACAGAAATTATAAAAAACTCACAACTCAAAGCAAAGTAGAATATGTTATTCACATGACAACTGACATCTCAGGTGCTGACGAGGCATCTCGTCCAACATTAGTAATACATAATACGTTTAAAGGTTTCTGATGTATTAAGCAGTCAGTGAAATTACTTTTTTATTTTTATCATCAAAATAAAAAATAAATAAACAGGAATAGGTTAATATTAAAAATAGAGTGGAAAGAAAACACAATGTATTACATACATTAAACGAAATTTGTATAAATCAAGCCAATTATGAATAAGAAACGATTTTTTGTTTGTTTGTTTTTGAATCTCGCACAAAGCTACTCGAGGGTTATCTGTGCTAGCCATCCCTAATTTAGCAGTGTAAGACTAGAGGGAAGGCAACTAGTCATCACCACTCACCGCCAACTGTTGGGCTACTCTTTAACAACGAATAGTGGGATTGATCGTCACATTATACGCTCTCACGGCTGGGAGGGCGAGCATGTTTAGCGCGACAGGCGCGAACCCGCAACCCTCGGATTACGAGTCTTACGCGCTTGGCCATGCCGGGCCATAACAAAAACGAAAGAGATAGATAAAACCCAGTCAGCGTATATACTGATGGATTCCCATGTTTTGTCTTATCAAGTACTCTATGTGTATTTTTTTTTCTTTTAGCGAATAAACAATTTAACAAATTTCAGATATTTCGCTGTTAGAGTTTATCTAAGAAAAATAGTTGTTATTTTGTAGTTTCTTAAAATATCTACAGATAGCAACTATGCTTTATTGCTCACCAAGATGAAAGTGTTATCAAGCTGAAACAGACACAATGGGCTATCTATTTTCGGCCCACCATGGGTATGAATATTTGATTTCGAGGGTTATAAGCCTACAGATTTCTAAACACGGCGAAAGAGTATTAATCATTTATCTGTGGTTTAAAATAATTTTAAGTACACACTCCTATATTTAGAACGGCAGCCTTGTTTTCGTCATATCTGCGATTCTTCTTAGAAATCATATAGTCAGAAAGAAAGATAAATTACAAAATACACATACTTTCCAAAAATCAACGGTTAATCTGTGGGCTTAAGACGCTTCAAATCAAATTTTGATACTCGAGGTTGCAGTGCTGGATTAAAATAGAGTTCTGGTAAATTTTTTGGAATAATCATACGTTTGTTTATTTGTTTTTTGAAATTTCATACAAAGCTACTCGTGGGCTATCTGTGCTAGCCGTCCCTAATTTAGCAGTGTAAAACCAGAGAGAAGACGGCTAGTCATCACCACCCACCACCAACTCTTGGGTTGCTTTTTTGCCAACGAATAGTGGGATTACGAGTCGCACGCTTGGCCATGCCGGGCCCAGTAACGATACAAATAACAAACTCTTGCCTCTATTCTTCTCGATTCACGAACCGCAATTTCTTTACTTGGGTGGCCTATGCATTATTCTTGATTATTACTGATGATAATTTACTTCATTTATCACCAAAGTTTGGACAAAGCTACAAATAAAAGAAACGAAATGCCAAATCAAATACTCTAAAGAGTTTCAAACAATCTTATGATTTGTTTCTATCATTATTAGAAAACTTTTCAACATTAAATATTTGTTTTTAGTAGTATCTATTTGTGTATTACTATAAGTATAAAACATAATGTGTTTTTTTTATTTTTATATATCGTACTTTATTAAAGACGTGACCGAGCATTAACAGGTATATGATTATATGTATAACCACAGATGTACCGACAGTAATTTCATTTTATTGTCGAATGTGCTCGACGTCGACCAACTATTTTTCAACATTTCAAGTCTGTCAGTCAGAGTACCCCTCGTCCAGAAGCTTTTCATCTTGATGGGTGCCAATTATCTTTTCTCCAAGCAGCAGTACTATAATTAATCCTAAGAACAAAAACAAAGATACTCTGACTAACGCTGACATCACCCTTCAGCAGCGGTACGCCGTCTACGATTACATAATAGACTGAAAGGGTAATGGCGTGACAGGTCTGGCATCTAAAACAGTATGATAGCAGAGAGAAAAGATTTGTGTTTTGTGACTACAAATATATAACAGGCGCAGGAGGCCTTCTGATAATGCCGCGGGTTTGGACATTAGTGAACTGCAATCGAATCCATGCTATAACATAATAAAATTTTCATACTGTAAGCGATTAGTATCTCATAAGAGTGACAGCAAATCTTTAATTTTGTAAGTGGAATGAGGTACAATGCAACTTATATATTGTCATTTCCCTCAGGACAGTAGTTAAATATAATAAACAGTGAGTACTGCTTTCAACAGTTCCCATAAACACAAATAAAATCCGTTATATCGAAACAAATTTGCCTTGTTCTCAGTTTTTTTTTATAACAAGTTTATAACTTTGTTTCACGTTTTATGATTATCTTTAAGTAATAGGGTGAAATTGAACACACACCGTTTTACCTCTTCAGTCAAACTGGCTTAATTTTGAAACTAAATGTTTTCAGATGTCCTCCCAGTGGGGAAGTAGAAAGATGACGCACAAACAATGTCAAAAGCTCGCTTTATCATCATGGAGATGTTATAAAGTCAATAACCTAAGAGTTGGCGGTAGGTGGTGATGACAATCTGATTTCCCTCTCGTCTTACATTGCTAAATTAAGGAAGACTAGCGCAGACATCATTCGTGTAGCTTTTGCGCGAAATTCAAAAGAAACAAATTGTCTGATGAATTATGGGTTTGTAGTAACCCGCCGTCGTTAATAAAAAAAACAACAAGAAAGCGTACTTACAATGCTAAAATTAGGGGTTCATTTGCCTATAGTGATCATAGAAAAGAACTAATGTGGCTTTATTATTTGTTATAAAATAAACAAAGAAATCTGTTTAGAGATATACCATTTGCCTTTGCAAGTAAAAACAGAGTTGATATATTAAAATCGAAGATTTAATCTTTTTCGTATAAAACTAAATAGTAAACACAAAGAGTTAAAAAATTAGGTTAAATTATTAATTAAATTGTGTTGCTGTAGAGATAAGATGATATAGACGTATTATTAAATGTCGAAACACATCTTTCATTAAAACAACTGATATCACATAGATCTTGTTTTGTATATTCCTCGAAAAGAAAATAATTATATGTAGATATATAACTTGTAGATTTAAAGCGAGTTTGAAAGAAACTTTATATTAAATATGCGTTGTTTTTTTAGGCCTGGCATAGCCTAGCGCGTTAAGGCGTGCGCTTCGTAATCTGAGGGTCGCGCCAAACATGCTCGCCCTCCCAGCCATGGGGGCGTTATAATGTTACGGTCAATCCCACTTTTCGTTGGTAAAAGAGTAGCCCAAGAGTTGGCGGTGGGTGGTGATGACTAGCTGCCTTTCCTCTAGTCTTACATTGCTAAATTAGGGACGACTAGCACAGATAACCCTCGAGTAGCTTTGTGCAAAATTCCAAAACAAACAGGCGTTGTTTTTATGAGCTCAGTAATGCACTTAGGTATTTTGCGTTTTGACCACCATCGTAAGTAAGTCATTAAATTTATCGATATACGCACTGAAATTTGCCACTAAGATACTGGCATACTTTAGTACATAGTTTGGTTTGTTTTTTTTTAATTTAGTTCAAAACTACACGTGGGCTGCCTGTGCTAGCCGTCCCTAATTTAGCAGTGTCAAACCAAATGGAAAACAGACCACCCAAGGCCAACTGTTGGGCTACTCTTTTCTAACGAATAGTGGGATTGACCGTTGCGTTAAAATGCCCCCATGGCTGAAAAGCCGAGCGTGTTTGGCGTGACGAGGTATGGAACCCTCGACCATCAGATTAGGAGTCGAGAGTCTCAACCACCTGGCCATTCCGGACCAACAAGGATTTAATATGAATTATTTATGTATGTTAACACGGGTGGTATGGGTTGAGAAAATTCTATGCAGAGAAGTGAAGAACGTATCGACCTTCTTCGATCGTCGTAAGATTCTCAAAGAAAGAGAGAGGTAACTGACCGATAGCTGACCACATGTTTGTAGGCGGTTGTATATTTACTAACAAATGGCCTAAGCATGAGCAATCCAGTATCACCAGTTCTAGCCAATATTTTTATGACACAAGTTGAAACACAAGCAATTAACTCGTAATTACTTCCACCACTATACTGGTGCGACACTATCATCATCATCATTTGCCACTCAATTCCTTGAAGGAACATAGGGACGGAATCACTTGCGGTTTAAATAACGTGTTTGAGTGAGTAGGTTGTTAGCTCACTGCACCAAGCCGTCCCTAATTTAGCAGTGTAAGACTAGAGGGAAGGTAGCTAGTCATCACCATTCACCGCCAACTTTTGGGCTACTCCCTTACCAACGAATAGTGGGATTGACGTACCATTATAACGCCCCCACGGCTGGGAGGGCGAGCATGTTAAACGCGACCCTCAGATTACAAGTCGTATGCCTTAACGCGCTCGGCCATGCCGGGCCACAGACGACACTATAGAGGGATTCAAATCCACAGAACGCACATTTAATTTTTCCATCACATTAACTCTATATATCCCAACATTAACTTCATTTACATGTAAACAAGAAAAAAGCAATCAAATGTCATTTCTTAATCTCAAAATCACAAGAACTGGAACACAGTTTAAAACAGGAATACACCGAAAAACCACCCATACTGGACTACACACTACTTGGGACTCATCACATGAAACAAAACAAAAACTCATTCATCGAAGAAACAATAAACACAGCCATAAAACTTTGCTGGCAAGATATAATTAACGACGAAATAGACAAAATAAAACAATACTTCATCAAGATAAATAAATTTCTTCCACAAGCAGTAGAAAACATTATATGCAAACACCAAGACAAAAAGCAAAATCAGCCAATAAAAGTAAATATACCCCACAAATTAAACAATCACGAAACCGTTTTATGCTGCATACCACATATTCTTGATATCAGCAGAAAAATAACCAACATTTTTTCAGAAACAAGCAACAAAATATGATATTTCAGTTAATACTAAATTTATTCAAAAAATCATACAAATGCAAAACCTATCCTGACAAATACCACACCAAAATTATTTACAAAATACAATATGATAACTTCCCCGACTTCTATAGTGGAGAAACAAGTAGAAAAATGAAAACCAGATTCAAAGAACACAAAAAGTCGGCTTCACACGTTTTCGAACACTGCAAATAAAATAGACACAATATAACCATAAAAAATCAGCTGAATACTCAATAAAGAAAGAAACATAAACAAACGCAAAACTAAAGAAACCTGACTTTTACAACATTTCAAGCCCAAAATAAGCCAATACAAAGGAACATCTTTATACCTGTATTAATAAATTTAACCAAAGATCTAGACACGCCCTGTATATTCCTACACTCAATTACAGAAACCCTTAAACATGTGGTGAAATACCGATCAGTTACCTCTTTATTTATGAACCTGACGATGACTGAAGAAGGTCGAAACGTTTTTCGCTCCTCAACATAGAACTTTCTCAATCCATACTACCCGTTTTTCCATGTATATTTTTCACTACAAGGGTTTTTTTTCTCATCATCAATGAACATGAATTATTGTTTTGTATATAATAGAAAAGTAATATTCCAACAAATTCAATACATATACAATTTCTTTCATCATCCCTCCCTTGTTTGTGTCAAAAACTGTAAAACAATAAAAAAAATTACACTTACATTGATGATGGAAGCCATCTGTTCTAAAACACACGGTTTTACCTTGTTATACTAATGCATCGAAATTTATTTAGTTGTGCGCATGCACACAAACAGAACCGTTGTTTTTCAAGAATAGAAATGGTTTGAAAAAGTTCTTTTCTTCTCTGTGAAATCATAGCGTTTCTTTGTTTTAATGTATCATATTCTCGGTGATGGTTAAAATAACTATTACTATAAATAAAAAAGGAAGAAACAATATCATGTTCATGTTTTCTTAGAGCAAAACCACATCGGGTTATCTGCTTAGCTCACCAAGTAGAATCGCACCCTTGATTCTAGTTTTTGAAATCCGAAGACATACCGCTGAACTAGCAAAGTCAAAACAACATTGGATTATGTAAGTAGCTATTTTTGTTATATTTATAGCGGTAGCGGAAAGCAGTCCAGAACAGTTACAGTATAAACATTACAAATTTTATATTTTTTAATCACGTTTCATAGTGACTTTTACTTTGCTAATTACATCAAGTTAAAAAATATCTACTGTTTACAATGACTTAATATATTCCAGATTTAATTTTGTAAGATACCACTTTCCTTGTTTCCTTATTATAAAACAAATGTATCATGATTTCCACGTTTCTTACCATTCGATATTATGCTGGAATCACGCAATCTTCGATCTAAATTGTGGTTCTAACAAAATTATGTGAAGCAAATGACGTAAACCTTACACAACTTGTCTGAAGAAAAGTGTATTTAGACTCATTAATCATGTTTGAATTAGCGTTTGATGTTGTTTCTGGATGAGATGAGATCCTAAATACGACGCTGTGTAAGATGTTCCGCTTCCATGGGGAACATTGAAAGCTATACTGTTCGGAATAATGTTCTACAGTTCTACAGCTTTTAAAAATTATGACATACAGTTTACACAGTTATTCCACAACAAAAGAATAAAGAAAATTTTATAATAGAACACTTAACCTTGCGTACAATGTACTAAGGCACAAACTCGATAAGGTAAACTTTTCTTATATCATTGAAACTGAGTGATTTTGCAAAAACATTAGCTTTTAGTAAGTTTTAAAGAATTTCTTCCTTTTCATATTGGCGTTAACAGCATATGTTTTTATCGTCATCTTAATTAATTCTTTCATATGTCTAATTCCATAACACTGATTGACTGATTACAGTACGTTTCAAAAATTTTAGTTTTTCTTGTTCCTGAACAGATGTTATTTCCTAATTGATTATGTCTAAAGTAAATGGTAAATACTTATTTTTCTCTTCAGACTTTGCTTTTTTGACCGGAGAGCGTATAACGAAAACATGATGGGAGACAATAGTTGGAGGTTGATACGCAAAAGTGATTTATATTACAGTCGCAAATCTCGACTTTACACTAAAATAATACATCTAAATCTTGATTCGTATGTTGTTTTATTTCGACCTTATGCAAGTGAAAATGTGCAAATTTGCATGTTTTAATGTAGAAAACAGGTTAATTTCTAAATTTTGTCATCCAAGTCAGAAGAAAAAGGTTTGAAGAGAATAATGGCCATTTTCTGTATTTCTGGAACACAAGCAATTAAGAAATAGCACATACTATCCAGGAAAAAAAATTGTATTACACATTGTTATTTGGAATTTATCACAAAGCTACACAATGGGATATATGTGATCTTCTCATCACGGGTATCGAAACCTTATTTCTGAAGTTTATGAAGTTAAAATTAATTTTCATGTATTTTAGTGATCTTGTAAATGAATATAAGCTGTACGCTCTTCTCTTTTTAGTTTATGTGCATTATGAGATAGAAAATTCTTCTTTATTTTTTTTGGTTTTGTTTCTTGTTCATTTGATGATCCTTTTGTCATTTAGCTCGTCAATGTTGTTTAATCGTATTAAAATGTTAACTGACGTTTTATCTGGTGCACATTTAATTCCAATATGCACATGTTATTAAATTAACCCGATTTCTTAATTCATTAAAAAACTTAAGGGTACTGACATTATGTTATATTCCTTGAAGCAGGACAGATATTATTTGTTAACTGAAATTTGGATCATTTATAAATTTTGTATCTCTATTCCATGAGCGTTTTCTCGATATTTAAGAAATTCACTGAATATTTAGTTTACTTAAATCAGAAATAAAATTGATAGAATTGAGAAATATTATTGTAGTTGTTTCTAATTAAGTTACTCGATCAGTTAGTACGTTCAAAAGTTAATTCTATATTCGTTTCTCACCTCTTGTTGAAAATTTATAGTATTTGAAAATGAATGTGGGTATAGTAAACGTTTATCTAAGAAACATATTAACTTATTATCATTATATAAATTGAAATTAGCATTATCTCTCAAATAATACTGATAAACCGACTTGATAACAAAACACGTTACTATAGTGGATTGCTGATAATATAATATTTGCTCAAATCTGAAAATGAAAACACGGTGCAAGACCGGAAATTTTTTTGGGAGTATGGAAATTAACAAAATAGGAAGAAGTATTCTGAAGACTTTGTAACTCTCTGAACAGCAAGCACAAATAAAATAGAAGCTAATTTGTAGCGTTTTAAGGGATTTTTCCATTATTAAATGTGTTGGCAACAGTTCACAGTTTGAGTCATACATGACGTTGTGATATATAATTTTGAAATATGTTGGTGTTACGTAGAACTAATTTTTCTATAATGGTGGTTCTATAAGTGGACAATAAATATATATTGTATAGATAAAGGGACAGAAAGAAATCCCAAATAATGATATTGTATTAGAGAGGAAATATCAAAGTAATAAAATGGAGTAGAAGAGACGGGAATCTTTTTTTTAGTTGTAAACCCAATTGATGTTTACTTCTCACTGGCAGAACACTAAAAAGAGGTTTCCATACCCTTTGTTGGATGAGTAAAAATAGCCAATTGTGTAGATTAGTGCTTAATTCAAGACAACAAAAACAACTTGTTGATTTCCAATAATTATGTGAATTCTTCTCGAATTCATCTCATGAATGACCTTTATTTTGGTTTATTTACAATGGAATTTAATGACATTTGACTGCCTTTAGTGCTTATTCTCTGCTTCTACGTTGGTGAAACTCGATTTTGCAAACAAAATATATTTCAAGTTTGATGTGAGAATTGATGTTGGGAGATACAACGGGGTGGCGACATTGGTTATTTCCCGAACAGGTTTTGTCGTGCGGTATTACGTGGAACTATCACTACTGTGTAAACGAGGTTTTGCTTTCTTTTTTATACACTTCTGAATAATTCTGTAAATCTATAATAAAATGGATGTATCTATGATGCAAATATATATCGTTGCCATGAATAACCAGATAATACATAGTTCATACAACGCTTTTCTAAATGTTTGAATAAACCGCTGGCACCATCTGAATAAACATCATGGTTTAGTCTGTTGTATGTCCATGTAAATAATTTGCAGGTTGTGAGCATATAAATATTTTGCTCCGTTTTTGTAACCACTACTTTTGCCCTGTTGATGAACTTTCACAAAATATGGGAAGAAGGTTTGTTGGCTCTGTGAGGAGATATGTGCAAACTTACCGTTTTATATTTTGTTTTTGCTGTTTTTACGATCGTTTTCTAAAGTAGACCTTTACTTTTCTTTGTTCTCAAGAGTTTTTTTAATTATATATCAAAAAACATCTTTTCATGTTTTAAGACAACCTTTCATTAATCACGAATTTACATAACTGACATCCATGGTAGGGGTACCCAGCTTGTCGTATACAACCCATCATATCCATCATATAATAGTTTTAACTCATTACTCATAATTTTTATTTTAAACTATTTACAATATCTTCAAAAAATTATGCGTCGGAGATTGTTCTTTCATTAAATTCATGAAAATTAGAAATATTAAATGAGAGTTGTTGAAACAAGTTGAATGACATTTTAGAAACCAGGCTGCAGGAAGGTATTCCACAAATATTATATTACATCAGGAATTGAAGCTATAATTTACTCATGTGTTTTATTTATTAGATTTGTGTTGATTTTATTGTTTGTAGTTAAACATAAAGCTACACCTTAGATTATCTGTATTGTCAAAATCTGTTTTTTGACGTTATAAATTAGTCCGCGTTAAATGGTGTGATGCTGTTCAATCTCATCACTGTAGTATTAAATTAATTCTAACGTCAGTTTAGTTTTCATTAACAAGTAAACGTTTAACATTGTTTCAGATATTTTATGCAAAGATGAAATTATGGAAAGTGTTCCTGCTTTGTTTCTGATAACGGCAAGTTTTACTGGTGGCATTCTACTGATTGGGTTACTCATGTATAAAGAATTACCACAAGAATTGAAACAGGTCAGAGCGGTCTTAATGAAAGAGTTTATTAAAAAAATTTAAACTGCAAAGTAAATATTTCTCAAAGGATGTGAAGAAGTTTGACTTATTTATCAGTTGGAAGTTTTCTTCAAGCGAACTGTGAATCGTTTAATTCTGAATAGTAAGGTTTCTATGGACGTATGTTAAATTTCAATCAAATTATAAAAATAATTCATTTGCAACCAAATATATTGAATCTCTTACATATCATGAAAATTATTCAGTTTCAACTAAATATACTGAACCACTCTCTCTCTCTCTCTCTTTCTATATATATATACATATATCTTCTCTTAACACACTAAAATGCAACGTTTAACTTCTGCTTGTTTTTCACGTTGGACACATAATTAATACAAATCTAGATGATTTATAAACATGAGTTGTTCGTAAGATAAGTAACTCCTCATTAAACCCAAACACGTCAGTAAGAGAAATTTTCTTATTTTCATCACTCATTTTTAAACGCTTCATTATTCGTAGCAATACTATTTGAAAATAAGCGTAAGAGTGTTACAGATTATTGATAAGCATCATTACTCCACTTGTAGGGCCTGGCATGGCCTAGCGCGTTAAGGCGTGCGCTTTATGATCTGAGGGTCGCGGGTTCGCGCCCGAGTCGCGCCAAACATGCTCGCCCTCCCAGCCGTGGGGTTGTATAATGTAATGGTCAATCCCACTTTTCGTTGGTAAAAGAGTAGCCCAAGAGCTGGCGGTGGGTGGTGATGACTAGCTGCCTTCCCTCTAGTCTTACACTACTAAATTAGGAACGGCTAACACAGATAGCCCTCGAGTAGCTTTGTGCGAAATTCCAAAACAAACTCCACTTGTTCCACATATGTTTGTTTAATTTAATAGTACCTAACTTATTCTTCCTTCTTCTGAATTTAAGAATTTTTTGTTAAAAATACAATGTTACTTCGTATTTCTGAGGAAATTTTGGCATGTGTGAATCGAAGCTTTGAGGACAAGTGTTTCTACTAATATATAAAAACGTTGGTAGAATTAAATTCTCCTTTAAGGAGGCTCAGTCAAGGTTTAATATTAAAGAAATAAAGTTTTTTTTTTAAGAAAACAGCCTCTCGTAAAATGATAGCTTTACAACCTAGTTCAAAAAATGAGAAAAGTTGACGCTTCTATTTTCCTTATATTGTATTGCGAATTTATATACATACAGAACAACTGTATTCATATTTCTTACCCAGGAAGAAACAGTATCCAGTGAACTAACACACATGTGCAAAACATCTAGGCATTCTTGCATTAAAGAATTCAGTACAAAAACTCTGGACTGTAGAACAACAATAGATAATGAAAAACTTTCTACATCATTAGAAGACACTCCAGCCAATACGAACGCTGATGACCAACAACCGTACAGAAATAATGAAGCCGAACATCATGTGTCACCAACAGAAGCTCTGAAAATGAATTTTATCTTTTGTCAATAGTTTGTATGTGCTCATATTACCGATATAAGTTTGTTAATGTATTTTATAAGGTAAGTAGTATCTGTAGCTTTTAACTACCGTAACTAAGATTACCCTTTAAAAAATATTAATTTTTTTGCCATTATCAGCTGTCTTAAAGTGCAACATAAAACAAACTTTGCAAACAACCATTGAGTGCGGTTTTCTAACCTTATATTAAATAAGCAGAAGTTATATTTAGAAACTTAGTAACAACTCCAGAACTGTGTTAAAACAACCTAACCGGAGTGATTACTTTCTCACTGTTTTTCAGACATATGGACAGACGTTTATAAAAGACGTTACTTTTCTATCTATCGTTGGTTCTGTAGCTGGAGCTGTTCATGTTCTCAGCCGGGTGACTGTGGTCTTAATTCAGGACCAAATATCTTACAAGGTAAAAACGTGTAAAAATGTGATTGAACTCATGTTGTTATTTAAATTACTAAAATAATATTTTTTATGTTAAATGTATAAAATCCTTGTGATTAAGTTTTGAGATAGAGAGCTCAGAATAATAAAACTTTTGTTTGAGCTCTGCCTTATAACAACATAGCCCATTCTTTGATGTCGAGAAACATATATGTAAAAACAGCTTTTTTAAGTTGATAAATTTTTTTACGTACAGGAGTGAACAACGTTTCGACCTTCTTCAGTCATCGTAAACCTGACAGTTTAATGTATAGAAAATAATTACATTCAGATCATTCACCTTATGAGTCGATTTGATAGGTAATCAGTTTATCTCATCAAAATAAAAGGATAAGAAATATGCACCTAATCCAAACTCTGGGCCGGATAATTAGTACTTATCATAAAAACACATCCATGGATTAAACATAATGATTTTTTTTCTTTCTTATAGCTGCTGTCTTATGTTTCTTGTATTTTAAATTTGATTTTTAACTTAGCCACTTTAAGTTATAATATATTACATCTTCAGTTAACGAGTCTTCTCTTGGTGAGAATACAGAGAGTATTACTCTTTATTATGGTAGCGACATCTCTTGAAGGAAAAGTTACGTCATGATCTGGTTTTCGTGGTCTCTGCTTCACATTTTCTCTTACTTTTGTCTGTGTTCCGGCTGCTCTTGCAAAAGTTTTTCGATCGAAAAACACTTCTGAAATTTTCGGAATGGTATTTTTTATATCAGTAAGTATACAGCATTGTGTCAATTTTTATTTCTAAACAAAACTAAATAAATGTTTCTGTAAATATATTAGTGAATTGTGTATAGTCAAGGTTATTTAAAGATCAACCCTCTTTGTGAACGAGTATTTACCTTAAAACCAGGTTATCTTCAAAATTTGAATTTATTAGAAGTAAAGTTGATATATTTCTACAATACATTAAGTAAATATATGGAGTTTTAACTAACAATTCATGGCTTTTCATTTCAGACTTTTTCCTTCTTTCTCTTCTCTTTTTTTATCCATCATATTATTTCTTCGTTTTGATGGTTTGCCACATTTTTTGTGCAGCTACTGTTTCTTTTATAGGTCAGTATGATTTTGTTTTAGTTTATGAACAAGAAGTGTTCTATTTTACTGTATTTTAAAGATGAATGTTTGTATTTTTTATCATGCGTTTTCTTGGAAGAAAAAGTAAACAAATGTCTAATTCACAACGCAAATTAACTTCCATATTTTTTGTAATTAAAAACTGTCGCAATCTGAAACACTGAAGGAAAGCTTTTATATTATTTGAAACCCAGCTGGTCTGATGAGTTCTGCTATTAAGCGAAATGCATCATGTGTAATGAATGTATTATTATACACTCGACTTTTCGGATAAAGCATAAAAAAGGAAAAAGGTACTGTTAAACAATTAGAAAAAGAGTAACAGTGTTTTCTTGTGAACAATGCTACTATCAAAATAAATTTCAGTTGCTTAATGATGGGATTAGGGTTATCACCACATATTGGTTATAAGATTGTTATAGTTTAATGTACAATAATCATGTGATATAAATTACAGTGAAATACTTTATAAATTGTGAAACATATATTACGTAATTGCGTAATGATATATAATTCATAATTTTATTCTCATGTGCTTGTTTGTTTGTTTTTTGCTTTACATATGGATACCCCTAACTATATTTTCCCCTGAAATACATCGCACACAACCATTAATATTAACAAATTTTGATAAGAACAGTGAAGGAACTAGTTCACAGCCTTCAGTTCCTGTTTAATCATTGTATAATAAAATATCGTAATGTTTGTTTATCTGTAGCTGCTTTGATAAGGATTTCTTTAACCCATATAAAAGTATGTGTAATGAACAGCGAGATGTTCATTAGAAGTTTTTGAAAACAAATTGATAAAGTAAAATTCCATATGTCAATGGATCATTGAAAAACTGGCATATGCTATGACGTCTTGAGTAACATAGTAGATTTGTGTAAACAGGAATACAGATGTATTTGTTTGGTTAATCATGGCAAGTGTTTGATAAGGTGCTTAAGACTTGATGAGATGAAACATTGAAAAATAAAATAATTTTCTTTGGATACCAGCTGTTCCTCTACTAAATATCTACATGTATTATCATTATAAATCATATCCAAAGTTTACTATGAAGTTTCAAAAGCTTATTGCTCAAAAGTGTTTATTTTACTGTATTTATAACATGTCATTTAGAGAAAATTGTAGAAAATCCTGGTTTGTCAAAACTTGATGTTAGCCGAAAGATACCATGCATTATAAACTTGCTGATGATTAAACTTGTTTTATTTTTATTTTGTGATAATTGTCTCAAATGAAACAATTTTTGTACTGCGATATCTTCGAAAACAAAATGTAATTCGATAATTCTTTGATTAAAAGTATTTATGTGAAGATTTTGTATTCTTTAGACAAATAGTTGAGCATAGTGTTATATAAATTATTATATTTAACGTATGAATTATGTATATTCAGGAATGTTTAGTTAATTTTTTAAGAGTTTATTTTAATTAAGTGATTTAACCACTAAAGCTCGGTACAATAGAGTATGTATATTTTCAAATGTTATTTACTCACACAGATTTCTATATTAATATAGTTATCTCAGAATCATTTAGAACAAAAGCTACTAACTTACTTTTGTGTAGTATTTGCAAATCACGTTGTTTAAATTATTAACTGACAATGCAATAGATAATAAATTTAATACTGTGTCTTATACAAATTGCAGGGAATTGTAACCTTTATTAGTGAGGTTTTCTAACAATTCAAAACTGGGTGACATAAAACGGAAGAGTAAATTATATGTAGAGTTATTTGATAGGCCTTTCATTCACACTGTAAGTATTTGCTTACTAAGGAATTTCAGAAGTATGAAAAACTGGTATATCTTGTTTATTCATATATATTATTTAGCAAGATATTCTGCTTAAAATACTAACACATTAATATGAATCCCAAACTATTATTTTATTTTTCGTGTTATACCGGTATCAGGCCATTGAAAAGTTCACAGAATAACTCATTTTAAGAAATGCTTTTCTTGTTATTTTAACGGGTTTAGTAATATCTAATTATCATAATATAGATGTTAATTTTAGTTAAATATATATTTTGAAATGTATGTAATGTATATTTTAAATATATATTGTGAAATTTTCACCGATTTCTCAAAATTTGTAGATTTTCAAGTAGAAAAGACAACAATGTATGTTTTAAGAAAGCACTAGTGTTTGCATCTTCTGGTATTTTTGACTTAACTAAAATTTTCAAAACAGTTCGTATCAAGCTTATAGAAGATAACTAATGCAACACAGAGTGACAACTTTATATTTATTTGTTTTTTGTTGGGTTGTTACAGTTAGCATACTACAAACATTGGAAACTATAACTTCGTGAAAGATAGATTCACTTGGAAAACCAAGTGTATCGAAATGTCTGTTTCCAGTTTTCTGTTCAGGGTAAAATTTACTCAGGAGACTTCAAATCATAAACTCTCTGAACCTTTTTAGGTCTGCATCGTTCATGTCACTGCCGCCAATCGAACTCAGATTTCAAATATGTCAAACACATGTAACATTCAATTCCTATATTAAGGGTTTTTTATTTGAAAAGAACAATTTTATATACTACAAAATACCTTTGACAGGAACAGAATTAATTTAGATTCAGGCATTTCCGATTAAACAGGTACTCAAACCATTCTATGTCATTTATAAAACATTTGAAAGAGTCTAGAATGTCATGTATATGAACGGTTGAGAGGCTTCTCCTTATAAATGACTAGCTTCTTCTAGGGCATAAGAAGCTTTTCCTAGGAGTTGGACGTGCTTTTCCATGGAAAAGGCATGCTAGTTGGTAGTTTGGATCTGCTATTTAACCATTAAGTCAAAAATAAATATAAATTTCATAAATAGAAAGCGAATGCATGTACCCAAATTATTTAATTACAGTTAGAAAATTATGTTTTTTTAAAGAAAGCTTACATGTATATACTTTTCTTCTTACAAAACACTTTCTCCGACTACTGGTTGGACCGGCACGGCTAATTCGTTATTGCAGTGACGTGTAATCTGAGGGCTGCGGATTATAATCCCCGTCGCACAAAAAATGATCGCCCTTTCAGTCGTGGGGGCGTTATTATGTGACGGTCACTTCAAGCATTTGTAGGTAAAAGAGTAACCTTATGATTTTACGCTAGGTAGTGATGATTAGCTGTCTTCCATCTAGTCTTACACTGCTAATTTAGAGACAACTAGTACAGATATCCCTTTTGTAACTTTGCGCAAAATAAAAAAAACAAGCAAACAAAACAAAAGCTTTGTTTTTAATTCAAAACAAACCAAATCATTTTTATTCTTACTTTTTAGTGGTTTGTGCCTGATAACGGCTCTAATAATGTTTGTATCACAAAACAAATTGTTTGCTTGTCTTAGAGCAAAGCCATATTGGGCTATTTGCTCAAAACACTGCAAAAAAATCAGGATTTTAGTATTAAAAGTGTGTAAACATGGTGTTGTCTCTTAGAGGACCATCCATTAATATGTCTGTTGCATCTAATTTGGAGAAAGAAATTCTGTTATAGTGTTAAAAACGTCTTCATCTAGGAATATCACAGATATTAGTAGTTGTTAGCTAGATCTAGAACGTCTAAACATTTTGCTGGTGTTTAAAAACAATCTGGTATTAAATATATTTAAGGTTTAGCTTCCCACTACCACTTGTTACCAACGCTGATAGACTCAGAGTAAATTGTACGTCGAAATTGTAAAAGTATAAAGAATCTTATTAAGTAAAGCTTTCGTATTATATTGTCTTATCTGTCTTTCCTTAACATGTTTGAAGCATATAGAAGGATGCATATTCGTGTCAGTCCTGTATTGACTGTTTACGAATGTGAATGACTTCAATCGCCACATGTTACTGTGTCTAAGAATAACCTTATTGTTTTCAATAGTAGTGTGGCTTCCAGAAGAGAAATGACAAATTTCAAAAGTGTGGAAAAAAAGTGTGCTCATTGAAGATTATTCAATTTGACTCGTTGATAAAATATTTTATGTTTTAATAGGTCGTTTTGCAATCACTTCACAGTTAAGTAAAATTGGCACTATTAACATTGGAAGTTATGGAATTATAAAATTAATCTTAAATTTCTTAGGATATATTCTTTTTGGAGATTCAATAGTAAAAAAGATATCTTGGCAGCTAATTTGATTTACATAAAGGTTTAACTGTTCCCTTAAGAGAGTAAGGCACACGTTACTACGAAATAAACACTCTCAGTGAACTGGGAAGTTATTACACGAAATGGACCAAACAACAATCGGAACACAACTATTGGCAAGAGAGAAACCTCTTCACATGTTCTCCTTACGGTAGACATGGGGTATTGATATTAATATTTATATACGGTTGAAAGGAAAATAAAAGTAATCATATTTGTAATTAAAATGCAGTTACATAGTATTTGTATTCGCTGTACGACATCATGAACACTTAATACGGTAAGAGTACATCGAAACGTACTTTTTGTGAAGTAACTGTTCTCTCAGATTTGGTGATAATCCCGACACTAACAGGTTTCAGCCAGGATCAGAACATTGTTACCTCTAGCTTTGCAGTGCCATGTGTTTATTGGCTGACGACTCATATTGATAAAATGTACTTCAGATATAATTTCAATGTTGTTTCTCCGTTGAAAGTATCTGTTTACGCCTGGCTGACTGAATACAAACTACATTCCACTTGGCTGGAACAATGGATCTCAGGTCTAAACACGAGTGCTGTTTCACTAGAACTACGATCTACTAATAGCTATAGCTATTTAGTTTATTTGTTTACTTCAAGACTCTAGCACCTAATCTTCAGAGAATGAAGTTGAGCACCTACCTCTACAGTCTCGACATTCCTGACGAAAACAACTATCTGTAGGAAGATCCATGAGAAAAAAAAACAAACTTTCCAACACTATATATACTAGCGAAACGCGACCTTCCAGCATTTTCTGTTTCTGTTGAGTTTGTTCAACATCGGAGGCAAAATCCTCAGACCTGACTGCTACCGCCTTACTAACTAAACATTTGAGAGACTGATGTTTATTCAGAACAGAAATATATTTTTAAAGGAGACTTATCAATGCTGTAATTGTTCACTAAGTAGTATTTATGCTTACTTTATCAGGTAATGTGTAATAATGATAAAACGGTAGATAATAAAATATCAATATTTTTACTTTATGAAACAAACTTTTTGAAACTGATACAATTATAATCAGGAATACATTCATGTGTGTTTGTTTCCATGTTAACAGTAACAGTGGAACTGCACCGAAAAGGTGTTGAAAGCATGAGGGTGAATAATTTTCATATAGGTCATCCAGACATATTTCAAAAATTGAAATAAAAAAAATCTTTATTCACAAGAAGCTTTTCTTGTTAATTTTCAAAATATTTTAAGAAAATGTTTACTGTTTTTATTTCTTTGAATTGCTTACAAAATGGTTACTTTTATAATTTTCATACGTTATCTCAACTTATGGCACAACTTGTGTGTATAATCTTATTATCACATCAGTGCCTAAGACACATTAAGAGAAAATAATGAATATTTCACGTAAAGCCATGACAGTTACTTTAGAATAAGTTCACCATCTTAAACAATGAAAAGTATTCGAAATGTATTGTGCAAGTTCACATGATATGTACATGTTTATACTATAAAGTAATATATTGAATACTTTGATTCAAGTCAATAAACCGAACGTGTTTAATTTAAATACATATCAACGTTCTTAAGTATCAAAAATACGCTAATGAGTAAATATTTGTGTTGATTGTGTTGATTTGTGTTGATTCATATGATAAACTTTATTTATATTTTTTAGCTTTATCTACATTGCATGTTTCTTTTAATAGGCCTTTTAAAATCACTTCATATCTTACACGACTTCAATCTTTTTTTCCAATTAATGTACCCACACCACGTAAAACAGTTACACTTCATCAATATCTTTATTTGGCACCTCGTATTCATAATTTTATTCCTTATAGTATTAGATCTTCTATTAATCGTGTTAATCAAAAGAAATATTTAAAACAATGGATCTTAAATACTGATGATAATATTGTGGGAACTTTATCTTGATTTTGTAAATTTTGATTTTACTTTATTTTGTGTTTAACCATCACAGGACGAGTTAACTCGTTGATGATGGTTTTGTATTGTTATTTGATTTTTTGTGTTTAATTTATTGCTTAATAAAATAAATTTATTATTATTATTATTGGTTGAGAATCCTGTGGCGCCATATTTTCTTATATGGTATCTGTAAATAGATACCGAATATAAAATTATAATGATATATATAACATTAAGTTCAGGAAACACTTTCATATTACGATTAAAAGTGAGCAGCATTGTTATTCAGGTTATTACACGTTAATATCCAGTCACAAAGTTCACCCTTTTATTTTCCTTCCGTAAAAATATATTTGGCTGTAACAGTTTACGTAATCTATAGACTTTCGTTTTCAGGAATACATGACATGAACTATTAAGGCTGCTGATGTATATAATTGGACTTAAATAACAAACTTACTGTAACTACTTATCAAACTTTATCCTGCTTTTAACATTAACTAAACATTTAACTAATGTATATTTGTTACGTATTTTTTGATGTTTTAAGTTCTTCGTAGACTAAACGCAACAGAAAAACGCAGATAACAGCTTGTATAATTTATTGCACTAAACTATTAACAAATATAACAGATATAACAAATTATATAATAACAGTGACAGATATTAAGTTACAACATTCGAAATTAATTACAAAACAAAATAATATTAGTTTCAAACTTCAAAATAAATCACAATACAAAACGGTACTGGCCTGTATCTAATACAATGATCTAAAATGAAAGTCTCAAATTCCAGTCTAGGGTGTGAATTTGGTCCCACGAAGAAATTCCGAAACAGTTCACAGTTCAATGAAATCGCCGTCTCTCAGCTCAAGCAGTAATTCAGATGTATCGTAGAGATTGACGAAATAAAATCACAACTTCCGTAGATCTAACTTCAATCACAAATCCAAGTTGAATATTCACAGCAAACACTTAATCTTTCTCAAATAACTAAAACTGATGCCTGAATCTCACTCTTATTCTTCGAATAAAACTAATGACTGAATCTATCTTATTTTTTGGAATAAAAACTGATGACTGAATCTCTCTCGCGTCACCGTCTTTTATACCGATAGGCCTATTTCTCGAACAATCTTGCAATTTCCATGCAACTCTAGAGCAATCCGCGCGTGTCCGTTCTTGCACGAGACTACCCGTCTAGACACGAAGTCACTAGCACTCATTTATAAACATATGATTGGTCTACTTAATTCAAAAAAAATTCTAAAATGTTACCCTAAATGAATAACAAAACATTAGTTTAAACTTCGAAACAATAATATATATATGGAAAAATGAATAATAGAAATGAAAATTCAAACACAACACGACATGTTGTCGTTTACAAAATATTTACACATATACATAACAATATTACATTCCATCTAATTATAAACAAAGTTTTATATTAAAGAAGAACCCAAGAAGAGTTTTCTTTGAAAACTGTTTCAAAAATGCTAACTTGATTTCAAGTATTTTAGACAATGAAACGTAAAAACACAATCATCAAGTGATATTATGGATGCAACACAAAGCAGTGGATGAATCCCACAAATACAAGTTATCTACCCTTTTAGTTAAACAGGGTACACATAAACCCACAACATTCAATATTCTGAAATCATTTGTTATTCCAGTTAGGGATGAAGAAATGTGAGAAAAATAAGAACTCTTCGCTCTATGACATTAAAATTAGGAAATAAACATATTTTTCTTGCTTTACTTTCCTCATTTAAAACAAAACGAATTTAATAGTAATAGAAAAACTGGAACTTTTTGTTTTCTGGGATAAGGACGATGCTATTCATTCCAATAACCTAATTAAACAACAATCGGTGATAGTTTAATTGAAACGGAACGTGTTAGAATTTTTTATATGTGAATGTGAAAATTTTAAAGTTTTATTTCAATAAGTACCAAGAAACTTGTTAACCACAGAATAAAACAATATAATTATCACACCTGAATTATAGAACAAATTTTTACCATAAATATTCAAGCCAGAGTCCTAAATTAAACGTTTTGTTCATCAAACGAAAGACATTAGATAATGTTTCTTAGTTGTTGTTTTTCATTTTACGCACAACTACACGAGGGTCATCTGTATCTAATTTAACAGTGTAAGACTAGAGAGAACGAAGGTGTTCATTACCACCGACGGCAATCTCGTGGGCTACTCTTTCACGAACAAGTAGTGTAATTGAGCGATACTATATAACTCCCTACGGATAATGTGGGATACGAAAGCTATTCTAGGGTTCCTAGGTAGCTGCGGAAGTAAGCACAACCTGATACACTGGCTATCACTGTACATTATATAGTAGTGGACCAGTTAGATCTTCGTATTTATAACTGATGGTAGGCTTTAACATTTTGCAAGAAAATATATTACTTTTTGTTTGTTTGTTTTGGAATTTCGCACGAAGCTACTCGAGGGGTATCTATGCTAGCCGTCCCTAATTTAGCAGTTTAAGACTAGAGGGAAGGCAGCTAGTCTTCACCACCCACCGCCAACTCCTGGGTTACTTTTTTACCAACGAATAGTGGGATTGACCGTCACATTATAACACCGCCACGACTGGGAGGGCGAGCATGTTTGGCACGACTCGGGCGCGAATCCGCGACCCTTATATTACGAAGCGCACGCCTTAACGCGCTTGGTCATACCCTGCATATTACTGTTATAGATTGATCAATAGTTATAGAATTCTGCAAATCATTGGATACTTTATGTCAAAAATTAATTACCAAATATGAAGGTTTGATTTGTGGTTTCTGTTTTTCTAAACTTCATAAACCATTGGCTTTGAAGAAATATTTTGTAATATCTAAAACTAATAGTTTTGCATTATTGTGTCCAAAATACAAAAAAAAACTTATTGGAGTCATTGATATTCTTATTTCGGCAAGATTATGTTGATATATCTTTTTAAAATAAATTAAAGTACACTAATACTAGTATACAAGTATTATCCAAATTACTAAAAAATTCTGATAAACCCACTTTAACTTATTATTACCTTCAGCTCTAGTTTTCTTACTTTTAAAAAAAATATCCATAAAGAAAAATAAGCAATACAACTATCATTACTGAAATTCAAGGCAGTGGAGTTATTAAAATATCGATTCAGTTAATAAGGAAATAATATATATGTAAAAACGGCTCGTTTGGGTTGAGAAAATATTTTACGTAGTTGAGCAAACAACGTCTCGACAATCTTCGGTCATCATCACGTCCACAAAGCAGTTTGCCACGTCACGTGGCAGTTATCACGTTGTATTTTATAAATAATGTTGATGTGGTGTTTGTCAGTGTAGTTTTTACACAGTATAGACCTCAGTTTTGTGCCTGGTTTTTGAGTAAATTTGAAATTATTCCACATTTACTTTTGTTTGATACCACTTTCCTAATTTCCGTTTTATATATGCTGGTTTTCTATTTATTCTAAACCTTTGATTCACTAAATAGTTACACGTACTAAAATAAGCCAAATGTATCATGTGTTGCACCTTCCTTATTATTAGATATTATGTTAGAATCACGCAATCTTCGATCTCAACTGTAGTTCTAACAAAATAGTGTGAAGCAAATGAGGTAAACTTTACACAACTTATCTAAACAAAAGTATCCTCTGATTCTCTACTGATTTGTGAATTAGCGTTTGATGTTGTTTTTGGATGTGATGATGTCCTAAAAATGCCGCTATACAAGATTTTCCGTTTCAATGGGGAATATTTAAAGCTATAGTATTAGAAATAATGTTTTGCAATTCTACAGGCTCTAACAATCATGATATACAGTTAGTACAGTTATTCTACAGCAAAAGAATAAAGAAAAATTTATTGTAGAACACTTAAGCTTGTGTACAATGTGCCAAGGCCTAAACTCGATAAGGTTAAAGTTTCTTATATCATTAAAACTGAGTTATATTTTAAATAGTACAGCTTTCAGTAAGTTTTAGAGAATTTTTTCCTTTTATTTCATTTGTTTTCGACGTTAACAGAGTATGTTTTTGACGTCATCTGGATTAATCCTTTCACATGTCGAATCCTATAACATTGATTGACTGATTATAGTACGTAGCAAAGCTTTACTTTTTCTTGTTCCTGGGCAAAAAATGTTATTTCCCAATTGATTATGTCTAAGTAAATAGTAAATACTCATTTTTTTCTTCAAACTTTGCTTCTGTGACCTGGGAACGTACAACAAAAACATGATTATAGACAATATTTGGAAGCTGATTCGTAAAAGTGATTTACATTAAGTGGCAAATCTCGAAAAACTACAGACTTCTAAATATTTTGTTCGTTTTTGTATAACTGTAGTGTAAATACATGTACATTTGATTCATATATTGTTTTATTCAGACCTTGTGTAAATGAAAATGTGCAAATTTGCCCGTTTTTACCGAGAAAATAGATTAATTTCTAAATTTTATTATTCACGTCACAAAACCAAAGTTATAAGAAAATAATAGCCATTTTCTGTAATTTTATAGCATAAGCAATTAAGAAATAACACATACTATCCAGTTACAAAATTTGTGTTACACATTGATATTTGGAATTAAGTACAAAGCTACACAATGGGCTATCTGTGCTTTTCCCACCACGGGAATCGAGACCCAGTTTCTAGCAGTGTGAGTCCTCATTCATACCCCTGTGCCACTGGAGGGCCTATAATACTGAAGAATTTCTTTAAGTAATGGTCAGACAATTAATAAGACCCAATAATCAATAAAGGTTTCACAGTTGTAGTTGCATGGTGTGATTAAGTAAATGCTTTATCACATACATGTGCATAACTATGGATAACTATTTTCTTAATTTATTTAAAACTATAAAGTATTAGTTTTATTTGTGTATGAAATTAGCAGGATGGAAGTTTGATCCTTGGTGTCAGTTGCTGAATGTTTCCTAGTTTATCTGGCACTGGGTACAGTACTAACGTTTGGAAACCTTACTCCTTATATGACGTCTTACCTGAAACAAAGAGTCAAGAAGGACACAACATATGAAGAAACAAGCTGGTTTTCCTACTCATTTATCTCTACATGTTCATTGTTTTACTTTGGAAGCAAACTGGGTTGTTTCATTGGACGTCGCTGGAGCAAGATTATTGGTTCTTCCATTTATTGTAAAGATGTATGTGTGTAATTATGAACTAAAAATTAATCACTTTTCGTTTATTTTAGTGTTCTTGTAAACGAACATACGCTCTTCTCTTTTTATTTTATGTACATTTTGCTATGGTTTTGTTTACCGTTCGTTTGAAGATTCTTCTATCATTTAGTTCATCTATGTAGTTTAGTCGCATCCAAATGTTAACTCACGTTATGTAGTGCAGATTCAATTTCAATTTGCACGTATTACTAAATTAACAAGATTTCTTAATTCATTAAAATAATTAGCAGCATTGATATTTTGTTATTTTGCTGGCAGCATGACAGGCATTATTTATAAACTGAACTTTAGATCATTTATAAATTTTGTATCCCAACTCCATGAAAGTTTTATCCTCAATTTCTTATTTTATCAAAATTTAAGAAATTCAGTGAATACTGAATTTACTTAACGCAGAGATAGCAAAGTTATTTACTGATACGAGTGGAATTATTGGTGTTTTTTTAAGAAACATATTAACTTGTTATCAATATATAAATTGAATTTAGCATTATTTCTCAAATAATACTAATAAACAGTTTTAACGTTAAAATACGTTACTATAATTGTTTGCTGATAATATATATCTTCGCTCTGACGATGAAAACACGATACAAAACAGGGAAGTATTTTTTGGGAGTATGAAATTTAACAAAATACGAAGAAGTATTGTGAGGACTTTGTAATACTTTGAACAGAAAACACAAATAAAATACCAGTTAAATTCTAGTGATAACAATTTTACCACAGGAAAAGTACCAGAATTGGTACGTAACTGCCTTCTAAAGCACTTTAATGAATATTGCAGAAAACAGTTTTTGCTTGTTTGAGGTAGTGCTAGTAACTGTCTTAAAAGATATTTTCATTATTAAATGTATTGACAACAGTTTATAATTTGAGCAGAAAAAACAAAAATGACGTTCTGATATATGAATATGAAATATGTTGGTGTTACGAAGGAAGTTAAAAGAGGGTGTACCATATGTGCACAACAAAGAAATATTTTATAGATAAAGGAACAGAAGGAAGTTCAAAATAATGATACTGTATTGAGAGAGCAAATATCAAAGTAATAAAATGGAATCGTTGAAATCATAATATTTTTTTTTATCTCAAAGACAGTTTTGGAACTTGTCTGTTGTTTTGGCCATCCCATGGTCATTGCTGTCGAGGTGAGCAGCGATGTGTGGAAAATATTTCAATTGGAAATATTTAAAAAACATAATTGAACATTTTATATGTTTAAAAATATTATTTAACTTTTTTATTTATAGAGCTATAAATCATTTATATAAGTGTATACATTTATATGTGCATGTTAAAGTTTCATGCTAACTTACAATAGTAATACAAGATAAGTTAAGTCTTCGAATTGTATTAATTCTTGAATTCACCATATTTATATAAACTATGATGAGAAGGGTATCGGTAATTATTCCGTTGGGAATCTATATTCTGCATTTTTTTCCTCACTTTACAGACTTAAAGCTAAAAAAGAGGTTTCGATGCCCTTTTGTGGCTGAGCTCAAATAGCAAATTGTAAAATTAGTGTTTAGTTAAAAACAACAACTAACTGATTTCTAATAATTATTTTATTGATTCATGAAGGAATTTACTGACGTTTGACTGCCTTCAGTGCTCGTTCTCTGCTTCTACGCTGGTGAAACTTGATTCAGCAAAAATTCATTTTTGAAATTAGATATGATAATTGAGGTTAGAATACACAATGGGGTCGCGATAGTGGTTTCTACCACAACATATTTTGACGTGCGGTACGCTTGTCTTTGTAGAGCTATCACGAATGTGCAGACGTGATTTCGCTATATTTTCTTACAAACTTTGAATAATACCGCAAATCGAAAAATGAATGTGTCTGTTGATGCAAATACATAATGTTGCCACTAATAACCAGATAATATATACTTCATGCAAAACGTTTTTAAACTTACAAAGTGATATGACATTTAGCTTGATTATTTGAAAAAAATACGCCACAAAATAAATTAAAATTTTTCCACAGTTGTTTTCCAAAAATAAAAATTTTATGACAGGGCTAGTTGCTTCAGGGTTAGCTGTAACTCCTGTCTTTATGAATAGTGTGCAAACATTCTCTGTAAACCCTAATAATCTCCAACCTGCTTCTGATGTGTAAGTTACCAATTTCTGTAAACTTTATTCACGTTTCTACAGATAAAACACATTGTTCCAGTGTTCTAGTACCTTATTTTAATTTTTCCTCAAAATAATAAAAATCCATACTTATTTTATTTTATCTGTTATTTTTTAACTCTTCGAGTCACAAATATTTAAGACATTGTTTTAAGATTATTATAAAAATTGTAAAATCATGCTTTATTGGAACTTTTACTTATATAACACTGAAAGAAAATTATTGCGCGATGTGCATACCCAAACTTCGCGATATTTTTATTCTGTTCATGTATATTTGCAATAGGAGTCACAATTTTCCCGTTTCGTCTCCGTTTCTCATGACGTAGAACTTCATTTTTCTTCATTCTTAGGCGTTATTTTTAATGATATATGAAGGAAACAACTTTTTATCTTCTAAGACAACCTTTCATTAATCATGAATTTCAATAACTGTCGTTCACGGTATGGGCATTCCAGCCAGTCGTATACAACCCATCAAATCCTGCACATTGTTGTTTGGAATAATTACTAATTATTTTTATTTTAAAATATTTACAATATCTTCAAACATCTTATATGTCATAGATTGCTCTTTAATTAAATTCATAAAATTTAGAAATATTAAATTTTAGTTGTTAAACCAAATTGAATGATATTTTACCATGATGGAGCAAGGTGTTCGAAAGACACAAATATTGTATTATATCAGGAATTGAAACTATTATTTAACCACGAGTTTAATTTATTGGTTTTGTGTATCAATCTCATTGTTTGTAGTTAAACATAAAGCTACACCTTAGACTATCCGTCTTTTTAAAATCTAGTTTCTAACGTTATAAATAAGTATGCTTTAAGTGGAATGATGCTATTTAACCACATCACTGTAGTATTAAATTAAGTCTCACGTCAGTTTAGTTTTTATAAACAAGTAAACGTTCAACATTCTTTCAGATATTTTCACAACGTGGAAATTGTAGAAAGTGTTTCTGCTTTGTGATTTCTGTGTTTCTGATGATGACATGTTTTACCAGTGGCATTCCACTGATTGGGTTACTCATGTTTGAAGCATTACCACAAGAATTAAAAGAGGTTAGGAGAGTCTGTATTTAATAGTTTATTCAAAACCTTTAGACTGCAAAGTGAATCTTCATCAAATGATATGAACAAGTTCAACTTATTGACTTGTGGCAGTTTTCGTTAAGCGAGCTTGGAATCTTTTAATTCTGAATAGCATGGTTTGTGTGGACATATGGTATATTCGAACCAAATTATAAAAATAATTCACTTGCAACCAAATATATTGAGCCTCTGGAGATATATCATCTTAATGGTCTAAAATGCTCCGTTTAACTTAATCTCAGTTTCATGTTGGTTACATAATGAATAAAAATCTAGATGATTTATAAACATGAGTTGTTTGTAAGAAAAGTAACTCCTCATCAAACTGCAGTAAACTCTTTTAAACTCTTCATTATTTCTACCAATACTATGTTAAAATAAGCGTAAGAGTTTGAAAGGTTATTAATAAGTACCATTACTCTACGTGTTTCAGATATGTTTGTTTAATTTAATAGTACCTGTTTTCTTCTTCCTTCTTTAGTATTTAAGAATCTTCTATTAAATATATTGTGTTACTGTGTATTTCTGAAGAAATCTTGGCATGTGTGAACCGAAGCTGAACTTCATGTATCACCAATAGAAACTCGGAAAATGAAAGAATTTTTCCTTTTGTCAATAGTTTGTACGTGCTCATATTACCAATACATGTTTGTGAATTTTTTTATAGAGTAAATCGAATCTGTACCTTTTAACTACCGTAACTAGCATTATTCTCTGCAAAATATTAATTTTATAGTCATTATAAGATGTCTTTCTGTGCGACATGGAACAAACTCTGCAAACAACCATTCAGTGCAGTTTCCTTACCTTTTATAAAATAAGCAGAGGATATATTTAGAAACTAGGTAAAAACTCCAGGTCTGTGTTAAAACAATCTTTCCGGAGTGATGATAGAAATTCTTTTTTTTCATCTCAAAATTACTTTCTTACTGTTTTTCCGACGTATGGACGGGAGTTTATAGAAAACGATACATTTCTAGCTATCATTGGTTCTGAAGCTGGACCAGTTTGTGCTCTCAGACGGGTGACTGTGGGTGTAATTCATGACAAAATATATTACAATTTTCATCAAGCTCATTAAAGATAACTTTCTCCATCTACTTGTCATCCCGGCATGGCTAGTTGGTAATGGCGGTTAATGTGTAATCCGAGAACCGCGGATTCTAATCCCAGTCGCACAAAGAATATCGCCCTTTCAGTCGTGGAGGCGTTATAATGTGACGGTGACTCCCAGTTTTCGTTTTCAAAGAGTAACCCAAGAGTTGGCGGTGGGTAGTGATGATAAGCTGCCTTCCCTCTAGTCTTACACTGCGAATTTAGAGACAACTGGCTCAGATAATCCTCTTGTAACTCTGCGCGAAATTCTAAAAAAAACAAAAACAAAAGCTTTGTTTTTAATTCAAAAGAAACTAAACCATTAAATGATTTTTTTACTTTCACTTTTTAGTGGCTTGGATTTGATAATGGGAATAATAATCTCAATATCTTAACCCTCTTACAAAAAAAATTATTTGCTTGCCTTAGAACAAAACCATATTGGGCTATTTGCTCAAACTACTGCAGGGAAAACAGGGTTTTATTATTGAAAGTGTGTAAACTTGGCGTTGTATTTTAGAAGAACATCCATTAATTGTCTGTTGCATCAAATTCGGGGCCAGGAATTCTGTAAAAGTGTTCAAAAGGTCTTCATCTATGAATGTTACAGATATTACTAGTTATTAGCTAGATCTAAAACGTCTGGAAAGATAGACAGTAACAAAGTTCTGCTGGTGTTTGAAAACTGTCTGGTATTTGTTAAATTTTAGTTTTAGCTTCCTACTACCGCTTGTTACCAGTGCTGATAGCTTCAGAGTAAATTGTACGTCGTGCGATCATTTAAAAGTCGAAAGAATCTGATTAGGTAAAAGCCTTAACATTATATTATCTTATCTATCTTTCTTTAACATATTTCAAGCACCTAGAAGGATGCATATTCGTGTCAGTCCCATGTTGATTGTTTACGAATATGAATGACTTCAATCGCCGCATGATGCTGTGTCTACGGATAACCTTACTGTTTCCAACAGTAGTGTGGCTTCTAAAAGAGAAATGACAAATACCAAACTTATAGAAAAAAGGTGTGTTCATTATTGATTATTGAATGAGATTCGTTGGTACAATCTTTTATGTTCCAAAAGGTAGTATCGCAGACACTTATTAGGTAGGTAAAACTAAAAAAAATAACATTAGACGTTATCGAGGTATTAAAGGAATCTTAAGTTTCTTTGGCTATATTTCTCACGGAAAGTCAATAGTAGAGTACTTAGAAGTACCCAATTGCAGTGAACTAGGAATATATCACTACACGAAAAGGACGAAACAACCATTGAAACACAAGTATTGGCAAGAGAAAAACCAGTTCACATGTTCTTCTTAGAGAAGACATGGGGTATTATGTATTAATATTTATATACGGTGGAAGGGAAAATAAAAGTAATCGTATTCGTAAATGAAATGCTGAGATATAGTATTTGTTTTCGGTGAATGATATCATGAACACATTATACTGTAAGAATTCACCGAAACGCACTTTATCTGATCTAACTGTTTTTGTAGATTTGGTGACAATACCCACACGTTTTGAACAACTAAAAGGTTTCAGCCAAGATCAGAACATTGTTACCTTCAGTTATGTTTTGCCATGTGTTTATGTGCTGACGACTCGGATTGACAAGATGCACTCCAGATATAATTTCAATGTTGTCTCTCCGTTGAAGATATCTGTTTACGCTTGGCTGGCTTAGCATGAGCTACATTCCACTTTGATGAAACATTGGATCCCAGGTTTAAACACGATTGGTCTTTTACTAGAACTACGATCTACTAATTCAGTGCAATGCTTCCACAGCAAGAAGTCAATAAATGTTTTCCAACACCTTTTCCCGGAACCATAGAACCAAAAGAGGACTGTTTTAACCTTGAAAGGAAGGAAACAAACTTTTTGAAACTGATACAATTATAATCAGGAATACATTCATGTATGTTCGTTTCCATGTTAATAAAAATATGAATTATTCGTGTTTGTATTCAATAACAGACGAATTTTAGTTCAAATTGCTCGAAAACTATCAGCATGGGTTTGTTCAACAGGGAAGATGAGAACGAAACCATACACAATTTTTTTATGTCTAAAATCTTTGCAAGTTTTGTGAATGACTATTGATTGTAAAATGTTAACCTCCGATCGGATAAAACTAGCTGCATTTAGGTCAAAAATAAAAAATGATTCTGATCAAAAATTAATGTAGTTTTCTCACTTATAAATATACGAACGCGTTGTATTGTCAGTTATGTTCCTTAATTGACAACGATATTTTCGTGCTTGAACGGACAAATTAATATTAAACATTTTAGTGTGAATTCACTCTGAGAAATATTATGGAATATATTATATATTATGTATGGAAATATTAATGTTTTATTGTAAGAAGTTCCAAGATGTTTTTTAACCATAGAAAAAAAAATATAATTATCACAGAGGTAACTCTTTTTTTTTTGTGAACCTGACGATGACCGAAAAAGGTCGAAATGTTGTTCGCTCTTGTATTGAAATATTTTCTCAACCTAAACCAGCCGTTTTTGCATATATATTTCTCTACAAGTGGGTTTTCTCGACATCACTGAATTCCTGTCAGTATTCCAGACACAGTTAATTTATTGTATTTATCTTTAAATGTTTTTATTAACGTCTTATACTTATTAATTAGCTCCTCTGATTTACTCTTCCCCATAACGGTTAACTCATACGTACACAACAAAACTACCTATTTGTTTGTCTTCTTTATCATATCTTTTCCTCTGTCAGTAAAACCTTGCACTTGTGCCCTAGGGTACTTTTTCTCCCTATTTAACCCACAAAATTTTAAATCTATGTACTGTGTCAAGGAATCACCTGCAATTATAACATCTTTAAGTTCATAACCCATATACTTGTGTATTCCATTTGTTTTCCTTCCTCTTAATATTTCGTTGTCTACGTAAGCGAATTGTTGAAATCCGTTGCTCAATAAAATAGGATCTTTTGTATCAAGTCCATTATTTCATCCCTAATACGACCCATCCTAACTAGTGTGGCCAAAGTGAGACTTGTGAATGTCAGTGTGGTCGATGTGGGTCTTTATGGATTTCATTGTGACTAATCTTAGTCTATTAATGTATATGAATGATACATTACTAATAAACTTTGTAGAAATTTTGTAAAAGAAGACATAGTAATAAAATCCTGTAACTTAATGACATTGCTAACCTGTAACATAACAAAGAGCGATGATATAACTGAAGTAATAGCTTTGATGGAAAACAATAATTGTTAATGAAAAGCTAGATGTCACTGGTATAAAGTAAGTTAATACTCAATATCGTATTTGACATAGAAACATCTTTAATAACGTTATACTTTATTTATTACAATATTTTCTCAATAGTATTTCTTCTATAATAGTGTTTCTTCAATTATATTGTGCGAGGGCTGTTAAAAAGATACGAAGACTGACGTCATAAAACAAAATGTACTTTCTTTAGAAGTTACAGGTCTGGAACCCCTTCAAAGTACTCTTCTCCACAACGCACACACTTTTTCCAACGGTGTTTCCACTTGTTTAAACAGTCCTGGTACGCTTCTTTTGTAATGTCCTCCAACTCCTTTTGCCTTAATCTCGGGAATCGTCTCAAATCTTCTTCCTTTCAATGGTCTTTTGAGTTTGGGGAACAAGAAAAAAATCGCAAGGAGCAAGGTCAGGTGAGTAGGGGGGAAGAACAGTGATCGAGTTTTTGGCCAAAATCTTACGAGTTCTGAGGCACAAATTTCGCAGCAACGTGGTGCATCTTCAATTTTTTTGTCAAAATCTCGAAACAAGATCCAACTGATATCCCACACTCTTCAGTAAGCTTCCTGACAGTCAGACGTCGATTTGCAGGTGCCAGGGTGTTGATTTTGTCGATGTGTGGGTCGTCAGTTGACGTGGAAGGACGCCCAGGGCGCTTATCATCTTCAATGGACTGTCGACTGTCTTTAAAACGTTCATGCCACTTGAAACCTGCCTAACGCTTCATAGCAACATCATCGTATACCGTATTAAGCATAGGAAAAGTTTTAGTTGCAGATTTTTTAAGTTTAACACAAAATTTCACAGCAAATCATTACTTCTTCAGGTCATTCATTCTGAAATCAGCCAAACGAAAAAATCTCACTTCACTTAAAACCGCGTAGCTATTACACAAAAAAAGATATCTGCAATCGGAATCGGGAAATGGTGTCGAAATCAGCTAATCTGTGCAAAGCCAGCGACACCAAGCGGATTCCGCTGGAACCAACTGGAGCTGCGCAATTCAAACAGACCTCGTATTCATGCATAAAAGAGGGAAACAGTTCAAAATATTTTACTTGAAAAGATGAATTTCCCTAAAAAACAGATCTTTGTTCTATACCAAAACAGTTTATCAATAGGTATAAAAATATGTTTTCATAAATTTTCGTTTTCAATGTCGTTATTTATACACAGACACGAACCTACATCTCTGACAATGTGCGTAACACATAACAACACCAACACAAAAAACTATAGCTGTAACAAATAAAACATGGTGTATCTTAATTATTGTTTGTAATGTGTTTTAATAACTATTTCATAGTTCCCACAGTATAAGAAACTGTCAAAACAATGAAATTTCCTTTTTTTTCTTCAACCATAAATACATGAAAAGCGACAGTCGTTAATATGAACATAAAACTGACAGAACGATCGATGAAGTTTTTCCTGTTTCTTTTATGTTTCTGATTTGTTGTCTTTGTTACAGGGTATCAAAAAAATTCTTTTTAGTTGACGTATATTCTACAGTTTGTATTTTAGTAAGTACAAATGAGCTGCCTGTTGTTCTATTGATGGTTTATGTTTGGTTTGTAACTTATAAGAAATGTTGATTAGATAGATTTATAAACATAGTTGGAATAAATATTCATCATATTTACAGAAGATGTATTGTATAAATAATTCATGTAAAAATATTGACAAATTATTAAAACTATTTTCACGATTTCCATTTGACATTTTCGCAGTCTAAAGTTTTTATTAAACTTCATGGTATACAAATATTGTTAATATCCACAATATCTTCCCGTGGCATAGCGGTATGTCTGGAGATTTACAACGCTTGAAACCAAAGTTTTATACCCGTGGCAGGCAGAGCACAGATATCCCATTGTGCAACTTTGTGGTTTATTACAAAAGAAGAAGAAATATCTAAAATGTTTTCACAGTGTAAAGAACTCTTGTTCATGTCCACGGTGTTTACAAAGTGAACAGTTTATTTTCTTAAATAATATCCAAGGTGTTTACACAATTTACAGTTCTGTTGTTTCTATCCGCAATGTTTGCACAGTAAGCAATTCTGCTGTCAATGTCAACTGTTTTTTTCAAAATAAACACTTATGTTATTACTAACCTCGATACTTTCTTTACAATTCTTGCTGTTAATAAGTAATATTTTCACAATTGATTAATCTACAAAGACATGATGGACGATTTACCTCAAATTTAGTCCCGATAAAAACCACATTACTTCTACAATGCACAATATTGTTAATATTCACAACGTTTTCTCAGTTCGTTGTCAGTAACAGGCTAGATAAATAAAGCACTTCTGATGAATTCACTTAGTCGCGTTATAACCACCTTCGAATTATCTGGCCAGAAGCTGTTTGTCAAAGGTTTTGGTTTCATTGTTATATGTTATTTCTAGTGGCTACGACACCTCTGAAAACGTATTGAAATTGCAATTATTTACTTCAAGTAAAATGCTACAGTGTTTGTGTCTAATTATTATGACATGATATGAAGCAGGTGACAAAGATCGTTGTTGCTACAAAATCAGTGTATTCATATATTATATGATAAGAAGAGATAGAGTGATTTGAAACTAGAATAATATTTTTTCTTTGCTCATTTTATGCCTTTAGTAACCACATATAAGACTAATAAAATAAACTTTGAACCACAGAACCTATTTCTAAAGTAGAATTTTGAATTGAAATTTCTAACTGAAAACTGTTTCATAAACATTTCGAACGTGCATACTTCTCTTTTCCCAGTTCAAAATAAAATCCTCTATTTTTCATGTTCTCTTGTTATGGGCATCCAATAGTTATTTGAAGAAATGTATTATGAATTACTATAAAAGAAAATTACAAGAAGTAAAAGTTAATCAAAGCAAAAATTCATGTAACAAAAGGGGAATACGACAAGAAAACAATAAAAATGCAAGTCTGTGTTTAGTCTGCAGGATTCTTGCACAGTGAATACAAAAGACATTCACACTAACGTGTTTAATATTAATTAGTCTGCTGAAGCACGAAAATATTGTTCCAAGTTAAGGATCATAACTGACAATTCAACATGTTCGTATATTTATAAATAAAAATACTATATTTATTTTTGGCCGATATGATTTTTTTGTTTTTAGCCTAAATGTATGTAGTTTTATCCGATCGGAAATTAATATTATACAACCAACAGTCATTTATGAAACTCGCAAAGATTTTAGACTAAATATAGGTAACAAAATTGTATGGTTTTGTTCTCCTCTTCCATGTCGAACAAACTCATGTTTATTGTTTCGAACAATTCGAAAAGAAATTCATCTGTTAGTGAATACAAATACAAATAATTCTTATTTTTATTAATGTAAAAACGAACACACACGGATGTATTCCTAATTATGAACATCATTCTCTCAAATGTCCAGTTAATGTGGCGGTAGTAATCAGGTCAGAGGACTTTGCTTCCGATGCTAAATAAACTCAACTGAATCAGAATATGCTGAAACGCTAAGGTAGCCTTTCGCTAGTATAGACAGGGTAGAATTTTTTTTTTCTCATGGGTCTTCCAGTAATCTAACGACATTTGCTTTCGTCAGGAATGTTAGCACTGTAGAGGTATATGTTCATCTACATCTTCTGAAGATGAGGCGGCTGGTGTCTTAGTGTAAACAAATAAACTATATAGTTTTCTTTTCTTTCAAGGGAAAAAACAGTCCTCTTTTGGTTTTATTGGTTTAGAACTAGGCGTTAAAATATATATATTATTAGAACCATTATCAAACACAAGCCACTAATGCCACAATGAGATCACTTGCATTGGGTGAAACAAATGCATTCCATTATTCATAATGTGTAGAATTATGTAATGTTTACGATTACGACCAATAAAGTAAAAATAAAAATCCTTTAATTGTTTCGTTTGTTTTGAATTAAGCACAAATATTTTGTTTTTGTTTAATTTTTTATTTTCGCACACATTTACAAGAGGGCTATCTATGCTAGCCGCACTAATTTATCAGCATAAGACGAGAAGGAAGGCAGCTAGTCATCACCACCTCACCAATCAAGGATACAATTGTGTGCAATCTGTATAAAGAAGTAACAATAGTGAATTTATTATATATTGGATTTACAGTTAATAATTTAAACAACGTAATTTGTAAATAGTACAGAAACGTAAGTTAGTAGCTTTTGTACTAAATGATTTTGAGATGACTTCAGTAATATAACAATCTGTGTGAGTAAATAACATTTTAAATATTACATGTACTATTGTATCGAGATTTAGTGTCTAATCACTCAGTTAAAATTAACTCTTAAGTATGAACAAAACCTTCCTAAAAATACCAAAAAATATATAAAGAATAAAAAATCTTCACATAAATATTTTTAACCAAAGAATTCTCGAATATCATCGAAGACAAAATATCGTTTTCATTGAGTTAATAATCACAAAAGATATAAAAAACAAGTTTAATAATCAACAAGTGTGTAATGCATGGTATCTTTTGACTTATAGTTTATCAAGTTCTGACAAACCAGGATTTTATACAATTTTCTCTAAAAGACATGTTATAAATACAATGAAAAAACACTTTTAGATGAGTAGTCTGAAACTATTCGCATAATTATTTTCTTTGCGTTACACTAGACTGTTTTATACACTTTTTCAAAATAGTGTTTATTTTCAACATTATTTTCACCAGTTCATTATCTCTGAGTATTATCAAACTGAAATGTTTCCGCTTTATGTACATAGCAAAGATTGGACAACGTTGTTACACGGCAGAGCTCAAACACAAGTTTTATTATACTAAACTTTCTATCTTACTGCTTAAACATAAAGATTTTATACATTTAACACAATAAATATTATTTTAATCATTTTTAGCATCAACATAAGTTCAATCATCTCCCATTACACGTTTTTACCTTGTAAGATAATTGGTCCTGAATTAAGCCCACAGTCACCCGGCTATGATCATGAACAGCTCCAGCTACAGAACCAACGATAGATAGAAACGTATCCTCTTCGATAAACGTCTGTTTATATGTCCGAAAAACAGTAAGAAAGTAATTTTGAAATGAAAAACAAAATTTCTGTCATCACTCAGGCTAGATATTTTTAACACAGATCTGAAGTTGTTACTTAGTTTCAAAATATAACTTCTGTTTATTTTGTATAAAGTTAGAAAACTGTCCTCAGTGATTGTTTGCAAGGTTTGTTTTGTGTCGCACATCAAGACGGTGTAGAATGACATTTATTTGAAAGATTAATCATAGTTACGGGAGTTAAAAGTTACAGATATTATTTACTTTATAAAAGAAACATTTACCAACGTATATAGGTAATATGAGTACATAAATACTTTTTAAAATATTATTTCATTTTCAGAGCTTTTGTAGGTGACACATGAAGTTCAGCTTCATTATTTCTGTACGGTTGTTGGTCATCAGTGTTCGCATTGGCTGTAGTTTTCACCAATGAGGTAGAAAGTTTATCATTATTTATTAACGTTCAATAGTTCAGAATTTTGGTTTTCGATTTTTTAATGCGCGAATGCCTTGACGTTTTGCACATATATGTTAGTTCACAGGATACTGTTTCTTCCTGGATTAAATATATTTAAAATGTATTTATATGAATACGGTTGTTCTGGATGTGTAGAAACTCACAACACAATATGATGGAAAATAGAAGTACCAACTTTCCTTATTTTTTGAATTAACTGATTAAACCATCATTTTTCTCAAGGCTGTTTTCTTAAACAAACAACCCAACTTTTTGTTAATATTAAACACTGGCTGAGCCACTTTACATGGAAATTTAATTCCACCAACGTTTCAATACGTTGTTATAAACATCTGTCCTCACAGCTTCAGTTCCCGTAAGCCACAATTTCTTCACAAATACGCAGTCACACTATTTTTTTACAATAATAGAATCTTAAATACTGAAGAAGGAAGAAGAAAACAGGTACTACTCAATGAATGAAACATATCTGAAACACGAAGAGTCATGGCACTTATAAATAATCTTTTAAACTCTTACGCTCATTTTCAAATAGTATTGCTAGGAATAATGAAGCGTTTTAAAACGTAATGGAAATATCCAAAGTTATTTTACTGCTGTGTTTTGGTTTAATAAGAAAATACTTATCGTGCAAACAAGTCACGTTTATAAATCGTTTGGATTTGTATTAATTACGTGACCAACATGAAACTGAGCAGAAGTTAAACGGAATATATCAAAGCGTTAAAAGGATATGTGTTCAGAGGTTCAATATATTTGGTTGCAACTGAATTATTTTTATAATTTGATTGCAGTTTAACATACGTCCACAGAAACGTTACAATTCAGAATTAAAAGGTTCATTGTATAACAACTGTTCTTTTTGTGTGCATGCGCACAGCTCAATAAATTTAGATGAATTTATTTACAAGCTAAATCCGCGTGTTTTAGAACTGATGACTTCAAGCATTAATGTAAGTGTAATCATTTTTATTCTTTTAAAATTAGGAACACAAACAAAATAGAAATGATGTAAGCATTTTTATGTGTATTGATCTTTTTGGAAAATTACTTTTCTGTCACATACAAAACAATAATTCACATTTCGTGATGACGATAAGACGACTTTTTAAAAACATGTATGTAAAACGGCAGGTATGGATTGCAAAAGTTGATGTGGAGGAGCAAACAAAGTTTCGACCTTCTTCGATCATCGTCTGAATCATGAATAAAGAAAGAGGTAACTGATCGACAGCTTACCACGTCTTCAAAGACGTTGTGTAATTAGGTGCAGGAATGGGGATAGCGAGCTAATATCTTGCATTACATGTATAAATATTGGTATGAAGATGTTTCTTTGTGTTGGTTTATTTTGAGCTTAATTGTAGTAAAAATAAGGATTCTTTAATTTTGCCTTTGTTAATGTTTGTTTCTTTATTTGGGCCCCCCAGTGGCTCAGCGTTATGTCTGCGGACTTAACAGATAGCCCATTGTGTAGCTTTGTGCTTAATTCAAAACAACAAAACAATAACTTTATTTGGTGTTTTTTACGGTTATATTGTGTTTGTTTCATGCAGTTTTCGAAAACGCGTGAAGGTGTCTTTTGTGTTCTTTGAATCGGGTTTCCAATTTTCTACTGTTATGTAAATGTCGTGTAAATATTTTGTAAGCGACAACATGTCGTGTTGTGTTTGAATTTTCATTTCCATATTTATATTATTGTTTCGAAGTTTAAACTAATAAAATATGTTGTTATTCATTTAGGGTAACATTTAGAATTTTCTTGAATTAAGTAGACCAATCATATGTTTGTAAATGAAATGCTGGCGACTTCGTGTCTAGACGTTTAGTCTCGTGCAAGAGCGGATATGCGCGGATTGCTCTGGAGATCTGTAGAAGTTTCGCGGTGTTTCGAGGAGTCTAGGCCTACAATATATAAACAGACGAAGATGCGAGGAAGAGAGAAGAGTCAGACATTAGTTTTATCCAAGAGAAGAGTTATTAGAAAAGAAGAGAGTCAGTCATTTCGTTTGAAAAAGTTTAAGTGTTTGCTGTGATTTGTGAGTGAAGTTAGATCTACGGAAGCTGTGATTTTATTCCATCAATCTCCACGATTCATTTGAATTACTGGTTGTGCTGAGAGTCGGCAAGTTTGAGACGTTCATCGGAGATATCGTGATAAGAATTTACTGAACTGTGAATTGCTTCTTCTTCATTTAAACTTCGGAATTTCTTCGTGGGACCAAATTCACACCCTAAACTGGAATTTAAGACTTTCATTTTAGATCATTATATTAGATACAGGCCAGTACCATTTTGTATTGTGATTAATTTTTAGGATTGAAAGTAATACCATTTTGTTTTGTAATTAATTTTGAAGGTTTAAACTTAATATCTGTCATTTTTATTATATAATTTATGTTATATCTGTTAATAGTTTAGAGTAATAAATTATACAAGCTGTTATCTGTGTTTTTCTGTTGCGTTTAGTTTACGAAAAACATAAAACATAAAAAAGAACGTAACACTACTTGTTTCTCTAATTTAGAATTCGTGGCAGTTATAATATTGTATTTTATAAATAATGTTGGTGTGGTGTTTATCAGTGTAGTTTTTACATAGTATAAACCTTAGTTTTGTGCCTGGTTTTGTATAAATTTAGTATTAACTGGAATGTCATATATTGTTACTAGCTTTTGCCAAATGTTGGATATTTTTCTGCTGAGGTCGGGAATACATTATGTGAAGCAGTATATGGTTTCGTGATTTTTTAATTCTTCAGAAAAATAACGAGTCCTGGACGCGTCAATAGTTTCGCTCGAATTGGTTTGGGCGATTAACTTGGTACCTGAAAGCGTCGTGAGGTTTGACGGAAGGCCGTCGACGATTACAGGTGAAACCAGTGGGGTAAAGGCCTGACACGTCCTGACATCTGGAACAGCATGATAGCAGGGAGAAAAAGATTTGTTGTTTGTGACTACAAATAAATAACAGTCGCAGATAGTCTTCTGATAGGGCGCAGGGTTTGAATATTAGTGAACCGCGTTCGAAACCATAAGATTACATAATGCAACTTTTATACGCTAAGCTATTAGTGTCTCATAAGATTGACAGTCAATACTTTAATTTTGTGAGTGGAGTGAGGGAAAATTCAACTTACACATTTTCATTTCCTTCATGACACAAGATAAATATTATAATCGGTGGGTATAGCTTTAAACAATTACAATAAAAACAAATATAAACCGTTCTATCAAATATTTCATCTTTTGATAAAAAGTTTATAAGTTTGTTTCACATTTCACGATTATCTTTAAGTAAAATGATGAAATTGAACACAAAGTGTTTTATCTCTAGTGTTAAACTAGCTGGATATTGAAACTTAATGTTTTCAGATATCATGCCATTGAGGAAGCAGCAAGTTTACGCACTTACAAAGTCGAATCGTCGTCACATCAAACATGCTCTCTCTTTCAACCGTTGAGGCTTTATAAAGTCATGGTCAATCCCACTCCTCATTAATAAAATAGCTTAAGAGTTGACGGGGGGTGATGATGATTAGCTGGCTTCCCTATAGTGGTACATTGCTTAATTCGGAATGCTAGCGCAGACATCCTTCGTGTAGCTTTTGCACGAAATTTATAAGAAACAAACTGCCTGATGAGTTATAATTTGGTAGTAATCCGCCGTGGGTAATTAAAAAAAACAACAATAAAGCGAACTTACATGCTAAACTTCGGGGTTTAATACCCTAAAGTGATCATAAAAGAGAACCCAGTGTGGCTTTTTTATAAAATAAACAAAGACAATCTGTTTAGAGAAATACCTTTTGCCTTTGCAAAAAGAAACCAAAGTTGATATATTAAAATCGTAGAATTAATGTTTAACGTATAAAACGTAATAGTAAACACAAAGAGTTGAGAAATTGGGACAAATTACTAATTAAATTGTGTTGCTGTAGAGATAAGAATATGCTGCCGTATGATTAAATGTCGAAACACACCTTTTAGTAAGGTAAATGATGTCACATTCGTTAGTTTCTTATACCTCGAAAAGAAAATAATTATATAAGCATATATATTTCGTAGATTTAAAGCTAATTTGAAAGAAACTTTATATTCAGTATGAGTTGTTTTCTTAAGCTGAATAATGAATTTATTATTTTTCACCACCATCGTTAGCAAGTTCTGAAATTTATCGATATGAGCACTGAAACAAATCACTAAGTTACCGGCGTACTTTAATATATAGTTTGATTTGTTTTGAATTTTGCGCAAAGATACGCGAAGGCTGTCTGTGCAAGCCGTCCCTAATTAAGCAATGTAAGACCAGAAGGAAGACAGACCACCCACCGCCAGCTGTTGAGTTGCTGTTTTCTAACAAATAGTGAGATTGACCATAATGTTATACTTCCTCCATGACTGAAAAACCGAGTGTGCTTGTGTGACGAGGTTTCGAACTCGCGATCCTCAGGTTAGGATTTGAGCTTTTCAACCACCTGGTCATTCGAGACCATCATATAGTTCACAAAGAAAAATAGCGGTAACTGACCAAGAGCTGACCACATGTTTGAAGGCCGTTGTGTAATTACAAGAAATTACCTAAGCATGGACAATCCAGTATCACAAGTTGAAACACAAGAAATTAACACAGAATTACATCCACCATTATACTGGTACAGATACGTAGACAACACGATTGCAGTATTCACATCTACAGAACACACGCCTAATTTTTCCAGTCACATTAACTCATACATTCCAACATTAACTTCACATGTGAACAGGAAGAAAGAAATCAAATATCATTTTTTAACCTCAAAATCTCAAGAACCGACACACAATTTAAAACAGAAATCCATCAAAAAAATCTCCCACACCAGACTACACATTTCTTTGGACTCAGCACATGAAACAAAACATACACTCAACATACTAAGAAACCAAACAAAACACAGCCATAAAACTCTGCTCACGAGATAAAATTAAAAACGAATTAGACAAAATAAAACAATACTTCATTAACATAAATAAGTTTCTTTCACAAGCAGTAGAAAACATTACACACACACACCTAGACAGAAAGCAAAATCAACTGACAAAAGTATACGAACCGGATCGGTATTTTTATCTCGACCTCTACGCAAGGTGATTCGCGCAGAAAATCAAAAATCAAAATAAAATTAATCACACAAACATAAAAGAATCTCAAGAAGAGATACAAAGCAATCGATGGCGCTCAGAAGAGTCCTTCTCTTCGTCCTACTTGTCATGTAAAATTTAACTGGGCTAGTGATTGATTATTAATAGCTAAACCTGCAAGATTTAAAGTTAACGAGACTGCAATGCAATCTGGTGTCAAAGGTTCAATGATGGTCCGCGAGAGGTTAAATATTGACTTAAGAAATAAAACACACACATACACAAGAGGATAGGGATCTGCAGACCCAAAAAGCTCAGAATTTGCTGTCAGGAGAAACGGGAGTATCCCGGGGGAAACCCAGTTTCACGATCAGGGCGCCGAAAAATTTACCCTGCCCGTGCCATTTAGTGGCTGGAAAGAATATCAAGTTAGTAAAGCTTATAAAAAAACACTCCAAAATATACAACGATAAAACACAAATGTTATGTCTGCGATCGATCAAGAAATCGATATAAGGCACTACAAGGATAAAGATAGACAATTTGTGGATACAAAACTGAGTGACTAATTGTATCTGTCTCAATGAGTCGTTATATTTCGGTCTGGGACGATTGGTGTCTTTTTGTGAATCTTGTTTGTGTTTTCTTACTGAACGTGATGTTGATATTTGTGGAGGTTGATATGTCTGTAGTCTTAACGAGCTTTGGTTGAGTCTAGCACCAAGCTGTCTTTGGTTTGGGTCGCTGCTGAATAGTAATATCAACGTTGCTCAGAGTAACTTGTCTTTCTTTTTATCATTAATAAAGTATTGCTACTTGCAGAAGAGATAATTGGCAAATATGAAGATAAAAAGGTTACTGGACGAGGGATATTCTGATTGACAGACTTGACATGTTGATCGACTACGGGGACGTTTGACACTAAAATCAAAACACTGTAGATACATCCGTGGTTAAGTACATATCAATTACCTGTTTACGCTCGGTCACGACTTTAACAAAGTGATTTATCAGAATATTGTCATAAAGTGACGATCAATTACACAATTTGTTCATCAAAGAGTAGCTCATGAGATTGTCGAGGGTGTTAATGACCAGCTCGCTTCCCTCTAGTCTTACACTGCTAAAGTAGGGACGGCTAGCACAGATAACCCTCGTGTAGATATGCGCGAAATAAAAAAACACAATCAACAAAGAAACATCATCTTGTGTCTCTTCTTTGTAAAACAAAACCGTTTAATTTAGAACTCTGGCTTGAAGATTTATGATAAATAAGTCTGTTCAATACCTCTGGTGTGATAATCATGTTGATTTATTCTGTTGTTAAGAAACATCTTGGAACTTTTTAAAATAAAACAATAAAATTTCCACATTCACACATAAAAAATTTTAACACATTTAGTTCAAATTAAACTATCATTGACTGGTGTCTAATTAAATGATTGGAATGAATAGAATCGTTCTTATCCCAGACAGCAAAATGTCCAGTTTTACCATTACTACAAAATTAGTTTTGCTTTAAACGAGAAAAATAAAAGAAGAATAAATATATTTTTTGCTAATTTTAATATAATAAAACCGAGGGGTTTTATCTCACGTTATTTCATCTCTTCGTTGAACAACAAATAGTTTCAGCATCTTAAATGTTGTGGGTTTGTAAGTGACCTGTTTAATTGAAAGGGCAGATAACTGATATTCGTGAGATTCATCCATTGATTAATGTTGCATCCAAAATAACCCTTGGTGATTGTGTTTTCACGTTTCATTGTCTAATATAGTTAAAACAAATTGGTATTTTTGAGATTTTTTCAAAAAGACCTATTCTTGTGTTCTTCTTTAATATGGAACTTTGTTTACAATCAGATGGAATGTAATATACGTAAGTTAAATGTTTAGTTAATGTTAAAAGCAGGATCCAGTTTGATCAATTGTTACAGTAAGTTTGTTATTCAAGTCCAATGATGTACATTAGCAACCTTCATAGTAAAAGTCAAGAATTCCTGAAAACGAAAGTTTATAGTTTACGAAAATTGTAACAGCCAAATATATTTATACCGAAGGAAAACTAAAAGAGTGAACTTTGTGACTGGATAATAACGAATAATTACCTGAATAACAATGCTGCTTACTTTTAATTTTAATATGAAAGTGTTTCCTTAGCTTAATGTTCTATATATCATATTAGTTTTATATTTTGTATCTATTTAAGAATACTATCTCAGAAAAGATGGTGCCACAGGATTTTCAACCCACCTTCACAAATATTTATTCATTATCGTATTTTTGTCACTAAAGAACATTGACATGTATTTAAATTCAACACGTTTGGTATATTAACTATTTTCTCAAAATGTTTCTTAGACCCTCATATGTTGATAAAATGTAACACATAAGTTAAAAGAATGTCTTGAAATCATAACAGTAAACATTTTGTAACAATCGCAAATAAATAATAAGCGAAAACATTTTCTTAAAATATTTTGAAAATTAATATGAAAAGCTTCTTGTGAGTAAAGTTTATTTTACTTTAAGTTTTGAAATATCTCTGGATAGCCTATATTATAATTATTCACCCTCATGCTTTCATCAGCTGGTACAGTTCCACTGTTGCTGTTGAATTAAATTAAACCGGTAATATCTGGATAAATTATACAATTAGGTAAAACAATATCTTTCAAAATAATTTATCGTGTTTTAATGTATTTCTAAGTGAGGTATAATTTGTTGTCTTCTAAATTACATTAGCTGACCGAATCTCTTGCTATATTTATATGGTAACAACATACTTAACATTCTGAAAATTCTTTAAACTTGAAGTCTGTGTTTAGTGCACATAATTCTCGAATTGCATATAAGTGAATACAAAAGACATTTATATCAAAATGTTTAATATTAATTAGTCTGCTGAAGTTATGTTAAGGAACATAACTGGCAATTCAACGTGTTCGTATATTTATAGGTGAGAACACAATATTTATTTTTGACCGATATAATTTTTTTATTTTTGACCTAAATGTATGTAGATTTATCAGATCGGAGATTAATATTATACAATCAACACTCATTTATGAAACTCGCAAAGATTTTAGACTAAATATAGGTAACAAAATTGTATGGTTTTCTTCTCCTCTTCCCTGTCAAACTCATGTTTATTGTTTTCGAACAATTCGAACTGAAATTAATCTGTTTTTGAATACATATACGAATAATTCATAATTTTATTAATGTGGAAACGAACACACATGGATGTATTCCTGATTACGAACATCAGTCTCTCAAATGTCTCGTGGTGGTAGCGATCAGGTCTGAGGGCTTCAACAGAAACAGAAGATGCTAGAACGCTAAGGTAACGTTAGACTATTACAGATAGGGTAGAAAGATTTCTTCTCATAGATCTTCTAGTAATCTGAATATAATTGTTTTCGTTAGGAATATAAGAACTGTAAAGGAATATGTTCATCTCTATCTTCTGAAGATGATGCGCCTAGTGTCTTAGAGTAAACAAATAAATTAAATAGCTTTCTTTCCTTTCAAGGGAGGAACAGCCATCTTTTGGTTCTATGGTTCCAGAACTAGGTGTTGGGGAAAATGTATTGACGTCCTACTGCAGAAGCATTCCATTTCGTTGTTCTAGTGAAAGACCATTCGGATTACGAGTCGAACGACTTAACCTACTTCTCCATACCTCCATAAAGGATGTAACCAAAGAAATGTGAGATTTCTTTCATACCTCGACAACTTCTAATGTCAATACTTTCAGTTTTAATTACCTGATAAGTTTCTGCAACACGATCCAATTTTAACATAAAAGATAGTAAAAACCTGTCACATTGAAAAACCTTCAATGAACACACCTTTTTTTCCACACGTTTAGTACTTGTCATTTCTCTTCTGAAAGCCACACTACTGTCAGAAACAGTAAGGTTATCCGCAGACACAGCTTCATGTCTCGATTGAAGCCATTCATATTAGTAAACAATCAACATGATACTGACACAATATATCTCCTTCTCGATGCTTCAAACATGTTAAGGAAAGATAGATAAAAACATAATATTAAGGCTTTTACCTAATAAGATTCTTTCGACTTATAAAAGATTCCACGACCTACAATTCACTCTAAGTCTATTAGCGTTGGTAACAAGCGGTAGTAGGAAGCTAAAATTAAAATGTATTAAATACCAGTTTTCAAACACCAGAAGAATTGTTTTTACTATTTATCTTACCAGACGTTCTATGCCTAGCTAATAAATTGTAAGTATCTAAAAATTCGTTCACAGTGATTAGATAATTTATATTCGTTGTATTGCACTTGTTTTTCTCATAAAGAGAATGTTTTATTCAATTTATTGGTGAATTTAAAGCACTCACATAACCGGCAGCACACTTAATTTATAGTCTCTGTTTCGAATTGGAGAGAAGAGATAGTTTAATCCAAACACATGTTTTTCCAACAGCTACTTAATCTCAGTAATTGTCCTTAACGTTTAATACAATAATTTCAACATCAATAGTAATTTATCAATAAAAGCAGATAAGAACGTATAATAATAGATCATCCAAACAATAGCTGTGATGTTCAGATATGAAGACATTTTGAACATAGCAAAAGAATTTCTGGCGTCGAATTAGATGCATCAGTCATATTAATTGTTGGTCCTTTTTAGAACAGCACCAAATTTATTCTCTTCCAATACTAAAATCCTGATTTCCCTTGCAGTATAGAGAGCAAAGAGCTCAATATGGCATTGCTCTAAAACAAACAAACAATATTTTTTGTATGGGGGTAATATACAGACATTATGAGGAACGTTATGAAGTATAAGCCTGTAATACCACTATGAGGTCATTTGCATTGTTTGGAGCAAATGCATTCCTTTCTTAATAATGTGTGAAACTATGTAATTTTTAGGATTAAGAGAAATAAAGTGAAAATAAAAATCATTTAATCGTTTTTTTTCAATTAAGCACAAATATTTTGTTTTTGTTTGTTTGTTTTTCAATTTCGCCAAAACTTACAAGAAGGCTATCTTTGACAGCCGTCCATAATTTAGCAGTATAAGACTAGAGGAAAGGCAGCTAATGATTGCCACCCACCGCCAACTCTTGGATTACTCTTTTACCAACGAATACTGGGAGTGACCGTCACATTATAACGTCCCAAGGCTGAAATGGCAATTATTTTTAGTATGATGAGGACTCGAACCCGAGACCCTCAGATAACGAGTGAAACGCCTTAACCCACCTGGCCATGCCAGGCCTCAAGTGCAAAGTTACACAATGAGCAACCTGTTATCTGCCCAAAACGGATATTGAAACCTGGATTTTAGCCGTGTGAGTCCGCATACATATCGCTTTGTTACTGGGAGCATCATTTAAGGGACCTGTCTAACTACAATGTAATTTATGCAAATATAATAAAGTTATAGATAACATGCTCGTTTCTAAATTTAACATTTTTTACTCACTTCTTCTAAATTAATATAAACTAGTTTACTGAGACCTTTCTTACATTGGTGTATTTTGTTTCATGTCACTTACCAGAAATATTATTTTGTTAAACTCAAAACCCTCAGCAAAACTAACTGAATATTTATCGGACCAGTACCTGATAATGTTTTTTGTAAAAATAGTGTTTTATTATTTAAAACCAGGTAAGTATGACACATATACTGACCATAAAGATGTGATGATTAAAATACATCACCTTGTTAAACTTCATTTGGTGTTGTAAATAATAAGTAAGATTTACAACATTATTGTTTATGATATTAAGGACCCATTTAAAGCGAATATAAGATACTGACAGTTCATATAGTTTTTTTAAAATGTAGTAATTCATGATGACAAGAAAACCTTTCCTGAAGACGGTTGGCATAGATATTAAAATAAAGTTCAGTATGACTTTTTGACCTTCTTAGGTCATCTTTAGGTTAACATAAAAGCTACATAAGCGTTATTCATCAATAATTTAGCAATTCAAGAACTAAAGGGAAGACAACTTGTCACCACCACCTACCGCAAAGTGTGTTTTCTAAGAAGATTGTTGTTTTGAATTAAGCACAAAGCTACACAATGGGCTATCTGTGCTCTGCCAACCACGAGTATCGAAACCCGGATTTTAGCATGTAAGTCCGCAGACATACCGCTGAGCCACTGGGGGGCTTTCTAAGAAGAAAAGTAAATATATGTAAGTTTGCTTTAAAACATAATTTTTTAACTGTAATTAAATAATTTCGATATCTACATTCTCTTCCTATTTATGAAATTTATATTTATTTTTAACTTAACAGTTAAATAGCAGAACCAAACAACCAGTTAGCATGCTACTTCCATGGTGAAGCACGTTCCATTCCTCGGAGAAGCCTCTCAACCGCTCAAACAAGCCGTTTTTAATGTACCCGAAGCCCCATATCATATACATTACATTCTAAACTGTATTATTCAGTGTCATACAGTTTTAATTAAAAAAAACTGTTTTTGAAATGCCATAGAATGGTTTGAGCATCTTTTTTATAGGAAATGCCTGAATTAAAAGGCATCTTGTTTCTCTCAAAGGTATTTTGTAGCATATAAAGTTGTTCATTTCAAATAAATAGCCCTTATTACGGGAACTGAATGTCACGTGTATCAGACAGATTCGGAATCTGAGTTCGATTTTCGGAAGTGACGTGAACGACGCAGTACTAAAAATGTTGAGACAACTTATGATTTACAGTGTCTTGAGTAATTTTATCCCGATGAGAAAACTGGAAAGAGACGTTCCTATACATTTGGTTTTCCAAGTGCAGCTATCCTAATAAACGTTACTAAGATATAGCATCCGAAGTTTGTAGTATGCTAACTGTAACAACCCAACAATATAAAATGTCACTGTTTGTTGCATTGATTATATTGTATAAGCTTGAGGAACGTTTTTTTACAGACATTTTAGTTAAGTTATAAATACCCGAATTTACAAACGCTAGTGCTTTCGTAAAAACATGCATTATTGTCTCTTGTACTCGGAAATCTTCTACACACTTTGGAAAATAGGTGGAAATTTCGCAATATTTCTTTAACAGTGTACGTTACATGCAATTCTAACTGTATATGTAACAACAATAAACATCTATATTAAAACAAGTTGATATTACTAAACCTGTAACTAAAACCAGAAAAACATTTCGTAGACTGGGTTATTCTGTGAACTTGTCAATGGCCTGACACCGGTATTACACGATAAATCGATTGCTAGTTTGGGACTCATATTAATGAGTGAGTATTTTAAGCAGAATATCTTGCCGAATGATTAACATGAATAATTTAGTTATTACAGTTTTTATACTTCTGAAATTCCTTCGTAAACAAATACTTACTGTGTGAAAAAAGGCCTTTAAAATAACTATACATAAAATATACTCTCCCGCTCTGTGTAGCAGTCTTTCATTATTAGAAACCCTCATTAATAAATGATACAGTTTCCTGCAATCTATATAAATAAGTAATAATAGTGAATTTATTATATATTGGATTAAGAGTTATTAATTTAAACAACGTGATTTGTTAATACTACACAAGTTAGTAACTTTTATTCTAAATTATTCTTAGATTACAATGTCAATATAGAAATCTGTGTGAGAAATTACGTTTGAAATATTACATATTCTATTGCATCGAGCTTTAGTATCTTAATCGCTTAAGTAAAATTAACTCTTAAATATTAACTAAACATTTCTCAAAATACATCGTAGAAAACAGATATGTGAGATATAATAATTTGTATAACACTATATTTGACTAAAGAATAGAAAATATTCACTTGAATATTTTCAACCCACAGATCTCTCGGATTATATTTTCTTTTGGATGATATCGTAGAACAAAAGTCGCTTTCTTTGAGATAATAATCTCAAGAGAAATTAAAAACAACTTGAATTATCATCAAGTTGATAATGCATGGTATCTTTTAATTTAGAATTTACCAAGTTCTGACAAACCAAGAGTTATTGCTAATTTTTTAAAAGACATGTTATAAATACAGTGAAATAAACACATTTGAAACATCAGGTTTTAATACATTCATAGCAATGTTTGTATATGATATATAATGATAATACATGTTTATAGTTAATAAAGAGAAACAGCTGGTATCCAAAGAAAAATATTTTATTTTTAAATGTTTCATCTTAGGCTCTCATCAAATCGTAAACACGTTACAAAACACAAGCCCTGATTAACCAAACAAATACATCTATACTCCAATTTAAATTATTCTCATGTGTTCCTGAAGACGTCAGGGCATATGTCAATTGTTAAATGAGCCACTAACATATAACATTTTGCTTTATGAATTTGTTTTTATGAGACAGCTAATGAACCTCAAAGTGTTGCTATACTTTGATATGAGTTAAGAAATTTTTATCGAAGGAGCTACAGATAAACAAACTTTACGATACAATTTAACATATTGATTAAAAAGGAAGTAAAGACTGTGTTGATGTTACAGTTTTAAAACCATCTGAAGATTGACAAGTATTTAGAAAATCACTTCTAATGTTCAAAAAATCCGTAACCAGTTCCCTTGTTGTTCCCCTCAAAATTTCTTGATATTTATGGTTATGTACGTTGTGCTTCAGGGAAAAATAGTCACAAGAATCCCTATGAGAACAAAAAAAGAAACAAAAAGGCATTTGGGAATGAAATTATAAGTTATTTGTCATTACGCAATCGCGTAATATATGTTTGTTAATTTATAATATTTTTAGGTAATTTTTACAAATACCTTTTTGATCCTTTACGCTTCATCGAAAAGGATAAGTGCATGATAAAAAACCATAAGACATGATGCATTTCGCTTAATATCGGAACTTATTAGACCAGTTGGGATTCAAATAATACAAAGGTTTCCTTGCTCTTGAGTGTATCAGATTGCAAGAGTTTTACGTATCATAAAAAGATAGAAGTTAATTTGCGTTTGAATCAAACATTTATTTCTTTTTTTGACAAACGAATGACAAAAAGCTGATCTTTAAAATACAGTAAATTAGAACACTTCTTGTTCTTAAACTAAAATGAAATTATTCTAGTCTGTGAAAGAAACAGTCGCTGTAACACAAAATGTAGGAAACCATCCCAGCGAAGAAATAATACGAGTGATAAATGAGGACCAGAGAAAGAAGGAAGTCGTCTTAAATAAAAAGCCATGAATTATCAGTTAAAACTTATTATGTTTACTTAATATATTGTAGAAATATGTCAACTTTATTTCTGATAATTTCAAATCTAGAAGATTACACTTTCACAAATAGGGTTGGTTTTTAAAGAAACTTGATTATGTATAGTTCAATACTTTCTTGAGAGAAACATTTATTTGGTTTTGTTTTAGCAATAAAAAAATTGATAAAATGTTGTATAGTTACTGATGTAAAAATTACCATGCCGAAAATTTTAGAAGTGTATTTCAATCCAAAAACTTCAGCAACAGCAGACGGAATACAGAAAGAAAAAATGTTAGAAAGAGACCACAAATCCAGATAATGTAGATAACGTTTCTTTCAAGAGATGTTGTCATAGTGAACAGTAATACTGTCTATATTCCAAGCAAGAGAATACACGTTAACTGAAGATGTAATATATTGTAACTTAAAGTGACTAAGGTTAAAAAAACGAATTTAAAATATAATAAACATAAAACAACTGCTATAAAGAAACATAAAAGTCATTCTTTTTCATTTAAAGATAAGTACACATTATTCGGTCCATAGTTTGGATTAAGTGCATGTTCCTTATCCTTTTAATTTGGTGAGAAAAACTGATTATTTATCCAATCGGCTGATTAAGTGATAAATCTAAAAGTTTTCGTATATTTATTTTTAGTCTTAAACTAAACTGTTTCAAAACTTTTACAAAACAGTGTTTTTTTCAACATTATTTTTACTATTTCAATATCTCTGAGTATTATCACACTGATATATTTTCGCTTTAGGTTCAAATAAAAGGATGGACTATGCTGTAAAATGTAAGAGCTCAGACAAAAATTTTATTATTCTGATCTCTCTATCTTACGACTTAACCAAAAATATTTTATATATTTATCACAACAATTATTATTTTAATAAATTTTAATAACAACATAAGTTCAATCACTTACCTTTACATGTTTTTACCTTGTAAAATATTTTGTCCTGAATTAAACCCACAGTCACCCGGCTGAGAGTATGAACAGCTCCAGCTACAGAACCAACGATAGATAGAAACAAATCGTTTTGTATGAACGTCTGTCCATACGTATGAAAAACAGGAAGAAAGTAATTTTAAAATGAAAAAACAAAACTTTCTATCATCATTCCAGTTAGATTGTTTTACTCTAGTCCTGGAGTATCTAAATATAACTTACGCTTGTTTTATATAAAGTAAGAAAACTGCACTTAATGGTTTCTTGCAGAGTTTGTTCAACGTCGCTCATCAAGAAGGTTTATAATGAAAATAAAATTAATATTTTTTAAATGTTAATCTTAGTTACGGAAGTTAAAATGCTATAGATATTACTTACCTTATAAAAAACATTCAGAAACATATATATGTAATATAAGCACATTCAAACCATTGACAAAAAATAAAGTTCTTTTATTTCATGAGCTTCTGTTGCTGATAGATGAAGTTCACTTTCATTCTTTCTGTGCGGTTGTTGGTCATTAGCGTTCGTATGATGTAGATAGTTTTTCATTATTTATTGTTGTTCTATAGTCTAGAATTTTTTTTGCAATTAATTCTTTAATGCACGAATGCATTGACGTTATTCAGTTAACTGAATACTGTTTCTTCCTCGATTAAAAATATGAACACAGTTGTTCCGTATCTATAGAAACTGATAATGCATTATAATGGGAAATAGAAGTAGAAACCTTTTCTATTTTTTTTTAAATAGCTGGTTGAGCCATGACTTTACTAAAAGCTGCTTTTATTTAAAAAAAAAAAACATTACATTTTGTTAATATTAGTTTATGGCTAAGCTTCTTTGGATGAAAATTTAAATTCACCAACGTTCTATGTATCAGTATAAACATCTGTTCTCACTGCTTCGGTTCACGTAAACAAAAATTTATTCAGAAATACGCAGAAACACTAATTTTTTTTCTAATAATAGAATCATAAATACTGAAGAAGGAAAAAGAAAACTTAATTAATGAAACATATCTGGAACACGAAGAGTAATTATTAATTACTTAATTAATTGTAATAATTTTGTAACCAACATGAAACCGAGCAGAAGTTAAACAAAGCATTTTAAAGCATTAAGAAGACATATCTTCAGAGGTTCAACATACATGTATGTGATGGCAGCTGAATAATTTTTATAATATGATTGGAATTTAACATTCGTCCACACACACCTTACTATTCAGAATTAAAAGATTCGCAGCTCGTTTAACAAAAACTGCCACTAGTAAATAAGTCCGAAGTTTTCATATCATACGATAAAGATTTGCTTTGAAAAATTCCTAAAGTTCCTTTAATAAACTGTTCAATACAGTCTTCTCTAACATGTTTTAATTCTTGTGGTAATTCTTTATACATGAGTAACCCAATCAGAAGAACGCTATCGGTAAAACTTGTCATTATTAGAAAGAAAGCAGGAACACTTTCTGTAATTTTATCGTTGTAACAATATCTGAGAGAATGTTGAACGTTTACTTGTCCATAAAAAACTAAACTGACGTTAGAATTAATTTAATACTACAGTGATGAGATTGAACAGCATCACTCCGCTTAACACGAACTTATTTACAACGTAATAAACCAGGTTTGGACAATAGAGATAGTTTAAAGTGTAGCATTATGTTTAACTACAAACAATGAAATCAACACACAAAATTCATCGGTAAATTATAGCTTTAATTCCTGATGTGTTACAATATTTGTGTCTTTCGAATACCCTGCTCCAGCCTGATATCTAAAATGTCATTCACCTTGTTTCAACAACTGGCATTTGATATTTCTAAATTTAATGAATGAGCAATCAATGACATATAACCCTTTGAAAATATTTTAAATATTTTAAAATTAAAATGTTTAATAATTATTTCAAACAATAATGAGCAGGATCTGGTATATTGTGTACGATAAGCTGGGGAACCCGTATCCTGGACGGCAGTTAAGTAAACTCATGAAAAATAAAAAGTTGTTTCCTTTATACATAATTTTAAGAAAACGCCAGAAAAACAGCAAAACACAAAATATGAAACCGCAAATTTCCATGTATCTCTTCATGGAGCCAACAAACATTCATTCCAGATTTGATGAAGGTCCATCAAAAGGAGCAAATCAGTGGTTGCAAAAACGGAGCAAAATATTAATATATCCACAATCTACTAAGTACTTATGTGGACATACAACAGACAGTACTATTCTATTTATGCAGATGGTGTTAGCGCTTTACATCCGCGTGGGATGTATTCATAATGTCATATTTATACGCTGGGAATAAAGAAAAGTTCTGCTTTATGAGAAACGGAGACGACACTGGAAATCTGTGACTTATAAAACAAATCTACATGTACACAAAATAGAATTTCGCAAAGTTTTGGTTTGCATATCTTGCGGTAATTTTTTTTAGTGTCAAATAAGTTAGAGTTTCATTACAGCATGATTTTACAATCTTTATAATTTTCTTACAAAACGTACTAAATATTTAGGACTTGTACAGTGAAAAAAAATAACTGTTAAAATAAAAATGTGTGAGGGTTTTGATGATTTTGAGCGAAAACTAAAATAAAGTACTAGAAAACTGAAACTCGTCGACTTGTTTTTGCAATTTCGCACAAAGCTACGCGAGGGCTATCTGTGCTAGCCGTCCCTAATTTAGCAGTGTAAGACTAGAGGGAATGCAGCGAGTCATCACCACCCCTAGAGCTACTCTTTTACTAACAAATAGTGGGATTGACAGCACATTATAACGCCCCCATGGCTGGGAGGGCGAGCATATTTGGCGCGACGCGGATGCGAACCCGCAACCTTCAGATTACGAGTCCACGCCTTAACACGCTTGGCCATGCCAGCCCAACTAGTAGACAGTGTTTTGTCTGTAGAAGCAGATGGGTGATTATTCGGGTTCACAAAGAATGTCTGCAGATTATTCATAAAAAGAAGAGTTACAACTAACCCTGAAGTAACTATCTCTGTCACGAAGCCTTTCTTGTTGGGAAATAAATGTGAAAAAATATTAATATATTTTGTGTCGTGACTTTTGAAATGATCAAGTTAAATGTTATATCACTTTGTGAGTTAAGAAACGTATTGTATGAACTATATATTATCTGGTTATTAGTGGCAACGATATGTATATGCATCAACAGACACATACATTTTGTTATAGATTTACGGGATTATTCAAAAATGTATAAAAAATAAAGCGAAACCATGCTTACACATTAGTGATAGTTCCATGCTGGCCAGCATACCACACGTCAAAATATGTTGTGGCAATAATCACTATCTCCACCACTTTGTGCATCGTAACATCAATTATTACATCCAACTTGAAAAATAATTTTTTACGACATCAGGATTCATCAGCATTGAGGCAGAAAACAAGCAGTGAAAACAGTCAAATGTCAGTAAATTCAACCAAAAGAATGATCATTCATGAAATGTATTCGTGACGTAATCACAAAACAATAATTATTAGAAATTAAATAGTTGTTGTTGTTGTTTCAAATTACGCACTAATCTACACAATGCGCTACTTGTGCTTAGCTACGAAAGGGTATCGAAACCTGTTTTATAGCTTTTAAATCCGCAGACATACTGTTCTTCCAGTGAGAAGTAAACATTAATTAGATTAACAACTAAAATATAGAAAAAGAAAGTTGGTAACATCACGATCCAAAATGTCTTTTAAAACATGTCGTTCAACAACAAAAATATGTAACCTGGTACTGTTGTTAGTCTATATAGTAGAATTTGTTGTTATGAGTTAAGCATAAACGTACACAATGAGCTATCTGTGCTCTGCTCACCACGAGTATCGAAACTCGGTTTTTAGCGTTTAAGTCCGTAGACAAACCACTTAGCCATTGGCGGTCTTGTACTTGATTTAATTAAAAAATTAAATATATAGATAGAAAAGTAGAAAATTTTTTTTAAGATTACACTTACACACTTATAAAGTTTCACGGCATCCCCATCGTGGCCCTTTTTCAACCCATTCGGGCCGTGGAGTAACTCATTCCCAGCGAAATAATTACCGATACCCTTCTCATAACAGTTTATACAAGTATGGTGAATTCAATAATAAAATCAGTTCGAAGACTTAACTTATCGTTTATTGCTATTTAAGGTTAGCTATGGACATTAAGATGGATATATGAATGTGTATAATTACATGTATGGTGCTTTACAGCTATTGAAATAAAATAGTTAAATGATATTTTAAAATAAATCGGAAATAGAATTATCTGTTTTTTTAATATTTGTAATTGAGATGTTTTCGAAACTACTGAGGTAATCTTAACAGCAGTGATCACTCAGTGGCCAAAACAACAGACAAATCCCAAAGTATCAATCACTCCATAAGTGATTATGGTTATTACGAGGCTCTGTTGTATACCCCAGTACGTTACTGCTATTGCAAAAGTAACAGAGAAATTTTTTTATTTAACTTGAATAAATACGCCAGAACGAAAACTTCGAGAGTTACACATACATAACATTCATGTAAATATATATATATATATTATATGAAGAGTTGTCTTTTAGATCTAAAAAAGGACTACCATCTCTCCAATACAATATCATTATTTAGGATTTCTTTCTGTCCCTTTATCTATACAATATATATTTGTTGTCTACTTATAGAGCCACCATTTCTAATTTTTCTACGTAACACCAACATATTTCAAAATTGTATATCACAACGTCATGTATGACTCAAACTGTGAACTGTTGCCAATACTTTAAATGATAGAAAAATCCCATAAAACACTATAAATTAACTTGTATTTTATTTCTATTTTCTGTTCAGAGAGCTACAAAGTCCTCGCAATACTTCTTCCTGAGTTGTTAATTTCCATACTCCCAATAAATTTCCTGTCTTGCTTCGTGTTTTGATCTTCAGAGTTGAAGAAATATTATATTATCAACAATCCACTATTGTAACGTGTTTTGTTCTTAAGTCGTTTTGTTAGTATTATTTGACAGGTAATGCTAATTTCAATTTATGTAATGAAAACAAGTTAACATGTTTCTAAAGTAAACGTTTACTATACCCACGTTCACTTTCTAGCCTATTTTTAAATAAAAGAATAACTTGTGATCGTACTAAAAAAACAATAATCCTCACTTCTGTCAGTAAATAGTTTTTCTAACTCTGCATTAACTCAACTCAAAATTCACTGAATTTCTTAAAATTAGAGAAAATAAGAAATCGGAGAGAAGACTTTCATGGAGTTGGGATACTAAACAAATACATATCTATAAATAATCAAAAATTTAGTTAATAAATTATGCCTGAACCACTACCAGCAAAACAACATATTATCAGAACTATTAATTATTTTAATGAGTTAAGAAATCGTGTTAATCTAGTAATACGTGCGTATAGAAATTCAATGTGCGCTGATGAAACGTAAGTTAACATTTCATACGACAAAACTACATAGTTAAACTAAATCATGAAAAGAACTTCAAATGAACATTAAACAAAACTATAGCAAAGTAAAAATAGAATTTACTATCTCACAAAGTACATAAACTAAATAGAGAAGAACGTAGAACTTATATTTATTTCCCTGAAATAGATGAAAAGTGACGATTAATTTTCATTTCATAAAACCCTAACAGCTTTTAGTGAGACCTCTATTTCAGTAAAAAGATGTTGTTCTCTTTCAATAAAAATTGAACGGCGTCCGTGTATTTATATATAGTTTACTGAGTTTTGTTAATTACAGGTGTATTGTGATTGTATATTATAACTATTTACATCCATGAATTAAACAGACCAGTAGCCATTGTTTCTATTAGTTATTATTATCATTACACGTAAATACAAACACACATCTTACCAAAAAATAAAAGAACCAATAATATTTCACCAGCGACGTAAAATGAGACAACCTAGTTTGCCTCCAAAGTAATACAATAAACATGTAGAGATAAATGCCCAGAAAATATAGCTAGTTTCTTCATACGTTGTATCCTTCTTGACTCAGGTAAGAAGTTATGTCAGGAGTAACGTTTCCAAACGTTAGTACTGTACCAAGTGCCAAATAAATTATTTGGTCTTGATTGTCTGACCATAACTCAAAGCAATTCTTCAGTATTATAGACCCTCCAGTGGCACAGGGGTATGACTGAGGACTCACACTGCTAAAAACTGGGTCTCGATACACGTGGTGGGAAGAGCACAGATAGCCCACATACTCTTATAACGCCAAAAACAAATAATATAGAAAGGAAAAATTCTTAAAACTTATTAAAAGCTATTGTATTTCCAATGTCACTCAATTTCAATGATATCAAAAAAACTTGTTTACTACCTTATCGAGTTTAGGCCTTGATATATTATATACAAGGCTAAGTATTCTATAATAAATTTTTTTTTTGTTGTAGAATAACTGTACTAACTCAATGTCATGATTGTGAAAGGCTGTAGAATTACATAATATTATTTCGAATGCTATATCTTTCAATGTTTCCCATGGTAGTGGAAAATCTTATATAGCGGTGTATTTAGTATTTCATCTCATCCAAAAACAACATCAAACGCTAATTCACACTTCATTGGAGAATCTGAGGATATTTGTGTTCAGAGAAGTTATGTAAGGTTTATTTCATTTGCTTCACATAACTTTGTTAGAACTACAGTTGAGATCGAAGATTGCGTGATCCTGACATAATATCGAATAGAAAGGAACGTGCCACACGTGATACATCTGGCTTATTTTAGTGTGTGTAACTATTCAGTGAATTAAAGCTTTAAAAGAAATAGAAAACCAGCATGTATAAAACTGGAATTAGAAAAGTGGTATCTAACAAAAGTAAATCTGGAATATATTAATTCATTGTTACCAGTAAGTATTTTTAACTTCGTATAATTAGTAAAGTAAAAGTCACTATGAAATGTGATTATTAGAGAGTAAACTTTGTAATGTTGATACTGTAACTGTTCTGAATTTCTTTCCAATACCGCTAAAATATAACAAAAATAGCTACTTATAGAGTCCAATTTTGTTTCTTCTTTTTTATAAAAAAATATTTTGGACAAAATGTAATAGTTATTTTAACCGTCACAGAAAATATGATACATGAAAACTACGAAACGCTATGACTTCACAGAGAGGAAATAACTTTCATCAAATTATTTTAATTCTTGTATAACAACTGTTCTATTTGTGTGCATGCTCACAACTAAATATATACAGATGCATAAAGACAAGAACGTAAAAACTTGTGTTTTAGAACAGATGGTTTCAAGCATTAATGTAAGTGTAATCTTTCTTTTGTTGTTGTGTGGACATAAACAAAACAGGAATTACGTAAGAATTTCCATCTCTGTTGATCTTGTTGGAAAATTACTTTTCTATTACAAACTAAACAATATGACGCTATGACGATAAAATCTACTTGTATAGAACTATATATATATGTAAAAACGGTTGGTGTGGATAGAGAAAAATCTATGTAGATGAACGAACAAAGTTCGCTCTTCTATTTAAAATATTTTCTGAACCCAAAACGAGCCGTTTTTGCATATAAAAATTCTCCACAAGTGGGTTTCTCGACATCACTGAAAGTTTCGACTTTCTTTGGTCATCGTACGTTTCACAAAGAATGAAAGAGGAAACTGACCCATTCCTGACCACATGTTTGAAGGGGGTTATATAAATGAGTGTAGAAATGTAGAAGGCATGCTTCGATGTTTGATTATTTTTATAAATATAGGTATGAAGGTGTTTCTTTGTGTTGGTTTATTTTGGGCTTGAGTTGTAAAAGTAAGGCTTTTTTTAATTTTGCGTTTGTTTCTTTGTTTAGTACTTGGGTGTTTTTTATGGTTATGTTGTGTTTATTTAATTTGCAGTGTTCGAAAACGTGTGAAAGTGACTTTTGTATTCTTTAAATTTTTTCAATTTTCTACTTTTTCTCCAATATAGGAGTCTTGGGAGTCATCACATTGTATTTTATAAATAAAATGTTGGTGTGGTATTTGTAATTATAGTTTTTACATAGCACAATAGTATAGTCCTAAACTTTGAACCTAGTTTTTGAATAAATTTAATATTAACTTGAATGTCATTTTTTTTACCGGTTTCCGCCATATGTTGGTTATTTTTCTTCTGATGTCGGAAATATATGCAATGCACCAGTTTGTGGTTTTGTGTTTTTTAATTCGTAGGGTATATTTACTTTTTTAATTCATTATGCTTTTTGTCTAAACATGTGCGAATGATGTTTTCTACGAATTATGAAGGAATCTTATTAATGCTGATGAAGCATTGTTTTATTTTGTCTAAATCGTCGTTAATTTTATGTGGTAAGAATAGTTTTATGGCTGTGTTTATTTGATCTCTTAGTGTGTTAAGTGTTTGTTTTGTTTCATGTCCTGAATCGCAATGAACTTATAGTCCAGTATGGGTAATTTTTTGGTAGATTCTTGTTTTAAACTGTATATTGGTTCTTGTAATTTTGAGGTGAAGAAATGATATTTGATTGCTTTTTTCTTTTTAACATATGAAATTAATGTATTAATGTTCGGATGTATAGATTTAATGTAATTGAAAAAAATTAAGTTTGTATTCTGTAGATGTGAATCTCGCAATCATGTTATATTCATATCCGTACCAGTATAGTGATAGATTTAATGCTCTGTTAATTACTTGTGTTTCAACATGTGCATAAAAATATTGGCTAGAACTGGTGATACCGAATTACACAACCGCCTTCAAAGATATGGTCAGCTAACGGTCAGATATCGCTTTCTTTTTTTTAAAACTGACGAAGACTGAAGAAGGTCGAAACGTTGTTTGCTCCTTTACATAGACTTTCTCAACCCTTACTAGACATTTTAATATAAACATTGCTGACCAAATTATTAACGCCAGGGAACATAAATAAAAAATATGCATTTTGCGTTGTTAGACTCAAATACTTATTTGAGTAGAGCTTCATTAAATGACAATAAATTTTTAGTATTTAATAGGAAAAATGTGAACACTGTGAAATTCGCCTAAATACTAGGTGGTGAAAATTTTAAGACCATACTGAAACCAGCCCCCCAGTGGCTCAGCGGTATGTCTGCGGACTTACACGCTAAAATCCGGGTTTCGATACCCGTGGTGGGCAGAGCACAGATAGCCCATTCTGTAGCTTTGTGCTTAATTCAAAACAACAACAACAACATACTGAAACCAACCATTAATCGGTAAACACGAAAAGAAATTCAGTCATTTGTCTTCAAGCATTAGCGTTGTCAACATTTTCCACTGACATCTCCTGTGTTACATTGGATAATAGCATCCCAAAGGCTAAAAAGTTGACAGAGTGATCGCGGCAAAATTGTCGATGTGCAAAAGTAAAGTCTCTCTCAACATGCCTTCACTGGTGAAATTGGGCGTAGTAAAACTTAAAATTTTTAAAAGGCCCTGCGGTACACGGAACGATAATTGTAAGTTGTCGGACCAAGAAAATTTCTCCAGCGTTCAGCAGGAGAATTCTACTGGCTATCCAGCATGACACCAGCCAATCATTGAATTAATGCTTATCCGGACGCAGAATGCAACTCAAGAACAATAAGACAGCATCTACAAGAGAAAGGCTTTATAAACCGTAAACGTCTTGAAAGAGCCACGCTCCTTTAACATCAGCTCGGTCAAACTTTGCTGAGAAGCACCAAACATTGGACGTCTATAAGTGGCAGAAGGTTTTGTTCTCTGAAGAGAAAACATAATCTGAATGATCTACATGGATTCCAGCGTTACTGGCACGATAAAGATATTCCAACGGAGACATTTTCTACACGACACTGTGGAGGATGTTCCATCATGATCTTGGGTGCTTTCTTCTTCCATGGAACAATGGAGCTTCACGTTATACAGGGGCATCAAACAGCAACTGGCTACATTGGCATGTAAGAGAGAGTATCCTTATTGACCGATGGACCTCCCTTGCTTAAAAATGACTGGATCTTTCAGCAGGACAAAGCTGCAATCCACATTGTTTAAACACAAAGAACTTTTTATGGCGAATAACGTTATTCTTTTAGCCCATCCTGTGTGTTTGCCAGAACTAAACTCATTGAAAAATTTTGGGGGTGTATGGAAAGGGAAGTCTATAGAAATAGATGTCAATTCCAAACAGTAAATGATCTTCGTAAAGCCATCTTCACCACTTGGAATAATATTCCATCTAGCAGTCTGCAAACGCTTATATTGACCATGCCAAAGCGAATGTTTGCAATCATTCGCAATGGCGGCCGTGCAACTCAATACTGATACCTTTTTTTGAGCATTTCCTACTCTGTTTAATGCTTTATTTTGTTATGGCCTTAAGCACTTGACCAGTTAGTACTTACGCTCATTTCATAGTGTTCACATTTTCCCCAGTTAATTATAATTTTTTTGTGTTATTACTTTTTCTTTTCTTATTTTCATCTTTTGAAGCTCTACTCAAATAAGTGGTGGAGTCCCACAACAAAAATGCATTTTTTCTTTATGTCCATTGGCCTTAACGTTATGGTCAGCAGTGTATCAATGTAAAAAAAATTTAATGCGTGGCAGTTATTTCAATTTATCACTTTGCATCTCAAAAAAAGATACAAAGCAATCGAAGGCGATCAGACGAGACCTTCTCTTCGCCTTAAAAATTTAACTTGGCTTGTTATTGATTATTAATAGCTTGACCAACAAGATTTAAAGATAACGAGATTTTAATGCAATCTGGTGTTAAAGGTCCAATGGTGGTTCGCGAGTTGTTAAATATCAACTCTACAAAAAAAACAGAAGAGGATAAGGGTCTATATGTTATGGGGGTAACTGGAGTACGACGAGAAAACCCACTATCACGATCAGAGAACAGAAAAGTCTACCCTCCGTGCCAGGTAGTTGCCAGAAAGAAAATTAGTGTTAGTAAAGTTTATAACAAAAACATTCAAAATATATACAACGAAAAACACAAGTATTAATTCTGCGATAGATCAAAAGATCGATCTAAGGCACTATGAGGATAATGATAGGCAGTTCGTGGATACAAATCTGAATGATCGATTCTATCTGTCTCAATGAGTCGTTTTATTTTGGTCTGGTACGATTGGTGTCTTGTTGCGAATCTTGCTGAATGTGACTCGATATCTGTAGCGTTTGATATGATTATAATCTTAACGTCTTTGTTGGTTTGGGTCGCTGCTGAAGGGTAACGTCAACGTTGCTCAAAGTGTCTTAGAATTAAATAAGGGGCAGCTCCTAGCAGCATACATGAAGATGAAAAACTTACTGGGCAAGGGGTACTCTGACTGACAGACTTGACACATTGAAAAGTAGTTGGCCGATGTCGGGGACGTTCGACACTAAAATAAAAATACTTTAGATAATCCGTGGTTAAGTATATAATCAGCTTCCTGTTTATGATCGGTCACGACTTTATCAACGTCAGTTGGTGAACCTTTGGTCTTGGAGTGGATTATGCGAGCTGCATGGAGATTCGTGAAAGTTCTTGTTTCCAGAGAATCTTGACCTTCAGCAGCATTTACAGAGAGGTGAACGTTCTTGATAAATATTGAGTATAAGCTAATGAAACTTTTGGTAGGAGAGTAACGAACGTTAATATCTTCTCTCCATGGTTTACAGAGATAATCATGGTCCTTGAGGGTTAAATGCTGCAATAATAAGACTCATTGGCGAAGAATTTTAGTTTTTCTTGTGTCAACTGAAACGATAGATTTGAACTGGTTGATGAAATAGAGAAATCCAACGGCAAGAATTCCCCAAGATACTGATAATTTTGGATAAGAAAGAAGTTGTTCAATGAAGGTGATATGACAGAGATGAATTCTCACGTTTGAACACTTCGGATGCTTGTCGTAAAAATAAATAAATGAATGAATACACATGTAAAACCAAAATAATTCTTCATATACTGTATTTGTGTAAATTAGATGAATGGTCTTATTAAAATTATTCTACTCCTGCTTTAACCAATATTTAAATAGGCAATTTAAGTTTGTGGGTTTTTAACCATACTAATTTATTTTTGTGTATTGTTTAAGTATATAAACTGTCCAACTTTCTAAGAAAGAAACATGCAGTTCAGGTTATCGTCCATTTTACCACTTTTCACGTAATTATACTTGTTTCAATATTTTGCAGCTCTGCTTACTAATATTGACGGATATATAAAACTCAGATATCTATTTATGTATATCTAAATATATGTACACTGTCAATTTCCTCTCACATATTAGTTGCCTTGGTATAAGTTTTTGATTAAATATCCGTAATCATTTTAAATTGCATAAAAGTGCAGAGGAAAGTTAATTGAAGAATTGAAGAGTTTTCGATATAAAAGATAAATAATCATGAAATATTGTTTTGTAACAACAATGAAATATTTATAGGTAGAAATGTTTGTATCCATATGGAGACGATCGTACGTCAATACAAAATATAAAAATGAAAAGAACCACATTATGTTTTATAGTAATACACAAATAGATACTGCTAAAACACAAACATTTACTACAAAACAAACGTTTAATGTTGAAAAGTTTTCTGGTAGTGGTTAAAAGAAATTATGAGATTGCATGTCACTCTATAGGGTATTTTATTTGACATTTGGTTTATTTTATTTGTAACTAAGTTGAAACTTTCGTGATATCTCAAAAATGAATTAGATTAGCTACTCTATACCTGACATCAATACCCGATTAAGAAATTGCAGTTCTTGAATCTAGAAGAATAGAGGAAAGAATTGGTTATTTCTATCATTATTTCAAAATATTACCAGAACTCCACTTTAATCCAGCACTTAAACAACGAGTATCAAAATCTAGTTTCTAGCGTCTTCAGCCCACAGACTAACGGTCGATTTATCTTTCATTCTGACTATATAATTTTAGAAAAAAATCGCATATATGACGAAAACATCACAGCAAAATATCTGAAAATACTTGAATTGTTTATTTGCTAAAAGAAAATATTAATACTTAAAGAGTGATTAATAACACAAAATACGGGAATGCATCAGAATATACCATGACGGGATTTTATCTACCTCTTTCATTTTTGTTCCTTTTTCATAACTGGTTTGATTTATTCAAAGTTTCGTCTGAGGTATGTTATATTTAACAATGTTAAATTGTTAATGAACAAACCAATAGACTTCAACTGGAGAACTTCTACATATCGAAATTAAGAACATTATATCCTTATAAATTGCACCAATATTTTAATAACTCTACTACTTTGAATTTACTTAATAATTATTGTATCGCTAATTTTTGTTTATAGATAACTGTTTTCGTAAAAGTAAAAAAAAAATTAAAGGCAAAGAAAATAATAAAATAAAATGGTTGATTTATCAGAATTTTTTGGTAATTTGGATATTACTTTTTATTCTGGTACTACTGTACTTTAATTATTTTTTGAAAAGATTTATAAAATTAATTTTTCCAAAATAAGAACATTAATGACTGTAAGAAGCTTTTGATTTTGTACACGATCATGGACAATAATTACTTGTAGATATTATAAAATATCTGTTAAAAATCAATGGTTCATTACGTTTAGAAAAAGAGATACTACAAATCAAATCTTCATAGTTGAAAATTAATTTTCCACATAAAGTGTTCAGTGACTTGCAGAATTCTAAAATTACTGATGAATCCATAAAAAAGTATTGTCTTTCCATGTAAAAACTTAAATCTTACCATCAGTTATAAATACGAAGCTCCAACTGGTCCGGTACTGTACAATGTAGAGGAGTGATAGCCAATGTATCTCTACCATAATGTTGTTCTTACTTCCGCAATTACCTCTAAAACCCCGAATATCTTTAATATCCAACATTATAGCTGGTACCTTAGAATACTTTCAGTTAGTATAGCCTTTTTATTTTTTATTTTTCTTTCGTTTTTTTATATAAAAACTATTAATAAAGTTTTTAAACTAATTTAAATGTAGATGAAGTTAATAAATTTCCTTGTGAGTGCGAATACAGTTTATATTTTGATACTTTACACAAACATATTATTTCGTGTATTTTAAAAAAATAAAAAATAAAATATTACATGAAATACTCAAAAATAGCCACAAAATGTAATAAGAAAAATATTCAAAATCTACTGAGAACAATATTGATGAATATATTTTAAAATTTAACATTATTACATTTTATCCTCCTTGATGGTTTATGTAAAGGAAGTTGTAGATACTTCAAAAGTTAAAATTAAACTATATCCTACAAAATCAAAGAAACACTACACAGATTTATTAATTCATCAGTTCAAAATAAAGTTTCAAGAAATTCTAGAAAATGTTATAATTCCCACTGATAAGGCTAATTGTAATATTGAAATCATTTATAAAACGTTTTGAACATTATGATAAAAGAAATTAACAGTACAAAAATTTAAACTATTAACCAATCTAAAGATATAGAAATTAAGAATCACATTAGAGTTTATAATTAACTTCATTTTAAACAAAATTATTATGTAGATTTATCTTTTATTTATGCTATTCACAAACTCAAAATTTAGAATGAAATTTAGGTTCACTTTAATTCATAAAAAGGATCATTAAACAAACAGCCATTTTATGAAATGTTTATTTGTTTTTTGAATTAAGCGTAAAACTACCCGAAGGCTATATGTGATAGCCGTCCCTAATTTACTAGTGTCAGACTAGAGGGAAGGCAACAAGTCGTCACCACCCACCGCCAACTGCTCGGCTGCTCTTTTACCAACAAATATTTGGAGTAGACTTTACATTACAACGCCATCACAAATTAAAGGGGAGCATCTTTGATGAGAAAGGAATTGGAGCCCGCGACTTTAAGATCACTTAACACACATAACCATGCCAGAAAACTCAGTTAACTAAATTACTTTACATTTAAATTGTTAAAATAAAGAACAAAAGTGTTAATAATATAAAACTTTACAAAAACAATCAACCCATTTTAAAATACCTACACAGTTGTGAAGAAATAAATAATATTCAAACATTTGATTTTACTTCATTCTACACCACAATTCAATTAAAAATATTTGTTGTTTGTTTTAAAATCATTAATTGAACATTTCTGTTATCCTGTTATTAAATTGCAGGAAAGAAAATTTAGCTCCAAAACATAAAAGATACACTAACTTTCTGTATCTACAATAATTATATATTTTTCAATAACCAGTTTTAAACAAGTATTAGTTCCAATGAAAGCTATTTATTTTAATTTTATAGCAAATTTATATCTTTACTATTATGAAAACATTTTTTTTAAAATACACAGTTTCAGATATTTTTATCTTAACTTACAGATATATAGATAATTTAATTAGTATAAATGATCCTGTTCAACATCTAATACCAAAGCAAATTACTCAAATTTATCAATTAAAATAATTGCTAAGGATATCAATATATATATATTTTATAAAAGAAAATATTTTACTTTCATAATTTATTGTTTACCATCTTTTAATAGTAAGATACAGCACTTTTCTGTCATAAGCATTATAACTTTGTAAATACTCAGATATTGTAAAATTTGGTTGTTTTGAATTAAGCACGAAGCTTAATAGGTTATCTGTGCTCTACCGACCACAGGTATCGAGACCCGGATTTTAGCGTATAAGTCCGCCGATATACCGCTGAGCCACTGGGGAGTGACAGTAAAACTTGGAATAAATTACAATAATATATCAGTAATGTTGAAATACTGATACAAAAGTCAATAGTTACTTCATGTCATAAAGAAACTTTAAATAAAATTATTAAACTGTTCTGTAACAAATATCAGAATGTATTAAATAAATATAAAGAAACAAAAATTTTGCTAAAAATTTATAATAACTAATTTTAGTTATGAATGAGGCAATTTAACAGCGTTTCACGACTTACCGCATGTGAAGGTTTGTTTAGAACATGATAGTCACAATAGACTTAAGGAGTTGTGGTTGGGAGTTATACTAATTACTTTTCAGAGGCCCGGCATGGTCAAGCGTGTTAAGGCGTGCGACTCGTAAACTGAGGGTCGATGGTTCGCATCCCGGTTGCGCTAAATATGCTTGCCCTTTTAGCAATGGGGGCGTCATAATGTGACGTTCAATCCCACTATTCGTTGGTAAAAGAGTAGCCCAAGAGTTGGCGGTGGGTGGTAATGACTAGCAGCTTTTCCTCTAGTTTTACACTGCTAAATTAGGGACGGTTAGCACAGATAGCCCTCGAGTAGCTTTGTGGGAAATTTAAAAAAAATTAATAAGTGGGTGGAACATTTCATAATACTATAATTCATTTACTGGGCTATCAGTGCCTTTCGACCTTAAAGGAGCTGGAATGTTAACTTTAAGAGGTAGATTTAATAAACTTACTTTCCTCAAAATGACCTTATTTTCCTTATTTTTATAAACTTTAACTCACTTTTTCTTCGTCTTGTATTTGTAGAGCAGTTGCCTTCCCATAACTTTTTTGCAGGCAGTAAAAGATGACAGATGGAAAACGTTGTGGGTTTGGTAAAAGAGTAGCCCAAGAGTTGGCGATGGAAGGTGATGACAAGATAATTTCCCTCTGGTCTGACACTACTAAATTACAGACGGCTGGCGCAGATAGCCCTTGTGTAGCTTTGCACGAAATTCTAAACAAACAAACATGAATAATGTTTAGGATCAACAAGTGACTGATTGGTTCAGCTGGTCTCTCGTCTAAACTGAAACTATAAAATAATGAAAAATGAGTTAAAAACCATCCTTTAACATTCACATCCCTACTAAGCTTTATTTTCAACTCGCTTAGATTTAACGCCTACCATATTAGTATGAAGAATGTTGATGCACCAATATCATCAATTACTTTTATAACAATAAAATTTTCTTCCTGAGCTGAGGAGCGCAATACTGAATATAATTCTGCAAACGTGGAGTCACTAGTTACCTGTACAATGAAATAAAACCTATTTAGACTTGTATTCAATATTTCTGTCGATATAACCTAAAATGTTTTTTCCCAACCCCTAGAAACAACACACTCTGTGAATGGTTTTAGAGACTGATCTTCTATAACACCAATATATCATTTTCATGACGCTGTTCATGTTATTCACTTATCTTGCATTTATTACATTTGTAATTTATTTGCCTAACTGACTAAGTAATCTAAATTCTTTTTTTAAAACAGACCATGCTCTTCACAACCGGCAGCACTCAATACCTTAATATCATCAGCAACTTTAAGTGATTTATTGACCATTCCTTCATGTATTTTATAAATGTAAATCAAAAAAGCAATGGTCCTAATAGACCCGAGGTACAAAATTTGCAGCTTTAATCCACTTTCACTGACCTCTATTTATAATAACTTTTCTGTTTTCTTCCATAAAGTCACTCTTCTATCGAATTGGTAAACTTACATACCCCACTTATAAAGATAAGATTTTGTATAAGTTTGTGACGTGGCAATTTGTAAAATGCTTTATAAAATCTCAGATAGACCAAATCTATATTCTTACCCACATTCGCATATGCAGTAACGATAACCATGTATTTCAAAGAAATATATGTCCTTAAAAAAATCATTTTCTTTTAACAACTGTTTCGTATTTTTGATGTTTTAAGTTCTTCGTAGATTAAACGCAACAGAAAAACGCAGATAACAGCTTGTATAATTTATTACACTAAACTATTAACAAATATAACAGATATAACATGAATTATATAATAATAGTGACAGATATTAAGTTACAACATTCGAAATTAATTACAAATCAAAATAATATTAGTTTCAAACTTCAAAATAAATCACAACACAAAACGGTACTGGCCTGTATCTAATATAATGATCTAAAATTAAAGTCTCAAATTCCAGTCTAGGGTGTGAATTTGGTCCCACGAAGAGATTCCGAAACAGTTCACCGTTCAATGAAATCGCCGTCTCTCAGCACAAACGGTAATTCAGAAGTATCGTAGAGATTGACGAAATAAAATCACGGCTTCCGTACATCTAATTTCAATCACAAATCCAAGTTGAATATTCACAGCAAACACTTAATCTTTCTCAAATAACTAACTCTCTTCTTTTGAAATGAAACTGGTGTCTGAATCTCACTCTTTGTCTTCGAATAAAACTGATGACTGATGACTCTCACGTCACCGTCTTTTTTATACCGATAGGCCTATTTCTCGAACAATCTCGCAATTTCCATATAACTCCAGAGCTATCCACGCATATTTGTTCTTGCACGAGACTACACTTCTAGACAGGAAGTCAACAGCACTCATTTACAAACATGTGATTGGTCTACTTAATTCGAGAAAGTTCTAAAACGTTACCCTAAATAAATAACATATTTTAGTTTAAACTTCGAAACAATAATATCAATATGGAAAAATGAATAATACAAATGAAAATTCAAACACAATACGACATGTTGTCGTTTACAAAATATTTATACATATACATAACACAACGTTTCAGTTATTTCTATTATATCAAAGTGTTGTATTTCTCCTGTACTCTAGTCTTATGCTAAAAGTGATACCATAGAAACAGTTAACCTTATTACTATAACTATTTTTATTCTGATTCTCTATGCTGAACGTTCATCTTTATCTCAGTTTTGTTTCTGCCATCACCATTATCTTGTCCTAGTTTAAATCTTCCCTTACAGCTGAGTTACTAGGCGTTTAAAACATACCGAATCTTTCCTATTTAAGTGTAAACCATACATTCTAAAATCTTCCCTCCCACAAATGAACAGACCTCATAAGTTTAGTTACCTAACCTACTATCCTTTGATATAAATTTCAGCCTAACATTTAGACTCTAAATTTTAGCTTCAGAATTAATTCTTGTCAGTATTCCAGGCACAGTTAATTTATAGTATTTATCTTTAATGTTTCTATTGACGTCTTATACTTATTAATTAGCTCCTCTGATTTACCCTTCCCCATATGGTTAACTAGTGCGGACATAACAAAACTACCTATTTCTTTGTTCCCTTCATTATATCTTTTCCTATGTCAATAACGTCTTCCACTTGGGCTCTAGGGTACTCGTTTCTCCCTATTTGCCCCACAGAGTATTCTATCCATGTACTGTGTCAAAGAATCACCTACAACTATAACATCTTTAAGTTCATAATCTATATTTGTGTGCATTTCATTTGTTTTCTCTCTTCCTAGCCTGGCATGGCCAAGCACGTTAAGGCATGCGCTCGTAATCTGAGGGTCGCGGGTTTGCATCCGAGTCGCGCTAAACATGCTCGCTCTCCCAGCCGTGGGAGCGTTATAATGTGACGGTCAATCCCATTTTTTGTTGGTAAAAGAGTATCCCAAGAGTTGGCGGTGGGTGGTGATGACTAACTGCCTTCCCTCTAATCTTACACTACTAAATTAGGGACGACTACCACAGATAGCCCTCGAGTAGCTTTGTGCGAATTTCAAAAACAAAAACAAATCCCTTTCCCTAATACTTCGTCGTCTACATAAGTAAATTGCTGAAATCCGTTGCTCATTAGAATAGGATCTTTAGAATTAAGTTTGCTATTTTATCCCTAATATGACTCATTCTAACTGGTGTAACAAGTGTGAACGATTTGGGTTTTTATGGATATCATTGTGATTAGTCTCAGTCTATAAGGGGTGTCAAGGTTTGGCACGACACTGTTATGGTTGTCAGTGTGACTATTATTAATTTTAGTGTGAATTTTGTAAGATCAATATGGATGAAAGCGTGACTGAGAAACACTTATTGGTATCAGTGAGTAGAAACTATATTAACAAAACACCCATTTCAATGGAATCACATCAAAGTGAAAAGAACCCCGTCACAAAATAATGCATAACAAAGATGTATTACGAATGAACTTTATTAAAATTTTGTAAAGAAAATACACTTTTATCAAAAAATGTAACTAAGTGACATAGCCAACCTGTAAAAAAGGAAATAACTGTGATATAACTGAAATAAGAGCTATGATTGGGAACAATAATTGTTAAGGATAAATAAGATGTCATTGGTATAAAGTAGGTTAATATTCATTGTCGTATTTGACATACAAATTCTTTAATAACGTGATACTTTTATTTAGTACAATATATCTCAACAGATTAACAGTGTTTCTCTACTGATATTATATTCAAGTATAAAACACGCTCAAAATATTTTACTTGAAAAGATAAATTTCCCTCTACAACGGATATTTCTTCTATATCAAAACACATTATCAATAGGTATCAAAATATGTTTTGATAGTTTTCGTTTTCAATTTCGTTATTTATACACAGACACGAACCTACACCACTGACATAAAACGAGACACATTGTAAAACGGAAACAAGAAACTACAGCTGTAAGAAATAAAACGTGACGTATCTTAATTACTGTGTGTACATGTGTTATAATAATTATTTCATAGTGTCCACAGTATTAGAAATATGTCAATAAAGTGAAATTTTCTTTTCTTTCTTCCATCATCACTACATGAAAAACGACAGTCGTTTATAGGAACACAAAACTGACAGAACGAACGGCAAAGTTCTTCCCGATCCTTTTATGTTTCTGATCTGTTGTATTTGGTACAGTGAATCAATAAGAATATTTTGTTTAACGTATATTTAACAATTTGCATGTAGGAAGTACAAATCAGCTGCCTTTTGTTCTATTGATGGTTTATGTTTGGTCTGTAACTTTTAAGAAATGCTGTTTAGATAGATTTGTAAACATAGTTGGAATAAATATTCATCATATTTACAGAAAATGTATAGTATACATAATTCACATACAAATATTTGACTACTTATTAAATCTATTTCTCACGCTTTTCATTTGACATTTTCACAGTCTAATGTTCTTGTTATCAAAATCCACGGTTGTTGTTGTTAATAAACACAATGTCCTCTCGTGGTATAGCGGTATGTCTGTGGACTTATAACGCTTGAAATCAAGTTTCTATATCCGTGGTAGGCAAATCACAGATATCCCATTGTGTAGCTTTGTGTTTTATTTCGAGAAAAAACAAGAACTATCTACAATGTTTTCACAGTGTACAGATCTCCTGTTCATGACCGCGTTGTTTACAAAGTGAACAGTTCACGTTATTAATTAATGTCCAAGGTGTTTACACAATTTACAGTTATGTTTTTACTATACGCAATATTTGCACAGTGTGCAATTATGCTGTTAAAGTCGGTAGTGTTTTCATATTGAACATTTATATTGTTACTTTTCTCAATAGTTTCACGGTTTACAATTCTTGTTGTTAATAAGTAATAATTTCACAATAGAATAATCTACAAAGACATGATTTCACTTAAATTTAGTCTCGACCAAAACTGCATTACTTTCACAGTGTACCGTTTTGTTATTAATATTCACAATGTTTTCTCAGTTTGTTGTCAGTACCTGGATGGTTTAATAAAACACTTCTAAAGAATCCACTTAGTCTCCGTCATAACCACCTTCTTTGAGTCAGAAGCTGTTTTTCAAAGGTTTGATTTCAGTGTTAAACGTGATTTCTAGTTGCTTTGACACCTTTAAAAACTCAGTTGCACCATGAGCTGTGTTTACAACATTTTCATTTATATACTTTCGTTTCACAAGCTAACAAAAGTTTATTTATCAAATTGCGCCACTAAAAGCTCTTTAGAAGCTGACACAAACTATAAATTATGTTTGAGTGATCTAAAATCAGAATAATATTTTATCTTTGCCCAATTCATGTCTTTAGTACCCACACATAAGATAAATAAAATAATATATAAATAACAGAACCTATTTCTAACGCGGATTGTTGAGCTGAAATTACTAACATAAAATTCTTTTCATAAACGTATCGAATGCAAATATTTAGCCATACCTATTTCAAGATAAAAGCCTCTACTTTTTCCAAATTTCTCTTGTGATGAACATCCAATGAGTATTTGAATAAACGTGTTATTAATTAATATAACAGAAAATAACAAGAAGAAAAAAGTTAATCCGGGTGAGATTTCGGGTAACAAAAGGTGAATATAAAAACAGAACAAAATGAAGAATAGAAAACGTTGAAAAGTTTGTTTTAAAGATAAGAAATTAAGAATGGTTGTTTGTTAACCGATAACGTAACAAAAGAAAAATGTAAAAAATACTCGTATGGAAATATTATTAAATATTATTAAACTAATTTTCTCAGTGTTACAACTTGTAAATGTGATGAGATATTACTATTAGTCCTGCTCTATTATTAAACACTACATTTTTTATATAGTCTATGAGGTATTTTCGAGAATTAGAAAACTGTATAAAAATAGCACAACTGCACTGTGATCGCTACATCCAGTATCAAACTATCCACTATGTTTCATTTAGTCCAGAACGTTTCAAGTGAACAGGGATGCAATGTAAACAATACTGGCCAAAACTTTTTCTTAAAAATCTTTTCGTATAATAGTAGTTGTGGTGGTATGATTAGCATTATATATGCGAATACAATGTGATTGGAATACAACTGTTATACACTTTTCTAATTCATGGAAATCTCTCTCAGGCAAGATAAAGAATGTAGCATTTAAAAATGTAATACTCCGTATAATAATGTCTTACGTCAAGTATAATTACAAATTTACTATGTTTCAAATCAGAACGAGGCAATGAAACAAGAGTGACGTATTACGAATATATTCTGAGCAGCTTATCTTTGAGAGTGATATCTGTATTTGTTTAACAGTAAACAAATGGTAAATGATGTTATGCGAACTGATAATTAGTGTATTTATTTTAAATAAATTTTAAAATAAGATCTCTAATTACTTTTATATAGACTATTTACAGATCATGTACAAGATTTGGAGTTACTTCAGTATTTCCATAAGGTTTCCAACTAGAGAACGCATTAATGCACAGTATACTGAAATTACAACATTTATCCCAGTTATAACGCTACTGTCACTTGTATACGATAATCATACAGGTATTCTGACGTTTCTGTTGTTGTTACATTGGTAATAGAATATGCGTGTGTCACTTGATACCGCTACAAGTCTGTGCTCATTCTGACATACTTCTACTGTAACTTTAGTAGTACTGCAACAAGCATGTGCTCACTCTATTAATACTACAACTTGTCTACAGTAATTTTGTTCTTTAATATGTATGTAATTATAACACTTGTACTATTTCGTTATTTAAGATACCACAGCAGAACTTCAATGTTACGGCAGGAGTAAAATTGGTGTGTTGTTACTCCAAGTGACTTATCATTAAAAGTTACTGTCATATAAACTTCTTATTTCTGCATTTCTTATTAATTTTAACACTAAACAAGGTGAACACATTAAGAAACAATTAAATAATTGTATTTTTATTATTATCTTGTATAGATAAATTTGAAATGTAAATTATTTTATCAAATTACTTAATATTTATTTATTTGTTTAACTCGCAATATATCAAATACTAAATATTTTAATATGTTTACATGTTTGTTGTAATATATCTTACACTGCAATAACTATAATAAATAAGTCATTATTTGGTTGTTTTTGAACACTGTTAATTTTTTTTTATCCATCAGAAAAATTAAATAATACTACTTCAGAACCAGACAGCTTCGAGTTTATTCGATATAGAATTTCTGATAAAATTCTGTAACCACTTTGTTACCAGAATTCAAGTACATATATAAATACAAGTTAGCAGAATATTTTCAAGTCAATATTTGTGGAAGCATTATTAATTTATGTATATTGCTTAAAATAATTTGAAACCTTTCTCTTCCCTCTATAATTGTTTTAATAATAGTCTGTTAGCTTATTGTTTGTGATGGCAGCTTCAGTCATTGTTGAAAATAATGTTAAACAGGAAATAATGTTGTACATTTTGACAAAAAAAAAATAACTGTAGTGACTCACTTTCCAGTTTGACGTTTAAAACAAAATATTGTATTACTTTAGTACAATATGATGTCTATCTGTGTGTCGCGGCAGTTTACGGAATTACATGGTTAAAATCTTGGTTACGATTTTATGGTACAGATAGCCCATTATGAAGGTTTGTAATTATAACACATTAACAACGATAATACAATCGTATTGTATGTTTTCGAACATAATTTATAGTTTGTATCACTATTCTATTGGCGCAAGTTGATAGATAAACGTTTGTTACCTTGTGAATCGAGAGTATATCAATGAAAATTTTGTTAACACAGTTCGTGCCGCAACTAAATGAGAACTACAGTTTAAGATAAATTTAGGCCTGAGGTTTATACGCGAAGGTCGTACAATGAGTATGTTGTTGTGGACGTTAGCCTGAAACTTTATGTCGATATAAGTAGACTTGTAATAATGTTGTTGTTGATAATAGTTTATAGTGATAAAAATGTATATTATAGTCAGTTTTCAAACTATATATCATTGAATTATCAAGAAAACAACATGGTCAACACTAAGACGTTAAGTTGTTGTTTGACATAACATTATAATCGAAAACGTGAATAATTTAAGTGACTTTGCTTGTGGAATGATTGTTAGTGCCAGGCGTAATGATTCCAGCAACTCCGAGATTAATAACCGCCTGGAATTTTCACGCATTACAGTCTCTAGAATTTATGGATAATGGCGAAAAAAGAAACATTCTGTAAGTTGCAGTTATATGGGCGAATAAATCTTGTTAAACAGGAAGGTAAGAGGGGATTGGCCAGACTCGTTGAACCTGATAAGAAGGCCATAAATACTGTAATAATCACTTTTTAGACCAGTAGTGCGCAGAAGGACAACTCTGACGCACAAAACATCGAACCTTCAAGTATGTGGCCTACAGCAGCAGAAGGCCACGCAGAGTTCCATTCATGTCAACTAACAACAGGAAGATGAGGCTACAGTGGGCACAGGATCACCAAAACAGGATGATTGAAGATTAGAAAAACGTCGCATGGTCTGATGAATCTCAGTTTCTGCTGGGGAATGCATTTGATATGATTGGAATTTGGCGGACACCAAATGAATCAATGGTTGCACTCCACCTTTAGATTCAATAAAGTGGGATGCAAAGTTTAAATTTATTTTCCTCGATACTCATGTTCTAGAATATTAGATGGTTAGTAATAATTTTTGTTTAATATTTTATAAGAATGACTTCTAATCTGTTATTATCAACAAAGAATCTCCTTTTAGAAGTGATTCAGAATATTCATGTAATTGGCTTAGTAAATAATACGATAAAAAGTTTTGCATTTTAAATATTTGAGGCAAATCAATTAATCGTTGTAAAAAAGCCAAAACAAATAAAGGTTTAAGATAAATCCCCATTTTATCCTTTTAACCGCTGTTCAAATATTAAGTATCTAATACAGTATTTCATTAATGATTTATATGATTAGAAGTAAAACATATGAAAGGCCATTCTCCGTTTCAATTCAAACACGTTATCAACATCTCTTGGGTATCGCCCCCCGATAGTACAGCGGTATGTTTCCGGATTTACAAAGCTAAAATCAGGGGTTCAATTTCCCTCGGTGGGCTGAGCAGATAGCCCTTTTTGGCTTTGCTATTCGAAAAACACACACACACACTAAGTAAAGGAAATATGATCTCCATGATTCTACAACACAATACGTACTATCTCCTATTCTCTTGGGGTTTAACATGAAAATGTTATCTAAGATCTTATCTTTTTGATAGGCCTGACATAGTTTGGAAAAAGAGAGATAAACTTGCAATCTACGAGTCACGGGAGCGAAACCTGTCATAAAATATGGTGGCTTTTTCAACTGTGGATTCTATATATGGTTACGGTTAACCACACTATTCGTTGGTAAAGAGCAGTCAAAGTCTTGGCAGTGGGAAGTGTTCAGTAGCTGTCTTCCGTGCAGTTTATCACTTCAAATTTAGAGACAGATAGCACAGACACTCTCTGAATTGCTACGATAAAGTAAAATCAGTAGAACACTTCATTACAAGATGTATTAGTTACTCAGGGCCCTCTTTTTATAGCTAACTGTAAAAGTAGCTGATAAATGTGTAAGGGATAAGGGTTAACCTCAATTTGATATCATTTATTTGATTATGAAAGTAATTTTCTATCGAAGTAAATAATGATGTCTTATAAACTAAAAGTGTTACGAATAAAATGTGGAAAAGCAATTCTAAGTGAATACACCATTAAAGAAGAAGTTTTTCAGTAGGTTACTAGTTAAAGTTTAGCATCGAACACTTGAGCATTGATTATGTTTTATATTCTGGAAAATATAATAATCTAATCTTTGTACGATTTATTTGTACGATTTTTATACCAAATTAAATTATATATTTTATATCGTTTGGTTTTACAGTTTTATTTCTTCACTAATTTAACATTACTCATATAAATATATAAAGTATACACTTGTTATTATTTTATACCTTATGTGCCCCCCAGTGGCTCAGCGGTATGTCTGCGGACTTACACGCTAAAAACCGGGTTTCGATACCCGTGGTGGGCAGAGCACAGATAGCCCATTGTGTAGCTTTGTGCTTAATTCAAAACAACAACAACAACAATCTAAATGATTCTGAGATAACAATATTATAATAGAAATATTGGTGAGTAAATAACATTTGAAAATATACCTATACTGTTGTTTCAAGCGTTGGTGTTTAAATAATTTAATTGAATATTAACTAAACATTCCTCAAAATACATCGTATATGATTAATGTGTTAGATATTATTATTTATATATCAGCATGTTTAACTATTTGTCTAAAAAGTAGAAATTTTTTACATAAATATTTTAAACTAAATATTTCTCGAAGCTGCCCAAATCTCTTGATGTATTTATGTGTTAACATTATACTTAGAATTCCGTTTGTTTCTTTATTTCTTTTAATTTCGCGCAAAGCTACACGAGGACTATTGAATAATTTTCAATGAACACACCAATTTTTTCTAGACGTTTTGTATTTGTCATTTCTCTTCTGGGAGTCACACTACTGTTGGAAACAGTAAAGTTATCTGTAGACACAGCTTCATAAGGCGATTGAAGCCATTCACATTAGTAAATATTCAGCATCGGACTGACACATAATAAGACAACATAAATTAAAACCATTGCCTAATAGGTTTCTTCCGACTTCTACAAGACTCCACGAAGCGCAATTTACTCTGAGTCTATCAGCGCTGGTAACAAGCAGTAGTAGGAAGTTAAAACTTAAATATATTAAATAGCACATTGTTTACAAACACCAGCAGAAATTTATTACTATCTATCTTTCCAGACGTTCTTCATCTAGCTAATAACTAGTAAATTTCTAAAAATTCAATCACAATGAAAACATAATGAAAATACGTTGCATTGCATTCGTTTCTCCAAAGAGGGAAATGTCTTATTCAATTTTTTTGTGAATTTAATATACTGACATAACAGGCAGAACACTTAATTTACAGTTCCTGTTTTGAATTGGAGAGAAGAGATAGTTTAATCCAAACACATATTATTCCAATAATTACACAATCTCACTGATTGTCGTTAATGTTTAATACGTTAGATGTCAACGTTAATAGTATGTTATCAATGAAAGTAAATAAGAACGTATAATAATATGTGAACCACCCAATGTCTGTGATATTCAGAGATGAAGACGTTTTGAACAATATAACTGAATTCCTGGCGCCGAATTAGATGCAACATTTACATTAGTGGTTGGTCTTCTTAAGGAGAGTGCCAATTTTACAAACTTCCATTACAAAAATCCTGTATTCGATTACCCGTAATAGATATAACAAAAAGCCCAATATAGCTTTGCTCGAAGACAAGAAAAAAAATTTTGTTTTGTCTTGTATGGGGTTAAGATATAGACATTATTAGACCCATTATCAGACACAAGCCACTGATGCTACGATGAAATAACTTGCCTTGTTTGAAGCAAATACATTCCATTATTAAAAATGTGTAAAATTATGTAATATTTAGGATTACGACAAATAAAGTAAAAATAAAAATCATTTAACAGTTTGGTTTGTTTTGAACCAAGCACAAAGCTTTTGTTTTTGTTTCTTTGATTGTTTTTAATTTCGTTCTTAGTTACAAGAGGGCTATCTGAGCTAGCCGTCCCTAATTTAGCAGTGTAAAACTAGAATGAAAGCATCTCGTCGTCACCACCCACAAAACTGAGATCTATTTTATGTAAAAACTACACTGACAAACCCCACACCAACATTATTTATAAAATACAATGTGATAACTGCCACGACTTCTATATTGGAGAAACAAGTAGAAAAATGGAAACCGGATTCAAAAAACATAAAAAGTCACCTTCACACGTTTTCGAACACTACAAGTCAAATAAACACAATATAACCACAGAAAACACTCAAATACTAAATAAAGAAATAAACATAAACAAACGCAAAATTAAGAAGCCTTACTTATACAACAACTTAAATCCAAAATAAACCAACATAAAGGAACGCCATTATACCTATATTAATAAAATAAAATTTTATATTCAAACATCTAACACCGCCCTCTACATTCCGACACTCAGCTACACAACCCCTTCCAAACATGTGGTCAGCTTCGGGTCAGTTACCTCTTTCTTTCTTTGTGAACCTGACGATGACCGAAGAATGTCAAAACGTTGTTTGCTCTTCTATGTAAAATATTTTCTCAACCCAAACGAGCCGTTTTTGCAAATATATTTCTCTAAAGTGGGTTTTCTCGACATCACTGGTTTTGTTCTAAATGATTCCGAAATTATTATATTAATATAGAAAACTGTGTGAGTAAAAATATTTATATACTTTTGTATCGAGTTTTAACGTCTGAATCACTTAATTGAAATTAACTCTTAAATATTCACTAAACATTTTTCAAAATACATAGAAAATAACTGATATGTTATATACCAGAAAATATATAAAGAATATAAAATCTTTACTTCTATATTTTTAACCACAGAATTCCCGGATCCTATTTTGTTTTCTGTGATATCGTGGAACAGAAGTCAAACGATAGGAATCACAAGAAATTAAACATAAGTTTGATCATCAGCAAGTTTGTAATGCATGATATCTTTTGAGTTAGAGTATATCAGGTTCTGACAAACCAGAATTTTCTACAATTTTTTTGAAAGACAAGTTATAAATACAGTAAAATAAACACTTTTAAAACAATAACTTTCAATACATTCATAGCAATGCTTGTATAAGATACATAATGATAATACATGAAAATAGTCAGTAAAAAAAAAACAGCTGATATCCAGAGAAAATCATTTTATTTTTCAATGTTTCATCCTATTGTCTTATTATATCGTTAACACCTTACTGAACACAAGCTCTGATTACCCAAACAAATACATTTATACTCCACTACGTTTTATTCTACTATGTTAATGAAAACGTCAGAGCATATGTCAATTATTAAATGAGCCATTAATATATAGCATTTTATTTTACCAATTTGTTTTCATAAGAAAGGTAACGAACCTCTCTGTGTTACTATAATTTTGGATGGGTTAAATAAATCAAAGCAGCCACGGATAAACAAACATTACGATACTTTATTATATAGTGTTTAAAAAGGAATTGAAGGCTGTGTTGATGTTATTGTTTTAAAACATCTGTAAATATATAACTTCTAATTTTCAAAAGATCAGTTGGTAGTTCTTCGCTCTTCCCGTCAAAACTTTTTCATATTAATGGTTGTGTATGTTGTGTTTCAGGGGAAAATATAGTTACAAGAATCTTTATGAGAAGGAAAAACAAAGATATAAACATAATGATCACGCAAGTACAAAATATATGTTCATTAATTTATAAAGTATATCATTGAGTGTCTCAGATTGCAACTGTTTTAAGTATAATAAAAACACGGTGGTTAATTTGCGTTGTGAATCAGACATTTATTTACTTCATTTTTTTTTCCTTAAGGAAACAAATGATAAAAAAAACAAACGCTGATCTTTAAAATACAGTAAGATAAAACACTTCTGGTTCCTAAACAAAAACAAAATTATTCTAACCTGGGAAAAAAACAGTCACTGTGACACAAAATGTATCAAACCATCCCAACGAAGAAATAATACGATGGATTACGAAGGACCAGAGAAAGAAGGAAGCCGTCTAAAATAAAAAAAAGCTATGAATTATTAGTTATAACTCGATATGTTTACGTAATGTATTGTAAAAAGATATCAACATTATTTCTGATAATTTTAAATCCAGAAGATAACTTGGTTTTAAGGTAGTTACACTTTCACAAAGAGGGTTGATCCCTAACAATTTTACCATAAAGAGTTCAATAATTTCTTTAAAGAAACATTTATTTAGTTTTATTTTAGCAATAAAAAATTGATATAATTTTCTGTACTTACTGATGTAAAAATTACCATTTCGAAAATTTTAGAAGTATATTTCGATCCAAAAACTTCAGAAACAGCAGCCGGAAAACAGACAAAAGCCAGAGAAAATGTCAAATGAAGTCCACAAATCCAGATCATGTACATAGCTTTTCCTTCAAGAAATGTCGTCACCATAGTGAACAGTAACACTGTCTGTATTCCCAGCAAGAGAAGACTTGTTTACAAAAATATAATATATTAAAACTTTAAACGCACAAAGCTACTTGAGGGCTATTTGTACTACCCGTCCCTAATTTAGCAGCGTAAGACTAGAGGGAAGTCAACTAGTTGTCACCACCCACCGCCAACTCTTGGGTTACTCTTTTACCAGCGCATAGTGGTATTGACCGTCACATTATACACCCTCACGGCTGGGAGGGCGAGCATGTTTAGCGCGACGCGGGAACAAAACCGGGACCCTCGGATTACGGGGCACACGCCTTACGCGCTTGGCCATGGCAGGCCAACTTTAAACGCCTAAAGATTGAAAACAAATTTAAAATATAATAAACATTAAACAACAGCTATAAAGAAGAATAAAAATCAATATATTTAATCCAGAAATATGTTATTATAATAAGTACACATTATTCTGTTCAGAATTTGGATTAAGTGCATGGGTGAGAAAAACTAAGTACGTATCAAATCGACTGATAAGGTGAGTAATCTGAAAGTGTTTGTATAATTATTTTCTTTGCGTTAAACTCAACTCTCATAAATACTTCTCAAAACAGTGTTTTTTCAACATTATTTTCATTATTTTAGTATCTCTGAGTATTATTACACTAATGTATTTTCGCATTACGTACAAAGCAGATAATGGACAATGCTGAAAATGGCAAAGCTTAGACAAAAGTTTCATTATTCTAAACTCTCTATCTTACTGGTTAACTATAAAGGTTTTATACATTTAACACAATAAATATTATTTTAATAATTTTAATTGCAACATAATTTCAATCACTTCCCTTTACACGTTTTTACCTTGTAAGATATTTTGTCCTGAATTAAGCCCACAGTCAACCGGCTGAGAGCATGGACAGTTCCAGCTACAGAACCAACGATAGATAGAAACGTATCGTCTATAAACGTCTGTCCATATGTGTGAGAAACAGTAAGAAATTAATTTTGAAATGAAAAGCAAATTTATTTCATAATTCAGACTAGAGTGTTTTAACACAGATCTGGAGTTTTTACTGTTTGTTTGTTTTGGAATTTCGCACAAAGCTACTCGAGGGCTATCTGTGCTAGCCGTCCCTAATTTAGCAGTGTAAGACTAGAGGGAAGGCAGCTAGTCATCACCACCCACCGCCAACTCTTGGGCTACTCTTTTACCAACGAATAGTGGGATTAACCGTAACATTATACACCCCCACGGCTGGGAGGGCGAGCATGTTTAGCTCGACTCGGGCGCGAACCCGCGACCCTCGGATTACGAGTGCACGCCTTAACGCGCTCGGCCATGCCAGGCCTGAGTTTTTACTGAGTAAAATATTCATTTCTCCACCACCTGCTTCCTATTTACATGAACATAAAACAGACATTACTATTACACTTATGCAGATGGTGCCAGCGTTTTACATCCGCGTGAGACGTATTCATGACGTCATATTTGTACCCGGAGAATGAAGATTTGTTTTGAATTTCGCGTGAAGCTACTTGATGACTATCTGCGATATCCGTCTCTTATTTAGCAGTGAAAGACAAATAGATGGATTGAACATCACATTATAACACCCCCAAGGATGAAAGGGCGATCATGTTTTATGCGACCAGGATTCGAACCTTCTAACAGCGGATTCTGAGATAAATGCTCTAACACGCTTGGTTTTGCCGGGCTCAGAAAAATGAAGGAAAATAAAGTTCTACAAAATGAGAAACGGAGACGAAATTGGATAACTGTGACTTCTAAAGAAAATCTACATTTACACACAATAAAATTTTGCAAAGTTGGGGTTTGCACATGGCGAGGTAATGTTTTTTTTAGTGTCAAGTAAGAGTACCATTATAGCAATATTTTACAATCTTCCAAAATGTTCTGAGTATTTAGGACTTGTACAGTGAAAAAAATAACTGTTAAAATAAAAAGATGTAGGGATTTTGAGTTAAAAGTAAGAAAAAGGTAGTAAAAAACTGAATCTAGTAGACAGTGTTTTCAGACTATTCATAAAGGGAGGAGTTACAACTAACCCTGAAGCAACTCGTCCTGTCATGAAGTTGAGTAACAACTGAGAAATTTATTTTGTGGCGTGTCTCTTGAAATAATCAAGCTAAATGTTATATCCCTTTGTAAGTTCAGAAATGCATTACATGAACTATATATTAACTGTTTATTAGTAGCAACAATATGTATTTGCATCAACAAACGCATCTATTTCATTATAGATTTATGGGATTACACATCAGTGATAGTTCCACGTAGACGAGCATACCGCACGGCGAACAGTAAATAAAAAACCACAGCAAATTAAAAGTAAAATTTTCTATCTTACAAAGTACATAAATTAAAAAGAGAAAAACGTAAAACCTATATTCATTTACCCGAAATAGATGAAAAGTGACGATTAATTTTCACTTCGTAAAACCCAAATACCTTGTAGTGAACCCTCTATTTCAGTCTTGTTTTCTTTCAATGAAAATTCTAATGACGTCTCTATATTAATAAAAACTTTACTGAGGTTTGTTAATTACAGGTCTGTTGTGATTGTATATTATAACTATTTACATCCTTGAATTAAACAGACCTGTTTCCATTGTTTCTATTCGTTATTATTATTATTACATATAAATACAAGCATACATATTCCCAAAATGAAAAGAACCAATAACAATTCACCAGCAACGTCCAATGAGATAACCTTGTTTGTCTCCAAAGTAAAAGAATGAACATGTAGCGATAAATGCACAGAAAATATAGCTAATTTCTTCATACGTAGTATTCTTTTTGACTCTTTGACTTAGGTAAGAAGTAATGTTTCCAAACGTTAGTACTGTACAGAGAGCCAGTTAAATCAGGAAACATCCACCAACTGACGCCAATGCTTGAATTTCCATTCTACTAATTTTTTATACGAATAAAACTAGTACTTTATAGTTTTAACGAAATTAAGAAAATAGTTATTCATAGTTATGCACATCAATGTTATAGAGCATTTAACTAATCACACCATACAACGACAACTGCAAAACGTTTATTGGTCATTTGGTCTCAATTGTTTTGCTATTACATCAACCAATTCTTCAGTTTTATACACCCTCTATTGGCACAGCGGAACAACTGAGGACTCACAGTGCAAGAAACCGGTTATCGATACCCGTGGTGGGCAGAGCACAGATAGCCTATTGTGTAGCTTTGTACATAATTTCCTATAAACCCACGTAACATAAATTTTGTTCCTGGATAATATGTGCTAGTACTTAATTGCTTATGCTCAGAAAGTACAGAAAATGGTCATTATTCTCTTCAAACTTTGGTTTTGTGACCTGGATAATGAAATTTAGAAATTAATTTATTTTCTAGGTGTAAACGGGCAAATTTGCGCATTTAAATTTACATTAGATCTGAATAAAACAGCTTATTAATCAAAATTTACACGTATTTATACTTACGTTATATAAAAACGAACAAAATATTTAGAAGTGTGCAGTTTTTCGAGATTTGCGACTGTAATGTAAATCTCTTTCACGTATCACCCTTCAAATATTATCTCACATCATGTTTTCGTTATACGTTTCCTGGTTACAAAAGAAGAGTTTGAATAGAAAAATAGGTATTTACCATTTACTTAGGCACAAGCAATTGGAGAATAACACTTTTTACCCAGGAACAACAAAAACTAAAAATTTTGTTACATTATGTAATCAGACAATTAGTGTTATAGAATTAAACATATGAAAGGATTAACAAAAATGACGTGAAAAACATACTTTGTTAACGCCAAAAATAAATTGTATAAAAAGGAAGAAATTATTTAAAACTTAGTATAAGCTATTGCATTTGAACTTCACTTAATTTCAATGATATAAAAACTTCTACCTGATCGAGTTAAGGGCTTGGTACATTGTACACAAGGCTAAGTATTCTATAAGAAAATTTTCTTTATTTCTTTGTTGTGGAATAAATTTACTAACTGTACCTCATGATTGTTAAAGGCTGTAGAATTACAGGACATTATTTTGAATGCTATACCTTTCAATGTTCTCCATGAAAGCGGCATGTTTAGGACCTCATGTGATTCAGGAACAACATCAAACGCTAGTTTAAACATCGTTAGACTATCTGAAAATACTTTTATTTAGATAAGTTATGTATGGCTTACCTCATTTGCTTCACATAATTTTGTTAGAATTACAGTTGAGATGGAAGATTGCGTCATCCTGACATAATGTGGAATAATAAGGTAAGTGCAACACATGATACATCTGGCTTATTTTAGTACGTGTAACTATTTAGTGAATCAAAGGTTTATAATAAATAGAAAAGAAACATATATAAAACTGAAATTAGGAAAGTGTTATGTGACAAAAGAAAATCAGGAATATATTAAGTCATTGTAAATAGTTGATATTTTTAACTTCGTGTAATTAATAAAGTAAAAGTCATTATAAAACGAGATTAAACGGTAAATTTTGTAATGTTTATACTGTAACTGTTCTGATTTACTTTCCGCTACCTCTAAAATATAACTAAAATAGCTACTTTTAGAGCCCAATATCGTTTCTTTCTTTAAAAAAATATTTTGGACAAAAAGTTATAGTTATTTTAATCGTCACAGAAAATATGATACATGAAAACTAAGAAACGCAATGACATCACAGAGAGGGAAATAACTTTTATCAAATTATATTTATTCTTGTTTAACAAGTGTTCTATTTGTGGGCATGCGCACAACTCAATAAATATAGATGCATAAGTATAACAAAGAAAAACCTTGTATGTCAGAACAGATGGTTTCAAGCATTAATGTAGGTGTAATCTTTCTCTATTGTTTTACAGTTTTTCACAGAAACAAGAGAGGAATGATGTAAGAATTTGTATATGTATTGAGCTTGTTAGAAAATTACTTTTCTATCATATACAAAACAATTATTCACATTCCGTGATGACAAGGAAAGCCTCTTGTAGAGAAAAATATATATTCAAAAACGGCAGATATGAATAGAGGAAGCTCTATGTAAAGGAGCGAACAACATTTCTTCCTACTTCGGTCCACAGCTGACCACTGTTTGTGGGCTGTAATAAGCCATGGTGGGATGTTCTGACCTGTGGAATCTACAATGCTGGTCCGTAATGATCATGTGGTTGATATGCTCGACTCCTAATCTAAGAGTTGCGGGTTCGAAACCCCGTCATATCATACATGCTCGAATTTTCAGCCATGGTGAGTTTCAGTGCACAATCGATAAAATTCAGGACTTGCTAACGATGGTAGTCAAAACATAAAAGTCCGTGTGCATTTCTGAGCTCAAGAAAACAACTGATATTAGATGTAAAGTTTCTTTCAAACCAGCTTAAAAGATATTTAGGTATATTGAATTTTTTCTTTTCGAGGTATATATAAAACAAGCACTATGTAACATCATTTGTGTTACTTAAAGATGTGTTTCGACATCTAGAATACAGCTACATGTTCTTATTTCTATAACAATACAATTTAATTAACAACTTAACCTAATTTCTTGACCCTTTGTGTTTACTACTTCGTTTTAAACGTAAAACATTAAATATATATTTTTTAAGATATCAGCTCTTTTGTTTCTTCTTGCAAAGACAAATAGTATTTCTCTAAACAGATTGTCTTTTTTTATTTCATAACAAAGCCACATTGGTTCTCACCTATGTTCTCTGTAGGGAATTGAACCCCGAATTTTCGCATTGTAAGTACGCTCTCTTGTTGTTGTTTTTTAATTAACGACGGTGGGTTACTATCATCCCATAACTCTCTCTCTCTCTGGCGTTTCGGTATATATATCTGTACACCCAGGAGGGACAGGTACACTAGACATTTTCCTCCTTCCAAAACTTTGTTGAAATGGCCTTATTAATATATTTCAAGTTCATACTGAATGGCTGGAGTAATATCATAACTTTAGTCTGGTCTTCTTCAGGTCTATATACATTTATATTGTTCTCTCATTTTTTTAATAAGTTGGTGGCCTGGTTTATTTTAACTTCTTATTATTTTACATGATTTTATTTTAATGATCTGATGTACAGGTATAATGGGGAGAGGCGTTCAGGTCTCTCCTTGTCATATATACAATATGTCGAGTTCGCATAACAACTCATTTGTTCGCCAATTTTTATACAAATATTTTGTGTACTATGTAGAAGTATTTCTGGTATTCTTTGTGTATTTGAGTAATTGTGCATGAACTTTGAGGAAGTAGTTTCAGGTATGCTGATGTCATTAGTGTATTCTGTAATTCTTGGAGTTTGGTTTGTATTTGTTTTTCACTAACGTTGATCCATGCAGGAGCTGCATAGTCTATTACAGATCTAATGTATGTCTCGTATATTTTAATGATGTTTTCTGGTGTTGTTCCTTAGGTTTTACCAGTTAGACTCCTGGCATGGTTTATTCTTCTCCAAATTTTAGTTTTTATGTTATTTACATGTTTTATTCAGGTAAGTTTCGAATCATATGTTAACCCTAAAATTTTGCAGATGTAGCAGTTTGGAGAAGCTTTCCGTTCATATAGATCTGAGGTTGAACTTTTCGATGTTTCGTTTATTTTGAAAATATTACTAATTGTGTCTTCGCTGTGTTTATTTTAATTCTATATTTTTCGCAATATTCACATTATCTATTTAGTTGTGGTTATAAGTTAGTGACTACTATTTCTGGTGTAGTTGCACTTTTCCAAATTTCTACATCATCAGCGAACTGTGACGCGTATCCATGGTTTGGGTCTTTGAAGAAAATTGGACTAACCACCCCTCCTTGAGGAACGCCAGCTTCTGGAGTGAAGAATATCAGGGTTAATATCTCATGTTTTTTGGAAACAAGTGAACTTTGTTTGTTGATGCTCAGAACTGTGAATTTTAAGATTTTAGGATATGTTCTGTGATTGTTGTTATTAGTTGTGGTATGTGTGGTGTTATGTGTTTTTTAGCTATGTTTATGAAAAGGTCTATGCTATTTTTTGATTGGGTAGGCTTTGTAAATTCTATAATGAACTCTGTTTTTGTTTTCTTTTACTGTAAGAATATTGTTTTCTTAGTTGCTTGTTGTATCTGTTATTTTGTTAGGTTTTTGTAAAGTGGTTACTGTTTTCGTTGAATTTTGTTGTTCTTTAGTAGGTGGTTTTGAGTTTAGTGTTTTCTTTCAAATTTTATGCATATGTAATTGGTCCTGTAGTTGTGTTATTGTGTTTCATGTGATATCTTGTGTTGGTTTTATTGTTTTCATTTCATAGATGATTTATGTTTATATTTGTCGCATCCTTTATAATTTGCTGTATGTGTTTCTCCACAATTACAGCATTTTGGTGTAACTTGTTCTTTTTACAAGACGGTATATGGTGTTCACCGCCACATCCGCAACACTTCGGTGTTGCTTGACATGCCGCTGAAACATGTCCATATCGTTGGCAACTAAAACTCTGTGTAATTACTACTGCTGGTGTTTTTAGTTGATCCACTTGGAATTTTTAGTACCACAAAATAATACCATTGTTTATCAGTTCTAAGAAATTGAAATGTTATTCCATGTCTACTCTTACTAAATTTGTTGCTTTATTTGGAACCTTGGATATAATTATTTCCACTTTGGTATAAGGTATTGTTAAATTGTTTAAACCTGTTTGGTTATTGAGTGGTGCACCCCATGGATTACTATTGCCTTAGGATGTGGTATAGTTTCAGGTAAGTGAATATTTATGTTCCAAGGTGTGAAGGCGTTCTTGGGCCATTCTTTAAGTAGTTTATTTAGGTCAGCAGCTCCTTGATCTATGCCCGGCCGTAGGTAAACGCTTAACGTTGGCTATTTCAACACCTGGTTTACATCTGCTATTTTCCGCTGCTAGTTGTGGCTATTTATGTGTGTCAAGCACGCCTTCAATAATAATAGAATGTTGGGATGGTTTTCTTTTAGGTGGTGTAATTTTAGGTTGTGTGGTTTTATTTTGTAATGAATTTCTTCTTTTTCTTTTATACATTACAAGAGTAAACTTTGGGTTTTCATTAGTTTGTTCATCGCTTTGTTCTAGATGTTTTTCTTGATTGGTCTTAGTGTAATCAACATCCAAGGTTTGGTTTGGGTTAGTATCATCATTTGTGTTATTTATAATGGAGTTTTTAATCGAGGAAGGAACTGTCTCTACCTCAGTATCAGAAGTTAAAGAGCTGTCTCTACCTCAGTATCAGAAGTTTCTTCTCCTTCTTCGTTTTCTGAATTTTCTTTTGAGTTACTTAATTTAATTATTTTTCTTTTGGTTTTCTTTTTTTTTAATTACTTTCTTCATCACATTCAAGAGATGTTAATTTAGCTTTTGCTACATTACGCAGTGCCAGTAACGGGGAGTTTTTTTCTTTCTAAGTTAGAAATTAACTCTAGTTTTTGGCTAAAAAAAAAAAGAACCAGACTTACCTTGTTTATTTTCTGGTCACTAGTTGTGGATGATCCTTCTTTTTTTCGGGAATCATTTTTGTGTTTTCAGCTGCAGTGGTGGGCATCGCTTTTTCTTTCACGACCCGCACTTTCCACAACCTAGTTGGATTTCTCTTTTACCTTTTTTTTTCTTCAACTGGTCCTGTTTCTTATGACACAAGTAATTGTTTTTGTCTAAATGGGTAAAATAATTTATCTTTGCTCATATAAATGAAGATGGATTTAGCATGAAAATGGTTATAAGTTTTCCTATACTATGCTATAAACTCAAGAACTTGCAAAAAAACGTCTATCTGTTAGCTCACTCTCGCCAAAACTCCATCCCATAACTCATCAAGCAGTTTATTTCTTTTGAATTTCGCGCAAAAGATACACAAAGGATGTCTACGCTATCCTTCGGTAATTTAGCAATCTAAAGGGAGAGAAGCTAGTCATCACCACCCACCGCTAACTCTTAGGCTATTCGACATTGTAAGTGCGTAATCCTGCTGCTTCCTCACTGAGAGGATGTATGAAAACATTAATTTCAAAGTTATGCTAGTTTAACAGTAGAGATAAAACACTATGTGTTCAATTTCACCCTATTACTTAAAGATAATGGTAAAAAGTAAAACAAACTTATAAATTGTACATCAAAAAGCCTGAATAGAAGACAAATTTGTTTCGAAATAACGGTTTTTTTTGTGCTTATGGGGACTGCTGAAAATTGTACCCACCATTTATATTATTTAAGTACTGTCCTGAGTGAAATAAGTAGCATTTTACCTCACTTCACTCACAAAATTGAAGATTGACTGTCACTCTTGTCAGACAAAAATAACTTAAAGCATAAAAATTTTATTACATTATCGCATAAATTCGAAAGCGGTTCACTAATTTAGAATCTCGCCGCACTATCAGAAGTCTACCTGCGCCTGTCATTAATTTGTAGTCACAAACAACAAATCTTTTCTCTCTCCTATCATGCTGTTTCAGATGCCAGGACCTGTCACGTCATGACCACAGCGGTCTTAACGGTAATCGTCGAAAGCATACCGCCTTCCTCACGCCCCTTCAAGTAGCCACGTTCATCGCCCAAGCCAATCCGAGCGCAACTATGGACGCTACTAGGTGACTCGCGCAGGAAATCAAAAATGAAAATGAAATCAATGACACACACGTAAAAAAATCTCAAAAAGAGATCCAAAGTAATCGAGGTCGCTCAGAAGAGACCTTCTTTTCGCCCTACTCGTTATATAAAATTTAACTGGACTATTGTTTGATTATTATTAACTAAACCAACAAGATTTGAAGTTAACGAGTTTGTAATGTAATCTGGTGAAAACGGTCAAATGGTGTTCCGCAAAATGTTAAATATTGACTCTACAAAAAAAAACAAAAAAACAAGAGAAAAGGGATTTGTAGATCCCAAAGCATCAGAATTTTCAAGGTGGGTGTAGCCAGAGAAAACCCACTTTCACGATCAGGGCAACAAAACATGTACCCTAACCATGCCAGGAAGTTGTTCGAAAGTAAATCAATTTCAGAAAAGTTTATAACAAAAAACACTCAAAAAATATACAACGATAAAACACAAGTGTTAAGTATGCGATCGATAAAAAGATTGATCTAAGGCATTAGGAGGATAAAGACAGTCAGTTCGTGGATACAAAACTGAGTGATCATTTCTATCTCAATGAGTCATTCTTTTTCGGTCTGGGACGATTGGAGTCTTCTTGTTGAATTTCCGCTTCAGTTACAGAGAGGTGAACGTTCTTGACAAATACCGAGTTTCAGCTAATGAAACCTTTGGTGGGAAAGCAGTGAAAATTGATATCTGTTTTCCATGGTTTATATAGATAATCATGGTCTTGGAGTTTTGAAGTCTGCATAATAAGCCTCCTCGGCGAAGGATTCTCGGTTTTCGTGGGTCAACAGAAATTTTAGATTTGAAATGGTCGATGAAGGCAATAATTTGACGAATGAAGTAATCTACAAGAATTACTTTTGGTACTGATGATCTTGGCATCGAAGAAAGCTGTGTGATGAAGGTAACATGACAGAGATGAATTCTCACGTCTGAACACTTCAGCTGCTATTCGTGAAAATAAATAAACCTAAGTGCAAACTTACGTGGCAGTCGTTCAGTTTACACAGAGAGAAATCTGAAGAATTCCCTCTCCAACTGGGGTGATCAGGAACGTTTCGTGAAAGATTATTCTTTTGTTTTGATTCTTTTCTTTGGGTGAAGGAGTGAGGTTGGTCATAATATTGATGAGTGAGAAGAAAGTAACTCAGGAAAAACAAGCCAGACCAGATCCCTAAAAGCAAATGTTAAAGTAAATATGAACATGAACATAAACGCAAAACGACCCGATTCAGGGCATAGCAATAAAATTTGCCTTGTCTGGAATATAAAGATCCAATGTCTAAGATTTGGCTGTGGGGGGAAACGGAATGCCCCGAGAAAACCCACTTTCACAGGACAAGCGCCAAAAGATTTACCTGTCCTATGCCCGAGACCTGAAAAAGAGACACAATATATAAACTAAACTAAACTAACGTGGCAGGGGTTCAGTTTAGAGAGAGAGAAATCAGAAGAGTTCTCTCTCCAACTGGGGTGTTCAGGAACTTTGTGGTTCCTCTTCGTCCCCTTTCGTGGATTGTTATTAGGATTAAAAGGTGGTTTGCAATTATTATTCTTGACATTTTGGGTGGAGGATGTCTTTTCTAAATGTTGTCTTGGATGGAGGCAAAGGCAGCAGCGTCAAAGAAGCCCGGGAACTGTCCCGAAAGGAAGAGGTTGAGCGGGTGTGAACCTGAATATTGTTCAAATCCAGATCAAAAGTAAAATAAAACAATTCAATTCAAACAGCACAATTCAGGGCCTGCCAAAAAAAAGCCTGGGCTGGGATCTATAAATCCAATGCCTGAAGATTTTGGTGTGGGGGAAACGGGAGTGCCCCGAGAAAACCCACTTTCACAGGACAGGCGCCGAAAGTTTTGCCTGTCGTGTGCCCTGTGTCTGAAAAGAAAGGAAAAAGAGAGAAAAAAAAAGAATTCGGGTTAGTGACGTTGATTGTATTTGTTTAGGATTTTTTGTTAAGTAGAAAGTGATTCTTGAAATATGTTGTACGGTAAAATGTATTTTGTTGGTGCACTTGATAATTTATGTAGTGATGCCGTTAGTTTGTTTCTTTTCTCTGCTTTAAGATAATATTTGAGAGAGAGTTCTGTTATTCTATCTCTTATCGTTGGTAAATTGTTAATTTGGTGTAGATAGTTTGTTGGCGTAAATGACGGTAGACCAAATGCGGATTTTAATATTCTGTTTTGCTGTATTTGGATTTTCTGGAGAGTGTTATTTGACATGTTGTATGCTACTTGACATCCGTACTCAATTAGAGGACGGATGTAAGCCTTGTATATTTGTATAATGGTGTTCGGTGCACATTTCGATTGTTTGCCGGTTATGGTCTTTAGATATGAAGTCCTTTTTCTGATGGATAAGTGTATATTGTTTATATGTTTTTTCCATGTTAGTTTTGTGTCGAAAGTGACGCCAAGGAATGTGATGTTTTTACTTATGTTAATGGTTGTGTTTCCAAGTGATAATTTTATTTTTTCTAGATTTTTTCTTTGCTTCTTAAGTTTCCTATAGAACGTAATTGCTTGTGTTTTTGTTGGGTTTAACACAACTCTCCACTTGTTGCTCCATGTTGTGACGTTGTTTAATGATTCTTGTATGCGGGACATGGCCATTACTGGGTTTCTGGAGGTGCTCCAGATTGCGATGTCGTCTGCGTATTGTGAATTGTGTGTGTATCTTAGATTTGGAAAGGGTATGTCACTAACGAAAATTATGTAAAGGAGTGGAGAGAGGACTGATCCTTGGGGTACTCCTGCCGTTATATTAAATGATTTGGATATAGTTTTGTTGACTTTTACTTGTGCTGTTCTATTTTTTAAGAAATTTGAGATCCATTTGACTATCGTGGGATTTATTTGTAGATGATTTAATTTATATATGATGGCGTTGTGCCATACACTGTCGAATGCTTTTTTGACATCTAGGAATACCCCAATGGTTACTTGATTATTGTTGTAAGCTTTGTAGATTGATTCGGTGAGTCGGGTGAGGTGATCTGTTGTTTGTCTATTTTTTCTGGAGGCGTTTTGAAATTCTGGAAGGATGTTGTTTGATTCACAAAAATGTAGGAGACGGTTGGAGATAATTCTCTCCATCAGTTTGCCAAGGCAACTTAGCAGACTGACGGGGCGGAAATTGTCTGGATTTGTTCTATTGGTTTGTTTCTTGGGGATCGTTGTTATGATGGCTTTTTTCCACGTGTCGGGATAGTACCCGGTTGCTAATGAGATATTCATGATGTTAGTGAGGTGTTGCTGTAGGAGAGTGGAGCTTTTTTTCAGGATAATATTTGGTATTTGATCGTGTCCGGGGGAAGTGTTCTTCAAGTTTTTGATATTAATTTTTAGCTCGGTTGTGGTTATTTTTCTGTTGATTAAATTTGAGTATGTTTCTAGTGTCTCGCCGGGGAATTGTGGTGAGAATAATGCTTGGTTTGTGTTTATGTAGTTATTGACATGGTGTTGGTGTTGTGTGTCGAAATCTACTGAGTTTAAATCGCTAAAAGAGGATTCACAATATATACGCGAGGTTAGTCCTTTCTATACTTTGTTGTGTTATTTGTAATTGCTGAAATGTGTTGTATGGTGAAATATATTTAGTTGGTGCATTGGCTAATTTACAGAGTGAAGCAGTTAGTTTGTTTCTGTGTTCTGCTTTTAAATAATATTTGTATGACATTTCTGTTAGTCTGTTTCTTAGAGTTGGTAAGTTACTGATTTCGTGTATATAGTTTACGGGAGTGAATGGTGGTTGTCTGTGAGTTGCTCTTAGTATTTGTCTTGTTGTACTTGGAATTTTTGAAGTATGTTATTTCACATATTATATGTGACTTGACATCCATACTCTATTAACGGACGGAAGTAAGTCTTATATATTTGAATAATAGTCTTTGATGAGCAGTTTCAGTGTTTGCTAGTTAGAGTCACTAAATGTGAAATGCGTTTTTTAATTGATGAGTGTATGTTGTTAACATGTTTTTTCCATGTTAGCCTTGTGTCGAAAGTGATATTAATGGGCGTATTTCCAAGTGAAAATTTTACTTTTTCTAGAGTTTGTCTCTCCACTTGTTACTCCAGACGAGACATTGTTTAGTGATTATTGAACGCGAGACATAGCCTTTACTGGGATTTTTGAGGTACTACAAATAGCAATGTCGTCTACGTATTTCGAAATATGAGTGTATGTTAAACTGGGAAAAGGTATATCACTGACAAAGATGATGTACAGTAATGGAGAAAGGACTGATCCTTAGAGTACTCCTGCAGTTATTTTTAAAGACTTGGATATAGTTTTATTGAATTTTACTTATGCTGTTCGATATGTTAGGAAGTTTGATATCATTTAATAATAGTGGGATTTGTTTCCAGATGTGTTAATTTGTACTTGATGGCGTTGTGCCATACGCTATCAAATGCTTTTTTAACATCTAGAAATACACCTATTGTTACCTGATTTTTATTAAAAGCCTTATAGATTGATTCAGTGAGTCGTGTGAGGTGATCTATTGTTGTCTATTTTTCCTGGAGGCATTTTGAGATTCTGGAAAGATATTATTTATTTCATAGAAGTGAAGAAAACGATTTGAGATAATTTTTTCCCATCAGTTTGCCAAGGTAATTTAGCAGACTGATAAGACGGACATTATCCAGATTTGACCTGTTTGTTTGTTTTTTTGGAATCGTGGTGATAATGGCTTTTTTTCCATGTGTTCTGGATAGAAACCAGTTGTTAGTGAGATATTAATAAATAAGATACAATCTTTTTTGGTGTACGTATACACTGAGGGTGTCACATATGCCGCAGCAAGGTGGCGCGGGTGAATCATGCAGAAAAGAAAGAAATGGTCACTGGTGATTTCATCATGTACACAAAAGTTAGAGATTCTGTTTATTGCTTCCTCGGGAGTTATGATGAAAGAGAGTACGTCGTATGAGTCGTCAGAGGCTGAAAAGTGTGTAGGTGTGTTGTTGTTTATTAGACGCATGCTGATTATAGAAAGAATTTTTTTTTATAATTGACCCCTTGTGTGTGTCTCTGTTTCCTCTAATTCTGTGTGCGAGGAATTAAAATCCCCTAAAATAATTGGTTTTGGATTACGGTTAACACTGTAAGAAGTTAATGTCGATGTCTTTTAAATGTAAACAATATATGGTTAGTATTGGGATTATTAGCCGGTTGTTAACTGTTGTTGTTGTTTTGAATTAAGCACAAAGCTACACAATGGGCTATCTGTGCTCTGCCCACCACGGGTATCGAAACCCGGATTTTAGCATGTGAGTCCGCAAACATACCGTTGAGCCACTGGGGGGCACCGGTTGTTAACATGTATGTAACAAAAAATGGTTTCATTTGTACCTGATTAAAAAGATTCTTCTACAGAAATTAAATGTGATATTTCAATATTGAAGTAAGCTATTATGCCTTTACTGTTTTCAGAGTAGGGTATACTGTATGTAATGAATCCAGGAGTTGCGGTGTTTTGTTTCTCTGCGCAAAGTGTTTCCGAAATTATGATAATGTTGACATTTATATGTTTATTTGTGTTGTAAATTTCTATCCTTTTAACTTTAAGGTTTCCTTGGCAGTTATTGTGTAAAATTTGAATATGTTGGATCATTGTGATGTGCTACTTCCCTTGCATAAATTTTAAGTGATAAATGGTGTAGTTTAAGATTGGGAAGGTGAAAGTAATGTCTGCAGAAAGCCTTGAGTGACTCGTGTCTGGATTCGAATGTGAGGAATTCACTTAATTCGATTAGCATTGCTAATAAATTTGTTGTAATTTCCGTGGGGTTGAAAGTGTATGTTGTTTTCGTGCGTGTAACTTCTGCGTATCAACATGCTTGGGTGGTAAAGTTGGTGCTCTGTGAATCTGTTGGTGTTTGGAATAATGGTTGTTTTGTGATATGAGTGCTGAGAGGTTGTATGTTGGTGTTTGTGGTTTTAAAAATGATTCTATTACGTATCTGTGTATATTTAGGGCAGCCTTTGTAACTGGCTGCATGTGGGCCTTGACAGTTGGCGCATTTCACTTGGTTCCGCTCATTTGGGCAATCAGCAACCTTGTGAGATCCACTTCACCTCATACATCTGTCTTTGGCCGTGCAATTGACTTTGGTGTGTCCGAACCTTTGACATTTGTAGCATTGTAAAATTGGTTTTTGGTGTGGTTTCCCCTGTTCGGTCGTGTATTTTTTGTAAAATAAAAATCAACAGTTTTTTAGAAGTTTATCTAGAACGTTTTTGGTGGTCATGGTCACTTTGACAAGTGGAGTTTTTTGTTTTGTTGTGAATGAAGTTATGCGTTCTGTTTTAATATGTCATAACCTTGAGTTTTTAGTTCATCAGTAATTTCGATGTCGAAATCGACACCTCTGATAACTACGGTTAGTTGAGAAGTGTTGTATTTGGGTGTGTTGATCGTGGCTTTAACTCCAAAGGCATCCTTGGGCCAGTGGGCCAAAACGTGTGCATAATTCGTGTGGTTCTGTACATTTGATCATAATTCTTACGTTGTGAAGTCGTTTAATGTCTTTAAATTGGATGCCCAGGAAATAAGCCCTCAGTTGTTTCACAATCTGAGGGATGCGTGTTGTGTTGCTTATTCATTCAATAAACATAATTGGGATTCTGTATTGAGCAGGGGTTCCCAAACTTTTGGCACTCGCGACCCCTTACCTAAAAGTTTGGAACCCATGTGATCCCCTACTTAGGGCTTACTATCAGCAGATTAATTTTTCTTTTATTTTCTGTGAAGGAGGGGAAAAGAAACATCTAATTTTTTTTAATTCTGTATTTATTTATTAGCAAATTAAATCACCTTGGTCCAATTAATTGGTCAGTCAAAATCTGTTCCTTTACATCCATAGACATTTTAGAAATGCGCCTCTGTACAGTATTATTTGACAGGGATACTTGATGCATCTTCTTTGCATGGCTTCTCCAAGAATAAGATTTACTGCTTTCATCATGCAGGGTTTAACAAGTGTTTCTCCAATCGTGTGAGGCTTTTTTGTTCAGCAATTTTGAATGCAATCTCATATGAAGCTTCCATTACGGCTGCACTCTGCTGCTGAAACGACCCACTTCTATCGATTCTTTGGCTTTTAAGACACTGTTCATGCCGTTTGAAGAAATTCAAACCCTTGTTTGCGTGTTCTGGATGTTTCGTCTCGAGATGACTCTTGAATTTTGATGGTTTCATTGACTCTGCAATTAGGACAGCATGACACAAAACACACTGGGGTTTCTTGATGCCGTCGTTGGCGAGCACAGTGGTGAAGCCAATGTTGAGGTAGCATTCTGAGTATCTGCGCCGTTTAGCCATGGACAAAACTCACCTCTACTGCTTACTTATCTCCTTGTTAAAATAAAATAAAAATGTTGAATAATGAATGCTTTGGCAACTGTAGATCTTACACTGACTACTTGTAAGGGGTGCAGTTAGAGTAATGATGGGATAAGTATTGGGAGGGAAGAGAGCGTGGCCATTCGCGCGATTCGTCATCCACAAATCAGCAACGGACATGTGACTCACGTGTCGACAGCGAGCACACACACCCTTAATCACAGTTAAACAGACACACAAGCATACGTACATGCGCGTGCACTCACATACTCGCTACTCACTAGTACACACATACATACAGTTGCAGATACAACTAATAAAATAAAATTAATGTTATCCCAAGTTACTTCTAACAAGGCTACGCGACTCCCCTGCAAAGGTTTCGCGACTCGCCTGCTAAGGCTTTGCGACCCACCGGTTGAGAACCCCTGGTATTGAGGATCAGCGTGTGTGTGAGTGTTTGAAACTGTGGTAATACGTTTAGTGTTATCGCTGTCATTGTTTGTGTTTTTAATTTCGTGTTTCTTAGAGCTACTAGTAATAGAATTAGTAGAGTTACTAGTTTTAATATTAGTCGAGTTATTAGAGTTGTTTAAAACTGTGGCCTGTTTCTTTTTCAGTCTGGAGCTGGTTCTCCTTCTTTCCTTGCCTGTCTGTTTGTTTCCTTTGGACCTATATCCGGGTTGTCACTTTCCGATTCGTCTGTAGACGAGCTTGAAATTTCGGATGCTGGTCCTTCAAATGCATTTCAATGATTTCTTCATTAGTCATGGCTTCACCGTTGGATCTCATAACCATCTTATTCTTCGCTTTGCCTCTTATCGTTTTACTAGTCCTGAAAAGGACTCAGGGCTTGTCGTTTTAGTAAAACTGAAGTACATGCACAAAATCAAAATATCCCTGGTTAACAGTACGTCCGTTCTACTCAGCGTCGAACTTCAACTCCCACACACAAAGCCAAGATAATTCATCATATACTGTATAATTGTAAATTACATGAATGATCTTATTGAAATTATTCTACTCCAACTTTAACCAAAATATGATTAGGTAAATTAAGTTTATTGGTTTTTAACCGTACTAAATTATTATTGTGTATTGTTTAAGTATGTAAGAAGTAAAACTTTCTAAGAAACAAACATGCAGCCCAGGTTGTCATTAATTTTACCATTTTTCAGGTAATTATTCTTGTTTCAATATTTTGCAGCTCTGCCCACTGACATTGAAGGATATGTAAGACTCAGATATCTATTTAAGTATATTTAAATATACGTACACTGTCATATTCGTCTCACATTTTACTTGTCTTGGTTTCAATTTTTGAGTAAATATCCGTAATCATTTTAAATTATATTTTCTGTGACTGATGGTCATTAAATGGTTAAGCGTGACAAATAGAGAAATTGTTCAGAGGAAAGTTGATTAAAGAATTGAAAGATTTTCTACATCACAGATAAATAATCATGAAAAGTTATTTTGTAACAACAACGAAATCTTTATAACTAGAAATGTTGCCCAACAGAATTTTAACAAGTTTAGTGCGTGTCGGTATCGGTGGGTCAAAATCAAACCACTTGCATAAATCAAGAGTTTAAAATAATTTAATAATTTCTATAGAATTTTTGAATTCACTCATTTTACCTATGTTAAGATAATTATGTGATAAATTGTTAATGAAGACACCAATAGTCTTAAACGAGAGAACTTCTACATTTCGAAATTAAAAATATTACATCCCTATAAATTGAACCTATATTTTAATACCTCTGCTGCTTTGAATTTAAGTAATAATTATTGTATTGCTATAGTTTGTTATAGATGACTGTTTCCATAAAAGTAAGAAGATAGAGGGAAAGAAAATAATAAATAAATTGGGTTTATTTATCAGAATTTGGTAGTAATTTGGATAATACTTTTTATACCAGTACTAGTGTACTTTAATTAATTTGTAAAAAAAGATTTATAAACTTATTCTTAACAAAATAAGAATATTAATAATAAGTTTTTGATTTTGGACACGATAATGCAAAACACTTATTTGTATATATTATAAAATATCTAATATATAATATTAGTATCATTTTTAAAAGTTTGTAAACATTATGATAAGAGAAATCACTAGTACAAAAATTTAAACTATGAACCAATCTAAAGATACAGTAATTAACAATCACATTAAGGTTTATAATAAACTTTAATATAAATAAATTATTATGTAGATTTATCTTTTGTTTTTGCTACTCCCAAATTGAAAATCAACAATTATATTTAGGCAGCAGAATTAGACACTGAAAATGCTTCACCATCTAATACCAAAGCACATTATTTAAATTTATAAATTAAAATAATTGCTAAGGATATCAATGTATATATATATATATATATATTTATAAAAGAAAGTATTTTGCTTTTATAATTTGTGGTCTACCATCTTTTAATAGTAATACCGCACTCTTCTGTTATAAACATTATAACTTTGCAATTACTGAGATATTGTAAAATTTGTTATAAATTACAATAATATATCAGTAATGTTAAAATAATAATAGTGTAGTTAAGAATCAAAATTTGAACATTTATTAGATTTTATATCTTGGAAAATATAATTGTTTAATTTTTAAATTAATTTGTACGGTTTTTATATTAAATTAAATAACATATGTTATATCGTTTTGTTTTTTAGTCCTATTTTTACACTTATTTAACATTATGCATATAAATATAAAAACATATACACTTCTTATTGTTTTGTACGTATTGTATACACTTGCAGTAACAAATTACAAGTAATTTGTATAAGTAAGTATCTCTAATTTTGCTTTTTGTTTCTACATCTAATTTTATTTTGTTTTATCAAAAAATTTTAACACTATTTCAAAGGCTTGGTACAATCAGGTGCTTAGGGAAGTTTCCTCGTAATCTTGGGATCTGAGGGCTTAATTCTCGGTCACACCAAGTATGCTTATCCTTTCAGCGGTGGGGGAGTTATATACTGACGATCAAGATCAATTCAATCTATTTGTTCGTAAAAACGTAGCCCATGAGATGACGGTCGGTGTTAATGACTAGCTGTCTTCCCTCTAGTTTTACGCTGCTAAATTGGGGACGGCTAGCACAGATAACTCTCGTGTAGCTGAAAGAAAAATTTAAAAACAACAACAAAGAAACATTATCTCATGTCCTTCCTTTGAAGAACAAAACGTTTAATTTAGAACTATGACTTTAGGATTTATGTTAAAAATAACTGTTCTACAATTCAGGTTTGATAATTATATTGCATTATTCTATGATTAAGAAACATCTTGGAACTTTTTAAAATAAAACACTAAAATTTCCACTTTCACATATAAAAAATTCTAAAATATTTAACTTAAATTAAACTCTCATTGATTGGTGTCTAATTAGGTTGTTGGAATGAATAGCATTGTCCTTATCCCAGAAAACAAAAATTTCCAATTTCCCTATTTCTATTAAATTCTTTTTGTTTTAAATGAGGAAAATAAAACATAATATTAAATTTTTATTTACTGATTTTAATATCATAAAAACAAGGCTTTTTTTCGTATTTTTTCATCACTCAATTAAACAACAAATGATTTTAGAATCTTAAGTGTTGTGGGTTTCTGTGTGCCCTGTTTAACTGCAAGAACAGATAACTCATAAAAGTGGGATTTATCCATTGCTTTATGTTGCATCCATAATATCCCTTGATGATTGTGTTTTCACGTTCCATTGTCTAAAATAGTTAAAATCAAATTGGTATTTTTGAGATAGTTTTCAAAAAAACCTCATCTTGTGTTCTTCTTTAATGTAAAACTTTGATTACAATAAGATAGAATGTAATATACGTTAGTTAAATGTTTAGTTTATGTTAAAAGCAGGATACAGTTTAATCAGTTATTACAGTAAGTTTGTTATTTAAGTCCAATGATGTACATCAGCAGCCTTCATAGTAAAGTTCAAGTATTCCTGAAAACGAAAGTCTATAGATTTCGTAAATTGTACCAGCCAAATGTATTTCTCCCGAAGGAAAACTAAAAGAGTGAGCTTTGTGTCTGGATATTAACAATAATGCTTGCTTTTAATTTTAATATGGTATTTTCTAAACATAATGTTATATCTATACATATTAATTTTATATTTGGCATCTATTCAAGGATACAATCTCAGAAAAGAGGGTGCCACACGATACTTAACCCACCTTTACTTTAGAGCTTTGATACGTATTTAAATTAAACACGTTTTGTTGGTATATTGACTTTAAACAATGTATTCAAAATATTGCTTTGTAATACAAAAGTATACACATCTCACGTGAACTTATATAATATATTTCAAATAAATTTAATTGTTTACGGTTATGAACAATTTATTTTAAACTAAGTATCGTGGCTTTATATAAATTATTCTCTATTTTGTCTAAATGTTTCTTAGGCATTGATATGATGATAAAATAAAATACAATTTGTACCATAAGTTCAAATAATGTCTGAAAATTGCAAAAGTAAACATTTGCTCCAAACAATCCAAGTAACCTCATTAGTGGCTCTTGCCTGTTAATGGGTCTAACCATGGTTAGACCCATTAACAGGCAAGAGCCACTAATGAGGTTACTTGGATTGTTTGGAGCAAATGCATTCCATTATTAATAATTAGTAAAATTATATAATACTTAAGATTATGACACATAAATAAAAAAAAATCATTTAATGGTTTGGTTTGTTTTGAATTAAGCACAAAGCTTTCGTTTTTGTTTGTTTTATACATGTAATTTACATGAATAAACTACTTGTACCAGGTTTTTATAATTCTGAAATTCCTTCGTAAACAAATACTAACTGTGTGAATAAAAGGCTTTTCAAATACTCATACATATAATATACTCTCCCGCTTTATGTAGCCTAGTCTTTCATTTTTAGGAACACGCAATAATAAAAGATTCAATTCCTTGCGATCTGTATAACGAACTAACAGTAGTAAATTCATTATATATTGGAATAACAGTTAATAATTAAAGAGCGTGATTTGTAAATACTACAGAAAAGTAAGTAGTAAGTTAGTAGTTTTTGTTCTAAATGATTCTGAGATAACTATATTAATATAGAAATCTGTGTGAGTTAATAACCTTTGAAGATATACATATACTATTGTATCAAGTTTTAGTGTATGAATCACTTAATTAAAATTAACTCTTAAATGTTTACTAGACATTCCTCAAAATACATCGTATTTAGCGGGTATGTAAGATATAATAATTTATTTAACATTATGTTCAATATTTGTCTGAAGAATAGAAATTCTTTGCAGACATATTTTTAAACAGAATCCTCCGAGTACATTTTTTTTCAATGATATCGCAAAGCAGAAGTCGTTTCCTTTGAGATAATAATCACAAAAAATAAAAAAAACAAGTTTAATCATCATCCACTTTATAATTGCATTAACTTAGAGTTTATCAATTTCTGATAAACCGAAATTTTTTGGAATTTCCGGTAAAAGACATGTTATGAATACAGTGAAATAAACATTGTTGAAACATTAGCTTTCAAAACATTCATGGCAATGTTTGTACATGATATATGAGAATAATACATGAAAATAGTTAGCAAAGAGAAACAGCTAGTATCTAGAGAAAATTATTTTATTTTTCAATGTTTCATCCTATGGTCTCATCAAACACAAGCCCTGATTAACCAAACTAATACATCTATACTCCAGTTTACATTATTCTACTATGTTACTGAAGACGTCAGAGCATATGTCAATTATTCAATGAGCAATTAACATACAGCATTTTACTTTATGAATTTGTTTTCATAAGACAGCTAATGAACATTTCTGTGTTCCTATTCTTTGAGATGGGTTAAAAAATCTTTATCAAAGTAGCTACAGGTGAACAAACATAACGATACTTTACAATATATTCGTTAAAAAGAAAGTGAAAGCTGTGTTGATGTTATAGTTTTAAAACATCTGGAGGTTAACAGGTACAGAGAAAGTCACTTCTAATGTTCAAAAGATCCGTAACTGATTCCCTCGATGTTCTTGTCGATTGATCTTGAAATTACTGGTTCTGTTCGTTGTGTTTCAGGAAAAATTATAGTAGCAAGTATACCTATGAAAGGAAAAAACAAACAAACAGGCATATAGACACAAAATTATAAATTATTTGTCATTACGCAATCACGTAATATATGTTCATTAATTTGTAAAGTATTTCACTGAGTGTCTCAGATTGCGAATGCTTGAAGTATCATAAAAATATGGTAGTTAATTTGCATTGTGAATTAGACATTTATTTACTTTTATTTTTTCAAAGGAATCAAATGATAAAAATAACAAATACTGATCTTTAAAACTTACAAAAACAAAACACTTCTTGTTCCTAAACTAAAACGAAATCATTCTGACCTGTGAAAGAAACAGTCGCTGTCACACAAAATGTAGCAAACCATCCCAACGAAGAAATAATACGATGGATAAATAAAGACCAGAGAAAGAAGGAAGCCGTCTGAAATAAAAAGCCATGAATTATTAGCTAAACTCGTTATGTTTACTTTACGTACTGTAGAAATATATCAACTTTATTTCTGATAATTTCAAATCTAGAAGATATCGTGGTCTTAAGGTAATTACATTTTCACAAAGAAGGTTGATCTTTAAATAAACTATATATAGTTGAATAATTTTGTTCTAGAAATATTTATTTAGTTTTGTTTTAGCAATAAAAAAAATGAAACAATGTTGTGGACTCACTGATGTAAAAAATACCATTCCCAAAATTTCAGCAGTGTATTTCGATCCGAAAACTTCAGCAACAGCAGCCGGAATACAAACAAAAGCCAAGGAAAATGTAAAAGAGAGCCCACAAATCCAGATCATGTACATAATTTTTCCCTCCAGAGATGTCGTCACCATAGTGAATAGTAATACTGTCTTTATTCCCAGCAAGAGAAGAGTCGTTAACTAAAAATTTAATATATTATAACTTATGTGACTAAAATGAAAAAAAAACTAATTTAAAATACATGAAACATAAAACAACAGTTTTATAAAAGATAAGAATTATTGTGTTTAATCCAGAGATATATTATTATTAAAAGTACACATTATTCGGTCCAGAGTTTTGATTAAGTGTATGTTTCTTACCCTTTTATTTTGGTGAGAAGAAAATTACTTATCAAATCGACTGATGAGATGAGCAATCTGAAATGGTTCGTATAAGTTTTTCTTTGTTTTAAACATTTTTTAAAACAGTGTTTTTTTCAACATTATTTTCACTATTTAAGTATCTCAGAGTATTATCATACTGAATATTTTTGCTTAATATTCAAAGCAAAGAATGGACTATGTTGTTACACGGCAGAGCTCAGACAAAAGTTTTATTATTCTAAACTCTCTATCTTATTGCTTAACCATAAATATTTTATACATTTAACAAAACAAATATTATTTTAATATTTTTTAATAACAACATTAGTTCAATTACTTCCCTTTACACGTTTTTACCTTGTAAGATATTTTGTCTTGAATTAAGCCCACAGTCACCCGGCTGAGAGCATGAACAGCTCCAGCTGCAGAGCCAACGATAGTTAAAAATGTATCGTCCTGTATAAACGTCTGTCCATATGTCTGAAAAACAGTAAGAAAGTAATTTTGAGCTGAAAAAACAAATTTCTTTCATCATTCCGATTAGATTGTTTTAATACAGTGCTGGAGGTGTTACTTAGTTTCTAAACATTACTTTTCCTTGTTTTATGTAAGGTTAGAAAACTGCATTCAATAGTTTTTAAAGATTAATCTTAGTCACAGTAGTTGAAAGTTAAAGATACTACTTACCTTATAAAAAACACTCACAAACGTATATGGGTAATATGAGCACATACAAACTGTTGATAAAAGATAAAATTCTTTCATTTTCAGAGCTTCTGTTGGTGACACATTAAGTTCAGCTTTATTATTTCTGTACGGTTGTTGGTCATCAGTGTTCGCATTGCCTGGAGTTTCATCCAATGATGTAGATAGGTTTTCGTCATTTATTGTTATTTTAGAGTCCAGAGTGTTTGTACTTGATTCTTTAATGTACGAATGCCTTGACGTTTTGCACATATGTGTTAGTTCAGTGGATACTGTTTCTTCCTGGATTAGATATATGAATACAGTTGTTCTGTGTTAATAAAAACTAACAATACAATATAATGGAAAATAGTTGTACTAACTTTTCTTTTCTTTAATTAACTGATTAAGTCATCATTTTACTAAAAGCTATTTTCTTTAAAAAAACTCTTCATTTCGTTAATGTTAAACCCTGGCTGATCCTCTTTAGATAAAAATTTAATCCACCAATGTTTCCATATGTTAATTTAAACACCTATCCTCACAGCTCCGCTTCACATATGCCAAAACGTCTTCAAAAATACGCAGTAACACTAATTATTTTTTCTAAGAATACAATCTTCAATACTGAAGAAGGAAGAAAAAAACAGGTACCACTTATTTAATAAAACATATCTGGAATACAAAAAGTGATGGCACTTATAAATAATTTATAAACATTACGCTCATTTTCAATGAAGTGTTTGAAAACGTGATGGAAATAAGGAAAGTTGTTTTTTTGCCGCGTTTGGGCAAAAACAATCTTACAAACAGTTCATGTTTATTTATAAACATCATCTAGATTTCTATTTATTATGTAACTAACAGGAAACCGAGCAGAAATTAAACGGAAGATTTTAGAGCATTATGAGGATATATCTCCAGCAATTTAATATGTGTCATTGAAACTGAATTATTTTTTTATTTGGTTGGAATTTAACATACGTCCACAGAAATTACTATTCAGAATTAAAAGATTCCCAGCTCACTTCGCAAAAATTTTCACTGGTAAATAAGTCGGACTTCTTCACATCCAACGAAGATGTTCTTTTAAGCCTAAAGCTCCTTTAATAAACTGTTCTATTAAGACGCCTCTAACCTGTTTTAATTCTTGGGGTAATTCTTTATACATGAGTAACCCAATAAGTAGAGTGCCACCGGTAAAACTTGCCATTATCAGAAACAAAGCAGGAACACTTTCTATAATTTCATCGCTGTAAAAATATCTGAAAGAATGTTGAACGTTTACATGTTAATAAAAAACGAAAGTGACGTTAGAATTAATTTAATACTGCAGTGGTGAGATTGAACAGCATCACTCCACTTAACGCGGACTTATTTGTAAGGTTAGAAACTAGGTTTCAACAATACAGCTAGTCCAAGGTGTAGCTTTATGTGTAACTACAAAAATGAAATCAACACACAAAACTAATAAGAAAACTCATGTATAAATTATAGCTACAATTCCTGATGTGTTACAATATTCGTGTGTTTCGAATACCTTACTCTAGCCTGGTAGTTAAAATGTAATTCACCTTTTTTCAATAACTAACATTTCATATTTTTAAATTTAATGAAGGAACAATTTATGGCATATAACCCTTTGAAGACATTGTAAATATTTTAAGACAAAAGTAATTAATAATAATTTCAAGCAATAATATGCAAAATCTGGTAGATTATATCAGACTAGTTGCCTTATCTGAGCCCTAGACGACAGTTATGTAAATTGATTAATAAAAGGTTGTCTTAGAACAAGAAAAGTTATTTCTTTTACATATAATTTAAAATATAAACACCTGCAAATAAAGAAAAATAAAGTTATACGTTGTGAGAAACGGAGACGAAACGAGACAAATGCAAATCCAGATGAACACGCAGAAAACATTTCAGAAAGTTCGGGTTTGCACCTCACGCATTAATTATTTTTTCAGTGTAATAGAAGTAAGAGTTTCATTACAGCATGATTTTACAATATTTATAATTTTCTATCGAAATGTTCTAAATATTTGGGAGTTGTACAGAGAAGAAAATAACAGTTAAAATACAAAGTAGTAAGGATTTTGATTATTTTGAGGAAAAGTAAACTGAGGTATTACAAAATTGAAACTAGTAGTCTCTATTTTATATGGACAAAAATTTATAGAAATTTGTAACTTACCCATCAGAAGCAGGTTGGAGATTATTAGGATTCACAAAAAATGTCTGAACACTATTCATAAAGAGAGGAGTTACTGCAAACCCTGAAGTAACTAGCCCTGTCAAGAAGCCTTTCTTGTTGGGAAATAACTGTGAAAACAAAGTTATTTTATTTTGTGGTGTTTCTTTTGAAATAATCAAGCTAAATGTGATATTACTTTTTAAGTCAAGAAACGTATTGTGTAAACTACATATATTATCTGGTTACCAATGGCAATGATATGTATTTGCATCACTAGACACATCCATTTCATTAAAGATTTACGGAATTATTCAGAATTGTATAAGAAAACAAAGTAAAACCACGTCTACACATTAGTGATAGTTCCACATAGACAAGTATACCACTATCGTCACTCCGTTAATCTATCTTCAAAAAATAATTTTTTGCGAAATCAAATTTCATAAACGAAGAGGCATAAAACAAGTACTGAAGGCAGTCAAACGTCAGTAAATTCTATTGTTAATTAACCAAAATAAAGATCATTCATGAAATATATTCGTGACGTAATTATATTATAATAGTTGTTCTTGTTGTTTTTAATTAAGCACTAAACTACACAATTGGCTATTTGTGTTCAGCCACCAAAGGGTATCGAAACCTGTTTTTTAGCTTGTAAGTGCGCAGACATACTGTTTTGCCAGAGAGTGTTAAACATGAAATAGATTCAAAACTAATGTGTAGAAAAACCAAGTTGGTAACATCACGAGCCAAAATGTATCTTAAAACATGTTGAATTATAACCTTATATTGTTGTTAGTCTATGTACTTGAAGTACAAAATGAAATATATGCATAAAAGTGTAAAAATATTTCTTGATTTATTAATTAATAAGATTACACTAATACACGTATAAAGAATCGCGGCATCTGCATCATGGCCTCCTTTCAACTCCATTATTAAAATCACAACAGACAGACAATATTATATTATATTATGCTATATCTAGATAAATGCATTTTGGCTTTTATGACATCTCCCATTTTCAGAAATGAATCGTGACGTGAAGTGACACATACAGAGTTTAGATTCCCAGCGGTGTAATTACCGATACCCTTCTCAAAAGAGTTTATGCAAGTATGGTGAATTCAAGAATTAATACAATTCGAAGACTTAACTTATCGTGTATTACTATTGTAAGTTAGCTATGGACGTTAACATGGGTATATAAATGTATATACATATATGTATGTTGCTTTATATCAATATAAATAAAATAGTTAAATGATATTATTTAAATAAATGAAATGTAAAATTATCTGTTTTTTAAACATTTTTATTTGAGATATTTTCGAAACAACTGTGCTCACCTCGATAGCAGTAACCAATGGGTGGCCAAAACAACAGACAAATCCCAAAGTATCAATCACTCCAAAAGTAATTATGGTTGTTACGAGACTGTGTTGTATACTCCAGTACGTTCCTGCTATCCCAAAACTAACAGAAAAAAACACTTTTTTATTTAACTTGAATAAATACGACAGTACGAAAACTACGAGAGTTACATATAAAATTCACATTAACAAACAGTATGTATTAAGTGTATAGCTGTCTTTCAGATCTAAAATCTGTATTACCATCTCTTCCACTCCAATTTCTTACATTGTAATATTGCTCTTCCATTACAGTGTCATTATTTTTGGATTTCCTTTTGTTCCTTCATCTGTATAGAATATATTTGTTGTACACTTACACGCAATCATTTCTTATCTTCCGACATAATACCAACATATTTCATAATCACACATCGCAACATCATGTTTGCTTTTCTCCTCACACTGTGAATTGTTGTCAATGCATATAATAATGGAATAATCTCTTAAGATATTTAGTAGCATTACATGAAACAAACAAAAACACGTTTCTGCCGGATTTATTGATCTACTTTAGCAAACAGTTACGTGCTGTTTCTGGTACTCCTCTTGTGGTAAAATTGTTATCACTTCAATTTAACTAGCGTTTTATTTGTGTTTGCTCTTCAGAGAGTTACAAAGTCCTCACAATACTTTTTACTATGTTGTTAATTTCCATAGTCCAAATAAATTTCCAACGTGTTTTTGTTTTCAGAGTTGAAGAAATATTATATTATCATCACCCTACTACAGTGAAGTGTTTTGATAATTATGTCGGTTCATTAGCATTATTGGACAGATAAGGGTAATTTCAATTCATTTAATGATAACAAGTTTATATGTTTCTTAAATAAACGTTTACTTTTCCCACACTCATTTTCATGCCTATTTTCAAACACTTTAATTTCTCAGCAGAAGTTCTGAAACATTCCCCGCTAGCACAGCAGGGTGTTTCTTGATTTACAACGTCAAAATCAAGGGTTCGGTTCCCCATGGTGGTCTGAGCACTGTTACGTATTTTTTGATGTTTTATGTTCTTTTAGACTAAACGCAACACAAAAACGCAGATAACAGCTTTTTTAATCTATTACACTAAACTATTAACAAATATAACAGATATAACATGAATTATGTAATAACAGTGACAGATATTAAGTTACAACATTCGAAATTAATTACAAATCAAAATAATACTAGTTTCAAACTTCAAAATTAATCACAATACAAAACGGTACTGGCCTGTATCTAATGTAATGATCTAAAATGAAAGTATCAAATTCCAGTCTAGGGTGTGAATTTGGCCCCACGAAGAAATTCCGAAACAGTTCACAGTTCAATAAATTCGCCGTCTCTCAGCACAAGCAGTAATTCAGATGTATCGTAGAGATTGACGAAATAAAATCACAGCTTCCGTAGATCTAACTTCAGTCACAAATCCAAGTTGAATATTCACAGCAAACACTTAATCTTTCTCAAATAACTAACTCTCTTCTTTTGAAATAAAACTGATGTTTGAATCTCACTCTTTTTCTTCGAATAAAACTAATGACTCAATCTCTCTTAATCAATCCTTTCTCTCGCATCTTCGTCTGTTTATATCTTGTAGGCCTAAACTCCCCGAAAGACCGCGAAAGTTCTACAGGTCTCCAGAACAATCCACGCATATCCGTTCTTGCACGAGACTACACGTCTAGACAGGAAGTCACCAGCACTCATTTACAAACATATGATTGGTTTACTTAATTCAAGAAAATTCTAAATGTTACCGTAAATGAATAACAAAATATTAGTTTAAACTTCGAAACAATAATATCAATATGGAAAAAATGAATAATAGAAATGCAAATTCAAACACAACACGACATGTTGTCGTTAACAAAACATTTACACATATACATAACAGCACATAGCCCTTTAAAACACACACAGACAGATCTGAAACGAATGTAGGAATAACGTATGAACGTACTGCTTTATTGAGAAATGAAGAGCAAAAAAAGAACAATAATTATTAGTAAATAACTTTCGTAACTATGCTTTAAATCAACTCAATATTCACTGAATTTCTTAAATTTTGAGAAAATAAGAAATCGAAGAAAAAACTTTCTTGTAATTGGGATATAAAATTTATAAATTATCCAAATTTCAAGTAATAAATATTGCCTTACAGAGATTGCTACTACCAATGCAACATAATATCAGTGCTCTTGATTAATTTAATGAACTAAGAAAGCATATTAATTTAATAATACGTGGAAATTGAAATTCAAAGTACACTAAATAAAATATGAGTTAATATTTCAATACGACTAAACTATACAGTTGAACTAAATGATGAAAGGAACTTCAAACGAATTGTAAACAAAAACACAGCAAAATTTTCTATCTCACAATGTACATAAACTAAAAAGAGAACTGGAAAAAGTTACCAGAACACTAAAATGAATTAAAAGTGACAATTAATATCACTTCATAAAACCCAAACACCTTTTAGTATACCTTCTATTTCAGTAAAAAGGTGTCGTTTTCTTTGAATGAAAATTCTGATGACGTCTCTATATTATTTCAAAATTTACCGCGTTTTGTTAATTACAAGTGTAATGTGATTATATATTATAACTATTGACATACATGAATTAAACAGACCTGTTTCTATTGTTTCTATTCGTTATTATTATTATTACATATAAATACGAACATACATCTTACCAAAAAATACAAGAACCAATAATCATGCTCCAGCGACGTCCAATGAGACAACCTAGTTTGCCTCCAAAGTAAAACAAAGAACATGTAGAGATAAATGCATAGAAAATCCAGTTTGTTTCTTCATATGTTGTGTCCTTCTTGACTTTTTGTTTCAGGTAAGAAGTTATGTAAGGAGTAATGTTTCCAAACGTTAGTACTGTACCCAGTGCCAAATAAATGAGGAAACATCCAGCAGCTGACACCAAGGGTCGAACTTCCATTCTGCTATTTATTTATACAAATGAAAGAAGTACTTTATATTTTTAACGAAATTAAGGAATATATTATCCATAGTTATGCAATTCTATGATGTACAGCACTTACCTATTCACATCATACAACTGTAACTGTAAAATGTGTACTGAATATTTGGGCTTAATTGTTTTGCCATTACTTAAAGCAATTCGTCAGTATTATAGACCCTCCAGTGGCACAGCGATATGACTGAAGACTCACAGTTATGGAAATCGGGTTTCGATACCCGCTGTGGGCAGAGCACAGATAGCCTTAATTCCAAATAAGAATGTATACCACAAATTGTATTCCTGGATAGTATGTGTTATTTCTTAATTGTTTATGTTCTAAAAATACAGAAAATGAACATTATTCTCTTCAAACTTCTGTGCTGGATAATGTAAAAACGAGTAAACTTGCACATTTTCATTCACATAAGGTCTGAATAAAACAACATATGAAGTAAGATTTACATGCATTTAAACTGAAGTTATACAAAAACGAACAAAAATATTTAGAAGTGTGTAGAGTTTCAGGATTTGCGACTGTAGTCTAAATCACTTCTGCGTATCAGCCTGCAAATATAGTTTTCCATCATGTTTTCGTTAAACGCTCACAGGTGACAAAAGCAAAGTTTGATGAGAAAAATAGGTATTTATCATTTACTTAGGCATAAGCAATTGAAAAATAACACTTTTTTGTTACATAATGTTATCAGTTGGTCGGTGTTATAGAATTACACACATGAAAGGATTAATAAAAATGACGTCGAAAACGTACTCTGTTAACGCCAAAAACAAATAATATGAGAGGGAATAAATTCTTTAAAACTTTCTGAAAGTTATTATATTTCCAACATCACTCAGTTTCAATGATGTAAAAAATTCTTCCTTATCGAGTATTCTATAATAAATTTTTTTATTCTTTTGTTGTATAATAACTGTACTAATAGTATCTCATGATTGTTAAAAGTTGAAGAATTACAGGACATTACTTCGAATGCTATAACTTTCAGTGGAAGCGGAAAATATTATATAGCGGCGTATTTAGGACCTCATCTGATCCAGAAACAACATCAAACGCCAATTCACACATTATGAGATGATCTATGAATACTTTTGTTTTGTCTAAAGTTTACCTATTTAGCGAGCCAAAAGTTTAGAATAAATAGAAAACCAGCATATGTAGAACTGAACTTAGGAAAGTGGTATCTTACAAAAGTAACTCAGAAATATATAAAGTCATTGTAAACAGTAGATATTTTTAGCTTGGTGTAATTGGTAAAGTAACTACGAAACGAGATTAAAGAGTAAAATTTGTAATGTTTATGCTATAACTGTTCTGAATTACTTTCCACAACAGGTATAAATATAACAATAAAAGCTACTTACAGTGACCAATACTGTTTCTTCCTTTTTAAAAAAAAATATTTAGGAGAAAAAGTAATAATTATTTTAACCGTCACAGAAAATATGATGCAAGAAACCTATGAAACGCTATAATTAATACATAGGAAAATAACCTTTTATCAAAACTATTTTTATACTTGTATGACAACTGTTTTATTGGTGTACATGCGCATTCATGTTTTAGAACAGATGGTTTCAAGCATTAGTGTAAGTGTAATCATGTTTATTGTTTTAAACTTATGGATACAACCAAGAAAAAATGATGTAGGCAATTTGTTTATGTATTGATCTTGTTGGAAAAAGACTTTTCTATCATATGCAAAACAATAATTCACATTCCGTGAGCTCCCCAGTGGCTTAGCAGTATGTCTGCGGACTTACACGCTAAAATCCGGGTTTCGATACCCGTGGTGGGCAGAGCACAGATAGCCCATTGTGTAGCTTTGTGCTTAATTCAAAACAGCAACAACAACAACATTCCGTGATGACAAAAAAGCTAACTTCAAGAGAAAAAGATATGTGTAAAACTTCTTGTATAGGTTGAGAAAATTTTATGTAGAGGAGCGAACAATGTTTCGATCTTCTTCGGTCATAGACAGGATCATAAATAAAATAAGAGGTAACTGATCGATAGCTGACCACATGTTTAAGGGGGTTGAAATTTAGTGTAGGAATGTAGAGACGTGTTCAGATGTTGGATTATATTTATTATATAGGTATAAAGAAGTTCCTTTGCTTAGGTTTATTTAGGGCTTGAGTTGTTGTAAAATTAAGGCTTTGTTTATGTTTGTTTCTTTATTTCGTAATTCGGTGTTTTTTATGGTTATATTGTGTTTATTTGATTTGTAGTGTTCGAAAACGCATGAAGGTGACTTTTTGTGTTGTTTGAATCTGTTTTTTTATTTTTCCACTTGTTTCTCCAATATAGAAGTCATGGCATTTATCACATTGTATTTTATAAATAATGTTGTTGTGGTGTTTGTCACTGTAAGTTTTAAATGGTATAAACCTCAGTTTTGTGCCTGGTTTTGAATAAATTTGGTATTACTGGAATGTCATATTCCGTTACTGGTTTCTGCCAAATATTAGTTATTTTTCTGCTTATATCGGGCATGTATGGCATGCAGCAATACATGGTTCCGTGATTTTTTAAATCGTGGGGTATATTTACTTTTGTTAGTTAATTTTGTTCCTTGTCTAGGTGTGTGCGTGTAATGTTTTTTACGGTTTGTGGAAATAATATATTGATGTTCATAAAGTATTGTTTTATATTGTCTAATTCGTCTAATTTTATCCGGTCATTAATGTTTTATGGCCGTGTTTATTTGGATTCTTAGTATGTTGAGTGTTTGTTTTGTTTCATGTGCTGAGTCCTGAGAAATGTAGAGACTAGTGTGGGTGATTTTTGGTGGATTCTTGTTTTAAACTGGGTATCGGTTCTTGTAATTTTGAGATAAAGAAATGAAATTTTATTGCATTCATCTTGTTCACATATGAAGTTAATGCTGGAATGAAAAGAGTTAATGTGACTGTAAAAATTAAATGTGTGTCCTGTAGATGTGAATCCCGAAATCGTTTCGTCTACATATCGGTACCAGTTTAGTAGTAGATGTAATGCTATCGTTGTTTGCTACTCTGTATAGAATTTTCTCAATCCATACCAGCCGTTTTTAACATTTTGGCCAGCAGTATATAAATAATTCAAATAAACTATATGTTGGTTCGTAATGGACAGGTGGTTGAGACTTCGACTCGTAAACTGAAAGTCGCGTTTGGTAGCCTCGTCACACCAAACATACACGGCTTCTCAGCCATTGAGGTATTATAACGTTACGGTCAATCCCACTATTTGTTAGAAAACAGTAACGTAACAGTTGGCGGTGGGTGGTCTATTTTCCCTCTGGTTTTACACTGTTAATATTAGTGACAGCTAGTACAGAGAGTCCTTTCGTAGCTTTGCAAGAAATTCAAAACAAACCAATCTATATACTAAAGTACGTCAGTACTAGTGGTGAGTTTAAGTGCACATATCGATAAATTTTAGGACTTGCTCACGATGGTGATCAAAACTAAAAAAACACAAAACTCGTAATCCGAGGGTCGCGGGTTTGCGCTCGTGTGGTGTCAAACATGCTCGCCCTCCCAGCCGTGGGGTGTTATAATGTGACGGTCAATCCCCCTATTCGTTGGTAAAAGAATAGCCCAAGAGGTGGTGGTGGGTGGTAATGACCAGCTGCCCTCCATCTAGTCTTACACTGCTAAATTAGGGACAGCTAGCATAAATAGCCCTCGAGTAGCTTTGTGCGAAATTCCAAAACAAAACAAGTGATTTACTGTCCATTCCTACATGTATGTTATTAATGTAAATCAAAAGAGCAATGGTCCTAAAACCCCTGAGGTACGAAACCTGCAGCTTTAATTCTATTTATAATAACTCTTCTGTTTTCTACCATCAGGCCACTTTTCTATCGAATAAGTTAACTTATACACAACGCCTAAAAAGATAAGTTTCTGTAACAACCTTTTACGTGGCATTTTATCAAATGCTTTATAAAATTTCAGATACACTAAATATATACTCTTACCCACATCTGTGTATTCAGTAACTATAGCCATGTATTTCAAAGAAATTTCTGTCCTCAAAATCATTCTCATTTAACTATGTTTCACTAATTTCCATTATATCGAAGTTTTCTATTTCTCCTGTACTCTAGTCTTCTATTTCATTTCTTATACTTATAACGTTAACATAGTAATAGTTAAGCTTATTATTCTAACTATTTTTTACTGATTCTCTATGCTAAACGTTCCTCCTCATCTCAGTTTTGTTTCCTTTCAGTTTCTCTCCGCCATCACAACTATCCTGTCCTAGTTTAAATCTTCCCTTACAGCTGAGTTACTAGCCGCTTAAAATATATCGGATATTTTCCATTCATTTCGAAATGTTGTTTCCTAACACTGAACTGATACCATAAGTCCAACCAGCTAACCTGCTTATCCTTAGATATTAATTTCAACCTAGCATTTAGCCCTGATGACACACTTCAAAATTTATCTTTACAATCAATTCTTGTCGGTATTCCAGACACAGTTAATTTAAATTATTTATTTTTAAATGCTTTTGTTAACGTTTTATACTTATTAATTAGTTCCTCTGATTGATCCTTCCCTGTATGGTTCACTCATACGTACACAACAAAACTACCTATTTTTTAGTCCCCTTTATTATATCTTTTTCTCTGTCAGTTACGTCTTCCACTTGTGCCCTAGGGTACTCTTTTCTCCCTATTTACTCCACAGACTATTCTGTCCATGTACTGTGTCAAGAAATCACTTACAACTGTAACATCTTTCAGTTCATAATCCATATTCTTTTGTATTCCATCTTTTTTCCCTCCACGTAACAATTCGTCGTCTATATAAGCGAATTGCTGATATACGTTTCTCATTAGAGTAAGATATTTAGAACTAAGTTCGCTATTTTTTACTAATATGACTCATCCTAACTGGTGTGACTTGTGATTTTCAGTGTGAATGATGTGGGTCTTTATGGACATCGTTGTGACTACTCTTAGTCTATAATGGAGGTCAAGGTTTAGCACAAGACTGTTATGGTTGTTAGTGTGACTGTTACGGATGTCAGTGTGAGTTCTGCAAGATCAATATGGATGTAAGCGTAACTGAAGAAACACTCATTGGTATCAGTGAGCAGAAACTATATTAGTAAAACACCCATTTCAATGGAATCATATTGAAGTAAAAATAACCCCATCACTAAATAATGCATAACAAAGATATATTACTAATGATCTTTATTGAAATTTTGTAAAAGAAGACATGTTAATAAAATACTGTAACTGAATGACATAGCCACCTGCAGAGAAACAAATTACTATGATATAACTGAAGTAATAACAATGATGGAAAACAATAATTGTTAATGATAAACTTGGTGTCATTGGTATTGAGTAAGTTAATACTCATTGTCGTATTTGACATAAAAACATCTTTAATAACGTTATACTTTATTTGTTACAATATTTTTCAACACATTAACAGTGTTTCTCTCCTGATATTATATTCAAGTATAAAACAGGAAAACAGTTCAAAACATTTTACTTGAAAAGATAAATTTCCCTAAACAACAGACCTTTGTTCTAAACCAAAACACATTATCAAATGGTATCAAAATATTTTTTGTTAGTTTTCTTTTTCAATGTCGTTATTCATACATAGACACGAACCTTCACCACTGACAATATACGTAACATATAATAACACGAAAACGAGAAACTGCAGCTGTAACAAATGAAACGTGATGTATCTTAATTATTATTTGTACAAGTGTTATAATAATTATTTCATAATGTACACAGTATTAGAAATCTGTCAATACGCAGAAATTTCCTTTTCTTTCTTCCAGACCCCCCAGTGGCTCAGCGGTATGTCTGCGGACTTACTCGCTAAAATCCGGGTTTCGATACCCGTGGTGGGCAGAGCACAGATAGCCCTTTGTGTTGCTTTGTGCTTAATTCTAAACAACAACAACAACCAAACAACAATCTTTCTTCCAGAATAACTACACGATAAGTGACAGTTGTTAATATGAATATAAAACTGACAGAACGAATAATAAAGATTAAGATTCTTTTTAATTAACGTATATTCCACACTTTACATTTTATTAAATACGAATCAGCTGCTTCTTGTTCTATTGATGGTTTATGCTTGGTCTGTAACTCATAAGAAATGTTGATTAGATAGATTTGTAAACATAGTTGGAATAAATATTCATCATTTTTACAGAAAATGTATGACATATATAATTCACGTAAAATATTTGACTAGTTTTTCAATGCAGTTCAGTTGTTAATATTCACAACGTTTTCTCAGTTCGATGTCAGAAACTGGCTAGTGTAATAAAACATCTCTGATGAAGTTACTTAATCTCCTCCATAACCACCTTCTTCGAATTATCTGGCCAGATGTTTTTGGTTTAAGTGTTAATCGTTATTTCTCGTTGCAACAACACCTTTAACAACGTGTTAAAATTAGAAGTATTTACTTCAAGAAAAAAGCTAAAGTATTTTTATATAATTATTGTTACATGATATTAATCAGGAGACAGAGATCTGCCCTGCCAAAATTTATATTTATGTCCCCTAGGCTTACTGTTTGACTGTTAACATATAAAAAAAAGGATAATAAAGCAAAACTATCAATCTATTTACAATCTTCAATATATCAATCAGATCTTCAATAACTCTTATTGTTTTCAAGAGAAATAAATTTGAGAGATTTCAAACCTCTCATCGTATGACAACTCCATCCCAGGCACCATTCTAATTATCCTTTTCTGAACCTTTTACACCTGAAGCTCTTTATACTGATGCAAATTGTAGATTACGTCCGAAAACAGACAATACTATTGTTTTACCTTTGTCATTGTTTTATAATTGCAAATCTTCAAAATAGTCTTTCTGCAACATGAAATTGTAACCAATATTTTAACTATGTAATTCCGTATATTTGCCGAGACACACAGGTAAACACCTTATTGTACTAACATAATGCAATATTTTGTTTTAAACGTCAAACTGGAAAGTGGGTTACTTCAGTTGATTTTTTATTTTTCAAAATGTACCATAATATTTCCTGATAAAAATTGTCATCACAAAAAAATAAGCTAACAGACTACTATCAGAACAATTATTTAGGGAAGAAGAATGTTTGAAATTAATTTGAAAAATATACATAAATTGATAATGCTTCGACAAACACTGACTTGAAAGTATTCTGTTAATTTGTACCTATATATTTATTTTAATTCTGGTAACGAAATGGTTACACATTTTATCCAGAAATTCTATATGAAATAAACTCGAACCGGTCTGGTCCTGACGTAGTTCTATTTCATTTTTCTGATGCATGAACAAAAATAAACAGTGTCAAAAACAACCAAATGATCACTTATTTATTATTGTTATTGTAGTGTAAGAGATATTAGAACAAACATGTGAACATATTAAAATATCTAGTATTTGATATATTTCAAGATAAATAAATAAATAAATATTGTATAATTTGATGAAACAATTAACTACTCAAATATATTTATACAATATAACAATATAAACACAATTATTTAATAATAATTGTTTCTTTGTGTGTTTCCCTTTTTTAATGCTAAAATTAATAAGAAATTAAAAAATAAGACTTTTATAGAGCAATAATATCAATGATTAGTCACGTGGAGTAACAACACACCTGTTTTACTACTGAAGAAGCATTAAAGTTCTGTTATTGTAACAAAAATTATGATGTAGTACAAGTATTATAATTACATGCATATTACAGTACAAAAATTACTATTGACAAGTTGTAGTATTAATATTGTGCGCATATGCTTGTTGCAGTGCTGATAAAGTTGCAGGAGAAGTGTTTCAGAATCAGCACAGACTTGTTGCTGCATAAACAGAATCGTCAGAATACCCGTATGATTACCGTATACAAGTGACAGTAATGTTATAACTGTGATAAATGTTATAAATTCCTGTAAACTCCACATTAATGCGTTCTCTAGTTGGAAACCGTATGGAAATACTGAAGTAACTCCAAATCTGGTACATCATCGGTAAATAGTCTTTATAATAGTTATTATAGATCTATTTTAAACTTATAATAATTACCTTATATATGTTACTTTAACATTATAATCATAACAATCCAATACTTCATAAGTACCTAATACACCATAATATTAACTTAACATGCACTTCAGTTTTATCATTTTAACCACCAAATTCTACTATTCTTTTAATTCAATCTTATGCTCCAAATACTCCAATTCTGACTCATTAGTTACAACAATACTTTCAAAGTTAATTTAAATAAACATAATTTAAGAAATATCTGTAACAGATACTCTGTTTAATATCATTCACCTTGGAAAGTTTAATATCACTTTCTCCACCCTGTATACGTGTATTACATATCATATGTCTATCCTCTGCATGTGTCTAATGCATCACAATTCTCACCTCATACCTATCTTAGATATCACAAAAATAACTAACTGGGAGATATCTCAGTTACTCTACATAGTAACATTCACCATCGTGAGAGTTTCATATGACAATATTCACATATCTAATACACCACAATACTCATTTCTACACCTGCGACCTGCTAGTTATGGGTTCATGGCTCGCAGTTTCTACACTGTAGGTTCAAATCCCTGTTACATCAAACCTGCTTGTTCTTCCAGCCGTATGGCCATTATAATGTGACGGTTAATCAAAGTACGAGTTTGTAATGTTTGATGTTTATCATCTACCATCCTTCGAGTAAGTCTAGTCTATTAGTGCTAAATTACGGACTGCTAGGGCACCTTGCCCTGGTATTGCGTTGCGCGAAATTCTTACAAACTCAACACATTTCTAATACTGTACTTATCAGCTCGCATAGCATGATTTACCTCTGTGTAAAACAAAAACAGATATCAAAGTCACAGATGAGATGATGATAATATCTACGTTATTTGCCACTCTTGTTTCATGGGTCTCGTTCTGATTTAAACATAGTAAATTTTTAATTATACTTATCGTAAGACTTTATTATACGGCCAATTACATTCTTTATCTTGCTCGACAAGGATTTCCATGAATTAGAACAGTGTTTAACAGTTGTATTCCAACCACATTGTATTCGCATATACATTTCTAATCATTCGATAACAAGTGCTATTGTACCAAAGGGTTTGTAAAAATAGTTTTGACCACTATTGTTTATACTGCATCCCATTTGACTTATAAAGTTCTGGATTGAATAAGATATTTTTTTGATAATGGATGTAGCGATCATAGTTGGAGTACAATTTTATACAGTTTTCTAATTCTTGAAAATTCCTCAGGGACTATATAAAAAGTGTAGTTTTTTAAAAATAGAGCAGGTCTAATAGTAATATCTCATCACATTTACAAGTTGTAACACTGAAAAAATTAGTTGAATAACATTTTCATACGAGTATTTTTTACTCTTATCTGTTATAACGTTATCGGTGGGCAAATTATCATTCTTTATTTCTTATCTTTAAAAAAAAAATTTGAAACGTTTTCTTTTTTTCATTTTGTTCTATTTTTATATTCACCTTTTGTTACCCGAAATCTCACCCGGATTAACTTTTCTCTTCTTGTTATTTTCTATTATATTAATTAATAATACATTTCTTCAAACACTCAATAAATGTTCATCACAAGAGAAATTTGGAAAAGTAGAGGCTTCTATCTTGAACTAGGTATGGCTAAATATTTGCATTCGATACGTTTATGAAAAGAATTTTAGGTTAGTAATTTCAGCTCAACAATCCGCGTTAGAAATAGGTTCTGTTGTTTTTTTATTTATCTTATGTGTGGGTACTAAAGACATGAATTGGGCAAAGATAAAATATTATTCTGATTTTAGATCACTCAAACATAATTTATAGTTTGTGTTAGCTTCTAAAGAGCTTCTAGTGGCGCAATATGATAGATAAACATTTGTTAGCTTGTGAAACGAAAGTATATAAATGAAAATGTTGTAAACACAGCTCATGGTGCAACTGAGTGAGAATTATAGTTTCAGATAAATTTTGGACTAATGTTTAGAGACGAAGGTCTTACAATGATTATATTATTGTTGACATTAGTCTGAAATTATCTATCAGTATAATTAGACTTGTAATAATATTGTTGTTGATAATAGTTGAAACTATAATGACAAAAAAGGGTATCTCATTGAATTAATAAGAAAAAAAAATGATATTTTTACTCCATTTTGTGACAAAGGGTGTCGATAGGATGAAGATTTTGGACAGTTACATTTTGTTTATTAAAGAATGCATATATAACTAAATGGTCAATTTCGTAGATACGCCTGGTCTTTAGGGTAAGTAGAGAAACAGAGAATCGTGTATCTTCCACTCAATGTATAAAACATGCAGACATGGTCAAGAGTTAAAACGTTAAGTTGTTGTTCGATGAAATATTAGAATGGGGAACGTATGTGATTTAAGTGACTTTGATTGTTAGTGCCAGGCGTAGTGGTTCTAGCATCTCCGACATTACTGATTGACTGGAATTTTGAAGCATTACAGTCTCTAGAGTTTATAGGTAATGGGGAAAAAACATTCTGTAAGCTAGAATTATATGGGCGAAAACAATTTGTTGAAGAGAAAGGTCAGAGAAGAATGGCTATACTCGTTAAAACTGATTCATACCAATCTTTGTATGTGATATATAAGAATAATACATGTATAAAATTAGTAAAGAGAAACAGCTGGTATCCAGAGAAAATTATTTTATTTTTTCAATGTTTCATTTTATGGTCTCTTCAAATCGTAAACACCTTACTGAACACAAACCATGATTAACTAAACAAATACATCTATACTCCAGTTTACATTATTCTACTATGTTACTGAAAACGTCAGAGCGTATGTCAATTATTCAATGAGTTATTAACATATAACACTTTACTTTATGAATTTGTTTTCATAAGACAGCTAATTAGCATCTTTGAGATGTATTAAAGAAATCTTTATCAGAACAGCTACTAATGAACAAACATCAAGATACCTAATAATGTATTGATTAAAAATGAAGTAAAGTCAATGCTGATGTTATTGTTTTAAAAACATTTGGAGATTAACAGGTATTAAAAAAATCACTTTTAATGTTAAAAGATCCGCTGTTCTTGTCAAAGGTTCTTGAAATTAATGGTTGTGTACGTATTGTCCCAATATCCCAATGAAAAGAAAAAACGAACAAAAAGACATATAGACACAAAATAATAAATTATTCATCATTACACAATCACATAATATATGTTCATTAATTTCAAAAGTATTTCATTGTAATTTATATTACATAATAAATGTATATCAATCTCCCAGACAATATGTGATAACAGCTCTAATCTCTTAATTATCAACTGAAATTAATTTTGATAATTGCACTGATCACAAGAAAACATTGTTACGCTAAATATAATTTTTTAACAATACCTTTTTGCCTGCTTACACTTTATCTGAAAAGACGAGCGTATAATATGTCCATTACACATGATACATTTCTTTTAAAAGCAGAAATCAGAGCAGTTAGGATACAAGTAATATAAACGCTTTCCTTGCTCTATAGTGTCACAGATTGTGAATGTTTCAAGTATTATAAAAACATTGTAGCTAATTTGCATTGCGAATTAGACATTTATTTATTTTTATTTTTCTTACAAGGAAACGAATGATAAAAACAACAAACGCTAATCTTTAAAACTTACTAAAATAGAACACTTCTTGTTCCCAAACTAAAAGGAAATCATCCGAACCTGTAAAAGAAACAGTCGCTATCACACAAATTATAGCAAACCATCCCGACGAAGAAATAATAAAATCTATAAATAAGAACCAGAGGAAGAAGCAAGCCGTCTGAAATAAATAGCCATGAATTATTAGTTAAAACTTGATATGTTCATTTAATGTACTGTAGAAATATATCAACTTTATTTCTGATAATTAAAAATCTAGAAGATAACGTGATTTTAAGGTAATTACATTTTCACAAACAGGATTGGTCTTTAAATAAACTTGACTGTATATAGTTCAATAATTTATTTATCGAAACATTTATTTGGTTTTGTTTTAGCAATACAAAGTTGATATAATGTTGTGTATTTACTGACGTAAAAATTACCATTCTGAAAATTTCAGAAGTGTATTTAAATCAAATACTTCAACAATAGCAACTAGAACACAGACAAAATGAGGAGAAAATGTAAAAGAGAGCCCAGAAATCCAGATCACGTACGTAAGTTTTCCTTCAAGAGATGTCGCTACTATAGTGAACAGTAATATGGTCTGTATTCTATATGCAAAAACGGCTCGTTTTGGGTTCAGAAAATATTTTAAATAGAAGAGCGAACAACGTTTCGACCTTCTTCGGTCATCGTCAGGTTCACAGAGAAAGAGGTAACTGACCGGAAGCTGACCACATGTTTGGAAGGGGTTGTATAACTGAGTGTCGCAATGTAGAGGGCGCGGTTAGATGTTTAAATATATAATAATCTATAATATTAATATAGGTATAATGGCGTTCCTTTATATTGGTTTATTTTGGGTTTAAGTTGTTGTATAAGTAAGGCTTCTTTAATTTTTCGTTTGTTTATGTTTGTTTCTTTATTTAGTATTTTAGTGTTTTCTATGGTTATGTTGTGTCCATTTGACTTGCAGTGTTCGAAAACGTGTGAAGGTGACTTTTTATGTTCTTTGAATCTGGTTTCCATTTTTCTACTTGTTTCTCCTATAAAGAAGTCGTGGCAGTTATCACATTGTATTTTATAAATAATGTTGGTGTGGTGTTTGTCAGTGTAGTTATTACATAGTATAGACCTTAGTTTTGTGCCTGGTTTTTGAATAAATTTAGTGTTAACTGGAATGTTATATTTTGTTACTAGTTTTTGCCAAATGTTGGTTATTTGTTTGCTGATGTCAGGAATATATGGTATACAGCAGTATATGGTTTCGTGATTTTTTGATTCGTGAGATATATTCACTTTTGTTGGTTGATTCTGCTTTCTGTCTAGGTGTGTGCGTATAATGTTTTCTACGGTTTGTGGAGGAAACTTATTGATGTTGATGAAGTATTGTTTTATTTTGTCTAATTCATCGTTAATTTTATCTGGTGAGCACAGTTTTATGGCTGTGTTTATCTGGTTTCTTAGTATGTTGAGTTTTTGTTTTGTTTCATGTGCTGAGTCCCAAGGAATGTATAGTCCAGTATGGGTGATTTTTCGGTGGATTTCTGTTTTGAATTGTGTGTCGGTTCTTATAATTTTGAGGTTAAGAAATGATATTTGATAGCTTTCTTCCTGTTCACATGTGAAGTTAATGTTGGGATGTATAGAGTTAATGTGAGTGAAAAAATTAAGTATGTGTTCTGTAGATTTGAATCCCGCAACCGTGTCATCTACATATCTGTACCAGTATAGTGGTGGATGTAATGCAGTATTAATTGCTTGTATTTCAATTTGTGTCATAAAAATATTGGCTAGAACTGGTGATACTGGGTTGCCAATGCTTAGGCCATTTGTTTGTATATAGTTTTGGTTGTTGAACATGAAGTTTGTCTTTATTGTGGTGAATTCTATGAGGGTTGCTAACTGGTTACTGGGAATGTCTATAATTGGGTTAGGGTCTCGAATATAGAGTTCTAAGGCTATCTTGCAGGCTTCTGTGTTGGAACTTCTGTGAAGAGGGATATAACATCGAAACTGGCCATTAAGGCTTTATGATTAAGTTGATTTAGATTAGACTTGAAATTAAAAGAGTCTTTGATGAATGAGCTGGCTGATGTTGCATATTTCGAGAATGCTCATGCTATGTATTTACCAAGATTGTAATTAAACGATTCATATGTTGACATTATTGGTCGTAATGGACAATCTGGTTTATGAGGTTTGGGGATGCCGTATATTTGCGGTGTGCGTAAGTCGGTTTTAAGTAGGTAGGAATAAAGTGTTTGTGAAATTGTGTTGGCTAAGCATGGCCTAAGCATGGGCAACCCAGTATCACCAGTTCTAGCCAATATTTTTATGACACAAATTGAAATACAAGCAATTAATACTGCATTACATCCACCACTATACTGGTACAGATATGTAGATGACACGGTTGCGGGATTCAAATCTACAGAACACATACTTAATTTTTTCACTCTCATTAACTCTATACATCCCAACATTAACTTCACATGTGAACAGGAAGAAAGCTATCAAATATCATTTCTTAACCTCAAAATTATAAGAACCGACACACAATTCAAAACAGAAATCAACCGAAAAATCACCCATACTGGACTATACATTCCTTGGGACTCAGCACATGAAACAAAACAAAAACTCAACATACTAAGAAACCAGATAAACACAGCCATAAAACTGTGCTCACCAGATAAAATTAACGATGAATTAGACAAAATAAAACAATACTTCATCAACATCAATAAGTTTCCTCCACAAACCGTAGAAAACATTATACGCACACACCTAGACAGAAAGCAGAATCAACCAACAAAAGTGAATATATCTCACGAATCAAAAAATCACGAAACCATATACTGCTGTATACCATATATTCCTGACATCAGCAAACAAATAACCAACATTTGGCAAAAACTAGTAACAAAATATAACATTCCAGTTAACACTAAATTTATTCAAAAACCAGGCACAAAACTAAGGTCTATACTATGTAATAACTACACTGACAAACACCACACCAACATTATTTATAAAATACAATGTGATAACTGTCACGACTTCTATATAGGAGAAACAAGTAGAAAAATGGAAACCAGATTCAAAGAACATAAAAAGTCACCTTCACACGTTTTCGAACACTGCAAGTCAAATGGACACAACATAACCATAGAAAACACTAAAATACTAAATAAAGAAATAAACATAAACAAACGAAAAATTAAAGAAGCCTTACTTATACAACAACTTAAACCCAAAATAACCCCAACTTAAATAAATTATCCAATAGCAATAACAGATATTCAGTTTCAACCTTCAAAACCACTTATAACACAAAAAGGTACTGGCCTGTGCATAATAATATGATTCAGAATGACTGTCCCAATCCGAAATTCAAAGTTCCAATCTAGGCGGGGAATTTAGTCTCACGGAGAAATTTTCCAAGAGTGAATGGGTATTTTCAAAAAAAAAATTCACAGTCCAGTTCGTATCGACTTTCGGTATAATCCGTAATCTGACTGAATTGTAAAGATTAACGGAATAAAATAAATTCACCGCTTTAGTTGATCTAGCTCTATTCACAAATTCAATTTGAATAATCACACGGCAAACGTTTAAACTTTCTCAAACGAAACCAACTTTTTTATCCGAGTAAAAAACGGATGACTCACTTCTTGACCCGAGTAAAAATGGATGACTCTTTCCCTCGCATCGCCGTCTGTTTATATACTAATCGCGTAACTTCCCAGAATTCCACAGTACAAACACCAAACCAATACAAGTGATCAATCTACCTAGTTCTAGAAATTTCTACATGAATAATTCTAAATATTATTTTAAATGAATAACATATTTTTTTTTGTTTAAACTTCGAAAAAAATAATATAAATATGGAAATATAATAGATATGGGAATGCAAACACGACATGACATGGTTGTCGTTTACACAACATTTACGTAACACTCTCGACATAGTTGTCGTTTACATAACATTTACATTATATTTACAGAACAATCAGTTCCATTAATTATTTTTACAATTCAGGAAAACGTTTTAATTTAATAATACGTGTATATCTAAATTCAATGTGCACTAATAAAACGTAAGTTAATATTTCAATACGACTAAACAACACAGTTGAACTAAATGATGAAAGGAACTTCAAACGAACAGTAAACAAAACCACAGCAAAATAAAAGTAGAATTTTTTATTCATGAAGTACATAAACTAAACAGAGAAGAGCGTAGAACACTAAAATAGATTAAAAGTAACGGTAAAGTTTTATTTCATAAAACCCAAACAGCTTTTAGTATACCCCCTATTTCAGTGAAAAGGTGTCGTTTTCTTTAAATGAAAATTCTAATGACATCTCTATATTATCATAAAATTTACCGAGTTTTGTTAATTACAAGTGTATTGTGATTATATATTATAACTATTGACATCCATGAATTAAACAGACCTGTTTCCATTGTTTCTATTCGTTATTATTATTATTACATATAAATACGAACATACATCTTACCAATAATCATGCTCCAGCGACGTCCAATAAGACAACCTCAAAGTAAAACAATGAACATGTAGAGATAAATTCTTGATAGATCCTGCTACTTTCTTCATATGTTGTGTCCTTCTTGACTCTTTGTTCAGATAAGAAGTTATGTAAGGAGTAATGTTTCCAAAGGTTAATGCTGTACCGACTGCCAGATAAATCAGGAAACATTTAGCAAGTGACATCAGTGGCACAGTGGTATGACTGAGAACTCACAGAGCTAAAATTCGATTTTCGATAACCGTGGTGGGCAGAGCACAGATAGCCCAGTGTGTAGCTTTGTGCGTAATTCCAAATAAGAATGTGTAACACAAATTTTGTTCCTGGATAGTATGTGTTATTTCTTGATTGCTTATGTTCTAAAAATACAGAAAATGACCATTATTCACTTCAAACTTTGGTTTTGTGACCTAAATAATGAAATTTAGAAATTAATCTATTTTCTTTGTAAAAACGGACAAATTTGCACATTTTAATTTTCTTAAGGTCTGAATAAAACAACATATGAATCAAGAGTTACATGTGTTTTAAACGAAAGGTATACAAAAACGAATAAGAATGTTTAAAAGTGTGTAGTTTTTTTAATTTCACGTATCAGCCTCCAAACACAGTTTCCCATCATGTTTTCGTTATACGATCCAAGGTCACAAAAGCAAAGTTTGAAGAGAAAAATAGGTATTTACAATTTACTTAGGCATAAGCAATTGAGAAATAACACTTTATGCCCAGGAACAAAAAAGTAAAAATTTTGCTACATAATATGATCAGTCAATCAGTGTTATAGAATTAAACATATGAAAGGATGAATAAAAATAACATCAAAAACATGCTCTTCTAAAACCAAAAATAATATAAAAAGGAAGAAATATTTTAAAACTTGCTTAAAACTATTGTATTTTCAGCATCACTCAATTTCAATGACATAAAAACTTTTTCTGTTCGAGTTTAGGCCTTGGAACGTTGTACTCTATAATTCTATAATAATTTTTCTTTATTCTTTTGTTGTAGAATAACTATACTAGCTGTATCTCATGATTGTTAAAGGCTGTAGAATTGCAGTACATTATTTCGAATACTATTGCTTTCAATATACCCCATGAAAGCGGAAAATCTTGTATAATAGCGGTGTGTTTAGGATCTCATTTGGTTCAGAAACAACATCAAACCTTAATTCACCCATCATAAAAGAATCATTTCCTTCACATAATCTTGTTAAAAAAACAGTTGAGATCGAACATTGCGTGATCCTGACATAATATCGAATAATAAAGAACGTGTAACACATAATACATCTGGCTTATTTTAGTACGTGAAACTATTTAGTGAGCCAAAAGTTTAGAATAAATAGAAAACCAGCATATATATAAAACTGAAATTAGGAAAGTGGTATCAAACAAATGTCAATCTGGAACGTATAAAGTCATTGTAAACTGTAGATATTTTTAACTTCGTGTTATCAGTAAAGTAAAATTCACTATGAAACGTCATTAAAGTGTAAAATTTGTAATGTTTATACTGTAACTGTTCTGAATTACTTTCCTTTACCGATATAAATATGACAAAATAGCTAGTTACAGAGTCCAATATTTTTCTTCCTTTTTTAAAAATATTTTGGAGAAAAAGTAATAGTGATTTTAACAGTCACAGAAAATATGATACATGAAAACTAAGAAACGCTATGGCTTCACAGAGAGGAAAGTAGCTTTTATCAAATTATTTTTATTCTTTCACAACAACTGTTCTATTTGTGTGCTTGCGTACCACTCAATAAATATAGATGCACAGGTATTACAATTTAAAACCTTGTGTTTCAGAACAGATGGTTCCAAGCAATAATGTAAGTGTAATCTTTTTTATTGTTTCATAGTTATGGACACAAACTAAAACAAACTGAAGAGGAATGGTGTAAAAATTTATTGATGTATTGAGCTTGTTGGAAAATTACTTTTCCTTCATGTACAAAACAATAACTTTCATTCCGTGATCACAAAAAAACTACTTGTAGAGAAAAAGATACATGTAAAAACGGCTATATGGATAGAGAAAGATCTATGTGGAGGAGCGAACAACGTTTCGACCTTTTTTAGAAAGAAACAAGTAATTGACTCAGAACTCACCACTTGCTGTTGGGAGTTATGTAATTCAGAGTAGGAATGTAGAGGGCGTGCTTTGATGTTTGATTATATTTATTAATATAGGTATGAAGCTGTTTCTTTGAGCTTTCTCCTTCCATGGAAGAATTAAGCTTCAGGATATACAGGGATGTCAAACAGCAGCTGGTTACAATGGCATGTTGAAGAGAGCATCCTTATTGACTGAAGGCCCTCTAGTGTGGAAATGACTGGATCCTTTAGCAGAAAAATGCTGCAATCAACAATGTACGCAGGACAAAGGACTTTTTATGTCGAACAACGTGATTCTTTCAATCCATCCAGCGTGTTCGTCCGAATTGAGCCCCATTGAAAATGTTTGGAGGTGTATGGCAAAGGAAGTCTATAGAAATGGACGTAAATTCCAAACAGTACATGATCTTCGTGAAGCCATCGTTACTTCTTGGAATAACATTCAATCCAGCCTTCTGCAAACGCTTATAACGATCATGACAAAGCCAATGTTTGCAGTTATTCGTAATGACGGCCGTAAAACTTACAACTATGACCTCTTATTGGGCATTTCCTATCTTGTTTAGAATTTCTTTTTGGTATGGTCTTCAACTTCAGAACAGCTAGTATTTGGGCTAATTTCAAAATCTTCACATTTTCCCTATTCAATGCTAAAAAGTATTTTTATTTTAGTTTTTCTGTTTCTTATTTTCATCCTTTGAAGCTTTACACAAATAAGTGGTTTAGTTTAACAACGCAAAATGCATATGTTTTCTGTATGATCATTGGTCTTAACATTTTGGCCAGCAATGTATAAAAAATTCAAATAAACTGTATGTTGGTCCGTAATGGCCAGGTGGTTGAGACGTTCGACTCCTAATTGTGGGTTCAAAACTTCGTTGCACCGAATATGCTCGGCTTTTCAGCCTTGCAGGCATTATAACTTAACGGTGAATCCCACTATTCTTTAGAAAACAGTAGCTTAACAGTTGGCGGTGGGTGATGATCATTATCTGTCTTTCCTCTAGTCTTACTCTGCTAAATTAGGGACGGCTAGCATATATAGCATTCGTATAATTTTACACGAGCCTCCCAGTGGCTCAGCGGTATGTCTGCGGATTTACACGCCAACATCCGGGTTTCGATACCCGAGGTGGGCAGAGCATAGATATTTCATTGTGTAACATTGTGCTTTATTCAAAACAATAACCACAAGTTTTGCACGAAATTCAAAACAAACGAAACTATATTTTAAAATACGCTGGTATCTTAGTGACGAGTTTCAATGCGCATATCGATAAATTTCAGGACTTCCTAACGATGTTAGTCAAAACATAAAAAGTCCGAGTGCATTACTGAGCTTAAAAAAACTACGCATATTAAATATAAAGTTTCTTTAAACTAGCTTCAAATCTGCAAGATATGTGTGTATATATGACTATTTTATTTTCGAGGTATATATAAAACAACCACGTGTGTGACATCATTAGCCTTACTGAAAGATGCGTTTCTGCATTTAATAATACGACAACGTGACTTAATCTCTCTAGGAACACAATTTAATTAATAATTTAATCTAATTTCTTAACCCTTTGTGTTCACTATTTCGTAAAACATCAAATCTATTTTATTATTTCAGATCTTTAGTTTCTTCTTGCAAAGGCGAATGGTATTTCTCTAAATAGATTGTTTATGTTCATTTTATAACAAAGCCACATTGGTTCTCTCCTATGTTCACTGTAATGAATTGAACCTCGAATTTTAACATTGTAAGTACGCTTTCTTGTTGTTTCTTTAATTACCGATAGGCCCCCAGTGGTTCAGCGGTATATCTGCGGACTTACACGCTAAAATCCGGGTTTCGATACCCGTGGTTGGCAGAGCACAGATAGCCCATTGTGTAGCTTTGTGCTTAATTCAAAACATCATCATCAATTATCGATGGCGGGTTACTACAAACCCATAACTCATCAGGCAGTTTGTTTCTTTTAAATTTTGCACAAAAGCGACACGAAAGATGTCTGCGCTAGCCTTCCGTAATTTATCAATGTTAGACAAGAGAAAGCAGTTAGTCATCACCACCCACCTCCAACTCTCAGGCTATTCGACATTGTAAGTGCGTAATCTTGCTGCTTCCCCATTGAGAGGACATCTGAAAACATTTACTTTCAAAATCAAAATAGTTTAACAGTAGAGGTAAAAACACTTTATGTTCAATTTCACCCTATTACTTAAAAATAATAGTAAAACGTGAAACAAACTTATAAACTTGTATTTCAAAAAGCCTGAACAGAAGACAAATTTGTTTCAAAATAACGGTTTTATTTGTGCTTGTGGGAACTGCTGAAAACTGTACCCACCGTTTATAATATTTAAGTACTGTCCTGAGGGAAATATGTAGTATTTTACCTCACTCCACTCACAAAATTGAAAATTGACTGTCACTCTTATCAGAGAAAAATAACTTAAAGCACAAAAATTTTATTACATTATCACATAAATTCGAAAGCGGTTCACTAATTTAGAATCTCGCCGCACTATCAGAAGTCTACCTGCGCCTGTCATTAATTTGTAGTCACAAACAGCAAATCTTTTCTCTCTCCTATCATGCTGTTTCAGATGCCAGGACCTGTCACGTCATGATCACACAGGTCTCATCGGTAATCGTCGAAAGCATACCGCCTTCCTCACGCCTCTTCAAGTAGCTACGTTCATATCATTTCTTCGCCCTACTCGTGATGTGAAATTAAACAGGACTAGTGATGTGTTATTAGCAGCTATACCGACAACATTTAAAGCTTGTAATGCAATCTGGTGGCAAAGTTTAAATAGTGGTCTGCGAAATGTTAAATACTGTCTGTACAAAAAAAAGGGGGGATTGAGATCCGTAGATACAAAAACCTCAGAATTTGCTATGGGGGTGAGGGTGTACCCCCATAAAACCCACTTTTATTATCAGGTCACCAAAACATCTACCCTAACCGTGCCAGGAAGATGCTGAAAAATAAATCAGTTTTACTAAATGTCATAAAAAAACACTCAAAAATATACAACGATAAAAAACAAATATTAAGCCTGCGATCAAACAAAAGATCGATCTAAGGAACTAGAAGGATAAATAAAGACAGTTCCTTGATACAAAACTGAATGATTAATTCTATCCGTCTTAATGAGTCGCACTATTTCGGTCTGGGACGATTGGTGTCTTCTTGCGAATCTCGCTTGTGTTTTCTTGCTGAACATAATGTTGATATGTGTAGCGGTTGATATGTCTATAGTCTTAACGAGCGTGAGTTAAGTCTGGCATGAAGCTGTCTTCTTTGGTTTGGGTCGCTGCTGAAGGGTAATGTCAACGTTGGTCAGAGTGTCTTAGCATTAATTAAGGGGTTGCTTTTTGCAGCAGAGATAATTGGTATACATGAAGATGAAAAACTTAGTGGGCGATGGGTACTCTGAACTGACAGTCTTTACATGTTGAAGAGTAGTTGGTTGACGTCGGGGAAGTTCGACAATAAAATGAAAATAATGTAGGTACATCCGTTGTTAAGTATATACTCAGCTACCTGTTTACACTCGGTTACGACTTTAACAAAGTTGGTAAACCAGTGGTCTTGGAGTGGATTCTGTGGGCTGCATGGAGTTTCGTGGAAGTTGTTGTTTTCAGAAAATGTTGAATTTCAGTAGCAGTTACAGAGAGATGAATGTTCTTGATAAATACCAAGAATAAGCCAATAAAACTTTTCGTGGGAGAGCAGTGAACGTTTATATATGCTTTTCATGGTTTACTTAGATAATTATGGTCCTGGAGTGTTGGAGGCTGCAGTAATAAGGCTCCTTAGCAAATGATTCTAGTTTTTCTTGTGTTAAGTGAGACGCTATGTTTGAACTGGTCAATGAAGGCAATAATATGTTGGAGAAATACAACAGCACAAATTATCTGGGGTACTGATGATTTTGGAAGAAAGCTTTCGCGATGAAGACAACGTGACGAATAAAACTTCTCAAGTCTGAACACTTCAGCTACTTATCGCGAAAATAAATAAATAAACGCACAAACACAGGTAACGCCAAGATAATATATTGTATTAGTGTAAATTACATAAATAATCTTATTAAAATTATTCTACTCCAGGTTTAACAATTATAGAAAGAGGTAATTTAAATTTACTCATTTATTATTATATATCGTTTAAGTATAAAAGTTGTCCAACGTTCTAAGAAACAAACATGCAGCCAAGGTTGTCATTCATTTTACCACTTTTTACCTAATTATTCTTTTTTTAATATTTTACAGCTCTGCTCATTGATATCGAAGGATATGTAACATTCAGATATTTATTTATGTATATCTGAATATATGTATACTGTCATATTCCTCTCACACATTAATTGCCTTGGTATCAATTTTTGTTTCAATATCGGTAGTCATTTTAAACTGGATTTTCTGTGATTGTTGGTTATAAAATGGATAAGCGTGACAAAAAGATAAACTTTTCAGATGAAAGTTAATTGAAGAATTGAAGGATTTTCGATATTAGAGATTAGATAGTCATGAAAAGTTATTTTGTAACAACAATAAAATCTTTATAGATAGAAATGCTTCAATATATATAAGGACGATTGCACTTATTTTTGAGGATACTTTTCACAGAAAAAATATGATTCCTACCTTTTGTGCAAACTACAAATGAAAGTAAAAAAAAACTCACGTCACTACGAAATATAAAAATGAAAATAACCACATAATGTTCTGTACTTTACATAATGTTTTCTCGTAGTACACATATAGATACTGCTAAAAAACAAACATTTAATGATGAAAAGTTTTCTGGTAGAGGTAAAAACAAATAATAAGATTGTATCATATTCTACAGAATATTTGATTTGGCATTTGATTTATTTAACTTATAACTAAGTTGAAACTTTCGTGATATGTTAAAAATGAATTAGATTAGCTACCCTATGCACCCCATCAATACCCGATTAATGCAAAGGCCACCCACGTAAAGAAATTGTGGTTCGTTAATCCAGAAAAAAGAGAGGGAAGAGTTAATTATTTGTATCATTATTCCAAAATATTACCCTAACTCCACTTTAATCCAGCAGTGCAACCATTAGTATCAAAATCTGGTTTTTAGCGTCTTAAGTCCAAGACGAACCGTTCATTTATGAGGTGTATACGTATTTTATAATTTATCTTTCATTCTGACTATAAAATTTCAGAATGAAATCGCAGATATGTCGAGACCATCACAGCAAAATATTTGAAAATGGTTCAATTGTTTGTTTGCTAAAATAAAATATTAATACACAGAGAGTATTTGATAAAACAAATCATGGGAATACATCAGAATATACACTGATGTATATCCTGGAAAGGAATCGCAGATATTTGGAAAACATTACAGCTAAATATCTGAAAATAGTTAAATTGTTTATTTGCTAAAAGAAAATATTAATACATATAGAGTATTTGATAACACAGTACACAGGATATACTCTGACTGGATTTTATCTGTCCCTTTCGTTTTTGTTTCTTTTTCATAGTTGGTTTGATTCATTCAAAGTTTCGTCTAAAGTAAGTTATACTTTGTGGTTCCTTTCTACTAGATTTTTAATATTAACGTACTCTTTTCAATTTAATCTTTACTTTGATGACACGCATAAAAAAGTAATTTCACTCACTGTTTAATACATCAGAAACCTTTTAACGTATTAACTATAACTAGTGTTGGACGAGAGGCCTCGTCAGTACCAGAGATGGCAGATATTAGGTGAAAAACATAATATTTTCTCCTTTGCTTTAAATTATGAGTTTCTATAATTTCCATAACCTGAAAAGTATCTAAAGGTTAATAGCACGTATTAATCAGTGTCGGTATTCGGAAGTTCTTTCAACTGATTTCCTAGTTTTGTAAAACCGAAATCAGTTTTCCAGAACTTAAAATTTATCATTTGTACAGGCAATTTTAATTTTTCACGTTTCCCTTTGTTCTGCTGTTATTATCTCCACTATTATAAAAATATTTATGTCTTGAGATAATGGTTGCCCCACAGCATGTTAACAAGTGTTGTGCGTGTCTGTATAGGTGGGTCAAATTCAAACCTTTTGCATAAATCTCAAGTTAAAAGTAATTTAATAAATTCTATAGAATTTTTGAATCCACACGTCTTATCTCTGTTAAGATAAGTATGTAAGAAATTGTTATTGAAAACACCAATAGACTTCAACGAGAGAACTTCTACATTTCGGAATTGACAACAATATATCTTTATAAATTGAACCAATATTTTAATAACTCTACTGCTTTGAATTTAAATGATAATTATTGTATCGCTAATTTTTGTTTATAGATGACTCTTTTCATAAAAGTAAGAAAACTACAGGTAAAGGAAATAATAAATTAAAAGGAGTTGGTTTATCATAATTTTGTATTTATTTGGATAAAACATTTTGTATTAGTTCTAGTGCACTTTAATTATTTTTTAAAGTTTTATGAACTTAATATTTCCAAAATAAGAACATTAATGACTGTAATTTTTTTTTACTTTTGGGCACGATGATGCAAAACACTTACTTGTAGATATTATCAAATATCTCTTAAAAGTCAGTGGTTTATTAAGTTTGGAAAAGGAGAAACTACAAATCAAACTTTCATAGTTGGTAATTAAATTTAGACATAAAGTATTCAGTGACTTGCAGAATTATAAAATTATTAATCATTCTATAAAAAGTAATATATTTCCTTGTAAAAATTTAAAGTCTTCCATCAGTTATAAATACGAAGTTCCAACTAGTCCACTACTATATAATGTAGAGTGACATTCAATGTATCTCAACCACAATGCTGTTCTTACTTCCGCAGTTACCTCGAAATTATAGAATACCTTTTATACCCTACATTATAGCTGGAACCTTCCGATCCTTTCAATTAGTACAGTGTTTTTATTTTTGTTTCTGCTTGTTTTTGGTTATAAAAACTATTATTAAAGTTTTTAAACTAATTTAAATGTAGATGAAGTTAATGACTTACCTTGTTAGTGTTAACACAGTTTATTTTTTGATACTTTACACAAACATTTTATTGCTTGTATCTTAAAATTTAAAAGATAAAATATAACGTAAAATACAAAAATTTACCTAAATACAGAATAGCCACAAAATGTAAAAACAATAATATTCTAAAATATATTGAAAACAATTTTGATGAATAGATTTCAAAACATAACTATATTACATTTTATCCACCTAGAAGGTTTATGTGAAGTTGTAGTTGCTTCAAAAGTTAAAATTAAACTATCTCGTACAAAATTAAAGAAATATCACATAGATATATTAATTAATATATTATTTTATAACTTGGTGGGACCCTTGATACTAGTATAATTCGTTTATTAGTGCCTTTGTACCTCAATGAAGTAAATTTAATTAACTTACTTACCCCGAAATGACCTTATTTTCCTTATTCTTATAAACTTTACTTATTCTTTATTTCGGAGAGCAGTTGCCTTTCCATAAATGTCTGCAGGCAGTAAAGGATGACACAGATGAAAAACGTTGTGTTTTTGGGCACCCACATGTCGCTTTTCTAATTTTCATTTCAATTATTTTTCTTGCTCTTTGTTTACTTTATATTTCTTTATACGAGGCTGGCGAAACGTGTTAAACACTGATAGATGGTGTATTCCCACCGCAATGTGAGTTCTTTTTCCCTAGTCACCTCTAAAACCTACACTACATATTATATACCAAATTATAGCTTATACCCTGAGATCATTTCAGTTAGTGTAGCGTTTTTTATTTTTTATTTATTTTTTGTTCATAACAAATTCGTATAAAAGGTATCTATCAGTGCTAAAAACAGCACTATTTTATTTTGACAAAAATTAGCCTGCATGGCCAGGAGGTGAGAACTCCTAATCCGAGGATCTAGGGTTCGTATCTCCGTCGCGCCAAACATGTTTACCCCTTTAGCTCTGGGGGCGTTATAACGTGACGGTCAATCTTACTATTTCTTGGTAAAAGACCACCCCAAGAGCTGGCGGTGGATTGTGATGACTTGCTGCCTTCCCTTTAGTATTCACTGCTAAATTAGGGACGGCTAGCTCAAATAGCACTCCAGTCTCTTTGCGCGAAATTCAAAACAAACAGACCAAAATTGTAATTTTACAAACCATCCCAATTTAATGTTAAGAAAGAAGTGATAAACCGCTATCATTTTTAAAAAAAAATATATAAGATTATTAAACTTTCTAAATAAAATGTTATTCTTTTATAAATATTTTAATATCATTGGAATCACTCAAGATTAATAATAAAAGCAAAACTATAAATGTCACGTATTTATTAAATATCAATATAGAAAACAGATTAGTGTTAACAATGCTCCTGGTGTTGATGACATAATCGTAATTAAAATACGAATATTCAATATTACATTCACAAAGTAATAATCAATACGTATTTATTAATTTGCACATAATTTATACCTCATTATTTAATTAACTAACCTTTAAGTAATATTTAATTAAATGTTAATAATTAAGTTGCGTACCATTTGCATCTAATTTATTAATTAGCCTCCAGATAATAATTGGTTAATTAGCTCATTATTTGTATATACACATTAATATGTGTGGCTTAACTACAAGAAAACATACATAAATATAGTGTCACACTTCCCCCTCTATAACACCATCCTTTTCTGTGGCAGCGGTAAATCAACAGATTTACAAAGATAAAATTAGGGTTCGATTCTCTTCAGTTGACACAGCAAATAGCTCGATGCGATATGAAACACACACACACGCCTTGTTATACCATGCGAACATGAAATAATGAGTCTGGCATACCCATGTGGTAAAGATCCTTGACTTGTAATCACCGTCACATCAAACATACTCGCCCTATCAGCCTTGGGGACGTTATAGTGTAACGTTCAATCCCATTATTCGTTGGTATAAGAGAATCCCAAGAGTTGGCGATTGAAGGTGATGACTAGCTGATTTCTCTCTAATTTTAAACTGCTAAATTAGTGACGGTTATCAAATATAGCTCTTGTGCAGCTTTGGGCAAAATTCTAAACTAACAAACATAACATAATGTTTAGGATAAAAAAGGGACTGATTGGTTCAGCAGAACTGTTTCATCCTCTCAGCCAAACTAAAACTATTCAAAAATGTAAAAAGAGATCTTCAAACCAGTCATTTTCATTCACATCTCTTCCAAGTTTTATTTTCAACTAGCTTAAATTTATTGCCTCCATAAAATCCAAAGGCAGCCCATTCCATGGGCTATGGAAATAGATACTTTTCAATGATGAAATTTTCATAGTTGAAGACTATTTCTATCGTGCCTAAATCTACATTTGTGTCACCTAGTCTATAATTCTTACTGTTAAGTATGAAGAATGTTGATGAACCAACATTATTTATTACTTTTACAATATTTAGCACTTCAATCAGATCCCTCTTAACTATATTTTTGTCAAGAAAAAAAAATTGTAAGCATCTTAATCTGCCCTCATATGACAATCCCTCTATTCCATCCCAGATGCCAGTTTTTAACCCTCCACTGATCTCTTTACAACAAGTCAATATTTTTCCTAGGGTAAGGAGCGTAAGACTGAACACAATGCTGCAAATGTGGAGCAACTAGTTACCTATACAAAGAAAATAAAGCCTCGTTAGACTTGTATTTAATATTTTTGTCGATATAATCTAAAATATTTTTCTCTACCACTAGCAACAGCACACTCTTTTGATTGTTTCATCACTGATCAAATATAACACCAATACTTTTTCTCATGACACTGTTAATGTTATTCATTTATCTTGCATTTATTAAATTTAAAATCGATTTGTAATTTATTTGTCCAACTTACTAAATAATCTAAATTATTTTTAAAGCAGACGCATCCTCTTCACAAGCAGCAGCACTCAATATTTTAATGTCATCAGCAACTTTAAGTAGTTTATTGTCCATTCATACACATATGTTATTAATTTAAATAAAAAAGCAACGGATCTAATAGACCTGAGGTACAAAACTTGCAGCTTTAATCCACTTTCACTCATCTCTATTTATAATAATTTCTCTGTTTTCTTCCATAAGGCCACTCTTCTATCGAATAAGTTAAATCATACACCACTCCCATAAAGATAAGTTTCTGTATAAGCATTTTACGTGACACTTTAACAAATGGTTTATAATCTTTTAGTAGACAAAATCTATACTCTTACCTACATCTGTATATCCAGTAACAATGTCTGTGTATTTCAAAGAAATTTCTGTCCTCAAAATCATTTTCATTTAACTATGTTTCAGTTATTTCCATTATATCAAAGTTTTCTATTTCTCATATACTCTATTTCATTTCTTATACTTCTAGAGTTGTCATTGTTAGAGTTAAGCTTATTATTATAATTATTGTTATTCTGATTCTCAATGCAAAACAGTTCTCATCGTCTCAGTTTTCATTCTTTAAGTTTGCCTCTGCCATCACTATTATGCTATCCTTGTTTGAATCTTCTCTTACAGCTGAGTTACTAGCCGTTGAAAATATACCTGACCTATTCTTACTTAAGTATAGACCATCCATTCTTAAACGTTCCCTTCTACCACTAAACTGATACTATAAGTCCAACCAGCTAACCTGCTTATCCTTAGATATTAATTTCAGACAAGCATTTAGCCCTGATGACGTACTCAAAATTTTATCCTTACAATTAATCCTTTTCAGTATTCCAGACACAGTTAATTTACAGTATTTGTCTTTAAATGCTTTTCTTAACGTCTTATTCTCATTCATTAGTTCCTCTGATTTACCCTTCCCTAAACGGTTAACTTCTACGTACACAACAAAACTACTTATTTGTTAATTCCTTTCATTATATCTTTTCCTATAGCATTACGTCTTCCACTTGTACTCTTCCTAGTACAGAGTACTAGGGTACTCTTTTCTCCCTATTTAACCAACAGACTATTCTATGTAAGTACTATGTCATGGAATCGTCTACAGTTATAACATCTTTAAGTTCACAATCCATATCCTTGTGTATTCAATCTCTTTTCCCTCCCTCTAATATTTTGTCGTTTACATAAACGAATTGCTGAAATCCGTTGCTCATTAGAATAAGATCTTCAGAATAAAGTTTTCTGTTTCATTCCTAATACGACCCTTCCTAACTGTTGTGACTAGTGTGGGATTTGTGAATGTCAGTGTGAGCGATGTGGGTATTTATTAATTTCATTCTGACTAGTCTTAATTTATTAATGCTTATCAATGATAAATCACTAATGAACTTCATTGCACTTTTGTGAAAGAAGACATGTTAATAAAATACTCTAACTGAATGACCTGTAAACACAATCTGTAAAATAACAAATAGCTATGATATAACTGAAGTAATAGCTATGATTGAAAACAATAATTGTTAATGATAAACTTATATCATTGGTAGTAAGTTAATACTCATTGTCGTATCTGACACAAAAACATCTTTAATAACGTTATACTTTATTTATTTAAATGTTTTTCAACACAATAACAGTGTTTCTTTCCTGATATTATATTGAAATATAAAACAGGAAAACAGCTCAAAATATTTTACTTGGAAAGATAAATTTCACTAAATAACAGATCTTTGTTTTATACCAAAACATATTATCAATAGGTGTCAAAATATGTTTTTGATAGTTTTCGTTTTCTATATCACTGGCAATAATACATAACACGGACAGAAGAATCTACATTTGTGACAGATAAAACGTGACGTATCTTATTTATTCTTTGTACATGTGTTATAATAATTATTTCATAGTGTCCACAGTACTAGAAATATGACAATAAGGTGAAATTTCATTTTCTTTCTTCCATCATCACTACATGAAAAACGACAGTCGTTAATATGAACATAAAACTAACAGAACGAAAGACAAAGTTCTCCCGTCCCTTTTATGTTTCTTATCTGTTGTTTTTGGTACAGTGAAACTATAAGATTCTTTTTTGTTGACTATATTCTACAGTTTACATTTTAGTAATTACAAATCAATTGCCTATTGTTTTATTGATGGTTTATGCTTAATCTGTAACTTATAAGAAATGTTGATTAGATAGATTTCTAAACATTGTTGAAATAAATATTCATCATATTTACATAAAATGTATGGTATACATGATTCATGTAAGAAATATTTGACTAGCTATTAAATCTAAATTCACCTTTGTCATTTGACATTTTCGCAGTCTAAAGATCTTTTTATTAAACTTCACGGTGTACAGTTTTTATTGTTAATATCTACGACCCAATTTGAACATAAAAGAGAGTAAAAACCTGTCACATTGAATAACCTTGTTAACCTTGTGTTTTTAAACACCAGCAGAAATTTATTACTATCTATCTTTCCAGACGTTCTAGATCTAGCTAATAACTAGTAAATTTCTAATAATTCGAACACAATGATTAGATAATGGATACACGTTGCATTGTACTCGTTTCTCTAAAGAAGGGAATGTCTTATTCAGATTTTTGGTGGATTTAATGCACTGACATTAAAGGCAAAACAATTAATTTACAGTCCCTGTTTCGAACTGGAGAGAAGAGATAGTTTAATCCAAACACACATTATTCCAATAGTTACACAATCTCACTAATTGTCCCTAACGTTTAATACATTAGATGTCAATCAATAGTATCTTATCAATGAAAGTAAATAAGAACGTCTAATAATACGTAAACCACACAATATCTGTGATATTCAGAGATGAAAACGTTTTGAAAAGACCGCTTTTACACTGGTGTATGTATTTTGTTTCATGATATTAACCAGAAATTATATTTTGTTAAACTAAAAACCCTCAAGAAAATTAACTGAATAATTATTGTGCGAATAATGTTTTATAATTGAAAATTAGGTAAATATGGCACTGATACTGGGCATAAAAATTACAATTAAAATACATCATTACGTTAAATTTTAGTTAGTATTATGAATAAAGAATGATTTGCAGCATTATTGTTTATGATATTAAGGAATCATTTCAAAAGAATCCAAAATAGTGACAGTTGATATAGTAATTAAAAATGTAGTAATTCGTGATGACAATAAGCCTTCTTATAAAGACAGCTGGTATAGATATTAAAATAAAGTTCAGAATGACGTTTTCACCTTCTTAGATTTGCGAAAATGGTAGTTTATCATATCAAGGAATCCATTTGAAACGAATATAAGGTAATGACAGTTGATATAGTTTTTAAAAATGAGGTTATCTGTGATAACGAGAAACCTTCTTGGAGTAAAAATGTATCCTGAAGACGAGTGGTATAGGTATTAAAATAAAGTACATAACGACATTTTGACCTCCTCAGGTCATCTTCAAATTAACAAAAACTACATTAGCGTTATTTGTCAATAATTTAGCTCAAGTATGCAGCTCGACTTTATGTAGATGTACACCTTACCGCATGTAGTGGCTTATTTAAAATGAACTTAACGAGTGGTAGTTGGAAACTATACTAGTTAGTTTTAATAATTGGGTGGGACCCTTTATACTGAAATAATTCGTTCACTGTGCTACCAATTAGTGCCTTTCTACTACCTCAATGAGGCTGGAATGCTAGCTTGAAGAGATAAATTAAATAAACTTACTTTCCTCCAAATGACCTTATTTTCCTTATTCTTATAAACTTTAACTCACTTTTTCTTCTTTATTTCGGATAGCAGTTACCTTCCAATAACTGTCTGCAGACAGTAAAGGATGACATGGATAAAAATCGTTGTGTGCGTGAACATCCACACCTCGCTCTTGTAATTTCTATTTTTTTTATCTATTATTTCTATTGCTATTTCTTTACTTTATTATTTATGTGAGACTGGCGAATGAATACTGTATTCATTCAGATGGTGTATTCCCACCGCTATGTGGGTCCTTTTTCCATAGTCGCCTCCACATCCTAGGATACATTTTATATCCCATATTATATCTTATACCCTGAGATCCATTAAGATAGTGCAGCGTTGTTTTTTGTATCCTCTTTTGTTCGTAACAAATTAGTATAAAATGTGCATATCAGTTCCAAGGAAAAACTGTTTTATTTTGACAAAAATTAGCCAGGAGTTTAGAACGCTTGGCTCGCAAGCTGAGAGGCGCGGGTTCGTATCCCCATAACGCCTAATATGGTCACCTTTTTAGCCGTGGGGGCGTTATAATGTAAAAGTCAATCTCAATAATCGTTGGTAAAAGAGTAGCCCAAGAGTTAGCTGTGGATGATGATGACTAGCTGCCTTCCCTCTGGTCTTAAACTGTTAAATTTGGGACGGCTGATGCAAATAGCGCTCGAGTCTCTTTCAAAAGAAAGAGACAAAAATTATTATTTTACAAATAGTCCCAATTTTAAATCACGAAGAAATAATAAACTCCTGTCAATTTTAAAACAAAATAATTAAGATTATCAAACTTTTAAAATAAAATGATATTTTTTATAAATATTCTAATACCATTAGAGCCACTCAAGATTAATAATAAAAGCAAAACTATAAATGTAACGTATTTATTAAATATAAATGTATAAAATAGAATATTGTTAACAACGCTGAGTTCATCAGTAATTTATCATTGATATGCATTCATGGACTAAGACTAGTTAGAATGAAATTAATAAATATCCACATCGCTCACAATGACATTCACAGATCCTACACTAGTCACACAAGCTAGAAAGAGTCGTATAAGGGTTTTTTTTTTAATTTCGCACAAAGCTACTCGAGGGCTATTTGTGCTAGCCGTCCCTAATTTTGCAGTGTAAGACAAGAGGGAAGGGAGCTAGTCATCACCACCCATCGCCAACTCTTGGGCTACTTTTTTACCAAAGAATAGTGGGATTGGCCGTCAATTTATACGCCTCCACGGCTGGGAGGGCGAGCATGTTTAGCGCGACGCGGACGCGAACCCTCGATCCTCGGATTACATGCCATGCCAGGCCGAAAATAACAAGAAAAGAAAAGTTAATCAGAGTGAAATTTCGGTTAACAAAAGGTGAACATGAAAATAGAACAAAATGAAGAAAAGAAAACGGTGCCAAATTTGTTTTAAACATAAGAAATTAAGAATGGTAGTTTGCCAACCGATAACCATATAAAAGATAAGTGTAAAAATACTCGTATGAAAATGTTATTCAACTTCTTTTTCAAAAGAAGGAGAACGAAAATATTAATGAGAACGTGTAAATCTCTTGTATTTAATGTTTTACAAATCATTTTTTTTCATTAGGATACTTTTGTTGGAATAAAAAACTAATATTTTCTTCAAGGTATGAGGTCATGAGTTTGGAGGTTTGTTAAAGCTTATTCATTTTGTACTAAAGATCAAAGATCACGCAAGTTTCAATACACCATGGTACAAGCGCCGTTTACAAGTTTACGAAGCAGTGTTACAACTTGTAAATGTAATGAGATATTACAATTAGACCTGTTCTATTTTGAAACACTATATTCTCTATTTAGTCCCTGAAGAATTTTGGAGAATTAGGAAACTGTATAAAAATAGTCCTCTAACAACACTGTGATCGCTACATCCATTATCAAAAACATGTTTTATTCAATCCAGAGCTGCTCAAGTCAACTTGGATGCAATATAAACAATAGTGGTCAAAACTATTTTTACAAAACCTTTGGTACAATAGCAGTTGTGTTGGGATGATTAGCAATAGATATGGCGAATACAATGCGGTTGGAATATAACTGTCACACACTGTTCTAATTATTCGAAATCCCTGTCGGACAAGATAAGGAATGTAGCATTTAACAATGTAATAGACCGTATAATAATGTCTTATGACAAGTATAATTAAATATTTACTGTGTTTCAGATCAGAATGAGGCTCATGATAGAACAATGGCGTATTACGAATATATTCTGAACAGCTCATTCATGAGATTGATACCTGTATTTGTTTAACACATTGGTAAGTGATGTTATGTGAGCTGATAATTACAGCATTAGAAATGTGTAGAATTTGTATGAATTTTGCGTAACGCTACATTAAGCCTAGGAGGCCTAGCCGTCCGTAATTTAGCAATGATAGACTAGACTTACTCGAAGGAAGGTACATGGTTAACACCAAACATTACTTACGAGTACTTTGATTAATCCTCACATCATAATGTCGCCAGGGCTGGAAGGGCAAGCATATTTGGTGTGACAGGAATTCGAATCTACAGTTTAGAGATTTCGAGCCATGAACTCCTAATCAGCAGGTCACAGATGTAGGAAGTGAGTGTTGTGGTGTACTAGGAACGTGTATGAGGTGAATATTGTCATATTAAACACTCATGATGATGAATGTTATTATGTAAGTAAGTGAGATTATTTTTAGTTAGTTATTTTTGTGATATCTTACATAGATAAAAGTGGGTATTGTGATGCATTAGACACATGCAGGGAATGGATATATGACATATTATACACGTATGCAGGATGGATAAAGTGATATTAAAGTTTTGGAGGTGAATACTGGATAGAGTACCTGATGGACATGGATATGTTATTGGGTACGTATGATTGCATTTGTTATGATTATAATGCTAATGTAACATATGTGAAGTAATTATTATAATTTTAAAATATATTTAAAATAACTATCATACAGACTATTTACAGATCATGTACGAGATTTGGAGCTACTTCAGTATTTCCATAACGTTATCAACTGGAGAACGCATTAATGTAGAGTTCACTGGAATTACAACATTTATCACAATTATAACGTACTGTCACTTGTATACAATAATAATACAGGTATTCTGAAAAAGTTGTTAACACAGTTAGTGCCACAACTGATTGAGAACTACAATTTCAGATGAAGTTTGGACTGAGGTTTAAAATCGTAAGTCGTACAATGAATATATTGTTGTTGACGTTAGTCTGAAACTATCTGTCATTATAAGTTTGTTTATTTTTCTTATAACTAATCCACATCGGGCTATCTGCTGAGCTCACCGAGTGGAATCAAACCCCTGATTTTAACGTTGTAAATTCGGAGATTTACCGCTGTACTAGCAGAAGGCGTCGTTATAAGTAGACATGTAATAATATTATTGTTGATAATAGTTTGAAACTTCATACACCGTACCAACACAACTGGAGTTGTAATATTTTTCTAAGCTCTTAAAATAAGAAACATCAAGATGTTTTAAAAACAAATCTAACCATTTTTAATTTTTATTTCAGTTTCGTAAGTGTGTAGAGCATGATTTGGTATGTGTTTTAATTTATTATTATGCTACATAATGTAGTGAGGATGTAATATTATTAAGTTCATAATAAAATTTGGTCATCTTGGAATAGAACAACGACGTGCGTTGATGACTCGATTATATGTGTATTTGAACATTAAGCGTTTGTTCTAACTAATACAAAACATCGTGAAACGTCAGAACCTAGCTTCAGGCTTTGTTTAACACCGTAGTCGTTTCAGTAATACCTTAAACTGGTCCGGCATGGCCTTGTGTGTTAAGGAGTTCGACTTATAATTCGAAGGTCGCGGGTTCATATCTCGGTCGCACCAAACATGATCGCCCTTTTAGCCGTGGGGGCGTTAAAAAGTGATGGTCAATCCCACTATTCGTTGTTAAAAGAGTAGCTCAATATTCGGCGGTTGGTGGTGATGACTAGCTGCCTTCCCTATATTCTTACACTGCTAAATTAGGGACAGTTTGCGCAGATAGCCCTTAAATAGATTTGCTCAAAATAAAAAAAAACAATTTATCAAACTTATTTTTGTATTAAACAAAATAAAAAACAACATGGCTTCCAAACATTTAATCATCAGTTTCTATAAGGAAGTATTCCATTTTTAAACAATATGTAGATTTTTACACATGTTACTTTAAAGTGTTTTATACCACGTTCACTTAAGTAAATTTACATGTTTAGATAATAACTTGCGATAAATGTTATCCATATCTAATTGCTGAATTAAATGGAATCTAGTGGTCATCAAATGATTCAGTTTTGTTATTAAATATTCTAACATTAAAATACGTTATTGTCACTGTTTAGCTGTCAGTTGAAAAGAAAATCTGGCAAAATTAGTGATAAAATGCATATTATACTCAGTTATAAAATAGTACCTCATTGAATTAGTTCGAAAAATTAATATTTTTACTCTATATTCTGAGCGAGGGTGTTGATACGATGAAGATTTTGGACAGTTGCATTTTGTTTATTAAAGAATACTTGTATACACTAAGTGGTCAATTTATTAGGTACACCTAGTCTTTCAGGCAAATAACTAAACAGAGAATCGTGTATCTTCCACTCAATATAAAAAGCATGCAGACATGGTCAACAGTTAAGACGTTAGATTGTTGTTCGACCAAACATTACAATGTGGAACGGGCGTGATTCAAGCGACTTTGCTTGTGAAATTATTGTTAGTTCCAGACGTAATGGTTCTAGAATCTCCGACGTTGATGATCGCCTGGAATTTTCACGCATTACAGCCTACAGAGTTTATAAACAATAATAGCTAAAAACACATTATGTAAGATACAATTCCATAAGCGAAAACATCTTATAATTGAGAAAAGTCAGAGGAGAGTGGCCAGTCTTGTTCAAACTGATAAGGAAGCCACAAATACTCTACTAATCATTTTTTACTCCTGTAGCGTGCAGAAGGGCACAAAACATCGTACCTTGAACAGCAGCAGAACATCACGCTGGGTCCATTCACGTCAGCTAACAACAGAAAGATAAGGCTGCAGTGGGCACTGGATCACCAAATCATGACGATTGATGAACGGAAAAACGTCACCTGCTGTGGCGAACTCAGTTTGTGTTGCGGAATGCATTTGGTAGCGTTGGAATTTGGCGTAAACACATGAATCCATGGATCCATTCTGCCTTGTCTCAACGGTTAACGTTAAAGGTGATTGTGTTATAGTGTAGAATATGTTTTATTGATACACATTAGGCCCCTTAGTACCATTTAAGAATCATTTGAATGCCACAACGTATCTGAAAATTGCTGCTGAAAATGTGCATCCTTTATGGTTACTTTCTTGCTGTTTTCCAATGACTACTTCCAGCAGGATAATGCACCATATCCCAAACACTTAAGAACTTTTTATGGGTATTTAATTAAACACTTTAGGTTGGTATATTGACTTCAAAGAATATATTTAAAATTTAGATTTTTCGCACAAACATATACATACCATGTGAACTTATACAATACATTTTAAATAATTTTCATTGTTTACGATGATGAACAGTTTATTCTAAATTAATTGTCAGACTTCACGTAAAATATTCAATTTTCTCTGAATGATGATAAAATAAAATACATAATATGTACCATAAATTGAGATAATGTTTGGAAATCATAGAGTAAACTTTTTGTAAGCAGTCTCAAACAAATAAAAAGAGAAAACCTTTTCTTAAAATATTTTGAAAATTAACATCAAAAGCTTCTTGTGAGTAAAGTTTATTTTGTCTTAAGTTTCTAACAATTTCTGGATGGCCTATATTATAATTATTCACCAGCTTTGTGTTACTGTTACTGTTAAATTAATTACTTTGTTACTGTTAAATTAATTAAACCCAGAAATATCTGGATAAATTATACAAGAAATTAAAACAACCTCTGTAAATTTTATTTTCAGTGTTTTAATGTATATTCAAGTAAGGTATAATTTGTTGTCTTCTTACTAACCTAAGCTGACCTAATCTCTTGCTATATTTAGTTGTTAAAAATATACTTAGCATTCCGAAAATTCTTTAAGCTATAAGTCTGTATTTACTCTGCAGGATTCTTTCAGAGTGAATTCACACTAAAATGTTTAATATTAATTAGTCCGTTGAAGCACGAAAATATCGTTGTCAGTTAAGGAACATAACTGACAATACAACGCGTTTGTATATTTATAAAAAAAAAACTACATTAATTTTTGATCAGAATCATTTTTTATTTTTGACCTAAACGCAGCTTGTTTTATCCGACCGGAGGTTAACATTTTACAATTAACAGTCATTTACAAAACTTGCAAAGATCTCAGACATACCAAAAATTATGTATGGTTTCGTTCTCATCTTCCCTGTTGAACAAACCCATGTTGATTGTTTTCGAGCAATTCGAACTGAAATTCGTCTGTTATTGAATACAAACACGGATAATTCATATTTTTATTAACATGGAAACAAACATTAATGAATGTATTCCTGATTATAATTGTAGCAGTTTCAAAAAGTTTGTTTCATAAAGTAAACATATTGATATTTTATAATAATTACACATTACCTGACAAGGTAATCATGAATAATACATAGTGAACAGTTACAACATTGATAAGTCTCCTTTAAAAATATATTTCTGTTCTGAATAAACTTCAGTCTCTCAAATGTCTGGTTAGTGAGGCGATAGCAGTCAGGTCTGAGAGCTTTGCCTCCGAAGCTAAATAAACTCAACAGAAACAGAAAATGCTGGAAGGTAGCGTTTGGTTAGTATAGATAGGATAGAAAAGATTTTCTTCTCATGGATCTTCTGATCATCTAGAGACAGTTGCTTTTGTCAAGAATGTAAGTACTGTAGAGAAAGGTGTTCATTTCTATCTTCTGAAGAAGAGGCGGCTGGAGACTTTGAGAAAACAAATAACCTAAATAGCTTTCCTTCCTTTCAAGGTTAGAACAGTCCTCTTTTGGTTCTATGGTTCCGGGAAAAGGTGTTGGAGAACATTTATTGACTTCTTGCTGCGGAAGCATTGCACTGAATTAGTAGATCGTAGTTCTAGTAAAAGACCAGTCGTGTTTAAACCTGGGATCCAATGTTTCATCAAAGTGGAATGTAGCTCATACTAAGCCAGCCAAGCGTAAACAGATATCTTCAACGGAGAGACAACATTGAAATTATATCTGGAGTGCATCTTGTCAGTCCGAGTCGTCAGCACATAAACACATGGCAAAACATAACTGAAGGTAACAATGTTCTGATCCTGGCTGAAACCTTTTACTTGTTCAAAACGTGTGGGTATTGTCACCAAATCTACAAAAACAGTTAGATCATATAAAGTACGTTTCGGTGAACTCTTACAGTATAATATGTTCATGATATCATTCAGCGAAAACAAATACTATGTCTCAGCATTTCAATTACGAATACGATTACTTTTATTTTCCCTTTCACCGTATATAAGTATAAATACATAATACCCCATGTCTTCTCGAAGAACATGTGAGCTGGTTTTTCTCTTGCCAATACTTGTGTTTCAATGGTTGTTTCGTCCTTTTCGTGTAGTAATATTTTCCTAGTTCACTGCAATTGGGTACTTCTTAGTACTCTACTATTGACTCTCCGTGAGAAATATAGCCAAAGAAACTTAAGATTCCTTTAATACCTCGACAACGTCTAATGTTATTTTTTTTAGTTTTACCTACCTAATAAGTGTCTGCGATACTACCTTTTGGAACATAAAAGATTGTACCAACGAATCTCATTCAATAATCAATAATGAACACACCTTTTTTCTATAAGTTTGGTATTTGTCATTTCTCTTTTAGAAGCCACACTACTGTTGGAAACAGTAAGGTTATCTGTAGACACAGCATCACGTGGCGATTGAAGTCATTCATATTCGTAAACAATCAACATGGGACTGACACGAATATGCATCCTTCTAGGTGCTTGAAATATGTTAAAGAAAGATAGATAAGATAATATAATGTTAAGGCTTTTACCTAATCAGATTCTTTCGACTTTTAAATGATCGCACGACGTACAATTTACTCTGAAGCTATCAGCACTGGTAACAAGCGGTAGTAGGAAGCTAAAACTGAAATTTAACAAATACTAGACAGTTTTCAAACACCAACAGAACTTTGTTACTGTCTATCTTTCTGTAACATTCATAGATGAAGACCTTTTGAACACTTTTACAAAATTTCTGGCCCCGAATTTGATGCAACAGACAATTAATGGATGTTCTTCTAAAATACAACGCCAAGTTTACACACTTTCTATAATAAAACCCTGTTTTCCCTGCAGTTGTTTGAGCAAATAGCCCAATATAGTTTTGTTCTAAGGCAAGCAAATAATTTTTTTTTGGTAAGAGGGTTAAGATATAGACATTATTATTCCCATTATCAAATCCAAGCCACTAAAAAGTGAAAATAAAAATCATTTAATGGCTTAGTTTCTTTTGAATTAGAAACACAGTTTTTTTTGTTTGTTTTTAGAATTTCGCGCAAAGTTACAAAAGGACTATCTGAGCCAGTTGTCTCTAAATTCGCAGTGTAAGACTAGAGGAAAGGCAGCTTATCATCGCTACCCACCGCCAACTCTTGGGTTACTCTTTGAATACGAAAATTGTAGTCACCGTCACATTATAACACCCCCACGACTAGAAGGGCAATATTTTTTGTGCGACTGGGATTAGAATCCGCGGTCCTCGGATTACACGTCGACTGCCATTACCAACTAGCCATGCCGGGACGGCAAGTAGATTGAGAAAGTTATCTTTAATGAGCTTGATGAAAATTTTAATATATTTTGTCATGAATTACACTCACAGTCACCCGGCTGAGAGCATAAACTGGTCCATCTACAGAACCAATGATAGCTAGAAATGTATCGTATTCTATAAACTCCCGTCCATATGTCAGAAAAAAAGTAAGAAAGTAATTTTGAAATGAAAAAAAAAGAATTTCTATCATCACTCCGGTAAGATTGTTTTAACACAGTCCTGGAGTTTCTACCTAGCTTCTAAATATAAACTCTGCTTATTTTATAAAAGGTAAGGAAACTGCACTCAATGGTTGTTTGCAGAGTTTGTTCCATGTCGCACAAAAAGACATCTTATAATGACAATAAAATTAATATTTTGCAGAAAATAATACTAGTTACGGTAGTTAAAAGGTGCAGATTCGATTTACTTTATAAAAAAAATTCACAAACATATATCGGTAATATGAGCACATAAAAATTCTTTCATTTTCCGAGTTTCAAGTTCAGCTTCGGTTCACACATGCCAAGATTTCTTCAGAAATACGCAGTAACACAATATATTTAATAAAAGATTCTTAAATACTAAAGAAGGAAGAAGAAAACAGGTACTATTAAATTTAACAAACATATCTGGGACACGTAGAGTAATGGTACTTATTAATAACCTATAAAACTCTAACGCTTATTTTGACATAGTATTGGTAGAAATAATTGAGAATTTAAAAGCGTTACGGAAATAAACAAAGTTCTTTTACTGCAGTGTTTCAGTTTGATGAGGAGTTACTCTTCTTACAAGCAACTCATGTTTATAAATCATCTAGATTTTTATTCATTATGTAACCAACATGAAACTGAGATTAAGTTAAACGGAGCATTTTAGACCATTAAGATGATATATCT